>CM070594.1:84395002-85873858 GCA_036346395.1 Hsuehochloa calcarea
GATAATTTCAGCATGTCCCATGCTAATGCCCAAGAAATAACTTGGGATGAGTTCATGCAAGCTTTCCGCCGATCTCACATTCCATCGGCATGATTACCTTGAAAAGAAGGAGTTTAGTTCGCTCGCCAAGGAAACCGTTCGATCGGCGAGTATCGCATAAGTTTAAACAACTTGCTCGCTATGCCCCTGAGGATGTAGCCAGAGATGAAGACAGACAAGAGCGATTTCTGGAAGGGTTAAACGACGAACTCTCTGTTCGTTTGATTTCTCAGGATTTTACCGACTTTCGCAGCTTGGTAAATAAGGCCATCGCCAGAAGGCAAACATCGAAATGGAGAATCGCATAGCGGAGGATGGCGGCTCGAAGTTTAACTCGGGAGGATCGCCAAGCCTCGTTTCACTCAATCTCGACCACCTCGGCGTGGAAGATTCGATCTACTACACCAAGAGTTCGGCTCGGTCCGCGCCCAAATACTTCGGATTCCGTAGTAGTTCATCCGGAGGTTAGTTCAGTGAGGTTGGCTATTTCCACGGCGGAATCACTTGCTTTCATCGCAACGAGTTGGGTCACTATGCCAATAAGTGTCCCAAGAAGCGTGACTGCCACCCCGTCAAGCCAACTCCGGAGTTTGGTCTCGGCGGTCCCTCAAGACCGGTGGTCGATTCATGAAGGGCGTGTGAATCACGTCACCGCAGAGGAAGCCTATGCGGCACGGATGTTGTTCTTGGTACGTTCCTTGTCAACTCAAGATACGGCATCGCTTTTATTTGATTAGGAGCTTCGCATTCTTTTGTGTCAAATAAGTTTGTGGAAAAATATGGGTTATCTACCTCCCCCTTAGTTAAGCCCATGTTAATCCATTCCCCGGGCTCAGAAATGAGGGCTAGTTTATTCTGTCCAAATCTTACCTTTGAAATCTCTGGAGTAACTTTCTCGGCCAACTTAATAGTCTTGCGTTCGCAAGGATTGGGCGTAATTCTTGGAATGGGTGGCTTGCCAAAAATCAAGCGAGATAGATTGTGCTAGTAGATCTATCAACCTCACCAATGAACAAGGGATTTCAGTAGAGTTCCAACCCAAGACTTCTACGGAAAGAAGTCCTATCTTGACCAGTTTAAAGGAAGTGGCGGAAGATATACCGTGGTACAAGAATATCGGATGTTTTTCCCGAGGACTTACAGTATGCCACGGACCGGGACATAATGTTCTTAATTGACTTAGTCGGGGGATCTCCAATTTGGCGACCCTACGAGAATCTTGCGCAAGCGATCTAGCGAGTTGAAGAAGCGGTCGAAGAACTACTGAGTAAAGGTTACATTCAACCGAAGTTCATCGCCTTGGGAGCTCGGTACTATTTGTCAAAAGAAAGACAATAGTATGAGAATGTGTGTGGACTATAGATCACTCAACGAGGTAACAATCAAAAACAAGTACCGTTACCTAGGATAGATGATCTGTTTGATCAACTTAAAGGAGCCAGTGTTTTCTCAAGATTGATTTGAGGTCGCTACCATCGATTAAAAATCGACCAGGAAGATATTCAAGACGACCTTCACCACGGATATGGGTATGCGAGTTCACGGTGATGTCATTTGGACTAACAAATGCCCTGCTTATTTCATGAATATGATGAACAAAGTGTTCATGGAATTCTTGGATAAGTTTGTGGTGGTATTCATAGATGATATTCTCATCTACTCAAGAGATATGGAAGAGCATGAAAAACATCTCGAATTATTTTGGACAAACTTGAGAACACCAACTTTATGCCAAACTCGGTAAAAGTGAATTTTGGCTCACCAAGTGGCTTTTCTTGGACACATTGTGTCGCGGGAGGAGTTGCGATAGACCCTCAAAGGTTGAAGTCAGTAATGGATTGGAAGCAACCCAAGTCACATCACGAAGTGAGAAGTTTTCTGGATTAGTGGGTACTACCGCAGATTCATTGAAAGTTTCTCCAAGATCGCCAAACCCATGACTCAACTTCAAGAAGGAAAAGAAATTTGAATGGACAAGTGCTTGTGAACATAGTTTTCAAGAGTGAAGAAAAGACTAGTCTCTGCACGGTGCTAGTTTTACGGATATCGTAAGGATTTTGAAGTTTTATGTGACGCATCCGCAGAGGCTAGGATGTCTTGATGCAGGAAGGAAAGGTTGTGGCTTATGCATCTCGTCGATTAAGGCCACATGAAGGAAATTATCAACTCATGATTTAGAGTTAGCGGCAATTGTGCATGCTTTGAAAATCAAGGCATTATCTCATTGGTAACACTGTGAGATTTTCACGAGATCATAAAGTTTGAAATATATCTTCACCCATCGGATCTTAATCTCGGGCAAAGAAGATGGTTAGAGCCGATAAAGATTATGACCTTGGAATTCATTATCACGGGTAAAGCCAGCGTGGTAGCGGATGCTCGAGTAGGAAAGCATCTTGCAACACGGTGTTAGTTCAAGAAAATCAACGAGTTGTATGAAGAACTAAAGCATCCGAATCTGAAATTGTCGGTCAAGGTTTGTATCAACACGGTGGAAGTCCAACCAACCATACAAAGTCGGATCGAGAAAAAACGGCTAGAAGGCGAAGACATCAAAGAAATCATGAAGAACATGAGAAGAGGCAAAGCCCGAGTTTTTTCGAAGGCGAGCGAGGCACAGTATGGTTTGGCAACGCATCGTGTACCTAAACATCATGAAACCGGACAAGCGATTACGAAAGAAGCTCATGAATCACCTTACTCTATCCATCCGGGAGTACCAAGATGTACCAGATCTGAAGGAAAAGTATTGGTGGGTTAGTATGAGCGAGAGATCGCCGAGTTTGTTGCGTTGTGATGTATGTCGTGTTAAGGCGAAACATCGAGACTCACGGATTATTACAACCATTACCAATTCCAGTGGAAATGGGAGGAGATTGGTATGGATTTTATCACCGACTACCTAGGACCCAATCAGGTTGTGATTCCATTTGGGTGATAATTGACCGATTAACAAAAGTGGCTCATTTTATTCCAATCAAGACCACTTACGAAGCAATAAGTTAGCGAGAATTGTACATGGCGAGATCGTCTGCATCTACATGGTATACCCAAGAAAATTGTGTCCGATGAGGTTCGCAGCTCACTTCAAAATTTTGGCGAGTCTACATGAAGCTTTAGGAACCAGACTCAACTTGGCCTGACATATCATCCCCAAGCAGATGGCGGTGAGCGTGTAAATCGGGTCCTAGAAGACATGCTTGAGCTTGTGCTATAGATTATGGAAGAAGGCGGGATAAGAATTTGCCCTATCACGGAATTTTCCTACAACAACGACTTTCAAGCTAGCCTACAGATGTCGCCATTTGAAGCATTGTATGGTAGAAAGTGTAGAACCCTCTCCTTTGGGATCAAGTAGGAGAACACCAATTCTTGGACGAAATTGATAAAAGAAGTGAAAGTAAGGTAAAAGCAATAAGAGAACGTCGAAAGTAGCTCAAACCCGACAAAAGAGTTATCTGGATAATCGTCGGAGAGAACTATCCTTGAGATGGGAGATTTTGTCTATCTCGTGGTAACTCCACTCAGGAGTGAAGAGATTTCGACTAAAGGAAAACTTGCACCAGTTTGTCGGACCCTATAAGATTTTGGCAAAAAGAGGTGAAGTTGCTTATCGATTGGAACTACCAAAGCATCTCATCATTTGCTCACAATGTCTTCCATGTATCGATTAAAGAAATGTCTCGAGTACCAACGGAAGAAACAGCTCGAGAGCATCGATCTTGAGGAAGATCTCACCTATGTGGAACAACCAATCAAGATTCTCGATGTGGCGAGCAGCGTCACGAAGCAAAGTCATTCGTTCTTGTAAGGTTCGATGGAGCAATCATTGTAAGAAGAAGCTACAGGGGAGCGAGAAGAAGTTTTGAGCCGAGTATCCCTACCTTTTGTCGACCAAGTCTGAATCTCGGTCGAGATTCCCTTTAAGGGGGTAGGTTTGTAACACCCAAAATTTCAATTTCATTTGAAAATAAAACTTTAATAATTTTTGTGGATTTTTGGAATTTTTAAAAGCTTTTCCTAAAGTATATTAAGGCTAAAAGAATTTATGTGCAAAATCTATTACCAACTAAAAGTTGGAATTATTTTATTTAAGTCCGAATGCCTCATAGAATTTACGTGAATTTTCTCAAAATTTTGGACTTCATTTACTATTTTCTAAAGCCTATTTGAATTTACGGAATTAAATCAATTGAAAAAGAATTTAAAATTCTACATAAAGATCTGATCTTGGGCGAAGCCCGGCTTTGTCTGCGCATCTCGCCCAACTCTCCGCAGCTGAAATAACGCGTGGCCGTCCGATCAAAATCGGACGGCCGACAATCAATCCGCGCGCTCTCTCCCTCTCTCTCTCATTTGTCGGGTGGGGCCCATTGCCTGGCGTCGTCTTCCTCGCCTCCTTCTTCCCCGCGCGACGCCGCCATTACCGCACCTCGGGAGTTCTTCAATTCCGTGATTCCCTCCCCCATTACTCCCGCATTTGCGCGCGTTCAAGTCACCCGTTCCAGCCGCGTTCATCCCCGGCTTTACCCTCATTTCGCCTTAAACGCCCCACCTCTCTCGCCGCCATTACTGCCGCCCACGATCTCCATCTCCCGGCCTCCCCCTCTCCTATAAAAGCCGCCCCCGGCTGCGCATTCTCTCCCACATTCTATTCCACCTACTCTCGTAACTTCGCTCACTCTCTCTCGCCGGCAATTGGAGTTTTCCCCCTCGGTGGCCGAAGCTCCATCTTCTTCGATTCGGCGCGATAAGCACTCCCGCCACCGCGACCGCACCATCGGCCCGGCGTCCTCGGCGATCTGGTGCGCGCCTCGTCTTTGCCTAGAGATCCCCGGAGCATCCTCCCCGCCAACGACCGAACCTCACCGCCGCCTCTCGTCGTCGCCGACCATCTTCCGGCCACGCCCTTGCGCCGCCAGGTAGCGCCCTCGCATCAGTATCGTCTCCTGAGTGTTTTGCGCACCTCACCGGAGCTCGCCGCCACCGCGCCGTCGCTGTACCTCGGTTCCGGCGCCCCTCTCCGCGCCCGGCGTGGTCACCACCTCGGCGCCACATCACCGTTTCGCGTGCGTGCGGCCAAGTCGGCGCACAGCGTGGCTGCCCGGTAGCGGCCACAAGGCCAAACCGCACTACCCTTCAGATTTATTGCGTGCAGAGTCCACCGTGGACTTGCGCCTCGTGGACTCGATCCATCTTGTTTGGGCCCACATGTCGATCTCGTGATTAAGATCGCTGACGTCACCGGCGCAATAAATATAATTTCCTTTAGAAATTTAATTGGAAAATTCGGAAATTCGATTTTAGGATTTAATTTAGGTTTAAACTTCCAGAGCTCGTATTTCTTCATACAAACTCCGATTTAGGTGATTCAAATTTCTAAATTTGTATAAAATCAAGATCTAGCTAACTAAACCAAAATTATTTAATTTGGAGTTAATTTGAATTTTCATTTGAATTTATTTGTGTTCATTTGAATTCTGCTTGAATTTGGAATATTTTCACGTATAGATTTTGACGACTCAGGAGAGCTTGACCCTATTGAAGAAGTAGAATACCAGGAATTTGAGCAAGGCAAGTTACACCATTGACCATTTGCCCCAATATTTAAAATTATTTAATTTCTATTTTAAATTATTATTGCATGCATAATTGTATTTAATTATTTTAAATTCTGTTTTAAATATTTAATTATTCCAATTCCTTTGTATAGCCAAATTTGATTGTTGTATTATCAATTCCTTGTAACCTTAGTCAAATGAATTTAAAAATAAATATATGCATAGCAAATGCTTAGACCATGAAATATTTGACTTTGGGAGAATTTAGCCAAAATTTCATAAATTGATAAAAGCCTATGACATTGCTTTGTCATGGTGGACTTTTGCAAATGTCTTTGAAAATTATAAAATAAAAGAAAATGGTTTGTACTTGGGCAAACATGGACCGTTGGTGGAGTGCGAGTTTATGCACCGGCTGTCTCAGTTGGGGCCGAGACCTGGGTTTTTATTGAAAGTTGCCCAAGTAGATTAAGGACCGGCCTTTGAGCCGCATCTTGCAAAAGCTCCACCGTACTACCACATGTTACGTATGGGCGAACCGGGCTTAATAATTTGTATTACCTCATATTGTTTATGCCATTTTTGTTGTGTGGGTGTCGGTTAGACTTTATTCCCACTTAGCGCAAGAGGGGTTTCCAGCGGTGGTTAGCCTAATGGAAGTGAAACCTTAGCGGGCATATTGGTATTGAGGTAATGCATTGAAACGCCTTGTGATAATTGCCTAGTCACACGCCTAAGGAAGCGTGTATTGGCCGACATAACTGCAAATTATCTCGTGTGGGTAAAGTTGTACCACCTCTGCAGTGTAAATCTATTGAATAGCCGTGTCCACGGTCATGGACATCTTGAGCAAAGCCACTCTAAGTTAGATTTGTTTTGGTTTTAAAATAACTTTGGACATGATTTGAGGATGGTTAATCCTTGTGGTAAATTTGGCGGGTAGCCTTGTGATAGGAGGGTATCCTTCACCATGTTTCATATGGAGGTTATCCACTATAAAATGATCAATTTTAAATCGATTTTAGTTATGTAATGAAAATGTGCCTTGAAACTTAGTATAACTATTTAAACCAAAAGGTGATTTATGCAAATAAACCCTACAACCTTCCTTTGAATAACTTATGCATGCATTCTAAATTTTGTATTGGGTGTAATTTGCGAGCACGGTTGTAGTGCTCACTCTTCTTGAATATTATTATTCGGGAGAAGACTGCTATCGTAAGGTGAGGAGCGGGGCGATTAGGCGCGACCTCGCATTTATTACTGTGGCGTATCGTGTGGCTTACCATTATATTTGCTTCCGCAATGTTTTATTTGGCCTCGGCCCGGTTGTAATAAACTCTATGCTTATTAATATACACTTGGATATGTTTGTGATAACATTTTTGTGATTTGTGTACCTTTGGAAATCTGGACTAGTGTATGAACACAGAGAATTCGGGATCCTTCGTTCCCGGGTTCGACAAAAGTGGTATCAGAGCCATATCGACTGTAGGTCGTGACCTAGAAGGAAATCAAACCCTTAAGGATTTATTTTGAAAATTAAAAATAACTTGGTCTTCTGGAGTCATTTCTCAACTTTTCTCTTGAAAAATTATTTACTAACTCATCTCCTTTTCAAAAATTGTAGATGGCTGAAGTTCCAAATGCCATTTCCCATGGAGTCTTTGCTGGTCATTGGGCCGCCATTCTCTGGAAGATGATGCAGCACTTGGACTTTGAAGAAAGACCGACGTATCAAGGATACAAGTATAAGGTGGGAAATCGAGAGCGGTGGAGAGTAGAGGTGATCCTCTACTCCAATCTATCGCCGAACACGAGACTTCCACGTCTTGATGCCCCAATGCGACGAGACACCTTCGCCAAGGCATCGAGGATGCACCCGAGAAGCAACCCGCAGACTTCGCTACATCTCGATCATCGCCTCAACGGCACTTTGGGTTCCACTATTACCCAATGCACATTCCAACCCGGCATGGCGGTGCTTTCCGCTCAACTAGAGATGAAGACCGTCCGATCTCACTCATCAGTGGATCTGGCGAGCCATGGATTATGCCTACGGAATACACTAGATGAGCCGCTCTCCCACAAGTGAAATTACAAGATCTGAGAAGAAAAGTTGAAGATCGAGAAAAGAATCGGCCTCCTACAAGGAAGGCGAGGCTAGTTCTAGTGAGCAGATTATACCCCAATAACACCATAGATTTGACCTTAAATTTTTCCTTTAGTTGCGAATTATGAGCTACCAAACCTTTGTAGTAGCCATAATGAATTAATAAAATAAAAATAAATTATTTTGCGAAATGTTCTTGCCTTGTGTTTGTTGAATTTGGGCTATTTTAGATCTATACTCTTATAATTCCTGTCTCTCTTGTCTAATCTGTGAAGAGTTCATCGGATGGTGACCACCCGCACCTAAGTGTCGGTGCTAGAGGGCAAGGAAATGAGAATCTGCGAATATCAAGAAAACCAGTTCAACGACCACCACCTCCTCCAATCTGAAGCTCTGATTGGCGCCAAATGATGGCCAATCGGACTCATCGATTGAGTTGCTAGCCCATCCCTTCACAAAGAATCGAATACCCAAGCGTCAAGACCTATCATGCTCCTCCACCTCCCGCAAAGTAACTTTGTCGAGTTCATGAGGATCGTCCGCCAACGTTTTCTAGTAGCACGGAACCCATGGGCGAGATGATTGGCTCGGGGTCATTGGAAAGAAGCTGGATATTGCTCAATGCACGGATCGTGAGAGAGTTTTGTTTGCCTCTCATCAATTGATGGGTCCCGCATCGTAATGGTGGGATAATTTCAGCATGTCCCATGCTAATGCCCAAGAAATCACTTGGGATGAGTTCATGCAAGCTTTCGCGATCTCACATTCCATCGGCATGATTACCTTGAAAAGAAGGAGTTTCGTTCGCTCGCCAAGGAAACCGTTCGATCGGCGAGTATCCGCATAAGTTTAACCAACTTGCTCGCTATGCCCCGAGGATGTAGCGGAGATGAAGACAGCAAGAGCGATTTACGGAAGGGTTAAGCGACGAACTCTCTGCTCGTTTGATTTCTCGAGATTTTACCGACTTTCAGCAGCTTGGTAAATAAGGCCATCGCCGGAAGGCAAACATCGAAATGGAGAATCGCAGCGGAGGATGGCGGCTCGAAGTTTAACTCGGAGGATCGCCCAAGCCTCGTTTCACTCAATCTCGACCACCTCGGCGTGGAAGATTCGATCTACTACACCAAGAGTTCCAGCTCGAGTCGCGCCCAAATACTTCGGATTCGTAGTAGTTCATCGGAGGTTAGTTCCAGAAGCGGCTATTTCCACAAGCGGAATCACTTGCTTTCATCGCAACGAGTTGGGTCACTATGCCAATAAGTGTCCCAAGAAGCGTGACGCCACCCCGTCAAGCCAACTCCGGAGTTTGGTCTCGGCGGTCCCTCAAGACCGGTGGTCGATTCATGAAGGGCGTGTGAATCACGTCACCGCAGAGGAAGCCTATGCGACACGGATGTTGTTCTTGGTACGTTCCTTGTCAACTCGATACCGGCATCGCTTTTATTTGATTAGGAGCTTCGCATTCTTTTGTGTCAAATAAGTTTGTGGAAAAATATGGGTTATCTACCTCCCCTTAGTTAAGCCCATGTTAATCCATTCCCTGGGCTCGAAATGAGGGCTAGTTTATTCTGTCCAAATCTTACCTTTGAAATCTCGGAGTAACTTTCTCGGCCAACTTAATAGTCCTGCGTTAGCAAGGATTGGGCGTAATTCTTGGAATGGGTGGCTTGCCAAAAATCAAGGTAGGATAGATTGTGCTAGTAGATCTATCAACCTCACCAATGAACAAGGGATTTGAAGAGAGTTCCAACCCAAGACTTCTACGGAAAGAAGTCCTATCTTGACCGATTTAAAGGAAGTGAAATCGAAGATATACCGTGGTACAAGAATATCGGATGTTTTTCCGAGGACTTACAGTATGCCACCGACCGACATAATGTTCTTAATTGACTTAGTCGAGGGATGCTCCAATTTGAAGCGACCCTACTGAGAATCTTGACAAGCGATCTAGCGAGTTGAAGAAGCGGTCGAAGAACTACAGAGTAAAGGTTACATTCAGCCAGTTCATCGCCTTGGGAGCTCGGTACTATTTGTCAAAAGAAAGACAATAGTATGAGAATGTGTGTGGACTATAGATCACTCAACGAGGTAACAATCAAAAACAAGTACCGTTACCTAGGATAGATGATCTGTTTGATCAACTTAAAGGAGCCATGTTTTCTCCAAGATTGATTTGAGGTCGGCTACCATCGATTAAAAATCGGACGGAAGATATTGAAGATAGACCTTCACCACGGATATGGGTATGCGAGTTCACGGTGATGTCATTTGACTAACAAATGCCCTGCTTATTTCATGAATATGATGAACAAAGTGTTCATGGAATTCTTGGATAAGTTTGTGGTGGTATTCATAGATGATATTCTCATCTACTCAAGAGATATGGAAGAGCATGAAAAACATCTCGAATTATTTTGGACAAACTTGAGAACACCAACTTTATGCCAAACTCGGCAAAGTGAATTTTGGCTCGGTCAAGTGGCTTTTCTTGGACACATTGTGTCGGCAGGAGGAGTTGCGATGACCCTCAAAGGTTGAAGTCAGAATGGATTGGAAGCAACCCAAGTCATCACGTAGTGAGAAGTTTTCTGGATTAGTAGGTACTACCGCAGATTCATTGAAAGTTTCTCCAAGATCGCCAAACCCATGACTCAACTTCAAGAAGGAAAAGAAATTTGAATGGACAAGTGCTTGTGAACATAGTTTTCAAGAGTGAAGAAAAGACTAGTCTCTGCACGGTGCTAGTTTTACGGATATCGTAAGGATTTTGAAGTTTTATGTGGCGCATCACTGAGGGCTAGGATGTGTCTTGATGCAGGAAGGAAAGGTTGTGGCTTATGCATCTCGTCGATTAAGGCCACATGAAGGAAATTATCAACTCATGATTTAGAGTTAGCGACAATTGTGCATGCTTTGAAAATCTGGCGGCATTATCTCATTGGTAACCATCTGTGAGATTTTCACAGATCATAAGAGTCTGAAATATATCTTCACCCAGTCAGATCTTAATCTCAGGCAAAGAAGATGGTTAGAGCTGATAAAGATTATGACCTTGGAATTCATTATCACCGGGTAAAGCCAACGTGGTAGCAGATGCTCTGAGTAGGAAAGCATACTGCAACACGGTGTTAGTTCAAGAAAATCAACCAGAGTTGTATGAAGAACTAAAGCATCTGGAATCTGAAATTGTCAGTCAAGGTTGTATCAACACAGTGGAAGTCCAACCAACCATACAAAGTCAAACCAGAGAAAAACAGCTAGAAGACGAAGACATCAAAGAAATCATGAAAAACATGAGAAGAGGCAAAGCCCAGGATTTTCTGAAGACGAGCAGGGCACAGTATGGTTTGGCAACCGCATCTGTGTACCTAAACATCATGAAACCAGACAACTGATTCTGAAAGAAGCTCATGAATCACCTTACTCTATCCATCCCGGGAGTACCAAGATGTACCAGGATCTGAAGGAAAAGTATTGGTGGGTTAGTATGAAGCGAGAGATCGCTGAGTTTGTTGCACGTTGTGATGTATGTCAGCGTGTTAAGGCAGAACATCAGAGACCTGCCGGATTGTTACAACCATTACCAATTCCCGAGTGGAAATGGGAGGAGATTGGTATGGATTTTATCACCGGACTACCTAGGACCCAATCAGGTTGTGATTCCATTTGGGTGATAATTGACCGATTAACAAAAGTGGCTCATTTTATTCCAGTCAAGACCACTTACAGAAGCAATAAGTTAGCAGAATTGTACATGGCCAGGATCGTCTGTCTACATGGTATACCCAAGAAAATTGTGTCACCAGAGGTTCGCAGTTCACTTCAAAATTTTGGCGAGTCTACATGAAGCTTTAGGAACCGGACTCAACTTCAAAGACAAACATATCATCCCCAAGCAGATGGCGGTGAGCGTGTAAATCAGGTCCTAGAAGACATGCTTGAGCTTGTGCTATAGATTATGGAAGAAGGCGGGATAAGAATTTGCCCTATCACGAATTTTCCTACAACAACGACTTTCAAGCTAGCCTACGAGATGTCGCCATTTGAAGCATTGTATGGTAGAAAGTGTAGAACCCCTCTCCTTTGGGATCAAGTAGGAGAGCACCAATTCTTGGACGAAATTGATAAAAGAAGTGAAAGTAAGGTAAAAGCAATAAGAGAACGTCGAAAGTAGCTCAAACCCGACAAAGAGTTATCATAGATAATCGTCGGAGAGAACTATCCTTGAGATGGGAGATTTTGTCTATCTCGGGGTAACTCCACTCAGGAGTGAAGAGATTTCAGACTAAAGGAAAACTTGCACCTGTTTGTCGGACCCTATAAGATTTTGGCAAAAGAGGTGAAGTTGCTTATCGCTTGGAACTACCAAAGATCTCTCACATTGTTCACAATGTCTTCCATGTATCGATTAAAGAAATGTCTCAGTACCAACGGAAGAAACAGCTCGAGAGCATCGATCTTGAGAAGATCTCACCTATGTGGAACAACCAATCAAGATTCTCGATGTGGCGAGCAGCGTCACGAAGCAAAGTCATTCGTTCTTGTAAGGTTCGATGGAGCAATCATTCAGAAGAAGAAGCTACCTGGGAGCGAGAAGAAGTTTTGAGAGCCGAGTATCCCTACCTTTTTCCTGACCAAGTCTGAATCTCGGGGTCGAGATTCCCTTTAAGGGGGTAGGTTTATATGACCCAAAATTTCAATTTCGATTGAAAATAAAACATTAATAATTTTTGTGGATTTTCGGAATTTTTAAAAGCTTTTCAATAAAGTATATTAAGGCTAAAAGAATTTATGTGCAAAATCTATTACCAACTAAAAGTTGGAATTATTTTATTTAAGTCGAGAATGCCTCATAGAATTTACGTGAATTTTCTCAAAATTTTGGACTTCATTTACTATTTTCTAAAGCCTATTTGAATTTCTGGAATTAAATCAATTGAAAAAATTTAAAATTCTACGCTTTCTGATCTTGGGCGAAGCCCGACCTTTGTCGCGTCTCGACCCAACTCTCCCGCGAAATACTTGCGGGCCGTCCGATCAAAATCGGACGGCCAACAATCAATCCGCCGCGCTCTCTCTCTTCTCTCTGTCTCTTAGTTCCGGCATTACCCCCTCCTTAACTCTTTATGCATTTGCCGCCCTCATCTCATAAGCGGCCGTTGCCACCTGCACGATCTCCATCTCCGGCCTCGCCCTCGCCCTATAAAAGGAGCACCAGTGCGCCTCTACTCCCTCAAGCTTTGCCCCAACTCTCCACACCTCCTCGCTCCCATTCACCCAAGAATCGAGTGGGTCCAATTGATTAAGGAATCGAGCGGTCTACGCACTATTATTCCGCTTATTAATGGTGTGTAATTACCCCATTATCTCGGAAGATAATAGCGACGGGCAGCGAAGAAGCCGAGGCGCGTGGTATCGCCATCATGCGCCAATCTTGGATTAATTAGGCGCATCTCCGCGAGACAAAGCGGCTACTTATTCACGACTATATAAGGGCATCAATCGGAGGGATAGAGGGGACACAAATAACAAGAGCTAGTCAAGTAGAAACACAAGTGCTATTCTGCTGTAAGAGTCTTAGTCTTTACTTGATCATCAAGAATACCATACACACAGATTAGGGTTATTATTCTCTCAGGAGAAGGCTGAACTGTCTAAACATCCGTGTCAACTACTCTGCGTGATTTCATCTCTAGGAGACCCCGAATCAAATAATCTTTACGTAAGATCGGTTCTAATACACCGGCCAGGTTGGCGCCGTCCGTGGGGATCTTCCGTAATCTCTTGTCAACATACTCTCTTTTTCCAATCTCATGCAATCATGGCGAGGAGAATGGAGAGAGAAGCTGGTTTGACTTGGCGGTTACGCAGGCGTCGACATGGATGTCGGTTTCGACTTACTGGCCGAGTGATGCATCCGTGATGGTGATGTTGCCTCGAGATTATTCTCCAGAAACCATCCCATTAATGGAGTTGAGGAGGATCCTTATCCCCACAACAATACGTCCAACAGAGGAGCCAATTCCCTCAAAGGACAAGGGTCAATCCGACCAGGACCGCTCGGGAGTACTCACAACACGACGAGTTCTTTCTCCAAGTGTTCAAGTCCCTTAAGGCGGTCCGACTTGGTAAGTCAAGTTACAGGAGCCACCATTCGAGGACTCCACCAAATCTAGTGATCCTCTCTCGGGGTAACTCGGAGAGGTGGGATCAAGCATGCTTTTCTGCAAATTCGGCGAGTCTCCGCGAGATCTCATTTGCGAGCGGAGCCGATTATAACCGGAGTTCCCCTACGGAGGATTACTCCAAGTCGCGAGATGGTGTCTCTCGAGCACTCCTCAAGCGGGGAGGCCTCGGCGCAAGTGAGAATCATCAGCAGGAGGTCTTCGTCCTTCCCCCCAAATCGAAGTCACCTCATGGAGGCCGAGATAAGAACACTCCCGAAGATCACACCTGCGCCCCTCGTGGTAATGGCAAGGGCACCACCGTTGGCGAGAGAACCAACACTCGATGAGCGCGAGAAATCCTCGACATTCTCGCACTCCGCTAAGAAGGCCTCAAAGACACGATGAGGAGGATTTTGATGTCGTCGAAGAAAGAAAATTGCGATCGGAAGAACACCTCAGGCGCATTCAACATCAGTCGGAGGAGGTACAAGAACTCCAAGACATCAACGACCTACTCGAGAATCCCAGCCAAGAGCTTGCTCGAACGCCAGGGTACGATCTCTTTCTTTGAAGAGATTACGCAAAGACTTCGAACTGTGATGACAAGACTGGAGGTACCTCATCGACAACATTCAGGTAGTCGCAGCAATACGACTTCCTCAGCTACCAGTCAATCGAATATTTCTCTACGTAGGAATCGACACGGCCATAAGGCGAATCGATCTCCTATTCGGAGAAATACCTTTCGATCAGCTGAAGATCAAGAAGCCCCTCGGAGAGGTGATCATTCACCACTTCGACAAAGAAATTCACAACGAGTGGAATACGAGGAGTATTCTCCTCATAGGCGAGACCTACTACGAGCAGTCGACTGTTACACGGGTATCGTCGTATCGATCACACGTGACATTAACCCTCTTTCCTACAAAGAAGGCGTCAAGAAGTGATTCTGGGATGCGGGCATTTTCGCCGACCTTGAGTAGTTCACCGCCACCACATTTTCGACCCGGTGAACATGGAGAAATTTGATGGATCTCAAAATCCCATCGAATTTCTTGAGATCTATCTAACACCGTCCGAGAAGCGGCGGAGGAGGAGAGCATGTAATGGCGAATTACCTTCCGATCGTGCTCGAAGGATCCGCTCGATCGTGGTTATTAAACCAACCACTCAGTCGATTACTCTTGGCAACACCTCTGCGATCTTCTACGGCGAATTTCAAGGCACATACAACCGCCTGGAAAGAAGGCGACTTGCACCGGATAAAGCAGAACAACAAGCGAGACTTTGCGTCAATTCATCAAGCGCTTTAGTCGGGTTAAGTAACTCAATCGAGAAATTTACGATTCCTCGTGATCGGGGCTTTTAAGCAAGGAGTCCGCATAGAAGAATAACGGAGGACATTGCTTTGAATCCTCCCAACATCATTGTCGAACTCTTGAGATGGCCGATCGATATGCAGCCGCTTACGAGGCGGTCAGGTGGAACAACACTATCGATCGAAACATATACTCCTCGAGCCGGATGAAGTTGGTAAGGATAAAAAGCAAAAAGTCCAAGAAGAAAATAAAAGTCAAAACCACAAACCGGTGGTTCCAAGGAGGTTCAGTAGTGAAAGATGGAGAGCCCCAAACCACCAAGTCGTACCCTGATCAAGGCAAAGGTAAGCGCCCTGATCGTAGGAACGACAAACCAAGGTGGTGTCCTTTTCATAAAAAGGAAGGACATGACCTCCGAACTGACGAGTTTTCCAAAGAAAGCTCGAAGACTACTACAACGGCAAAGCACCACTCCCTACTCTCGAGCAGGTAGGACATACGAGTGGCCAAAAGTCGTCGGATGATGAGGAGATGCCGTTCCAAGATCCGCAACATACCGTTGAGCACATCTACGGAGGATCATCGGCATACGACTCCAAACGACAACTTAAAGCTGCCGGACGAGAGGTAAATTCTATACATACTCCTCTCGTCAATAAATTACCGAAGTGGTCGGAAGTTACCATCTCTTTTGAGAAGGATGACTGCCCAATCACTACGAGTCGATCAGGTCGATATCCGATTGTGGTAGAACCCACCATCAACAACTGTCGGGTCAATCGAGTGTTGGTTGATGGTGGCAGTTCTTTGAACATATTATTTACTAATGCCCTGGACGAGATGCAAGTACCCAGGACAAAGGTAAGGCCGGTACGATACTCCTTTCATGGAATCGTACCGGGGTCTTCAGCCAAACCTATTGGCCAAGTTTCTCTTCCTTTAACATTTGGCTCACCAAGTAATTTCAGGACAGAGAAAGTCTCCTTTGATGTGGTCGATTTCGATACGGCATATAACGCCATACTCGGACGACCAACTTTGGCAAAATTCTTAATGGCTACTCATTACGGGTATCAATATCTTAAGATGCGAGTCCCAAAGGTGATCACCATTCGATGTGACAAAAAGATGGCGTATAGTTGCGGCCGTCGATCCTCGAGATGGTTGGTCAAATACCAACTCGAGATGAAAGTCGACCGACTAGCAAGTCGAAGCCTAAAAGTGCACAAAGCCGAACGACCAAGTCAAAGAGGTTCCTCTGGGCGCAGAAGAGCCCTCGAAGACTGCGCATCGGGAGACTTCCACCCCAAATAGGAAGACGCCCTCATTACCTTCCTCGAGCTAACGCGGATGTCTTTGCGTGGCAAGCATCCGACATGCCCGAGTCCCGGGAGGTGATCGAGCACGAGCTAGCTTTCGGCACGATAAAGTACTGTAAAACAAAAATTACGAGATTGCCTGATCGACGAGATGCTATTAAATCGAATTGGATAAGCTACTTAAAGCGGGCTTTATAAGAGAAGTCAACCACCCAGTGGTTGGCTAACCTCGTAATGGTCAAAAAGTCAAGCGGCAAATGGCGTATGTGCGTGGACTTCTTGATCTTAATAAAGCTTGTCCAAAAGATGATTTCCCTTTACCTCGTGTCGATCGGTGGTTGATTCTCTGCGAGGTTGTGAGATATTAAGTTTTTAGATGCATATTCGGATACCACGGATCAATATGTGTTTAAGCGATGAAGAAAAGACCGCATTCATTACTCCATTTGGTACCTTTTGCTATGTCAAAATGCCATTTGGTCTAAAGAATACGGTGCTTCTTTTCAACGCCTAATGCAATCGACTTTTTCATCTCAATTAGGCCGGAATTTGGAAGCCTATGTTGATGATCTAGTCGTAAAAGCATTAAGAGACTTAATCATATCAGCGACCTACAAGAAACATTCGACAACCTCGAAAGCACCGCTTAAATCTCAATCCGAGAAGTGTGTTTTGGAATTTCTTGGGAAAATTGCTTGGATTCCTAGTATCCGAGCGAGGAATCAAGCAAATCTGAAAAATATAAAGGCCATCCTCGGATCGTCCTCCAAACACAAAAAGGAAGTCGAAACTCACTTTGGGTGCATGGCGGCTTTAAGTCGTTTCATCATACGACTAGGAGAAAAGGACTACCTTTCTTTAAACTTCTCGGAGACATGAAGGTTTTGAGTGGTCGAATGAGGCAAACCAGCGCTTTGAGGATGTCAAGAGGTATCTTTCGAGTGCTCTGCTCGGTTTCTCCAAAGCGGAGAAGAGCTCTTAATTTACCTAGTCGCCACGCCACGCGAGCGACAAGCGCAGATCTAGTCGTAGAGCGTGAAAGCGTACAACGGCCGGTTTACTACGTTAGCGAAGTTTTACGGGCCTAAGGGCGTTACCCTCGGGTCAAAAACTTCTATATGCCCTCCTTATGTCTTCGAGAAGCTGCGGCATTATTTTCAGCGCACAAAATAGTCCGTGCGTCGAGTTTCCTTTGGGAGCAATCCTCCATAATAAGGAAGCAATGGGATGCATGGCAAAATGGTCGGTCGAACTTGGGAGTTCGACCTCCATTCGTGTCGAACGGCCATAAAATCCCAGATCTTGGCGGACTTTGTCGCGAATGGACAAATCTGAACTCGTTCGGGATCCCGATCTGATTCCCACGACGGTGGATGATGTACTGACGGGTCACTTACTTTAAGTGGCTCAGGGCTGAGGGTGGTCTGGTATCTCCTCTGGAGAAACCTTAAAGTATGCCATACAATTAAACTTTCGGGCCACTAATAATGTGGCGATCACGAAGGTTTGCTAGGCGGCATACGAGCCGCAAAAGCACTCTCAATTAAATCGACTACTCGTGAGAGGAGACTCTCAACTAGTCGTGAATCAAGTCGGAAAGAGTACGGTGCTCTAAGCTCGACAATGTCTCAATACTTATCGGAAGTTCGTAAGCTAGAAAAGCATTTTTAGGTTTGAGGTACAATTCATCCCTCGAAAGGATAATTTCCTCATGGACCAACTTGCTCGGATGGCTTCTTCCCGATCTACAGTACCAAAGGGGTTTTCTTGGAGCAACTCCAAAAGCGTCTACAGTCGAAGAACCGAGACACCTCCTATTGAGATGGCCTCATTAGACTACGAGGATATCCGGATGACTCCCATCTACGAGTATCTTCGCAAGGGTTCCGTGCGAAGATGATCTTGAGGCGCATCGTTTATCCCGAAAAGCCAAAATGTATACTTTGGTCGAAGGAGTCCTCTACAAGCGAGGAACCCAAGGGATACTCATGCGATGCATTCATAAAGCGAAGGAATAACACTCCTTCATGATATACAGTGGCATCATGGGACACATGCTTCCTCTGAACCTTGGTTGGTAAAGCCTTTGACAAGGTTTTCTTGGCCTCTGACCAGTATGATGCTAAGGAGGTGGTTAAAAGTGTGTCGATGCCAATTTCATGGTAGACAAATACACCAACCAAATTTCAAGCATTACAAACAATACCTCTTTCTTGGCCTTTTTGCGACACGGGGGGCTTGATATCCTAGGACCGTTTCCCAAAGCTCGGGAGGTTTGAATTCCTTTGTGGCTATTGACACGTTCACAAAATGGATCGGCGAACACATGAATCAGGATAACAGCAAGCGACAAAAAGGTTCATGATGAGAAGCGTAATTAGTCGATTTGGAGTTAAGTCGGATAATTACGGACAATGGTAAACAATTCGCAAGTGCAAAATTTCAGAATTTTGCGACAAGTTGGTACCAAGCTATGCTATGCTTACATTGCACATCCCAAAGCAATGGGGCGGTCGAGCGTGCAAGCGGCCAAATAATGCGAGGAATTAAAACTCGAGTCTTGACCCGACTTGTTAGCGCTCGGGGCTTGGGTACAAGAATTACCCTCCATATTATGGGCGGTTAAATGCGACCACCGATCAACAACGGAGAAACACCATTTTCTAGTTTTGGGCGAAGCCATGCTTCCTCGGAGCTAAAATTGCGATCGACACGAGTTGAAACCTTCAACAACTCGGACCGAGAACAACTTCGGCGGATGACATTAACCTACTCGAAGAGAGGAGAAACCTAGCCTTAATCCGTTCGGCGGTCTACCAACAAGCCTGCGCGATACTATAATCGTAGGTCAACCTCGCGACTTTCTTGTAGGTGACTTAGTATTGAGCTCGCCAATCCAAGTCTAATCGGAATAAACTTTCCCTAAATGGGAAGGTCCTTACGATGGTCGAAGTAACTCGGCGGTCGGTCACGACTAGCAATGGAAGATGGGCGAGTTCTCTCAAACTCTTGGAACATCGACCGATTCACGCAAATTCTATGTGTGACCGGTTTCTCGAGCGATAAAAGTCGAGTTCTTTCTACCTCTTTTGCTTTATTTTTGAGTAGTGCTTTTTAATCTTTCGACTATGATATGAAAACACCCGATTTTCTTTACGGCCGGCGAGAAACGTCATGCAGTGAAACTTCTCCTCTCTGCATGTGGTTCTGCCCACTAGAAGGAATTTCCTAGCATCGACTCGTTACTCATTTTTTTTGCCAATACAAAGAGCTCGGGTTCTATCTAGTCGTAATGTTCTCAAAGCCAACTCTCTCAATCTTAGTCTATTTTTTCAAATTCAAAAAATATTCTAAGTAGAGTGCACTTTCTTACATTTGTTCGACCACCTTTGGTGTACTCGATTTGTTTTAAGCTGTCAAGGAAGAGACACACCTAGTCGAAGTCTTTCCTCTCTGCATGTGGTCACGCCCACTAGAAGGAAACTTCCTAGTGTCGCTCGTCTCCTACTTTTGCTCTTGGAAAAGACTTATCGAAGTCCACAAAAAAGGACGAGCGAATGACTAAAGTCCTCTAAGGCGTTTGTTTAACTCAAGTTCTTTGTTCTTGGTTTGATTAAACTAGTCGGAGATGGAAACATCACCTAGTCGAAGCCTTTCCTCTCGACGTGGTCCTGCCCACTAGAAGGAACTTCCTAGTGTCGAGTCGTTTCTACTCTTTTCGACCAAAGCTTGACAAGCAGTAACAAAAGCTATAAGTTAAATAAACCTCTCTTTGTTTTGAAACCCCATTTTAAACACTATTTATTTAGATTGTCTAAACAATCTAAGCAAATAGTCGAGGCTAGGATAAAGTTATTAATTTGACTTCAATTCTTAGTCTTTCATTCGTTTATTATCTTTTGAGTTACTAACTACTCGACAAGATGATTTTCGTGAAATGAGGCGGATCATATATTACTCATCAACAAAAATTATGCGCCTTACAAAGGTAGTTACAAGATTACTCGAAGGGAGAGCCTAGTGCATTTCCTCAGCCACCTTTTACCAATCGATCATTTCCTCAATCGACGACTTGCCTCGATTCGGAGACGATCGAAGTCGGCTTCGATTGGTTTAACATTAAGGCGGGGTCTTGAGCTTTAAGTTTTGCCAAAGCGTAACTACTGCAGCTTCATTGCCTCCCTTATTGATTCACAGATTAGTCTTGAGTGGTCACCATTTCTTGCAATTTTCCGACTTGTTCCCCAATGGTACTTTTGTGAGCGGCTATGGTATCTTCTCGAGAGTTTTCCCTCGAATGTAGCTCACTAAGCACATTGTTCAGGAGAGTGATGTTGCCTTGAAGACTAGTCTTCATCGACTCCATCTCCTGCTGGGTACAAGTCGAGGCCTCGCGAAGTTTCTTGTTTTCGACCACTTGTTCTGAAAAGAATAAAATCGGTCAAACGAAAATAAACTTCTGGAGGAAGATAACACAAAGATAATTATAGGTAAAAGCATTTCTTACCTACTAATTGAGAATCCAGTTTCTTAACCTCTTCTCGATGGGAAGCAATGGTTTCAGTGTGCTTTTGCTCCCATGCTCTGATGTCCTCTGCATTCATCTTAGCAATGCGGACGGACTCATTGCAGATTAAGGTCTTTGCTTGGATTTCAGCCTCGAGGCTTCTCAATTGGGCAGCAATTTCTGAACAAGAAATTGGCATTAGAAAAGGGAAAATACTCAAAAAGGATAACAGGTAAAGATTTACTTACCTGTTAATTGAGTTCTAAGACCCTCGAGTTCTTGATCCTTATTCGCGGTAATACGGGAAAACTCCTGAATGACCAAAGCTTTTTCTTGAACTTCGGTCTGGAGCTTCCGCATCTCTTTTTCTTTATCTGGAGAAGAAAGGAGAGTCGGGTAAAGGTTAAAGATCAAAAGCAGTCTTAAGTTCGAACTTCTCGTTTATTTTTCACGCAATCTTTTAGATCACGAGATCAGGTCTCTCGAAGTCTATCCGAGAGGACTAATACTTCGTTCCTTAGCCTCCTCGACTCTTCTTTTTCATAGTCGAGTGAGTCAGCTAAGGTCTTCGTATCACTGTTTAACCTACAAAGAACAGGAACGAAGATAAACATCAGCCGAATGGTTGTAAGTACTTCTACAACTACCGACCTAGTCGTAAGTTTTTCTACGACTACGATATGGTTGTAAGTCTTTCTACGACCACTACCTGGTTGTAAGTAGTCGTAAGCTTTTTACGACTAGTACTTTGTCATGAGTTTCTTCCATGACTATTCTCGTAAAACATTATACGAGTATTTAAGTCGAAAACAATTATGAATGATAAGTGACTTACCATCTCTCTGCCTCTGCGCAGTAGTTCTTTCTCTGTCTTAGCTCTAAAAGTTGTCGATGATACTCACCGACAACAGCAATTTGCTCTAGAGCTTTCTGCAAAAAGAAAACAGTGAGAAGAGAAGGAAAGTCACATATATAAGTATTTTGAAGATACTTACATTCATAGTCGTCCTAGCAAACATCGAATACACAAGGTCCGGGTTCTGCAGCTTATCTATCCTCGCGACTTTGTCCCACCACACCTTCTCGGCGCTCGTTATCAAAAGTATTCTCCATATTGGGAATATCTTTGGGATGGGGACTCGGTCACGAGATCTGTAAAGGTAAGACCCTCTGACGGAGGCGGGCCCAAAGAAGTCACCACGAAGTTGAAATTTTCTCCTACGGTTCTCGTGATTTCTCTTTGGGTAGGGAAGGAACGCCTCCTACGATTTCCTTCCCAGGCGGTGCAGTCGGGTCACCACCTTGACCAGAGGCTTCCACAAATTGCCTCTGTTGTTTCTACGACCTCGATGGTCGTGGCGGCCACCTCAACGATGAATACCGCACTTCAAGGGTCGTGAATTACGACCTCGGCGGATGTGGAGTCACTGGGAGTCTCGACTTCATCGCCACAGGTCAAGGTGATGCTTGACCACCTCCATTGATACCTCTCCGGTGAATGAAGGGATAGCAATGGACTTCTCAGTGAACATTCGGGGGTGAAGGAGTCGGATGAAATAAAGAAAAGCAAATCAAAGTTGTGAAAAGAAAAAGGTAAATGTTGTTCTTACACTTTAGTACATTTCACATACCTCGCACTCGGTCTTAACCAGAATTTTGGAGCAATCCTCCCTACGGAGGACCTCTTCTTCTCCACGACCACGTGCGGTCGAGGTTCAATAATTGGCCCGGCTACGACCACGTCGGTCGTCAGAGTTTGAACGAGGATCGTGGCTCGGTTTCTGATCCTCTGGATGGACGAGATCGGTCTCGACCATTCCGAGCGAAGATCGCCCTCGCATTGCGAGTTGTCTTGATGCAAAGATCGCCCTTCATAAAAGACATAAAATCTTTCCAGCCTCTCCTTTCCGGTTGCTTAATAAAACTAGGAGTGGCACCGATCGCGAAAGATTAGTGTCATAATAGAAGGTACCTTAGCCTTGCGAGGTTTGCGCTTAAGAGGTTCAGATGCTTCAACCTCCTGGCCGGCGACATGCGGCCTCGGCTTCATATACAACTACAGTGCCGCAGGGTTTGTAGAGGGTCCGTCGAAGACCAGAGCTCGAGCTTGCTCCCCTTATCGGCAGATTTTACAAGTCGGCGCCTCTTCGAGGAGGCCGAGCCTTTGTCTTTCGACAACCCGGCGCCAATAGTCATCGAGCGACTTCTTACGTCGTCCGACGATTTTCCATGCCTACTTTATGTAAAGCAAAACGAAAAAGAAGAATCACTAATTAGTCGTAAGTTTTTCTACGACTAGTACCAAGTCGTAAGTTTTTCTCGACTTTTCTTGATCGTAAGATATTCTCGATCACCATTAGTCGTAAGTATCTTCTACGACTATAAAGTCCTAAAGAAAGAATCATTTTTGATTACCTTTAGGCGCTCTATCCTTTCATCTGCGGACAAAGCCGCAATGACTTGAGGAACCGCCTCTGAGTGGCGGGGACTTCTCACAGATGAGTCGACTGAGAGTCAACCTCGGCTGTGGAAAGATGCAATGTAAACAGATAAAAATATTAGACAAGGTTGATAAAGACCAAACGGAGAGCTAAGTTGACAATTGCTTACCCTCCTCGTAATCTCTGGTGGGGTCTCCTCTCCCCGAGTACCTCCACATAGGAGATGCTCGTTTCTTCAGAGGACTAATTCGGCGTGTGATGAAATCCTTCACCACATGCCATCCGGTCAGCCCTTCTTCCTTCAAGTCCTTAATGGCTTGAATATAAAGGCTAATCCGGCTGATATCTTCAGGGGTTGAATCCCATGAAGATTTCTTTTCAGCAGCCTTCCCCGCAAAAGAAAGGCTGTCTTCAGAGGTGACCTTCCAGTAGAACCACCTCTTCCTCCAGCCCGGCCACGAAGACCGGGTAAAACTCTGAATATACTCCTTCGACTTCGAGTCGTGGAGCTTGATCACCATGACTCCGGCGATTCCGGTTTGTCGAGCCATCCCATAATAATATTGGAACAGCTCGAGATCCGCCGGAATCCCCAGGTATGCCTCGCACAGATACACGAACACACTCAGCATGGTAATGGAATTGGGACCTAAGTTCACCAGTTCCACCCCAAAGTGTTCGAGTACTCTCTAAGAAAGGGGTGGGCAGGCAATCGAAGGCCGCACTCTGTACGCTTGGAAGGCGGAATTTGCCCATTTTCCCCGATGGCGATCTTGCCCCGATAGCTGGAATCCACTTCACCAGAGCCTTCTCTGGAATCTTCCCGGCATCGACCAAGATCTTGATCTTAGCCGCATCCATCTCCGATTCCTCCCATTCAGAAACTCTCTTGGCCATTTCGCCGAAAGCAAGAAGTTTTTAATTGGGTTAGCGGAGAGAAGATGAAACCTAGTCGAGGATGGAGAAAGCAAGAGCTCAAGAACAAATGAGTGATTTGGGGAAAGGTAAAAATCCAAGTCTACCTCTGGTAAGTTTTTATAACCACACGATCTCCGCGCCGGAAACCGTCTCGGCTATAGGTCTATGATAGATGGTTGTACCGCTTAGGAACCGCTTCATCGGACAAGTCTATGAGGCGGTTGCAATTCCCAGATGGTCCGATTCGAGAAAAAAATATAGGTGCGTATTGTCACCTCCAAGCGAAATTACATTCTTGACCAAGTCCTTCTAGTCGAAGGAAGTATCAATCGGAAGAGTTTTTTCTCCGATTCCCCTACTACGACCACCAGACGGTCGTAGGGGTTTTTTATGACTTTTTGATAGTTGTAAACAATCTTCCTGACCAAGTAAATTCCTGGTCAAGCGGACTCAAATTTGAAGAGTTTTCCTTCGACTATCATTCTACGACATTCTCATGGTCGTAAGTCCATTCTGAAACCTTTACCAAGTAAGTTATTTTCACTTGAAGTGGGGGCTAGATGACGAGGATCTAATAATCCTCATTTTATCTTTTATCTATAATTCTTATTATGGGTAAATATGATGTCACATAGTCCCCAGAAGTACCCCTTATCTATAAGGGAGAAGCCCAACAAGTGATTGTAAGTTCTTCTACAATCACCCCCATAGTCGTAAGTCTTGCTACGACTATATCATGGTCGTAAGTCCTTCTACGACCACTACATAGTCGTAAGTCCTTCTACGACTGTTACCTGGTCGTAAGTCCTTTTACGACTGCTACCTGGTCGTAAGTTCTTCTACGACCAGATAAACTTCGACCACCTTATAATCAAACCTACAGGCGAGTGGGTCCAATTGATTAAGGAATCCGAACGGTCTACACGCACTATTATTCCGCTTATTAATGGTGTGTAATTACCCCATTATCTCTGGAAGATAATAGCCAGACGGCGTGAAGAAGCCGAGGCGCCGGTAATTACTGCCATCATGCGCCCGTTACTGGATTAATTAGGCGCATCTCCCGCAGGACAAAACGGCTACTTCTTCACGACTATATAAGGGCATCAATCAGAGGGATAGAGGGGACACAGCGAACAAGAGCTAGTCAAGTAGAAACACAAGTGCTATTCTCTGTAAGAGTCTTAGTCTTTTACTTGATCATCAAGAATACCATACACACAGGATTAGGGTTATTATTCTCTCCGGAGAAGGCCTGAACCTGTCTAAACATCCCGTGTCAACTACTCTGCGTGATTTCATCTCTAGGAGACCCCCCGAATCAAATAATCTGTACGTAAGATCGGTTCTAATACACCGACAAGTCTAAACTGTTTAAACAGCCGTGCCTACGTTCAAAGGCGGACATGAGAACTTAACCTGATTTAGTTCTATTTCAAAAACCTTTGTGTGTGGAAATGGAAATGTGTTGGGCTCATCTAGCCCTTGTTTTGGATTTTTCCTGGGTAGCCTTACCCAGTGTTGATAATCGGTGGAAGTAACCGCTATCAAAATTTAGCATGAGGTGGAGGTAACCTCTACTGTTATTTAATATTGCACTTATTCTCTTTAACAAAAATGCAATCTGTTTAAAATGCTAAGTCATATGACTTTGTAATTATGATAATTGAAAATGTTGCTTTAGCAAATAAAAGAACCTGGGCTATCCTTGTTAAGCCTTGCATGTATACTATTGCATACTGTGTGTTGGCTCGCGAGCACGGTGGTTGTGCTCATTCTCGCTCTTTCCCCCAAACCCTCAGAAGCAGGAAATATTGGAGATTACGACTACTACGAGGAATCAAATGTCTGAAGACCCAGGAGTTCTTGAAGCATAGTTTAGTTCTTAGTTGTTTTAGTCTCGCCCCAGTCTAGCTGACTCCGCTGGTACCTAGGTGCATCCTATATTATCTGAGTTTTTGGGTAATATCGGATGTACACAGGTTTCACCAGTCGCTTGTCTGTGGAGAGATGTGCCCTCACCCTTTTTTGCTTCCGTTGTCGCTTCCGCTACTTTTGTGATGTAATCATTTGGCATGTTCGGCCTTTATTGTAAAACTTGACCCGATGCGGTCTATGTAAAACTCTGATGTGTTAAATTAATAAATGGTATGGTTTTAAGTCATATATGAAATGATTCAGTGATGTATCTGTGAGTACTATCTACTGATCCAGATAATAGCACAGTGTATTCGCATAAGAGTCGAGATTAGAAAATCCGGGTCCAACAGTCGCCGCCCCTTCTTGCCCGCTGCCGTCGCCTCCGCCCTTCTTCCCGCCGCCTCGATTGCCGCCTCGGTCACCAACACTGTCACCTCCGCCCGGCTTCGCCACCGCCTTCGGCTTCCTCCCGGCGCCACTCGCGCCACTCCCTCCTTCCCGCGTCGCCGCCTTGCCGCCGCCGCCATGCAACCCCTCCTCTCCCTCTCCCTCTCCCTCTCCCTCTCTCTTTCTCCGCGCGTCGGAGAAGACAAGGCGACACGGCGCACGCATCGCCGCCTTTTAACTGTGCCCTGCGGCTGACAGGTGGGCCCCACTGGGCACTATTCCGTAGACACGTGCGCCGGTGCGCGTGGACTCGGCCCACGCATTGTGTGATGGACCTAGCACTATTCACATGCTATGTGTCAGTACGAGGTTTTTTCAGGTTTTCTGATTTTCTTTTCAATTAAAAATTCATTTGAAAAACTTCAAAAACTCATATCTCCTTCGTTATAACTCCAAAAATTATGAAACTTGTTTGTAAAATTTTCTAAATTCAAGATCTTGCTACTGGAAATGGTCTTGTTTAATTTAGATTTCATTTGTTATGGGTTTTATATTTATTTACTCTCTTTGTTGTTGTGTCTTTTTTGGTACTTTCGTCGGGTTAGAGTTCAAAGACGCAGGAGCCCCCCCCCCCTTCGATCAAACTCAAGAATACCAAGACTCTACTGCCTTTAACCAAGGTGAGTCAATACTTTGATCATTTTGAGCCTACATTTTATGCAAATTATATTTATTTGAAATATTAAAATTGCATGCTTTAATTCTGTAATCAAGTGTACGTTAAAGCTTAAGGTAGTTAAACATCCATTTGATGATTAATTAAGTATTATCCCTCCTTTGATAAATTGAATTCCTTATTACATGTCACCCTAGTAAATATGTGGTAAATACTAGTATAGGTTGTACTTAAGCGACATGTTAGTCTTGCTTAAGTACTGGGACAATAAATGTCTTGATCATCATCTTTTAATCATGAAAGTGGTTTTGGGTAGTCATTGGGTGTAAATGACTGGCGTGTTGTGATAATTGACTTTTCTTCCCCAAAACCCTAAACAACTTGCTAGTACTATATCTGAGCGGATAGAAAGAGTGGTGGGTGCTATCGTGCACGAGAGTGGTTGGTAGATGGTATGAACCGTCCGGATGGATTAAGGACTTAATCTTGTCATGACCTCCCGTGTAAAACAAGTACAACCACAAGTCTGCAAAGTGCAACTTGGCTTAGTAAAATTATTAAACCCTGAATGCCATCCCACAAGTCAGGGAGTGGATGCGTGCAAGCGGTGGATGTGTTCCATCTTGAAAGGGACACCGAGGTAGGGTGAAGTTGCCAGCTACGCTAGTCGTTGTGTTGAACATCCCGCACAATTTATGGGTGTGGCCCATATGGGTGAGATAACGGAAGGGGCGAGGTAGTTTGAAACGTTTCTGTGACGATCGCTCAACTACATGACTACGGAATCATGTGGGGCAACGAGTATGATTATCTCTTGTGGGTACAGTGTACAACATCTGCAGAGTCTAAACTATTTAACAGTTGTACCTACGGTCAAAGGCGGACATGGGAACTTAAGTTGAGTTAGTTCTATTTCAAAAACCTTTGTGGGTAGAATGACAACCGAGTCGGCTCATCTAGCCTGAGGTTGGTGTGACAACCAGGTCGGCTCATCTAGCCCGAGGTTGGATTTTTCATGAGCCGTTGAGCTCAGTGGTATGGAGGAGCGGAGGTAGCTCCAATCAAATGATGCATGTGTGGAGTTTCCGATGGAGGGAACCTCAACTGTTATTTAATATTGCACTTACTCTCTTTAATAAAATGCAATTTGTTTAAAATGCTAAGTCATAGGAATTTGTAATTATGATAATTAAAAATGTGCTTTAGCAAATAAAAGAACCCGAGCCATTCCTTGTTAAGCCATGTATGTATATTATTGCATCTTGTGTGTTGGCTCGCGAGCATAGAAGTTGTGCTCATTCTCGCTCTTCCCTCAAACCCTCCAGATGATGTGGATCAAGGGGACTACACATACTATGAAGACCCTGAAGTCGACGGACAAGGAAACAGTGAAGCGTAGTCTAGTCTATAGTCTAGATCTTGCCTTAGTCTAAGTGGACTCATTCGGTACTTACGTAGAGTGGATATTGTCCAACCCTTTGGGTAATATCCGTCGTACACAGGCTACCCAGTCGCTTGCCTGTAGAGAGATGATCTCTACCCCTTTTGCTTCCGCTGTAGTTACGTTGCTTTTATGTAATGTAATCAATTTGGCCTACCCGGCCCTTTTGTAAAACTTGGCCCGGCGTGGTCTATGTTACTCTGAAGATTGTATTATATGGAATGTCTTAATTTACGCCTTGTATGAATTAACTCAGCAATGTACCTGTGAGTGCTATCTACTGATCCAGGGAAGAGCACAGTATTTTCACAGAGGATTTGGGATTAGAAAATCCAGGTCCGACATAAACGCCGTGATCGTGCGAGCATTAGTTCAGTCAACATCGTCGAGGGCCTGCACGGCGAACATCCAGCTTCTACATTCACACCGGGAACGGGTCTGCTCTGAAAGCGCAAGTGATGTAATGAATGTATATATGCATACATGCATGACTTAGTAGAATGAAATGATTGAATTGATGATTGAATACATGAATATATCCATATATGCTTCTAGGTTCTCTTTCTTGTTGAATTGAATGATTGAATGAATGAATATATGCATATATGCTTCTAGGTTCTCTTTCCTATTGAATGAAATGATTGAATGGACGACTGAATGAATGAATGAAAATATGCTACTAGGTTCTCTTTTTTGTTGAATGAAATTATTGAATGGACAACTTATTGAGTGAATGAATATATGCATATATAAATGACTGAGTAGATGATTTGTTGTTGATGTTGTTTGTTGACAAAGGTACTATCACACCAGTGACCATGGTGTGAAAAGTGGTCCTATCACGCCAGGATCTATGGCGTGACAGGACTTAGCACCAGAAGCGGATACCGGGCTTGCAATGCATCTGGAATTGCCCAAGCACTGGCGTGGCGGCACAGTTAGGCCCCGCCAATGACTATGGTGTGACACGTGGTACTGTCATGCTAGGATCCATGGCGTGACAGGATATCAGAAGCGGGGACAACGCCTTTGGAATTGCCCAAACACTGGCATGGCAGCATAGTTAGACTATGCCAGTGACCATGGTGTGATCACGTGGTACTGTCACGCCATAACCCATGGTGTGACCACGTGGTACTGTCACGTCAGGATCTATGGCGTGACAGGACTTAGCACCAGAAGCGGAGACCGAGCTTGCAACGCCTCTGGAATTGCTCAAGCACTAGTGTGGCGGCACAGTTAGGCCATGCTAGGAGCCATGGTGTGACAACACAGTACTGTCATGTCAGGATCCATGGCATGACAGGACTTAGCACCACAAGCAGGGGCCCGATCTTGCAATGCCTCTATAATTGGCCAAGCACCGGCGTGGCGGTACGGTTAGGCCACTCTAGTGCCCATAGCGTGACAGGACCCACCCCCAGAAAAAACAAAACACTCACTCACCAGCTTTTCAGACCAGCAAGACCACACTCTATAGCCAGTTTTTCAGATCGACATGACAATACTCTACTTCGCCAGCTTTTCAAACTGAAAAGACCACACTCCGTCGCGACAGCTTTTCAGATGGACATGATAACACTCTGCTTTGCCAGCTTTTCAGACCGAAAAGACAACACACTTGGACGCAAACTGGTTAAACATAAATGATCACACTGTCCCACGCAACCTTTTCAGACTGAAGTAACAACACACTACGAAGCGACCTTTTCAGAATTGAACACACTCCGCCACACCACCTTTTCACACCGGTTTATTGTGTGTTCTCCCTCCACCATGAGGATTACATCCTATCCGCTTATAAAAAGATGTGAAAGATATTTGGGGGAGAACACAACACAATCACACCCAACACTTCACCAAACCTTGGTTCACACAACTAAGAGGAAGGAGATGCCGGACTCGTCGGCGAATTTCTACAAGAAGATGTTGCGGAAGCGCAAGTGGCTTGTCAAGAAGACTAAACCCTACCCGGATAATTCTATGAAGGATGCACCAGTAGCACCGGAGTTCCCACGACCTCAATGTGTGTATGAACTACTGGCTAATATCATCTAGTCCACACACCAGACGATGGTCGCTCGGGCATACTACACGTGCGCTTACCACCTCGTAAGCGTATCTTGCACACACAAAGATTTTTCACATCTTATGTTCCATTCCACAAATCCCTAATTATGCCCACGCATAATGGCAGCCTAAGATGCAATGCAACTTCTTCCAATGGATCGACAGACTGGACATGTACGATAGGGCATTCATCCAGGATAAGTACATGTTGAACTATACGATGTGAGCTAAGACCTTCAAACGTTGTACACCTTACGTACCTGATCTAACTGAAAAGGCATCGAACGAGCCCAAGAAAGCAAGACGGTGGTGGAGGACACTCGAATAGAAAGATGAGTATGATAGGGCCAAGCGTGCGGCGAACAAGGGGAAGGCTCCTGCAAGTGAGACCGTCGGTCGTACTAGCGCTCCCTGTCGCCCAGGCAAATTCCGAATCGAAGAGGTAAGTTTTTTTCAATATACATCATAATTATTAATTTGGCCCGATGTAGTGTTATCCTAACATCATTCAAGTGTCCAGGCCGTCTCATAGGACATGGCTAACTTCGAGACTGGCCGCCGTCAAGGGCAGTAAGGAGACAAGAGGAAGGGAGTGATGGCCACCAAAACTAATGATCTTTGTTCCAATCGACTTCATTTTTATTCAAAAAAGGTGCACATGTATTATAGGTGTATTTCAGTTTGTTGACTCGTGCATAATGTCATTCCTTATGCACGTAACCAAACCCTACGAGCCATGTAATTTGCAACTGCATTATAAAGTATATTTGCATTGTAAAGTCGATTTCAAATCTTGTTCTCTTTTTGCATTTAATTCTTGGCGTAGCAAGGCAGTGCACAACATAAAAATAGAGGTCCAAAAGGCGTGTTCTGGAAAAAAATTAACACTAAATGGTCTTCAACCCCTAAGTGACGACAAACACTACCAATCATTGCAATAAGATGGGATGTGGCTGACTATTCATCCATCTCTTTCTTCAAACTAAGAACATCGCATGTTTGGAAAAAAAAGGGCATAGGATTGTGCATTCAGTTATAATATGCACGATAATTGTGATTTCATAACGACAGACCTAACGCCTGACGGATTGTCAATCGAAACTTGATCGTAATCGTAGGCTTTGGAATAGTCGATGCGCTTCTTTTCAATTTTTGCCGATACGACCGATTTTCACACAGATAGCGCTTTAACCACCGCGCGCACGTATTAGCAAAGTGGCCGGGCTAGCAGTTGGTCGTAGGCGTGCGCTCGTGCGCGGCCGACACCTACGCCGCGCAGCCGAGCCAGCGCGCCACCCGCGCCGCGCCCGCCCGCCCCCACCACGCCACGCGCCAACCCGCTACTGGTGTATACCATGCACGCCCAAACCAATTAGGCCGGTTGTTAGTTTAGGGTTAGGTTAGGATTAGTTTATGGTTAGGTTAGAATAGAGTATAAATTTGAAAAAATTGAAATATATAGCATATTACATCAAAAATTACAAAAATTTTGTGGGGTTTCTCACATATTGTATTTGTTTGTGTAATTTTTTATTAATTTATTTGTTAAGAATTGTTTGATATAAATGCGTGTTTATACAAAGCAATAAATGTGTGTCGAATGTGCTTTCGTACAGGTCAACTAATGTACTTCATATGCTCATTTTGCTAGGTCATATGGTCATTATGATATCCGTGATATGTGCTCATTTGTCGGAGATTGTAATGTGGCCCTTGCAGCACTTGTCGCCAAGTGTTGATTGTAATGCTTCGTTCATGCATGTGGTTTAACTTTGCACCAAAGTTTGATGAAATGTTATCTCGTGACTCTCTTTGATGATTGCAGTGGATATAAAATGATTCCCTTTGATGATTGCAAGGCATATATATTGGAGAGAGCGACCGACGATTTCATTTCGCATCGCCGTCGCTTCGCTCGTTCTTCTGCTAAGTTCATATCGCAATACTCGCCGCCTTCCGCCCATTCTTTTCTTTTCATGCGCTTGCTCTCTCGATTATATTTCAACGTTATTAACCGTCGCCGCCGTCGCAGTAGGTTTATCGTAATTTTTAATTTAGCTACATTCTTCTATGTTTAATTAGCCACATTGTCAGTGATGTTCGCTATGTATATTTTGCTAGTCATGTCTCTACTGGAGCTACTAGAACAATTCTACGATGAGGACCACCGGTGCAAGTGTGGCTCATCGTGGCGTGGATGGCCCTCCGCCTCGGGCGCCGGGTGGGAGGGATCGTGGGCGATGAGACGATCGTTACGCCCCGATCCTCCGAGACGGGCTTGTTGCCCTTTGCGAGGATGGTGTCCTTCCAACGTGGGTTCACCCTAGACGGCAGCCTGTTGTCCGCACTTGTGGACCGGTGGAGGCCCGAGACGCACACCTTACATTTTCGGTGGGGTGAGATGACGATCACCCTACAGACGCCTCGTTTGATGGGGTCTCCCGATCCGGGTGTGCCGCTTGTTCCGCCCTCCGAGCGGACCGAAGGTCGCTAGAGCAGCGGTTTGGCCAACCTCTGCGGAGGGTGCACGTGGCGTCCCTCGAGCTTGGCCGAGGCAGCCAATAATGCCCGCAGGTGCACTGAGGATGTCGTTAGGACGATCTCGTTGCTTACCTTCTCCAAATCTTTGGTTGGGTCCTGCTTCCAACCACAAAGGGCGATTTTTTGAACCCCGCTTCATCGCGTCGCCGAGTCTTTGGTTGACGCGGGTCGAGCCGATGCCGCAAAGATACCGGGGATCACCGCCCTTTGCGCTACATACCGAGGGTTGTGTGACGCCATGCACGCGGCAATATTGTAGCAACTCGCCGTGCTACGTGCTCCTCGCACCGTGGAGTTGGGAGCACTTCCTGTTGGGCGTGACCATTGAGACAATGGCACCTGCATTCTCTCCCACATGACCACATAGACGCGCCCACCATGGGCTTACGGTGGATCGCCGCCCGCCGTCGCGCTGGGCCAACAGAAGACCGGCGAGGTGCTACTCGCTGTACCACAACGAAGTTCGAAGTTATTGCACGAGCGACATCATCCGTGTCCATGGCATGCTGATTTTCTATCGCGGTTGCGCCGCGACGGCCGTCGCGCAATGCGCCGAGGATCGATTATTGTGGACGACGACCGCCACCGGTGTTCTCACATATGGTGGAGCCTTTTACGCACGCATGACAGTAATGCGACGCTTTGTTTGCATACCGCGTCTCTCGAACGGGCAGCGGCCCTCGGAGCGAGCCGACACACCGTGAGTCAAATTTCATCCAAGTAATTTTTGCGATCCTTACGCCTTCTTTTGTAACATTAATCTTCCGAAAATGCAGCAATCGAGGTCGGTGGGCATATTTCGGATCGCAAATGCACCAAAGCTTCAGGTGGATTGCGACATGGATTAACAGGATGCACGTGGATGTATGGCATGAGCAAAGGCCCATATGACCTCGAGTCGCACAGCTGCGTACATGGAGTGGTACATGCCACTTAACGCGCAAGAAGACTCACCATTCCTCCTCCGGAGCGCCAGAGGAGGTGACATTTCGACGCACCAAGAGAGCCTCGCCGCGACGCATTTAATCGCCACACAAGCTTCAAGACATGACGACACCGTTTACACTTACAACCTCGGTTCGCAGCTTTGTTGACGATATTCGTATTTTTGTGAATGAACTCCATACATATGTCACTACGCTTCGAGCGGGCGGCGGCGCTGGCCAGAGCGCAATGGACGAGGCCCAACTCAACTTCGGCCATAGAACCCTGCGGTATATAAAAAGTTTTGAAGCACATCTCGGCGGAGATGAAGAAGATAATAAAGAACTTGAGCCGTGGTCGCTCGAGGGACGACGCCTTGCGACGGCACGGCTGGGGGGTCATGCTTTCACCCGCTAGGTCACCACGACCTAGCGAGTCCGGCAGCGTCGTAGCGTTCCCGTTGGTCATCTCGGGCCGTCGCGCCGCACGTAAGTCGCTATGTACAAATTTACATTAAGTTTTGTAATTATACCTTACGCCCGCTAACATCATGTCGTTCTTCTCGCCAGAGGTCCGCTTCGGGATGAATCACTTCGCCGTCCCGACCGTGCCACATACCGCCGCCGCTGTATATCTGTGACCGCACATCCGGAGGTACGAGGTTCTTAGTTTACATCCGAGTGTTCATTTGTACTAACATAGTTTCGCCTTGCGACCTTTCAAATTTGGGGTGACGGCGATTCACATCGATCGATGACGACGATATTGGGCCTCCCAGCTCCTACCAGGAGCAATTACACGACGCCGTGGCAAGGACAATGGCAGCCGGTTTTTAGCGTCGCAGGCGTAGCTCCTCCGGTTCGCTTCCCAGACGCTCAAGAGCGGATGTCCTCCGGTTCGTGCCCCACCAGATACTCCAGCGAGAGTTCATCCGCAAGAACCGAGTTGCAGGAATCGTGACTCCAGTGGTTTTCTAGCCTCGTCGTGGATGAATTCCTCTGGTGTCCCCTGTGCTCCAAGACGTCTCATCACGACGACATGTACGCCTACCGGACTCGCCCGGACTCGACCATCGTCCACCTCGCCTCAACGGCCTCCGCACTTCTTCGAACCGACACGCGCTTCTCAGAAATGCCGGACGATTCCACGGTCATGCTCTACGCAAAACAAGGCGCACAGACGCGACGCAGCATGCAAAGTAGGAGAGAGTAGTGGCTCGACGAGCGAGCCGTATAGTATCACGTGTTATGTGATTTTCATTGTACTACATGCTTGTTATCGCTTATTTCGTATGAGTGTCTTGTTCGTATTAATCAATAAACGTACAAACAATTCTTAACAAATAAATTAATAAAAAAATTACACAAACAAATACAATATGTGAGAAACCCCACAAAAATTTTGTAATTTTTGATGTAATATGCTATATATTTCAATTTTTTCAAATTTATACTCTATTCTAACCTAACCCTAAACTAATCCTAACCTAACCCTAAACTAACAACCGGCCTAATTGGTGGCGCTATGCGGTGAGCATCTTGTCATGGGCAAGATGCTTCACCTCAAGGCCAAATACAGGACGTGAGGCGGCGCGCGGGCGCTGGCTACCGCCGCCTGCGCCGCGCTGGCGTGTGGCCCGGCATACCGCCTGCGCTCGCGCTGGCGTGGCGTGGCCCGCTGCGCCCGCGCGGCCGATGGCGTCATATCGGCCATGTGGCACGAAGTACGCCGCGCCAAGCGCCACCGCCACTTTTACTAATACGTGCGCGCGGTGGTTAAAACTGCTAATACGGTGTGAAAATCGACCGTATCGGCAAAAAATTCGTTCTTTTTCCTCTTGTTTGCGCTGGATACTCGATGCAGAGATGGGGCTGAGTTTGTTGTGATATCAGTGTTAACACTGGGCCCTTGGCCGGTCAACAAGCTGGGAGATAAAGAACAAGCACGCACAATGTCCTTGCTGTTGCCGCTGCTGTGGGGATCTTGGCAAATCGATTCCTTGTTTAGAGCGATTCACATTAACAATTATGCATTCTCGTTGATCAATTGGCATTACCAAGAATCGATCGGCCGACTAATCGATCTTGATGCTTCCCGATGCGGCTTATCTCGTTGTGTCCGAACAAGAACAAGAGAGGAACGAAACGTGACGACAAGTAGCTCGTGGCTTCATATTACGCGGCAGCGGCAGCGAGCATTAGCGGTTGACCCCCACGCCGCAGCAACTCACGATGGCCGGCGGCGACCGCGACTCGTCTGAGGCGGAGCTCCGGCGGGGCTTCAAGACCCTCGCCGTGACGCAGCCCGACCCCTCCGCCGCGGTATACGAGGTCCGCCTCAACCGCCCCTCCCAGCGGAACGCCCTCAGCCCGGACGCCTTCGCGGAGATCCCCCGCGCCATGGCGCTCCTCGACCGCCTCCCCTCCGCGCGAGCCGTCGTGCTCTCCGCCGCGGGCCCCCACTTCTGCGCCGGCATCGAGCTCGGAGGCCCTGGAACCCTCACCGCCGCCGACCGGGGCGCCGACCCCGCGGCCGCTGCGGAGGGGCTCCGCCGCGCGATCTTGGAGATGCAGGCGGCGCTCACGGCCGTGGAGCTGTGCCGGAAGCCGGTCATCGCGGCGGTGCACGGCGCCTGCGTCGGCGGCGGCGTGGACATCGTGGCCGCCTGCGACATACGGTGCTGCTCCAAGGACGCCACGTTTGTGCTCAAGGAGGTGGACATGGCCATCGTCGCCGACCTCGGCGCGCTGCAGCGGCTTCCGCGGATCGTCGGCTACGGGAACGCAGCTGACCTCGCGCTCACCGGGCGCAAGATCACCGCCACGGAGGCCAAGGAGATGGGGCTGGTGAGCAGGGTGTTCAATTCCAAGCAAGAGTTAGATGACGGCGTTGCAAAGATTGCAAAGGGTATAACATTCTCTTCTTTGCTCTGTAAGTTCTTATAGTATTTGTTGCTTCGCTGCTCCATCAAAATGTGAGACACGAACTGGCACTGCACAATTCATATTTTCAAACTGATGTGAGATCGAGAAGCTTGTGTAGTTCATGTGGACAGAACTAAGTCAAATAAACTACAAACTCTTGGGTATCTGTAAGACTGTAAATATTCTATTTGTCTACAAAACTTCTTCTGCCTTTGTGGTCTAGTTGATGTACCTGTAAACAAGGAATATCATAAAGGGTAACATCTGTAGCTGTATATAGTTTCTGCCCTGCTGCTTGGTGCCCCTGATTCAGTTTTAACTAGCTTCCTAGGACTCTAATGCTCCTGACATCCATACCGATCCATCTGTATTAGTGGACTATGGTGGGTTATAAGTTCCTTGTACAGTTACGCACATGTATTATCTTAAACTGCAGATTGGCTTTAACTAAGACATGCTTAATCCAGTACTCTCTTGATCGGTTGGGGAGATCCAGTGATCCACTGCTCCATTTCCTAATGTCATGGGGTCACTTTCTGAGTTTCTGTTCCTGTTTCGATCGGTTGAATAGTCAGATATGATGTTTTAAGGTGTTCGAAATCCACTAGTGTATCCTATTAGTCAGAAGCAAGTTGGATTTATCTGTGACAAGTCACTAGTGTATCCTATGAGTCAAGCAAGTTGGATTTATCCGTGACAAGTATACTTCTATAGGTTTGGTTGCAAGTATTGTTCCATGTACATAAGCAATTCTCCTTGTTTAATGTACCACCTGCAACAAAACAAGCTCAACGAGCTCGACTTTTGATAAATCAAGTGACAGATTTGACTAATTGTTTCAGATATAGCCGAGAAGTCGGCATGGGCAGTTATGGGAACAAAGGCTGTGTTGCTGAGGAGCAGGGATATAACAGTGGAGCAGGGCCTGGAGCATGTAGCAGCTTGGAATGCGGCAATGCTGAGATCTAATGACCTGAAGGAGGCCATCAAAGCTTTCCTGCAGAAGCGGAAGCCTGTGTTCTCCAAGCTGTAACGATCAAATATACCGTACTTAACAGGAGAGAAGTTATTTATGCATCCTAGCGTTTCAGAATAAAGTGAGGTGGGAGACGTAGACAAGAAGTACAATCTGTGACTCAATTGGCAAAGCCTGCATTCTTGTTAGTAGAGCTTACATTGTTGGGAGTTGAGCTGAACCGGAGAAGTTTCCACAATACGTCAAATAATCTCAAGAGGATTGCTGCTTGGTTGATCCGTTCAGCTGTTTCTGCTTGTCTGCACTAGTCATTTGTCGTAAATCTTATGTAACAATGATTTCCCAAAATTGCTCAATACTACTGAGCAATATTGGGTATTTGTTTGTTTTCGTGAATATTTTGTCACAGAATGAATCTATGTCACAGTAACCAGCTGGCAATCATGAGCTAGTTAATCAGGAACTGTTGAGCAGTAACAAGTAGCAAACAAAGACTGTAACAACAGTAACATGTGATAATTATAAAACTCAACGGATTTAACCTTTGGAATGGCAGCACAGATGAAGCGATGTTCGTTTAGTGCAAAGGTACAATCTTGTTCGCAATCATTTGACAACGAAAGCCAGGCAAATCAATCCTTTTTAAGTTCACCGCTCCAACTATATACAGACGCAATTAGAATCGTACTAAACTGGAGACCTCACAAGTCACAAACCAACCAACTGCTTCAAACCACTGATACAGGAAATACAAAGCAAAATAAGAGAAAGGGGGGAACGAAAATGCGAAAACAACCAACCAGGTCATATAGGCCTAAGAACATTAGCGACTCAAAATCTCAACCAAACACCGAATTAGCAACATGCTGGCACTAACAACCTGAGTCTTCCAGTATAGTTGCCTACATGGCCAATTGGCCATTGCCATCATCGACCTGCTTCAACTCCCCAGCTTGTCCGCCCTGGGTGCATCACCGAGGAGCTTTGCTCATCTAAGCCTCCAACAGCAAGGGCGTCGCGGCTTAGATCTGGAGATGCATTGCGAAACCTGCCGTCCTTGTCCTCCAACAAGTTGCTCAGACCTGCTCCCAAATCACCTATCTCAGCTGCCATCCTTGGCTCATCCCATGCCACTGGCTTTCTACCCATCTCAATGTCACCAACAGCTCTCCCCATGTTTGGACTCATGAAACCGTTTGTCGAGCGAGGCCTCAGGCCCTGCTCCTGTGGAACTCTGGCACAGAAGTTGTTCTTGGAAGGAGGGATCGTTGTGAAGAAAATCTCTTTAATGTTCTCCACAACTCCCCTGTTGTATGGGTTGGCTCGTTGATCATAGCGATACCTGAAGTTCTCATATGTTGTCTACAAAAGTAAAAGGCTCCACTGATTAGCAATTGACAAAATACAATCACCATGAAGACTAGGAATATACCCTTTCAGGAAACCGTATTTACCTGATTGGTACTCATGAGATACAAGTGAAATACAGAGAGGCCACCAACAAACCAAACCGCGATAAATGTGTAGACTACCAGAGCGATAGACGCAGGGGTCTTTGCCATTGCCTTCCATATTGTTATCTGCTCCGCATTTCTGATCTTAATAATGTACACCCAGCAGAATCCAAAGACATAGAGGCAGAGAAGAGTTGTTGAGAAGACAAACATATAAAAGAACCTGTAATTCCGCTGCACAATCATATGCAATATTGTAAGGACTTTAAAGTGTTTCGAAATCTATTCAAAGCAGGAGACTGGGCATTTTGGAACAGCAGAGACGCTCTATATTACCACAACCGAAACAACTAGTAGAGGATCCTTTCAGCACAAGCAGGTGAACCAAACTAACAAGCGAAGAGTACAATGAGAGATGAAGGATTGCAAGACATACATAAAATAGCTAGCAAAAGGTTACATAAGAACCCTTAGATAAGATCCCCAAGAACCACAATGATGAACACGGCATGCATAAAAATCAACCAGTGTAAGAAAATAGGACATGTTATCTGATTTGTGTGTCTTCAGTTTATGAACTTACAAGTCCTATGCATTGCCCAACCCATGGGCAGTGATGGTCAAAACGTTCGACACAGTTGTTGCAGATAGAGCAATGGGAGCAGCGAGGAGGCCGGTACAGCATGCAGGTGTCACAGTATTTTGTCTTCACAGTGATTCCATTGACAACAACATCCTTCACTCGGGGCAAACGCAGCGGTGGGGTCTGGTTAGCTCCAACTTCTGCATTGCCATCCAAACCTTCAGGTTCTGGAGGATGTGCATTCCGAGGTATGATACCTGGATCCCTCCCAGAAGTGAGAAGTAGAAGACTCAAATCCTGAAAAGTGAAAGAGGTGCCTAAAGCAGTAAGAGAGGAGGTATTACAGGTATATACACTTTTCTGTTTACCAGCGTGATCATAAACTAAGACAAAATTGTGCGCCAATTCGCAAGATGAGAGGGTAGCACCAGCAAAACATTCTAGTGCTAGTGCCGAGCAAGTTCAAGGGTGCAACACGCCGACTGTTCCTCTCCCTTGATATCCAAAAACTCAAATTACATTTATACAATCAAGAATCACTTGGTCAATTAACACACCATGCATGACAAAGGCAGATATCACAGTTCAATATAGCAACGACCAATCAAATATGATACTTCCCATCTATATTATCTGGAATCGATTGGGCAATTAACGTGCAATGTATAATAAAGGCACATATCTCTATTTCCACTCACAAAGTTCACAGAGCACATATTCAAAATGCACACATAATCACGTATTCATATTAAATCCAGAATGGATTCACACTTGAAAAATTGCAGCTTGAGTGCAGCCAGTTAAAACTCAAACTACTGTTCCAAAAAATGCATACATTAAGTGCCACACAAATATGGAAATCAGTGAAGAATAACACTTACATATGCTGTGAATACAACTGCCGCAACCATTACAGGTAACCCCAGACCATAAGAGAAGTTATTCATCAATTCTCTTGCAACGAACACACAAAAGATTGATACTGGCGCAATAATGAGGAACATGGTGACAAACAATGATCTTGCATCAGGTCCAAATATAAACCTCCCCTGAAGGAAAAATACCTGCAAAAAAAAAATCAAAGCTATCAGTTGCAATCACACTTCTCCACTTGTTACCTACACAAAACAGTTTGCAGATTTCATACGAACAACTTTTCTCAAGCTATGTAGACCACCATTGGCAGCTTTCTCTAGACATAACTCACTTGAAAAGGAACAAAGAAAGAAATCATTTTACATTGTAACAGCATTAAGTGGAAGGATCATTAATGCATTAGTATTAAGTCTCAGCTAGAAATCCTTACCACATTAACTAGCACTAAACCAAAACTACCCACTCACGTTTCTTGTCCTTCTCATGACCAAGGACACCATAACATGTCCCAGAACCTACATTCCCAAGTACAAAATGCACAAGATCGTAAAATATAAGGGGGAGAATGAGCAATCGTCTACACAGAGCTCGACAAAAGAATCCTAACATTTGCACATAGGGTTAATCTAATCGCGGCGCGGTCCCTACAAAGAAAGAGCCAATTCGAGTCACCGCCTCAAGAACACACAGATCCGCACATACAGCAAAGAAATGGGTGTGTGTGGGAGGGGGTGGGGACATTGGGCTCACATTGCTCCCTTTCCAGGCCTGGTACACCAATAGGCCCTCGCCGGCAGCGCCGGCGCCGGCGTTTGCTCCGTTCATCGCGGCGGCCCTCCGAGCGAAGAATCGCCGGCGAGATCACGACATAGCCGCGGCGAGCTGCCACCCTTGCTCCTCCCCCTCCGGCAATCGCCGTAGGTGACGTCAGCTCCCAATGCCGCCCCCGCCGCCGCGCCGCCGCTGATGTCGGAAGCCAAGACACGAGACAGAGGAGAGAAAGAAGGATCAAATCAAATGGAAGGGTCTCCAGCTGGGGACGTGTAGTAATATCCGGGCTCCTTTCCTTTTATTTTTGCGGAAAGCACCCCAAAAATTTTAGAGTTCTGTTCCCCATTTGTATATTATAGGTAGCTTCTCCACTTTATAGATTCTTTTGTTTAATGGGTTTGTTGTGATTTGATTTTTTAAATAAAAAGATAAAAAGTTGTTTGATTGGGGATTGTAAAGGCCTGAAGGGGCACCAGATTGTCCACCAAATTGTTGAGCTGGCAGGAGATATTGGGGCTAGTGTGTGAACAAAATTGAGAGGGTTTGTTATGTGCCTGAAAAACTAAGGTTTGTTGTTACAAACAAATAAACACCTCTACTTAAGAAAAGATTACTCAATAGGGGTGTTCACGGGTTAGCAGAACCAGACCAACCCGCATCAACAAGCTTGTATACGGCTTGGGTTGGGTTACCTGCTAACCCGTCTTACATCACAACGGTTTGAGTGGGTACGGTTTGAGCGGGTCACATGTTGAACCTGAGTAAACTGTGGAACCCGTGTTCTCCCATCTTCCTCGTCGTCAACCGCTCCTCTAAGCCCCTAATTTCCCCCATGGCTTCTTCTCAGCCTCCATAACCGCTGTCTTGCCCGACCACAGTGCTAGTTGTAGATCATGTTCAGCCAGCTTCGCATCAAGTCCATCACATATACCGATGAAGGTCGCCATCGAGCCTACGCGTTAGAGCGTTGTTGAGCTTAGGGCCTAGGTCGCCATCAAGTCAAATGACGATCATGGTTGAGCCCGGTCCTAAGACCTTCGCTGAGCTCGCTCCCAAGGTCGTCATGAGGCTAGCATTCCCGCCTACCCGCCTCATGAGACCATGGTGGCCTTTGACCAGATAGATCCTATGGCGGTCCTCTCCCATGCCACAAGGGTGCACAATCTAGTTTTAAAAACTCATATTCTTACTAAGAACTTGTGAACTTAGGGAGGAAACTAAAAAAACACATCCCACTAGCTCCTTCTAGTGGTGGCCAGATGGGTCACTCAGCACGGCATGACCCAATTAGGACCAGGAGCTAATCGGGTAGTGTCGTGTCGGCTCAGGGCGTGGTCCCGAGCACGACCCGACCGGCCGACCCCGCCACGATGCCCGACCCATTAAAACCAAGAGCCATCCTGTGCTCCCACCGCAAGGTGGTGCACTGGCGCCGAGTCCTCGTGCCCGACCTCCCTGCCCAACCCGCTGGGCCGAGGTGGGGACCTATGCACAACTCGTGTTGTGCCAGTCCGACCCACCTACTATGTGGGTCATGCCCGGACCGAACCAACAGTGCCTTGCTTCGGCCCGGCACGACCCATCTAACCATCACTAGCTCCTTCCATAGGACTATGAGCCCATTCCTCCCATGTCACAACCATCATTTTCTTTCCTTCAACAAACACCAACCCAGTTAACCCGTCTAACCCAACCATGGGCGGCGGAAGGGGGTGCCCCTGGTGCACGGGCACCCCCAAAAATAAATGCCCAAAAATAAATTATTTTTAACTAGGTATAAGCACTCAGCAGTTGGACACTTAGGCTGACTATTTCAACAATTCAGCCCACCAGGCCACTAACTAGAGCAAGTCGCCAGGCACTGAGGCACCCGCACCCGCACCCGTACCTTCCTAAGTCATTGTACAATCGATCACAGAGAGTACTACCACAAAAGACTAGTTGTAGAAGCTAGTGAAGGCTTTTGGCATCTGTTCCGACGAAACGTTTCGGTTCTTAGCGCAGCCTTTTGTTCCTGTCGTTGTGTCATCTCGGCTAGCTACAATCGCATGTGCGCATGGAGCAACTTCTATTTTTCTCACATTCATATTATTATGCAAGTTATTTTCCAAATTGATTACTATAGTAATGACATACGAAAAAAATACTAGTAGACAATTTCCTCTGTTCTTTTTTTCTTGACATTTTTACTTCTAAAGGGCAAATTCCTGGCTTCATTGGGCGATGTGTAGTTTGAACCAGGGAAAACTTTTTTGATAAAATTTCGGTGGTTACCGGCAAAAATCGGATTTACCGGACCCACATGGTAAAATTTCCAACCAGCCAAAAAGATTCAAATTTGCTATTTTTTTGACAAATATAAAGAAAGTTTGTGAAAACACCCTTAGTCTTGAAGAGGTTGGTTTTGGGTTCGAACCTTGGTTATACATTTTTTTATGTATTTTTTGTTTGAAGTTCACAAAAAATTCAAATTTTGATTCAAAAATTTCGGGCGAAATAAATCCAAAAATTCTAGTAACCACCCAGAATCGGGTCTATCGCTAGGCTCAATTTTTTTCCAACCGGTATCTTTTTCCCTGGTTTGAACTAATCGTACCTGGTGTTACTTTGTGTGTGCACTCCTAACACCAAATTCCTAGCTCCACCACTGAACCCAATCCAACTTACTCATCGCTTGGGAAGCCCCACCAACCCGCCTAACCCAACCCAACCCAGGCCGGCCAAATAATTTGCGGGGCTGGGTTTACCCAGCCTAACCCGTACATGAACAAGCAGAACGATGAAAGAAATCAAGACGAGGAAGGCAATCAGATCAGATCAGATGAGCGGGGGGTGAAACAAAAAAAAACAGGCTGAAAAGTCGTAAAGGCAGAAAGTGTGCCAGTTAGACACGCCGCTTGCTACGCATTATTATATGGAACCAACTCTAGGGTGCGAACTCGGGACGATCACAGCGTAAGAAGGAAAAACATAGAAGAGTAGGGGTTAGAAGGTAAGATACATAAATATTTGTGCTGCCATGTATAATCTTGTGTCGCACAGCCGCGGAAGAATTTTTTTTCGCGTCACACAGCTCTTCTCTCCCCACTTTTTTCGAAAACATTCCATTTGACAGCCGCTATGATAATACTAATCCTACTCCATTTGCCAAACCATTCATGTATCCGTATCTCTGTATCCTACTACTTGATTAGCCAACGAATAATAAAGAGTGCTTGGGCCTGGAATGGCACTACCAAATGGATTAAATCACGTGTGGGCCCAAAATGGAAGTAGGGCCTAGATGCTTCCCGTGGGCCCAGATGGCGGTAATCGAAAGCCCAGTTCGAAAGGGTGGAGCGTGTTTAGTGTTATCTGGTCGTGCGACAACGGATGGCCGAAAAGTGGATGGGCCAGATAGTAGTCTCTGTGCTGTTGGCCCATATGGCCATGCGCTATCTGGGCTGAAAAGTTGACGTGCAAATACCTCCTAGATATTTAGAACTATTTCGCATGGTTTTTATTATTTTGACAGTGTCAATACTTGTTTTAATGACGCTAATACTTATTTTAATTATTTGGAGGATTTTCGGTAGTTGTAAGGGCATCTCCAATGTATATTTCAAAAGCGGGTCTTAAGGTATGCTAATGTGCCTATTGCGATTTTCTGCAATGTATAAGCCCCAGTGGGTATTAAAATGAGCCCATGTCGTAATACAAAACCAAACCCACCTCCCTCTAACCCTAAACTTCCTTCTCCTATTAGATTTGTTGAGGAACCGTCGCTAGTGAGTTCAGTCCGATCGATTACCTCATAGACAAGCGTAGAATCACATAGAACAATGCAAGAATAAATAGTAGAATGAACACAGAGATGTGGGAGACTTCTTTATTCTTTTTATTTCTCCTCACGATCAGCCTTTTACAATGACTAGCACCCGCTATTTTTATACTACAAACTGTGCTAGGGTTTTAGGTGGGGCACCCACCCATGGGCCGGCTACTAGGCCAAGCCCATAGTTTCCCAACACCCCCCTTGGTCACCTATCCTCACATGTTCATGCCTCGTCAAAATTCCATAAAAACCCAGTGGGGAAAATTAGGAGAAAGAGTACATGATATATGTTCTGCTGTGTTGCACAAATTACCTCATTAAAACCTTAGCCGAGAAAATTCATGAAAACTCGTCAAGGGAAAAGGAGTACAATCCACCCAATTTTATTTCATCTCCGGGATTTACTCTTTGGGTACTCGATCTTCATGATCAAGTTTCAATAATGAGTTTGTGAAGATTTTCTCCCTAAATTCTCAAGCTTCTAAGTCTCATCGCTCCAATTCCACGATGCATCTTTCAAAGCTAGATGCTGGAATTGACTTTGTGAATAAATCTGTAAAATTTTCACATGACTTAGTATGCAGTACTTTAATTTGGCCTATCTTTTGCAATTCAAGAGAACAGGAAAACTTGGGCTGATATGCTTTGTGAGATGACTCTTCACATAACCCATCTGCACTTATGCAATACAAGCTAGATTATCTTCATAGATAATAGTGGAGTTTTGCGTAGTATTCAATCCACACAACTGCTGGATGTGATGAATCATTTGCTGAAGCCAAGCACATTCTCGTGGGCCCTCGTACAATGCTATGATTTAGTCGATATAAGACTTTGCTTAGACGATTTTCATAAAATTGTAGTTCCACCACACAGGAATACATGGTCTATTTGCGATTTGGTCAGATATGGGTCCGACAGTAATTCGATCATCAGATAGCCATTCATTGTTAGGTCTTGGTTCTTTCTGTAGAACAGACCAATGTATTTGCTTTGTTGTAGGCATAGGAAGATGTCCTTTATTCCCTGTTAATGCCTTTGGTAGGTTCTGCACTATAGCTTGCCAATAGGTTTACGACAAATGCAATGTCCGATCAAGTACAGTTTGCTAAATACATGAGTGCTCCTACTGCACTTACGTACGAGAATTCCGATCTCAGGACTTCCTCCCCCTCTTCTCTGGGTCTGTACGGGTCCTTATCTTGCTGTAAAGATCTCCCGACCATTGGCACCTTCGAAGGATATGCCTTTTGAAAGTCGAACATTTCTAACTCCTTTTGAGTGTAGGTTGACTGATGCACTAATATCCCTTCAGGAGCATGCTCAAGCTGCAAGCCTAGACAATATTTAGTTTTACCCAAATTTTTCATTTCAAACTCCGACTCCAGGTAAGAGCTTTCTTTGTTAATACCTTCCAAGATTCCAATGATATTCAGATCATCTACATACACTGAGATTATATAAAATCCATCATGGGATCGCCGTATAAATACATAGGCACAATTCTCATTGTCTGTGTAGCCTTTCTTGCATAGAAACTCGCTTAAGCGATTATACCACATCCTGCCTGATTGCTTAAGTCCGTACAGTGACTTTTTAAGTTTCACACTGTACATATTTCTATTTACTCCGTCTTGGTTCGGGAAAGGGATACATTCAGGTACCTTCAAATAAATATCTGAATACAAATTTTTATAAAGTTATGTAGTTACCACATCCACCAATTTCATTTTTAAATTCAAGAATATTGTCATTGAGATTAAATATCTAAAGATAGTTCTGCCCATGACCGGAGAATAGGTTTTTTCATAATCAACTCCTGGACATTGAGTGAAACCTTGTGCAACTAGTCTTGCTTACAACTTTATTATTTTCATTTCCCTTTCAAAAAAAATACTCACTTATACCCTACGGGGTGCACATGGGGAGGCGTGCGGCATACAGGCCCAAACACCTCTCTTTTATTCAGAGATAATAATTCAGTTACTATTGCCTTCTTCTAATCTTCCTAATCTGATTTTTTCTTACATTCAGCGAGCGATGCAGGCTCTGGATGAAGATAGATGATTGTGATAATTTTCTTTGCAAAATAAATATCAACATTAGCTGTTGTCCTATTCATAAATTCTCCCTTGGTCATAAAGTTTATAGCTATTTCTTCATAGGACGATTCTTCTAATGCTTGTACTTACCCACCACTGCTTCCAATTACGGGGGCAAATCCCTTTAGCTTTTTCAGCTCCGATGTTTGCGCACACATCTATGCTGATATCTCACTTCGTGGGAATGTTCAAATCTGGTATGCATTTCCTGAAGGTTTCATACTGGTGCCAGGTCTCAGCTAGCTCCCCTTCTGGTTCTGGAGAACTTCAATGACTGGCTATGTCAAGTCCTTCTTACCCTTTTTTCACCAAGCGTCCCCGGTTACTTGGGATTCGAGGGGTCAGAGTTCTCGACCATTTCTGAGGCCTTTGGACAACATTAGGGATACCTTAAACTTTCTTCGTTATTTCAACCCTCTCTGGTGCATTGCGTGTTTGCATATGCAACTTGGTCACGCTCTTCAAATCACTAAAGTGGTCAGACACTTGATTCGCTAATAACGCAAATCAGTTATCTTCTGGACTTCTCTATTTGCTTCACTAGTGCGCGGGTCATGTGCATGGATTCCCGTAGCTTGCCACATTATTTCTCGATATTTTTCATCAAGGGGTTGATTTCCTCCCCCTAATGGCGAGAAACTATCCTCATCAATTGTACTATCAGTGAATCGGACAGTATGCAAATCTCCCTTCATAGGATCCCAGTACATGATTCTGGATGTTGTCTCATAACCAACGTATATCCTAGACTTTCGGAGAAGTCTCATTGCAGTTCGCTGTGGTGGTCGTATAGGTACATAAACCTTGCAACCAAATTTGCGAAGATGATAAATTTTTGGTGTTGACCCTTGCGCTAGTTGCATAGGTGAATAGATGGTATATGTCGATGGTCTAAAGTTGATGAGAGTTGATGCGTGCAAGACTGCGTGTCTCCAACATGTAGTTGATAAATTATAATTCTGCAAAAATCTGCTAGTTCATTATGGGTGTGGACATACGATACGGAATGCTCAACGTTAATTCTCATTGCCATACAATAATCATCAAATACCTTCGAAGTAAATTCTCCGGCGTTGTGCCTTCTGATGGACTTCACATGATGATCAGGAAAATTATTTTTAATGTTAATTATCTACGAGATTAGCTTTGCAAAAGCATAGTTTCTCATAAACAATAAACATATGTGCGACTATTTCGAGGAAGCATCGATTAGTACCATAAAAATACCTTAATGGCTTTGATATGGGTTGTATAGGACCACAAATGTCTTCCTGGATGCATTCCCAGAATGCATGGACTTCATCCTTCACTTTCAGAATAGAAGGTCTAGTAATTAATTTTCCCGGTGGCGCATGTGGGGCACACAAAAATCTTCTTGATTTGGAAAATTCTTTACATCAATGTTATGTCCTGCTGAATTGTTAATTACATTTCTCATCATTCTAAGATCTAGGTGGCCTAATCTATCATGCCAGAGATAGAAAAATCCAGAGCTTCTAAAAATAGTTTTCAGTGCAATATAGGCTGTGGGTGCCTTAATATTAGTGTAGTATAGTCCAGTTTCATATGAAGGAAGTTGTTCTAATAACATTTTTTATTTTCTTCATGCTTTGTAATGAGTAGATATTCCTTACTGTACGCTTCTTCGTTATCTACGTGAAAACCGTTAGCGCGAATATCCTTAAGAGTTGTAGTCGATTCTAGGTACAACAAGGCTTCTTTAATGACCAAAGTTGTGCCCATCGGGAGTATAATTGTGGCCATTCCTAAGACAATTATACAAGTATCACTGCTTGTGATTGTTGTAAGACTACCAGCATTCCTGCTGATCGAATGAAAAAAAAATTCGTCTCTCTCAAGGTGGTATTCGTTGTGCCGCTATCCGCTAAGCACATTTCCTCCATAGGGTGTCACACGCGTTGTGATATAAAGTTGCGTGTGGATTACACTGCATCTGGGTGAAAGGTAGAGAGAGTTCTCAATCTTATACTCATTCGTGATTACCTTGCCACAGAGTTGAAGACTGGTACAAATTCTGGCCATACTGTGCCAGCTTTTCGAACTATCAATTTGTGATGCCAGTCATCTTCATATTTATGCAAAAAAAGTTCACAATACTACTGCTGGTAATTTGCATAAAATAGTTGCAAAATTCTCATAATACTCTTCGAACTCCCGGTTCGTGATCCCACATTTTTCTATGGCTTGTTCATGATTTACTGCTATTTTCAGTGATTAAAAGCATTATAAACAAATACAATTAATTAAAACAGTAAATACAATATATAAATTGTATAGAAATAATAATAACATAGTTAGACATGCTTCAAATGCTCAAAAAGATTCAAAATTTGAATTTCTAATGCCCTTTACAATGACTAGTACCCCTTATTTATAGACTATAGACTCTGCTGTGGTTTTAGATATGGCGCCCATCCATGGGTCTACTGCTGGGCCAAGCCCATGGTTTCCCAACAAGATTCACACGCGTCGTTTGTCCTCTCTACACTGCCCCCTCCCCCTCTGCTCCATTGTGTCCTCGTAGTTCTCCTCCACTGCATCCTCTCTCTCTCTCATCTGTCGTCGATATCTATCGGATTCAGAGGTGACAACTTCCAACAAACCACTCCCTGACCTTTGCGCGGTCGGATCCAGTGATGGAGAGAGTCAAGGATGTGTTGCCCTGCGGTGCAACGGGTCTCTCCTGCCGGATCTAGAAGTGGTAGCCATCAAGGATGGACTCCTTGGCGGCGCGACGAGACTCGACTATCGGATTCGAAAGCTGTCGCCAATGAGGTCCGCCTCCATGAGGCGCGACGAGTCCTGGTTGTCGGATCCGGAGGTTGTGACCGGCGAGGACGACCTTCTGACGGTGTGACTGGTCCCAGCTGCTGGATCTGAAGGATGTGGTGGCAAGGACCGCCTCCCCTCGGCTAGATCTGTCTCCGTCGTCCTGCGGAAAGAGCAACAGTCAAATGTAGTGGGGAGAAAGATGCGATTTTTTTATTGCTTGTGGCTGGCCTTAAGCTTTTTCTCCCTAATGCCAACCCCCATAAAGCATGATTTCGACCTCAAGTATACCATGTATGTCATATGCCCTAATTTTCTACAACATTGTGGATGCCCTAATACACCATTTCATTCCTAATATTTCAATGCTGAGATCGATCGTGTATAACAAATAGCAAAATAATTCAAATGAATATTGAATCGCTTAAATCATTGCAGCAAATACCGTAGATGATTAAAACACGAGAAAATAACGCGAACATGCAACCTAGGCAGGATTTGCAAGTCAACTTAATTTATGGGGGAGGCAAAGTAAATGAAAATGAGATATGAGGAGACAATGAGAATAATCCATGTGTATTTATATGACGATCCTACGATGGATTTTGTATAATCTCAGTGTATGAAGATGATCTGAATATTATCGAAACTCTATAAGGTATTAAGGAAGCAAGCTCTTACCTGGAATCAGAGTTTAAAATATAAGATTTAGGCAAAACCAAACATTGCCTAGGCTTGCAGCTTGAGATTACCGCCGAAGGGATATTAGTGAAACAGTCAACCTACACTCAAAAGGTGTTAGAAAGTTTCGGATTTGAAAAGGCATACCCTTCGAAAGTACTAATGGTCGGAAGATCTTTGCAGCAAGACAAGGATTCGTACAGACCTGGAGAATAGGGGGAGGAAGTCCTGGGACCAGAATTCCCGTACTTGAGTGCAGTAGGAGCACAAATGTATTTAGCAAATTGTACTAGGCCGGACATTGCATTTGCCATGAACATATTAGTAAGGTATAGTGCCGAACATACCAAAAGGCATTGGCAGGGAATGAAAGACATCTTCTGATACCTCCAAGAAATCAAAAACCTCGGTCTATTCTACAGAAAGAACAAAGACCTATCTATGAATAGCTATACAGTTGCCGGTACTTGTCGGACCCGCATACAGCCAAGTCACAAACAGACTATGTATTCATATGTGGTGGAACTACAATTTCATGGAAATCGTCTAAGCAATGTCTTGTATCGACTTTGACAAACCACTCGAAAATAATAACACTGTAGGAGGCCTCACAAGAATGTCCTTGGCTTTGACGGATGATTCACCACATCTAGCAGTCATGTGAATTGAATACCACGCAAACCCTCATTATTATCTATGAAGATAATGCAGCTTGCGTTGCACAAATGCAGATGGGTTATGTGAAGAGTCAACTCACAAAGTATATCAACCCCAAGTTCTTCTATGCTCGTGAATTGCAAAAGATGAACGAAATTAAAGTACTGCATACTAAGTCACGTGAAAATCTTACAGATTTATTCACTAAGTCACTTCTAGCATCTAGCTTTGAAAGGTGCATACGTGGAATTGGAATGATGAGACTTAGAGAAGTGCATAATTCAAGGGAAGAATCTTCACAAACTCATTATTGAAGCTTAATCACGAAGATCGAGTACCCAAAGAATAAACCCCAGATATTAAATGAAATTGGGTGGATTGTACTTTTTGTCCCCTCGACGAGTTTTCATGAAGTTTCTCGGCTAAGGTTTTTAACGAGGCAATTCGTGCAGTACGACAGAACGTGTATTATGTACTCTTTCTCCAAATTTTTCCCCATGAGTTTTTATGGAGTTTTGACGATGCATGAAGATGTGAGGGTGGGTGCCCAAGGAGAAGTGTTGGGAAACTTTGGGCTTGGCCCAGCAGCCGGCATATGGGTGGGCGCCCCATCCAAAACCCTAGCAGGGTCTCTAGACTATAAATAGGGGTGTTAGTTATTGTAAAAGACTGATCGCTTGAAGAAGGAATAAAGAAGAAGAATACCCCCTACACTTTTGTCTCTCTGTGTGTTCAATCTACTATTTATTCTTATATTGTTTGATGTGATTCTACGTTTGTTTACGAGGTGATCGTTCAGACTAGACTTGCCAGCGACGGTTCCTCAACACAGATGAGCAGGGAGTGAAACAAAAAAAATAGGCTAAAAAGTGGTAAAGACGGAAAGTGTGCCAGTTGGACACACTGCTTGCTACGCATTATTATATGGAACCAAACTCTAGGATGCAAACACATGACAATCAAAAACTGGGAAAAGTAGGGGTTAGAAGGTGAGATACATAAATATTTGTGTTTGTCATGTATTCGCGTCCTTGATATGATGCCATATAATCATGTCGCACAGCAGTAGAAGAATTTGTATCCATGTCGCACAGCTCTTCTCTCCCCACTTTTTCCGAAAGCATGCCATTTGATGGACTCTATGATATGGTAATACTAATCCTACTCCATTTGCCCAATCATTCCTGTATTTGTATCTCTGTATCCTACTACTTGATTAGCCAATCCATAATAAAGAGTACCTAGGCTTGGAAAGGTTCTACCAAATGGATTAAATCGCGTGTGGGCCCAAAATGGAAGTATGGCCCAGATGCTTCCCATGGGCCCGAATGGCGGCAATCGAAAGCCCAGTTCGAAAGGGTGGAGCGTGTTTGGTGTTATCTGGTCGTGCGGCAACAGATGGCTGAAAAGTGGCTGGGCCAGATTGTAGTCGCTGTGCTAATTGGACCGAAAAGTTCACGTGCAAATACCCCCATATATTTAGAACTATTTCGCGTGGTTTTTATCATTTTGACAGTGTCAATACTTGTTTTAATGACGCTAATACTTATTTCAATTATTTGGGTGATCTTCGGTAGTTGTAAAGGCATCTCCAGTGTATATTTCAAAAATGGGTCTTAAGGTATGCTGATGTGCCTCTTGTAATTTTCTGCAATGTATGAGGCCAAGTGGGTATTAAAATGAGCCCACATCGTAATACAAAACCAAACCCACCTCCCACTTCCCCTAAACTTCCTTCTCCTGTTAGATTCACAGGTGTCGTTTCTCCTCTCTACACTGCCCCCTCCCCCTCTACTCCACTGCGCCCCCTTTCTCTCTCCCCCCCTCTCTCTCATCCATTGCTGAGATCTATCGAATTCGGAGCTGACAATGTCAACAAACCACTCCCTGACCTTTGCGCGGTCGGATCCAGTGGCAGAGAGGATGCATTCCCCTGCGACGCAACAGGTCTCTGCGGCCAGATCTAGCAGTGGCAGCCATCAAGGATGGACTCCTTATGGCGCGGTGAGACCCGACTGTTGGATCTGGAAGCTATGGCCGGTGAGGTTAGCCTCCATGTGGCGCGACGGGTCCTGGTTGTCGGATCCAGAGGTTTGTGACCGGCGAGGATGACCTCCCGACAGCGTGACTGGTCCTGACTACCGGATCTGAAGGATGTGGTGGCAAGGAATGCCTCCCCTCGGCTGGATCCGTCTCCGTCGTCTCGCGGCAAGAGCAACAGTCAATTGTAGAGGGGAGAGAGATGCGGTTTTTTATTGCTTGTGGCTGGCCTTAAGCTTTTTCTCCCCAATGTCAACCCCCATAAAACTTTATTTCGACCTCAAGGATACCATGCAAGTCATATGCCCTAATTTTCTACAACATTGCGGATGCCCTAATACACCATTTCATTCCTAATATTTCAATGCTGAGATCGATTGTGTATTACAAATAGCGAAATAATTCAAATCATTGAAATGAATATTGAATCGCTTAAATCATTGAAGCAAATATCGTAGATGATTAAAACACAAGAAAATAACGTGAACATGCGACCTAGACGGTATTTGCAAGTCAACTTAATTTGTGGGGGAGGCAAAGTAAATGAAAATAAGATATCATGAGGCAAATTTTAAAAAACAAGTGACTTACGAGTTGTTTATGGTTGAGAGATGCACCAAAATATTTTTGCTTACGGTAGAATACAAAATATGCTCTCTGACGAGTCAAGTAATTAACAGTGGTTGGTTTCACTTTCACTTATTTTTTGTTTTTACTGAAACCTCTCCTTTAAGTAAACACACAAGGGTTCGAGATGACAATACATGCGTTCTCTATCAGCAAACAGTGCAAGAAACGACACCATTTTTTTTATCGGCTGCATGCTGTTGGAAATAGGCCCATATGAGTGAGGCACATTTTCTATTATTCCAAAGCGTGTATGGTTTAGTACCATATTGCTAAAGCAAGGTGGAGGTGACCAATATATAAGGTGGAGTCCTTACCAATATATATAGGGTGGCACGAGGAGGGCTTTGGCTAAACACTTGGATAAGGTGGTATTTTCGCGTGAAAAATCGCGTGACTTGTGAAAAATCGCTTCACTTGGCAGACCAAGTCCACCTTATTTTTGCTGAACCATGCATCTCGCTCTATGTTTGAATGAGATTCAAATGTTTGAATTTGAGGTTTTTATTGGGTGATGATAACAAACAGTTACCAGTGGGTAAAAGACTGGTTAAGTGTGTCAGTTACCAGTGACATGCAGTTACTAGTGGGTAAATGGCTGGTTAAGTATGCCAGTTACCAGTGGCTATTTAATCAGTCAGTTCACAATCAGCATCTCTATATATATGCATGGAGACATCAGAGCATTGCACGAATACGAATTGACTCCATTCCTTCTCTTCTTCCTCTGAAAAACTGTGTTATGGGATTGTGCTGTCTGAACCTCGTCGACCCTTCTTCTCAGCGTGCACCGTGAAGAAGGGGAGTGGTATCTCCAAGCCGTTGCTGCCGTGAAGACCTACACAGGGGCGGCAATAAGGTTTCTAGGCAGCGCACATATGTGCGACCGCTCGTGTTGCTGATTCATCATCGAGTCCGATCGCATCGCTTCAGATCGCATCGAGTCTCAGATCTGCTACGCTTCTCGCTCTTCATCGAACTCATCAGTAAGTCTTTCGTGTGACAGATTGACTTGTTTACATTCAGTTTTTGCATATATTGTGAAGTACAATGAGTTGTCTGCTGTTAGTGCTGGTTTATACATCATTAGTCTTTTACAATATATGTCTTCTTTTAGGATATGGAATTAAAATATTACCTTCATTTTCAACACATGCATGCGTCGATCGCCGCCCTGCCGTGCTGCCGGTGACGTGCGCTCGTGGGCAGGCGGGCATTTCGTTGCCGCTAGCTTGGTTAGCATTTGCCAGGACAGAATGGAGTCACGCACTGGGCAGCCAGTGTGGTTCATGTGATGGAAGTGCAGGCGAAGCGACCGGGTGTTGCCTCGCCGGGCAAGATGGATCAAGTCAGGCCAGCCGATGCATGCACGACATGGAAGGATGCAAGCAATCTTGCAGGTGATGTCATCGGTTTTGGAGGTGATGGCATGCCATGCCCATGGCACTGTCCGTGTCGACGTACAGTCGTGAAGACCCCAACTGCTTCTTGCTGCAAAGGCAAGGGCACCATGCGTTTTGACTCTGAGAAGCGGTATGAAGTCTGCCCCAGAGCGGTCCTGCATGCATGGGCAGGGCATCAGCTGCAAGCTGAAGGCAAGCTTGGAGAGCCCTCGAATCAACAAAAGCCCATGCCTTTTCGGTTGTTTTCTCCCTTGTCGTCTCAGTTTAACACTTGGAGATAGCACATCGGCATTCCTTTCCTTGATTTCTTCTCCTACTTGTGCTGCACTCCTGCGAAGAAGAAGAAGATGCTCATGAGAGGTGTCAGTAACTTTGATTATTTAATCTTTACTGAGGGGATATGTAAGCAAATGTTGGAATCCAAGGTAGATAGAGGTAAGGTAAGCAGAGGAGGCAGTGGTGGCTATATCGTGGAAGCTTCTCCTCCTCGTCCTCCTCTCTTCAGAAATAAGGAAAGAATTATAGGCAAGAAAGAAGGAAAGGAGGAGATCAGAAGGAATTTAAGGAAAATGAGCGAGAAAAGCCAAGAAAGAAAGAGAACACAAATCTAGATGCCTTGTTGCTAGGCAAATCGCAAGCTCCCCTCTTGTCACACTCTCTCTGCTTAAGCTTAAGAAGCTCAGCAAACACTGCACATTATTTACTGGAGGGAGTACTTACCACATTACCACACCCACGGGAAGAGCTGGGAGTCGGGCCATGCTTTTACACCAACCCAAGACGGCCTAAGCGCGACGACACCGACACGTAGCGGTAGGTCGAGTGGCACGACACGAATGGTGGGTCAATGGTCTGAAAAGCTTGCCCGTCAGGCGGCACAGCACGGTGGGCACGTCTCCCACACCCAGCATGGCATCATTTCATTCCACTCCGTCCATGGCTCTCAAAATACATACAGATGATGACAAGGAAGTATAGGAAGAAAAAGGATGGAATCAAGAACACAATCAAACGCCTCCAACGAACATACTCTAATTTTCTTTGTAAAATTATGTACAACAATGTGTAGTAATGGTGTATTAACGGCACCTACTCAATCAAAATGGGTGGTGGGCTTGCTACGAGGAGGATGCGCCGCCACCGTGTGCGGGTTGCAGTCGTCGGAGTAGAAGCCGTTGCGCTCGATGAGGGATCGGAGCCCGGCGTCCTCTTTGCCGTTGGCGCTCGGGTTCGGCTCCAGCGCGCAGTCCCTTGCCGGGCAGACGCAGCACCACGCCGCCTCCTCCCCTCCACCCCGCCACGCCACCTCGCCTCCTCTGCCTCGCCGCTCCACCGGTGGCGCCGAAGAAGCTCCAGGAGGAGGGAATAGAAGGAGGAGATGGGGCCATGGGGGGATGGGGAGGGCCGGAGGGGGAGACGATGGGGGTGGGCCCGAGGGGGAGGCGCTCGGGAGATGGGGGCGATTGGGGAGGGCCAGAGGGGGAGGTGCTGGGGGAGGTGCTCGGGAGACGGGGGTGGGTGGTGGAGCCTAGGAGGTGGAGATGGGGATTTGGGGGAACTGAGGCGACAAGCGACAACCGAGCCGATCGAGAAAAAGAGAGAGAGAGAGGAGATTAGGAAAGAAATAAGGAATAGAAGGAATATGGGTGGTGGTGAGGACCGAGGCTTTGGCTTTCTTTCAAATTGAGAGAGACAGACAGAGGGAATCTGGGGAAAAAGATAGAGGGTGACAGCGAGTGACCGGTGTACGGGTGATTAGCAACTTTCGCAACGTTCGGGTCAAAACAGTCATGTCTTTTTTCAATCGCGAGAGACAATGGGAAAGCACAGAGAAGCAACGGGCAAGCCGCGAGAGATAGAGTGACAATGGGTGTTTCTTCTCTCTGACGCTCCGCGCAACCATGCCTATAAAACGAAGCTCCGTGCTCATTTATTCATCCACTCTCAGCTCACCTCATCTCTTCAACATCTACCAAATCTCTCCATCTCTTCAACATCCATCTACTTTCTCCATTTATTCACCAACCATCCATCCATTATGCTACCAAGGAGTCGGAGCACCAAGGAGCTCCTAAGCGATATACTACCGAAGAGTCGTAGCATGAATAGGGCAGCAGGGCGACTTAGTGTAAGCTCTCCTCGCCGCTCCCCTAGTCCTCTTCCGGCTCTAACCCCCGTTGATGCTCGCCAGTTCTCACCAAGCATGGGAGGCTACAGCATGGATGACCGTCATATGGATGGTACGAAGGGCTACGAGGAGTACCATGGCGGTCCGGAGCCAATGGGGACTCCAGAGTTCTCTCCCGCGTCCACAGACGGCAACATTGGCAGGTCTAGACGAAGGGCAAATTGCTGAAAGCACATAACCTGGAGCCAGGAAATCAAAGATGGCCAAACGGTAGATATCGCAATATGTAGTTATTGCTAAGCTAAATTAATTTCTCATACAGCTACAGGGACAGGGCACTTGAACCTGTACTACAAAGCATGTTTGTGCAAGATCGAGGCGCAGAGCCGAGTGGGAGGAGTACAAACGCAGCTAAACTTCGAGGTCGATGACTCTATAAGTACTTAGGTATACAACCCGTTTACTGCCCGTGAGGAAATTGCTAGATATATTATTGCGGAAGATCAACCGATTAGGATGGGTGAAAGTCGTGCATTCGAAAAAATGGTCCAACGCGGTTTTTGCCCACAATACCAACATGTTAGTAAAAGAACCACTACATCTGATATTTTACGGATGTATCATAAGGAACTAACAGAGCTAAATGAATTATTTCTACAAGTTCAGTTCTCTTTTGCTATAACTTCAGATATTTGGACATCATCACACCAGAGAAGTGTCTATCTTAGTGTTGTAGCCCATTATTTAGATGACAATTACAAACTAAACAAGAGAGTATAGGGTTTAAGGTAATTAATGAATCACACATGGGAGGAAAAATTTATTAAATATTTCATTTATATTTCACACGTGTATTGCTTTGCTATTATTTTTTATCCTACGAAAAAGTTGCTAGGTTTGCAGATCAGTATGAAGGGAATAGGTGAATGCCTCAATCTTGATTACTCGGAAGCTTTCGCATATGTCAAAAATGAACTTTTTCGTGTTTTTCGCATGTATCATGATAAATTCGGCAGCAGCGCGAGATCAGAGACCTCACAACAGACGCAACAAGGAAAGAAAAGCTTGACATCCTACTTGTGGGAGAAGCTAAAGGGCAAGTACAGTTCTTCGTCCTCTCAGTCTCAGGCAGTCCCCTTATGGAATTTTGTCTCAGAGCTAAACCACTACCTGGAGCACGATTTTGCAAATATCGATCCTGATCTTTCCGGCATAAAGATAGATTTGCTCGAGTGGTAGAAGAACAACAAACGAATATTTCTTGTGCTACCACATTTCGCACAGGATGTTCTGCTGGTGTCAGTGTCCACTGCCTCTTCAGAAGCAATGTTCAGCATAATAGAGGGAATAATTGAAGAAAGAAGATCATCACTCACGCCTAGGATTTTGGAGGCAATCACATGCGTCAAGGATTGGGAATTGGCTAAAGAGCAGCAACAACATCGATTGTAGGATCTTGAGATCGCGTAGGCGTACGCTGACCTCGAACACATGAATGATCTCAACATTGATGAGTAATTAGTATGTACACATGTTGTTAATGTACTCTTTTCCTTACTCGAGGATCCCTACTCTGAGATGTAAGGTTTTTAACGAGGAAATAACATTGTATCTGTAAAATATCAAGAAAAATTCATTTTTCCCTGAAATATTTATGTGCCTATGTTTTTACATGATTAATTCAATTTTAACTAGATTTTTAATTAGGCGGGCATGAGAGGAATAAAGATAACGGTCATCATCGTCGCCTCCGTCGTCTATAGTTACTTAGGGCTGAGTTTGGGCTGGTGTGACACGACCCCAACACAACGAGCTTTAAGTCGTGTCTGGATCTGATCAGAGGTGAGGTGGACCGACACGGCATGACACGACGGGTAATCGAATCGAGTTGGCATATACAACACGGTTAAAAGCACGATAGGGCCGGGGCCGGGCGAATGCCCGGCTCTACCCACTGGTCACTCTCTGTTCCTTGCATGCTTTGCTGCAGGGAGGGCTTCAAAGACTCCAAAGATAAGAGCTTAGTTGCAGTAAGAGAGAGATATGTGAGTTGAGTCTGGTTCACGCCACGCCACTGCCCTATAAAACAAGCAACCGCCCCCTTTTCCGCTCCTGCACGAGACCAACAACTCCATCCACGCACACCTGCCTCTGCCAGCCTCTCGATGGATGAGTAGCACCAGCACCAGTTAATCTGACATGTAAGCGAGCAACCAAGAATCCAATCCAATCCAATCACCAACGCCGTCATACTCCCGTATCTTGCTTGTTTGCTTGGTTGGTTGGATTGTGTGTGTGTTCGAGCTCGACCTTCCATGGTGCAGCTGCCGATGGAGGGGCGACCGGGGCCGGCCGGCCTTCCCATCGGCTTCCGCTTCCGGCCCACCGACGAGGAGCTGCTGCTGCACTACCTCCGCCGCAAGGCTCTATCCTGCCCCCTCCCCGCCGACATCATCCCCGTCGTCGACCTGGCCCGCCTCCACCCGTGGGACCTGCCAGGTACACTGACTGATACATGTGCTGACGCACGCACAAAACTGCATTGAGATGATGGTGCATTAATTGCATTGACGTACGCGCGGTTGCTGGGGCACGCAGGCGACGCCGACGGTGAGAGGTACTTCTTCCACCTGCCGGCGACGAGGTGCTGGCGCAAGGGCGGCGGCGTAAGAAGGGCGGGCGGCACCGGCGTGTGGAGGGTGTCCGGGAAGGAGAAGCTGGTCGTCGCGCCGCGGTGCAAGCGGCCCGTGGGCTCCAAGCGGACGCTCGTCTTCTGCCACCGCGGCGGCACGCGCACCGACTGGGCCATGCACGAGTACCGCCTCCTCCCCGCCGGCCTCGACGCCTGCGCCGGCGCCGCCAAGAACTCGCTGCCCCGTGTACGTGCAACAATTAATCCCAGCGCTTGTGCTAATTAATACACGTGTGGTGTGATTAACATGTATTTTAATTGTTCGCCCTTAATTTCTTGGTGAATTGTGTGATTCAGATGAGCTGCCATGCTGCCGAGGCCAAGGACTGGGTGGTCTGTCGCATGTTCAAGAAGACCACGCCGGCTCACCACGGTGGCGGCGCCCATTTGCCGTACATTCGAGGCACGGTGCAGCGGAGGGGCGACGCCGACACGCCGTCATCGCCGTCCTCTGCCTCGTCTTGCGTAACCGAGGCTTGCAACAACGGCAGCGACGGGGAAGAGCGAGAAGAGAGCAGCAGCAGCAGCAGCTGCAGTGTGGCTTCTAACTCGCCACGATGAGAGGAATAATAGTGTTAACTAGGCCGTTAATTATGGTGCCATGTTCTAATGAATGCCCATCTTTGCTCTGCTAATGTGGGGTGGTAGAATCCTCATTTCTCAGTAGTACGTACCTAGCAAGAGAGAGAAACAAAACTGAGCTTTAAGAAATCACATCTCTATCTGAATTTGAGCTCACTGGCGAATCCAGTGTGTTTATTTATCGAAGGAAGATATCCTTTATCCTTCACATCATGTTCATTTGTTTACTCCTAGAGTTTCCAAGCAGAAATTGGAGTAGAACAAATTCGATCCCATTCTCATTTGCTTGATGTGCTGGTTTCCTTTTCTCTCCTTTCACCAATCGCTACTACTAATAAAGAAAGCAAAGAAAGTTAAGCTTCACAAGGAACTGATGCCAGGACACGGCACATGCATGTACATAGCTTCAGTGCAAGGAACAGCAAGAATGAGCACATATACAACAAACCAAAGCAAGAGAGATTTTATTTTTAAAGAGACAGAGTAAAGAGACGCAGAGAAAGCAGAGTAGAAAGGCCTATTTTTTTGAAATAATATTTTTAATATATATATATATATATATATATATAAGCAGAGTAGAAAGGCCTATTTTTTTGAAATAATATTTTATATATATATATATATATATATATATATAGTTAAAAAAAATTTAAAAAATATATGCTATTGTCATCATTTGAAATGATAAACTTCGTTCCAAATAGCGACAGTAGTATAGAACAATGCAAATAGAGATATGGCCCTATCGCTACTCCAACTGGTAACAGGGATCTCTGCCTGTTTTTTCACATTATATTCCTGACCACATATTTTGTGAACAAATCACAATGATATTACAGAACATTCAGCGTAACGTCCTCATATTTTTTATCGACAAATCACACTGATATTACAAAATATTTAGCACAACATCACAACCTAGTTTTCGACAAATCAAAATGATATTACAAAGCATTGAGCACAACATATTTCAACAAACACAACATATTTCAACAAGATAAACCTTTCACATGGCCGCGACCTCAACATCCACTATGTCGACCACCTCGAGTGGGGCGGTCGGATGAGGTCCCTCCAGACTGTTGATGTCTCCTTTATCCTGTAGATTTCTCGTATGTCATTTCTTGAAGGTGTGCCAAGACTTCCTGTAAATTGAGCACTTTTTCGTACGACGCCTTTGCTTCGCTTCGTCCATGTCGTTCCTAATACACCGTACCTGCCGCCAGCCAACCTTCCCCTTCAGCCTATCGATGTCCGCGGCCCAGATAAGTTGCTCCCAGGTCGGATGGCCAGCGAAATAGCCAATCACGTCATAACCATACAGCTCTGCACTCCAGGTTTGCATCAATTCCTACTTGTCGGAATAATCAGAGAGGTACTCGCGGAGATGCTGCGCCATCGTCGAACATGCGACCATGACATGTGAGCAAGGCCTATGCAGGAGACGAGGTTTGTTGTAGAGCATACGCAACTAGCGCGGCGTAGCGTGTACTCGTGGATGATCCTCTTGAGGTGTCCTTTATCCTGCACAGTATCTCGAAGCAAAGCTCCTTTGCGCCCATCTTGAATGTCTGGTGTATCTCACCCTTCTTATTCTTGTCCTCCATGTACTTGGTGATCATGGCGGAATACAGTACTCTATCATTTGACATGACGAGCGACACATTTTTGCTTCTGTCAACAAGTATTTTATGGTACCGCGGAAAATTGCCCCCACAATACCTAACCGAATGGAGGCACCTGGTGTCGCGCATGACCCAATTGTAAACCTCGGCTAGATTGGTTGCCATGACACCATATCGAGAATCACCTCTGTCATGTAGCAGCGACCACTTCTCCTTAGGCTCGTGCTCAATCCAGTCCAAGAAGTATTTCACCTGCACCCCCGTCTTCCTCGTCACACTAGGATCATCTGTGGGTAGTTGTGGCAATGTTTCGGGGCCTGGTCAGTGCTTGTAGAGGTCTTTTTCGTTGCCTCCCTTCTGTGCGTCCGAGTTCGCTCATCCAGAATATTCCAGAGCTCGTCAAACTTTCGCTGCTGGTTCTGGTTGCACAGCCGCTTGAACAGATTCACTAAGTCCTTGTTGCAGAACTGCCTGTAAAAGGTTGTACCCAAGTGTCTCATGCACCACTTGCTCTACAGATCCACCCATAGAAGTGGTTCGTTTTATCCTTGTTGTAGCTGAGTTATTGCACTCAGTAGGCCCGTATGTCGATCATGTATGACGCATACGCTAGGATGACCCTTTACAATGTAAATCCTCAAATTCCTCAAGAACCATAACTAGCTGTCTGTGTTCTCGTTTTCAACGAATGTGAATGACACAGGAAAAACTTGATTGTTCCCGTCCGTCGCTATTGTAGTCAATATATGGTCCTTGTACTTTCTAGTCATGAATGTATCATCCACGCTAAGAATGCTCGCTTCAGTACCCTCTTATTGCCCCACTTAGGATGCTTGGAATCTTCAATGGCGACATGAGTATCGGGATTCCTGTTCTGTATGACCCAGAGTTGGCTGGGCAGGTTGTGATAGGATTCCTCGAACGTACCAACCTTGATTCCAATGCCTTCTGTTTTGCCCTCCACGCCTTGGCATAGCTGATTATGTACTGAAACCTTGTCTTAATAGCCCGAATGATGGATCATAGCCTAAAATCTACATTATCCACGATCTCGTCGTACATGATATTCACAATGAAGCCTGATGACAAGTTTTTGTGGAACTGCACTAACTCAGCGATGATACATTTGTGAGGGACCACTATAGAGTATTTTCAGTAGTTATCCCACTTAGGCAGAAATGCGTGCACTCGCCAAGAGCATCCCTTTATGTCGTACTTTACGTCGTAGCATCTTGGGTTAGACTTGACGACTGTGAATGTACGTCGCACAGACAATCCCAAGAATTTGACCATCTCCTTGCATTTGTACATAGCTCCTTGCTTAACTTCGCTCTAGTCGTACTCCTACGGCACACGAGAGCCTTCGTTAACGACGAGGTTATCGAACTGGTATGTGTTCTACTCGATAGAACCGTCTCGTTGTTCCACAACATTCTCATCATCGGATCCTTCATCTTCGACAATGCTATGTAGTCACGGTCTTGAGATCCATCCTTTGGACTAGAGTTTTTAGCTCCTCACCCTCGTCAATAAAGTCCACTATTGCTTGACTGAAGGAGCTCCTTCAATACAATCTTCATCGACAACATCAGCAACTCCTGGACCTTCGGCCATTGTGTGCGTCGTGCTGTGACTGGAGTCCCCTACTTGTTCTTCGGTATCACCACCCCCTTCTTGTTTAGCCGCCGATGCAGGAGTGAGCTTGGCATATGCTTGGACCAGAAAAACCAAATCCTACCGTTCCTCCCTCGCCCTGTGTACATATGACTGGCTCGACATTGTTCCCTTGAATTGCACTAACTCCCAATATATGCCCTGTGATGCTCGGTTGGCAAGGCAAATCTCAGATCATACACAATATGATCCAAATCGAATGTGTGAAACAACCACCGCATCACAGCGCCCCTTGTACGCTCCTCTCGTCTTATTACAGTCGCAGTTGCCGATTGGAAATAACGGAAATAAATCCCTTTGGGACACTCAAGAATAGTCCTCTGGCTGTAGTAAATTTTGAAATTGGTGGCGTCTGTCATATTTAATGTACTGCACTGTAAACAAGATTTTCACGATTAACTACATATCTGAAATTAAACTATCAATTGAAAAGGATTACATACAACATACTACACTACGTAACCGTACATCTAAAACTATGCAATCCATTCGTTAAGAAAATTACTTGAAAGGTGGACGATCAGACGGATAGCACTTCGCTAGCTTCTCTCCTACTCTCTGCTCCTTTCCCTTCCCTCCCCTCTTTCTTTTTTATCTGAATAAAAGTGAGTTATACCATAATTTTAGGGTCTTTTATAGGGTAGATTGCGCCTCCATTTGGAATGACGATAGTGACTTGCGGGATCCCTATCGCTATTTGAAATGATGATTTTTTTAAAATTCCAATGTTAAAAAATTTAGGGACTTGCCGGATCTGTGTCGCCATTCGAAATGACTATTTTTTTAAAAAAAATTTAATATTAAAAAATTTAGAGACTTGCGGGATCCATGTCGCCATTTGAATTGATGATTTTTTTTTCTAAATTTTAATATTTCTAAATTTTAACCGGGGAGCTCTGTCGCCAGTTGAAATGACAACATGTAGTGGTGGAAAAAAGCTTGTTAGTGGGGCTCATTTTATCGGTTTAAAATTGCTTCAATTAGACTCATTATTTGGTTAAACATTGAAGTAGGTTAATTTCGAATGAAATTCGATTTCACTCGGGCTCGACTCGTTAGCTCGATTTAAAAAATACTTTCAAACTATAAATAAAATGATATTTAATCAAACTTTGTCAATTTCGTGAAAAGCTCGGTAAGACGATTACTTGGCTCAATATCCACCCCTATCGACAGAGTCCTGTCGCCAATTGAAGTGGCGATATGGCCATGTCGTCATTTTAGCTAACGATAGGGACTTTTCTGTACTATTTTAGGCTACTGTCACTATTAGCACAATAACCTAATTTTATATTAAAAAAAAAATCAACTGTTTGCTCTTTAAATCTATTTTAAAATAATATTATTTCAAAAAAAAATCTTTAAAGGCCAATGCCCTTCAGGGAGAGATGATAAGGTGTGTGCGCGCGCGCGATGATACTGATTGATATACTCTACTCCAGCCAGCATGAGTGAGACAACGTGGTGTGTGAGAGAGATGCCTTTCTTCTTGAGGGGACCTTCGATAAGAGGAACAAGGAACCTGTCATTGGCAAGACGAATAGGAATATGAATGATTTCAGGCAATTGCACATTTGCACTCTGGGTTGGTGGGTGGCTTCTCCGGTCTGGTCCCCCTGCACTGCCAAGCATCTCACTCACTTGGGGCTTGGCTTTGAATCATATCAAACCGAATACTTGTTAGCATAAGATCAAAGATTTGGGGAATTCTTTTTCGCGCACACTGTAACTGATTCACACGGTCACTGTCTTTGACTGATAACTGCAGTTTGATACTTCTGTAATTCACAAGTGATTCTGTTAGTGTTCTATACGAAGCTAGGCCAAGCAGACCCACATATAGATACAGTGATGGATCAATTCCTGCAAATTGACGCAGGTCATGACGCATGTATGATCAGTTATTTGTGAAAAAGGTGAGAGGAAGGGTTAAGAGAGGCTGGCTGCCCAAAACAGAACGGCATCTGAAAATTGACATGTGTGATCACTATTTTCAACAGCTAGAAGGATCAGTCAGAGGTTATCTTTGGTAGAAGCAAAGAGTGACAGGGAAGCTAGGCAATCCGAGTCACGGAACCCAACCACGCAGTTCATGTATGAGCACACTGTTGCTTCCAGTTGATCTGAGCCATGAACTCTCTCTCTCTCTCTCTCTCTCCAGAAACTGTTGGAATTTCAACCATGGACTTGTACACATACAACGCCATATTCCCTCCAATAATATCACAACAAGCATGCAAAACGAGGGAGTAAAGTAGGAGAAATAATGTATGTTTAATAGGGACAGTTTGGAAAACTTTATCTAAGGAACAACAGAGTGATAAATATTTGTGGAAGAAAATTTTGGTCAAAAATGTTAAAAGTATCTCGCATTTTGACCTGAACCGCAGCCAAATCCTGCACCAAAAGCTCTTTCTCCTTCCTTCGTTTTTTGTTCTCAGATGGATGATAGTAACTGAGCATGGCGATTGGTCAATGCCGTGGAAACAGAGGAGTCCAAGCCGTATTCAATGGGGAAACAGTAGCAGGAGGTTGCCATTAATTCATGACGGCCCGAGAGCTTTTCCAGAGGCCGCGAGGTGGCTGCAACGAGTTTCCGCGTATTTGGACTCTTTTTAAACGAAATATCAAATTTAAACATCACGGTCAGATTAGACGGGGGACGCATTTATGCGTGCTTCTAGTCTGCTAAAACCACTTATCGCGTTCTTATGTGCGTATTCGTTTCGTATTTGTGACCAAAACACGTTCTATATTCAAATTCAACATAATATCGTTCCGATTTCAAAAAAAAATAGATATAATATAATACGTTTCGCCCCGGCTCCGATTGCGGCCCCAGTGGCGATGTTTACGTGCATACGATGGCACGTTGCCCGAGGACGCGCGCGGCGCCGACCGAAAGGGTGGAGGTTGCTTGCCATTGTATCGTACGTCGGCGTTTTTAGATCATCACCGTCACGTCCCAGGCTCCCACCGTAAGATTTTGGGAGCTCGCACACGGCACTCCCAGTTGCGATTGCCACGGTCTCCCTCTCTTAGAGGAGAGGAGAGGAGAGTATGCTAGTGCTAGACTAGTACTCCAGGTCCTAGTGTGCAGCTGTGGCTTGGTTGCTTGCTCCCATTTCCAAGAACAAATCCATCCGTCCATCCGTCCGTCCGTCCATCAAAGTGTCAACCATAACTCAGTCCCTTTCTTCATCAGCTAGCCAGCCTAGCTATCCATTCCAAACGCACGGCTACCCGACGTTTGGATACTGTTGACCCTTAGTGCACAAAAATTCTAAATCGAACATCTCTACTCACAAAATTCTATTTCTAGCCCCTCCTCCCGCCTACTGCACTCAAGCACCACAGCACCCCGACTCCTGCGCCCCCGTACCGTAGCAGCTTGCTACTGCACCGCCACACAGCAGGAGGTTGGGTACTGTAGTAATTCCAGGTTTTTCTTAAAAACCGATTTAAGTATATTTTTTTGGAGAAATTTCTAAATATAGCAAATTAGCTCAAAAAATAATAATTTTTTGTGGAGCCTCTCGACACAATGTACTTGCTTGCGTAATTTTTTTTGAAATTTTATCCGTTCTGTTTTTGTCTCAAAAATTCATTAAAATATATTGTTTGTACGAATTTTCTAATATAGAAAATGATGTTCAAACTTTATGAAAATAAATTTCTAGGCTCCTTACACAGTGGAATTATAATTGTTTATGAAAAGTAAGTACGCTATGCCGGGAGGCTCTACAAAAGAAATATAATTATTTGAGCTAATTTGCTATATTTAGAAATTCCTCTAAAAACATACTTAAATAGATTTTTTTTAGAAAAAACTAGAATTGCTATAGTACCTGATCTGCTGCTGTGTGGGGGCGCAGCAGCAAGGGCGCAGGAGGCGGGGTACTACGGTGCCCGGGCGCAAGCAGGCGGGAGGAGGGGGGCTAGAAATAGAATTTCAGGGGTAGGGGGGTTAGATTTGGAATTCTTGTGTGCTAGGAGGCCAACAATGTCCAAAATTTCAGCTACCCAGAAAGTCCATGAGTCATGGATTGCACACTTGGTTTCTCCTTGCAAGTCATCATGGCTCATGCAATGCACCACAAGGAATAGTTTTTAGGTGTCAGCAAGGACAGACAGTCGGGTGTAGACCTGTTCAAGCAAGGAAGGTTGGACCGGGCCAGAAAAGGCTCAGCCTTCAATGGGCAGGCCCAAGCTCGGCCCGACACGAAAATTGTTTTCCCTATAAAATAATATCTTTTATTTTTTTAAAATAAAATTAATATTAAATTTAATTTGAGTATAAAAATAACTTTTTTAATCATTTTTATTCCCATTATCGGGCTCCGAGCCGGGCCTTGGGGGCCAAAAATCAACGGTCGAGCCTGAAAAAAATCGGGCTAGGCTGTCCATGAACATGTCTAGTGGGGTGGAGAGTTTTTGCTGTTTTGGCGATGAAATAGCAAATCTAGTCTCATAGTGAAATTCACAAAAATGGTACCGCAGTTGGATATACAGGTGACATGTGTCTCTTGCAGTGTTCCCGAAGCACTTCAAGACCTGCGGCGACAAGACAGGCATCATGGCAGATAGCGCGGCAGGTGGCTTTATGCAGCACGTTGTCGTCCGCGGTGGTTTTGAACTGTAGGGATGTCATTTTTGTCATTTCATTCGCACATGAGGTAGTTTTGCCATTTCGTTTCAAAATGAGGCTAAATGAGGGAAAACAAACTCGTGGGGTGGACATACACTGCCTCTTCCTTCCACCAACCACCACACCCTTCCTGGCTGGGTTTTTCTTAGTGAGTTTTTGGCTAATTTGACACTATTTACAGTCTCAACAGCAAATCTAGCCCTCAGTCCGGAAAAGTTATAAAAATAGCACCAAGTTCGTGCCCCAGCGCACGGACGAGCCACGTCCGTGCCCCTGGCGCAATGACTCCCCGCTCGCTCGCGCCGCCACGCCGCACCCGCCCACGCACGCGCTCACCCGCGTCGCGCCGCGCCCAATCTCCCTCGATGGTGAGCCCTAAGCCGAGTTATGCGTGTCATCGCGTGCCCCCATGTGTCCTCCACCCTTGCCGCCTCTCTATTCGGTCACTACGCCGTCGTGGAGCGCCGCCACCATCTTCAGCCCCACCGGCGCCAGCGCCCTGCCACCTCAGTTCCTCTCTGACCTCCCTAAGTCACCCGACATGACCCCCTTGTCGGCGCTGAGCCCATGCTCGCGCCAATTCCTGGCGAACGCCACCATTGCCGCTGTGCGCCTGTGCACCTGAGCTGTTGCCGCCACCGTGCCGCTCCACCCACGCCACCACCACCTGGAGGCCCCCCGAGATGCCGCTGTTCCATTTTGCCCATCGCCGGCGACTCCCACACCGCCATTCGCCGTCGGTGCCGTGCGCTAGAGCCGCCGACGCCCCTCCTTTGTTTTTCTCCTCTGTTCCTCCCTCTCCCCCACTGACCGCGGGCCCATTGACTCGGTGCACCTGGGCGCGGACTCGGGGCACATGACGCGCGGAGGAGATGACCGTGCCCCTGCGGCACAGACTTGATACTAATTTTGTAATTTTGACGGACAAAGCGTCAGATTTACTGTTGGAATCATAAACAGTATAAAAATAGCCAAAAAAACTAAAACAAGCGACTAAAGCTGATGTACTTGCCGGCTCTCCCTCCCTCTCTCTACATGGTTTGTTTATGATTCAGGACGTGCAAATAGTTAGTTACATTATTAGCACTCAATGATTAGCATGCTAGATAGTAAGTACTATTCAGAAGATAGAAGCTATCGCTATGGATGAACACACATCTGATGCTGGGGCCATGTACGTGTTAATTACGAGTCAATGTTCAGCCACAGAGGAATGCGTTGAGAAAAGAAGGTCCAAGTTGAGTGATAAGTCACAGCCGATGAGCCTGTGTGCAACTCGCAGGCTCAATGCAAGCCGCTCCAAACCGAACCGAACTCTAATTTGTTGTTGCTTGCTGACTCTGTCAGGATTCTGCATATGAGTGGGCGCTTTTAAGTGCAGAGGCATTGGCATGTGTTGGAGCCCACGGATTGGAGGTGTCTATGGGCATGGAGCAAGTGGAGGAGGAACAAACAAACGAAAAAAGAATTAGTGGAGTGGAAGAAGAGACTTCCTTTGGAATAGCTAGGCAGCTGCCTGCAAGAAACACCCTCTCAATTAATTCATTGATTAGTACATCCTAATCTGTCTTTTGTATTGTCTTATCTGTATATGACAAGCACCATTTGTAGACCCTATGTATGTCGTCCATTGGGGCTCTTCAATATATATACAATATTCATAACATGGTTCTTTTGCACTGTGCATTCGTTGCGTTTTTTTGTGCACTACGCCGCCGTCGTCTTGGGCTACAATTTGCGCCGTCATGCTTCTATCTATTCATATTCGGCTTGATTTGATAGATTTATCTATTTGTCTGTTTCATCATCTTCTTCGTCATGTTGTCATGATCGACTTTGCTATCGCACCTTGTGTTTTATGGGCTGTCGCACGACCCTGTATGGAAGGATATATTTTATCGATATATTTTTCAAGAGCTGCATGCTACGACGACATTATTAATACTCGGGTTTTGGATTTTTCATATTTTTGTGTCAACCCTTTCCAAGCATACGCCTTGCATTTGAGAAGGAGTATTAGAAATATATTAGAGATATGAATTATTTTGTATTTTTTATCTGTCTTTTGTATTGACTTATCTGTATATGACATGCATCTTTTGTATACTCTATATATGTCGTCCATTGAGACTTTTTAATACACATAATATTCATAACAGTTGTAAAGAGTAGGGAGAGGGTAGTTAATAAGTTAGCTTCTCTCCAAGGGAATCCAAAACAAGTCAAGAAACAAACCAAACATCAAAGAACTCTCTCTCTCTCTCTCTCTCTCTCTCTCTGGTCTCTAGCATTGCCCAATGGGAATGGATGGAGGGTTTGTTGGTGAATGCCTTTAAAACCAACATGGAGACACATGAAAGCAACAAGCCCATTTCTAATAACTCGCTCTTCTGCACACAACTGTGCAAGGTGGACGAGGGGTGTGTCAGTTGCCTGCAAGCATCTGAGTAGCTTTAGGCATTGGAAGCACCGGCTGCCCATGGATCATCAGCAACCGCACTCAACATCCACAGTGTGCAGTGTTAAGGGGCACACAAGTTGCTTGCGAGAACAAGCTGCATCTGTTTAGCAACGAATGGACTCTGTTAAGCCTGCCAGTTGTGTTGCCTAGCTTCAGGATTCTGAAATTATTGGATGGCATCTAGAATGAGAATAAAGGAGTGGTGTTCCATGCAGCAAGTGGAATCTGAATATTGGGAGGTCCGGAATTGAAGGGTGTTGTGCACTTGTCTGGGTACTGCAGCAGGCAGCCACATGTAACTGCTACCTCAGTTCGTGTTGGCTTGTCAGTTTTGATTTGGACTCGTCAAGTTTTGATCAATGCTGTTTTTAAAAAATATATCTAATTATGTAACATAAAGGTGGTATTATTAGATTTGTAACCAAAAATAATTTACTGATATTATACATTTAGAGCTATTTGCTTTTGCGTTGCTGAGTAAATACGAATGGAGGGAGTATGCCCGATGAAAAAAAAAACGCACCTCCAAGTGTTTTGCTTGATTTCGAGATCTGACACCTTTTTCATTTACTATCAGTAGCTCTCTACCAAACCTTTTCTATGACTTGTGAGGAACGAGACCTACTGCTATTGAAAGTGATAGGTTCGACCAACATCGAAATACACCCTCCGTTCATAAATTCATAAATGTACTACGATTTACTGTCAAAAATTTCTTATTTTGACTAATAATATGGGGAGAACTATCTAGATTTATCATGAGATAATAGTATCATATACCTGTTACGATAAATATTTTTGTAATATAATATTTTTACCAACTTAATTTAATCATATGAAAAGTAATGTTAATCATATGAAAAGTAATAGTTAAAGTTGGATAGCAGACGACATCGAGAGAGTCTTACATTCCTGAGAGAGGGATTACTATGTAAATACTCTGGAGCTAACCAGATGCACCTTAAATTTTGTATTAGAAAAACTACTTGTCAAGTGCATAAACAAAAAAAATAAACATGCGCTAAAATATGTGAGATAAAGAGTGTTTACCTACCAGTAAAGGCCCATCTCCGTTGGGGGCTCTTCCCGTCTGGGTCTATGGGCTGGGTATTCTTTAGGCCCATAACTGCAATGCATCGAAGTCCATCTGCCCAGAAAAGCCCATCCATAGTGGGCTTCTGCAAGGCGGGACCCAACTGTCATCACCCACCCCGCCAAATTTGGCCTCGGCTCCGCGAAACCCTCGCCGCCGCTCGCCGGCCGCAACGGTGCAACCGCCTGGCGCGCCTCCTTACTAAGGCCGAGAGAAATGCCGCAGACGAGGAGGCATCCCATGCTCCAGCTCTTCGTCCTCCTCTCGCTCTCCCCAAGCTTCGCCTGCGATGGGGTGCGCGGCGTCGACCGACAGGGCTGAGCGGCGGAGGCGGGGCCGGGCGCTGGGGCACAGCGAGGCGTCAACCGCGGGGCTTCTGGTGGCGCGGCATCAGAACGGGCAGCAGGAGTCGGTGTCCGTGTCGGTGGCGGCGGCCGGGAGGAGGCGGGGATGTAAGGTGGCGCCGGAACCGAAGGAGGGGGAGGAGCCGGCGGCGGCGCTGGCGATGCCCGGATCACCCAGCTTCCGGTTCTACTGCCATAAGTCGGCCGCCGTGGACGCGCTGGTGGCCGCCGCCGACGCGAACGGCGGTGACAGCAACGGATCCGTCAGAATCACGGGTAATTGTTCTTCTCCTTCCTATGTTGCTTCTTCTCCATCAGATTAGTTTCTTTCTTGAGGTGCATTGCACTTACACTTGAATCATCCTGTTCCTCGCAGAGACGCCTCAGGCGACCAAGAAGAATGATCTTGCACACAACACCAGCGATGTAGGTTCATGCACGAGCTCCTCATGTTACCTCAGCAAATTGAGCATTGCAACAATGCAACCTATGGCGTCTCCTGTACTGTTTCTAAGTTTTAACTCTTGTTGATGTACGAATATGCAGTTGTCCAAATCGAAAGAGGTAAACAGGTGGCTAAAGTTCAGAGGCCTGGCAATTGTTGCCGCTGCGGTGTGCAGCTTGTTCCGTCGTCACTCGGCTCCTGCTGCTTCTGGGAAATCTCATCATCCCTGTGCTGCTTCAGCACCTCCGGCTGCTGCTGCAATATCTCATCCCTGACTGGAGAGTGCTGTATGGGATCTTTACATTTTACATCTCAGCTTGTAAAATGTGGCTGATTCAGTCACCTTCTATGATGCTTTGCATCATTTGCTGTATTTAATCTTGGTTGTTGTTTGTCAGCTAACTCTGCATTTGAGGAAATTGATTTCGTGGATGATGTAAGGAGCATCAGTACTGCAATGCTCCTTTTGTTAACTAGAGAAGCATAATGATTAGTGTTAAAAAAAAGGATAAGCTTACTAATTTGGAAGGTGTTCATCCAAACTTTCTGCTCTGATATTTTTTCTCCGCGTTTCTGAATTCTAGAGGGTTGAGAACAAACGTTTGTTGAAGATTAAGATAATGTCCTATTATTTTCAGTGCCCATTTCTCTTCTTCCTCCCTGTTTTGAGTAAATGGTGAAAAACCAGAGCTTTAAGCTATAAAATTGCCTGACAATTCCTCGCTAAAAAAATGGCCTGACGATGTTCTTTGATCTGACTATCTTACTGATGATTTTTTTTTTTGTGAACTCTCCTGTTTACATAAATTCATTATCCACAACTCTCCTTTATTATACCCTCGAACTATACAAGTATTACCTATCAATTGTGGATTAAAAATGAATAGCTACTGGGATATAAGAAAAGAAAAAGATTAGAAAAGGGGGAAAAGTAACATGATTAGCTTGTCATTTGACTGCACCTATTGCGTATTTTCCTTTGGCTCTAAACTGTTCCCTGCTCTTTCTTCTCACCTCCATTGGATGGCCAAGCGAGTACGGCCGGAATGCGCCGATGAGAACGGTGGAAGGCGCCATCTTGAGGCTTGGCTTCGGCTTGTGCATCCCCTTCTTTGGGCTGTTCAGGTAAGATTTCATGTGACCGAATATTAGGCTCGGCATTTTCTTTAGCTCCACAACCGATGATGACAAGAATTCTTCGGTGGTTCCATCAGCCGAAGAATCTAGACTAAAACCGATTGATGCATCCAGATGGGGCGGAGGAAATCTCTCGAGTTTGACTGCGCTCGTGCTGGTCACCAATCTTGGGATCTGAAGATACAATGAACACAATTCGCATTTAGACATGTTTTTTATTATAATAAAGGCTTACACCCCATTTCCATTAAAGGAAATAAATTACACAATTCAACTGAAAACATTTAGACATGGTAGAGTATATCTTTTGATAAAGCATCAGATAGTGAAGGACACAAGAAGCATAACTATTGATGTAAATTTTGTTGGGGTTGTGGTCATTTCCGTATGATGTGGTTGAGACAAAATTCTAGCAGAGGAAAAGGGAGAATGAAACATACATTAGGGTTCGCGTGCGGCTTATTATTGACATCTGGAGTAAATACTCTGCGCCCAGGATTTTGTGACGTGGGCTTTCTGGTCGTCGTCTGACGTTCTACCGACCCATTATCTCTCAACTTCCTGCAAGATATAACAGATGTTGAAGCTTTTGTCGACACAAGAAAATAGCCGAAATAAGTTTCAGAGAGTTGAGCAGGACCTTTGTGCTTCTCGTACTTCAACTTAACATCTATTTCTTTACATGGTGGATACCGGGAAGGCTTGATGGTTCGCAGGCATATGGTTCTGTCCCGAAGAACTGAATTCACAGTAAATGGTAAGTACAGATGAACAAAAAACCACTTCTTGGCTTCTTATCCGATATTATATATCTAGTCATTACATCGATGCTGACTCAATTTAATTCATTCTATCATGATCAATTGTAAATTATCCACTTGCATACTATCTGCTCAGTCTTTACTTTTTGTATTTGTTGCATGTGGCAGTGTTTCCTGACTGAGACTGACTTCTAAATGTTCAAAATAGATGCCTTGAGGGTGATGGATAGTGTTAACCTCACTGTTCAGAGCATCGGTTGCGGTGCCTCTCATGTCTGGGTCAATAGATAGGAGAGTCGAGAGAAGTAATAGGGTAGATGGTGCCACATCCTTAAATTTTTCGGCTATACACCGTTCATATGGCTTGAATGTAGGCTGAGGGAACTTCATTTTCTCCCAGTAATCCTCAGATGGAGTGCCACATAGCTTGAAAATCTTGTGCAATTGCTCTACCTGAATAACCACTGATTAGTCTCAAATCGTGCAATTGTCTGCAATATTTATGGAAAGACGATATTTCGTAAGGACCAGTACCTCTGTTCTTGCAGGGAATATAGGCTCGCCGAGAAGCAGTTCTGCCAATATGCAACCCACGCTCCAAAGATCAACACCAACACCATAGTGAGTAGCACCTAACAAGAGTTCAGGTGGACGATACCAAAGTGTGATCACTTGGCTGGTCATGGGCCGCGTGGTATCAGGATCAAAAGATGCGGCGAGTCCAAAGTCAGCTATCTTAAGAATCCCATCGTTGCTGACAAGTAGGTTCGAACTCTTGATGTCGCGGTGCAGAACACCCTTGTTATGACAGTGTTCAATCCCGGATAGTAGCTGTTTCATGTAGCACTTCACCTGCAGACAACGAATTAGACTTGATGAAAAAAACGCATAATTAACCATGGTCACACATGTGTCCTTCACTGTTTTGCTGGAAAAAGTTGTCCTGGTTGGGCCCGTCCTTTTCAGAAAAGAAAGACATGTCACACTTTGACATTTTTAAATGCAAGTGAATTAATTGCAGCCAACGTTGACAGTTGAAATATCTGTAGTTCATTGAAGGGATTTCTTGTAAGAAATGTATGAACAAAAACATGCTATGCCTGTCTCTGTCACTTGGCTGGAACATGTGTTAAAAGTTCAAAACTAGTAAATACTCTACCTCACTAGTCTAATAGACTTCCAGGTCCACATCATAGTGGTTTTTCTGTCTGAAGGATTTGTTTGCTTCTTCACAAAAAAGCCACAGGCGTAATTCCTTATGAATAATCAGTCAATGATTCGTCTTCTAGAACAGAAGAATTTTTTTGTTGCATCAGGTATTTCAAATATCAGTTTTGACTAAACATACTTCGAAATTTCCATATCCTACTAAGTAAGTTACTTCTAAACTTCAGTCTAAATTGCTGCAAACCCTACTACTGTTTCGGATTTTTTATGCCATTCATTCGATCTTCAATTTGGAAAATGCTTCTGTGCTCCTCTAAAAAGAATAATGCCATGTACTAGAGCAAATGAAAATTTAGGATGACCCGTGCTGACCATTACTAATGGTAATTACAAGTGCTTCAAGATATGTGCAATTTTGTCTTGACAACATAGTAGCACTCCATGTTCTATTATACTTAGATATTATCATTCCACTGTAGGTCAATTCACGAGCATACCAGAGCTGAGTTAGCTAACTGTCCCAAGTAATTGTCGTAGGGGTGGCCCCACCGGCCACAACGCCCAGGCGAAGCGACCGTCAGAACCCGGGGTGGGGGGCAGAGCAGCAGAACCTCCGGCCACCTCCGGTGGACCGAAACCTCACCGAGGCCCACGAGCCTGCGAGGCCCGGAGCAGCAGGACCTCCGGGCCACCTCCGGGGTGGACCCGAAGCCTCCCCGAAGAGCTCCCGGAGCCCCACGAGGCCTGGAGCAGCAGGACCTCCGGACCACCTCCGGGGTGGACCCGAAGGGCCCCCGAGCCCCGAAAGGCCCGGAGCAGCAGGACCTCCGGGCCACCTCCGGGGTGAACCCGAATCCTCTACTACCGATCCTGGACCGGAGGCACCAACAGAATGGACCAGGCCCAGGAGCGCCCACCATGGACCAAGGCCTAGGCGTAGGGGGGGGGGATGTCCCTGCAGCCCCTACGCACACAGTGTTGTTATAGGGTTAGAAAGGTAATGTACAAGACCCTCACAAAGAACTATAAATAGGGGGTCACCCCCCTCCTGTAGAGGAAGGAAAAAAATCAACACTTCCCCATAGTGATAATAATCATCTCGTTCTTGTCACTGACTAGTCCCCTCTCCTGAGGATCCCCGGAGCTCTTCTAGGCTTGCCCAGAGTCCCCTCTTCTCTTACTGTATAGCTCGTTTTTTGCTACGACAGTAATCAAACAGAGTGATGCGAATTTTTTGACAACTTCCCTAATCTCTGACTGTCAGGAGACTAAAAGAATAGTTCAACTCAGCACATCATCAATCAGAATGCAAGCATCTTAGGTAACTAGGCAAAAGCAGCTGCACTTCTCGTATACTCTGGCCACTTCTAGAGACCAAAACGAAACGAAATAAAACGATCTTGAAAATTCTTATCATAGGGCAGCTCCACCGACCCCAACGACTCGGCGAAGACAGCGGGACAAACCCTGCAGCCAACGAGCGCGAAGCCCTCCCTCCTCGAGGGGCACCAGGGGTCCCTTCGGGGTGCTCCGGGGAGGACCTGGAGCCTCCCCGAAGGGTCTTCGGGGTCCCACGAGGCCCAAAACAATGGGTCCTCCGGGGCCACCTCGGGGAAGACCCGGAGTCCCCCCTAGGGTCTCCGATAGGGATGGCAATCGGGCGCGGCGGGTACGGATAGTGCTCGTCCATACCCATACCCGCGACCCCGAATTCCCCCCACGGGCATACCCGCGAAGGACGACGGGCGAAAAACCTCGCCCATACCCGTCGCCCGCGAATAGTGCATCGCCGCCTGTGGGTACCCATCGCCCGCGGACATGCTCGTTACCCGCAAGCAATGCATACATCAAGTTCATCATAATTCACACATCAATGGTGCATCACACATTCAACAACTAATAAAGTTTATCACAATTCACATATCATATTCGACAAGACAACTAATTAAGTTCAACAAATAAAATACAAATACAAATTGACATAATTTCTTACACATGTGGGTAGATTACGGGTAATCGGGCGAAGCGGGTACGGGTGGAGCTTACCCATGCCCATGCTGTTTACTCGATGGGCAAGGAATTGTGCCTGTTTTCATGCCCGTGGGCAAAGAAAGACGCCAATACCTGCCTCCATTAGGGTATTCACCAGCGGGCACACGGGTAATCGGGCACAATTGCCATCCCTAGTCTCCAAGGCCCACGAGGCTCGAAGCAATGGGTCCTCCGGGGACACATCGGGGAAGACCTGGAGCCCCCCGAAGGGTCCCCGGGGTCCCGCGAGGCTCGAAGCAACAAGTCCTTTGGGGCTACCTCGGAGGAGTCGAATACTCGGCACACCCAGGCACTCCTTCGGGACGCTCCAGGAGAAACCCGGAGGTGAAGCACTTCGGGCGCCGATGGACCAGGCCCATGGAGATCCACCATGGACCGGAGTCTACACATAGAGGGGGGGGGGAGTCCCTGCAGCCCCTACGCGTATAGCGCTTCTTTTGAGCTAGGATAGTAATGTAAGTACCCTGATTTAGGAGGCTATAAATAGCCACTTTTCCCCATGTAAAAGAGCAGATCCAGTTTTTTTGGAGCAATTAATACATATACATCTCCTGACAACTGGTCCCTTCTCTTGAGGACTCTCTAATCCCTCCGAGTATACTGTCTAGCCTTCTTTTACTACGACAATTCTCACCCCTTGGAATGCAACCGAGATGTTTAGTTCTGTCATGCGTGTTAATCTTGGATGCAATTCACCTCATCAGAACGTCCTTAATTAAAGTTTCATAGCCTATCTAAACTTACAAAAAGTAGCATTTATGTTAACTGTAAATACAAATCCTATTGCGCACATTATAAGTATCCAATCCGCAAACTGAGTTAACAAACTGGATTCAGCTTTAAATACTACTACTAATTTTGAGGAACATATCGATGATGAAGGTGCACTTCATGGATTAAGGGAACAGTATATACTAGCAAGCCCAATGGCCGTACCTGGGGTAAGGAGAAGCGGGCGCCGGAGGCAGCTGCGGCGGCGATGAGGCCGGTGAGGTCGTGGTCCATGTACTCAAAGACGAGGTAGAGTGACGGCGCGGTGGCGAGGCGGGAGGTGACGAGGCCGTCGAGGCGGACGATGTTGGGGTGGTCGCCGAGGTGGCGGAGCAGGGCGATCTCCCGCGCCATGAACCGCGCGCTCTCGGCCTCGCCGACGCCATCCACGCGCACCTTCTTCAGCGCGACCACGCGGCCGCTCTCCACGTCGATCGCCTTGTACACATTGCTGTATGTCCCCGACCCAATCTGCACAAAAAGATGCAACTTTTATAAATGTTTTTGCTCGATTAATTCTGGATGATGTAGATAAGAAAATTCGTATGATTTCCTTAATTTTCACCGAACATTTGACTTGGTTTTCCGAATCAAAACAAAATAAAATGAAACTCTTCTCAACTCGGTTTGTTGAAACGGTCAGGATAACGATAAAAAGTATCAAATACGAAAACCGCAAGTTGACTTTTCTATTTGTCCTTACGAATTACGAATTCTTGTGATGCGGACAGTATAAACCATCATGATTCATGAACAAAAGCGAGGTTGCGGATTTCTTAATCTCAAGAAATAAAGCTGGGGATTTGTTCATCTCTGTTTAGTTTAACGCGGCTCGACTCTTGGAATTTGGAGTTTGTTTATGTGTTCAACTATGAAAAGGCAACAATTTTTTTTTGTCCTTCCACCCTTGTTCTTTGCAACTCGGAAAAAATTGGATTAAAAAAAACTACAAGCAAGAACTCAAACTGCAAGTTCTCAAATTATTCACCTCCTTCTGTAACTACGATCACACACACGACGACCACGAAAGAACAAATAAAAACGCACAGAAATAACGAAAGAAAGTAAAAAAAATATATATTTCCCCAGCAACTAGCTCCTCCACTTTCCAAGAAAAGGCCAAACTTTTTCGGTACTACCAAACAAGGACGGACGCGCGGCAGTAGAAATCAGAATCCTCCTCACCTTCTCGAGCTTGTGGAAGGCGTCGGCGCAACGGGGCGCCCAGCCCCGGAGCGCGTCCCCGGCGGCGGAGGAAAGCCAGAGCGGCCACCCGCACGCGTCCTTCTTCACGGCCGCGATGTGCTCCTGCTGCGGCGCGTTGAGCTGCACCTCGCCCCCTCCTCGTCCGGCGGTCGCGGCGGCGGCGGGAAAGAAGACGGAGGAGCCGGGCGCGGAGGCGAGCTTACCGAGGAGGCATCCCATGGCGGCGAGTCATGTGGCGCGGGCGCGGTCACCGGCGGGCGGCAGTGGTCGCGAGGAGAAGGGAGGAAGCGGGAAGTCGAGAGAGGAGGGAAATGGGAGATCGGACTGCAGTGAGTCTTTCTTTTGTTACGACGGTTTGGCACTTTGGACTTGGACTTCTGACTCCATTTTATCTTTTTTGGAAAAATTAGACATATGTTACAGCAAAGACACTGTTTTGAAATATATCACTGAAGAGTTTTTTTTCTTAAAATATATCATTTAAAAGTGATCATATTTGAAGATATACCATTATGTATCACGTACACTTATATATTTTTTTCTTTTATTTATGCTTTGTATTTATCAAGAAGAATATTGCAATATTTACACACACTATTTCTCCTCTGTCTCACTATACTCTCTACTCATGGAGTCAGGGTATACAATTATTGCCAGCTTTATTATTGTTACCTGGGCCATGTGTTTCAGCGTATGTTAAACGTTGAGTTTTTCTAGGAGTTAATATGTTTTTCTATAAAAATTCATGTGAAATTCCTTCCAAATAGGGCTGGAGAGACTATAATTTTGAGATATGTTATGCATTCCATACACATGTTAAGCATTATATAATCATGCTTGGCAAACACGATAGCCTCCCTCCTTTTGGCCTTATACACTTTCAAGAAGAAACTATGCAAATATCAAAGTTAATCTAATTAATCTAAAATCCATGCAATTTTCATGCAAAAATAGGCTATAAATGCTGCCCTAAGCTCTACTAAATTCGTGTCCATGTCTGGTCGCTACGGAGGAGCCTCTTACTATGAAATTAATATCTAGCTAGGATGAGATATGTAACAAAAAAAAAGTTCGCTTTCATGGGCTAAATCTCTTGGTGGCTCCCTAATAATTAGGGTTTGAAGTTTGGAGTTGATAGGGAAAGCTTGAAAAGAGAAGGCTCTCCCGGAGTTAAGAATTAAGAAGTTCACACTTCACACGGATCGGAAAAGAACCGCTAGCAAATTGAATTATGAGATCCTCTAAGGACTAAATGCAGAGGATGAGCTGTCATCTGAATTCGAATCACCCCAACCGTTAGATTAGAATTTAACGGCTTAGGTCTAGCGTTATAGTATTTGTGCTACCGAAAAATTCCAGTTCTGCAGTGAAATCGGGCGCTCACTCGTTTTGTTGTGGTCACAGCTCTCTTCTGTAGTAATGTAGAGGATCTGGTTCCGACCGGAAAGTATTTTCGCATTACTTTGTTGCGCAATTTAATCGATCAAGGGAGGGGAACGAATAAACACGCGCAATTTACTCGCTTGTATAACCTGTAAGTTTCCGATGATTTTTCTATCTTTAAAAAGGGCACACACATCATAAGATGCGTGATTGCTGCATGTACAGGTCGTGATCAAAGGAAGAAAGGAAAGGAAATGTTCTTGGCTGTTGTTGTTGGTTTTCCCTCCTTTTTGCAGGCTCTTTTTTTCTTTCGTGCTGTGCATCCTTGTGATTTTTCTGAATCCTGATGGGTCGGAGTCATGGGGTATTGTACTGCATGCAAGGTGGCAGGCAGCCAGAGCAAGAGCCAAGAGCTTATGGCTTATGCAGAAGGAAGGCAGCTTGACAGTAACTTCAGGCCAGTATTGGTTACTAGCTAACAAATTCAGAGCCTTTATTAGTGATCTGCTCACTCCCAGACCAGACATCGAATCACCAAGTGATCTGATCACCTTAATTTGGTATTGGAATCTTTAGTAGGCCTTGATTGCCGTCCGTCTCCTCTGGTTGAAACAGTTAAACATGCTGATTGAGTGTTCATGGAGGAAGGAGAAAACAGAGTTGCATGCAGATCTATTCATATTTCATAAAGAGAATTGCCACCTGGGTTATCTTCTCATTTCTGAAACCCCTCTTCTTCTTCGACAGTTGCAGGGCAAATATACTCATCGTGTAGCTGGCAAACATCATTTCTAGTTATAACACAGTATCACAGTGAGGGCCTCTTTGGATAGTAGGGTTTTTTTTTAATAGGAATTTTGGAGGATTCTACTCGTATTGTTTTTTCTTACAAGGGTTGTTTGGAACATATGAATAGCTTGGCAAATTCCTAGGGAATGCATTTCTATACCCTAATTCCGTATGGAAATAAACACCAGCTCAAATATCATGGTAGGGAATGTTTGGAACGTGGTAATTTCATAGGATTTTTGCATGAATTTCACAGGAATCAAATTTCCAAACGAGGCCTTATTTTTTTTTTCTTTGGGGATTCCAATGCATTCTCCCTCTTTCTCTCTCCACTCTCTCTTAACATCTAATTTTAAAATTCCTGTATTTTTCTTGTCAGATATCCAAACACCCCTTTTGAGCGATCATTGTTGTTTTGTTTCATATGGGATTCAACAAACCATGGCAGTTCAATTAAATGGTTTTCCCATTCCTGCGTTTTTAAATGCATGTCTGTATTCGTAAGAGACCAAAGTTTTGAGAATAGGTAAAACCCTGTAAACCATGCACCTAAGCAAACATCACATGCAGTTAGTGGTGGATTTATAATGAAATTGATCAGGAGTTATCGTACATATTATCACATGTGTGTGGAGTCATTGATCTTAAATTATATGGTGCACACATGTACATGTACGTGCATGCATCTTGATGAGGAAAAATAACTTTAAATCTGATATTCCGTACATCATGTAGCTTTACATGAATTCACCCCAGCATTCAGATATAGTACTTGCGAGTGACCTTTGGCATGCAGTTGCCCCAAAAACAAGACAGCTTTGAGACAGTAGGAAATGTAAATCTCCTCCATCCCTCGGTCTTAATGAAGGCTGTCAAAATGTAATTTTTTTTGGTCGCCTCGTTTTTCACCCACACTGACGTGTCAGCGCAGACTGCATGCATGCATGGCAGCTCGCTGCATGCCTCCGCTGACCACGCGGGCCGCATGTGCGTTGACCACGTGTGAAAACGAATATTTTACCGACTATTACTTAGTAGCAACTAGCAAGTGTAAAGAAGTGCAACGTTCGAGATAACTTATGTCTATATACCCATCTACATCGTATAGAAATAAAGAGTAAAGATAATTTTTACGATAAGTTCTCTCTTAAGTTTGTTTCTATGGACCCATACAATAATTTAATTATTACATAAAAAAATATTTGTTATAGATACCTACTCATATAATGGTGTTTGTGCTATTCGACTGACAAGTAACCTGTGATGAATGAAACTCAAGCTTAGATTGCCGAGTTTGTTAGGTCGCTAATTGCAGTTAGGGGTTAACTTCCGGCATTACTCCCTTAAGTACAGCGAGTTATGGCCTTAATTCTGCAGCATGTATGGTCTCTGTCAGGTGGGAAAAGTTGGAAAGCGAAACAAGCAACTTAATCAAATGAACGCTACCTGCCCCCAGTTACCTGTTTGGAGTCTGAACTAACATAATTTTTTTTTTTTGGAGCAGGTTGATCACCAAAATGAGTTAAGCCAAAATTTTAGCGTAGTTAAAGCCTAAAAAGCCAAATATTAAAAAAAAAAATTGTTTGGATTGTGGCTAAATTAAATTTTAACGTTACTAAAATTTTGATGAGCGATTCTCTCACTCTCTCGCGTGCGTGTGACGTTGAATTTCATTGACCGTGCCGAACAGCAGCCAACACCGTAGGCTCGCGATCCGACTCAGGAGTGCACACATGTACGGATTTTTCACATCATCTGCCTTGAGGTTCAAATGGCACCGTGCCTTTTGTACTTCGGGGCCGTCCGACCGAGAAGCGACGACCCAGATCAAGAAAGGCACCGTGGCAACTACTGTAGCATCCTGGTTCTGTAGCGAATCGATGTGGCAGTTGATCCAGGCCGCTCGTGTTTTGATCCGACGGACGCGGTAGGGTGAACGGATTGCAGACAGGGGCAGGCACACACAGTAGTGACGTATACAGGTCCTTTGATCATGGGTCAAGGCCAGGCCAACTACCCTCTGAAAAAAATACACGTAGGGTTTTGACTATGGAGGGGTGCCAATGCCATTCACAGAGGGTTGTGGCCTAACCACCGTGGGAATGGAATGGTTGGCTACAAAGCATCTGCCTGAATGGCCCTGGCCCTACATGAGTGACTACATGTTACCAGTGCTGCCAATGGCAGTGGCAATCACGGCAGCGCCACCAAAGTCTCACCAGGAAACCAACCCTCGGTTGGAAAGGCCCGGAGATAGTCAAATGGGTCATACTTATCGTGTCGGTTTGAAGCACGAGACTATTTGTCTAGTTTGGACACGGCGCGGTCTACACTGTAGCTGGGTCGGGCCGACAAGACCCGATGAGCCGTGTTGTGCTTATGTCGTCGCCCCGGCCCAACTGGCCTGGGCACGAATAGATTTTATTTTCATTTTTGCCTGACGGCTCATGCCCCAGGCTAGTCCGACTCTCCCTTGTCTAAGCCCCCTATTCTTTTGATTTTTTTGACAATTTTTTGACTTTTTGTACTAGGCCTTGGGATATAGTCTATCTAGTCACCTTCACTCTTCATGGTCTCTCTATGGGCACAAGAGCAAGTGAGCATAACCACTAACCCCCTTCTCTCTCTCACAGCCATCAAGCGTCACTGGCACATGAGCAAGTCAGCATAACACCTGTTTACAACTCCTAGGATTTATAACCAGGGGCTAGATTGGATGGACATTTCAAGCCGTGCTTAGTACTAGTAGCTTTGTTTGTCCTGTTCATACCTTGCTTTTGGTGTCAAGCAAGCGGCCGGTCTTAAAGACACGACGAGGACGTGTGTGATGTTGCATGCGTTGGAGGGTCTACCAGACTACCACGCTGTTGAACACGAGCACGCACGGCGTGGTGATGCGAGTCTCCTGGATTAGCTAATTTGGATTCAAATCATTTCTTCTTAAATACACCCGCGTTTTTTTTAAAAAAAAAAGTTGTGTTAATGCATCTGCCTTTCCCCCTCTCAATCGCGTGTAGTCGCCCCTTGGCATTTCGCACTGACCAAGAGATAATCTTGCCTTTTTTTTTCCTGTGTGTGTGAATCATGGTTGCTGTTTTCTGAAACTCTATTTTTTGAAAGAGAGAGAAAGAGAGAGAGAGAGAGAACAATTGCCTGTATAGACTAACTATGTGACGAGTTGCATATATTTAGTGTGGTTCTTGATGTCAAGCTAGCGTCGGCATATATTGTAGTATACGAGCTTGACCCCGTTGATTTAATCAGTCTTTGGAGGTATGCTTATCCAATGTTGACCAGAGGAGATGAAGCAATGGTTCTTGCTTGTTTCTAGCCATGGCAGTATGGCACACGCTAAAGGAGATCTACCCCTTCTTAATTTGTGCGCTGTTACTTCTCCCTGCATGGGCCCCTCCTTCGCAAGGTAGGAGCAGTGGCGGTTCCGGGATCAAAATTTAGGGGTGCTAAGACTTGCTTATCTGCTTGTTGCTTGCCGAACGCTCAGCTGTTTGCTCTTCTTTTATCAATCGGGCCCTCCATGTAGAAAAGCATGCAGTTTGTTTGAAGATAACACCCATGATTGGAGACAAGACAAAGGACGGTCGGTACCTAAGTGGAGGTAATGCCGCCTCAATCATTGTCATAATGTCATGTAATCCTAGTTAATGAGGAGTCAGGGTATTGTTTTATTGTCCCACAAAAATAAACACCATCACCGTGCATTTCCTTCAGATGAATCTGTTTTAATCTCATGCCAACCATCTTCCTGTACATGTGATACCTTTCCTTCAGATGAATCTGTTTTAATCTCATGCCAGCCATCTTCCTGTACGTGTGATACCGATACTCCAGGACGCAATGCAATCACCAAAACGCTGCGATCTCGTGTCAGCGACTTCGTTTGCGCAAAGCAACACGAATCACAAACAAGCTTCCTGGTACGGCCATGGCGGGCAACGCCTGGTTAGTACTTACCTTGTGAAACTGCGTAAGCAAGCGCGTGGAACATGCGTCCCGACCAAGAAACTCGAGCAAAATCACTGGACCCATGGGCTTTTCACGACACGAAACTACCAAGATCAGTACTCCATCAGATACAACATTCACTGCTGTAAAACTGACGCTTTGCATCGAACAGAAATGATATTTCATGGGTGGAGTCTGGCACAACACCGTTAATTCAGGCTCTCAGATTAAGGGAAGGAAACCATGAGGGGAAAAGGAGAAAGAAAATGAACGAACTCTGTCAAGTTAAGATAGGTAGTCTTCAGTTCAGTCCCATAGTCCAATCCCCTATATATAGTGTCATAAAGGCCACACTGAAATGGCAGAACAGGAGCATTAGCAAGCATTGTTGTTTTATAACGAATGGGGATGCAATTTACAGTTCATATCGACCATAAGGCTTCAGCCGGAGCAGAGCTTTTCAAGAGTTCTCGTCGCCATTGACACTCTTCAGAGCACTTCTCACCAAATCCTCAGGGAAGCCCATCTCAATCAGCTTCTGCACCTGTAATTGCACAAACGACGCATCTGCTAAGATTCATCAATATCTACAGCTTTTCTATAACCAATGGGATGGTAAACAGTTGACAACAGTACCTTTTCTTCCATGCCAGTGGAGGAACTCTTTGCAAATGCCTCTGTCCAATAGCGAGCAGTAGCAACGAATGTGGAATAGTCACGCAGGTACTGCAAAAACAGATGAAATGCAAGATAATGAGTAGAAAACAGTCTGCAACAGTGATTATGTTAACATGTCAGTTAAGCCCCTGTCCTGAAAATCCATAGGCATTTGGGGGTTGTTCTATTCATGAAGGACTATTGCAGTGCAGTGAAACTTCAGCCCTTATGCTTGTGCTCTGCATCACTGGAATCACAGTGCAAAACTCCAGGAGGAACTCACTTAGCCCATCATGGGGCCTAAATAAGGACCAGTCTAGACTCTAGACCTGCCTAGACTGACTAACTAAGTAATCACCCAATACCATGGTACACTTGAAAATAAAACACCCAGCTGAGTTGTGTTGCTTATATGCCTGACTATTAGCAATTACTTACTAATAGGACACCGTATGGAATTCTTTGATTGAATTAGCTATCCTCTAGTTCAGGCAAGGCTAAGCTGACTAATAAACAATCTGGTATTATAGTGCACCTTACTTGAAGAGCTGATTAGAAACATCTTATACTTAGCTTTTTGTGTAACATCAATTGCGCGAAGGGCAGAGTAGATTTAGAACTAAATGCTTTGAGCTGATCAGAACTACCTTACACCCTAGCAGCCTAGCCTGTCATCTGGCGTCAACTATATATAGAACAGACAACATATCCGAGATTAAATGCACATAAGGTGAAAATAACAGCTGTAATGGTGACTCTAGTTGTGTATCAGTTGCCATGTACCAACCACAAACATTGCCACTGGAATAGGTATGGTAAATGCATAGTAGGGAATAGGTATGCTAAATGCATAGTAGCACATACATAACATGAGAACTATAGCACTATCAGTTGTGTCACAGGCAGAGTTAAAAAACCCGGCCGGTAACCGGTTTACCGGTCGGAGCCGGGGAAAAAATACCGGCCAAAATTTTTAAAATTCAAATTTGAATTTTTGACTCCATAATGTCCTTCCCTAGTTGGTTTAGGCATTGTTATGCTTGATTATGTATTGAAACATTAGTTTTTAGTATATTTAGCACTATTTAGTTTGCCCCTCCCACCCCACGGCAAACCGCCGCACGCATGGAAAAAGAACTGTTGCCTCACTTGTCTTCCCCTCCCCTTCCACCCCACGTCAAACTGCCGCCCGCATGGAAAAAGAACCGTCGGTTGGTGGTGACGGGGGGCGGGGGCTTGGTTCTGAATTATGAATTATGAGGAGTTTGACATGATTTTCTTTGCTATGTGTTATTTGGACTTCTTTTTTGAGGTTCCGTTGCAACGCACGGGCACCCTAATAGTAAAACATAAAGGAGAACTTTTTATGTACTCATAATATTTGCATTATTCCAAATTTAAATTTGCTAATTACCATTTTCACTATTTTCCGGTTTTTCCCAGTTTTTTAGCCGGTTTTTCCGGTTACCGACCGGTAACCGATCCGGAGAAAATCCAGATTTAAAATTTGAAATTCAAATTCGGCCCGGTTTTTTTTAAAATTTCCAGGTAACCGGTTGGTTACCGGTACCGGCCGTCGGCCGGGATCTTCCCCGGTACCGAGATTTCGATCCCTGGTCACAGGTACTATCACAAAGCTCGTGTGCTCATCACTTGGGAAATTCATATTTCAGTACTGTAACACTCTTTGCTGCTATTCTACCAGGGACATTATGTGGTTAGAGGAGAAATCAGAGTTGTAGATAGTGCAAGACTTGTACTTATCAGTCAGGCTCAGGAAGCAGTAGTTAAGTAACAGTGATTGACAAGTCACAGTATATTTTTAGAGACTGAATGGCTCACCATGACATGAAGAGTAAACTCATCATAATAGCTTAAGAGAATATACCAACAATGAAACAACAGATTTTCTACTTCCTGTATTTATTTGAACTACATTGTACTACTGCTAATGTCCCTATTTGATCAACCAACAACAAACATAAGAAAGCAAAAACCCATATCAATTCTCGAAAATTGTTAGCTCAGAGTAATGAATTCCAACAAACAAGAAACATTGAGATCCTCCTTTGAAAAGGCATATGCACAGAGAAGAATACGCAGAATAAATCACGTGGAGAATGAAAGCTTGCATACCATACTCTGGTGATGAACTGCATCTTAGGAGGCTCAAAGGGATAGCCACCTGCCAATCAAAGACACACATTCAATCAGCTACACGATAATAACATTTTCCACACCTTTGCAGCTCTTGCTTTGGTTTCAGCTATTAGCATATAGCGGTGAGCCGTGATGCACAAAAGATTTAACTTGTGGAACAACTAAAAAGGCCACAAAATTCCAAGCAATTGAAGATTGGGCATATAGATCATTCTTCTCAACCCAACAGTAGGGTGTTCGGCAAGCAATTCAGGCCCTGTGCCGAGGGTCGAGTCGTAGTGTTCAACATCACAAAAATTTCCCATCATGAAAGGTCCATAAAAGTGTAATACACCTTGATTCCCTGAATTACATATTTACATCTGGAGAATTTGAACATGAGGTACAAATCTGGCTGCTGCTCAAACGCACACCGCTTCGTTACGCCGCAAAGCAAAGTGAATCCACAGTAGGTACTGCGCTCACGAACGCCTGCCCAATAAAATCCCAATCTGGAACGGAAGCCAAACCCTACCCTACCCTAATCAACCTCTGACACAAAATCATGCTACGCCGCATCGATCAATCTACCCAGCCCCGCAGTCCGCAGAGGCCAGGGGCTAGATCCTCGCGTCGATCGCCACGAATTACAAGCGAAATCGCGGGGCGGGGAGGCGATGATGGAATCCCACACGCACAAGGAGAGAGGCGATAGGGATGTACATACCTAGCAGGCGGATGTCGATGAGGAAGGTGCCGCCCTTGTAGGGGGTGCCGGTGAGGCGGGAGATGTTGGAGCCGCCGTCGTGGAGCGCGATGGAGACGCCAGAGACCTCCCTGTCCTAGTTGCACTCCGTGAGCTCCTTCTGCGCGCGCGACACGTCCACCATCTCGGCTTCCCCTGCAACTCTTGCTCTTCCTAGTAACCACGAGATGCGAATGGAACGGGAGAGGGGAAGTGAAAGCGAAGCGAAGCCGTAGTACTCCGGCACTGATTTATTATTATTATTATTATTTAATATTTTTTAAAAATATTTTAAAGTTAATCTCTCGATAACTTTATTTCTAATTCTGACCCCTTATCATGCCGCCCCCGTGGTGTGATCAAACCATTTTATCACACCACCGATATCAGCGTAACAAAACTTGCCACGCAAGCCCTCCGGGGCACGTCGTGCCAGCATGGAGGGCTGGCGTAGCAGCCGTCCAGTCCACACCTATGGAGTGACAATCCTGCCTTGTCACGCTATTAGAGTTGGTGTGATATGATCGACATTATTTAAAGGTGTTTTCGGACGATGAAATCTTACTATAACACCCCGGCACATCCTCTGAGCGCAGAATGCTACCATTACATCATAATCATCACAAATTTTGCACAACTAATTTAATAAGTACGCATATTACAACAAAAAGTAATTATTTAGGAAAATCAGTTTGCATAAATGACTGCATGTGATGTGGATATGCTATTCTCCCTTCCCGATGTATGCCATCATCGTCATTCACCTAAACACCAAAATAAACAATGGTGAATCCGAAGACTCAGTAAGCACATAATAGAAACGATAAACACTATCATACAAACATAACCATATCATTATTTCCATCATTATCTCTCCATTAATGCAATGTACCAATAATCTACATACTCATTTGCTCATATGCATCTCATCAGCTGATACCAGTATCGTGGAGTGTTCACCCGTCGATAACACACTCTTTCCCATCTTCGTTAGGATGGGGTTCTTACATTGTAGGACTTTATCTAGTCCATACAGATGTGAGACTTTATCTAGAGTATTCCAGATTAGTCATATATCTTTCTCATCAACTTCACCGGAATAGTTATATGACTTTCTTACCGACCTGGCTCGTGCATTCTTACCATGATGTAGAATGCATATGTTCATTGTCATTAACATGGTTCATCATCGTCATCATTAATAGGGTAGCCTCATTGCTCACCCGTTCCATCGTTATAGCCTTCATCATATAAACATCATCATATTACGAAAACATCACATATTTCATAACACTTACAGGCTATCACTCTACCATGCACTTGCTTGTTAACCAAGAGGAGTGGAGTAACGTGCGGATGGCGTCGTTCCAGATACCTCCACCTGAACAGATATTCAACCAGACTCAACACATTGTAGCAATACATGTACACATTTGGACATCATTGATCCTACGCGCAAATTGTCTCGAACAAACCACTCTCTTTTCTTTTCTTTTTCTCTCCCCTATCCCCTCAGTTCGGCCGAAGCCTTCTCTGGCTTCTCCCCCCTCATTTCTTATCCTCCCCCCCCATTCTCCCTTCTTCTTGGTTCTTTGCCTGGAGTCGAATGAAGCTCATGGCGCTGCCGGCCTCTCCTCTTGCTCCTCAGCCTCTACTCCAGAGCCGCGCCGCCCCACCAAAGCACCTCTGTCGGCCAGGCCCAGTGTGTCGGCCCGTTCCTAGGTGGTGTCGCCGCCTCCTACGAGCTCTAACCAGGGAAGTCTTCTTTTACCGCCCCCATCTTGCTCCTTTACGCTTGTTCGACCGTGATGGATAAAAATGGAGGGATGGGGTAACCTACTTGTTTTGCCGGTTTTGAAGTGGGAAGTGGCGATGACGATGCTCGTGGCGTGGTCGTGTCTTTGCTCTCTGGTGGGTACTCCTCTCCTCTGACCCTCTTCTTCACTTCTCCTCTATGGTTTCCATGGCTCAGCAACCCTCTTGGCTTTGACTTTTGCTTTGGCTGTGGGTGCCTTTGGTTGGCTTGTTGCTGGCTCTGTAGTGGCTTCTCTGGTGGTGTTTGTGAAGTGGGTTTTATGTGGAGGAAGCTTCGGCTGTGCTGGGGGTTGGTCTTATCTCTTCCCTTCTCTGCGGCTCCTGTTAGCTTGGTGAAAAATGAAGTTTTACCTCATGGCCAAAAGCTTGTGGGTAAATAATAGCATTATTTGATGGCTTTTCTACTGCGGAAGGTAAGTCAATAAAAATCGTGGGCATTGGATTCTTATTGTCGAATGATGATACCCACATAAGTGAGAGCACCGACCGGACGTGGACGGTCTGGGAACCTTAGTGAGCGATAATTTATTCAACATTTCTAAAGCCGAATGGTTCTGACGGCAAAACCCTTTTTATCCTTATTATTATCCCTTAGATTGTTCTCAATTTTTGCTTTCATTCTCTTTTCATTTCTACTGGCATTACATTCCAACCACCCCCCCCCCAATAGAATTTGACCCCGAATTCTGACGTTCAACAATCCACATGAAACAACAAAATGAAACAAATTGTACATAAACAAGACTCTAACTCGTACCCGTAGAGAACAACTCCGGGTACTTCTCGCGCATGCGAGACTCTAACTCCCAAGTCGCTTCTCGCTCGGACTGTTGCGACCAAAGCACCTTAACATACTTTATCGTTCTATGCCTCAGCAAACTCTTTGATTCCTCTAAAATCCAAAGTAGACGGGACTCAAAGGTGAGATCTTGCTTAAGGGACAATGGTTCTAGTATGATCTCATGCTCCGGATCCCTTAAGTACTTTCTCAACATAGAAACATGAAACACATTGTGCACTCCTCGCATGGACTTAGGAAGGTCCAGGCAATATGCTAACTTTTTCAATTCGTGCCAGAATCAGAAATGGTCCAATGTACCGCGGGCTAAGCTTCCATTTGGTACCAAATCGCACAACTCCTTTAGTGGGAGACACTCTCAGGAGCACCTGATCCCCCACTTCAAACTCTAAGTTCTGTCTCCTCACATCCACATAGCTTTTCTGCCTACTCTGGGCAGCTAGTAAATTTTGCGAGACTAGTAAATGTATTTCAGTACTAGATCCTAGGGGTGAATCCAATGGGGCTTCGTTACCCCCCCTCCCCTGACGGTGGCAGCAGCCAATGGACCATGGATGCGAGAGCTGAAGGTTGAGGAAGGAAGAGATTAGAAGTCATATGAAGATATGACATTTCTCAGCAGTCGCCCCACAATTGAACGAGCAACTAGCAACCACCCCATCCCACCCCACCAGATCGAACGAGTGCGGCGTACCTGAGCAGGCACTGGGCAGAGCTAAAACCCTAGCGGAGTAGAAACGGGTTGGTGGGCGGCGGCGGGCTCACGACCGCACAGGGAACTGGGGAAGCCGGGTTAGGGTGCCAAGGAGGGAGGAGATCTGCCGGTGCCGGGCGCCGCCTCGACGAGCCGCTGCGGCCAGGACTGGAGGGCGGAGGGCAAGGAGCGGGGAAGTTGAAGACAGAGCCATAGAGTAGGGCTCACTCAGTTGAGCTGTCATTACCTTTATTGTATTTCTCTCTCTCTCTCTCTCCTTTTGCTTTGCTTCTCTTCTATTCATTTATGAACTTGGACTGCGTAAGAGTAAAAGATAATATATGTGTCAATTTAGCTTATACCTTTGAGCCGATGGCAACAACAGCTAATATGTAGTGCTCGGGGTACCTTGACCGCTATAGCGGGGCTATAGTGCAGTATTTAAACAATAGTTTTCCCATCTCTTGGACATTGGAGTCTGGAGAGGAAGAATATATCATTATTTTTCAGAGATAGAGATTAAGGAGAGGAGCAAATTTAAGTTCAAAAATAAAAGGAGATAAAAAAAGATGCAACCATTTGCCTATGTCATGTAGATGGGCTAGGAGTCTGTCTTATATGAGCATTATTTGGGCCCGTGTCCCAGGAGTTTGGGTCGGCATAGGCCTGGGACAGTAGAACCCAAACAAAAGTTGAGCCCAAACAGTAGTTGTGGTGTGGTACTGGTAGTGGTTCTGGCTTTTTGGTGGGGAGGGTTTGGCTCCGCTTGACTGTATCAACTATTACTATCGACCAGGAGCCTTGCTATGTCAAAAAGAAAGAAAAATACCAACCAGCCATTGACACAGGCAGGCAGGCAGGCATCAATAACCAGTGGAACAGCATGAGCTAGGGGCTTGGTTGGTTGCACAAAAAGGGGTGTCTGGAGATGGCATGAAGTTTTGATTTTTTTTTTTGCGTGGCAAGGCAGTCCCGAGAGTGCCACGTTTGCTTGGTGACCTGGGCAAAAAGAAAACATAAAATAAATAAAAAAACATTTGAGAATGAGGCAGCGTAAAACCATGAAATATCTTCTCTAACACTTTCCTTCCTCCTCCTCATCCCCCGTTCTTCTGGCTCGAGATGGGAGCGACAGGAGCCGAGCTCGGCGGCAGAGTCGAGCGAGGAGGAGGAGGCAAGGAGATCCAGGCTCGGCGTCATGATAGTGGAGGGATCTGAGGTCGTGGTGGCGGTGGAGTCGGGATCCAGGCTTGGCTCCGGGGTGGTGGTAAAATCTGGGCCGAGGTCGCGGCGGCAGGAGCGATGGAGCTCGGTGTCTCGAGGAGGAAGACGATGGTCGTTCGCTTGGCTCCCAGGAGTTTGGTTTCGAGCGTGTGGGCCTGACGTCCCAGCCTGGACTAGGCAAGCTCGCAGGACGGTAACCAAACACGCCCCAAGTAAGCTCCCGTCCAAGCAAGTCGACTTCAGGGCGCATTCCAAACAAACCCAAGATCACTAGACGAATATAAAGCTCACATGCATGCAAGCACATGCACTGCACCACATGCAACAAACAAACCGCAGTGTGTGTGTGTGTGTGTTTGTTGTTATGGCCAAACAGCGACACAATAAGAGTTTTTTTTTACTTAATTGGCACTGTTTCACGATGAAATAGCAAAAATAACCCCCTTGAACAAACTGGCACAATAGCACCGCGGACGTATCGATAGGTGACACGTGCCCCTCCCTGCCACGCCCCCACCACCTAGATCGCCCCTATTGTGCCCCCATCGCTCGATGGGCGCACGGTAGGCCAGCTGCTGCTTAGTGGGGGTGCAGCATGGGGGATCCAGACAAACGGGTGATAGTCACGTTGCCTACCGCATGGTAGGCTCCTGCTGTGGTATTTGAGCGTGAAACTGATGTCATTTTTGCTAATTCACTCACGAGAGATTATTTTTGTTATTTTGTTGTATACCGATGTCATTTTAGCCGATAGCTCACACAACGGTCTGGGCCTCTCACACGCTCACGCCTCTCTTCACGTTTTTCTTTGCCAGTCACTCCATATTTTCCTCATGCTCATTTCGCCGTTCTCTCTCTCTCTATATATATATATATATATATATATATATATATATATATATATATATATGCAATTATTTCATAAGCGTTGCAGTGGGATCGATATATTAATTAATTTTTAAAAAGTGCCCCGCACGCAGGAGCATTACAAGATTAGTTGGCGTCTCTTTCTCGGTCTCCTCGAGATGGTCGCTCCCCCTCCCTCTCGTGCCTCAACCCTGTACAAGCTAGCAAATAGATCGACATGGCGGAGCAGTAGGAAGCCGATCGAGACGAAGCATCTGTCGAGAGTAGAGCTACTGCTGCCTGCATGCATGCCATGTCCGAAAACCACGGCGACACAAACTCATCCTCATCACCTCAAGGTATTGTGCAAGTATACAACTATATATAGATCGATCGATCTTAAACGTGTAGCTTACCTAGTTTTTTTTTCTTCTTCTTCTCTCTGTGATCGATTCGTCGACCTGATTGATACTCCATCGATCTCAACTGCACGCCCGGGTCCGGTAGCGGTCGTCCTAGGGCCGCCGTCGTCGCAGATGGTGGCTAGCTCCGGCAACATGATGTAATTAATTATCAGACTCAAACTGATAGCTAGGTAGATGATCGGCTCAAGTTATTTGATCGTCTGCCACTCTCTCTCTCTCTCTCTCTCTCTCTCTCTCTATATATATATATATATATATATATATATATATAAATATAATTCAAATATTTTCTCTGTAAAAATATATCATATTCTGAAAGTTTATTTACAACTTTATTATACATAAATTACAGTAAATTATTTATGTAAGTTTGGTTCTTGGTCACTCTAATTATTCTTGAAAGTCTTAATAACTTATATTTTCATTACATGTTTCAAAATCTCACATGTACTTTGAGAAATTGTGTAAAAATAAAGATAAAAATAAAATTATATATCAATAAAATACGGCAATGTGGTGAACCCATTATATTTTTTATATGTACTTTGAGAGGTTGAGCAAAAATAAATACAAAAAATAAAATTATATGCCAACAAAATACGATAATGTGGTGAACCTGTTATGTTTCAAAAAAATATATAATAAATTCAGACTTAATTCATCAAATAGGAAAAATTACAAATCTGATAGCATATTGAAGAATAAAATTTGACTATTATGTTTTTTTTCTTCTTACAACACATCAACAACACGAATCTTATAGCACATCGAACGAACAGAAAAGTGATAGTTTTAATTTTAAAAAACTGTTGGAAGTTATATTGCAATTCCCTATATATCTTATTTCACAAAACATACTTATGTTTGTTACGTATTTTGATAAACCGAATGCACCCGTGTGTACTACTTCTACCCGGGAATCACTCTCAGGGGAAATTCTTACAACCTTGCGATTCTTACAAGCTTTCTACGTGCTCTAAGGCAAGTTGGTATGTAGATTAGTGGCAACACGGAAGCCCAACGAGCCTTCCACTTGTCGAAAAGAGGCCCAACCAATCCGTCTGCAGCCCATTGCCAGCTTGTCAGTTGCAGACTTGCAGTTGAGTCCAAAGCTTGACAGCACATACAAAATTAGGGTATCGTGTTTCGTGGTTTGGCTTAGCTTTGCGCTGCTAACTACTGTTAGGAATACAAACACTTATATAATTATTTTAATTTCTAAAATAATAATCGATGCAACAATAGTATTTATAATAGTTATATTTGCATTTACCTCATATATATATATATATATATATATATATATATATATATATATATATATATATATGAACGTTATCTAGTGCTAATGGGTAATTGAGTGCTAAGATGCTAATGTCAATCTTAATCGTTGGATCTGGATTGAATAGCCAAGATTAATGCGGGCACCCACCTCCAAACCATTTAATCACCATGCATGCTCTCACTTTCAATGCGCCTTCATTAATGGGCCTGCATTAAACACCCAGCTTGCTCCCAAATCCAATGGGCTGCATTAAACACCCTACATGATCCAACGATCAAGATTGACATTAGCACCTTAGCACCAAATTACCCATTAGCACTAGATACGTTCCCTATATATATACGCTAACAAGGAAAAGTCTAGAGCAAAAACACTACTAATAGAAGTAGGAATCATCATCATCATCACATGACTAATTTTTAGGAAGAAAGACCTAGTCATATCAAGTGATATCACTGTGACTTACAGATAATCACTTCGGCGAAGGTCGCGGTAGAGTCTGATGCGAAGAAGACGACGTGAAGCGGGTAACGAAGAAAGTCATGAGCAATCATGCGAACACTTTTCAAAAACTTGATTCGCCCCAACCCTTTCAGAATCACGAGGGACGTCGGCTTCGGAGACATTGCTCTTCCCACGTCGGTGAACGCCGAGGATGGGGAGGAGTAGCTGAGGTTACGCAGCACAGAGGAACCGGACAAAAATCAGGTACTGATATCTCTATTCCAAGTCTGAATGGAGACGCCTCTCCCTCATATGGAATCAGCGATAAGAATGGAAACTGCTGCAATTACATCACGAAAACATCTTGGAAACCGTATTTAACGCAGTTAATATGTGCCATAAAAACCCTATTGAATTAGTGTAATTGAAACATCCAGTTTCCAATTCGTATACGCGTATTGCATGGTGTTGGATGCAAAAAGAAGCAGCAGCCTCACACTCGATCGAACACGAAATCGTCAAGCTATTCACGTGCATGTCGCACACGGGCGATGGTAAGCGCACGAGCATGCACGTATTCTTGTTTTGCTTGCTTCAACTAGGTAAGACCAACTCTACCATATAAGTTGGTATCCTCTCATCTAATCTAGACTATCAATATGATAATAAACTTCTCACCTTCCACCATGCATGATAGTATGAGTGGGTCTTTAAGATTTTTCTAAGATTTATGAAGAATATTATTTGGGCCAAGCCCATAAACTCCAACAACTACTACCAACAAATTACTACATATCTAGTATTATTATCCATTAGTAGAGTGTTCGTGCGTCGCAACAGAGTCATGTAAAAGAGGGTGAGATGTATCAACAGACAAGGACCCCTGTTTGTTTAGACTTAGACTTTTTGCCTTATAGGTTAAAGCCAGTTTTTTTTTTTTTACTTAATCAGCTTATAAACCTTTAGCTTTTAAGCCAAATTTTAGTGTTTGGTTATAAGATGTAGGCTTATTGAGTTGTGTATGAAGAGGAGAATGGAAGAGCAAAAAATGGAACAATTTGCATTTATATGCAATGTCATTTTGTGGGTAATTTCAGCGAACTTTAGTAGCAATCGGTTATTCCATTCCGTAAAAGTCAAAAAAGCACATCTTTCTTAGCTTATGGCTTTTAGATTTAAAATAGCTTAAACTTTTTATAAACCAGATAAAAAAGCCACCCTTTTATTTAGGCTTAGTCTTTTTTGCTTTTAAGCCAGACAAGAAGCCTAAACAAACAAGACCAAGAGCATAAATCATGACGTAAATATCAATTTCTAGCGAGCACGTCGATTGCGACGGTGGTGGCCGACCGGAGATATGGAGCGAAAACGAGGTCGGGACTCGAGCCACTGCCGATACGGGCCGGCTCAACGAGCCTCCCCTCCCGTCACCCTTGCCCCCCCTCCCCATCAAACCCGCCGCTTCCTCCACCTCCCTTCCCTACCGACGCCTACACGCATCAACGGTTGTGGCCGACCGGAGATGTGAAGCGAAAGCGAGATAGGGGTAGGGGACAAGGGTTGATGGGGTGGGGAAGTGGTGAGCAGTTAGAAGAGGAGAAGAGATGCACGCATTGCTAATGCCGTATTTGGAACGCATGGATTTCACATGTTTTTCACGAGAAACGATCAACTTATACATGCATAGGCGTATCCACCGTTGGGGCTCGAGCTCCAGCTCCGACGGCTAGACCCCTGGGACCTCCTCTTAGCAACGGGGGTGTATTTAGTGGTTGCTAGGCAACGTAACACCAGTAGAGCAGACCGAATGAGGAAGAACAGGGTAGCTGTGAGGAAGAAGATGATCTTGTGCGCAGTGGGCTCCATCCTGGGTCATCTCCTACTTGGTGGTCCCTGGCTTCTAGGGCTAATTGGTGAAAACAAGTCTGGTGAACGATGGCCAGGTTGTGTTGATTGCAATGTGCAAATACGAGTTTCTCTTCTGATCTCTGAAGTTGTTTTTTTTTTTTGCCATTCTGTCAATATGCCATGGAGTTAATTTGAATTGCAAGAGACAATTAGATGTATATTCGATACGCTCATCTCATGTTAGATTCGATCTATAAGTACCAACTCTATTTTTATCCTGGGTTCGCCACTGTCTGCATCATTCGAGGAAATTTCATGTATTTCAAACGAGTAGGGGTGCAATCGAAGCGGATATCGTTCATCTTGTATCATATTATGTATATTTTTCTCAGAGTCGGAGTCAAACATAGATAATGTCAGATACCTATTTCTCCATCTCGTATTCGCTCCGCGAGCTTTCGGTCAGTCATATATTATTCACTTCTTTTGCACCTCTACATAGGACATTATACAGTAGTGCTGCAATCCGAGCGAACACGGAGAGACTAATCGTTGCGATATCGAAGGAAAAAACACTCAGTATCCGCTACCTGCTTAGATGCAACAACTCACATCTCTGTTACTATATTCCTGAGTGAAGTCCAACATACTTTCTTCATACCAGCTGGTATACGGATACATACGGACGGATGTATATCGCTCATCCTGTATCCTATTTCATATTTTTTATATAAATCCAATATAAATAATACCAAATAACCATTTATCTCTTTCAAATTCGCTACGTAAACTTTTGATCATCAACCGGACGGGAATCATCCGCAACGTGTGAACCCTTTAAACATGCCTAATTCTGCCAGCAAAGCTGGCAATTGAAATGTAATAACCTCCGCTCATTACATTACAGGATCATTATTTATGATCACTTTTTTTTTTGTGATGGCAGTATTCGAGAGTCAGAGCCCGTGTGGAAGCGGAATGAATTACCGGGCAAGCGTGACCGTTCAACGACGCCGCACCCCACCCGAGCGAGGTGAAGTCCACACGCACACCAACCCATCCCAGTATCCCACCCTCTCCCTCTCTCTCTCTCTCCTCGCCGCGTTCCCCATCGGGTTGCGGAGGGAGCGGCGCTGCCAGTGCCGGCCGGCCCGCGAAGCCTCGATCCCTACCGCTTTCGTCGGCCCGGCGGATGAGAGGTGAGCTGCACGCACTCACCCCTTCCCCGCCGCGTTCCTTTGTTGTTACTCTTCTTGTTATTGCTCCGTTCTTGGACCAAGAACCGTTCAGCGCGGTGCGGCGCCGTTCGTCCCAGCGCCTCTCTTTACCGTTGCTCTGTCCTCCCCTGCGAGAATGCGATTCGAGGCAGAGGGTGCGGTTGGGCGGGGGAGGGGGGATTTGTTTGCCTGCTTGTCTGCCAAGATGCGGTGTAGCTCGTCCCATGGGCCGGGAGTTCGTGAAGACGGTGTCGATGCTTAGGGCAGCACACTCTTGATCTTCTCTCTACTCGTAGTTTCCTTGTTAGCCACTAGGATCGATTTGTCTGACTTCGTAGTTCAACTTCAAACGCCGGTCCCTTTCTAAATTATACAAACTTCCAAGGCAAGCGTATTCGTCATGGGATCAAAATGATGAAAGTGTCAAGGGGATTTAGGTATCATCATGCTGGTCCCTCAATGCTGGCCTCCCTCTTAAGTTAAACAAACTCCTCAGCAATGTTGCTTTACCAAAGAGCCGATGTGCATCTGAACAATCTCAGAGGCTCGATGTGCCAACCGTGCGTGTCCAGTATTTCCAAATCCAGACCCAATCACTTGGAACCAGCAAGAGTGCTGCTTGACGATTGCCCATTTATCAATTTCAGTCCTACCCTACCAATGATTTTGATTTTGATTATAGGTGCTGTATCCAATCTCTTGGCTGACATCTTGGATTGATGCCGTTAGTTTGGGTCTGTTAACGGCTGATTCACTTATCTTTCCGGACCTTGGCATCTTGTGGAGCAACTGCTCTCTTCATTCTCTACTTTCCCTCAACAATGTACATTTTGTGCACATCTCAAATCTTTGTGGGTTGCAAACTTGCAATTGTGGTTCCTGCCCTTCAATCCTTTTTTTCTTTCTTTCATGCACCAAACAACCAATGGTAGTATATATAATACATCTAGGAACCGTATCTTTCCTGGCACTACAAACGGCAAGTAGTAAACTAGACTGTATGAACAAGAGTGTATTTTTTTATGAGGACCTTCGTCTATGATTTTCTTTTCTTGTTTGCTTAAACATACTAAGTCATTTTCATAATGCAGTGGTATATCAACATTATATAATTATTTCCATTTTGTTTAATTGCAGTTTCAGAGAATGCTTATCCACGTTGATAGTGGTTGACTCAAAAGTTTTGCATGATTGCCGGGAAATTCTGCTTTGGCTCCATGGTTGAATAGCTACCAATTTCTTCTATAGAGGGACACCATCGAAGGTATATATTTCTGAGATCTGATGTTACTCATGGCAACACATAGTTTTATACCACTTAAGTACGTCTGCTTACTCTAAATTTCCAATATGTTGCATGGTGATGCTTTAGGATTCACCACCTTTATCCGTGACGATTTTATTCAATTGACACTTCTGATCTCTGCTATTTCCAGTGAATCATGGGTGGATTTTGCTGCTGCCTCTGCACGGAAGATTTTGAGGAATATGTCCATCCAAACAACCCTGTCTATAGGCAATGCATATGCCTAAGGCATTTTTTCCACAACATTTTTGGCGGGGTAATGTTAGCATATGAAATTTTCAGCCCTTTGCAGTATCTTTCAACCAACTGATCCAAAATGCCACCACTTATACCTGCAGATTTTATTACTTATGATTACTATACAGCTTATTACTGTAGCATGTTGGTGTGATGATATATTCTTCTTGACTATGCTGGTAAAAGCTATATAAATTGACCTGCGAATGTTCAACAATCACACATATTTTTCTCTGTCAGCACATTTTGTATGCTGACCCCAGATGCCACTACTATATTGATTACATGATGTTTCATGGCAAGTAGCACTGTGCTAGCTTATATTTAGGAGTTTTTTTTTTTTTGGTAGTATTAGATGGCACAACTGATGTCTGTTGGATAGAAAAATAACGGTAGTGGTGAACTGTGCAATGATCAGCTGGGTCAAAACATTGCTGAAGAGGTAAAAGGTGGTAGAGAGATCATTAGCTTGTCCTCTACCTTGCACAAGTTTTGATTGTGTTCAACCGCATTTACATGCTGGATAGACTTATAGTATATGGACATTCTTTGAACATATTTATAGCAGCGAGAAATCATAAATCCAATATCAAACTTGTGTGGCAAATCACATTTTTTCAATTAATTTTCAGGATATGATGCATCCATTTTCATTATGAACCATTTTATTCTAACTCTGGTACTTCCTTTTTCCTTTATCTATGTAGTATACTACAACATTCCAGAGACTCGAGTCTAGGCCAAGCAACCCAGCTCAAGGAGCTGCTCCATTGGCATCCACTAATCCGAGTACCAATATAACTGACAGTTCGTTGTCTGAAACCTATCACCTTGTTTCTAGACCACCCCCATATGATACTGATCCTAGATATGCCCGAGTTCAAAGAGAGGGGTTGGTATCAAGGCGTGAAAAGTCTATAAATCTCACACAAGAAGAGTCACCGGCTCTTAGACGAAATGGCAGCAGCTCCGGCGTTGAGCATTTAGCTGCTCATAAGAAATGGAGCAGCACTGAACCTGAGGGTGAACATAAAGTCCACAGCTCTGAATCAACTAAGAGTTTATCTGCAAAAGCATATAACAGCAGTTATGCAGTGGTCACTTCAGAAGATGAAGATGTCTGCCCTACTTGTCTGGAAGGTTTGTATGCATATAACTTTGTCTAAATAACAGAGCATGTCTTGGTGTATGAACATTTTCTCACTGCTCGATTACATTCAACTCATCATGCAGAGTACACCCCGGACAATCCGAAGATTATAGTTAAATGCTCCCATCATTTTCATTTAAGTTGTATTTATGAATGGATGGAGAGAAGTGATACTTGTCCAATTTGTGGGAAGGTATGATGTTTCACGCTTTCAGTTTTCGCATTTCAAGCTAAGAGAGGTCAAAATTGCTAAGTTGATGCTGTCTTTTCGTCACTCCTTACCTATCACCAGTTCCTAAGAAATGTTATTTTCTCTGCACATCTGACAACTTCTCCTTCAATCTCATGAATTTGCAGGATATGGAATTTTGTGAGAGCCCCTGAGAGAAAATTTCATGCTGGTCACATCAGGAAAATGGAAAAGGTCTAAAGTATGGGATGCTGGAGAGTGTGTAAATAATAGTTCTGCGGTGTCCAAAATAGATCTCTTATTCGAGATCACTTTCTTATTTGTACTGAAATCACACGGTCTGCTAAAAATATCGTGCTGGAATTTGCTTGTCCAATATCTGAATATATTTTTGAATGGCAGTTCAAAGGTGGAAGTAGATATTCATTTACCAAGTTTTTGTCCATCGGCTCACATGTTTGTAGGCTACGCCAACCTCATGAATCATTTCAGCGAACAGCACAGAAGTAGCTTATCTCGTCTATGCTTTAACCCAAAAGAGAGAGAGAGAGAGAGAGAGAGAGAGAGAGAGTTTCGCTCGGTTCCTTCTAAAAAACAGAGTGTTATGTTTAGTTGGATCAATGCGTCAGCCCACCAAACAGAACATGGATTTGCTAGAGTATGGAATGTTATTCAGCTCAGGTGTTCAATGCGAAATGTAAATAGCTGTTAGAGATATATTAGAGATATGTTAGAGATATGTTAGAATAGGAGTTAGAATATGGACTCTTATATGCCTTATCTATATATGGCATATATCTCTTGTACTCCTATATATATCGCCCTTTGGGCCTCTCGATAATACACAATCTTTTCATAACATGGTATCAGAGCGGGTTACGAAACCCTAGCTACCGCCTACTCACCTTCCGTCCATTGCCGCCTTCGGAGGAGCAATCTCCGCCTCGGGCGGCCTTCGACGGCAGCAGCCAGGTTGTTGTAAATGCCACCGCACGGTTATGCTGCTGCTATTTTGCTCCGCGACGGCCGCTGGAGCGAGCAGGACGCCGCCATCCTCGAGCTCGGCCAAGGCGCTCATGGACAACCCTTGGCGCCCGCTGACGCCGGCCCCAGTCCACCCCGACATCTCCTCTGCGCATGCGAGAGGGGAGAAGGGAAGGAGAGCACCTCGTGTGAAGACGATCCAGATCCGATCGATCCGGTGGCCGAGGCGGGCGCGCAGACGGAGGGCTGCCGTCGCGCCACCTCGATCCGCGACCGATCTCGCGGCGGAGGTCCTCTTCTCCTCCTCCAACTCCTCCGGTCGCCGAAGCGGAGGAAGCGAGGCGAGGCAGCTGCGTCCCATGGCCATGGCCACGTGCCGCGCTGCCGACGCCTTCTCCGGCCAGATCCGGCCGGATCCGGCGTCCTTGCTCCGAGATCCGCGTCCTCGCTCCAGATCCTGCGTCGTCGGATCCCACGTCCAAGCTCCGGACCTCGCGTCCTTGCACCAAATCCCGCATCCTCACGCTGGCCCCCATCTCCAGCCGCCGCCTTCCGCCGCGCGTGCCTCCGGAAGAACCCAAACGCGCACTTCCTCCTTGCTGTTAACCTCCAGGTCCCGGGCCGGCCGTATGCATCGGCGGGAGCTTCTGGATCATCTTCTTCAGGGACTCGCCGAACGCGCGGTTCACGAGCGCCGACGGGATGTTGATCTTGTCGATGTACTCCGTGTCCGGAGACTCCCCGGGCGTGTCCATGGTGAGCGCTCGTCGATGTTGTCCGCGATGAGCACGGCCGCCCTGCCGCGCCGCTGCGCGTTCCACGACTTGAGGGCGAAGTAGCATTCGTGCTCGCCACCGGCAGCTTGTAGAAGGAGGACTGCGTTGCCGGGATCCGCCGCGCCTCGACCGACGAGCCGCCTCTAGTCTCCCAGCAACTCACGATGTGAGGGGAGGAGGAGACGGGAGGTGGGGAGGAGGATAAGGTGGGGAGCTGGCGTCCCCAATCTTTAAGCTGCTCCGGCTTCTCTGGTTTTCCCGGCTCCGATCAAGCTCTTTAAAACCGCCCGCTTCTCGTTTTCCGGCCCGATCAAGCCAAGCCGCTCGCTTCCTGGTTTTCCCCAGCCCGGCTTTTTTCGCAATGGCTTCTCCAGCTTCACTTTGATTTCTGCAATGACTTCTTCAGCTCCAGCTTCTTGAAGCCATTATCGCCCCGTAACCGCCGCTCTGACGGCATCGTCTCTTGTCGTCGCCTGACGACTCCCGATCGGATCGCGCTGCCTCCGGTCTCCAAGATCCCGCGCCATCATCACCATCAGTAGCTGCTGCTCCTGCTGCTATTTTTTTTTTCTTTGTGTCGTTACTTCCGCTGCGTCCATCCAAGTCCGTAGTACTCAATTTTTGAGTTCGTCTTCGCCATGCGAGTCCACAAATTTATTGTCAGTCATAGAAGTATATGAATTGCCTTATGCATAGCAGCAGCCGCCGCTATTTCTTCGAGTCGCTGCAGATCCGCCGCTCCAAGCATTCAAGGCGCGCCGCTTCTTTCCACATCGCGCCTCTGTTGCGCTTCTTGTGCATTGCGCTCTTACGCCTATCGCCTCATTTGCGCTTCTTGTGCATTGCGTTGCGCTTCTTTTGCACTGTGCATTCGTTGCACTCTTTGTGCATCTTGTCGCCATACGCCTTGGGCTACGATCTGCGCCGCCATGCTTCCACCAATTCCTATTCGACTTGATTTGACAGCTCTCTCTATATTTGTTGGTTTCATCATCTTCTTCGTCGTGTTGCCGCGGTCGACTTCGCTCCTGCACCTTGTGCCTTATGAGCTGTCGCATGACACCGGATGGGAGAAGATCTTTTGATACTCGACATATTTTTCCAAGAGCGATGCTACTCTTACGACATTATGAAGACTCGGATTTTGGTTTCTCCATATTTTAGTATCAACCCTTTCCAAATGCAATGCTATTGCATACGCCTTGCATTTGAGGGGGGTGTTAGAGATATATTAGAGATAAGGTTAGAGATAATCTATCTCTAACATATCCTTATCTCTACTTCTTGTACCCTATATATATCGCCCTTTGGGCCTCTCGATAATACACACAATCTTTTCATAACAATAGCTATATATGCTTGATTACAGGGCGTTATATGACATTTGCCGGTTCCAGTTTCCAATGCGTGATGTTCATCAGGCCTCATCACAAACTCATTATCTTGTGGGAAAAAAAAAAGTACCTTTCTACAGAAAAATGACATGAAAAAGCAGCCGAAAAGATACAAACCCAACACACTTGCTCAGAAAAATTTATGAGAAAGCGCATAGCAGTTGCAAGCCATATGCCTCAGTTACACAAGAAGCCCGGCACGCCTAGAATACAAAGCTTACCAAGAATATTGAGAGCAATACATTACAAAACTAAGAGAGGAGAGCCAGCAAGCTAGCATTTTATTTAGTAATAGTTCACTTGCCGTTGCCGGAACCAAACCATTCCAATTATTATTGCACCTACAGATTCACGGCCTTGAGGGCGTTGCCCTTTTCCTGCAAGCTCGCAAGCAGGCTGTCAAAGCTCTTCTTGAAGGAATCCACACCTTCCAGCTCCAGCTGCTTCCCGACCTCGTCCCAATCGATACCCAGCTTCTCCAGGGCACTGTATACACCTTCCGCATCCGACACATTTGCGTCAATTGTCCTTGCAACTGTACCATGGTCGATGAATGCCTGCAAAGCTTGGTCAGGCATCGTAGAGACCTGAAAGTGCAAAGAGATGGAAATAAGTTAGCCTTTGCTCGAAAATTCTTGGTCTGCAAATGAAGAGACTGTTGGTGTATGATTGAAGGAAAGTTGTTGACGAAGCTCACCGTGTCAGGTCCGATGAGAGGATCCACGTAAAGAGTGTCGGAATAAGCAGGGTTCTTAACACTTGTGGATGCCCACAACAACCTCTGCTTCTTGGCACCTTTCTTCGCCAAAGCTTCCCACCTTGGGCCAGAGAATTTCTTCTGGTAGAGCTGATTTGCTAGCTTCGCCTGTGCTACAGCAGCCTGGCAGAATAGAGGGTAGTCATAATTACGAACTTACTTTGCTAATTTAGCAAGTCCTACTATTATGAGGCAGGTAATTCTAATAGTCTTTACCTTTCCCCTCAGGGCAAGCGCCTCAGGTGTTCCAATCTTCTCGAGCATTTTGTCAATAAGCGTGTCAACTCGGCTGACAAAGAAGGACGCTACACTGGTAACTCGGGATAAGTCACTCAAACCAGAAGCCTCAAGCCCATCAAGGTAAGCATCAATCACAGCCTCGTATCTTGCAATTGAGAAGATAAGCTGCAGCGACAGCAGTGAACTTGTGATCAATAGGTTTAGCATCAAGGGATACCACACTGAAAGTGAACAGCCATGCATACTTTTACCATAACAATATCATAAGCAGTCAAATGGACAAATAGCACAGATGATCACAACTATGAGGGTAAAAAAGACAATGGCAAAGCCAGAGCTCAGCACTTACTGTAACGTTGACGCTAATGCCATTAGCGATGACTTCCCGTATAGAAGGGACACATTCCGCAGTAGCAGGGATCTTTATGTAGACATTGGGGCGGTTGACCACTTTGTGTAACCACTTTGCAGCTTCAATAGTTCCTTGAGTGTCATTTGCCAGCCTAGGAGACACTTCGACGGAAACATACCCATCAGCTCCATCGGTCTGGTTGTAGATGGGCTCGAAAAGTTTGCACGCGTCTTGGATGTCCTTTATGACGAGTTCCCAGTAAGCGTGCTCTGCATCCTTCCCAACTGTTATAAGCTGCTTGAACTGCTCATCATATGCATTGGATGACGAGATGGCTTTCTGGAAAATCTGCATTGTGTCGGGGACAAGGTCAGCAGTGAAGATTGCAGGTACACTAGTGATCATACAACATGCAAGAAAAAAGGTGGTAGTGGAGGATTACCGTTGGGTTGCTGGTGACTCCACGGACACCACTGGCAATAAGGGGCAGCAAATCGGTGACAGGACGGCAGAGGTTGTCGTACCACGGGGACTGACCCTGGAGCTCATAGAGGTCATGAAGAGTTGTCCTCTTCGTCGGGGCACCGTTCCCTTCCTTGGCAGAGGCCATCGCACTGAGAATCGCATTTCACCAAGCACAAAAGCTCATGTCAGGTCCACATACTTGTTGCATCACACACAAATGTTATACGAGAGGGCGGAGGAACGACGAAGTAAACAAGATCAATCGCAGAGAGACACGAGATTTAACGTGGAAAACCCTCCCAATGCGAGAGGGAAAAACCACGGGCGCCAGCCAGCAACAATCTTCACTATATCGGGGTGAGGTTACAACGCCGGGGATTTACAACTCTGATATCTTATCCCAAACGGCGGCGGCTTACAGGGAATATATAGAGCAGGGAAACCCTAAGTCGACTAGGATCCATACTCTCCGCTCCGGCCCTAAGCCTCCGGCGACGGGCCTCCGCTACGCTTCGTCCAGAAGCTGGCCTAATTGATATATAGAATTTGGATCACAAATCAACAACAAATGCATAGCAAACTTGTTTTCCATTACTAGTAAACGCAAATGCAAGTGATATGAGCTTATGAAAGATTTAGCGTGCTACCCTTGCCGAAAAGACCCGAGGGAAAAAAAAGAGCTTATTTTTCTCCTTATTGATCAAGGTTTATAACTTGACACGAGAGATGAGACCGACTCTCTTTTGTACGCTAATAGAAAGAGTTGTTGCTACTTTCGCGGCCCCTTTCTTGCTGTTGTTTGGAGCTGGGGCAGCAAGCCGGAAGAAGCCAGAAGCTGCGTCGTGCATCTAGGAGCACTACAGCATCATCTAGTGATGGATCCCGGACGGCAACACGAGGCGTCTCGATGGAGTGGAGCGAGATGGTTCGGGAGAGTAGCTAGCCGATGCCGACGGTCCATTCCCCAATCGGACGGCCGCACACGCGTCCCAGGCCTCCCTCCAACTCCAAGCCCTCGAGGCCGCGGATCCGAGCATCCCCGCCACATCAGGCGGCGTGCCGCGCCACGCATCTACGCGGCAGAGCAGCACGCGATCCAACCCAAACCTGACGAATTCGCTTCCAGAGCGCAGATTAGCAGCGCTAACATAACGAAACCTCGTCAAAAATTAAGCAACTTCTACCGGACGAACGCCTACTCTGACGACCAAGCTAGCGATCGAGAAAAGGAGGGAGGCAAACAGAAGGGAAGGGAGCGGCCTGTCTCACATGATGGGGCTCCTGGCGCGGCCGGCGAGGGAGACGCGGACCCGGCGAGGGGAGGGGGCGAAGGCGAGGGCGGCTGATCGGAGGGCAGCCGCCGGTAGCGCCGCCGCCGCCGGCCTGGGGGCGGCGAGCTTGGACACCGCGCCGGTCATCGCTTTCGGCGTTGCGGAGTTGGTGAAGCGAGGAGAGCAGAGCAGATGGGGTTGGTCACTCACCGCACGGGGGTTGTAACGATCCATAAATAGACGCGTTGTTTTGCTGTATTCTTCTCCGGATCCGATGCTCTGCTGCCGCTGCCGCACTGTATGGACAGTATAAAGCGGTGTTTTTTTTTAGCAGTAGTAATTTTGTACAAACGGTATTATTCTAGATCATACGGTAAATACAATATCTTTATATATATATATATATATATGTCATTATACTCCTCTGTATTAGCTGCGACGCATTCGATCGTGTCAAACACGGAAAAGGAGGGGGTAAAATCAGCTTGGCCGTGCAGCGTTTAGACGGCGCGGCGCGGTCTGTGTGCGTGTCCTGAGGCCATGTGAACGTGCCAAGATCCGGTCCCTGATACCTCGAATTGTACGCGTTTTGCCTGCACAGACAGGTAGTAGTATGTTTTGTTTTGTGAGACGCAACCGGCATATGGTAATCAAACCATCTTCTTTCTCCCTGACCATGCCATCAGGTAGGAGTTAGGCTCAGTCTTTGACAGTGACTGGTGACACGGCGAAATGGAAGTAAAAAACTCATCAATCTGTCCAAACTATCTACTTCCATCAGGGTTCCTGCTGTATCTGTCTGAAACTTGGCCCATCCCAAGGGCTAGTTGCCCCTTCGCTGTGCTGTGCTGTGCCATCAGATGATGGATGCAGCATGCAAAATCCATCCCATGGCTGCTCCTGCTTGCTTGTCTCTCCTCTCTTGGCCAAAACCATCGCCCATCTTCTCTGAAAGTTAAAGAAGAGCGTAGTAGTACAGCTTTAATTACTTCACTGTGTCGTTCGGTTGTCAGGGTTCAGGGTTCTTTTCCGTTAGTTGCAGATGCCTTTCCTGTCAGTCGCAGAGCTCTTCCGATTGGTTTAGTCACATCCTCGAATCAATACAGCACCTGCTGACAAATCCTGAACTACTGCTTTTTTCTGACGCGTCGGAAGGAACTGGAAGCAGATGTACACCGGAGAAAGAAAAGGGGGACTCGCTGAGCAGATGCGCAAGCCACAAGCTAAATGTCAGATTTAGAGACACTACATAAATCACATTGCAACTATTGATGTGACAACCACATACAAGTTGTTGATTTTCACATCTCCTCGTGCTTTACCTTATCCTCTGTATTAGAGACACAGAAATTCTATGGTATATCTATCAGTACTATATAGTAGAAATATAAATTAAATATGATCATTGATTTGTTAAAAGTATAATAGATTTTTTCTTTACTAATTTATTTTTAAAGATATTAATTGCGGACTTTTATAAAGGAAGTTCCATCCGGCCATGATCAAAAGTGTTACCTTATCCACAAACATGTTCGATTAAAATTACTAACCTAAAGTCTGTACCAAGCTTTCGTAGTCAAAAGTGTTAATCAAGTTACATGGTATGATTGGTTCGTAATTGCTACTGCAGTACGGGTGTGGCAGTCAAGAAGAAAAATGTGGATCTTCACGAAGTCACGAGGAAGAAGATAGTATGTAGCGATAGTTTGGTTTAGTTGTGGGACATTCTTATTTCAATATTCGCATACAGAATCATAGGGGTTGGCTCGGTTGGGCGATTACAATTTTATTCCACGCAAGTCATCGAGATTTGTAGTGATAGTATATTATGGGAAGTACAATTTAGTCCTAACTAATATAATCTATTGGGTCAAAAATATTGGACGTCATCGCAAAAGAGCCCCTGTTAAAAGTGGTCGGAAAAAAGCAGTGCGTGTTCGATGTAAAACGAAAAAAGAAAAGCAAAGACGAGCACATGTATGTTACATGCTCCAAAATGTACATGCAAATGACGCAATGCGTCTACCATGGCTCGAGGTCGCTGTCCAAGCCCTCGTTCCAGTCCAGGACCTTCTCGCCGGGCTCGAGGAAGACGCCCTTGCCGTGCGGCAGCTTGCGCGCGAGCCCGTTCAGTATCTGGTGGAAGGCGTCGCCGGGCCTGGCCGGCTGGTGGAACAGCACCGCCTGCTTCATGGACGGGCTGGCCAGCAGCCTCTGCTTCCGGATCACGTCGTCCAGCGGGATGGACGCCAGGATGGAGTCCAGCCGCGGCACGTCCTCCTCCGCCACGAACACGCTGATCTGCTCCCACGGGATCGCGTCCGCGAACGGCAGCACGATGTCGTCCGCGATGATCACCGGGATGCACCCGAACACCACCGCCTCCACCAGCCGCGGGCTCCACGGCGCCCACCCCAGCGGGCACAGGCAGAAGATGGCGCGCTGCATGTCCTCGTAGTACGTCGGCGGGTGCTCCGTCGAGATGTCGAAGAGCGGGTTGTCCTTGAAGTTCTCCCACACCGACGCACGAGCGCCTCTGCATTGCATTTGCACTCCATCAATCACCACCGCATACCACTCATGGTGTTGCAATTGCATCCACGACGTCATTGCTTAATTACCTCGCGTAGTAGCCACCTTCAGGGTCGTTGCCCATGTCGTAGAAGAGGCCGCGGAAGTAGACGAAGATGGATCGAGGCGTGCCGGGGGAGATGAGGTGAGCCTGCATCTTCTGCGGGTCGGCGTAGGGAGGGATGGCTATGGAGCCGTCCTGCAGGCACACGTGCTTCCTCTGCCCAAATGTCTGAACCAGCGTCGCGCGCCGAAGCAGCGGAAGGATTCCCCTCTCAATAGCCCTCTCCTCCTGAAAGTTTTTCAGTATTGTGTAAGCACGATGATCTCGCATTGCATCATTCGACGATCAACTAATTACTAGGTAAATCGACAATTAATATATATTCAGTGCTGCCAATGCAAATGAAATCTGTATATTTACCAGGTAGTGGAAGCATGCCCCAAAGTCATGGGGAGCAAGGAAGAAGTGGTCTGCCCCTTCAGTTCTGTTCCAGTAAGGCCACGCCGTCGCGACGTACTGTATGGCGCTCCTCATGATCCGGGGAGCCCTGAACGGCAAGGGGAAGCCCTGCGGTGTCAGATCGCACGTCGTGTACACCGGGGTGTAGAACCAATCCGCCTCCTCGGGGTTCAGAGTCCGCACCGCGCTCGACAGCAGGAACTGGTGCGTGAAGATCTCGGCCGCAAACATGTGGTACAGGCACCTGCTGTCCTTGGCCAGTAGGTCCTGGTTGTACTTCCTCGGCATCTCGTAGATGAAAACCTTAAGCCTCCCGACCGGGTCATCTTCTAGCACATCGCCGGCATTCCCTGAGATCACCCACCCGTGTTTGCAAGTTAAACCGCGGTGTGTGCTCAGTCAATAATGTCTCAAGATGTGGGATTTTTACGTTTCAGTACCAGCTACAGTACAGAAGAGGGGGAAAAGGGATGGATATTCATGCATAACGAATCACTACTGTTGTAAATAGTGCATAGAGAAATAGGAAAGAGAGACACAAATTTTATGTGAAAAATACTTTTAGAAAAGAAAAAAAATCACAGGCGTACGAAGTTAATATCACTAATGTATGAGGAGATGTTTACAATGAAACTCTTACTCTTCTTTATAGAATGTATGATTATATTTCTTGTGGAATTATCGAGAATTTGCCACTGTGAATATGTGCATTTGAGGATTTACCTCCCGATGTCTCACTGACATGTGGGAGTGAGACATCGGACGGTAAATCCTCAAATGTATCTATCTCATAATAGCAAATCCTCAAATCCCTCATTTATTGTGGTACATGAAAGACTCCGTATAGGAGTAGAACTATGAGTTAAAGTAGGAAACGAAATTCGTATCACACTCAAGCTCAACAACTATTAATAAACATATTAGTTGGTGTAAATGACTTGAGCTGTTGCGGTCAGTAGTTCACCAACCATAAGATTTGATCTTATATGCTACAAAAATCAGTCCCTGTCAATTGGTTTCTACTTTAACAGTGATCTGCTACTCTTATCCCTTTTTTTAATTACCAATCTGGTTGTTCGCATGTCCGGTTCAACGAAAAAACGTCTAAAGGAATCTGTGATCGATCAGCTGAGTGAGTGGACGACAACAGCTTAATTTGAGCTACTTTATAATATATCACTTCCAGATCTCGCAGGCGCTAAAATGGAGGGAAATGGAAGGATCCGTATACACAGTGGAGCTAATAAACCAACCAAACTGTGCAGGTTAGGTGCGGCACTGCAGTAGCGCTCCACACGAGAAATGCTAATAATGGTAGCTTTTGCTTGATTCCTGAAGCAGCAGCACTACGGATGCGTAACTGCGAAGAAGATGATCCAGAAAGGGTACAGAGGGAGGAGGTCTGAATCATGAGCCATGGGACCTAGCAACTAGCAAGCATGATCTGGTGTCATGATGCAAATGCAACGTAGGATCACAGGGAAGAGAGAACTACTGTACCAGAGACTTCACCTACCAACAATGGTTCCCAGAGAGAAGTGCTTGCTCCAGCTACAGGCAGTTACTGCTACTACAGGCCCTTACAGTTGGTGTCAGGCACTGGCCACATGGTGGTGGTCACAGGGAGCTACTGGGGCAATGCAATTGCATACCTGTAGAGAGCATGATTATTGATCCCAGAAAGCAACAGCTGCTTGATACTTGCAGAAATCGAGCGATCGGGACCAGAGTAATGCAGTGGTGGAGCAAAATTGGATCGAAGGATGACTTGTTCGGACGGATCACACGCAGCTAGTGTCATCAATGGTGATCAATCTAATCTGGGCGCGGGCTAAACGGGCGGTGGCATTGCAATTTGCAGCAGTAAAGCTGACAAATCTGAATCTCGTGGGGTTAATTTTGGCACGCCTTCGACTGAGCGAATTCAGGACCCGAGAAGAGAAGAGCGGGAAGGTACCTGAGATTCTGGCATCCTCGGGTTGCTGCGGCGCGGCCGCGCAGCAGGAAACGACGACGAGCAGAACCGCCGCCGCCGCGCACGGCCTCCTCCCCCCCATTGATCTTGAACCTGTGCTGTGCTCTGGCGGGTACACCCTAAGAGTTGACCAAACTAGGTACCAACTCCTCTCCCGTGATCCCCTCACCGGCGCAAACTGAGCCCGCGCGACGCCGCCGCCGCCGCCGCCGCCGTACGTCTAAGCTTGAGCACCAAGGCCTTGCTTGCTGCCGGTTGCTTCTCCTGATGGCTCTCTTCCTCCCCTGTCTGGCCCTCTCCGTGTGTGGATACGTCTGTCCCTCTCACAAGCTGAAAGCCTGGAAGTGAGTAGCCGAATGGTGGTAAAGAATGGCGAGGAAGAGGAGGTGAGGTGGTGGTGGTGAATGATGCAAGGGAGTCAAGGTGGCGAGGGCCTCAGCCAATGGCACGCGGAAGAAGAAGAGCCGGGAAGAAGCGAAAAACAAATGAAAGGGAAAGAATAGCACGCGGCAGGTGGCGAAATACGGAGAAAAATATGCGAATTGGGCGATCTAGTCGGCTGGACCGACCGGGTCCTTCCCTTCCCGTCGGTCGTCTCGTCCCCTGCTCGCCGATGCTCGCTTGGAATCGGAATTGTCCACGGTACCGATAGCACAGTAACATGAGTACCTGATTTCGATGGGACGGTTGAGAGATCAGAATCCCAGTACGCGTTGCTTCTTCTGCATTTAGTCTAGTACTGCTTACTAGTATTCTGGTTTGATTTTGATTTTGATTTGAGGGGTCGTCTCTGCTTTTGGCCTTTGGACGACGCTAGGGCTAGCAGTAAATACGCATCTTTTTACGGCGCTCTCTGGTTTCGCCGTATCTCATCACGCATGCGTCGCACTGGGTACGACTGCCATTAGCTCCGGCGGCCCCGACCGTGTAGGTACCACTGTGCAGTACTGCTGAGAGGGGGTGCACTAATTCTCCTCGTGCATGTAATGTGGAGGGAACGGTGGGCCACCTCCTTCCTTCACTCCTTGTCTCCCCTCGTCACACCCTCTCGTTTTAGCCTCCAAGTACTAGGTATTTTGCCTTTCTACGTGCGCGCAGGATAGCGGTGAGAAGTGGGGCCGGAAGGAGGGTATACACGTCTTTTTACTCATCCTCGGTCTCTAACGGTAGAAAATGTGATGATACTTTTATTTTTGAGACTTCAGATTGTTCGTAGTGTTATTTTGCAGTGCGTCGTTAAAACGACGTTATTTCCCTAAATACGACCAAAAGCGATATTACTAAACCAATTTTCTCTAAACTTATATTATATTTATTATTTGCAAGCATATCCGATTGTCAAAGGCTGAAAAAAGAATACATTATTTTGCAGAAAGAAAAGAGGCAGTGGGAAGCTAGGAAATAAATAGTCCAACACGATGTCGTCGTCACATGAGTATCTTCGCAGCCTACTTACTTGAACGGTCGGGTACAAAGATATTCTCCGTAATTAAGATCGACGGCCGACCGGACGAGTTCATTGATCTGTACACCCAACCTTTTATAGAGAAGACTGCTATCGGCCAACATGCATGGTCTGTTAGGGTATCTTCAATAGTACCATATCAACGGTCGGTTAGTCCTTTCATATCAGCAAAATTCTAAGTGGAAGAGAGAGATGTGAAGCCGTCTCTTCATCAAATAACCATCTTTACACACGACCGGACCAGTTCATTGATCTGTACACCCAACCTTTTCTAGAGAAGACTGCTACCGGCCAACATGCATGGTCTGTTAGGGTATCTTCAATAGTACCATATCAACCGTCGGTTAGTCCTTCCATATCAGCAAAATTCTAAGTGGAAGAGAGAGATGTGAAGCCGTCTCTTCCTCAAATAACCATCTTTATACACGAACCAAGACAAAGCAGCCAGTGCATGTGAGAGAGGGGTGAAGGAGTGAGAATATTATAAGTTTAACATGAATGTTAGAGACAACTTGCAAAAGACAGCTTATTGGAGGTGTTGTCTTTAAATTTATTTTGCGGTGACGTTGAGTTGATATAGTAAAATTAGAGACATCACTATTGGAGATGCACTAACATGGTTATTCAGTGGATGAACACATGTAAACATGTTCTTTCATTTCGATTGTGTGACACTCCTTGTAGTCATAAAAGGAAGTCACGTGCAGTTAGGGGTGAATAACGAGCCAGTTGGCTCGGCTCGGCTCGGTCAAGCTCGTTACGGAATCGAGCTCGACTCATTATAAACTCACGAGTTGGCTCGATTGGCTCGGGACCGCGAGAGGGTACCGGGCCGGACGCGGAAGGAGAGGGCGCTGGGCGGAGGCCGAACGCTACGTGGATAAGATAGGGTTGCGGCTTGCTAAGCTGAGCTGGTAGGCTTAGGTTGGGTCTATTCTAGTTGGGCTACCAGGTGATACAGATATAATAAGCTATGTTGTTTTATATAGTGCTTTAAATATATCTAGTACCTCAGAAGAACAAGAGCTCAGTAAAAAAGATGAAGAGCAAGAGAAACGTATTGAACATGTGAATCTACTCCTTAAAGAATTTCATTTGAATTTTAAAAGTTATATACTATATGTAGAGCTCTCAGTAGTACTATGAACTTCTCGCAAAAGAGAGAGAGAGAGAGAGAGAGAGTATTGGAACAAGAATTGTTTACAAATCTATTGATCAATGTAGTGTGCTCACTGTGGCAACATGGTGTTATCGCGTTGTACAAAATGAAATGAAATGAAATTGGAACAACATGGATCCGTTGCACTAGTCAAGACTCGAGAACCAGTCTAGAAAGCCCAGCAAGGTCGAAAGGAAAATTAAAAGAATAAAATAAGAAAGAGATTTGCGGTGAGCGTGGATCGAACACGCGACCTTCAGATCTTCAGTCTGACGCTCTCCCAACTGAGCTATCCCCGCATTTGGCGATTTATGTCTGTCTAGCCCTTAACCTGGAGTGGTAAATCTAGTTATTATTTGGGCTATAAGGCTACGCACAACTTTTGGCAACCAGTGCCCGCCGCTGCAGCTGCAGGTGGCGATGCTATAGACCAAAATGCTGGCATCGATGCTAGCTCCAAAGAAAAGAAGTGCAAGCCTACTTGTAAGGCCATATACAATGTGAAGAAAATACAGTTCATTTTTGTTTTTTTGGATCACACGGAAAAGTTAACTAGAGAGAAAAGTCGGTGTAGCACCCCGTGTGACATGGCAACAACATGAACTAGCACCCTTCGTTACAATGTACATAGCCTAAACCTCTCACAGGGGGACCAATGCCATTAGCATCATGCATGCCGCTATGGCAGAAACGGCCAAGATCTGGTTCTGGGCTGAAGATCTGACAAATTTGGGCAGCAAGGTTGGCAATCTGTCGGTTGTAAGCTGCGGCTCAGTATGATACCTGCATTTTTATTTTTTGAGAAAGGTCAGTATGCATTGTTGTCGCTCGCGGTCATCGCTACGACGCGCCGCCCAGGCCTGAGCAAGCCCGGCCATAAAGTAAAGCAGTGAAGTACGATATGGTATCCACGGTAGTTCTTCTATGATCCATGTCCATGGCGAAAGAAATGGTAAGAGAACAATGGCACCAAGAGGAGTTTCAGTATCTGAGTTCATTCGGAATGCATTTACTAGTGGCAATTCAGGGGGTGGTCGGCGGTGGAGTGGAACCACGGTCCACGGCGTGCGGCGGATGCATCCAGGTGTAGCCATCGTTTCGTTGCATCACGCTGGCAAGTGACCCCCGCGTAAACGAAGACCCGCATGCCACTGCAATCCATCGCCGTAGTCGCCGACCGCGGCTCAGGCGACCGCGGCGGGGGACAAGCCAGGGCGGAGAGGAGGCGGCTCAGGCGCGACCGCGGCGGCGCACCCGGAGTCGAGGCTGGCTCGGCCAGCGCGCGGACTGGTGCGGGACACCGTAGAAGGCGCACGCGGCGGGGAATGGCGCGCTGGGCCAGCGGCGCCGACGTTCTATCGACCGCAGCGGCGCGCCGCCGGCTCTGGGGGCGCGGGCGTGGTGGCGCCTGTCTCGATCGGCTCTGGAGGAACCTTTTCTTTTCTTCCAAAGGACACTTGCAGTATTCGGTATTTTCTTCTGAAACCCTCCCAATTTGGTCACAGATTTTATTCGCTATGTAGTCTGTCCGATCAATGTTGAGCCGCTCGGGTTGACGATAAGATCGTATCACATGGAGGCGCGCTTTCCAAAACGCTCCTTACAGTGTTTGATATTTTCTCCGTGTGTTGCGATTTTTGAATGAAATAATTTTCGTGTGAAGCGTATGTACAAAGGTGAAATTTTCTGAATCAATTTTCACTGAAAATTTTCAGTGGTTAGAAATGCAAAATAATTCCGCATTGCATTCTATAGCTTAGATAAAATCTCAAATTGATGTTCAAAGCAAGCAAAAATACATATTTATATTGAAAAATTGCAAGCACACATTTGAAGTTAGACCAAAACTATTCTAATAGTTTAAGTCATACACACATTTGCATTTATAACTCAAAACCAATGACGTTTTTTTTAGGTAAAACAGCCATAACATGTCCATGAATAAATTGATTCCACGTATCATCGTGTCCTAGTTAGATACTTGTGAGTTGCAACTGATAAAAGAATCATACATGAGATGAGACACGCTCCACGAGAGCGAGCAAAAGTGGGAGGAGGAGGAAGAGCTGAGAACCGCAACGCGGAAGGGGGGACGCACACGTGCGACCAACACTGTCTCCTTCCCCAAGAGGTCCGAGTGCGCCTTTCGCGCATGGCGGAGTTGGCCCTCGTAGATCTCCCCAGGCGCAAGCAGCACGGATGTCACGATACCGGCAAGGTGCTCCCAGCGGCGCATCTGGTCGACGACGTTTTGTTCAACAATTTCCTACTATTCAGCGGTTTTCTCTTATATTTTCTTAGCGATTTTTTAAGGCTGGGAGGGTGTGGAGCATGCATGGGAGGGGGGAGTCAGCACGAGTTTTTTTTCGGGGTGGTACGATTGTCTCGTTGCGAGGAAACGAACTCCTTTTTTATTAGTCAAGACATCATCCCAGATTTGGTTCCTAGATTTTTTGCACGGTCGTCGACCGTCCGATCAACACTGGGTCGTTCAAATTGAGAAGGAAACCATGTATCGAGCATTGTACCTTTTACCATTGGACCTTGCATTATTTAGTATGCCCTTCACACCTCCCAAGATTCGGACCGTGGATATTCTTCTCGATCATGGTCGTTAGATCAACGTTAGGCAGCTCAGATTGAGGAGGAAATCATGTGACTTGGTGGCGCTTTTTCCCAAAGGAACCTTGTAGTATTTGGTATGTATCATTTACACGCTTTCATATTTGGATCGAGATGTTCATCGCGATCGTAGGCCGTTCGATCAATGTTGACCGACTAAGATTTAGTAGGGAATCATGTGTCATGCAGGTACTTTTTCGTAAAAGGCCCCTCTGAATATTAGCCAAATAGCGTCATCTCCCTTCACATCGCTGAGTAGGGCTCCACGACCACGCCACCGATGCTCCTCATCCATTGCTTCCCGGAGCTCTAGCTCTCCTGGCACCACCAGATAGGGGCCTTCGCCCCTGAACTCTGTGCCTATGGCAGCGGAAACTCCGACGCCCCTGCCACTCACTCCATCTTCCACATCTTTGGCGACCTCGTTGTCTTCCTTGTCCTGGACCACCTCAGCCTCGCTCTGTGAGGGGTTGTACTTGTACGTCCTTCTATACGTTTCTGAACTAGAAAAATTGATCATATGCCCCTTCTTTCATATGCTTTATACATTTTGCATTTATTTTCGACGAGGTTGATTATTTACCCCAGATCGACTATTTTTATTGATATTTTGCCATCCCTTTCGTAAATTCTAATTATTTTTCGCACATGAACTTATGCCCACCATCCTCTCCTGCATGTCCCTCCTCCAGCCCGCCGCCGACGTGCTCGTTGAGCTCTCCCACTCCCAGGATGGCACCACCGGCAATGGAACCACCACCGTCGTCCTCCTCGCCGGATCTCTGCTCCATCGCGCGCAGTCGCTCCTCTCCGCCAGTGCCCACCCCACCGCCGCCGTCGATGCCCATCGAGCTCTTTGGCCAGGACTCCCTCATCAAGTTCACATCAACAGCCCTCAACTCCAAGGTCGTCTCCGGTACTCCAGCCTCCTCTCCCCTCTCGCTGTCGACGACACAGCAGGCGAGCAACGGCGGCTGGATCCACGGTGGCGCGATGGGGGACGGCTGTCAAAGGGCAGATCCAGCATCTTCCTCGACTCCAGCCGCTGGATCCGCCATCCTTGGGCGCTCTTCGTGGTTCTTCCCTGGCAACGACGTGGATGGAGAGCACGGCGAGGGCCAGCCCCAGCCCTAGCAGCATCGTCGGCCGGCACGGCGGGGGCACCCTCTTGTCGTCGGCGGATCAACGCGAATGCGATGCTTCTCCTTGTTGGGATTGCTAGGGAAAGAAAAGGGCCGGTGGGTGGGATGCAGCGGAGAGTGGCCTCTCCAGATCCGGCGTCTTCCTCGGCTCCGGCCGCCGGAGCCGCCATCCCCAGTCGTCTTTCGTGGTTCTTTCCTGGCGACAGCGCCGAGACATCTTGCCATCCTCTGCGCGTCTTCCCCTGTTGTGCTTCTTCCCTGACAACGGCAATGCCGGATCCGGCGTCCCCTTCCCCGCCGATGTCCTCGGGCGTCCTTCGTGGTTCTTTCCCGGCGACGGCGCTGATGGAGAGCACAGCGAGGGCCAGCCCCAGCCCCAGCCCCAGCCCCAACAGCACTGTTGACCGGCACGGTGGCGACACCCTCTCGTCGTCGATGGATCGATGTCAACGCAATGCACATCGGCCACCATGCATCGGTGCCGGCCGGACCTTATGTCCAAGGCCAAGGGCATAAGGCTAATTTCACATGGGCTAAAGTGCGAAAAGTAATTAGAAAGTACAAAACGGGGAAAGGCAAAACATCAATAAAAATAGTTGATCTGGGGCAACTAATCAACCTCATGGAAAATAAATACAAATCGTAGAAGACTTACGAAAGATGGGCATATGATCAATTTTCCCTTTTGAAAGGCGCGGAAAATTATAGTGCCACTGCCACCAAAGTTCATTATCCGTTGAGGCAAGTTTATTAGAATCTCGATTTCGGTCTTACGATTCTACGTTCTATGACCCAGATTTATTGTACTGATCTGATTCTATAGTAGAATCTTAATTTGGGATAATCTTAATATTATTAGGATTCTAACAAAAAAAAGTTTTAGGATCATGATTTTTTTTTTTTTTGCATTTGTCCCTTCATTGTAAATTTTTTTCTTTTTATTTCTTCATGCCCATTATAACTTGCATAAATAACAAATAATCTTTTCTTTGCACTACATTTTGGTAAATAAAAGTTCTAAACATATAGTTTTAAAATTTTAGTGGTGTTAAAATACAAAGCATATTTTAAAAATTGTTCTTTGGTATAATCATATTTTTTTTAAGATAATGGTAGAGAAAAAACTCTTCCGACCTCTGCATCAAGAATACACACAGTCCATTTTATTAAAAAGTTTAAAGCACCGAAGTAACTAAAGCTGTTAAAAGTGACTTGAAACCTTACAAGCAAACTGGTATAATTATATAGGATCTTAATTCTATATCGATCCTACGATTCACGATCCTGCTAAAGAACATCCGATCCGATTCAGGTTTACGATTCTGACAACCTTGGCGGAGGGCATCGGCCTCCAATCCTTTGAACTGAGTACTACTAAATAAAGAGCTGGGGTTTCAATACCATTGTACCAGATCTTGAGGTTGCCATCATCAAAGATCACTATTTCCTCCGGCAAGAGCAGGCCAAGAAAGCGAAGTATGTATGAGATACTGTCCTACTTCAACGAGTCCAGTAGTAAGGAGGTATGATGTTACAACATATCAGGTCCGAGGAAACAGAAGATGTATTGTAAGATGGCTTGAGATTTGTGGGAGTTGGCTTTTGTGAACTGAAAATGGTGAAGCTTGTAGACCTCTCCACTTGAATAAATAGGTGTTGCCTTGATTGGGAATAACAGAGCAGGCACAAATATATTTGTCTACTGGTCTGATGCTCGTACTTTGCTATTGATTAAAAAAATCACAATCCCATCATATTGGGTCGTCAGTCATCGTTACACACGTGATATGGGCTGTTGTGCCCCGCTTGCTGATTCATCGGACACCAAAGAGGGTGGGAAGAACAGATGACCATCAACTCTAATTTTTAAATAGTACAATAGAGAATATAAAAGCCTCCCCGTGAACTTTTAGGTACTTTCGTCTGATAAAAGAGCCTCCATATCAACTCCCATCTATGAATTAAACCACTCCAAAAACCGCTTCTTTTCTCGACAAATAGGAGACGCCGGTGGCGACGCAGGATCTGGGCAGCTCCGGCATTGTAGCCGGAGGAATGTGGCCGATGGTACGCATTGGCGTTGCGTCGCCTCCCTCTACTTCCGCTCCAGATTGCGGTAGTGGATTCCTCCATCCCGGTCAGTATCTCCCCCTCTTCCCTCTTCTGCATCATCACGCATGAACTGGACTCGGGAGTGCCGCTCTTTCCTGAATACTCCCACATATCGCTGCCATTTTGCCCAAATATGACGATCTCTGTCCCTGATCCTGAATTCATGATGTGATGTCCCCATCTATTGCCTTCAAGCAGCGTCGCTTCCCCCCTCACCGGTCACCGCATCAAAAGCACAAGACATGAGAAAACGCACAGGATCAAGCGGGTTATGGTATCTCTCTGGAGTGGCGTGTTGTAACTGTTGTTAAACCTAACTAATCCCCCCATTACAAATCGGCAGCTGTATAATATAAATATAATACAAGGGTCATATACTATATGATGGATGTTCACCTATAATAGTACTGTCTGAAAACGTGAAGTATACGAAAAAAGAAGCAAGGTACGAAGGAAGGAAGGAAGGAAGGAGATTTACATTTAATGGCTTGGCTTACTCATCATCATCGATCAGTCTCTCATCTGATTCTGATTGTGCTGTGCACACAACGACACAAGAACAGCAGCTATGGTATTGGTGGGTGCATTGGCGCCCATGCCACTACCTACCATGGCTTCAGGTCACCCACGGGGCCCTGGGTCCAGTTCAGCACCTTCTGCCCCGGCTTCAGGTACACGCTCTTGTCGTGCGGCAGCTTCCGCGCCAGCCCATTCAGGATCTGGTGGAAGGCGTCCCCCGGCTGGGCAGGCTGCGGGAACAACATGGCCTGCTTCATCGACGGGTTCGCCAGCAGCCTCTGCTTCCGCAGGATCACCTCCATCGGTATGGATGTCAGGATGGTGTCCAGCTTCGGGACGTCGTCCTCCGCCACAAACACGCCGATCTCGTCCCACGGGATCGCGTCGGCAAAGGGAAGGACGATGTCATCCGCGATGATCACCGGGATGCAGCCGAACACCACGGCCTCCACCAAACGGGGGCTCCACGGGGCCCAACCCAGTGGGCACAAGCAGAAGATGGCTCGCTGCATGTCCTCGTAGTAGGTCGGTGGGTGGTCCGTCGAGATGTCGAACAGAGGGTTGTTCTTGAAGTTCTCCCACACCGATGCACGGGCGCCTCTGCATAGTAGCATATAGCAGGCACATCAAGACTTTTGAGTTCCATAATTCATTAAGAATGCTTACGAGGTACATGTTCTAGGTGCGTACCTTGCATAGTAACCACCCTCAGGATCATTTGCCGTATCATAGAATAAACCACGGAAATAGACAAAGATGGACCGGGGAGTCTCTGGGGGAACAAGGTGGGTTTTCATTTTCTGAGGAGGAGCATATGGTGGGATGGTGATGGAGCCTTCTTTTAAGCAGACATGATCCTTTTGCCCAAAAGTCTGGACCAGTGTAGCACGGTGAAGCAATGGAAGGATTCCCCGCCCAATCGCCCTCTCTTCCTGAACGATGGGGATGCCAAATGCACATCAGATGAAATATTCCAGAAGCAAGCATGAAGTATCATTCCAAACATCTAAAAGGACAAAATGTGCTACATGGGGAAATGAGTAGTTCTGGTAGTCCATTATAGCATAAGTTTGCAGTGTAGGTTCATTATACATTTCAATGGTAATATATAGAAAGATTCAGGGGTTTTTTTTAGCTCTTTTACGGTACAGTTAATTTAATACGGATCGTTCATTCTTTTTGATCCAACAGTTCAAATTAGTTAGGATTTAATTATACCACACTAGGTAGTATGAGTAATATAATCCCAAGGGGTAGAATTGTAATTGCCCATATAGGGATCACATGGCACAACCTTAGTTGGAAAAGTCCGTAATACCCCTATGAAAAATTATAAATACTAAGAAAAGTATATTATGGCCCTAACAAATTAATAGTCAGATTTGATTTATACTACCACCATAGACTACTGGTACAATGTACCGTAAAATTTCTCTTTTTTTATTGGCTGTATGACTCACCTGATAATGGAAGCATGCCCCAAAGTCATGTGGCACAACAAAGAAATGATCAGCCCCATCTGTCCTGTTCCAATAGGGCCAATGCGAGGAAATGAACTGAATTGCACTTCTCATAATTCGTGGAGACTTGAAGGGCAAGGGGTGGCCCCATGGAGTAAGATCACAGGTTGTGTATACTGGAGTGTAGAACCAATCCGCTTCCTCAGGATTTAAAGTTCGGGTCGCACTCGACAACAGGAAGCGATGCATGAAAATCTCTGCAGCAAACATGTGGCTGAGGCATCTGGAGTCTTTTGCCACCATCTTTTTGTTGTATTTGGTGGGCAACTCGTAGACATATACCTTGAGCCTCCCAACAGGATCATCTTCCAGCACATCACCCGCACTCCCTGAAATCCAATCATAACCACACAAAGAAAAAAAGAGAGATTTAAGTACCATCGTATCACAATCACAATTCAATGGGCTTAACAGTTTCTCAGTTTTGTTTTCAGCGAAGCAAAACGCTAAGCAGTAGCTACAGCATACAGAGTTATGGAACAACTACAATAATCTGGCTAAAGCAGATCTCTTTAAGTAAGTTGTAGCTAAAATATCACACGAAACAGACAGTTTAGACTTTATAGTTCAGTCCAGAATCACATGGAGGTTTCATTGAGGAGCTCCAACCCAACAGATAGATCACACTAGCTAGTAAAGTCTGGTAATTTCGGCTACTTGAGGCGCCGTTGCTTGTTTACTCCGAGTGCGGCCACACTTTGGAAGAGAGCCGAGCTTTACTTATGCTCAGCACAGGCAAAGCGAGATATAACCTATTCCACATGAACGGGTGGGAGCATACCAGGTGCTTACTGCAGGGTAGGAATCAAGATTGGAACATGCAATGCAGGATAAAACCACATAAAGGTCAATTTCAAGATCCTGGAGCACTTCTTGTGTTCGTTATCACAAGTTGTGTGATTTGTGAGTCTAGCAACCATCTGCATGTTTAGCAATGAACGAGCTAACAAATTACATCAGTCTCCGGACTACAAAAAGGGGGAGTGGAAGTAGAACCAGTGGTGCTACCGCTGCGCTAACAGAATTGCACGTTACAAAGCGCAGTGTAGATGCAGAAGGTGAACGATGATCAAGAATAGTAGGATTCGCTCCAAACTATGGGTGAACACACTCTTTCCACACAAATCAGATCCCATCCACCAAAATGCACCAAGAATCACGGATATCCCAGATCAATCAAACCCATCGACACATACATTGTCTAGTGTTCATCCGGTGAGCGAGGAAAAAACTGAACATGAAGAGGGAAAAGGAAAAGGGAGCATTTTCCCCCAGCTGCATACCTTCGATCCTCTCGGTGTCCTGCCCCCTCGCAACATCCGAAGAGGAGAGGAGCAAGGCGAGCGCCAAGGCCAGCACCCGCAGCTTCCCCATCCCCACTACCCCGGCCGCACCACCCCCTGCCCTTCGCTCCCAGAGCTCAGCCCAAGAAGAATGGAGGGAAATCGAGAGAAGGATAAGTCAATGGGGTGCTTCTTGGCGATCAGGAATCGTCAAAAAGGAGGGGAGAGGTGCAGGAGGACAATAATACGGGGCGGGCGGGCGGGCGGGCGAGGCGGAGGCGGAGGAGTAGGTGGTGGCGGTGGTGGGAGCCCCAGCCCCGACACTCTCCCCCCCGCTTGCTGCCGGCTCTCCCTGTCAACGATGAGCTGTCGGCGAAAAAGGCTGGTGAGAGGTTCCACTCAACACTGGGAAGACCTTATTATGCATTGCACGTTACAGAGCGCAGCGTAGATGCAGCAGAAGGCCCAGCGAGATTTCTTCTCATGTTGACAGGAGATCTGTCCGGAATAACTCCAAAATACGGCGTGCTACCAGACAGTGTCCGTGTGAATGGGATAGAATGGCGTCCCAACTCCCACGTAAGGGAGTGAGTAAGCAAGCGACCGAAGGTGAGGGAAGCGGCGTTACGCGGAGATGGGACGTGCGGATTACTTGATCCAAGACGTTTTGCTTTCCGCGTTTTTCTTGCGCCAACTAACCGCGTTTTCAGGAGGCTGTCGGTGGGAACGGGTAGGGTGTGATCTTTTCGTATTCACATTATTAAAAATGATTGCATGCAAATACAAATGAGAATATTGCCGAATAAGAATAAGAATAAGAATAAGAATAAGAATAAGAATAAGAATCCATTACCTACTCAATTCGGTCAAATTCAGATATCATCATAACTTACATAATAACAAAATGCTTATGGCATTTTATCCTCGTACAAAGGATACATAATTGTTCTAGTTTATCTATTTCACCTAAAAACATGAATCCATCTATCTATTATATTATTAAAGCCATAGAAAAAAGTCACCACGTTCATTCTCAAGGACTAGTGACTAGAAATTTTCACGATAATCGGTGAAAAAAAGATAAATATCTACACCGTTAATTATGATGGGTCCATATTATAACAATCTAGATTAAACGAAAGAGTCCATGTCAAATACAATAAAGAAATAAGAATATCATCTCAAGTACAATGCAAAAACAACTAAAATTCAGAATAAAAAACAAAATAAAATTAGCAATTCAATTTTGATACGAATTTCTAAGTAAAATCGCTATATAAACATAATTCAGAATTTTTTTAAAAAAATAGTAATTGGATTAATAAACGAATTCCAACACAAAATAACTAGAATTTGCAATATAAAATAAAATAAAAATAAGCAAATTGATTTTAATACGATTTCCAAAGTAAAATCACCAATGATTGTAATTATATATATATATATATATATATATATAGGATTATTATACGAATTCCAACAAAAAATAATTAAAAATTAGGATAAAAAATGAAATAAAAGTTGCAATTTGATTTCCATATGAATTCCAAAGAAAAATACTTAAATAAATAAAATTTAGAACAAAAAAAATCATCAATTTGATTTCCATACGAATTCATAAGTAAAATCCTAAAGAGATACAACTCGGAATAAAAATTAAACCAAAAATAGCAATTGAATTAGTATACAATAATCAACAAAAAATAAATTAATTATGGAATAAAAAAAAATTAGCATCTTGATTTCGATACGAATTCTGAAGTAAATATAAATAATTCTAATTTGGCATAAAAATTAACAATTGGATTAGTTTACTAATTACAACAAAAAAATTGAAATTAGGGACAACAAATAAAATAAAATTTACAATTTTATTTTCATATGAATTCCAAAGTACAATCTCTTAATAACTAAAATTTTGAATAAATTAAATATAAATTATAATGAGGATTTTTTGAATGGTGTCGGAGGAGACCACGAAAGAGTGCAATGACGTCGTGCAATGACGTCGATCTGTCCTACAAGAAAATATTGATCCATAAGGAAGCGAATAGCCGAGGCAGCGGCAACGAAGATGAGAACAATTCCATGCTGCTCACCTTAGCAGTTCGACACGTACAATGTTGTGCTACTCGCTGGAGCCGTTGAAGAGAAAAACCGAAGTCAAAGGAGCCAAGTGTTGTGACGACGAATAGTGAGTATCGACGTTGTTTAAGAAGTCAATAGACAAAGAAACTCGATAATGGGGAAGGCACGGCAGAGAGGAGAAGAAGTTTTGGATTAAAGACGAGCTATCGATGATATGTGATCATCGGGTGGCTAGGAGCATATCATCGTTGGTGAGTGACATGATGGCACTGGCGATGGCGAGAAGATTCACCATATCGTTAGACAACGACTAAGGCAGATATACTGACATCAGTGAAGATGGGGGGTCATCACAGTAAGTGAAGAAGTCACATCATTGAGTTAGATAACGTCAAAAAAGAAGAGCGATCGACACAGGAGAAGAAGATATCGAGCATGTATAATATCGTGCATGTGTATATACATGCATGCATCCTACAAATAGAAGCATGGGCATACAGAAACAAGGGAGCAAATAGCTCGGAGTAGAGATAGCGTAGCGGTAAGAAATAGGCTTAGGGCCACTAGAGAGCGCGACGGGTGTCCCGGCAGGGACCGACGATATTTGCACGTATATACGTGTAGATATCACAACGGTTATCATTAAGCGATAATTGGAGAGAAGTAGAACATAACTATGTGGTAGAGTATTGCATTGGAAGTGGCAGCAGCTGAGAGATATCGATCAAGAATTGGGCTTGCTCTTGGAGGTTGAAGCAGAAAAACTGTGGCGGGAGAAGAGGTAGAAGACACATGGTTGACGGGGCAACCGACGTAAGAGAAGATAAGTTCAAGGTAGGCCACCCATGGTTCATCAGTGTATACACGGGCAAGGTACTCTAATACCATATAAACTAATAAGATAATTTTGTTGCACACATAATCAATGTATTGCTTGAGAGTAACAGAGGTATATGTGCATGCAAACATTTTGGAAAAGAGTTAAGGGCATGCAGTTATATGATGCGTACATAATAAAGAGTTGTTAACTTATTATAATTATGATTTTATTCCATCAAAGCTCATACTTCAACTACGTTACTCAAGTTGCATTTTCCTTTAAGCTTCTATTGCCATTTTCTAATGTTTATGATATCTTAAAAATCTAAATAACTACAAGATATGTAAATATATTATGAAGCATCTAAGTTATATCATTTGTTACCACAAACTTTAAACCAAATTTAGCTGCGCAAATGCGCACGCCACCCTGCTAGTTCATATTAAACTAAAAATATTCATCCAACTAATTAGTCATACTATAATAAAATATGTATATTATTTTATCGAATTCAAAAATGAATACGAATAGTGCGAACAAAAAACATTTCAAATGTCAAAAGTCCACACCATATTCGTATCCATTTTTTATGCGAATACATATATGAATAGGAGAGAAATTATTAATCAGGTAAAAAAATCTAACCATACTCGTAGCCCACCGAATACGGTAATCGAATAAAACGAATAATTTGTATCCGATTGACACCCATAGGAAAGAGATGCTTAGGTCTCGGTCTGCAGTAAGATCTTATGGGCTCGGTTGACCCGTACTATGTTGTTTGGAAATTTAGGAAATTATTACCAATGGATGAGCATTTAGACATTGCCAAACATGACTTGGTGCTATTTTGTCCCTATTTGGAGTAGCTTCGGCTTTGGCTTTTCTCTCAGAAAGGCCGAAAGCCATTCCAAACGGGCGGCTTTTCCCACGGGCTTTTTCCGAAGTCAGAAGCCGCGTTTAACATGAGAAAGTCAGAAGCCGCTGAGGGGCAGCTTCCTGTGGCCCTGTTGCGACTTTACCCCTAAAGTTGAGAGTAATTACCCGCTTTTGCCACTCAACAAACGTCCAATCCCCTAGTGCGCTAACCCCGCCCGCTCCTCCCTCGGATCCACTTCCTCCTGAGCGCCTCTTCTATCCTCCTCCCCACACGCCGTCGGCCTCCTCCTCCAATGTGTCACTGACCCCCTCCCTCCGCCCCGCCCGCGCCTCTTCCCTCCTCCCCCACCGGAGCCGCCGCCCCTCCTCCACGCCGTCGTCCGCCTGCACCTCCAGCCCCAACCACCTACATGACGCGGCGCTGTCGTCCTCCTCCTCCCACACCGCTTCCCTCCTCTTCCCGCTCCCGCACTGTGATGAACCACGGATGTCCTATTCTGGCTCGATTATTTGATGAGAAGGTAAATTCAGTAGAAGTCACTCAACTCTCACAATCCTAGCTACTCGCAAGGCCTAAAACTAGGGGTGGAAACGAGCCGAGCCAGCTCGAGCCAGGCTCGTTTGGGCTCGGATGAACAGTGAGCTTGGCTCGGCTCGTTTCGGTAACGAGCTGGGAGAGGGGCTTGGCTCGACTCGGACTTGAGCTCGAGCTGGCTCGAACGGGCTCGTGAGCTTGGTGTCTCGGCCTCCACCGATGGTTCACCGCGCCCTCCCACTTGGCGTCTTCTGCATCGACGTCGTCGCCGGCGTTGGGAGCGGAGTAGAGGGCCACCACCCGCAGCTCCACATAGCGTGCCGCCTACGCCGATGTCCCTTGTGGAGACTGGAGAGGCAAGCTCGATGTCGTCGACTCATCACGAAGGTCAACGAGGAGGCGGTCGCCAGTCAGAGACGAGGGAGATGGAGGGGAGGCGGTCGGAGTCTCGGAGACGAGGGAGACGGAGGGGAAGGGGGAGCGTGGGAGGCGGAGGCGGTGCTCGAAGCGGCAAATGGGGCGAGGAGGAGACGTGGAGCTGGCGGCAGGCGCGTGGAGGAGGCGGCGAGGCGCGGCGAGGTGGCGGCGGGAGTTTGGGGAGGAGGCGAGGCGGGCGAGGCGAGGAAGAGGTGTGGAGCTGGGTGAGGAGGGCGAGGAGGAGGCAGTGAGCGGGGTGAGGGCGAGGGCGAGGCCGCGAGGGGGAGGCGGCGAGCGGGCCTGGAGGTGGAGTTGGGCGTAGGGGCGAGGAGGGCGAGGGGGAGAGAGCGAGTGGGGGGAGACATCAAGCGGGGCTAGAGGCGTAGGAGGTGAGGCGAGCGAGGCGAGGGCGAGGGAAGGGAGGCGGAGGGAGTCTGTGGGGAGGAGGAGGCCACAGGGGAGGAGGAAGGAAAAGATAAGGTAAGCCAGAGACCGAAGGGAGTGGAAATGAGCGTGGTTCGCAAGCCGTCTTGAGCTCGGCTCGAAATTTGACCGAGCCAAAAGTTGGGCTTGGCTCGGCTCGAAAATTGACCAAGCCCGAGCCGAGCTGGCTCGAGCCTGATACGAGCCGAGCCGGCTCGCGAGCCTCGAGCAATTTTTCCAGCCCTACCTGAAACCATACAATCGCTGAGCTATTTAACAAGTTGTTATTAATCGTGCACGAATACCCAGATGAACAGATCACGAAGATCAATCCCTGCATACACCGAAGAAGCACACAAGAACAAGGTGAAACGCAATCTGATGTATTACAAATATTGATGAAAGTATTGATAAGGTGGGATTTCGAATAAGGATCTTGACCGGGTGGTCTAGTCGACACACGTGGAATATACAAGTCGCAATGAAGGCGAACTAAACATAAACAAAATCCGAGTTCTAGCAAAGGGAGGCAGCAGCTCCTATATGGGTGGATGACTAAGGCTGGCGGCCAGGGAAGTGGACGCATGCCCCTAGGGTTACAAGGCCCATGGGCCCAAGTGGAGGTGGCGCAGCACCCTTTTGACTTGAGCTTAGAAATAGTGACAGATTGTTTTGGTTATTGCGGAGCGCTCAGAAGGAATTTGGAGGTGAGGCTGGATCCGTTGGAAAGAGGTCGAGATAAGCTTTCAATAAAGTACTCATGGACCTCCAACGGACTTCGTATGCAAAAGTTATGCATGTTTGAAGTCTGTGCTGTCTCTAGAGACCGAATTGGATTGCACATGCTTCCCTTCATGGTCAGCTCCTAAGTTCCTGATTAAAAGAACATCGTATGCATTAGATAGCAACATATTCTTATTAGAAATAAAATGTACTCCTAGAAATGAAGTTACATGATAGTTCAATTCACGTGCACGAGTTCTGGTGATTGGACCTTACAAGTGCATAGGTTCAGCTCTATTATGAGGAGTGTTGGATGTATGCATAGAAGTGATGTCCTCATCACACAGCTTCCCTACTCCTCCTGCCACTGCCGCCCCTTCTTTGTCCTCCACCCACGCCACCGTCAGCCTACGCCTTCGGCCCCGACCACCTCCTCGACGTGGCACCGCCCTCCTTTCTCCTCCTCCCTCAAGCCGCTGTTGCTGCTCTCCTCTTCCTCATCCTCTCGACCCAATGCTGTCCTCCTCCTCCCCTGATGCCGTTGCCGGCTGCCCTACTCCAGTCGCTGTTGTCGACCTTTTTTATTTTCTTTTGTATATTATAAATAAATTATTTATGTATGAATTGTTTATTGTATTAATTGTTTACTGTAATAATTGTTTATTGTTAATTATCGTTGTTTGCGTTATTTGTCTTTAATTGTAGTCTATTGCGTTAAATGTCGTTAATTGTGTAAACTTCGTTAGTAGTCGTTAATTTGCGGTCTATTTGCGTTAAATATCATTAATTGCGTTAATTATTGTTAATTGCTCTAATTATCATTAGATGTCGTAAATCACCGTCAATTGTCATTAATTATTGTTATTTGCCATTAAACGGTATCAAACAAATCATCATTTTTCTCAAGGGCATTTCAGATATTTTTTAACTCAGAAGTTCTAACCAGTCCACCTAAAAGACAGACAACCAAAGTAACAAATACAAAAAAAAAAGCTTTTTAGCCTAGCCGTACAACACTTTAGCCTAGCCGTATGATTTTTTTTTTAAGTTACAGTCATTTTATTTGGAGGAGAATTGCATCATGGCATGCACACAGGCATGTTTTTGTTAAGGCTTGAGGCAAAATAGCAAACATCTAGCTAAGACATGCATTTCCTTCTGATCAGTACTAACTTCAGTAGTGCTTTGGAATGAACTCCAGCAACACGGGTGCTCTTACTTGAGAAATTCCCGGATTACTAACGTTTACAGCAGCTGTAGTTTCCTTTTTGTTGGTGAAGTGGACATCCCATTCCCAGCAGCATATAGGCCAAGATCAGGCCTGACAAATTTTATTCAAGTAAAGGACTAACAAAAGTTACAAAACAGGTTTTCAATATGTTGTGCAGCGCTATCGGACCGCTAAATCAACATCTCGACCTCAGATCGTTGGGCCCTGTACCCGCAAACCCAACTACAGAGCAATAACCAAGAGGTTTTGGACCATCTCCTCCAAAAGACTAGCTTAGTAGGTGTGTACACCACTACCTTTATAAATCATGCTCACAACCGTTGTGGAACTATCCCAACAAATCTCTCACACATCAAGTGTGCTCCACTGCAACCGTGAGGCCTGAGATGTATCCAGGATATCCGGGCTCTGATACTAATTGTTGCGCAGTGCCATCGGTCCGCTAAATCAGCATCCCTACCCCAGATCGTTGGGCCGCTATACTCGCATATCCAACTATAAAGCAACAACCAAGAGGTATTGGACCATCTCCCCAAAAGACAACATGATAGGTGTATACACCCTCACCATTATAAATCATGCTATCTCATCCCATAACCAATCTGGGACTATCCCAACAAATCTCTCACTCACACATCATGTGTGCTCTCGGGCAACCGTGAGGTCTAAGATGTATCCGGGATACCTGGGCTCTGATACCAATTGTTGCGCAACGCCATCGGTCTGCTAAACCAGCGTCCGATCCTAGGCTCGCTAAACCAATGTCCCGGCCTCAAGTCGTTAGGCCGCTATACTCACAAGCCCAACTACAAAACAACATGCAAGGGGTCTTGGACCATCTCCCCGAAAGACTATTATAATAGGTGAGTAGTGGGTATGGATGAAAAACATATACGAATTATCTGTATTATTCGACTTTCGTATTTGATAGGATACAAATACGGTATAGATTTTTCACACGATTCACAATTTCTCTTCTATTCGTGCTCGAATTTGCATAAAAACAGGGATGCGAATCTGGTATGGAATTTTTCCATCCGAATTGTTATTTAATCCGAACTATTCGTATTCGAATCCGATGAACCAATATAAGTATTTTATTGCAACTAATTAGCTGGATTTTTTCTTCTAATTTAATGTGAATACATATTCCTTTAGGTGTAATAAATAGATTAAAACGATTAAGTGTGATTATACAAGGATAAAACATTAATAATATCTTCATATTATATATATAAGTTATGAGGATATCTGGATCCGAACGAATTGAGTAGATATTCAATTCGCATTCGTATTTGTTATGACATCTGATTCGTATTTGTATTCGAGCATATTCAAATTCGTATTTGTTTTAAAAAATATGAATACGAATATAATTTCAACACTATTTAATTCGTATTCGATCCATTTTCACCTCAATAGTGGGTACATTCACCCTTATAAATCATACTATCTCATATAACCGATGCAGGACTATCTCTAACACAATGCGTGATGACCCACGGGCACAAAAAGCCTCCTGATGTTGATTCCAATTTCTCAGACCTGTCTAACCCCCTAGCTATTCTACACCAGGAACCAACAAACATCTGCTGGCTACTGCAGTCACACACAAGACAATATGCTGGAACATTCCTTAAGAAACCAGCAACATTTAGACAAGGACTGAAGCTACACGCCTAAATAGTACCACCAGTTACTCAATCAGCCAGGCTCCGAATTGTTTCTCAGGGATACAAAGAAGCACGGGGGGTGTGCAAATCATCCACCAGATTCATGCAAGCAACACAAAATAATTGACAGATCCACATATCCACATATAAGGGACAAAGGGCACAGTGGCTGACATTTCATCATCTAATGAAAAAAAGAGAAGAAATAAACAAAGATATATTGTATAATAGCTATCAGGAAAGAACATACAAAAATGTACATTTGACTTTTGGTCAGCACTACGCAACCAGGGTGATTTGAAGGCGCAAGTATATCATGTTTGTAAATATTTCTTTTTTTTTAAAAAAAAAAGTTTTTACATCTCTAAGCAGTGAGAGATGCTACCAAGGCTTCAGGTCGCCCACCGGGCCAGCAGTCCAGTTCAGGACCGTCTGCCCGGCCTTAATGAAGACATTGTCACCATGCGGAAGCTTGCGAGCAAGCCCGTTCAGGATCTGATGGAATGCATCCCCTGGTTGAGCAGGCTGGGGGAACAACATGGCCTGCTTCATCGAAGGGTTTGCGAGAAGTCTTTGCTTCCTCAGTATAACATCTGTTGGTATGGATGTCAGGATACTGTCCAGCTTCGGAACATCCTCCTCCGCGACAAACACGCCAATCTCTTCCCATGGGATAGCATCTGCGAAGGGCAGGACAATGTCATCTGCAATGATCACTGGGATGCATCCAAAAACTACAGCTTCCACCAGTCTGGGACTCCATGGAGCCCAGCCCAATGGGCACAAGCAGAACACAGCCCTCTGCATATCTTCATAGTACGTGGGTGGGTGATCAGTTGAGATGTCAAACAATGGGTTGTTCTTGAAGTTCTCCCAAACAGATGCACGAGCACCCCTGTAGGACATAAAGAAACACCACACTCACAATGCAATATAGTGAATAACAGGAAGTACAGAAGTATGAATTGTATTGGCTGTAGATAGACAAAATTTACCTCGCATAGTATCCACCCTCGGGATCATTGCTAGTGTCATAGAACAGACCACGGAAATATACAAAGATAGATCGAGGGGTGTCTGGGGGAATAAGGTGAGCCTGCATTTTCTGCGGGGGCGCATACGGCGGAATGGTGATGGAGCCGTCCTTCAAGCAGACATGGTTCTTCTGTCCAAAGGTCTGAACCAGTGTGGCACGCTGAAGCAAGGGGAGGATCCCCCGTCCAATTGCTTTCTCTTCCTGAAAAAATAATGGAAACACTTGTTACAGAAAGATCAATATGTACGAATAACCAACGAGATTGTGTGTCTCAGAAATATGGGATGCAGTGGCAGCCTGGCAGGTAATTATTTTCAAATAGACAGTAAATTATGAATCTGAAGATAAAAAAAGAACTAATCATTATCTCAAAACATATTTCTTCTACAAAGGGACAAAGAACATGTGCAGGCTGAAGTAATTCAGAGTTGTCAATTCATAAGCATAAATAATGAAACTAGCATCTTGATGCCCCCATTGTCCCCATGTTCTGTGCTGCAATTAGATATGTTCCAGTTGTTCCAAATGCTGGTTTTCAGCACTAAACTATTGCTCAACATCTAGTATTCGGCACTAGAGGGATAAATAAAGGTTATGTACTTGTGTCTGTACCTGATAATGGAAGCAGGCACCAAAGTCATGTGGTGTAACAAAGAAATGATCTGCCCCCTCTGATCTATTCCAGTAAGGCCAGTTTGTAGCAATCAGCTGAATCGCACTGCGCATCATTCGTGGAGACTTGAAGGGCAAGGGAAGACCAGAAGGGGTAAGATCGCATGTTATGTATACAGGTGTGTAGAACCAGTCAGCTTCCTCGGGATTAAAAGTTCGGACAGCGCTTGACAAGAGGAACCGATGCATGAAGATCTCTGCGGCAAACATGTGGTTCAGGCACCTAGGATCCTTCTTCAGCAGCTTCTTGTTGTATTTGCTGGGGAGATCATAGACATACACCTTAAGCCTCCCAACAGGGTCATCTTCTAAGACATCACCAGCACTTCCTGCATTTCATTGGCCACAACATTAAAAAAAAAGGCCACAGAACTTATCAATTTTGCATAGAAGTAGGGAAAAGAATATACTTAGTTTGAGAACCAAGGCTTGGGATCACATAGCACATTGATGCAAAGCACGGTATCATAACTAAGCAACCTAAGGTCGAAACTAAAGTGTGCTCCTATGCTAAATCGTCATACATCATGATTTGGGTATGTTCTTATCATCTTAGTGTCATGGATGGCTTTGGGAATATGACTGTCTATCCTAGCATGGTGAACTACATGGTTTTAAATTGAATTGAAGCATTGAACCAGAACCCAGTCAAATCAGTTTGGATAAACACACCAACAGGAACAACTCCATCCCACCTATCTGCAATCTATTTGAATCTGATCTGAAATAGGTCCTATGAATTAAAAGATGCCAAAATGCTTGCTTTAGCGGTTACCAAGATGCATGACTCAAAACACCCTAGAGAAATCAAGCAGCTTGAGAGTTCTACAAATTGACAAGAATGTGCCTATCAAGATCAAAAACCAACAAGAAAATAACACTAGGAAAAGATAGCAAGACCCTCCACCTGAGATCCTCTCTGTCTGGTGGCCCTGCTGCACCACCTGGGCCTCAGCCCCAAGGAAGAGCGCTGCAGCAGCAAGAATGGCAATGGCCAAGACCCACCTCCTCATCTTCTTGATCCCCGCAAGCCTCTTCTTCCCCGCACCTGTGTCTCCAACCCTCTCTCTGTCTGGACTAATGAGCTAGGCAATTGCCAGGGATAAACTCTTAAAAGAATCCAAGGGAGGGGGGGGGGAACTTTTCCGCCAATTCTCCTACCAAGAAGCGTTTGGTGGGGAGAGAAGGTGAGGCGGGGCTTTCCTAGGCTTCCTTCCTTCTTCCTCCTCCCCTCCACGCCTACATACGTACAGAGCTTCAAGAACAATCAGGGGTCATTACTCATGTTGACTTCAAAGGAAGAAAGAATGCAAGAAATAATGGGCTTTTGGCTGTCCGTAGACATAAATAGCTGACTTGAAGGGATTTGATGTTTCTGATTTTTAGGTATTTGATGTTTCTGATTTTTATTAGGTAGATTGATTGTAGAAATAAAAAATATCTAAAATACATATAAGGATACGAATAGTAATAGTTTGTTTGACGACAATTAACATAATTAATGGCGATAATTGACAATAATTAACGACAACTAACATAATTGACGACTACTACCACAACTAACGATAACTACGGTAATTAATGATAATTAACTGTAATTAACGACGACTACCACAGTTAACGATGATTAATGTAATTGACTGCAATTAACACAATTAATCACATTTAAAGTAATTAATCACAATAAACGCAATCAACCATAATTAATGTAATTAACAAGAATTATTATTATTATTATTATTAAATTAAACAATTATTACAAAGTAATTACTTTACAATGGAAAAAGAAAAAGTAAGAAAAAAACAGACGCGACAACTAGGGTTTGGGCTGCCGCTGTTGGCGGCTTCGGGAGAGGAGTTTGGTGGCGGAGCGGGCGTGGGGGGTTGAGGAGGAGGCGGCGGCGAGGAGGAGGCTGATGTCGCGGGCGGACAGAGCGCGGATCTTGTTGGGCGGGCGCTGATCCGTGGAAGGAGGAGCGGGAGGAGGAGAGTTGGGCGCGCTGTGGAGGCTTTGGGAGGAGGGCGCTGGGGAGGAGGAGGCGGTGACCGCGTTGGGAGGAGGGAGAGAGCGGCGGCGGCTCGGGGGGAGGAGGGAGGAGGTGGGGCGCCGGCGCGGGAGGAAGCGAGAGGAGAAGGGACACGATAGGGGAGGAAGAGGGAGTAGCGGGCGGGCAGGGACGCGAGGGCTAGGGTTTTGGGTGTGGGTTGGGGGTTGTGTGGTGGCAAAAGCACGTAATTACTCTCTTTTCCTAACTTCGGGGGTAAATACGGAATGGGGTTGCTGAAAGCCACAGAAGCTCCCCGCGGACGGCTTCCATACGTTGTAACGCGAAGCGGTTTCGAGAAAAAAATAACTACAAAAAGCTAGATATGTTGAATGACTTCTGATTTTCTCGAGCGAAAAGCAGAACCTATTCCAAATACCCCAATATTACCCTAATATTTGCTCAAAAAGGTAGGAAGGCTGTCTACTGGCTATTGATTCTTTTGCTTATTTTTTTCTCTGTGTCTCTCCTTTTCCTACTACTTTCCTTCCCTTTTTCCACACGCCAATGATGCGCTGTAGGCCTAATAGTCTAATGTAATGTATTCCATAAATAAAGGTTTGGTGAGGGGTTTACCTCCTTACCAGATGTGAGGTTTCTTTCCTCCCTCCCTCCTACTTTCACCAAACTTGGACTGGACCTCTCACTTGTCTTACCTTAACATGTCAAGTCTCTCTCTCTCTCTCTCTCTCTCTCTCTCTCTGATTTCTTTAGAAGCTAATGACTACTATCCATCTCTGCTCTGGTATTTAATTCTTCTGTTTCTCCAGTCCTTTTCTTTTCCTTCTATTTTTCCCCTGTGTGACAATCTGTTTTGTCTAGTATATTGTGGTGATTTGGATTGTTCCCTTGCACATGGGATGAATCTCTCTCTGTCTCTCTTATTTCTTTAGAAGCTAATTACTACTACTATCCATCTCTGCTCTGGTATTTAATTCCTCTGTCTCTCCAGTCCTCTTCTTTTCCTTCTATCCACCCCCTGTGACAATCTGTTCTGTCTAGAATATTGTGGTGATTTGGATTGTTCCCTTGCACATGGGATGAATGGTCATTCATTGTCATGACTCATGAGTCATGACCCATGAGGGAGTATTTGGTCATGGTTCTTGCAGCCAAGGCTTCCCTTGTTGTTAATGCTTCCCTTTGCTTAATTAATATGTTTTTTTTAAAAAAAAAAACTGGAGGAGAAAAGCAGACAGCATTAGTATGGGCCAGGGGGTTTGGTGAAGGTTAACATTACCAGTAGAGTTCCATTGTGATTTGTGAAGCAAAAGGGGACCCAAGAAACCAGAAATTGTACACCTCCAAATCCTCAGAGAGTAGACCAACGTGAGCCCTCTTTTGAAGGAAAATATGGCTTGTTTTAGTTGTGCTTAACTGTTCAGTGGAAAAGAAAACAAAAGTTGGGCGTTGTCGACGACGACTAGCAGCTGGTTGTTGCATTTTTGGTTCCTCTCGGTTGAAGCAAACGAGCATTACGGTCAGACTCAGAGCATCTAATCAGGAATCAGATGGCCATTCCTGACGGCACCGATGATTCAGTAGCTGAAAATTCTGTGGCATGATATTGAAACGCCCACATGCTTCGATTTCAAGTGTCGATTTTGGTTGAATTCTGTTTTTGAGTTGCTGATAGCAGTTGGTACCATTTGAACTGGAAGGCACATCCATACGTAGACCATAGTTGGTTGCTCTTCACCATGACAGTAGTCGCCACGGCCTACAACGTCGTCGATGTACGAACAGACGACTGTTGTTACGACGCGCTGGCTTGTATCACATTCGTATGTGATGCTACTTGAATATGAAGCCATTGACTCGCAGGTTAAATAATCAGGGTGGATGGATCGAAAAGAAAAGACGAGATGGAATGATGGGATCGGTTGAACGAAGCCAGCCATCGGTCATGTTTCCTCCCCCGTTCCTGCTCGGAAAAGGAATATATAGAATAGTTGATCCCGCGCGGAACTCGAGTCAATGATAAATGTTAGAAGTTGTAACAGTAATTTGTGTATATATTTCAAGGCATAGTTTTTCGGGAATGTGGCTATTTCGAATTCGTACGTCTGATAGTAAAATATAATGGCTTGCACAATAACCATGCACCTGTTTTTACCGCTGCACCACACTTGTGGACACACTATCTTTTTTTGGGGTAAAAAGATTGTGTTAAGGACAGTAAAGCTTAGCAATATGGAAGGTAATTGTGTCAGATTGTTTTATTGAGTAGTTCTAACACAGTAAACATGAATTCTTAGAACAATAAGAACAATAAAAGTGAACGTTTCCATAAGGAAATATGTATGATTTTGTTTTCACTGATCGTTAATGTCGTAGTAACGCTATACCAAGATTGTATATATCGAAGGCAGTTATCTAAAACACGATAGTTTACTATAGTACCCCTTTTTTATTGTGCTTATGTTTTGCTAGACATAAACTTATGTTTTACTACCAACACAAACGGCATTTACTGCAACCTTGCTCTGCTCTAGCCTAAGGACGGAATCATAGCGGCCACCGGTAAAGATATGGCGGAGTTGTTTAAGGACAAGCAGATAACTGAAAACATGTTTATTTGTCAGTTCATCGAGTGCTTGCGCCAAGATGACGTTAACCTGAGGCCGGACAGCGATGGGTACAAGACGTTCCTCCTCATGGAACTGTTAGTAAGTTATTTTTTCGCAAAAGCCTTTTCACAGTAAATGCCTACTCGCACAACAGTAAAGCCTATAGTTGCCCTCGGAAAATTTTAAACAATTGTGTTTTGTCCGTCGACAGAAACAGCTAAACGTAGAGGAGTATGCTAAAAACGAGCAGTACAGCAGCGAACAGGACACGAGCATGCTGAAGACGCATATGGTGGGGGTGGGCATCACGCGTGTAAAGTTGGCAAGTAATTTCCTCCATGTGATCGTAGATCTAGTAAATTGCATGTTTCATTACAGTAAATATCATGCATAGTCCTTTTTTCCGGACATGTATTTGTTACGCGTATTATTGGCTTGCAGATCTTCCTCCCAATTCTACACAATCAGCACTGGTTCGTTGACTGTTTCAATATAGTGCAGAAGCGCGTTGAAGTGCTTCTGGATTCCAACAACAGTGCTTCTGGATTCCAACAACTATAAGCAAAATGGCACAAAAGTGCAGGACCACCACAGCCCAATGAGGAAAACGATTATCCCTCGCCTATGCGCGGCCTTGCAATCAGTGACAGGTGGGAAATTCCCTATCATTGCGAACCAGAGGGTGCACACTATGCCGACACCGAAGCAGGTCCTAGAGAACGGCTGTGTGTTCTTCGTAATAAAGTTCTTGGGGACAACGTTTGACAAATGACTTTTTTTAACACCCCGCAACTCGCAGTAATTAGAGATACATCGTCTGACAAATGACTTTTTTTTAATCATCTGTACGCATTAGAGGGGAATGAGTACAGGGCACAATTGATGTTGTACTATTGTTCCATAAGGTCAACAACGCCAAGCCCCTCCCCGACGCATATGATAAGTTTAGACCGTACAGCAAGCCCAAGTAATTTTATTTTTCGTACTCCTAAACATTCGAGTAAACCTTTTGTGTAAGTGGCAATAAAGACACTTGCATTTTTAAGTAAAACTTATGACTCCAGAAAGTACTCGTGTAACAGACAGTAAGAAATTTTTTTTGCGGTATACCAGTAATATGCTTTTCAAACACTAGTAAAACGTATCCACACTTACAGTTTGTACAAAAGAAAAAAGTGCAAGCGACCGAACATTACGATAGTAACGTGACGTGCCCCTCAAAGTAATATTATGCCTCATTTACAGTAAAATGACCACCGAATCTATGATATCAATCACTTGACGTGCTCTTCGCCATTTAACGACATGGGTAACACGTGTTTGAAAGTTTTTACCGTTGATTTTGAACGGCACCAAACCATGGTATTTTTGGGAGTATGTACTTTCACTTCTTATATCCTGCTTAATTCGTATGATGATACATCTTTATCTTTTTTAGTATACTTCAATAATGATTATAAGATACCCCAAAGTGAGCTCCATAATTTTTTATATTAAAATCCACTTTTATAACAAAATTTGTGAATGTATTTCTTTTATATATGAAAAAAAATGGTATATAGCAAAAATTAGGAGTACTAAAGCACCAAACCACGGTACTTCTGGGAGTACGTACTTCCACTTCTTATATAATGCTTAATTCGTATGATGATACCTCTTTATCTATTTGAGTATAATTTAATAATAGTTATAAGATACCCCACAGTGAGTTCCATGATTTTTTTATATTAAAGTCAACTTTTATAGCAAAATTTGTGCATGCATTTCTTTTATATATGAAAAATGGTATTGTCGGTGTATTAGAACCGATCTTACGTAAAGATTATTTGATTCGGGGGGTCTCCTAAGGATGAGATCACGCAGAGTGGATTGACACGGGATGTTTAGACAGGTTCAGGCCTTCTCCGGAGAGAATAATAACCCTAATCCTGTGTGTATGGTATTGTTGATGATCTAGCAAAGGACTAAAACTATTACAGAGAATAGTGCTTGTGTTTCTACTTGACTAGCCCTTGTTTGCCGTTGTTCTTCTCTCTGTCCCCTTTGTCTCTCTGCTTGATGCCCTTATATAGTCGTGAAGAAGTAGCCGTTTTGCCTGCGAGATGTGCCTAATTAATGTAATGTAACGCGCATGATGGCGATGAATTACCGGCGCCTTGACTTCTTCACGCCATCTGGCAATTATCTTCCAGAGATAATGGGGTATTTACACACCATTAATACGCGGAATAATAGTGCGTGTAGACCGTTCGGATTCCTTAATCAATTGGACCTACTCGTGCAGTAGGTTTGATTATAAGGTGGTCGTAGTTTTCCGGTCGTAGAGGACTTACGACCGGTAGCGATCGTAGAAGAACTTACGACTATGTAGTGGTCGTAGAAGGACTTACGACTATGTAGTGGTCGAGAAAGGACTTACGACCATGATATAGTCGTAGCAAGGCTTACGACTATGGGGTGATTGTAGAAGAACTTACAATCACTTGTTAGGCCTCTCCTTATAGATATAAGGGTACTTACAGGGACTATGTGACATCATATTTACCCATAATAAGAATTATAGATAAAAGATAAAATGAGGATTATTAGATCCTCGTCATCTAGCCCCCCAGCTTTAAGTGAAAGTAACTTACTTGGTAAAGGTTTCGTAAATGGACTTACGACCATGACCATGTCGTAGAAAGATAGTCGAAGGAAAAACTCTTCCGATTGATACTTCCTTTGACCAGAAAGATTTGGTCAAGAAAGTAATTTTACTTGGAGGTGATGAAACGAACCTAACTTTCCCGAACAGGCCATCTGGGGAATTGCAAACAATCTCTACAGATCTGTTGATGAGACGGTTCGCGAAGCGATTGCAATCGTGAAGATTGCTTACGACTATCAAAAGTCAGAAAACCCTACGACCGTCTGGTGGTCGTAGTAGGGGAATCGGAGAAAAAGCCTTTCCGATTGATATTTCCTTCGACCAGAAATACTTGGTCAAGAATGTAATTTCGCTTGGGGGTGACAATACGCACCTAATTTTTCTCGAACAGACCATCTGGGGAATTGCAACCGGCTCTCACAGACTTGTCCGATGAAGCGGTTCCCGAAGCGGTACAACCAACTCCTCTGCACCTATAGGCGAGCCGGTTTCGGCGGCGGAGATCGTGCGGTTATAAAAACTTACCAGGAGGTAGACTTGGGTTTTTACTTTTCCCCCAAATCACTCCGCTGTTCTTCGAGCTCTTGCTTTCTTCGTCCTCGACTAGGTTTCATCTTCTCATAGCCAACCCAATCAAAAACTTCTTGCTTCCGGCGAAATGGCCAAGAGAGTTTCTGAATGGGAGGAATCGGAGATGGATGCGGCTAAGATCAAGATCTTGGTCGATGCCGGAAGATCGAGAGAAGGCTCGGTGAAGTGGATTCCGCTGTCGGGCGAAGATCGCCATCGGGGAAAATGGGCAAATCCCGCCTTCCAAGCGTATTGTGAGTGCGGCCTTGATTACCGCCCACCCCTTTCTTCTGATGAGTACTCGAACACTTTGGGGTGGGCCGTGAACTTAGGTCCCAATTCCATTACCATGTTGAGTGTGTTCGTATCTGCGAGGCATACACAGGGATTCCGCGGATCTCGAGTGTTCCAATATTATTATGGGATGGCTCGACAAACCGAATTGCCTAAGTCTGCGATCAAGCTCCACGACTCGAAGTCGAAGGAGTACATTGAGCTTTACCCGGTCTTCGTGGTCGGGCCGAGGAAAGAGGTGGTTCTCTTTGGAAGGTCACCTCTGAAGACACCTTTCTTTTGAGGGAAGGTCGCTGAAAAGAAATCTTCATGGGACTCAACCCCAAGATATCAGTAGGATTAGCCCTTATATTCAAGCTATTAAGGACTTGAAGGAAGAAGGGTGGCCGGATGGCATGTGGTGAAGGATTTCATCACACGCCAAATCGATCCTCTGAAGAAGCGAGCATCTCCTATGTGGAGGTACTCGGGAAGAGGAGACCCACCGAGACTATGAGGAGGGTAAGCAATTGTCGATTTAGCTCTCCGTTTGGTCTTTCTTAACCTTGTCTAATATTTTTATCTGTTTACGGATCTTTCACAGTGAGGTTGACTCAGTCGTCGACTCATTTGTGAGAAGTCTCCGCACTCAGGGGCGGTTCCTCAAGTCATTGCGGTTTTATCCGCAGATGAAAAGATGGATCGCCTAAAGGTAATCAAAAATCTGATTCTTTCTTTAGGACTTTATAGTCGTAGGAGATACTTACGACTAATGGTGATCGTAGAATATCTTACGATCAATAAAAAGTCGTAGAAGAACTTACGACTTAGTACTAGTCGTAGAAAAACTTACGACTAATTAGTGATTCTTCTTTTACGCTTTGCTTTACAGAAAGTAGGCATGGAAAATCGTCAGGACGACGAAGAAGTCGTTCTGATGACTATTGGCGCTGGGTTGTCGAAAGACAAAAGCTCGGCTCCTCCCTCGAAAAGACGTCGACTTGTAAAATCTGCCGACAAGGGGAGCAAGCTCGAGCTCGGTCTTTCGACCGCACCCTCTACAAGGCTGCGGCGGTAGTTGTATCTGAAGAGGTCGCGGCCGTCCGGCCGAGGAGGTTGAAGCAACAACCTCTTAAGCGCAAACCTCGCAAGGCTAAGGTACCTTCTATTATGACACGGAATCTTTACGCATCGGTGCCACTCCTAGTTTTATTAAGCAACTGGAAAGGAGAACGGAAAGATTTTATGTCTTTATGAAGGAGGATGCACATCGGCAAACTGCAATGAGGCGATCTTTATACGGAATGGTCGAGGCCGATCTCGTCCATCCAGAGAATCGAACCGAGCCACGGTCCTGTTCCAACTCTACGACTGCGTGATCGTGGTGAGCCAATTGTTGAACCTCGACCGGGCGTGGTCGTGGAGAAGAAGAGGTCCTCCGTTGGGAGGATTGCTCCAAAATTCTGGTTAAGACCAGTGCGAGGTATGTGAAATGTACTAAAGTGTAAGAACGACATTTACCTTTTTCTTTTCACAACCTGATTTGCTTTTCTTTATTTCATCCGACTCCTTGAATTTCAGAATGCTTCCACTGAGAAGTCCATTGCCATCCCTTCAGTTACTGGGGAGGTAGCAATGGAGGTGGTCGAAGCATCACCTTTGGCCCAGGTGGCCGATGAAGTCGAGACTCCCAGTGACTCCACACTGCTGAAATTGTAGCTACGACTCTTGAGGTAGCGGCCGTTACTGTTGAGGTGGCTGCTACAACTGCTTAGGTCGTAGAGACAACAGAGGCAGCTGTGGAAGCCTCTGGTCAAGGTGGTGAACAGCCTGCGCACCACTCTGGGAAGGAAAATGTAGGAGCGTTCCTTCCCTACCCAAAGAGAAGTTCTGAAGCGAAGGAGAAAATTTCACTTACGTGGTGACTTCTTTGGTCCTGCCTCCGTCGTAGGGGCTTCTGCTTACAAATCTCGTGACCGAGTTCCCCATCCCAAAGATATTCCCAATATGGAGAATACTTTTGATAACGAGCGCCTTGAGAAGGTGTGGTGGGACAAAGTTGCGAGGATAGATAAGCCGCAAAGACCGGACTTTGTATATTCAACGTTTGCTAGGGCGACTATGAATGTAAGTATCTTGAAATACTTATATCGTGGCTTTTCTTCCTTTCTTCTTGCTTTCTTTTGCGTAAAGCTCGAGCAAATTGTCGTTGTCGGTGAGTATCATCGACAACTTTTAAACTAAGACAGAGAAAGAACTACTGCAAGCAGAGGCGAGAGGTGGTAAGTCACTTATCATTCATAGTTGTTTTCGACTTAAATACTCGTATAATGCTTTACGAGAATAGTCATGGAAGAAACTCATGACAAAGTATTAGTCGTAAAAGCTTACGACTACTTACGACCGATAGTGGTCGCAGAAAGACTTACAACCATTCGTAGTCGCAGAAAAACTTACGACTAGGTCGGTGGTTGTAGAAGTATTTATAACCATTCTACTGATTTTTATCTCCATCTCTCGTCCTTTGTAGGTTAAGCAATGATTCAAAGACCTTAGCCGACTCGCTCGACTATGAAAAAGAGGAGTCGAGGAGGCTAAGGAATGAAGTATTAACCTCTCGGAAAGACTTGAGAGGTTGTCTCGCATCTAAGAAATTGCAGGAAAAAATAAGCGATGAAGTCTTGAACTTAAGACTGCTTTTGAGTTTTAACCTTTACCTAACTCTCATTTCTTCTTGAGATAAAGAAAATGAGATGAAGAAGCTCGGTGATCAAGTTGGAGACAAATCTTTGGTCATTCAGAGTTTTCCGCATTACCAAGAATAAGGATCAAGAACTTGAGGTTACGAGAACTCAAGTCACGGGTAAGTAACTCTTTACCGTTGTCCTTTTGAGTGTTTTCCTTTTTAATGTCAATTCCTTGTTCGAAATTGCTTTGCCCAATTGAGAATCCTTGAGGTGAAATCCAAGCAAAGACCTTGATCGCAATGAGTCCGTCGCATTGCTAAGATGAATCTGAGAGGACATCGGGCGTGGGAGCAAAGCATCTCAAACTGTTGCTTTCCATCGCGAAGAGGTCAAGAAATTGGATTCTCAATTAGTAGGTAAGAAATGCTTTTACCTACAAATATCTTTGTGTTATGTTCCTCTAGAAGTATTTTTGTTTGACCGGTATTATTCTTTTCAGAACAAGTGGTCGAGAACAAAAGCTTCGTGAGGCTTCGACTTGTACCCAACAGAGATGGAGTCGATGAAGACTAGTCTTCAAGGCAACATCACTCTCTGAACAATGTGCTTAGTGAGCTACATTCGAGGGAAAACTCCTCGAGAAGATACTATAGTTTGCTCACACAAGTACTATTGGAGAACAAGTCGGAAAATTGCAAGAAATGGTGACCACTCTGAAGGCTAATCAAAATTTGAATCAATAAGGAGGCGATCGAAGTGCATGAAGTTACGCTTTGGCGAAACTTAAAGCTCAAGATCCCCGCCTTAATGTTAAACCAATCGAAGCCGACTTCGACTGTCCTGAATCAGAGGCAAGTCGTCTGATTGTGGAAATCGATCGATTGGCAAAAGGTGGCGAGGAAATGCGACTAGGCTCTCCCCGTGAGTAATCTTGTAACTACTTTGTAAAGCGCACAATTTTTGTTGATGAGTAATATATGATCCGCTTTATTTCACGAAAATCATCTTGTCGAGTAGTTAGTAACTCAAAAGATAATAAGCGAATGAAAGACGAATGAAAGACTAAGAATTGAAGTCAAATTAATAACTTTATCCTAGCCCCGACTATTTGTTTAGATTGTTTAGACAATCTAAATAAATAGTGTTTAAACAGGTTTTGAAAACAAAGAGAGGTTTATTTAACTTATAGCTTTTGTTACGGTGTCAAGCATCGGTCGAAAGAGTTAAAAGCGACTCGTCACTAGGAAGTTCCTTCTAGTGGGCGGGACCACGTCTGTAAAGGAAAGGCTTCGACTAGGTGATGTTTTCATTTCCGACTAGTTTAATTGAACCAAGAACGACAACTTGAGTTAAGCAGGCGTCTTAGAGGACTTTAGTAATTGTTCGTCCTTTTTGGTGGACTTGATAAGTCTTTTCGATAGCAAAAGTAGGAGGCGAGCGGCTAGGAAGTTTCCTTCTAGTGGGCGGTGACCACATGCAGAGAGGAAAGACTTGACTAGGTGTGTCTCTTCCTTCACCGCTTAAAACAAATCGAGTACATCAAAGGTGGTCGAACAAATGTAAGAAAGTGTACTCTACTTAGAATATTTTTGAATTGGTGAAAAATAGACTAAGATTGAGAGAGTTGGCTTTGAGAACATTTATTTGGATAGAACCGGGCTCTTTGTCTTGGCGGCAAAAATGAGTAACGAGTCAATGCTTGAAATTCCTTCTAGTGGCGTAACCACATGCAGAGAGGAGAAGTTTCGTCGGATAGCGTTTCGCTTTTGGCCGGTGTAAAGAAAAGCGGGTGTTCTCATATCATAGTCGAAAGATTAAAAAAGCACTACTCGAAAATAAGGCAAAAAAGAGGTAGAAAGAACCTGGACTTTTATTGCTTGAGAAATCGGTCACACATAGAATTTGCGTGGCAGTCGATGTTCCAAGAGTTTGAGAGAACACATCCCATCTTCCATTGCTAGTCGTGCAGACCGCCGAAGTTATTTCGACCCTTCGTAAGGACCTTCCCATTTAGGGAAAGTTTATTCCGTTAGACTTGGATTGGCGAGCCTCAATACCAAGTCACCTCTGACAAAAGGTGCGAGGTTGGACCTTACGATCATAGTATCTGCGCGAGGCTTGTTGGTAGACTGCCGAACGAATTAAGGCTAGGTTTCTCCTCTCTTCGAGTAGGTTAATGTCATCTGCTCGAAGTTGTTCCTGGTCTGAGTTGTTGAAGGTTTCAACTCGTGTCGACCGCAATTTTAGCTCCGGAGGAAGCATGGCTTCGGCTCCGAACACTAGAAAAAATGGTGTTTCTCCTGTTGCTCGACTGGTGGTTGTACGAACTGCCCATAATATGGAAGGTAATTCTTGTACCCAAGCCCCCGAGCGCTTAACAAGCTGGTCGAAGACTCGAGTTTTAATTCCTCGCATTATTTGGCCGTTTGCACGTTCAACCGCCCCATTACTTTGGGGATGTGCAACAGAAGCATAGCATAACTTGGTACCCAACTCGTCGCAAAATTCCTGAAATTTTGCACTTGCGAATTGTTTACCATTGTCTGTAATTATCCGACTTGGTACTCCAAATCGACTAATTACGCTTCTCATCATGAACCTTTTCTTTGCTTAGTTGTTATCCCATTCTGAGTTCGACTTGATCCATTTTGTGAGCGTGTCAATAGCCACAAAAGGAATTCAAACCTCCGGAGCTTTGGGAAACGGTCCTAGGATATCAAGCCCCAGTGTCAAAAGGCCAAGAAAGAGGTATTGTTTGTAATGCTTGAGCCGGTTGGTGTATCTGTCTACCATGAAATTGTACTGGACACACTTTTTAACCACCTCTTTAGCATCGTGCAGGTGTAGGCGAAGAAAACCTTGTCGAAAGGCTTTACCAACTAATGTTACAGAGGAAGCATCGTCCCACAGATGCCATTGTGTATATCGTGAAGGAGTGTTATTCCTTCATTTTGCGGAATGCATCGCATGAGTATCCCTTAGGTTCCTCGTTTATAGAGGACTCCTTCAACCAAAGTATACATTTTGGCTTTTGGGATAATCGATCGCCTCAAGATCATCTTGGTCGGAACCCTTGCAAAGATACTCGTAGATGGGAGTCATCCGTATCCTCGTAATCTAATGAGGCCATCTCAAGAGGAGGTGCCTCGGTTCTTCGACGAGAGCGGTTTTGGAGTTGCTCCAAGAAAACTCCTTTTGGTACTATGGATCGGAAGAAGCCATCCGAGCAAGTTGGTCTCATGAGGAAATTATCCTTCGAGGATAAATTGTACCTCGAAACCTAAAAATGTTTTTCTAGCTTACGTGCTTACGATAAGTACCGAGCCATTGTTGAGTTAGAGCACCGTACTCTTTCCCAATTTGATTCACGACTAGTTGAGAGTCTCCTCTTACGAGTAGTCGATTTAATCGAGAGTGCTTCGCGGCTCGTATGCCGACTAGCAAACCTTGATTCGCCACATTGTTAGTGGCACGAAAGTTTAATTGTATGGCATACTTTAAGGTTTCTCCTTAGGAGATACGAGACCACCCGACCCGAGCCACTTAAAGTGAGTGACCGTCAAAGTACATCATCCATCGGTCGTGGGAATCGTCTCGGGATCTGAGCAGGTTCAGATTTGTCCATTCGCGACAAAGTCCGCCAAGATCCGGATTTTATGGCCGTTCGGGACACGAAATGGAGGTCGAACTCCCAAGTTCGACCGACCATTTTGCCATGCGTCCATTGTTTCCTTATTATGGAGGATTGCTCCCAAAGGAAACTCGGGCAGCCTGACTATTTTGTGCTTTGAAAATAATGCCGCAGCTTCCTCGAAGACATGAGGAGGGCATACGAAGTTTTGGACACGAGGGTAACGCTCCTTAGGCCCGTGTAAAACTTCGCTACGTAGTAAACCGGTCGTTATGCGTTTTCACGTTCTCGACCAAGATCTTGCGCTTCTTTGCTGTGGCGTGGCGGCTAGGTAAATTAAGAGCGTCTCTTCGGCTTTGGAGAAACGAGCAGGAGCACTCGAAGATACCTCTTGACATCCTCAAAGGCAATGTTTGCCTCGTTCGACCACTCAAAACCTTCATGTCTCCCGAGAAGTTTAAAGAAAGGTAGTCCTTTTCTCCTAGTCGTGCGATGAAACGACTTAAAGCCGCCATGCACCCAAAGAGTTTGGACTTCCTTTTTGTGTTTGGAGGTCGCATCGGAGGATGGCCTTTATTTTTCAGATTTGCTTGATTCCTCGTTCGGATACTAGGAATCCAAGCAATTTTCTGAAGAAATTCCAAACACACACTTCTCGGATTAAGTTTTAAATGGTGCTTTACGAGGTTGTCGAATGTTTCTTGTAGGTCGATGATATGATTAAGTCTCTTAATGCTTTTTACGACTAGGTCATCAACATAGGCTTCCAAATTCGGCCTAATTGAGATGAAAAAGTCGATTGCATTAAGCGTTGAAAAGAAGCACCAGCATTCTTTAGACCAAATGGCATTTTGATATAACAAAAGGTACCAAATGGAGTAATGAATGCGGTCTTTTCTTCATCGTTTAGACACATATTGATCCGTGATATCCGAATATGCATCTAAAAACTTAATATTTCACAACCCGCAGAGAATCAACGGTGATCAATACGAGGTAAAGGAAATCATCTTTTGGACAAGCTTTATTAAGATCGAGAAAGTCTCGCATCGCCATTTGCCGTTTGACTTTTTGACCATTCTGAGGTTAGCCAACCACTCTGGGTGATTGACTTCTCTTATAAAGCCCGCCTTAAGTAGCTTATCAATTCGATTTAATAGCATCTCGTCGATCGGGGCAAATCTCGTAATTTTTGTTTCTACGGTACTTTATCGGCCGTAAAGCTAGCTCGTGCTCGATCACCTCCACAGGGACTCGGGCATGTCGGATGCTTGCCACGAAGACATCTGCGTTAGCTCGGAGGAAGGTAATGAGGGCGTCTTCCTATTTGGGATCGGAAGTCTCCCAATGCGAGCAGTCTTGAGGGTTTCTCTGCGTCGGAGGAACCTCTTTGACTTGGTCGTTCGGCTTTAGTGCGACTTTGAAGGCTTCGACTTGCTAGTCGAAGGTGACTTTCATCTCGAGTTGGTATTTGACCAACCATCTCGAGGATCGTGGTCGCAGACTATCGCCATCTTTTGTCACATTGAATTGTGATCACTCCTTTGGGACTGGCATCTTAAGACATTGATACCCATAATGAGTAGCCATTAAGAATTTTGCCAAAGTTGGTCGTCCGAGTATGGCGTTATATCTTGTGATCGAAATCGACCACATCAAAGGAGACTTTCTCGTCTCCGAAATTACTTGGCGAGCCAAATGTTAAAGGAAGAGAAACTTGGCCAATGGGTTTGGCCGAAGACCCCGGTACGATTCCATGGAAGGAATATCGTACCGGCCTTACCTTTGTCCTGGGTACTTGCATCTCATCCAGGGCTTTGGTAAATAATATGTTCAAAGAACTGCCACCATCAACCAACACTCGATTTACAAGCAGCTTGTTGATGGTGGGTTCACCACAATCGAAATCGACTGATCGACTCATAGTGATCGGGCGATCGTCCTTCTCAAAAGAGATGGTAACTTCCACCACTTGGTAATTTATTGACAAGAGGAGTATGTATGGAATTTACCTCTCGTCCGGCAGCTTTAAGTTGTCGTTTGGAGTCGTATGCCGATGATCCTCCATAGATATGCTCAACGGTATGGTGCGGATCTTGGAATGGCATCTCCTCATCATCGGCGACTTCGACCACTCGTATGTCCCACCGCCGAGAGTAGGGGCGGTGCTTTGTCGTTGTAGTAGTCCTCGAGCTTTCTTTGGAAAACTCGGCGGTTCCGGAGGTCATGTCCTTCCTTTTTATGAAAAGGACACCATCTTGGTTTGTCGTTCCTACGATCAGGGCGCTTACCTTTGCCTTGATCAGGGTTCGACTTGGTGGTTTAGGGCTCTCTATCTTTTACTACCAAAACCTCCTTGAAACCACTAGTTTGTGGCTTTTGACTTTTATTTTCTTCTTGGACTTTTTGCTTTTTGTCCTTACCAACCTCACCGGCTCTCAAGAGCGTGTGTTTCTCGATCGATAGTGTTATTCCACTCATTGCCTCGAAGCGATTGCATATCGATCGGCCATCTCAAAGAGTTCGGCAGCGGTGTTGGGAGGATTTAAAGCAATATCCTCTCGTTATTCTTCTACTACGGACTCCTTGCTTAAAAGCCACGATCACGGAGGAGTCGAAATTTCGGAATTGAGTTACTGAACCCGACTAAAGCGTTTGATGAATTGACGCAAAGTCTCGTTGTTGTTCTGCTTGATCCGGTGCAAGTCGTCTTCCTTTCGGGCGGTTGTATGTGCCTTGGAAATTTGCACGTAGAAGATCACGAGGTGTTGCCAAGAGTAGATCGACTCGAGTGGTTGGTTTAATAACCACGATCGGCGGATCCTTCGAGCACGATTGGAAGGTAATTCGCCATTCGTGCTCTCCTCCTCCTCCGCCGCTTTCGGACGGTTGTTGTATAGATCTGAAGAAACTTCGATGGGATTTTGAGATCCATCAAATTTCTCCATGTTCACCGGTCGAAAATGAGGTGGCGTGAAGCGCTCGAAGGTCGGCGAAAATGCGGCATCCGGTAATTACTTCTTGGCGCCTTCTTTGTAGGAAAGAAGGGTTAATGTCGCCAGTGATCGTATCGACGATACCCGAACAGCGGTGACTGCTCATTGTAGGTCTCGCCGAGAGGAATACTCCTCGTAATCCACCGTTGTGAATTTCTTTGCGGAGTAGTGATTGATCACCTCCTCGGAGGGCTACTTGATCATCGGCCGATCGAAAAGTATTTCTCGAATAGGAGATCGATGTGACTTATGACCGTGTCGATTCCTACGCGAGAAATATTCGATTGGTAGTGGTGAAGAAGTCGCATTGCTACGACTACCGAATGTTGTTGACGAGGTACTTCGGTCTTGTCATCACAGTTGAAGCCTTTGCGCAATCTCCTCGAAGAAAGAGATCGTATCTCGGCGTTCGAGCAAGCTCTTGATTGGGATTCTCAAGCAAGTCGTTGATGTCTGGAGTTCTTGTACCTCCTGTGGATCGATATTGAATGCGCCCGAGCGAGTTCTTACGGGCGCAATTTTCTTTCTTCGGATGACCTCAAAATCCTCCCCGTCAGATCTTTGAGGCCTTCTCAGTGGAGTGCGAGAATGTCGAGGATTTCTCTCGCGTTCATCAGAGTGTTGGTTCTCTCTGTCGCCGGTGGTTCCCTTGCCATTACTACGAGGAGGCGCAGTGCGTGATCTTCGGGGAGGGTTCTCATTTCGTCCTCCATGAGGTTGACTCGATTTGAGGAAGGGCGAAGACCTCCGTTGATGATTCTCACTGCGCTTGAGGCCTCCCGCTTGAGGAGTGCTCGAGAGACACCATCTGGCGACTTGGAGTAATCCCCTCCAGGTAGGGGAACTCCGGGTTATAACTGTCTCCATCCGCAAATGAGATCTGCGGAGAGACGGTCGTATTCGTAGGAAAAGCATGCTTGATCCCACTATCTCTGGAGTTACCCTGAGAGATAGGATCACAAGATGCTGGTGGAGTCCTGGAATGGTGGCTTCCAGGACTTGTCTCACCAGGTCGGACCGCCTTAAGGGAACTTGGACACTTAGAGGAAAAACTCTCATTGTGTCGTGAGTCCTCACAGGTGCGGTTACGTCGGATTGACCCTTGTCCTTGGAGGGAATTGGCTCCTCTGTTGGACGTATCGTTGTGGGGGATAAGGATCCCTCCTCAACTCCATTGATGGGATGGTTTCCTGGAGAATAATCTCCGGAGGCAACATCACCATCAGCGGATGCATCACTCGGCTCGTAGTCGAAACCGGCATCCATGTCGACGTCTGCGTAATCTGCCAAGTCGAACCAGTTCTCCTCGTTCCATTCTCCTGCCATGCTTGCATGAGATTGGAAAAAAGAGAGTATGTTGACAAGAGATTACCGGAAGATCCCCACGGACGGCGCCAACTGTCGGTGTATTAGAACCGATCTTACGTAAAGATTATTTGATTCGGGGGGTCTCCTAAGGATGAGATCACGCAGAGTGGATTGACACGGGATGTTTAGACAGGTTCAGGCCTTCTCCGGAGAGAATAATAACCCTAATCCTGTGTGTATGGTATTGTTGATGATCTAGCAAAGGACTAAAACTATTACAGAGAATAGTGCTTGTGTTTCTACTTGACTAGCCCTTGTTTGCCGTTGTTCTTCTCTCTGTCCCCTTTGTCTCTCTGTTTGATGCCCTTATATAGTCGTGAAGAAGTAGCCGTTTTGCCCTGCGGGAGATGTGCCTAATTAATGTAGTAACGGGCGCATGATGGCAGTAATTACCGGCGCCTTGACTTCTTCACGCCATCTGGCAATTATCTTCCGAGATAATGGGGTATTTACACACCATTAATACGCGGAATAATAGTGCGTGTAGACCGTTCGGATTCCTTAATCAATTGGACCTACTCGTCTGTAGGTTTGATTATAAGGTGGTCGTAGTTTTCCTGGTCGTAGAGGGACTTACGACCAGGTAGCAGTCGTAGAAGAACTTACGACTATGTAGTGGTCGTAGAAGGACTTACGACTATGTAGTGGTCGTAGAAAGGACTTACGACCATGATATAGTCGTAGCAAGGCTTACGACTATGGGGGTGATTGTAGAAGAACTTACAATCACTTGTTAGGCCTCTCCCTTATAGATATAAGGGGTACTTCTGGGGACTATGTGACATCATATTTACCCATAATAAGAATTATAGATAAAAGATAAAATGAGGATTATTAGATCCTCGTCAGGTATATAGCAAAAATTAGGAATACATACTCCTAGGAGTACTAAATGGACGTCTCTCTGAGAATGTATCTAGTGTTAATGGGTAATTCAGTGCTAAGATGCTAATAGCAATCTTGACCGTTGGATCTGAATTGAACAACCAAGATTAATACAGGCTCTCACCTCTAAACCATTTAATCACTTTGCATGCTCCCACTTTTAATGCACATTCATTAATGCGTCTTCATTAAACACCATGCATGCTCCCACATTCAACGATCAAGATTGGTATTAGTACTTTAACACTGAATTACCCATTAGCACTAGATACGTTCCCATATATATATATATATATATATATATATATATATATATATATATATATATATATATATATATATATATATATATATATAATGGGGCTCCATTCCCCATTGGGGAATTGACCCATTAGGGGCCGAGGTTGGGGCTATCTCTTTCCGAATGGGAGTGTTAATATGAAGGGCCGGGGCCATTCCCCTACTCCACATCCTCGCTACCTGCATGGGCCCTGATAACCTCTATGATATGTGGGCCACTACTGCACAGTCTAGCCTCTACACTAAGCCAGCTGGCCCAAGGCCACTAAGGCACTTCATCCGGCCCTGCGTCACTCCTGCCATCTCTTCCCCCTGCTTCAATTCCCTTCGTCCTCTCCCTCCCAATACCCTGGGCGCTGTCGGGACCCAAACCCTCGTCTCCTCCTCCCTTCTGCTCCCCACCACAAACCCTAGCCCCGGTCCCAGCTCGAGGGGGATTCCGCGAGGGGTGGTGGTGTCCGCGAGCTCTCCCGCCGTTTTTCGATGTTGAGCAATGCCGACACTCCTCTTCGTCGGCGATGACTGCGACGGCGAAGCGCCCCGCCATGGAGGAGAACGCCGGGGGAGCCAAGGCGGCCGCGCAACAGGCAAAGAAGTGCGTCACGCCCGGCAACATCACCAATGTCGCTATGGGAGGGAGGGCTGGCTCCGGGAAGGTCACGACCCCGACGGGCAATGCGGTAAGGCTCCGAGAGTAAGGGATCGATGCGAAATTGGGGGATTGTTTTGTGAAATTACTGGTGTTTTCTTGTCTTGAGTTGATATCTTTCGGGTCTGGGTCCCCGTGAGGCACCGATAACCCGATGGAGGTGGAGAATATCACCCGACGACATAGAACGGGGAACAGGGAATTTTTCCTTCTCTCGGGGGCGGGGCTGTTCCACCACTCCCCACCGGAGAATGACCCCGTTGCCATCCCTACATGTGAATATGTGTAGTAGAGATAGAAGGAGATGCACGCGGATGGATTTTGCATCTATCCATGCTGTGTTTTTGGAGAAATTTTTTTACAGAAAAGACTAAGGAACGCGGACGGGTATATGCACGTGGCCAAGCCCATCATCCCACACCACCGAGAATTTTTATTATTATTTGACCTATTTTTTTAATTTAATTTAATTGCTAATCTATCTTTCTAATCTGTCTTTCTTGATCATACTACCACCCGTAACGTGACAAGATAACACTGCCACGCGCGGAATAAGTCTAGCTAAATGACCATTTTGGCCACACCACCACCCGTGACGTGACCAAATAACACTGTTACGCCGCTAGTGGTAGAGTGACAGGATTTGACTATGTCATGATAACTGGCGCGACAGTGGTAGCATGATCACGTCACATGTGGTGGCTTGTCTAACAAGATCTGATTTAGAAATAAAGTTAGTGAGAGATTCATAAAATAAATAAATTAAAAGTAGACTAAATAAAAAAGTTGCACCACCGACGCTATCCCATATGAGTATTCGATATGCTACAACAAGTCGCTTTCCATCTTATTCTACTGCTTGCTACTTACGAGTAGCAACCAAGAACCAACCCTGCATGTTTTGTTTCAGAGGTCAACACGGAAGACAGCCTTAGAGGGAGGGAGAAGGCTTGTGCCCTCCTTTTTCTTTTCTTTAGGACATGGCCCTGATTGTGATGGCCTGCCAGCCAGCTTTTGCTTAGAAGTTAGAAGTTGTTCTAAATAGCAGACAAAAGTCGAAAGCCGGTCTGGAGTAACTTCCCGCGGCTTTTGATGGTTGAAGTTCCGTGTTTACTACTGAAGTTGACGAAAATTACGTTTATCACACTAAGTATAAATACCCAATCTCACCTCTCTCTCACCCCATTCTCCCATCCGCAAGCCACATGAACGGATGGAGCAGCGGCGCTAGGGTTAGCGCCTCCATCGTTCGCACCGGATTGCCTCCCTCCGCTCAACGCTACCACCTCTGTCCTTCGCGCTGGACCGCCTCCCTCCACCCATCCCTACTGCCGCGCTGGCACGAACCTCCCAGACCGCGCCACCTTGACCTCCACCGGCTGTGGCGCCGCAGCACCTCCTCTGCCAGACGCGCTGCCACTGTTCGCTGTCGTCCCCTGCTGCCGCCCCTTCTCCCTTGGCTCCGACCGGTCGCCTCCACCTGTGTCGATCTAGGTTTTTTTTTTTTCATTTTCCTTCCTTTTTTATGATATAGATTAATTACTTATGTAATCATGGAATTGATTACTTGTGAAATGAAATTTAATTTGCAATTTATATGCTTATTACTTTCAACACGTCATCGGCCTCTTCCCCCGGTGTCGACCACCTCTATCGCCTCCGTCGACGCCGTGGTTTCGCCCGACGTCACCACCTCCATCCTCCACGCCGGACCGCCTCCCTCCGCCGCCGCTCGATCTCGCCCCCGCGTCGCCTCCTCCAACTGATGCCGCTCGATGCCGCCGCCCCTTCTCCCTTGGCTCCGACCGCCGCCTCCACCATTGCCAATCTAGGGTTTTTTCTTTCTAATATAGGTCAATTACTTATGTAATCATAGAATTGGTTACTTGCGTAATCACGTGATCCGATGATTGCCGTAAGATTTACCGGTATGCATATTTAATTATTGTCAAAATGAAATTTAATTTGCAATTTATATGCTAATTTCTAAAATTTGCAATTAAATTTTGTTAGATTTCACGGGAATAGATATACGAAAGTTCAAAAGCAGCTTCGGTAGAACATAAAACACCAAACTTCGGTAGCTCAATCTTTCAGCTCAGGTTGAAGGCAAAAAGCAGCTTCCGTCCCAAAGGGGGCTGGCTAAAATGAAGACATCACTCTACATATGTACAGGATGAAAGAGGAACTCTGATTTTTTAAAAAACTTGATTGGGTAAGTATTTTGTAATCCGTTTCTGATATACATTCTCCTTTTTCTTATTATTAATATAGTGCAGTAGGGGCCGTAAAAGGGGGGCATGGAATAGATCGAAAATTGCTGATCCCCCGGGGGTGAATTTTTATTATTATAATTAATCATTATTTTATTTTAAAATACAGTAACATACCTGTTTTTTTATTTTACAGAAATAACTCTATATCGCTCCACCGCTGGACGACTTGAGTCTAGTTGCTCAACCAGTGGGCGACTGATCCAAGTCGAGCGACACATGGACTAATCGTCCGGTGGTTGAGTTGGGCGACTAGTCCACTTATCGCTCAACCGTTGGGCGATTTTAAATAATTACATTATTTTTTAAATAGTCTGATGGAAATGATTGCGAGAGAATAAATGATATTTTTTAGGTAATATATTTAGCATTTTTTAAAAGTAATCCGATGAAAATACCTAACTCTGTGATGGTAAATTGCCTAATTCAGATAGAACATACCATAAATTCCATAGACATACAATACATTTCATTTTCATTTTGATCTTGGCAAGCAAACAAACCATACATTCTATAGCTACAAATATATATATATATATATATAGATAGGTAGAACAAGTGTCGCGATAATGCCCTCAACAATCCACTTGTTCCTGTTCATCCTCTTCGACATTGCCTAAATCAAGTTTTCATGTCATGGTAAAATCATTTCAGATTATAGTAAAATCACATAGTTAATTCTCCCACAATTATTTCCATTAGATTATTTTTAAAACAATGTAATTATTCAAAATCGCTCAGTGGTTGAGCGACAAGTGAACTAGTCGCCCAACCATTGTCGCTCAACCATCAGGCGATTAGTCCATGTGTGGCTGGATCGTTGGGCGACTCGACTCAGACTCAGACTCTGATGAGTCAGAGTCGCCCACTGCTTGAGTCGCTCAATGGTGGAGTGATGGAGAATTATTTCTGTAAAATAAAAAAATAGATATATTACTTTATTTCAAAATAATATAATATTTATTTATAAAAAATTCTTCCGAGGGCAGCTTCATGGATTCAATGGACCTTACGTGGGTTATATAGATATTTTGGGCTGTACGCCCAGAACTGGCCTGCTCTGACATAATCGAGGTCCTCTGGGTTGGGCTTCATCATCGTAGAGAGAGGACAATAAGAAGTGTTGTGCTGCTGCTGCAGGCAATGCCAATCACACATCACAGAGACACGACAACCTCAGGCTTACGTTGCACACCGCCCTCCGCCATAAAAGAGGAGGGTGTTCGCAGCTCAACTCCCCCACCATAAAGAGGGGAGTTGAGCGGAGAAAGGCAACCTGTACAGTACGGGGAGCTTATGACAGCTACCACAGGATTGATTTATAAACCGAGGAACACACACTAGTTGCTGGTTAGTCCAGTGCAGTCCGCACCACAAATGCACCGATCTACAGTTTCCCCCTCCGCACTGATTACTACAGTGTCAATGTCGCGTATTGCTTACGCACTCGCAAATCGTCATTCGCATCTGATCTTTGCATTACAGCAAAGGATCCGAATCTGACGTGCACTATGTCACCCATGACTCTGCAAGAACAGGCACGTCCTGCAAGTCGAAGAGATCCTGCTGCCTGCCTGTAATCGTGTCCGAAGCTGTTCACCTAGATACCTGTCCGCTACTCCCTACCCCGGACGAACCGTTTTCCCCATGCATCAAGCGCGGACATGCGGCTTTGCTAGCCCCTCGCCCAGCCGCTCATGCACGACCCGCGCCTAGCAAAGCCTCCCGATTTCTCGCCACTATCACGTTGTGTTGTCTGCAGAAGTTGCCTTCGTGCGGCTATAAATACCGGAGTCGCTCCCACTCTCGGCTATTCTTAATTTTGTTCTCGTTCTCGTGGTTATCGCTGAGAACATAGATAATAGAATAATTTTTTAGAGATTAAAGAGTGTTTAGAGCAATAGTTAGGACCGTATCAATATAGAATGCCCCCTGAAGGGAAGGGAAGTTTTCCTCCACCGCACTTGCCGTTATGACCGTAGTCGTAATTAATTAGTCTTAAACAACTAGTGGTAACTAATATAGTTTGTACTCGTAATTAAATAGCTATAAATAATTTAATCGTAGTTAATTACTGCTTATTATTAAGAGGTAATGAATTAGTCGTAATTAATGTATCGGTAATTAAGTAACGCTTAGTAATTATTGGTGATTAATTAGTCTTTGTTATTTAAGTTTGAATTAGTTAGTGGTAAAAAATTAGCCATAATTAATTCAATGATAATTAATTAGCCAAAATTAATATAGCTTTAATTAACTAGCCATAATTAATTAGCCATAATTAATTTAGTGGTAATGAATCAATGGTAATTAATAAATAGTAATTTTTCAGTCATAGTTTATTAGTGATAATTACATTAGAGCAAATGAAGTGGTTGAATTTATATGGTCATAATTAATTTGTTGGTAACTAATTATTCGTAGTTAATTTGTGATAACTAAATAAACATAATTAATAATGATTAATTAGGTTTGTGTGTAGTTAATCAGCCTTAATTAATTAATCGTAATTAATTCAGTGGGAATTACTCGTAATTAATTTAGTGGGAATCGATTATATGTAATTCAGTGGGAATCAATTAGGTGTAATTAATTCAGTGGGAATCAATTAGATGTAATTGAAGAAATATTCCCATGTAGATAGTCGTGTATAGTTAATTAATTAGTGATAATCACATAGCCCATTTATTATATTGCATACCGTAAATCGGGATGTTGTGGATCTAGGTTATTTCGAACATGCAAGACTTGATAGTGTTTTATGGCTACGGTCCCGTACAGGCCGGACCCGATGGGTTGCACATGTCGAGATGGCAGTACAAGGTGGTCCGAGTCGAGGGGCTCGGTGCGAGGATATTCATGAGCTTAGGAGATGCATCCGGAGGGAGTTCGATACAGAGCCAATGACGAAAAAACTTGTCATCGAGGGATCACCTGCACGAGTAGGGGAGGGCAGGGTGTATGGGATATAGTCAAGGTGAATGGAAACGTGGCATGTGGGCCAATACATGCAGATTGCTTCTCAGCCCAAGGCAGCGATATACGGAAAGCCAATGATGTACGCGAATTTCGTACGTAGGGTGTCGGGAAACCATGATGATGCTGGTGCCTTGGGAAGCAGGCAACCGCAGGCGGGGCTTGAAGATGGTAGCACAGAATGTACTGTTTTAGAGGAAGTCTACGAGAGAAGACTTGCACATAATTTTGTGCAAAATGAGGGACGGGACTGTGGTGGTCGGCCCGGATTGACTGCCACAAGTATCTACCAGACCAGCCTGTCGGGTTGAGTCCGACGAGAACACCGACCCTGCCTCGCATGGTAGCGAGGAGGACACACCCCAGGGTGGTGGTCCAACTGGTGGAATTGTGTCTTTGGAGCTGCCGTATGTGGCATCCAGACTTGATGATGTCGTAGTGCGGTCGGTCGTACTGCCACAAGAAGAAGGGTTCGAGTGGGGGTTTGATACTAACACCCTCTTAGTTGGGCAGCAGTTCCCTAGCAGGATGGTAGTGCTGCAAGCTATAGCACAGTACACATTGTCCATCAACCATATGTACCGGGTGCACCGGTCTAACCCAGAACATTACGTAGTGAAGTGCCTAGTGGAAGGGTGCCCTAGCAAGGTCAACGCTCACTGAGCAAAGTTCTTTTGCTCGGTCTTCACGGTCAAGGCAGTGTCCGACCACACTTTCGAGCTTAGCGAGCCGCTGTGACAGCATCAGAATGTGACTTCCGTATATGTGGCAAGCCTCATCAGCCACCTCGTTGCAGAGGACGTGTTTGTCTTCCCCTAGATGCTACTGTCAGAAGTTGCTAATCTGGTTGGTTATCCAATCAGCTATATCAAGGTTCGACTAGCCGAGTAAAAGGTTACCGGGTCCATGTGTGGGACATACAAAGAGGTGTACAACCTTGTGCCGAGAATGCTTCACCAGATCGTCGAAGCAAACCCTGGCACGTACATAAAAAGGTTGAAAGTGAAGATACTGACGGAGGCCCCAACTACTTCATACTGGATCGAGTGTTTTGGGCTTTCGCCCACGCTATAGAGGGCTTCAAGTTCTGTCGTCATGTGCTCACGATGGATAGTACTTTCCTCACGGGGAGATACAAGGGCACCATTCTCACAGCGGTGGCGGCCAACGCGAATGACCAGCTTCCCCCGGTTGCTTTTGCCATCGTAGAGAATGAGAACACATCCAATTGGTTGTAGTTCTTGGCGAATGTGAAGTGGGCAATTGTGGGAGACCGGCCCAACGTATGTCTTATCCCAGACAACAATGTTGGGTTGTTGTTTGGCTCTGAACACCATGAAGAATGGGACGAAACCCCCTCACCAGTGGAATGACGTGGAAACCCGGTGGTGCATGACGCATCTTGCATCAAACTTCTTCACGCGACTGCGCAGTTAGGAATAAATGAAGACATTCAAGGCATTGTGCATGCAGAACCAGAGGCAAAAATTTGAGTCCATCTAGACAGACCTTGAGCATCAGACTACGAGGTGTACAGGGAGTCCCCTCTGGAGGCACAGGAGGGACAACAAGCTGTGGGCGGGCTATTCGGGAGCACCATAAGTTTTACGCAGTGGATTAATCTCCACGCTCTTGGTGTTGGAGAAATGGTCCCTACTCTATGACACAGACGATGCGAGGTATGTAATTATGACGACCAACATGTCCGAGGTGTACAATAGCGTGCTGGAAGGTGTGTGTGCCTCCCTATCACTGTGATCGTTGAGGAGACATGGACTCGCATGGTTTGTTACTTTGTCAATACAGCCACCGCAGCGAGGTGACAGTTGAAAGAAGGGAAGTAGTGGCACGAGAATATGCAGAGGTATGTGGACCTAAAGATGGAGAATGGCCGAATGCCTGACATCCGGGTGATCGAGGACCACATGAGGAAGTACGAGATCAGGCTGAGACAGAAATACGTCAATAGTCATACCAGGGGGGAAGAAAACATGCATACACCCTGGATGATGTGGTTACATGCACCTGTAACAAGCCGAAGCTCCTACACAAGCCATGCTTGCATGTGTATAAGTCGTGTGCGCAACTAAGGCAGATGTCAGTACTATAACACGCAACATCTTTTTGGTACATGGAATGTAGAGTTTCACTTGTATGGCATTGACATGAACTATAGGGATCTTTGACCGGACAGGGTGCAATGTGGCCCCAAAAAGGCCTTGAAATCAACAGAGAAGGGACGACGGCAGACGCGGCTCTTCCGAAACAACATGGATAACAGCCAGTATGGGGGCCTGAGCCGCACGATGAAGTGCAGAATATGCAAGACCCTTGGGTACTCCATGAAGGATTGCCTCAACAGAGCGAGCTCATCTAGTCGCCATTCAGTGTCGTAATTTATTGTATTGTCTACTTGTATGGGGACCGTCATGTCATGTAAATGGGTAGTCTGCTCATATTTGTGCACATATTTACGTCATTCTTTGTTAATGCGTACGTATCTTGACATTATATTTGTTTCAAACTGACCCGCCCTTGTTTTGTGCGCAGCAGCAAAACATTAGGTCAGCCTAGAATATGCCTGGCTCGTCGTCGAAATTTTATGCAAAGATACTTCAGAAGCGCGAGTGTCTTGCAAAGAGGGCTAAACAGTCGGCAATGTGTGCGCGAACAACTCGTACCACCAGAATTTTCACACCTGCAATGTGTGTGCGAACAGCCGGCGAAGACCATTCGGTCCACACACCCGACCACCGCCGCCCAGGTATATTACACGTGTGGGAATGTCCTCATAAGAGAATCTTATGTACACATCGATGTTTACACCCTATGTTGAATTCCACAAATTTCTAACTTCATCCGGGCGTAATAACAACCCGAGATGCGTTGCAACTTCTTCCAATGAATCGACGGCCTAGAGATATACGATAGGGCGTTCATCCCGCAGAAGTACATATTGAACTACGCGATGCGAGCCGAGACCTTCCAGCGATGGAAACCTTACATACCAGACCCTATTGAAAAGGCTCCGGATGAGCCCAGGACAGTAGGGTGGTGGTGGACCCCCAAACAGGAAGCTAAGTACGACAAGGGGAAGGCTCCTGCTACTAATACCAATGCCATCGAAGCTTTTCCTGTCGCCCGGGCACACTCCATATCGAAGAGGTGAGTTATGTACATTTTGCATACTGATTATGTATTTGGCATTTCGTTCTGCTAACATTATGCAATCATCCAGCTCATCTCACAGAATATGGATGACTTCGACACTCGCCATCATCGTGGGTAGTCCCAAGACAAGGGGAAGACTCCTACTACTAAGACCATGAAGGGATACGGGTAGGCTACACTAGCTGGCAATTCAAAAAATCTACCACGTAAACCAGGAAGCCATGCAAGTAAGAGATCATAGATCGTTACCACTAGACGCGCAGTACAGTGGAAGAAGAGTTGGAGCAGCCGGATCCAATGTAGAGCTCGTCGATGTAGTGGTCGCAGTTGATCATTCGACGTCCTCGTCGCCGATTGTCTTCTCCAACAACCAATCGCGTCCCTTGCGAAGTCGTGGATCGTCCTTTAGCGCAACAGCAACCGCAATAGCGCCTCTACCGTATACACATGTCCGGGGATGGAACACCGTACGTCGGTGTGCTAGCACCAACTCGCACGGTAGGGCTCTTGAGAAGATGACGACTAGAGTTTTGTTGGAGCAACTCACGTCACGTCTATCTCTCGTCTCCCTCCCAACAACCTCATGTATCTCCTTATATAGTGCCCATGACGGAGCTTGTCCGAACACGTTTGTTCCAACCCGTTAAGTGTGTGACCCGGTAGGTTCATGCGTAAACAGTTGTAACTCGAAAACACCTTTCTGACCATGAGTCGTTAGTGGTTCCTATCAGGACATAACGATTCCAGAATACACATAAATTATATCGGACAAACATTAATACAACATGATTTACGACCAGGTCCTTATCACTTATGACCAGTTCATATCTCTATACGAATAGTTCATATTTAGTCAAAACTAGTTCATAACTCCTTACGACTAGTTTACGACCACTTAGTGATTATGTTCGACTAGTCTATGACAAGGTCGTATCTCCATACGACTAGTCTGTATCTGGTCGAACTGAGCGACCTGCTGGTGTATTCTCCCTTTCCCTCATGATATCCAGTTGAACTCCATGTGAGATAATTTTGTCATCCATGAACTGTTCAATACTTTCTCGATCAAGTGTCGGATAATTTCACATGGTCGAACTCTTCGACCACTAGTGGTATGGCCATGCACTTTCTTTATCCGACCACATCGAGGGGTCCAGAGATATCTCTCCTGTTATGTTAGGAGGGGCAAATCCCATATCCGACTAGTCACATTCCTCCGCATATTTCATAGCATACCTGAAAGCTACCTTTATGTCTACCTAGTTACGGAGTAGCGTTTAGCAACTCCAAAGTGTACTATTACACATATAGAAAATTATGCTGATCTTAGGTCTAAGGATTATACATCATCATTGCTTGAGACCAACTAATGACACATGAAATAATAATAATCTCAGTAGTGTCTCATGGTGGGTCAATCCAACACCATATCTCTAACATGTGTTCACATTATTGATTTGATATTCCTATAACCATGACCGGTGAAACATGGTCATCAATCAATACATGTGCTGGTCAATGAATTACTAGTGTGCCAACCAGTGACATCCGATCAAGGATACATTTAGAACAACATCATATAAGTTAAAGAGCTTCACCAACCAGTCACATACTTGTTAGTTTTTATCAATGATGATTCATTCAAAGAACAGAATAAAATTTATTCTATAACTCGTAAACATAGACATGATACAATCATTTTTATGATTGCCTCTAGGGCATATCACCAACAGATGGCGGTTGTCGCAGCGTTTCCAGTCGCCCATTTGCACTCCATCTCGAAGAGGTGAGTTGCGTACAATTTGCATCATGATTATGCATTTAGCCTTACGTTCTGCTAACATCATGCAATTGTCTAGCATGTGTCGCAAAACATGGATGACTTCAACACTCTCCGCCGACGTGGGCAGTCACGAGGCAAGGGGAAGGTGCTGATGTGGTGCGAAGACTAATTTTGATCCTCAAAAAGGACCGTGTGTGTACCTTTGTAGAATCAAGGATAACCGATTACAGGGTAGTGAATAACGGGTTTCCAAAAACTTTTCAACTAATTATCAACTTTATCTTAATTGTCCTAACAAAGATTTCTAGCACAAATTCAAGCAATAAAGTACTATGCCATTTAAGACTATCAAATCCTATGTCAATACTATATACAATTCTAGCTAAGCAAATCTACACAAGTAAATTGCTAGAAATATAAATGGGGAAATAGTAAAGACAAGGAATAAGCCACAACGGAGACAATGATGTTTTTCCCGTGGTATAGAAGACTTTCCGGTCTTCACTAGTACATGTTGAGGTAAGTCTAAATGAATTGGACCGGCTCCATGTTGAGGTAAGTTCTCGATTTCACTATGGATGCTCTTCCTCCACTCTACATATGGTGAGCTCCAAACCAATCACAACTGTTGCCGGGCCTCTTCACAATCTTCTTGAAGAGATCACTGTGCAAATCTTCTCCAAGCCGTCTAGGTGCCGGCAAGCACCAAGAGTAACAAATCGCAGTACTTGCTTGAAGATTATCAAGTGCCAAAGTGATCAACTAATGATGCAATGCACTTGAAAGCTCTTAACTACCTTAAAATATGAAATGAATGCAATAGAGTAGAAGAGAGCACACTAAAGCCTCAAGAGTATTCAATATGGCCAAAGGTTCTCAACTATAGGTAGGTGGGGGTATTTATAACCCTCACGAACAAAACTAACTGTTTGAGGCTTTTCTCATAAAAAACAACATTTGTGGTAGTACCGCTGAACATAACCGGTACTACCGCTCTTCATGATCAACGGACAGAGCTGTTGCATTTAATGCTTTGAACTAGTCATTACAAAAAGTTGTGGTACTACCACCAACTAGAATCCGGTACTACTGCGGTAGTACTGCTTGGCTAGAACAGAACTACCAATTTCCAGAGGTTAAAGAAACAACCAAAAACACCATCTCTGAAAATAACGTACCGTCATGTAAAATCCGGTACTACCAATCTGCGGTAGTACTGCTCAAGAAATGCGGTCATACCATTTTTGGGAAAACGAGAAACTCCCCAAAATACACTCTTTGAAAAATACATACCGCGAAGTAAAAATTGTTAGTACCGCTGAAAGAATGCGGTCATACCGATTTTCAAGAGAGAACAAAAACTCTTAAAACAAGCTCTCTGGAAATTGCGTACCGCCATTTAGATTTCGATACTACCGACCTACGGTAAACCGTTGTTCAAATGTGGTCGTACCAATTGTCTCTGAAGATCTTCCAGAAGCTATTCTAAGTGTAATGCATGAACCCTAGTTGATCAAGATGGCACAAATATATATCCTCAAGATACTAGCCATGATCCCTCTTTATAGTATGATATTTATCCTGTAAATCCTGTCTTTTCTCCAATCACCGAGACCGGTAAAAACTATAAAGGATCCTTTGGCTATTCAATACCTTTGCTTATGAGCCATGTCGATCTTGTAACATCATTTTATTGCCAATATCTTATCATCAATCAAACTCCGAGGCTAAACCTTTTAAAATATCTTAACACACATGTTAGTCCCTTGATACATTGTTATCATTAATTACTAAAAATACATTTACGGGCCTAGATAGTTTCAATCTCCCCCTTTTTGGTAATTGATGATAACCTACACAATATGAGTGAATGGAAGAGTTTTGAATATACACAAAGTTGTATATTCTAGTTTTGAATTTTGTTTTGCAAGAAATTCTTGAGATGAGTTTAAGAAAATGGAGAATTTGTTACTTTCAAAGTCAAACAATAAATAGACAAAACTCCCTCTAAATATGTGCATAAGGTTCATGAAGTGATTTTCTTGCACATGTATAGATTATTGAAAATTTTGACGATGTTTCCTTTATTTATCGAATATGAGGAACAATGTAAATATCCATCATTCAAGCAATAATATTCATGATATAGATGCTTGAAGATATAATCAAGATTGTAAACATGACAAATATACTTGATAACATAATCATAAGCAAAGATAGTAGTAATGTCATGAAGTAGCAACATAAGTTCAACTTAAGCTATTACACGCATTCATCCAACAAGTCCAAATAACCAAACATAGTCATTACACAACTACATTGTTCCAAATAGATAATAGTATATAAACTTCAGTAGCCCACTTGATCAATCAAGCTCCCCCTTGATCAACTACTCCCTCCAAACTCTCCCCCTTTGGCATCAAATACCAAAAGGCATCATTCTTGTGGTGGAGGATCCTGAGGAGGGGTATCACGATGACGACGATAGCGATAATGAAGTGGCGAAGAGGGTGCTGCTGCAGAATAGGCTTGCTTAAGAGTGTTCACTTGATCTATTAATGCAACAATCCAATTATTTGTCTCAAGCTGAGCATCTTCCAACCTATGCTGAGAGTCACGAATCTAAGATAAGGAGACTGTATCTGCAGTCGGAGCATCTTCTTGTGGTTGAGCTTGAGCTGGAATGGCAACAGCAACTGGAGCCCCTTCCCTTGGCTTGTAAGGCTTTGAATTTTTGGTCGAGCTCCTCGAAACCGAGTCATCCTCGTGATAACATGCATGATGTAAGGAGCAAAGTAAATTCTTTTAACTCTGTCATTTTTAGAGGATGCTATCTCTTTGATGATGAGATCAATCACATGAAACTTTCAACCTTCCATAATGCTATCTATGATATTCCAAGCATGGCCTCGGATAGCATTAAAATTCCCACTCTTTGGAAGAAGGTACGATTGATGATCCGATTTATCAAACTAGGCAAAGGAAGTAGACCTCCGATCTTTCCTAGTATATGCTTGATATTTCCATTATAAAACTAACTCCAAGCTAGGATTTGGAGCGCTTCTCGGTCATAAATCTTTTCTTGTGTTCCTGAGTATGTCCTCAGAGCTAGCTCAAAGTCAGCTTTGGTAGCTTGTACTCGTTGAGTTCATGTCATCCATATCAAAAGATCAAAGACTGGAGAAACATAGACAGTAGCATAGAATTGTATAATCAAGTCTTCATTGCAGCTACACTTTAATGCTACTAATTCTGCTAGACCAGCATCTTGAAATCGACGGTGTGCTCCATCAAACCTTTCAATAGAATTCAAATGAACCCAATCAACATACTTATGGTTGGCGAATTGACGGTGATGATTGTAAAGCTGAGCATAAACCTCTTGTTGAAACTCGGTACGAAATCTTCGGTCCGTGGAGTTGTTTGTGTTTCAAACTGATTTGGATGGCAAAGCATTGCATAGTTATCCCTGTTAATTAGCATGAGGTTTACCCTCCAAACCAACTAAACCGGGGAAGCTGAAGCGAAATGCAATTCTCGGGTGAGGGAAGGGGGAAGCTCCAGGGGCTCTTCGGTTTCAGCCATATCCTCATCCTCCTCGTCCTCATTTTCTTTTGAGTACTCATCATCGCTTTTCTTCACTTTCACTTACAGGAGCCTATCTAGAGGATTTTCCTTGATCTTTCGTCCTCGTAGACAACAGAAAGGATTATGTATCAGAATCATTGTCCTCCCTTGGGGTTCTTAATGATGCTGCCTTCCGAGGAGCTGCCTTGTGGTGAGAAGATTCAACTCTAGTGACAGCAGGGTATCTTTCCTCTGGATCTCCATCAGGAGTAGCCCTTTTGTGAAGTGTGGTTTTTGTCCTTAGCATGACTGCTAAGATAAGATAAGAAAGCAATCTGAACAAGAGAGAAAAGGACTGAAGCAAAAGAGTATGATTAATCAATTTTTCTCTATTGTAGCGGTAATCTATGATGAGACATTCTAGATTACCAAAAATCGGTAGTACTAGGTGGCAACAGGCGGTAATCTTGCACCTGTAAGTTCTTAGGGAAATCTTTCAATTCTTGATTTTAACTGATGTTTGGCATGAATTAATCCATGAGATAGGCATAATAGGTCACCAAACACTAGTTTCTACCAATTTGCCCAAAAGAAAATGACTTAGTCATCCACATTTCATTCAAACCTAGAAATGAGATAGATAACAAAAAAATGAGAAAATAGATGATTCAAAAGCAAATACCTCGAGGGATGAAGGAGATATGATCTCAAGGTAGTAATTTCAGAGAAAATACAAAGGAAAGCCACAAACTTGAGTGATTTTGGAGTAGAGGTTTGTGGAGAAAAGAAGATGAGAGAGATGAAGCCCTTGGTGGTTTTCTGGAAAGAGGAGCGGTTGCACCGATTGGAAAGAGGGTTAGAGGATAAGCTCTCGATAGCAACCATTATTGGGACCACCATCTAGTAGCAGTAGTACCGTTTTGCCTGAAAAAGCATGAGTTGAATTTGAATGCAAGCAATCCTTAAGTTATAACACTCAAATAAATATTCTTTCGGATCATTATGCATGAGATCGATAATTAGAGCTCCAATCAACATAGTTTTTTTTAATCAATTATGTGAATTTTGAGAAATATTTTAAAATAGTTTTTATAAATACTTCAAGAAATCCGAATGAGAGCAAAAACATGAGACATGGGTTTTAAGCAACATTAGAATGATCTATAGCATTTAACTCATTCCTCAACTTGCAAAATTGGCTCTTATCTAATGGTTTGGTGAAGATATCAGCTAATTGATCATCGGTCCTTATATGGCTAATTTTATATCTCTTTTGCTCACATGATCTCTCAATAAATGATGGCGGATATCTATATCATTGGTTCTTGTGTGTTGGATCAGGTTATTTGTAATCTTCACGGCACTATCATTATCACACAAAAGAGCCATATTATCAAATTTAATTTCAATAATCCATCAATGGTTTTCTCATCCAAAGCAATTGAGCACAACAACTACCCACGGAAATATATTCAGTTTCGGCGGTGGATAGGGCTATGAATTTTTTTTTTCTTAGATGACCATGAAACTAAGGATCTTCTTAAGAATTGACAACTACCCGATGTTTTTTTTCTATCTACTTGGCGACCCGCATAATCGGAATTCAAATATCCAATTAAATCAAATTTTGCACCTTTGGGGTACTATAAGCCAATGCTAGATGAATGCTTTAAATATCTAAGAATTATTTTCACGGGTACTAAATGGCACTCTTTTGGTGATGCTTGAAATCTTGCACACATGCAAACACTAAACGTGATATTAGGCCTAGATACGGTAAGATAAAACAAATTACCAATCATAGATCTATAAAGCTTTAAATCTACCGATTTACCTTCTTCATTTAGATCAGGATGCTTGTTTGTTGCCATAGGAGTCTTGATGGGTTTTACATCTTCCATGCCGAACCTCTTGATCAAATCCTTCACATTCTTACTTTGGCTCACAAAAGTCCTATCATTGAGTTGCTTGATTTGAAATCCAAGAAAATAGCTAAGTTCTCTGATCATGGACATTTCAAATTCCCTAGACATTATATCTTCAAATTCTCTGCAAAATTGTTTATTAGTAAATCATCTCTTAAACAACCGCATCTCATGTTCTTTATTACATTCTTCGACTCCGCGAAGATATACTTCCAAGTGCTTAGAAGCCCTAGTATGGTGTGCTCTAGGTTGCGGATGGTGGTCTCTGATGCGCTTGTGATCCGCTTCAGTTGCTCGAACTCAAGTGACAGACAACACTGGTTCAGTAATAAACAATACAAATATCTTCAATGAAACAAGTGAAGGTTGTAAGTGTTTTACGGTGCTGTCACACCGCGAAGCGCTGTGTCAATCGAATGAGTGACGGAGCCTCTCCTACTGTGTCATCTGCATCTGGTGGAGGATGTGTGAGTCTGGTCTGCGACTATGGTACGTACCGCTCGATGTACTAACGGTATGTACGCCGCACGATCGCTGTTCCTACAGGATCTTGATGTGCGCCATCTCCGTCCAAGCCGTAATCCACTCATGCTGAATTGCTTGCCAGTCCCCAGCATGTCGGCCCGCCCTCGATTGCCTGCATTCGAGAAAGATTGATATATGAAGTGTAAATATTACTTAGATATGGTTGGACTCACAAGTGGAGGCCTCGTTGCAGGATCCTGCCGTCGAGAAAGGGCATAAGCTTGTACAAATTGAACTATCGCATTTACACGCTGCGACGCGTAAGGCGACACCATGTGGGTAAACACCACATGGCAGGTCGTCACCTATAATCTGGTGTTTTGCGTGCATTGCACAGATAGCCCGTGTGGCGCTACCGTGTTCATGAAATCTGGGCTCCATGGAGCCTATATGATATCGTTGTCATGTAACAACTCGAACTCATTGTGGAACAACGAGTAGCACCTTGCAGGTTTGTCCTTGGCCTAGTGTAACTGGGCGGCAGTCCACCGGTAGCCTATAGTGGGCCCCGTCTATCGGGTCGTGCTACTCGAGTTACGGGTGCACTGATTTCTCAAAGGAGGGCCATCCAATAGGGAAGTGCTCTCGACTCTACAGCTGCAGGAGCACGTAGTAGACATCAATGATCGGTTTCATACCGGTGTCACATCGCGAAGTATCACACAACTCCCTGTATATGGTGCAAAGGACAGCTGATCCCTAACTGTATTGAGGCATCACCCAAGCCTTCGCATCCGCCAAAGACTCGGCGAACGAATGAAGCTGGGGTACACCCAATTGCCCTGTGTGGTGGGAAACAGGGTCGAATCCAAGAGATGAAGAAGGTAAGCGACGAGGTGTGTCCTAACAACCTCGTTAGGTATATTTGCGGACATTGACTGAAATTCCTCAGCCATGTCTGAGGGACACCACAGGCATTGTATAGGATAGGCATGCCTAACCGATGCCCCAACCAGGCGTTCCAGTTTATCGGCGAATAACCTGTAACAAGTGGCTCACCCTTGATCGGGAGATCAGTCAAGAATGAGACGTCCTGGAGACTGACCGTCAGCTCTCTCCACCAAAAGTGGAAGGTGTGTGTCTCGGGTCTCCACTTGTCGACAAGTGTTCACATCAGTCTGTTGTCCAGGGTGAAGTAGGGTCCGACTGAAAGTAGCCTCATAAAGGGCAAAAAGCTCGTGTCCGGAAGGATTGGGACGTAGCGAGCATCGAGCTGCCAGTAATGCCTCTCAGTCTGAAGCACGAGGGGTGGAGGGCCATCTGCGTCCCTGGTGATCCACAGCTTGCACCGGTCATGCTCATCGTAGAAGGGTTCCAGCAGCTCCGGTAGATGCATGACTTGCAAGAGATGAAAGACACATATTATTAGTGAGTAAATTAGTAATGACGATGAATTACTAGAAATTAAAATTTTGACTAAATAAAAACAACAAATGAATATACACTAATTAAGTACGACCAAATTAATTACGACTAATTAAGTATAATTAATTAATTAATACCTAATTAATTGCCACAAAATAATTATGACTAAATTAGTCATGACTAAATTAATCTGAGTAATTCAATACCACTAAATTAATTAGGGCTAATTAATTATCATAAATGAATTATAAATAAGTAATTACGACTTAATAATGACAACAGGATTATTTAGGACTAAATTCATTACGAAGAATTAATTAATTAATTAACATAGATTAATTATAACTAATTAATTAACATAGATTAATTATAAATAAATAATTACGACTGTCGTAGCAAAAAATGTTAGGCAGTAGGTACATAGTACCCTTTGTCTTGTGAGGAGACCGAAGGGGAGAGACAAAGACAAGGGGTGTGGCGATATTGTATTGAATGTATGAATGAGAGAATGAGGGGAAGCCACCCTTGTACATGCTATCGACCAACACATGTATTGATTGATGATCATGTTTCACTAGTCATAGATATAGGGATATCGAATCAATAGTGTGAACACATGTTAGAGAACATGGTGTTGGATTGACCCACCTTTAGACAGTACTGAGATTATTATGATTTCATGTGTCATCAGTTGGTCTCAAGTAATGATTATGTATAATCCTTAGACCTGAGATCAGCATGGTTTTCTATATGTGTAATCGGGAATCGTTATATTTTGCTAAGAGCCGCTAACGACTCATGATCGAAAAGGAGTTTCCGAGTCAAAACCGATTACGTATGAACCTAATGGGTCACATACTTAACGAGACGGAACAAACTAGTACGGATACGATTTTTCAAACGAGTTCGGATAGGATCCGTCACAGGCACTATATAAGGAGATGCTTGAGGCTGATGGGAAAGAGAGGACACGTGAGACACACGATAAGAGTTGATGTAAGTTGCTCCAAACCCTAGCCGCCATCTTCTTGAGAGAGAGCTTTCCCGTGCGAGTTGTTTCTAGCACACCGGCGTATGGTGTTCCTTCCCTGGACATGTGGATAGTGTAGAGGTGCTACTACGGTTGTTGTTGCTGTTGTGCTTGAGGACGATCCACGACCTTGTCGAGGAACTTGATTGGTTGCTGGAGGAGACGATTGACTACGAGGACAATCAACTACGACCACTACATCGACGCGCTCTTCGTTGGACCAGGCTGCTTCAACTCTTCTTCCACTGCACTAGCACATATGGTGGTAACGATCTATGATTTATTGCTTGCATGGTATCTTGGTTTGCGTGGTAGAATTTTTGAATTGACAACTAGTGTAGCCTACCGGTATCCCTTCAGGGGCCGCCCCGTTGAGGCGATAGCCTCCAGGCAGGTGGTGATCAGTGGCGGAGCCTGTGGGGGCAAAGGTGACGTGGAGCCACCACGCCGAGGCATGGCCCTCGAGGTAGGCGGTGCGTCGGGGCCGCCCCGCCGAGGCGATAGCCTCGAGGCGGGTGGTAAGCAGTGGCGGAGCCCATGGTGGTGAAGGTGACGTGTTGCCACCACGCCGAGGCATAGCCCTGAAGGCGGGCAGCGCATCGGGTCCGCCCCACCGAGGTGATAGCCTTGAGGCGGCAGTGAGCAGCGGCGGAGCCCGTGGGGGCGAAGGTGATGCGGAGCCACCATGCCGGGGCATTGCCCTCGAGGCGGGCGGCGCGTTGTGGTAGTCATCGCTACCCTTGTGTTTGATTGCTTCTTTGGTGTGATCGTTTGTGATGGCCTGTTGAGGGCCTGGTACCGTCCCCCTTCGACTACCGCTAGTGATTTGCACATGCAACTTGGGGTGGCGCGAATGGTTATTTTATTGGGCTCATTTGGGAGCCCAAAGCCAGCGAGGGGGAGGTGAAGCCGATCATCTTCCCCCAACTTTTTTAAATTGGGCTGTCTTGGAGCCCAAATATAGCGAGGGGGAGGTGAAGTCGATCGCGTCCCCCAACTTTTTTTTGATTGGGCTTTTCCGGGAGCCCAAAGCTAGCGAGGGGTGGCAAAGCCGACCGTCGTCCCCAACTTTTTTTTATTGGGCTCGTCTGGGAGCCCAAAGCTAGCGAGGAGGAGGCGAAGCCCATCGCCGTCCCACAACTTTTTTTGATTGAGCTCGTCCGGGAGCCCAAAGCTAACGAGGGGGAGGCGAAGCCGATCGCCATCCCCAAACTTTTTTTGATTGGGCTCGTCTGGGAGCCCAAAGCTAACGAGGAGGAGGCTAAGCTGATCACCGTCCCCTAACTTTTTTTTGATTGGACTCGTTTGGGAGCCCAAAGCTCCGAGGGGGAGGCGAAGCAGATCGTCGTCCCCCAACTTTTTTTGATTGAGCTCGTCTAGGAGTCCAAAGCTACCGAGGAGGAGGTGAAGCTGATCGTCGTCCCCCAACATTTTTTATTGGGCTCGTCTAGGATCCCAAAGCTAGCGAGAGGGAGGCGAAGCCGATCGCCGTCCTTCAACTTTTTTTGATTGGGCTCGTCCAGGAGCCCAAAGATAGCGAGGGGGAGGCGAATCCCCCAACTTTTTTTTGATTGGGCTCGTCTGGGATCCTAAAGCGAGTGAGGGGGAGGCAAAGCTGATCGCCGTCCCCTAACTTTTTTTTGATTGGGCTCGTCTGGGAGCCCAAAGCTAGCGAGGGGGAGGCGAAGCCGATCACCGGCCCCCAACTTTTTTATTGGGCTCGTCCGGGAGCCCAAAGCTAGTGAGGGGGAGGCAAAGCTGATCGACGTCCCCTAACTTTTTTCATTGGCCTCGTCTGAGAGCCCAAAACTAGCGAGGGGGAGGCGAAGCTGATCGCTGTCCCCCAACTTTTTTTTGATTGGGCTCGTCTGGGAGCCCAAAGCTAGCGAGAGGGAGGTGAAGCCAATCGTCGTCCCCCAACTTTTTTTTGATTGGGCTCATCTGGGAGCCTAAAGCTAGCGAGGGGAGGCGAAGCCGATCACCGTCCCTCAACTTGTTTTGATTGGGCTCGTCTTCATGACCGAAGGATTAAGCACGTTGTTCCTTGATTCGCGAGGTGTACTCGTCGAGACGAGGCCTTCGGAATGATTGGTTTGTGTGTTTGAGCACGATGGAGCCTGATGTGAAATGTCTCTTCGCTGAAGCGAGGTCCTTGAGGCTGGAGACTCCCTAGTCACTAAGGTAGGGAATTCGAAATGACTAGGGTTTTTGCGCGATGGAGCGCGATGTGAAATGTCTCTCCACCGTGATGAGGCCCTCGATGCGGGAGACTCCCTAGTCGCCGAGGCGGGTCTTTGGAATGCCTAGGGTTTTGGCGCTATGGAGCTCGATGTGAAATATCTCTCCGCCGAGGCGAGGCCCTCGACGCAAGAGACACCTTAATCGCCGAGGTGGACCCTTCAGAACGACTAGGGTTTTTGCACGATGGAGCGTGATGTGAAATGTATCTCTGTCGTGGTGAGCCCCCCTGAGGTGGGAGACTCCCTAGTCGCCGTGGTGGGGCCTTCGGAAGGACTAGTGTTTTTACGCGACGGGCGCGATGTGAAATGTCTCTCCGACGTGGTGAGACCCTCGAGGCGGCGGACTCCCTAGTCGCCGAGGCGGGGCCTTCAGAACGAATAGAGTTTTTGAGCGATTGAGAGCGATGTAAAATGTCTCTCCACCGAGACGAGGCTCTTGAGATGGGAGACTCCCTAGTCGCAGGGGCGGGGCCTTTGGAATGACTAGGGTGTTTTGCGCGATTGAGTGCGATGTGAAATATCTCTCTGCTGAGGCGAGACCCTCGAGGCGGGAGACTCCCTAGTTGTCGAGGCGGGGCCTTCGGAACGACTAGGGTTTTTACGCGACGGAGCACGATGTGAAATGTCTCTCCGCCAATGAGAGGCCTTCGAGGCGGGAGACTCTCTCATCGCCGAGGCAAGGCCTTCGTGACGACTAGGGTTTTTGTGTGATGTGAAATGTCTCTCCACCGAGGTGAGGCCCTCGAGGCGGGAGACTCCGTAGTCGTCGAGGAGGGGCCATCGGAACGACTAGGGTTTTTGCGCGATGGAGCACGATGTGAAATGTCTCTCCATCGAGGCGAGGTCCTTGAGGCGGGAGACTCTCTAGTCGTCGAGGTGGGGCCATCGGAATGACTAGGGTTTTTGCACTATGGAGCGCGATGTGAAATGTCTCTCCGCCGAGGCGATGCCCTCGAAGCAAGAGACTCCATAGTTGCTGAGGTGGGGCCTTCATAACGACTAGAGTTTTTGCACAATGAAGCGTGATGTGAAATGTCTCTGCGCCATGGCGAGGCCGTCGAGGCGGAATACTCCCTAATCACCGAGGTGGGGCCTTCGGAACGATAGGGTTTTTGCGCGATTGTGCGCGATGTGAAATGTCTCTCCGCCGAGGCGAGGCCCTCGAGGCGGGAGACACCCTAGTCGCCAAGGCAGGGCCTTCAGAACGACTAGGGTTTTACGCGACGGAGTGCGATGTGAAATGTCTCTCTGCCGAGGTGAGGCCCTCGAGACGTGTGACTTCCTATTCGCCGAGGTGGAGCCTTCGGAACGACTAGGGTTTTTGTGCGACGGAGCGCGATGTGAAATATCTCTCCACCGAGGTGGAGCCCTCGAGGTGGGAGACTCTCTAGTCGCTGTGGCGGGGCCTTCGAAACGACTAGGGTTTTTTACGCTATTGAGCGCAATGTGAAATGTCGCTCCGCCGAGGCGACGCCCTAGAGGCGGAAGACTCCATAGTCACTGAGATGGAAACTTCAGAACGAGTAGGTTTTTGCGCGACAGAGCGTGATGTGAAATGTCTCTCCGCCGATGCAAAGCCCTCGAGGTGAGAGACTCCCTAGTCGCCGAGGTGGGGCCTTCGGTACGACTAGTGTTTTTGTGCAACGGAGCGCGATGTGAAATGTCTCTCCAATGAGGCGAGACCATCGAGACGGGAGACTCCCTAGTCTCCGAGGTGGGGCCTTCGGAACGACTAGGATTTTTCGCAACGGAGCGGGATGTGAAATATCTCTCTGCTAAGGCAAGACCTTCGAGGCGGGAGACTCCCTAGTCGCTGAGGTGGGTCTTTCGGAACGACTAGGGTTTTTGTGCAACGGAGTGCGATGTGAAATATCTCTCCACCGAGGCGAGGGCCTTGAGGCGGGAGACTCCCTGGTCACCGAGGCAGGGCCTTCGGATCGACTAGGGTTTTTACGCGACGAAGCGCGATGTGAAAGGTCTCTTCGCTGAGGTGAAGCTCTCGAGGCTGGAGACTCCATAGTCACCGAGGCGGGGGCCTTCAGAACGACTAAGGTCTTGGGCGTTTTAGCGCGATGTGTGATATCTCCCCGTCGAGGGGCTTCGAGACGGGAGACTCCCTAGTCACCGAGACGGGACCTTCGGAACGACTAGGATTGGCCATGTGTGTCGTCTTATTTATACACTTCACACCCGCGAGGGTGTGTTAGTGTACTTGGGGCTCGGGGTCATGCGCGGCATCTTATTTAGACACTTCACACCCGCGAGGGCGAGTTAGTGTGCACCGGGTTCAAGACCATATTTAGACACTTCACACCCGCGAGGGTGGGTTAGTGTACGCCGGGGCTTAGGGCTATGCTTGACATCTTATTTAGACACTTCATACCCGCGAGGGTGAGTTAGTGTGCGCCGGGGCTATGCGTTGCGTCTTATTTAGACACTTCACACTCACGGGGAGTGAGTTAGTATGTGTCGGGTTCGAGGCCATACGCAGCGTCATATTTAGACACTTTACATCTGCGAGAGTGAGTTAGTGTACGCTGGAGTTCAAACCATACACGGTAGCTTATTTAAACACTTCACACCCGTAAAGATGAGTTAGGATGCGTCTAAAGTTGAGGCTATACGCGGTGTCTTTCGTACCATATAAGTTGTTTTCACCGAGCAGAACATTACGTTTTGAGTGGTGACACATGCAGCCGTTGATTTTAAAACGCTACGATGTTATGTGAGGAGATAAATGCTTGGTACTGATACCTTCTTAACTATGTGAAGATTATACGGTAATCAAAAGCAACAATAAATGCTCCCATGTTTAACACGGCTGCCCACTAGTAGTCCTAACGTTCCAGCACGCAGGACCACCTAGCCCTCACCCGAGTCTATTTATATGCTCGTTCCTGCCGTACCAGACGACCAAGGCGTCGATTGGTTAGCCATTGGATCCTTAGCGCTAGCCAAGCCTTCGGCCGAGGTCAAGCCTCGAGTACTTTCAGCTCCTCTTCCATACGTAATCTTTTGTTCTAATTTATACGGACGACGCTAATTATCATAGTAAAAAAGATTAGACAGTAGGTATAAAATATTTTTTATTTTGTGAGAAGACCGAAGAAGGAGGAGCCAAAAATAAATGGTATGTTGATGTTGTATTGAATGTACGAATGAGAGAATGAGAAGCCCCCTTTGCACGTACTATTGGGAATTTTTTTATAGGGGTAAGAAGAGATATTTACCTTCTTATCCTCGTAATGTATTGAGAGAGAGGGGTACTTATGTTCATTTATCATGTATACACTACACGGATTTGGTCTATACATACACAGTATCCCTAACGGTACACTGGTATTCCTGACGACCCTAGAGTGCAGGGCACCCCTTAGTGTCCTGCTACGACAATAAATTAATAAGACCACTAAAATAAATATGAGTTAATAATAATTAATAAGGGCACTAAATTAATTACGACTTATTAACTACGACTATATTAATTAAGACTTAATTAACTACGATGAATTAATTCTAACTAATTAATTATGATTAATTAATTAAAACTTAATTTGCTATAACATATTAATTTCAAGTAATTATGCATAATTAATTAAGTAACACTAACTAATTACAACTATTTAATTAGTTTTTAATTAACTATGCCACCAATAGTTACGAAAAAAGGACAACAACTAAATTCATTATCCTTATCCTAGCTCCCGAGCTATTTGCTAGATTGTTTAGACAATCTAAGTAAATAGTGTTTGAAATAGGGTTTACAAAACAAAGAGAGGTTTGTTTAACTTATAGTTTTTATTATGGTTGTCAAGCACTTGGTGAAAAAGTAAAGCGACTCGACACTAGGAAGTTCCTTCTAGTGGGCAAGACCACGTCGAGAGGAAAGGCTTGACTAGGTGATGTTACCATCTCAGACTAGTTTAATCAAACCAAGAAAGACAACAGTTAAGCAAGCGTCTTTTTAATAATTCGTTAGCCCTTTTGATGGACTCGATAAGTCTTTTCGGTGAGCAAAAGTAGGAGGCGGAGCGGCTAGGAAGTTCCTTCTAGTGGCGGGACCACATGCGAGAGGAAAAACTTCACTAGGTGTGTCTCTTCCTTCGACCAGTTAAAGCGAAGCGAGTACATCAAGGTGGTCGAATAAATGTATCAAGTGCACTCTACTTAGAATATTTTTGAAATCAAGAAAAAATAAACTAAGATTGAGAGAGTTGGCTCACGAGAACATTTCGACTTGATAGAACATAAGGAAATTCCTTCTAGTGGCGGAACCACATGCGGATAGGAGAAGTTTCGACTAGATGATGTTACTTGTTTTTCGACCAGTGTAAAAGCTGGGTGTTTTTGTATCATAGTCGAAAGATTAAAAAAGCACTACTCAAAAAATAAGGCAAGAGAAGTAGAAAGAACCTGGACTTTTATTGCCTGAGAAATTGGTCACACATAGAATTTGCGTAACTGGTCGATGTTCCAAGAGTTTGAGAGAACCTGTCCATCTTCCATCGCTAGTCGTCACAGACCACGGTAAGTTACTTCGACCCTTGTGTAAGGACCTTCCCATTTGGGGAAAGTTTATTCCGATTAGACTTGGATTGGCGAGCCTCAATACCAAGTCACCTCACATGAAGGCTGCGAGGTTGGACCTACGATCATAGTATCTGCGCAGGGCTTGTTGGTAGACTGCCGAACGGATTAAGGCTAGGTTTCTCCTTTCTTCGAGTAGGTTAATGTCATCTGCTCGAAGTTGTTCCTGATCTGAGTTGTTGAAAGTTTCAACTCGTGTCGACCGTAATTTTAGCTCCGGAGGAAGCATGGCTTCGGCTCCGAACACGAGAAAAAATGGTGTTTCTCTGTTGCTCGTTGGTGGTCGTACTGCCCATAACACGGAGGGTAATTCTTGTACCCAAGCCGGTAGCTTAACAAGGTAGATCGAAGACTCGGGTTTTAATTCCTCGCATTATTTGGCACGTTCGCCGCCCGTTGCTTTGGGGATGTGCAATGAAGCATAGCATAATTTGGTACCCAACTCGCCGCAAAATTCACGAAATTTTGCACTTAAGTGTTTACCATTATGCGTAATTATCAGACTTGGAACTCCAAATCGGCTAATTCGCATCTCATCATGAACCTTTTTCTTTGCTTGATGTTATCGATTCTGAGTTCACTTCAATCCATTTGTGAGCGTGTCAATAGCCACAAAAGGAATTGAAACCTCCGGAGCTTTGGGAAATGGTCCTAGGATATCGAGACCCAGTGCAAAAAGGCCAAGAAAGTATTATCACGAATGCTTGAGTTGGTTGGTGTATTTGTCTACCATGGAATTGGCATTGGACACACTTTTTAACCACCTCCTTAGCATCATACAGTGTCAGGGCGGTAAAAACCTTGTCGAAAGGCTTTACCAACCAATGTTACATTAGGAAGCATGTGTCCCAGATGCCCTTTGTATATCGTGAAGGAGTGTTATTCCTTCGTTTTGCGAATGCATCGCATGAGTATCCCTTGGTTCCTCGTTTGTAGAGGACTCCTTCGACCAAAGTATACATTTTGGCTTTTCGGGATAAGCGATCCGCCTCAAGATCATCTTGGTCTGGAACCCTTGCGAAGATACTCGTAGATGGGAGTCATCCGGTATCCTAGTAGTCTAATGAGGCCATCTCAATAGGAGGTGTCTCGGTTCTTGACGAGAGGCGGCTTTGGAGTTGCTCAAGAAAACTCCTTTTGTGCTTGTAGATCGGGGAAGAAGCCATCCAAGCAAGTTGGTAGTGCTGAGAAATTATCCTTTTCTAGCTTGCGAACTTCCGATAAGTATTGAGACATTGTCGAGCTAGAATCTTGGTACTCTTTCCGACTTGATTCACGACTAGTTGAGAGTCTCCTCTCACGAGTAGTCGGCCAATTGAGAAGTGCTTCGCATGACTCGTATGCGGTACTAGCAAACCTTCGTACTCGCCACATTATTAGTGGCACGAAAGTTTAATTGTATGGCATACTTTAAGGTTTCTCCGTTAGGAGATACGGGACCACCCGACCCGAGCCACTTAAAGTAAGTGACCCGTCAAAGTACATCATCCAGGTCGTGGGAATCGTCTGGGGATCTGAGCAGAGTTGATTTGTCCATTCGGCGACAAAGTCGCCAAGATCTGGGATTTTATGGCCGTTCGGGACATGAAATGGAGGTCGAACTCCCCAAGTTTTAATAATCACAACTAATTAACTACGACTAATTAACTAACTACACAGTTAATAAAGAAAATACATACAAGAAAAAATTGCATGCTAATATGACCGCTAATGACAGCTCCAAACAATCCTTAATCATCTGCGAAAACGAAATCGACAGAGCGAGTGGGAACGAGAGAACGAGTGAGAAATGGGGGATGAGATTTTTGCGAAGCGTCTCGCCGTCACCTCCGAATTTATAGCCGCCCAACGCAAACCGTGGCCGACCGCAAAGCGACAGGAGGAATCAGATTCCCTCCTCTACACGATTTGCATGCATGCACAACCAAGACAATGAGGCGTCTGGGAATAAAGCGGGAGCATCTGGGCGTGGAAATGCTGAGGCGAGTCCGGGGCAGGGAGGAGCGTACGAGGGGCAACTGGCGCGTTTGGATGAGCGAGGGCCCGCAGAGGCCGTTCTCTGGGCGGCCATGCCTTGTCCAGACTGTGGGCGCACGGCAGCGTCGTCACCCGGCTAGGGGCGCGCGGAGGCGACGTTGTCCGAGTGCGGAGAGTGTGAAGCAGACATGTGGCGAGCGCAGAAACATCCAGGCTAGGGGCGCACGAAATTTGGCGCATTCTGGCTAGCGGTGGAGGACACGTGGTGTACAGAGGCACGTCCATACTTCCATTTTTGGCAATACGACGTCAGGAGCGCTAAGTTTGCAAAAAAAAAAAAGCGCAACAATACCATTTAGGCCAAAAACTTGTCAAACTGGTGGTGCAGCGAATGAGCGTCCATCACGCTGTGCGCATCCCTGGCATCTGGAGTAGCTATATAGGCTGTTTAGGGCCTGTTTGGTGTACGACCAAGGTAGCCAGACCAAAATTTTGGCAATGCCAAAATCTGGGCAAAAAAATAGTGTTTAGATCGTAGTCGTATCAATTTGCGGGTAATGTCAAAATTGTGATACAAATTGATGTGTTTAGATTGCAACTATGCCAACATTTGCCAAAATTGTCAATGTGGCACGTGGGCTTCACATGGCATAAAAAAATTGCATCTAAATATAGCTAATATGGATATTGTTTTGTTGATTAAATCATAAGAAATGCAGCGGTTCAAACAGATCACAAATCGGATACACGGTTTAGAAATTATGATCATTTGAAGTATGTTATTATAACAAAAACACATTTAATGCAACTAATCAACATTTGCCACGTCATCATAGCCCTACAGGCGCACGATTTGCTTGCCTTACAATCGCATAGGAATTTGGCAAGTACAACATAGGCCTTACCAAATTTCCAAGGGCATTCCAAATTTTGGAAGTGAAGCAAACAGTGGTCAAATTTTGGACGATCCACCCTTTAGTTCATGGCACGAATGAGTCAAGCCAAAATTTAAAAACGTTGCTTAGAACCAAAATTTCATTGCCATTACCTCCATGCTTCCCGCCCGGACTGGGATCAGAAGAAAAAGAAGCCTCGCGAAGGGAAGAAAGAAACAAGAAAAGAAAAGAAAAAAAAAAAAAAAAACAGAAGACAGCAACAGATCGGTCCCACGCCACTCGCTTATATTCGACCGGCGACTAGTCAAGGTGCATGGTGTGCTACTTACTACTTGCTACTACTAGTACTAGCACTCACCTCCTCCACAGCCTCCGGCCTCCTGGCTCATCTTCAGCCCGGACACCGTCTTTATCTCTTCCGACTGTTCCTCCTCCTCCCCACACCTTGTATATCAGTAAGTTGACGATACCTATCAGCTGCTCGCGGCTCAATTGCACATATGCAGATGTAGGTACAAATTGAGATAAGAGCGCAGGAGATGGCCGGCAGTGTAGGAGGAGGTGCGGGAGAAGGCGAGTTGCTCAAGGTGGCAGAGCTGAGGGCCATGGCGGAAGCCCAGGACCCGGATGCCAAGGTACAGCACCCCGATGTTATACCAACCAATTACTGTTTGATTTCTGCCAATTCCTTGCTTCTCCTTTTGAGGCACGATTTGATTTGATTTCTCGATGCTTGCTTTGCGGATCTCTGATACACTAGCTAGCCTGCTGCTGATGACGGCGATGCGCAATCAGTTACCTTGTTCTTGTGCTTTCCTTGCTTCCTCGGTCTGTTCTTGATGGCCAATCGATGCGCAATCAATTATCTAGTCTGCTCTTCCTGCCCTTTGGGAGACACACACAACAGATACGCTAGTGCTAGTATAAGTTCTGGAGGAACTAAAGGGGTGGCTGGCCGGTAACTTGTCGCTTTTACCTGCAGTAATGTGCTAGAATTAGCACTAACATCTCTGGTAGTTGATCGATGAGATCATGGTATGAATAAATTAAGCTGGCTAGTGGGGCTCCATCTCAACAGATTGATCACAGGTGATTCTACAGGGGATTGGAACAGAGTGTACCGCCTCGCATCTAGCTAGCTATAACCACGCCAAACATGGTGCTTATGCTACTTTCTAATGCAAGCAAAAAAGTTCCTAGAGAGAGATGCTTATACAAAGCAAAAAGTTCCTTGATAGGCATGGCAGCATGTAAAAAGCAAAAATTTAGTATCGTTGTTGCACGGTCGCTGTGCGGCAACGCCACCACCGCTACCACGTGCTCCTCCTCGCTGGCCTTGCCGCCACGTCACCTTGTTGTCGCACGGCGGCCGTGCGGCAATGCCCCACACGCCGCTAAGGGTTAGTTAGGGTTTAGTCGGTTTTTGAAATTAGGGTTTCGCGTCTATTTTTTGAATTTTTAAATATACCAAACGAGTTCCAAAATTATGAAATTTTATGTGGAACTTCCCAACATATTGCACTTGCTTGTGTAAATTTTATATAATTTTACTTCTTCAAAATTTTCTCGCAATTTCATGTAAGTGTATTGTTTGTACGATTTTGCAAATGTAGTGGTCATCCAACAAATTACCTACCGCAGCAGTCGCGTGCCCTCCCCCACCCATTGCCGCACAGACGTCGTGCGGTGGCCCTCCCCCGCAGTGTCGTCGGGAGATGCTCTGAAGCCCAAGCCCCCCTAATTCCACCGTCTCTCCTCCCTCCTCCGCACATCTGTCGCCTCGTCCAGAAATTCCAGCGCCAACGCTTACGGAATTTTCGACGCCAACTCCGTGGCTCCTCTTTCGCTCGGCTATAAATATCGAACTCTCGCAGTCACTCTTCGCTCATCTCAATTGCGTTTCGATTCTCGTTCTGACGCTCATCGCTGAGAACTCAGAGAACGTAACATAATTAATTTTATTAGGAGATTAAGTATTTTTTGCTTCTCGTCGCTCATCCTTTTTTTATTGCTTTCCCCCGAATGGCAGGTAATTTGTCGATGCTTTTATTGTTATTACCGTAGTCGTAAATAATCAGTCTTAGTCAGCTAGTCGTAATTAGTTAGTTTAGGGGTAATTAATTAGTCATAATTAGTTAGTTTACTGGTAATTAAGGGTAATTAATTAGTTTATTTGTAATGAACTAATTTAGGGGAAATTAATTACCGTGGTCGTAAATAACTTATTAGAAATGAAGTGATATTTTTTAGTGATAATTAATCGGTCGTAATTAGTTAGTTTAGAGGTAATTAATCAGTCGTTATTAGTAAGTTTAGTGGTAATTACTTACTTTGATGGTAATAAATTAGTTGAAATAAACTGCTAGTAATTTATTTATAATTAATTATCATCACTTGCATGCAATTTTTCGTATTTAATTACACATATGGGTTGGACCTGTTAGTGTTTTAGGTAATAACGGATGTGGTTGTTATGGCTTTAGGTATTTTTGAATATGCAATACTTGTTTATGTTTTACGGCGATGGTCTCGTACGAGCCGGACCCGATGGGATGGACCTGTCGAGATGCAAGTGCAAGATGATCCAGACGGAGGGGCTCCACGCGATGAATATTCACGAGCTTCGAAGCTGTATCCGGAGGGAGTTCGCCTCGAAGGCAACGTCGAAGAAAGTTGTGATCGAGGCGATCACGCTCACGCATTATGTGTGGAAGCTCGTCAAGGTGAATGAAAGCATAGCATGGAGGCGGTACGTGGATATTGCCTCCCATCCTGAGATGGCCATGCACGGGAAGCCTATGGTGTATGTGAATTTCGTACGAAGGGTATCGGGAAACCTTGATGATGCTGGGGTCTCTACAAGCGGGCAAGCGCAGCCCGAGCCTGAAGATGGCAGCACGGAATGTGCAGCATCGGAGGGAAGTCCCGCGCCTAATTTTGTGCCAAATGAGGGGGTGAAAATATGGTGATCGGCCCACATCGACTGCCATGAGTATCTACTGGACGAGCCTCTCGGGTTGGAGTCCGACGAGGACGCCGACCCAAGCTCGGATGGTAGCGACGAGGACGCAGACCAGACCGGTGGTCCAACCGGGGGAATTGTGTCATCGGAGTTGCCTTATGTGGCATCGAGACTTGATGATATCGCGGTGCGTTCGCTCGTACTATCGCAAGAAAAAGGCTCCCAATGGGGGTTTGATGTCGACACCCTCTTAGTTGGGCAGCGCTTCCCTAACAAGGTGATCGTCCATCAGTCGTGTGTACTAAGTACACCGGTCAAATACAGGAAAATACATAGTAAAGTGCATAGTAGAAGGCTGCTCTACCAAGGTCAGCGCTCACCAAGCAAAGATCTTTGGCTCGATCTTCACGATCAAGACGCTGACCGACCACACCTGCGAACTCAGCGAGCCCCTACGGCAACATCGAACGTGACTTCCCCATATGTTGCAAGTCTCATCACGCACCTAGTTGAGGCGGACTTGTCTGTCTCCCCAAGATGCTGATGTCGGAAGTCACCAATTAGACTAGCTATCCTGTCAGCTACAGAAAGGTCCGACGACCCAAGCAAAGGGTCATCAAGTCCATGTACGGGATATACGAAGAGGCGTATAACCTTGTGCCAAGATTGCTTCACCAGATTGCTGAATCAAACCCCGGCACGTACATAAACAAGATTGACCGTGAAGATGCTGAGAAAGGGTCCAACCGTTTCATATTGATCAACAAGGGGCGTAAAGTCGTGAGTACATGAAGTACTCAGCAAGTCGTAGGGAACAGTATGGAGATAGTATTCATACAAGGCTTGATAAAGATAGCTTTATGTTTAGTTTATAGAAAGCAGTATTGACTGTAAATAAAGTAAGTAGATTGAAAGCACGATTAAAAAATTAATACATAAGTAAAGAAGTTTTTTAAAAACAACTCGTATCCGTGACCAGGCGCACTCCGTATTGAAGATGTGAGTTATATACAATTTATATCCTTGTTCCGTTTCTTATTGTACGATCTAGTAACATCATGGAATCGCAGGCCATGAACGACTTCGACACTCGCCGCCACCGTAGGAAGCCCCAAGACAAGGGGCACTCGCAATGGCACAGCAGGGATTAGTTGCACACATCATTAAATGACTGCACCGAGATAAGCATTCCTGTAGAGAAAGCAATGTGTCTAGAAAACGTGCAATGTCGAAAGATAGCGAATGTGCTATTGGCTTGAAAAGACTACAAACACCAATCAACATGCATCGAATATGCTACTATGTGATGAGGTGAGCTCTCCAAGAAAAGAGATTTCCCTGAAGACTAGTTGCAGACACCTATTTTTTATGCTATAGGATATTTTTTTGTTAATTTAGAAGTTTACTGTGAATGATATTCTTTAATACTGTATACTGTATTGTACCATAGGCTAGGTAAGCTTATGCATGAACCAACTGAGGGAAATGCGTGGCGTGCAGAACATATAATAATGTACTGTAGCATTCGAAACACACATGAGTAAGAGGTTACGGTGCATCGTTATATGATCTGCATGCCTCGTATTTCTTTCAGTTGGTTCATGCACAAGCTTATTTAGCATGTGGTACAGTATAATATTAAAGAATATCATCCACAAATAGACTTCTAAATTAACAAAGAGTGTCCTATTTCATCAGTTTACATGTGATAATACCTCGTCCTCCTTCATCCCGGTTCATGCACAAACGTATCTAGACTTTAGTATATCCCGTATTATGTCATTATGTTTGGGAATATTTGTATTCATATTTTGTTTTCTTATATTTGTACGCATATTTTGGTTGTTATATATGTACTCCTGCGCCATATTGTATATCGACATCTTGAATGGAGTTGCAATGCATTTTTTCCATACATTCCAAGTCACATGAAATCATGAAACCCTAATTTCTGAAACCTAAAATTCAAACTTTCGTGACATAAATATTAAATTTTACAATTCTAGAACACATATCAAATTGTCCAAACAGTACACATTCAAGTCCATTGCGTGAGGAGTCTTCAAAATAGAATTCATAATTTTTGGAACTCAATTTCTACATTTGTAAATTTGTACAAACAATACAATTATATCAAATTACGAGAAAAATTATGAAGGAATTAAATTATGGAAAATTTACACAAGCAAGTACAATGTGTCAGGAGGCTCCACATAAAATTTTATAATTTTTGAAACTCGTTTATTATATTTAAAAATTCATACAAACAAGCGTGAAACCATAATTTCAGAAACTGACTAAGCCCTAACTAACCCTAACCTACGACATGTGGCGTCATGTGGGGCGTTGCCGCACGGCCTCTGTGCGGCAAGCGTTGCCGCACGGCAATGAGGTGACGTGGTGGTAGGGCCGACAGGGACATGCACGTGGCAGCTGTGCCTCACGGCGGTCGTGAGGCAATGGTTGCCGCACGGTGGTCATGCGGCAACGGGGTGAGGTGGCTGGCGGGAAGCGCTCCCGTACGGCGGTCGTGCGATAACGGTGCTAAATTTGTAAATACGCTCACGCGGTGGTCAATCCTGCAAATACTACATCAAAAGTTGCTATATGCGGCAAAACTTTGAGGACCTACGATACGACACGTTTCGCGCGACACCTCACATGCATAGTACTTCTCTCAGCTCCCAACTAACCTTATCCACGTCGGCTTGCTAAGCCGACCACTCAATCATTCCCCGTGCGTGCCTTCCTCTCTCTCTCTCGAGTCCTGGCCCACCGGAGCAGCGAGAGCTCTGGCCGAGCCATCTCCTCTATCGGCGAGCTCCAACCTTTGCTACGCTCCTCCTCTTGCTCAGCATCCCAAGCTTCGTCGGCGGCCACCGGTCCGAGACCGCCGCTACTCATGCTCTGGGGAGGCTGCCCACAACCGCCGGAGTTCACGCAGAAGTCACCCCCTTCTGAGGAGCGGTCAGACCTCGCAGAAACTATTGTCGCCACCTTTGGACTATGAAGCTAAGCCAGATCTGGCGGGGGCCAAGGTCGGATGAGACCAGGCGGCAGAGGGCAGCAAGGTGGCAGTGGTGTGGGGTGGAGACAAGGAACCCGCCCGGTCACTCCCTTCAACTCCTCTAGCGAGTTCGGCTGTCGCTAGTGCTCGCGCACCCTCTTCCTCCTATAGGATTGTTGCAGCATCTTTTCGCAGTTGTTGCATGAGTGTTTAATTTTGTGCATGAGTGTTTAATTTGTTGCTACGTGTCTTCTTAAATTTCAATCTTGTTGGGAATGAATTATCTAATTGTTGCAACCACAGTTACATAATGGTACTGATATTTTTTTAATTGTTTCAACTGCATCTTTAGAATGTTTTAGGCCGCAACAAGTTGATTTGTTGCATGAGATTTATTATTTTATTGCAATAGATAATTTTGGTTGTTGCAAATTGAATTTTGTTGTTGCATGTGAGGTAGCGTCACTGCAGATGACATCGAACGATTCATAGCCCTTTGGTTTACAAAGACCCGACGGCGGAGAGGAACGTCCGATGTAAAGCTCCCATCTAACGGTTGGGCGAGCGTATATATCCGGACGCCCGTAGCTCCCCTAAAATAATCAACGCTTTATTGGACCTGAGTAACCATCTACGGTTACCTGCAGCTGCAACAAAGCACACCGTGCAGGTTGAGGGATCCACCAGTGATGATGCGATATACAAAGAATAGTAATTTTTCACTACTTTCACCCAGAAACTGAGCTGTAGGCTATGTTTGGTACAACTCCAGATTCTCATTATCTGGATTCTGCTCCTGATTATCTGAGAATCCACTTCTCTGAGAATCTAGAGTTGCCTGTTGAAACCGTTTGACTGGTAGGTTGGTTCAAAAACCATATGAGAGAGGATTAGAGGCAAATAGATTATGTCACCCCGGAGTGTAATACTTCAATTATATTTGTGTAACTCAGTGGCATTTGCAGGTAAAAACCTTCAACTTCAAAGGGTATTTTTGTTTCTAATGTTGGATTCTCACGAGAATCTGCTAGGAGGTTGCTTCTCGTTGATAGTTCATTTTCGAGACAGCTTCATCGCGAGAAGCAGAATCTAGTGGTTTTGAGAATCAAAGTGTTTGATACAACTCTGTGAGAATCGATTGAGAATTTGAAAGTGGAAGTTGTACCAAACATAGTCGTACTTTGCATCAAGAAAAAACAACTGAGCTGTATGCACGCACGCAGGAGGTGGACAACCTGACGCTGAGGAGGTTTCTGCGCGCGCGCGACCACAACGTGTACAAGGCCTCGGCCATGTTCCTCAAGTTCCTCAAGTGGAGGAAGGAGGCCGCGCCGGGCGGCTCTGTGCCGGCGGAACAGGTGCAGAGGGAGCTCTCGGAGGACAAGGTCTGCATGGGCGGCGTCGACCGTGCCGGCCGCCCCGTCCTCATCGTCTTCTCGACCAGGCACTACTCCGCAAACCGGGACATGGCCGAGTTCAAGAGTATGGTGTCCTTCATGCTGATCATCTTTGCTAAATGGAAATGCATCGCGCTTCATCTGATGAGTGCTGATCAGTGCACATCGGTCTTCTTCTGCAGGTTTTGTTGTCTACTCGTTGGACATGATCTGCGCGAGGTACTTACTACCTGTCTGATCAACACACTGTGATCGATCGATTGAGCTTGTCTTTGTAGTCCTGGAGATTTGCTCGTGCCGTAATGGAACATAATATTCACAAGACTTGTCTTGGAATTCACAAAAGTGCTGTAATGCCATGCGCAAGATAATCCATGGACAAATTTGTAGGATCCCTAGAGGTCAGGAGAAGTTCCTCTGCATCGTGGATCTCAAGGGCTGGGGATACGCCAACTGCGACGTCCGGGCTTACATTGCAGCTATAGAGATCATGCAGGTCTGTTCAGTCTTCACTCTTCAGTCAAGCTAAACAAAGTTGGCCTGAAGTACAGTTGGACAGCAGAAGAAACAATATGCGCTTAGCCGAATCCATTGTGAGTTTTTTTTCCTTTCTGAACGCATTTTGCCGATGATCCTTTTAATTTTCTCGCGCAGAATTACTACCCAGAGAGGCTTGGCAAGGCGCTAATGATCCATGTGCCTTACATCTTTATGAAAGCGTGGAAGATCGTGTACCAATTCATCGACAACAACACCAGGGAGAAGGTGACCTAGCTACCTCGCTGAATGGTTGCAAATCATAATTAGCTAACTCTGATTCCAATTTCTTGCAAGTGACAAACTGATCATTCCATTTTATGAATTTTTTTCTCCTTACCTCTTTGCACAATGCATTTTCAGTTTGTTTTCATTGACGACAAGAGCTTACAAGAGACGCTGCACCGGGAGATGGACGAGAGCCAGCTGCCAGATATGTACGGTGGAAAGATGGCTCTGGTCCCCCTGAAGAACTACATGCAGTCCTGAAAAAAGGGTGTAATTGTGGAAATGCAGCTCTCTCTGGTTGCTGTTGCAGTGTTAGTTGTTCAACATCAGTTCAATTGCAAGTCTGTGTATTAACTCTGGGAAGTCTATGTATCATAGGAGCACTATGGATAGGAAACCACCCCCATAGAATAAAGGATCAGCTGTCACTTTCCCCTATCATGTCAGTTCTCACGTTTTAGCTCTCTTATTACGATCAATCTGCTGTGCTCCGTTTCTAATGTGCAGTCACCCTCACACTCGAATCTCCTCGGTTATGAGCGGATCTGTTCTGTAGAATACACTATATGTTATATACACTATATGTTATAATACTGTTTGATGGATACTAAGGCAAAAGCCGTCCTAGCTCAGTGGTAGAGCGCGTGGCTTTTAACCACGTGGTCGTGGGTTCGATCCCCACGGACGGCGTTACTCGCATCTTTTTCTTTCTTTCTAGCAAAGTTTGATTGTTTTCCACTTATATCGGTTGAACTGAGACGGCGAATGTGTCGGGTTCTCTTGCGCTTTCAAAGCCTTTTTTTTCTTTCTTTCTTTCTTTTCATCCATCGCAACAGCAAAAGCATTTTAGATTCTTCTCTCAAGTAAAAATATATATTTCACACACATAGGTTATGTATGTTATGAGAGCTAGGCTAGAGTTGCCAAATCAGCATGGTTGTTGGCCAAAAGAGTTTAGCGATGACTGATAAATTCCATTAGAAATTTAAGTTATTTACTACACATTATACTATTGGGGATCATGTAATTAAAATAAAAAAATCCCTTTATGCCCTTAGCACCTTGTTGAGCATTGAGGGTGAAGATGCCTGATTTTCCTATTATGCCCTTGCCACAAAAACCCTAACAACACGTCTTTCCTTTCAAATCCACCAAGGCCAATAAAGGCAATACTTTGTTTTGCATCAGGGGTGAAACTAGTGGGCGGTGGGTTCGGTCGACAGGTGGGTGGCGCTGCGAGGGCGCGGTGGTTGAAGGGGGAGTTTGCAGCGGTGGCTTGAGATGGGAGAGGTGTTGAGAATGAGGTTAATTTTATATTTAATAGAAGACATATATTGTAAAAGATTAATAATGCATAAAAATAGTACTAACATCAAACAACTCATTATACTTCACAATATAAGCAAAAACAGAATATAAACAAGTCAATCAGTCACACAAGAGACTTACAGATGAGTTCGATGAAGAACAGGAAGCAGCGCAGACGCAGACTCGATGCAGTGCAGATTCGATGATGAATCAGCAACACGAGCGGTCACGCAGATGTGCGCTGTCTAGAAACCTTATTGCCGCCCCCGTGCAGGTCTTCACGGTAGCAACGGCTCAGAGATACCGCTCCCCTTCTTCACGGTGCACACCAAGAAGAAGAGTCGATGAGGTTCAGACATCGCAATCCCACAACACAGGTTTTTAGAGGAAGAAAAGAAGGAATGGAGTCAGTTCATATACACACAATACTCTGGATGTCTCCAAACATATATATAGAGATGCAGACTGTGAACTGACTGATTAAATAACCATTTACCAACTGGTAACTGACACACTTAACCAGTTATTTACCCACTAGTAACACTTAACTAGCCATTTACCCACTGGTAACTACGTGTCATCATCATCCAATAAAGCCTCAAATTTAAACATTTGAATCTTATTCAAATAAAGAGAGATGCATTGCTCAACAAAAATATGGTTGACTTGGTCTGCCAAGTGGCGCGCCACATCACGTCACGGCACGGTCGCAAGTCACAAGTCACACGATTTTTCACGCGAGAATACGTGAATGCGCGCGCGCATGTTTAGCTAAAGCTCTCCTCGTGCCACCCTCATCCATGTGTCACATATTTCAAAGAGTGGCAATGACTCCACGTTATATGTTAGTCACCTCCATCTTACCTTAGCAATATGATACTAAACCATACATACTTTAAAATTATAGAAAATAGGTCTCACTCATATGGGCCTATTTCCAACAGGAGGTGGAGCTGCAATTGGGTAAGGGAGGGAAGAAATGATTTGGTTGATGATTTAACAAAATATGGTGACATGGAAATAACGTAGATGCCACATCAGCAAAACCGAGGTGGTTTTAGTAACGGGGTAAGCTAAACGGTTTTAAAAGTTGGAGGTTGTTGCGTGTCTGGTTTCATAGTTGAGCGTTAATTTCCATACTTTTTTAAGGGTGTGTTTGGTTGGTGAGATGAGGTTGAATGGGAAGGGATGATACAAGTAGAATGTGATTGTTTTGGATGAGATGGTACAATCGGGTTGTTTGGTTGGATGTATGTGATGATAAATGAATATATTTAGTTGAATGTATGAGATGATCCAGGATGGTACGAGATGGTATTTAATTCGTGGATGAGGTTGCCTCGGTAACCTTCTCTTTGTATGTGGTGAGATTACCTCCAATTTTCCCCTTTTCCCATTTTTTCTTCTGCTTTCTCTCTTTTTTCCACTTCTTCCTTCCTTCTTTCTTCTTCCAAAAAACCATTCATTCTCTTTCTTTTCATTTTCTTCTTTGCCTCCCCAGCGCTGCTCACCCGCCACTGCTTTATTCGCCTCACACGCGCCCACCTCCCTTTCACCACCAACGCCATCGCTGCTAAACACCGCCTCCCCAGCGTTGCACGCCCGTCGCCGCCTCCCTTTCTCTGTCCCGGTCGCCGCCGTGCTCAACTCATCATCCCCGTTGAATCCAGTGCGCCCTCCCAAATCCATTAGCGTCAAACGTGTTCCACCTCTCCTCAAAACTCCTCACCTCAAAACTCCTCACTCAATTTACCATTTCCTCACCAATAGCCTCGCCGTCTTCTTCTTCTCCGGTTCTGGCTGAAACCCGCCCCACCGCCACCAATTGTGAAGTGGTGAGTCCCGCTTCGATTCCTCCCTGCTAAGGCACCCCTTCACCTCCCTCTCTTTCCGCCCACCACTCACTCATGCTTCCCTTCTCCACCGCGTCGACCACGCCATGCAACCATGGGCTCACGCCGTCGGAACGCCTCATCCCTCCTCTCCCCAACCGATCGCATGGGTGAGCTCCCACAACCCCCTAATGCTCATGCTCACCCTAACTCTCCTCTCCCCCTCCAGAGCCACCGTCCCTTCTCCTTCCCCGCGCACGGTTGCCAAGAGCCGCCGCTAGCCCGTCCTGGTACCGCCTGAGTTGTGACACCGCCGCCCCTAGCCTCCTATCCCTCTCAGCAGCCTATACCGTGTGGTTCAACCGATTTTGACGAGCGGGTCAGTTCAGAATCTTCATGGAATACTCTCTAAACTTGAACCAACTCGTCAAGTATGGTTTCGTTCCATCCATCCAACCAAACACACGAATCAAAACATATCTTGAATCATCCTATCCATGTACCAATCCATACATCCATCCAAATACACCCTGAGAGTTTAGGGGGTCAAATCGACCTTTCCATTCCCAATATGCTGCCAGGTCTCAAAAGGAGCAAAGTGAAGACTCTACCATTAAAAATGCATGGGCAAGCGCATTAATTAATCTACAGTTTGAGCTCCGCTTCGCTATTTCAAAATTCAAAACACCCAACAACTCGGATGCCACAAGAATCGAAGAAGCAAGCAAATGCAAATGGAAATCCCAAATCACCTACGGAGCTTGCCCTCTGTAGAGCCTAGCAGAAGACATGAAGAAGGAAGGGAAGAATTCACACCACAGATTGGTCCGTTGGTGATTCCGAAACACTGGCGCGCCGATTTGACTTCCGGTTTAAAGAAGTGTTCCCCATCGGACGGCGATGCCGATGCTCGCAATTCGAATGCTGGATCCCCAGCCGCCCGATGCTTGCCCACCCCCGGTGAACCCCACACAAAATTCAAACGCGCCCGGGCTCCTCCCACCCTGGGTGGCAGTGTAGGTAAATAACACGAACATGTAGTGGCAGCATGGTAATCTCAGCCCGCAAAAGGGCAAAGAGGCGTAGCCGTGTTCCTGCCCTTGTTATTTTTGCTCTGCTCTTGTCGCTCCCCCCCCCCCGCTCTTCCCCACCATTGCTGCGCGGCTCTTCTCCTCTTCGCCTCCCCCTTCCTTCCACACCACCATCGGTGAGTTAGTTATTCGTGGTCTGGTTGTCCATATTGGATTTTTCTTGTTGCGTCTGTTGATGTGATCTGGGTGCAAAGTTGATGGTTTCGTTCAGGGGTTTTGGCCATCTGGTGGGAACTTTTGGGGGTTTTGTTGGGGTTTCTTGTGTGCGATTCTGCTCCATTTCATACAGATTGTTCTGTGTGTATTTCTTGCATTTCTTGTCTGGGATTTGTTAGTAATGTCTATTTCTTTTGGTGTGAAATGGAACAAGGGAGATGAAAGCAGAGTGGCTGATTATACCTTGGTTTCTTTGTTTTGGTAGCTCTTGGAGTGCTCCCGCGAATGGAGGTGATGGATCCGGTCGCTGTGATGGAGATAGCGCCGGTGCCGGACCCGCCCTTCATCGACGCCACTCCCCCGAGGCCACCATTGGAGGCGGCGCTCGTGCTGCGCCGCAGCGCTCGGTGCCTCAGCAGGACGCAGCGCCCCAGTTACGCGGAGCAGGAGGTGCCCAAGGAGTCCAGCGGCCGGCGGCGCGGCCCTAAGAGGAAGAGGGACGAGGAGAGGCAGGAGCCGGCGGCGCTGGATGCGGTGAAGCCCGCCAATGTTGAGCCCTTTGAGAGGAAGCCGATGCCGACGACTGCGGCCGAACCGGTTTCTTGCGCTGGTTTTGCCGGAGCTGCTGCAGAAGACAATGTGCTGGGCACGGGGAAAAGTGCCAAGCTGCGGGTGAAGGAAACCTTGCGGGCATTCAATAGCCACTACCTCCACCTTGTCCAGGTTGCGTTTTGTATCTGAATGCTCAGGTTCTTTTCAGTTTAGTGTTTGTTTTGTCTGACATTGTGCGTACCTGGGTGCAGGAGGAGCAGAAAAGAGCGCAGGCTACGCTACAGGAGATTGAGGCGAAGGGTAGCAAAAATAAGGTGTGAATTTCTGCACAGTTTCAAATTCTATATGTGACACTTGCCCTTCTCTGGTTTGTTGCCAAGTGTTTTTGTGTGTGTGTGTGTGTGTGTGTGTTGTGCTACTACTGGTGTCCCTGTGGTGAAAGTTGGGTAAATTTGGAAGTTCTTTTGTCCTTATTAATGTAGAAGGGTCGCAAGAAAGGCACTGAAGGTGAGAAGAAAGAGAAGCGCCCATCGAAGCGGCCTGACTTGAAGGCAATCACAAAGGTATAATGTTCATCTTCTCTGCTGTGTTTGATCAATGGTATTTTAGAGAAGTGTATCCCTGTTTGAGTTCTTTATTTTTGTTGGGCTAATCATACATGTCAAAATCCTAGATGCAAGAAACCAATGCTGTGCTTTATCCGGAGAAGAGGATAGGGCATTTACCTGGTTAGTGTATCCTTTTTTCTCAGGAAGGAATATTTGTACTTTGAATATTGGGATGTTAATTTAACTTCGTTCTCAGGGATCGACGTTGGGGATCAGTTTTATTCTCGTGCAGAGATGGTTGTTTTGGGCATTCACAGCCACTGGCTGAATGGCATTGACTACATGGGAGTGAAATACCAAGGAAAGGTAACTTTAGTAGACAGTTGGCATTGACTACAATCAGCTTGTTCCTCTGATACTGGAACTTTAACTTGGTCCAATGTACGTGGGCCATGGATTCAAAAACCGTTCCCGGCACAATTCCCGGCCGGCGGCCAGTACCGGTAACCGGCCGGTTACCGGTTTTCTCGGAAAAAACTCGGTCGAAATTCGTTTAAATTTGCTTAAAAATCAACCGAAATTCGAAATTTAAATTTGCAAACTCCGAAAACCGCCGATTTCAAATCCGCCACCATCGGTAAGGCGGTTATCACGTAACCGCCGATTTCCATCCTGCGTGGGGCATTCCCAATAGCTTGATACTATAGTATATTACTAGAGGAGAGAGAATTGTTATACAAGGTTTTAAATACAATCACTCTAATAGTCTGTATCTTTAGCTTGTTATTAAAGTTTACATCTAGATGAGAGAAAATGACTAGTTTAGAGAGGGATGACTCCACTATTTTCTTGGTTTCCAAAAAAGAGTTGATACTTGCATGGGTATCAAGCTCATCAAACTCATTCTCTCTCTTTCCTCTCTCTTCCATCTCACCAAAAAGCTGTCATGACATAGCTATAGTATCAAGCAAATCTGCTTGTTGGAAGTGCCCTTATGTGGCTATAGGTCGTTAATCAGTCATAGAATTTCCCTTTTAGCTTGTCTAATTCCCTTATGTGGCTAGAAGTAACTACATATGTGGCTAGAAGTAACTACATATGTTATTGCATTCATATGTAGTTACTTCTAAATGTTGGCCAAGTTGCATGCTATATCATTTCCATGGCATTGACTTGGTCCAATCCATGGCATTGACTTGGTCCAATGTACTTATGTGACTGTACATCGTTAATCAATAATAGGATTTCCTTTTAGCTTTCCCAAGTGTCTAATTCCTTGTTACCTCATTCAGTTGTAATTACTTGCTGGGCAAGTTATCTACCATGTCAATTCCAAGTTCCAAAGCAAATTGAATTTTCTTCTGAAATGTCCATCTTGTTTGTTTCTTTGGTATTTTTGTGTTAACTAATACTTTTGACATTTCATTAAGCAGAAGGAGTATGAGAACTTAACTTTCCCACTGGCAACTTGTATTGTGATGTCGGGGATATATGAAGATGACCTCGACAAGGCAGATGAGATCATTTATACTGGTCAAGGAGGAAATAATTTACTTGGTAACCATCGCCAAATTAGTTCTCAACAATTGCAACGTGGAAATTTGGCATTAAAGGTTGGTTTCAATGGTTCTTAACTTCTTATTTATTACTGACTTTTGGCTAAATCCTTTATGTTGTTTGAAATGGTCATAGCCATTGCAGATTAATTCTGAATCTTATTTATTTCAATGATAATATAATCTGTCTTCCTTTTTTGGATCGTCTAAAATGCTATTTTTGCTATGTTAGAAGGTGTTGAATTTTAATTCATTCAAAGCATGTCTAGTCTGATATTCTTCTTTGTGTCTTTGAGTTAAATTATTGCCAACCTTTTGTTTTCCATCCATTAAAAATGTTTCTCTTTCAATTTGCAATGTTGATCTTATTCATGTATACCAACTGCATTATTTCTGTCTCTCGATTTTCATTTTACTTTTATATAATGTACCTCTGTCCTTTTTATTATGTTGCAGAACAGTAAAGATAACGGTAATCCTATACGAGTTATTCGAGGCCATATGTCAAAGAATAGCTACACTGGAAAAGTGTACACCTACGACGGGATGTACAAGGTCTTATATTCTACTTAATATTTTTACCTAATATTATTTTATCTTCCAAATAGGTAATACAGATGTGTTGCTAAGTGCTGTAATCTTGATGATATTAATGGCTATGAAGCTTACTTCCAAATAGGGTTTCTTTAACTGGATTTTTAAAACCGGGGATGGCCGGTAAGGCCGAAAATCGGAAAATTTTGGCCGAAATTTTTCGTTTTTTTTTTGAAATTGTCGAAATTTAAATCAAATAAATAAATCAATCAAATTTGAACAAAATTCAAGCAAATTCGATTTTTTTTCACAAAATTCATCCAAACCGAATTTTTTAAAAGCCGGTTTGTAGTTCTACCGAAGGTGCCCGGCAGAACCGGTACGATCGATTATCGGCTGAAAAAAAATCCCTTCTTCCAAATAATTGATTTGCCTATTATGTTGTCCAAACTTTGCATGGAGCACTACCAACAACAATGATATATTATGTTGCAAACTTAATTTTGAGAGAAACTGGAGGAATGCAATTAGGAAGGCAAGTGCCTAAAAGTAAAGACCTAAGATGTATTTGGTTGGAGCTAGCTGTGCACCTATGCTTGTGCCAAACCTAGTTACTCACTCCATTGTTTGGTTGTGGGATCTAAGTTAGTTGTGCCGCTAAAAGTTTACTTCATTTGCCGATTGGTACAAAAGTTGCGTCGAAAAAGGTAGTTGTGCAACACTTAGAATATGAGTAGATTGGCTGCTTTTCTCAAATAATTTTATCTTAGTTTTAGCTTTAAGATGAGCTGATTGGTGCATGGAACTCATATTAGAGACTAGACATCTTGAGTTTGAGGTCTATTTAGCTCATTTAGAGGGATAGTGTATTTGGTTGGAGGTCATGATTGGTTACACACGGATCAAGTTGTACCACACACATCTAGCAATTGTTTTTGTTGGGGTCTCAGGCATTTGTGCCATTAAAAGCTGAACAAACTTTATTTTCATTATTTCATTTGCTCCACAAGTTGTTACGGTTCAATGCTCAACCCTTATACTAGGCCTTCGGCTCATATCTTTAGTAGGCTAAAAAATGCAACCAAATTGGTGGTTAATAACTTTTGTTCGGCATGCCACACTCAAAAACCCGGAGTCAACGTGACTGTAATTTTTTGTTTGATAGGCCCAACATATTTATCAAGACGAGAACTTCTCTCAAGTCAGAAACCCCCAGTAGCTCTAATTAGTTATGACCATTCCTTCTGAATATGAACTAATAGATAAAACTGCCGTTAATAGCTCTGACATTTTAACCTGCAACAACATAGATATACTTCTCTATTTATAACCCCGATTGGATGCATCCTTATCTAGAATATATTCCTTTAGTGTTGGAGATACCGACTATTTGACACTATAAATAATAAACACGTAATTATTCTCTAAAATTCTACCTGATATCATTACCACTCCATGCCAAACCCTAACCGGAGCAAACATTTACGTCGGAACCGTCGTCACTCCTCAGTCCATCCGCCGGCCGCCGCTGTCCCGTCGTGCGTGATCATCCGGCGCTCGGGCCGGCGGCGGAGGAGGGGAGAAGGAATCCGGCGCTTGGATCGAGGCGGAGGGATATGGAGGCTGAAGCCCTGCGCGGAGCGACGCGGCCACGGGAGAGAAAAGAAGGGCGCTGGGGCGTCGTGGGGAGGCGATCCGGTTTCGAGGGCTCGCGTCGCGGCAGCGTCGTGGTTGACGATGGGCCGGTGAGGCAGCCGAATGGCGACGGCGCGACAGGAGAATAGGGAGGGAGCGGTGACCAAAGGAGGATAAGAGGCGGCGGCGACCGGAAGAGGGAGGGCGTGCGGTGCGTGCGGCGATCGAGTCGAGGAAGAGAGGAGGCAGTGGAGTGGGCCTTGGGCCAGAAAAAGTAAATGTAGGGAAAAAGAAAGAGGAAACAGGAAAGAAAAGCAAGAAAACGAGAAAAAAAGGAAAAGAAAAAATGAAAGGGAAGAAAAAGAAAGAAGGGGGATTTGTTGATTTGGTTTGGATTCAGATCGGTGGAGGATTTGGTGTTGCTGAGGGAGGGGTGGAAGATCTGGTGTGGATTTAGATCGGTGAAAGAGCTGTGTGGTCAAGTGATCTGGTGTGGCTGCGTGTGCTATGTTGGGGTAAGGAGAGAGAGGATGATATGTTTGCTGAGAGTTCTAGCTGCTATGTTGTTTAGTGGTGACAGTATTAGAAGTTACGACAGAAGGCATCGAAGGCAGGAGGAGAAGACTGTTCAAGTGGTGTTTTGGTGGTTGTGCTAATAGTGGAATTGGTGGCGGTTTCGAAGGTAGTGTTGGTATTAGAGTTGGTAGCGAAGGTGCTCATTGGAGTTGGTGTTGGTATTAGTAAGGGGTGTGTTTGTGGTGGTAAGTGTTGGATGATGGTGTTGAGCTCAACGATGGTGAGGACGAAGCAGGAGCTGGTGGTAACTTCAGTGAAGGCTATGTCGAGCGGCGGTGATGACGAAGCAGTAGTTGGTGGTAGCTCCAATGGAGGCTATGTTGGGCGGCAGTGATAGTATTGGTGTCGTGCGGTGGTTTTGGTATGGATGCTGGAGATAGCGTTGCTGGAGAGATCTGGAAGAGGATTGAGATTGGGGCCAAACGTAATGGTTTGTGACAGAGGTGGTGGAGGCTAGGAGTGATTGGGGGCATGAGGGTAGAGGAAGATGAGGTTGAAGTCGGGATAGCTGGTAGCTGGTAGATGGTAGAGATGAATTTGGTGACGTCTTTGGTAGTATTATTGGTGAGCAACTATTGATCTTTGTAATGGTATTGGCTATGAAGTCGATTGCGGGTTTTGGTAGATTCTAGTAATAGTATTGCAATATGTAATAAGATGGACATGACTGTTATCTCATGCCCATCTTGAGGGGGGTGTTGGAAATATTAGAGTTTAGTCGAGAGTTCTAAGTCGTGTACGAGTCAGACTGTGATATTTGACGCTATAAATAAAGAGTATAGAGATCCTAGTAGACATATACAACTATTCCTTGAAATCCTACATTTGGAAACACTTAAAAAATAGTTTCACTAATATCTGTTTTTGCTTTCTCTTTGAGTAATTTTATTTTCGTTTGTTTTGTTTCAACATTCCATAGGTTGTAGATGACTGGGTGCAAAATGGAGTGCAGGGACATGTCGTTTTCAAATATAAATTGAAGCGGCTTGAGGGTCAGCCGTCGTTAACAACTTCTGAGGTATGCTTGAATAAGCTAAACATAATCACAGTGTAGTTTGTGCTGATGGCACTCACATTCTTGTTATGCCTTTGACCTTCACTATTTTTCAAGCTATCTTTCCTGTTAATTGTGTGCAGAAAACTTAGAAAAGCGAGATAAGAAAACTATATTCTGTGTTATGTGCATAAATGAATATTACTCTGCAAATCTCATGTGTGACATAAAACACCTGGTATCTACATATATCCGTAAATGCGGGCCTTTATTTAACATATTTGTTTTGGACCTTTGATTTTATTTTATTTTTGCATCATAACATATTTTTGTGTCTAGGTGCGATTCACTCGCGCAGAGGCTCCCTCAACGATTTCTGAATTACCCGGGTATATGATCCAAACTCCTAAAGTTCCTATTTACCTTTCATGATTTCGTACATGCTGGAATTCTGTGTTCTAATTAAAGGCACCTCAAGCTGCATATGTGGCTGTATGAGTGTTAGCATTTCCACCACTCTGCTATGCTGCTGTGCCTCCATGCGCTAACGTGTTGGTCATGTTTGAACTATAGTGGTTACGTTGTCCCTGACACTAATCACATGCTGCGTGTTATTTTTATAGGTTGGTTTGTGATGACATCTCCGGAGGGCAGGAGAACCTTCCAATTCCTGCTACTAATTTGGTTGATGATCCACCTATTCCTCCATCTGGTATGCTACACCTTTATCTTTTGGGTATATCATATTTTGTTTGTAGGACATCTCTTTGCAATGTTTCTTGAACTAGATCGATTGGCCTGAGCAATTGTGCAGGGAAGTGTCACTATTCAGATTTAGCATTATTTCTTATCTTTTGTTTAAATAGGCTGCATATGACATCCAGTGGCTGTGATTTAATTGTAGTTAAGGCCCACCGAATTCAGGACCTGATGTTTTACTTTTTTTTCCAGGATAATTTTTAGTACTTTTATTAGCTGTAAAACAATCCGTCAAAAGTTTTTTTATTATTTATAGATTCTTTTAATTTGGTCTCCTGTCCTAGTTTTGCTTATAATAGTTGAGGTTAGGTTGCATCTTGTTCCAATGTTGTTTTTAGTCAGTTTTTTTTTGTTCAAAATATGTAGTACTCTCCAGTGGCTAATTTGCTTTGTGTTACATTTGGCAATGTGGTAGGTTTTGTGTACTCCAAATCTCTAAAAATCCCAAAGGGCATCAAGATTCCATCTAATTGCATTGGCTGTGCTTGCGAAGGAGATTGCGCCAGCAACAAAAATTGCTCATGTGCTGAACGCAATGGTTCTGATCTACCTTACGTATCATATAAGAACGTTGGCAGGTAAAGTTAATCTTTGACATTTCACATGTGCTTTTCAACTATAATTTACCATAATAATGAAAAGCATTTCTTTTCTAAACTTTTGTCAGCTGAAATTATTAATGGTGAATCTTTAGGTTGGTGGAGCCTAAAGCAGTTGTATTTGAATGTGGTGCTAACTGCAGTTGCAACCGCAACTGTGTAAATAGAACGTCTCAACAAGGTTTGCAGTATCGCCTAGAGGTTAGTATTTTGCTTATTCTTTTTATTGCCTTTTTTTTTTGTACCTTACCAGAAACAGTTATATGGGTATTGCTTGAGTTAAAAACTGTGCAAAGTTGCGAATGATGTTATAAACAAAATTTTAGTGATAATGATGGGTTTGGTAGGCGTTATGTAATTGTGTTTTGTGCTAGTAACTTGTAAGCGGGTACAAGACATTTGATTTGATATGCAGGCTCAACACTAGATCTTTTCTTTTAAGCAAACGTCACTTATTTTGCTGTTTCTCTATCTTCTTTTCAATTGTCTCGTCCCTCCTGGGTTTCACCCCATAGTTCTCTAGTCTTCACCCCACACAGACACTAGTTATTTCCAATTATTCCAACTCTTGATAGGCCGTGTTAACTCTCTGCAACAATCATAAATTTTAATGCAATCTTGCAAAGTTTTCTCCCGTTGGGAGGGAGGGTATTATTTGGTTTTCATTTCTTATCTTGCTATATGTTGCTTAACAAGCTGAATGTGTATGCAGGTATTTAAGACAGCTTCAAAAGGTTGGGGTGTCAGGACTTGGGACACTATTCTCCCTGGGGCCCCCATCTGTGAGTACACTGGTGTCTTGAGGAGAACTGAAGAGGTGGATGGTTTGATGCAGAACAACTACATATTCGATATCGATTGTCTTCATACCATGAAGGGTCTAGATGGAAGGGAGGTACTGATTTTCTCATTTTTCAGTTCTCAATGTGGTATCGGTTGTTTAGTTTTCATTGACGAAATAACATCAGATGTTGCCGTATCCTACATCATTAGCCTCTTGCTTGGTACTCAATTTATTTGCTCCTTTTCTTTGCTTGTTTAGACCAAGATTTGTTTAAAATGAAGTACTGTAAAGGTTTTGTTTTAGTTTATGTTGAAATGTCAGCAAATGCTTCGAGGCACCATTTCTTGAACTAGTTACCTTCACTTGTACAGAAAAGGGCTGGCTCAGAAATGCACCTGCCTTCTCTTCATGCCGAGAATGATTCAGAGGCACCACCTGCACCGGAGTATTGCATAGATGCTGACTCTATTGGCAATTTTGCAAGGTTCATAAACCACAGCTGCCAGCCTAACCTGTTTGTCCAGTGTGTATTGAGCTCACACAATGATGTTAAGCTGGCAAAAGTGACGCTTTTTGCGGCTGACACTATACTTCCTCTTCAGGTGAGTTGATTTCAACTATTTTTTAAAAGAAACTAGCAGGGTGGCTGAATATAGCTCACACAATGACGTTAAGCTGGCAAAAGTGACCCACGTGCGCGGGTTAGATTTGTTTTTACGTTAGTATAAATGCTTGAGAATATATTTAGTATTGTGTATGCTATTTAGACTTTTAAAATATCCTAAATATTAGAAATAACAATAAAAACTTGAATGAAATTACAATATGAGAAATGCAATTGAAGTATGTGCTTTGATAGAAGAAAATAATTGAACATAATAAATTATTGGAGTTCTTAGAAATTAATCACTCTCCATGCAAAGATCATGTAATTGCATTTCCCTATCCTTACTCCATTAGTTTTTTCCCCCAATTTGTATGCATAGATATGTACCACTATTTAATCTATGGCAATACATTAATTATGTGTGAGGCAAATTATCTTATTATTTTACTCAACATTTCAGTTATTTTTATCGGTTGCTACTCTATGGTTCTTCAGAATTCTGATTGTCATGTGCTTTGCAGGAGCTTTCCTATGACTATGGCTATCGCTTGGACAGTGTTGTTGGGTCGGATGGAAACATTGTTAAGCTGCCTTGTTACTGTGGTGCCCCGGACTGTCAGAAGCGCCTCTACTAGACCTATAGCTGTGCTCTTCTATTTTGGACTTTGGGGGATGCAAAACTATATAGAGTATTGTATGAATGCAGTCATGCAAGCTGTGTATATGACAATTGACAAGCTGGACATGCTATGATGTTTTGCAAACAATTAACCCATATATCAAAGTGGTGGAACGTTTAACCCTTCAAACTGTTGTATTTTAAGGGCTTTTTGGTAATTTTTTAATTAGAGAAAAGAAGAAATAGAATATTGGTATATTTGCTTTAGTTGTTGTCTAACGATATGGAGAATCTTTTTACCATCGTCGACGATGTGTCTCTCACTAGTGATGACACACTCCTAGCTACCCGATGATTTTGTATCGTCTATAGCTTGTCTTCAATGCAAAACATTATCTCCTCTCTGTCATAGTTTCCCCATCATCGAGCTTTTTTTTGCCACTAACTTCTTCAACAATGCTGATACTCACCGTTTGTTATCGCGGCACTTGACTCCTTCAACACTGGATTTTCTCTTCAATAGCTTCGGTGAGCAACACGACATTGTTTTCGTCTCTGTTGTCGCCACATCAGCTCTTCACTTCCCCAATGTCTTCTTGTGGGACATACTGATACCATTGCACTCTTGTGTGGTCTTCTCCGATACAGTTGATACTATAATTGTTATAACTTGTATTTTTTAATCAAAATTTTAGCTATTTTTTATTTTTATTCCATAGAAAGTAACAATAACAATAACAATACGGACCTTGAGAGTGAATGTGGTGTCTTCTTTTGTGTCTCCTCCGATACCATTCATGTCATCCTCGTTATAAATTTTATTTTTATTCAACATTTTAGTTATTTTTATCGGTTGCAACTCTATGGTTCGTCATAAGTTTGACTGTCATGTGCTTGGCAGGAGCTTTCCTATGACTATGGCCATCATTTGGGTAGTGTTGTTGGGTCGGATGGAAACATTGTTAAGTTGCCTTGCTACTGTGGTGCCCTAGACTACCAGAAGCGCCTCTATTGGGCCTGCAGTTGTGATCTTCTATTTTGGACTTTGGGGGATGCAAAACTATATATAGTATTGTATGAATGTAGCCATGTGAGCTGTGTATACGACAATTGACAAGTTGGAAATGCTATGAAATTTAGCAAAATAGGAGCACTCCTATTTTGTGTAGTTTGCATGCTGGACATGCTACGATGTTTGCAAACAATTAACCCATATATCTAAAGGTTTGTTTACACAAAATTCGACTGTTTTCTCTATAAAAAACTGTCACATTCTGAAAGTTCATTTATATCTCGAGTAATCATCTAGCGTCGGTCCGATCCAGCTGCTATCCCGTCTTTCTCGCTTGCTGATTCTCATGCTATGCACCTCTGCCTAGCTACTCCCGTCCAGTCCCTCATTCTCAACTCCCGCTTAATGCATGCAACCCATAGCATCACGAGATCAATTAAATCTCAGCACGTGTGAACGCAGCAATACTAGCGTAATTGAGCAGAATCGATCAAAACAGCATGAACGTGAGAGCTAAATGCTGATACGTGTATGCAGTAATCTCATGTACAGTCTCTGAGTATCCTGCATGTTGAGCAGCGATGCTGTAATGATCCACCTTGATCTGGATTTGGAATCAGCATGACTGCATTATGCGTCATAGCTGCGTCGATTAGGACTAGATTGCATCCTCGTTAGGCTAGTCTGACTCCCGTGCCATACATGGACACACTCATCACGCTTCTGCCTAGCATCTCAGCATCACATGCTAGCAACATCGCATTACATATCATACATCACGCTAGCCATGCTCAATCACTTATGGCAATATTTTCTATTTTTCTTAACAAACCTTGTGGGCTTGTTTACCAGTTTTTTTACTTTTCTTGGGCACATACCCAAATTCTTACTTGTTGAATGAGCATTTTTGCTCACTCAAAAGCTTATCAAAGGTGGCCTTACCCCTGACACACCTTTCCAAGCTTTTACTTAGCTTGGTCACTTGCTCATTTAGCTCATTGTTCTCAACAACAATCTTTGCATCACAAGATTTAACATTTTTATCCTTAGAATCAATAATGGAGCAACATGACATGGCAAGTAAATCATCACATGAAGTAGATATACTAGTTTTAGAAATGACTACACTAGGCACTTTTTCATGAATATCACAAGTAATACCAACACTAGTGCAAGTTTTACTTGATTTATCTTAGAGAAGCAAATCATGAGCTTCCTTTAGCTCCTTATAAGAATCTTTGAGAGAAATATGTTCTCTCTTTAAGACCTTAAACTTTGCCTTCTCTTTTTCCAAGATATTCATTTAATTCTTCTAGCATATCCAGAAGTTCATCATAAGAAGGCTCTTCATCATCAAAAGATTTTACCTTCTCTCCTTTTGCCATGAGGCAAGTAGGAGTGGAGAATAGCGATGTAGCCTCCTTGATTGTGATGCCGACAAGTTCTCTCTTCTTGGAGGATCCTTCAATATTGGAGTCGGAGTCGGAGTCGGAATCCGAATATTACTTTTCGGAGTCCCATTCTCCAATATGGGCTTCGTTCTTGCCATCCTTGTAAAGCTTCTTGAGTAGCTTCTTCTTACTATTATATTCTTTCTTCTTTGATGATTTGCCCTTGTCATCTTTCTTGTTAGGACAATGAGAGGCAATGTGCCCCTTCTCATCGCACTCATAGCAACGAATATTGCTATAACGCTTGTTTTCATTTGAAGATTGCCCCCTTACAATCTTGTCAAAGTTGAAGCTCCGATGTGGGCGTCTCCTCATGAATTTCTTTATTCTCCTCACAAGGAGAGCAAATTCTTCTTCGGAGTCTTCATCTCTATCATCTTCATCACTTTATTCCGCTTTTGCCTTGAGAGCGGTAATTTTCTTTCTTGATGAAGTGGACTCCAATAGCTCTTCCTTATATAGCTCATTTGTGATAACGTTCCCCAAGAGCCCGGTCGGTGTCATTCTTGGCAACTCGGGAGAGTTGAGAAATAATATCACCAACATCTCATACTTGTCGGGTAAAGCCCTAAGCATCTTACACACAATATCAATATTAAGCAAGTTAGTGCTAAGACCTTTGAGCTCATTTACAATGTTGTTGAGTCTAGAATACATCTCGGTGATGTTTTCTTGAGGCAACATCGTAAATGTCTCATATTTGATCCGAAGCCTATGCAATTTGACTTCTAATCGTGGATGTGCCCTCATGAATTTCGGAGAGCATAGTCCATATCTCATGAGCAGTTTCAAGGTTGCTCACACGATTAAACTCATCCGCGTTTAAAGCTCCAAATAGAGTGTTTATCACTTGAGCATTGAGGTGAGAGTTTCGTTCTTCAAGTTCCGTGGGGTGTATAGGATCAATAGCCATAACGAAACCCTCACTAACAATTCTCCATATGCTTGGGCTCATGGCCTTTAAATAAATGGACATTCTAATTTTCTAATATGCATAATTTATTCTCGTCAAATAAAGGAGCCTTGCCTATTGACATTCCCTCACTAGCCATCCTTTCTCTTCTAGACGGTTAAGTCCAAAAATAGGGAGACCAAGCTCTGATACCACTTGTAAGATGAAGGATAACTGACTAGAGGGAGGTGAATAGGAGGTTTTAACATTCTTAATCAATTTATACAACTAGACAAGATAAACTATAACAAGACAACCTATCACAAGATTGAAAGATCTAGACCCGCCATTATGAGTTAATGGAGTGTTTTGGTGATTAATGACAAATCCAAATATGAGACTAACTCTCTTGTCAAGTATTATCTTTGTGTAGTCTCATTTGGATATAAAGGTGAAATACAAGGAGGTATGTAATCGACATCTTAATCTTATATATTGTTGCACTCATCGGATCCAAAATATAGGATTGAACTCAACCATAAGTCAAACTTGAATATGTGCATATGATCTTATTACACATTTTTGTATGCACACATTTAGGGGGAGTTTTATTCTATACTTTGTGGTTTCATTAGTATTGATCCATATTCCATTCTCCATAAATATTTGGGATCTTTACTTTGAAACAAATCCGTTTGAGTATACAAAACTTGCGTAGTTCTTGTATACTCATGTTAGAGTATATATAACTTGTGTAGTTTGTATATACTCATTTGTTACTTCAATTATCTACATTCAATTTATGAGTAATTAATTGGTTATCATCAATTACCAAAGAGGGAAAGATTGAGGTATCTTGTCCCACCATTATGTGTAAATGGTATGATGTGGTAATTAATGATAATCATATTGTGGAACTAACATTTTCCATGAGTTGGATGAATAGGTTATGTTCTAGGATGATGAAGACTTGGGATGATCATGAGTTGATCATCAAGTCAAGAGCTTGGTGTAAAGGATGCATCATGAGTTGATGCTTATCAAGAAGAGATGATCATGAGTTGATCGTCAAGACAAGAGAAGGCCCATCATGTGTTGATGAAGGTCAAGCAAAGGATCATCATGTGTTGATGATTAGCAAGTTAAAGACCCGGACTTGAAGTGTTGATGTGCGTCATCAAGCTTCAAGAAGATGAAAGGCAAAGGTATGACTAGCTAGGGCTAAGGATGTGTTCCTAGTTTTTTTACCGGTCTTGGTGTTTGGTTGGAAGACCGGATTGCTAGTATAGGTTGTCGTACTATTAAGAGGGGTCTTAACTAGTAGTTTGAGTTAGTCATGTGTTGATAGCTCATTATGTTTGCTCTAGCTCATCTAGGCATGATGCTATTTATTTGCGAATGTGTTTTGCAAATAATCGAGGCTCATGCATAACCCTTGTAGGATGTGACTTAAGTTTGCAAATACGTTTTGCAAATAGTGTAAGTCCATGTACCTTATTCCTTGTGATGAGTATTCTAAGGGTTAGCAAATGTGTTTTGTAACCTACTGAGAATATCATCTTTGAAACCTTGTCGAAAATTGCATTCAAATGAGCGAATGTGTTTTGCCATTTGAAGTGGAGCAATTGGGTTTGGCTCTGTAGTCTGCCGGTCGGACCGGCAGTAGTCACCGGTCGGACCGGTGGCAAATCGGTCTGACCGGTGTGCTACGGGCAGTCGAACCGATTCCTCTTTATCCGATTTCTGTGTGCGGAAGTTCCGCCGTTGTAAAAATCGGAACTTCCGCTGTGAGGAAGTTCCGGAGATCGAGCGGATCGTTTTTTCCAGAGAGCTCCCTTTGTGGGACTTAGCCAAATTTGCGACGGGCGGTCGGACCGGCCAGCACGGGCGGTTGGACCGATTTGGTGGCGGTCCGACCGGCCATTGCATGGCGGTCAGACCGGCCGAAGGCCCAACGGCTATTTTTCTAGCCGTTGGTGCATGGAGCGGTCCGACCGGCCATTGGTTGGCGGTCAGACCGGCCCTGTGCTGTTTTGATGGAATCTTCTCCCAACGGCTAGTTTTTGTGTGTGGGCTATATATAGCCACCTTGGCCGGTTGGGAGAGGTTGCTGGTGCTATTGTGAACTCTTTGTGAGCCTCTTGAGCTAAGAGCAAGCCTCTCCTCTCTTATGTGCATGTGTTGCACTTGGTAAGCTTGGAGAGTAAACCCTAAGTGCATGTGTTGCCTTAGGTAGTGGATTGTGTATCCACGTGAGCGTTGACACTTGATTAGTTCAAGTGAAAGTTCGGATTTGTTACTCTTGGTATTTACCGACACCTAGACGGCGTGGAGGCGTCGTGCGCGGTGATCTTCTCAAGAAGCTTGTGAGAAGACCCGGCGATTTGTGAGTGGTTTGGTGCTCACCATCTCCGGAGTGGAGGAAGAGCAACCATAGTTGAGTGAGGTGTTGGTTCGGTTAGGAACCGGTCCAAGTGTTTAGACTTACCTCGGAGGTATTGGCTTAATTAGTGGAGCCGGTCCAATTTGTTTGGGCTAACCTCAATGTGGATTAGGGGAGACCGGCAAGTCTCCGAACACCACGGTAAAACATAATCGTGTCATCTTGTTTTTACTTGTGCTTTACTTTGAGCAATTTACATTCTTGCTTTAATTGCTTATATATCTTGTATGATTGGTCATATTGTATTGTGTTCATATTGTCGGTGCACTTAGTTGAGCCTAGTTGATTTAGGTTTTAATTGAGCAAAACCAATTTGCTATTAGCTTTCGCATTTATATATTGGTTTAGCGCGAAAGATTTTTAAAACCGCCTATTCACCCCTCTAGTCGGCCACCTCGATCTTACAAAGATATATGCTACAAATATAAATGCAATAAGTAAAGACAAGAAATAACCATAGTGAAGACAAGAGAGTTTTTCCCGTGGTATCGAAGATTTGTCGATCTTCACTAGTCCACGTTGAGGAAGCTTGACCCAATCAAGCCGGCTCCACGAATTAAGCCTTCCCTCGATTTCACTTGTGGTTGTTCTTCCTCCCCCCCGGAGTTGGTGAACACCGAACCAATCACAATTGGCGCCGCCTCTTCACAATCTTCCTGAAGAGATCACCGCGCATACTCTCGCCAAGCCGTCTAGGTGTCGACAAACACCAAGAGTAATAGACATTGACCTTCGCTTGACGGCACTCAAGTGCTATGGATTAAACTAGAATGAATGCACTTGATTTTGATCAACAACCTCACAAAGAATGCAACAAGAGAGAATGAGGTGTGAAATGAATGTTCTAGTCTCAAGAGTGTTCAATGAGTGCTCAACAACCTGTCCTAGAGCTGGTGGGGGTGTATTTCTACCCCCACAAACAAATACGACCGTTGGAGGAAGAAATCAGAAATATTCAGGACAATCGGTAGTACCGCCATGTATTGGCCGGTAGTACCGCTCCTCCACGGTCAGAACAGTAACATCTATAACAGACGTATTAAATGCGTCTGACATAGCCGTTGGAAGCTTGGTGCGGTACTACCGCCATTGAACATGTGGTAGTTCCGATGATCGGTAGTTCTGCAAAACACTGGCGGTACTACCATTTTTCGTTGAAACACAAAAATACACCTTTTGGAAAAAAAGTGCCACACTATTTTTTTCAGAATCACCGATGTGCGGTAGTTCTGCTAAAACAACAGCGGTACTACCGTTCTTGCAAAAGGCAAAATAAAACCAGAAAAGATGTCGCTCTATAAAAAACGTACCGCACAAAAATCAGAACTGCCGACTTGCGGTAGTTCCGCTCATGTACCGCCAGTACTACCTCTCTTCCAGAAAAGCAAGGAAAAATCGCAAGAGGTGTCTCTCTGGAAAAAAATATTCCGCCGTTTTTTGGTACAACTGAAATGCGGTAGTTCCGCTCTTATAACGCCGGAACTTTCGATTTTGCACAGACGGTTGATTTGAGCTTTAAAATAGATTTTGAGTGCATGCATGATCCTAGTTTGATCCAAAGGCATAAAAAAGTGCTTTCAAACTACTAGTCACGATCCCTCTTAGTAGTACGACATCTAACATAAAATCTGGTCTTCTACCATTTCTCCTGAGACCAGTAAAATTTAAAAGGGTACTAGACTACTTATACCTTTGTCCTTGAACCAAGTCCATCCTTTAGCATGTATCTCCATTTTGTTGATATTGTCTTTAGGACTAAGTCTTGTAATCACTCAACAAACATGTTAGTCCCATATTCACATATTGTCATTAATTACCAAAACACATTTTAGGGGCCTAGATTCTTTCACGTGACCTTGAGAGCGAATGTGGTGACTTCTTTTGTATCTCATCCGACACCATTTGTGTCATATTTGTTATAAATTTTATTTTTATTCAACATTTCAGTTATTTTTATCAGTTGCAACTATATGGTTCTTCATAATTCTGACTGTCCTGTTCTTTGCAGGAGCTTTCCTATGACTATGGCTACGGCTTGGTCACTGTTGTTGGGTCGGATGGAAACATTGTTAAGCTGCCTTGCCGGAAGCGTCTCTATTTGACCTGCTGCTGTGATATTCTATTTTGGACTTTGGGGATGCAAAACTATATATAGTATTGTATGAAAGCTGTCATGCGAGTTGTGTATATTACAATTGACAAGTTGGACATGCTATGATATTTAGCAAAAAAAGTGCACCCCTATTTTGTGTAGTTGGCATGCTGGACATGCTGTGATGTTTTGCAAACAATTATCTCATATATCTAAGTTGTGGAACATTTAACACTTAAGATTGTTGTATTTTGAGAGATATTTGGTAATTTCTCAATTAGAGAAAAGAATAAATAGAAAAATAAAATGGGAAGGTGGGACCCGCTTGTCGGTTGGAGAGGAGTTGGGATACGGTTGGAGACTTAATCTCCAACCCCATTCCCGATCGCGTGTCTTGCCGGGACGCTCTCTCACGAGCCTGGTGGTCTTGGAGGTGCTAATCGCCCGAGCACTTGAAGGCCGGCTATTAGGCGCCATCGCACTGCGCCTTCTCCTCCTCTCCTTTTCTTAAGGTGGCCGGCGGCTTCTTCTTTCTTCACCCTGATGTTAGTGTGTTCCCCTTTTGAGTGCTTCTTCTTCTCCTTCGATTTTGGCTTCAATTTTGAGGGGATCTAGAGCTCCCGCGCCGTCGTGGTCGACCCTATGCCGTCGATGGTGAGCTCTTGATCTTCTTCTATGAGCATCCCGCTGGTTTCCTTCTTGTGCCCTATCCTCTATGGGTGTTAAGTGGGAACGTGACACTTGCGCGATTGGAGCCCGTGTTGGTCGGCTCTGGCTTGATCTTGAGGTGGAAGGAGCCTTCATTTTGGTGATTGATGCACCTCGAGTGCATTTGGCCAATGCATTGTGGTTCTTGTGCGGCATTCTCAGTACCTCGTCTTTGTACACTAGTGTGTGTCCCGGTTTGTGAAGTTAGCATTGTATCTCCGTCAACCTCGTCTAGTATTCACGGTACAACGAGGCGATTGGGTTTATGAGACAACGTCTTTCACGTGCCTTGCCCGGTTCTACTCGGTGACTTTGAGTGCCATCCGCATCATGAGTATCGTTGATTTCTATTTTACGCATTACTTTACTGAAGTGAGTTGTGCTAGTTGATTCTGTAATCCTAGCTAGTACTAAGAGACTCAGTTTAGTACTGTTGTGGGCTTGGTGTAAATACTCGATGAGGATAATCTTCATATACTAAAATTGGAATGATAGCTAGTTCAGATTTGAGCTCTAATGGTGTTGCTTACTACTGTCATTTCATCTTTAGCAATTATGTTACCTTCGATTGTGCTTTAGCTGAAATTGATCATCTTGTTATGTGATCTTTAGCAATTCAGTATTCAATTGCTTGCTCTACTGTTAGTTGAAAGGCCTTAGTGCTGAACTTGTGGCTGTGTGATCCTTTTGCATTGTGAGTTTATCAATGTTCTGTTGGCTGACTGGAGTGTTCATTTTGCATTGATGATCTTCTATTGGCCGAAAGTATAAGTTGTTGTCTATTGTGTATGAGATCAATTTTCGACAGATTAGTACAACATTCTTTAGATCTCAAAGTCTGAATTTTGGTTATCATATCTAATTTGTGAAGGGTATATACAATAGTGGCGAGGAGGCCAAGATTTTACTTTGTGCAAACCGACATTTGAGAGTAATAAATAATCAATTTAAATCCGAGCATTATGTTGATTTTACTTGTTATCAAGTCCTATCTTTTGAGCATATTATCTTGCTTAATTGACATGAATTTAGTACATGCTAAGTCATTCTTGTCAATTATGTGTTGTTGGAATTATGCTTTAATTATCTTAATTTATGCTCGAATTAATTATAAATATTTACTAAAACCGCTAATTTTACAACAATTTCAGAAAACCAATATTTGAAGGAATGACTTCCTTGTCTGATGTTGTTAAGACGAAAGTATTTGATGGTGCTAACTTTAAACGTTGGTAGACTAAAATAAAACTATTGCTGACTAGCCTCAGACTTTTCTAAGTCATTTCAAATCCTCCAATGTTCCAATTGGATACCACTGATACGACATGGTTGGAGGATGTGAACAATTCAGTCTTCGCTCTTTTGATAGCCATCCTATCCAACCGGTTGTTCAATGTGTACGTTAACTTCAAATATGCTAACCAACTCTGGATGAACATGATGAGAAATATTCCGAAGGGAATAATGAGACTGAGTTATTCATAACTGCTACCTACTTGAACTTTAAGATGGTTGAGGGGTGGTAGGTGATAGAGCAGCTTCATGAGCTACAACTCTATGTACGTGACTCAAGTCAGTACGACTGCATCCTACCAGAGAAGTTCCAAGTGAATGTCATCCTGGCTAAGTTATTGCCCCCGTGGTGTGACTTTGTGACTGCTCGTAGACATATAAAGGAGTGCTTGACTCTCAATGAGCTATCATTTGCTATTAATATTGAAGAGCGTGTAAGAGCCGATGATGGTACAGGAAAGACTCAAGTTCAGGCTCATCAGGTAAATGTCAAGAATGTTGGAGGCTGTGGGAAACAGAAGCTCAATAATCAGTCCCAAAACAAACTCAAAGAAAAGAAAATGAGGAATGAGGAAATTGTTTGCTTTGTTTGTGAAGTAATTGGTCATAAAGTCAATCATTGCCACAATCGTGAGGGCAAAGATTTTTCTTCTGTTTATCATAAAGACCATAAGACTGAAGTAAATGTCGCACTGGCTAGTTCCGGTTCAGAAGAGTATAGATCTCATGCCTTTATGGCAAATCCATCTATTGATAAGTGGTACGAGAGTTATGATGTGATGTCAAAGCAGTGCCCTACACAGTCGTAAGTTCTTCTACGACCGAGTAAACTACGACCACCTTATAATCAAACCTACGGTGAGTGGGTCTAATTGATTAAGGAATCGAGCAGTGCACGCACTATTATTCCACTTATTAATGGTGCGTAATTACCCCATTATCTCTCGAAGATAATTGCGACGGCGTGAAGAAGCCGTGGCGGTAATATCTGCCATCATGCGCCATTCTTCGGATTAATCGGCGCATCTCCCGCAGAGCAAAAGCGGCTACTTCTTCACGACTATATAAGGGCATTGATCGAGAGATAAGGGGGCAAGAAACAAGAGCCGACCAAGTAGGAACACAAGTGCTATTCTCGTAATAGTCTTAGTCTTTTACTTGATCATCAAGAATACCATACACACGGATTAGGGTTATTATTCTCTCCGGAGAAGGCTCGAACTCGTCTAAACATCCCGTGTCAATCCACTCTGCGTGATCTTATCTCTAGGAGACCCCGAATCTAACAAAAAAATGCAATATTATAGACATTTTTAAATGTACCATAAATCCATAATTTTTGGCAAAATTCTTAATGGCTACTCATTACGGGTATCAATGTCTTAAGATGCCAGGTCCCAAAGGAGTGATCACCATTCAGTGTGACAAAAAGATGGCGTATAGCTGCGACCGTCGATCCCTCGAGATGGTTGGTCAAATACCAACTCGAGATGAAAGTTAGCCTTCGACTAGCAAGTCGAAGCCTAAAGCTGCACCAAAGCCGAACGACCAAGTCAAAGAGGTTCCTCCGGGCGCGAAGAACCCTCGAGAATGCTCGCATCGGAGACTTCCGACCCCAAATAGGAAGACGCCCTCATTACCTTCCTCCGAGCTAACGAGATGTCTTTGCGTGGCAAGCATCCGACATGCCCGAGTCCCGGTGGAGGTGATCGAGCACGGGCTAGCTTTACGGCTGATAAAGTACCAAAAACAAAAATTACGGAGATTTACCCCGATCGGCGAGATGCTATTAAATCGAGTTGGATAAGCTACTTAAGCGGGCTTTATAAGAGAAGTCAACCACCCGAGTGGTTGGCTAATCCTGTAATGGTCAAAAGTCAAGCGGCAAATGGCGTATGTGCGTGGACTTTCTTGATCTTAATAAAGCTTGTCCAAAGATGATTTCCCTTTACCTCGTATCGATCACCGGTTGATTCAACTACGGGTTGTGAGATATTAAGTTTTTAGATGCATATTCGGATACCACCAGATTAATATGTGTTTAAGCGATGAAGAAAAGACCGCATTCATTACTCCATTTGGTACCTTTTGCTATGTCAAAATGCCATTTGGTCTAAAGAATGCGGGTGCTTCTTTTCAACGCCTAATGCAATCGACTTTTCATCTCAATTAGGCGAATTTGGAAGCCTATGTTGATGATCTAGTCGTAAAAGCATTAAGAGACTTAATCATATCACCGACCTACAAGAAACATTCGACAACCTCGAAAAGCACCGCTTAAAACTCAATCGAGAGAAGTGTGTGTTTGGAATTTCTTGAGAAAATTGCTTGGATTCCTAGTATCACGAGCGAGGAATCGAAGCAAATCTGAAAAATAAAAGCCATCCTCGGATCGTCCTCCAAACACAAAAAGGAAGTCAAAAACTCACTTTGGGTGCATGGCGGCTTTAAGTCGTTTCATCGCACGACTAGGAGAAAAGGACTACCTTTCTTTAAACTTCTCGGGAGACATGAAGGTTTTGAGTGGTCGAGCGAGGCAAGCGCCTTTGAGGATGTCAAGAGGTATCTTTCGAGTGCTCTGTTCGGTTTCTCCAAAGCGGAAGAGGCGCTCTTAATTTACCTAGGCGCCACGCCACAGCAAAGAAGCGCGATACTAGTCGTAGAACGTGGCGTTACAACGACCAGTTTACTACGTCGGCCAAGTTTTACGGGCCTAAGGCGTTACCCTCGGTCCAAAACTTCTATATGCCCTCCTCATGTCTTGAGGCTGCGGCATTATTTTGGTAGCGCACAAAATAGTCGTGCTTGTCGAGTTTCCTTTGGGAGCAATCCTCCATAATAAGGAAGCAATGGGGCGCATGGCAAAATGGTCGGTCGAACTTGGGAGTTCGACCTCCATTTCGTGTCGAACGGCCATAAAATCGGATCTTGGCGGACTTTGTCGCGAATGGACAAATCTGAACTGTTCAGGATCCCTCGTGATCGATTCCCACGACCGTGGATGATGTACTGACGGGTCACTTACTTTAAGTGGCTCGGTCAATGGTCTGGTATCTCCTACGGAGAAACCTTAAAGTATGCCATACAATTAAACTTTCGGGCTACTAACAATGTAGCAGAGTACGAAGGTTTGCTAGGCGGCATACGAGTGCAGCACTCTCAATTAAATCGACTACTCGTGAGAGAGACTCTCAACTAGTCGTGAATCAAATCGGGAAAGAGTACCAATGCTCTAACTCAACAATGGCTCGGTACTTATCAGAAGTACGTAAGCTAGAAAAACATTTTTTAGGTTTCGAGGTACAATTTATCCCTCGAAAGGATAATTTCCTCGCAGACCAACTGGCTCGGATGGCTTCTTCCCGATCCACAGTACCAAAAGGAGTTTTCTTGGAGCAACTCCAAAAACCTTCTCTGGTCGAAGAACCAGAAACACCTCCTCTTGAGATAGCCTCATTAGATTACGAGGATACCTGGATGACTCCCATCTACGAGTATCTTTACAAGGGTTCCGTACCCGAAGGTGATCTTGAGGCAGATCGATTATCCCGAAAAGCCAAAATGTATACTTTGGTTGAAGGAGTCCTCTATAAACGAGGAGCCCAAGGAATACTCATGCGATGCATTCCGCAAAGCGAAGAATAACACTCCTTCACGATATACAAAGTGGCATCGTGGGGCGCATGCTTCCTATAGAACATTGGTTGGTAAAGCCTTTCGACAAGGTTTTCTTGGCCTCGACCTTGTCACGATGCTATGGAGGTAGTTAAAAGTGTGTCGATGTCAATTCCATGGTGAGCGGATACACCAACCGGCTCAAGCATTACAAACAATACCTCTCGTGGTCACGCCCACTAGAAGGAACTTCCTAGTGTCGAGTCGTTTCTACTCTTTTCGACCCGATGCTTGACAACCGTAACAAAAGCTATAAGTTAAATAAACCTCTCTTTGTTTTGAAACCCCATTTTTAAACACTATTTATTTAGATTGTCTAAACAATCTAAGCAAATAGTCGTAGGATAAAGTTATTAATTTGACTTCAATTCTTAGTCTTTCATTCGTTTATTATCTTTTGAGTTACTAACTACTCGACAAGATGATTTTGAAATGAAGCGGATCATATATTACTCATTAACAAAATTATCGCCTTACAAGGTAGTTACAAGATTACTACGAAGGGGAGAGCCTAGTTGCATTTCCTCGCCACCTTTTTACCAATCGATCAGATTTCCTCAATCGACGACTTGCCTCGATTCGGAGACCAAGTCGGCTTCATTGGTTTAACATTAAGGCGGGGTCTTGAGCTTTAAGTTTAAAAGCGTAACTTCTGCGGCTTCGACGCTTCCCTTATTGATTGACAGATTAGTCTTGAGTGGTCACCATTTCTTGCAATTTTCCGACTTGTTCCCCAATAGTACTTGTGTGAGCAGCTATGGTATCTTCTCGAGGAGTTTTTCCCTCAGAATGTAGCTCACTAAGCACATTGTTCAGGAGAGTGATGTTGCCCTGAAGACTAGTCTTCATCGACTCCATCTCCTGTTGGGTACAAGTCGAAGCCTCGCGAAGCTTCTTGTTTTCGACCACTTGTTCTGTAAAGAATAATGTCGGTCAAACAAAAATATACTTCTAGAGGAAGATAACACAAAGATAATTATAGGTAAAAGCTTTTCTTACCTACTAATTGAGAATCCAATTTCTTGACCTCTTCTCGATGGGAAGCAGCGGTTTGAGCATACTTTTGCCCCCATGCTTTGATGTCCTCTGCATTCATCTTAGCAATGCGGACGGACTCATTGCAAATTAAGGTCTTTGCTTGGATTTCAGCCTCAAGGCTTCTCAATTGGGCAGCAATTTCTGAACAAGAAATTGGCATTAGAAAAGGGAAAATACTCAAAAAGGACAACAGGTAAAGAGTTACTTACCTGTTACTTGAGTTCTCAGAACCTCGAGTTCTTGATCCTTATTCTTGGTAATCTGGAAAACTCTGAATTACCAAAGCTTTATCTCAACTTGATCGAGCTTTGCATCTCATTTTCTTTATCTAAAGAAGAAATGAGAGTTAGGTAAAGTTAAAACTCAAAAGGTCTTAAGTTCAAGACTTCTTTGTTTATTTTTTCCTGCAATTTCTTAGATGCGAGACAACCTCTCAAAGTCTATCAGAGAGGACTAATACTTCATTCCTTAGCCTCCTCGACTCCTCTTTTTCACGATCGAGTGAGTCATTAAGGTCTTCGTATCCTTGCTTAACCTACAAAAAGCGAGCGAAGATAAACATCACCGAATGGTTGTGAGTACTTCTACAACCACCGACCTAGTCGTAAGTTTTTCTGCGACTAAGATATGGTTGTAAGTCTTTCTCGACCACTACAGTCGAAAATAGTCGTAAGTTCTTTTCGATGATACTTCGTCATGAGTTTCTTCCATGACTATTCTCGTGAAACATTTCACAGTATTTAAGTCAAAAACAACTATGAATGATAAGTGACTTACCACCTCTCTCCTCTGCTTGAGTAGTTCTTTCTCTTGTCTTAGCTCTAAAAGTTGTCGATGATACTCACAACAACGACAATTTGCTCGAGCTTTGCAAAAGAAAGCAGTGAGAAGGGAAGGAAAGCCACATATATAAGTATTACGAAGATACTTACATTCATAGTCGTTCTAGCAAATATCGAATATACAAGGTCCGTGTCTTGCGACTTATCTATCCTCGCGACTTTGTCCCACCACACCTTCTCGGCGCTCGTTATCAAAAGTATTCTCCGTGTTGGGAATATCTTTGGGATGGGGACTCGGTCACGAGATCTGTGGCAGACCCTCGACGGAGGCGGGCCCAGAAGTCACCACGAAGTTGAAATTTTCTCTTACGGTTGTGATTTCTCTTTGGGTAGGGGAAGGAACGCCTCTCGATTTCCTTCCCAGGCGGTGCGCAGTGGTCACCACCTTGACCAGAGGCTTCCACAATACCTCTGTTGTTTCTCGACTTGATGGTCGTGGCGGCCACCTCAACGATGTGGCCGCTACCTCAAGTCGTCGAATTCGACTTGGCGAGATGTGGAGTCACTCGGAAGTCTCGACTTCATCGACCACAGGCCAAGGGTGATGCTTCAACCACCTCCATTGTTACCTCTCCGATGGTGAAGGGATAGCAATGGACTTCTCGTGAAGCATTCCTGGGTGAAGGAGTCTGATTGAAATAAAGAAAAGCAAATCGGGTTGTGAAAAGAAAAGGTAAATGTCGTTCTTACACTTGGTACATTTCACATACCTCTGCACCTGGTCTTAACCGGGAATTTTGGAGCAATCCTCCCAGCGGAGGACCTCTTCTTCTCCACGACCACGTGCAGTCGAGGTTCAACAATTAGCTCGGCTCGACCACGTGCAGTGTAGAGTTTGAACAGAACGAGCTCGGTTTCTGATCTTCCGTTGGGCGAGATCGGTCTCGACCATTCCGAAGCAACGCGCCTCTCGATTGCGAGTTGTTCATAAAGACATAAAATCCTTCCAGTTCTCCCTTTCCGGTTGCTTAATAAAACTAGGAGTGGCACCAATCTGCGAAGATTAGTGTCATAATAGAAGGTACCTTAGCCTTGCGAGGTTTGCGCTTGAGAGGTTCAACTGCTTCAACCTCCTCGGCCGGCGGTGCGGCCTCGGCCAGATACAACTCTAGCTTTTGGTCGAAGACCGAGCTCGAGCTTGTCGGCAGATTTTACAAGTCGTCTTGAGGAGGAGCTTTGTCTTCGACAACCCAGCAATAGTCATCGAGCGACTTCTTCGTCGTCTGGCGATTTTCCATGCCTACTTTACGTAAAGCAAAGCAGAAAAAGAAGAATCACTAATTAGTCGTAAGTTTTTCTATGACTAGTACCAAGTCGTAAGTTTTTCTCGACTTTTCTTGATTGTAAGATATTCTCGATCACCATTAGTCGTAAGTATCTTCTACGACTATAAAGTCCTAAAGAGAGAATCAGATTTACGATTACCTTTAGGCGCTCTATCCTTTCATCTGCGGACAAAACCGCAATGACTTGAGGAACCGCCCTCGAGTGGCGGGGACTTCTCACGAGATGAGTCGACTCAGAGTCAACCTCGGCTGTGAAAGATGCCGTAAGCAGATAAAAATATTAGACAAAGTTGAGAAAGACCAAGCGGAGAGTTAAGTCGACAATTGCTTACCCTCCTCATAGTCTCGGTGGGGTCTCCTCTTCCGAGTACCTCCACATAGGAGATGCTCGTTTCTTCAAAGGACTAATTCGGCGTGTGATGAAATCTTTCACCACATGCCATCCGGTCGACCCTTCTTCCTTCAAGTCCTTAATGGCTTGAATATAAGGGCTAATCCGTGATATCTTCGAGGTTGAATCCATGAAGATTTCTTTTCAGCAACCTTCCCACGAAAGAAAGGCGTCTTCAGAGGTGACCTTCGGTGAACCACCTCTTCCTCGGCTCGCCCACGAAGGCCGGGTGAAACTCGAATGTACTCCTTCGACTTGAGTCGTGGAGCTTGACCACGACTTCGGCGATTCGGTTTGTCGAGCCATCCCATAATAATATTGGAACATTCGAGATCCGCGGAATCCCAGTACGCCTCGCAGATACGAACACGCTCAACATGGTAATGGAATTGGGACCTAAGTTCACGGTTCCACCCCAAAGTGTTCGAGTACTCTTTATAAGAAAAGGGTGGGCAGCAATCGAAGACCGCACTCACAATACGCTTGGAAGGCGGGTTTGCCCATTTTCCCCGATGGCGATCTTTGCCCGATGGCGGAATCCACTTCACGAGCCTTCTCGGGATCTTCCGACATCGACCAAGATCTTGATCTTAGCGCATCCATCTCGATTCCTCCCATTCGAAACTCTCTTGGCCATTTCGCTCGTAAGCAAAGTTTTTGATTGGGTTAGCGTGGAGAAGATGAAACCTAGTCGAAGACGGAGAAAGCAAGAGCTCGAAGAACAATGGAGTGATTTGGGGAAAGGTAAAACCCAAGTCTACCTCTGGTAAGTTTTTATAACCACGATCTCCGCCGCCGGAAACCGTCTCGGCTATAGGTCTATGAGAGATGGTTGTACCGCCGAACCGCTTCATCGGACAAGTCTATGAGGCGGTTGCAATTCCCGGATGGTCCGTTCGAGAAAAATAGGTGCGTATTGTCACCTCCAAGCAAAATTACTTTCTTGACCAAGTCTTTCTAGTCGAAGGAAGTATCAATCGGAAGAGTTTTTCTCCGATTCCCTACTACGACTACCCAGGGCGGTCGTAGGGGTTTTATGACTTTTGATAGTCGCAAGCAACCTTCTTGACCAAGCAAATTCTGGTCAAGCGGACTCAAATATCGAAGAGTTTTTCCTTCGACTATCATTCTACGACATTCTCATGGTCGTAAGTCCATTCTGAAACCTTTATCAAATAAGTTACTTTCACTTGAAGTCTAGATGGCGAGGATCTAATAATCCTCATTTTATCTTTTATCTATAATTCTTATTATGGGTAAATATGATGTCGCATAGTCCCCAGAGGTACCCTTATCTATAAGGGAGAAGCCCAATAAGTGGTTGTAAGTTCTTCTACAATCACCCCACGATTGTAAGTCTTGCTACGACTATATCATGGTCGTAAGTCCTTCTGCGACTGCTACCTGGTCGTAAGTTCTTCTACGACCAGGTAAACTACGACCACTACATAGTTGTAGGTCCTTCTACGACTGCTACCTGGTCGTAAGTTCTTCTACGACCGAGTAAACTACGACCACCTTATAATCAAACCTACGGTTGGGTCTAATTGATTAAGGAATCGAGCAGTGCGCACGCACTATTATTCCACTTATTAATGGTGCGTAATTACCCCATTATCTCGGAAGATAATTGCAAAAGAAGCCGAGGCGCGGTAATTACTGCCATCATGCGCGAATTCTTTGGATTAATCGGTAGCATCTCCCGCAGAGCAAAACGGCTACTTCTTCACGACTATATAAGGGCATTGATCAGAGAGATAAGGGGGCAAGGAAACAAGAGCCAGTCAAGTAGGAACACAAGTGCTATTCTCTGTAATAGTCTTAGTCTTTTACTTGATCATCAAGAATACCATACACACAGGATTAGGGTTATTATTCTCTCGGAGAAGGCTGAACTGTCTAAACATCCGTGTCAATCCACTCTGCGTGATCTTATCTCTAGGAGACCCCGAATCAAACAATCTTTACGTAAGATCGGTTCTAATACACGACGGTGTTATGGCTTACTGGTTTATATGATTTATATGTGATGATGGCATTTGCTGTACAGTATTATGGCTTACTAATTTTTGCTTGCTGCGACTTGCCAGTCGAAGTATGACACTGATTCATATGGTCTCTTGGATGATTAAGTGGAATGTGAGCGGTGCTGTACAAGGTTAAATTCTTGCTAATTTCTGCTGGTTGCCGGACACGCAAGCTTTGATGCCCCGATTTAATGGCCAAGAAAACAGCAGATAAAATCCCAGCTGGGTGAGGCCTTGATGCGCGTTGATCCTTTGATCGAGGCTCAAAAACGATGTCTGCCAATGGGAGCTCGCCGGCGGCCACCACGGCCACGCCGAGGTCGCGCCTCCCGCGATGGACGCGGCACGAGACGCTGGTTCTGATCCAGGCGAAGCGCGCGATGGAGCAGCGCGGGCTGCGGTCGCCGCAGCCGGTGAGGCTCAAGTGGGCGGTGGTGTCGGCCTACTCCCGCCGGCACGGCGTGGAGCGCGGGCCAATGCAGTGCCGGAAGCGGTGGGGCAACCTCTCCTGGGACCTCAAGAAGATCGTCGCCTGGGAGAAGAACGGCGTCGCCGCCGCCGCCGGGGAGGCGCCGCAGCAGCACGAGTCGTTCTGGGACATGAGCGGCGAGCAGCGGCGCGCGAGGCAGCTGCCGTCGTCGTTCGACCGGGAGGTCTTCGACGCGCTCGTCGGGGCGGCCGCCAAGCTGCCGCCGGATTTGGGCGAGGAGCTGGCCGAGGGCGACGACGAGGCGGACGGGCAGCCTCCCATGATGATCATGCCCATATCAGGTCAGTACTATTGTCCTAGCGCTAGCCGTACACGAGTACGTATACGTACATTTAAACGCCGTATGTACGTACTTGCCGTGCAATGGAATCATCAAACTGAGCATACGTTTGGTTTGCACTGCATGCAGCAACAAAGTACGAGCCACCTGCGTCTTCTCAGCACGAATGCTCTGATCCAGGTACCTTATTACAACAATCTTGCAGTTGATGCAGTAATTCCTATTCGAATGATCCGGTGAATGGCGCAGTCTGCCATTCATTTTCCATACCAGCATCTCGTTGCTAGCTAATGTCGTAATGCCCATTTTTGTTTGGCTAGTTACGGAGAGTGCGAAGAGACCCGGCGCCGCGTCAGACAAGAACTCGACGTCGCAGCAGGACGGCGGCTTCAAAGACAGCGAGGCCACATCCGGCCCCGGAGCCGGAGCAGAAGGCACCACCACGGCCACCGCCACCGCCACGACGACGGGCATAGGGAAGCGGGTGATCGAAGCCCTGGAGACGGGCAACCGGATGCTAGCCGATCAGCTGGAGGCGCAGAAGGCGAGCTGGGACATGGAGAGGGAGCAGAGGAAGGCTCTTCTTGCTTGCCTCAGCGAGCTCGCTGACGCAGTTGGCAGGATCGCCGATAAGCTGTGAGGAAAGGCGAAGATCTGATACGTTCTCTTCATCTCACCGTCTTTGCAGACAAGTAGCAGCGCATTCAGAATTTCAGATACTAGCATAGATAGATTAAGAAAGGCTCGTATCTACCTACCTATGATTCCATATATAATGTTCGAGAGCAGGTCAGATTATTATTGTAGTTGTGGATGGTGAATTGGGGTTAACCACATCCCTGATGAAATAACGTGGGTTTAATCTGTTCAAGCGCAAGAACCACCCCAGTCGATGACAATCCTCACGGCCGGTCTGATCGTTTGGAGGTCAATTGACTGCTGGCTGCAGGAACAACGGTCCGAAGTGATCTCAAATCAATATAACTTCTAATTCCAGGATTCAAATCCTTGAGATTTTAAACATATGCCATTAAGAAGGTTATAAATCTATTCCAATCAATGATCGGGATGATCGAAGCTAAGGTTCTACGAATTCCTTGATTGAGATCAAGAAGGCACGAAAACAGGGGGATCAAACGTTGATCCAAAAGTTTGCTCGTGGGTGGTTGAAGATGGCCAAGATGACCATATATCAATTCGCACATGTCCTAGCCAGCTAGATCACAGCAAAAGACAATCAAAATTCTAGTAATACAAAAATCTGAAAGGTATCAAACAGATAGTAAGAACAAGATATAACTCAACTTGGGGCAAACTTGTTTAGATTGATTCAATGAATTATTAGTTTACAGTCACTCTACCATGGGGAATAAAAGCTCAACACTTGAGCACTCAATCAATCTATCTCTCTCAAATTCTATACTCATATGTCTCTCCATTTTCCCCATTGTAAATTAGGGTTTTCTATACTTGAGTTGATGGGTGCAAATCCTACACCCCTCTTTTTTTATTATTATAGTGAGGCTAATTCCAAAGGGAGAACCTTATCGGGCACCCGTTAAACACACACACAAACGAGTCTACACTCACACACGCTTCTAAAAGCGGATGATAAACCGAGTCTTCCGAATCCATCTCCTCGTGATCTTCATCTTCTCTTGACCTAAACCGTCTCTCCTTTGCACCGTCCCACGCCGTGGTTTCTCCAAAGTCACCAACCCGGTATTTTAGCGAAAATACCAAAATACACATTCTCGACCCTTCTCCAAAAGCTGAGTTCAATGAACGTGAAGCAATCTAATGCTTCTCCTTGTGTAGGTTCATCAACAACTCTCTTCATGTCAGTTAGTCTATCTCATCCGGCTCCTACCAAAACCACCATGTCACTTACACCGACCCCAAGTCACTTGATGCAACCCGTCATGCCTAATTTCTCGTTCGGTCATTCTTATCCATCTTGCGTCATACTTGAGTCCAACCACTTCACCTACATCCTCGATCGTTCTGGACCTCATCTCTCCTAGCCTAGCCCCGATCATCCTCACCGTTGACCGTAGTTGATTCTAAGCCACATGTACAACAACAAACCAATAAATTGATTACAGTTATAATTTTCTCACAACTTGATCCACATTAGCCAAAACATGCATCATGCAACACCTATACATTGAAACCCATTACCTTAGCTAGTTCCACAAAGTTCACCTATACATTGAAACCCATTACTTTAGCCAGTTCCACGTTAGCCAAAACATGCATCATGCAACACCTATACATTGAAACCCCCTCTGGTTAGTTTGACCGCCCCAGGCCTGTCTGACCACCGGCAAATGACCGGTCAAACCGCTCTAGAATTTTTCAAGTCCTAACCTCACCTTCTCTTTTTTTTTAATTCTATCTAGTTTTGTGTCGAAATTCTATTTTTCCATGAAACCTGATGCAAGCTCACCTTATAACACTCATACACAAGTGTTTTAAAGGAATCCCCAAAATTCCACTTTTCAATCTCTGTCCGGTCTAATCGCCACCGCCTCCTCTAAACCTGAAGATTTCACCCAAATACCTCGATATTATTACCAATTGTTCAACACACCATGATTGACGTATAGTGGTTAATAATACAGAAACGGAAGTGCTGCACTCATACTCTCAAGATGAAACAATTAAGTTTGTGGTTGCGACGAGTGAATTGTCTTACACTTTACTGATTTATTATTATTATTACTCCTTGCTGACGAAATAGTTTCAGTTACTTGATGAAGCAGCAAGATTCCGCAATGACTCGTTTGGTCGTCCCCTCCACATCACTTGATCTTTTGGCATCTTATCATTTGTTCTTGTCGTTCTTTGAGCCTGAATCTCATTTTTGCTGCTGTTGCTTTTCTCAAAAGGCAGCTGAACCAATCTTGACCCCCCTCCTGTAATTAGCAGCAGCGCTTCACTGAATCCATCTACCCGGCCGGTTTATCCAACTTGTCTTGTACAGTTCTACTGCAACTCAAACACCCAGCAACCAGCTGAGTCACAATTCACAACACATCCTAGGAGGCATGCACTGGTGACACCAAACCGAATACAAACAAACTCTCAGCAAAAAGCTCTCGAATACGAATAAAGAAAAAATTTCAGTGCGACACAACTAACATCTTTTTCTTTTATTCTTCTTCAAGTTATCTTATATTAGAGTACAATGCCCTTGCTTATATAACACCAAGACTCAGTCACACAAACGAAATAGGACTAGGAATTAGAATCCAACTAGTATTCGATGATCTACAGAAAGAAACTAATACTTTAGACAAAGACTACCTAACAATCACTCCCTAATCTTTGTGTACTTACTTATTATGTGTACTCGGCTGCTAGTTGGACTCATCTTCAACTTAGCTCACACGATCGCCCGGAGATGGTGGTACAACTCGAATACATCTTAAACTATTACTCATTAAGGCAACCGGTCTCAACTACGACTTGCGCCCAATTCGTACTCAACTCAGGACAGTCGGTCTCAACTACGACTTACCCAACTCGTACTCGGTACTTCGTTGGTCACAACTTCAACTTGAGTAACACACGAACCTGACTCAGGATGACGAACACATCTCATCGTTGTCCCGGACTTAACACTACTTATTTCACTCAGGACAGCGAACACATCATCTCAACGTCCCTCGCCTTCACCTTTCGGCTTTCGATGATCGGCACTAAGATGCCCTTGCACCTTTTTCTTCTCTTCTTCTTCAAGTTATCTTATATTAGAATGCAATGTCCTTGCTTATATAGCACAAAGACTCAGCCACACAAACGAAATAGAACTAGGAATCAGAATTCAACTAGGACTTGATGATCTACGGAAGAAAACTAATACTTTACACAAAGATTACCTAACATGCGCATATATGTTCGTAAGCTTCTTAATCCATGGCACCTGCATCACTGCATGTAAACTTTCCATTACGTACGTCTACTCCTGTGATCAGGTTGGTTACTTGTTACTGACCTCGATGTCAAGTTTGCACTTGGAAGCCGAAGGGAGAGGAGCATAGCTCTGAACTTTTTCCTCTCATGTGCTCAGGCTTTTGAGTTTCTGACGCTGCTGCCTGTGTACTAATCCAGGTTAACAGACATAAAGTGGTTACAAGCAAGCAGTGCATGCATGTGAAGGATATTCAGGCACCACTAATGCCTGTCGCCCAAGCAGCAGTTCGTTAACGTTTGCTTTGTTCGCTTACCTTTGCCTCCTTGCGACGCCGAAAGCATTCTCTGAAACATGAGTCCGATCGAGTGGCCTACTGCTGTTTTTGATCGGTTAGTCCCATGTGGACTTGCACATTTGGTAGTGTATTTTGGTTGGCTTAAACACTTAGCAGTGTGTTCGTTGAACTACACGTGTGGTGTATATGTATAGTGATGTATGTACGTGTGCGTCTTCTTTTGTAATCGAAAAAAAATCTCCGTTTGTAGATCTTCGTGACCATGGATGCATACAAGATACAACAGTATGTCTTACCTGCTGGACTATCCACTGATAAGTTGGCAGCGGAATAAGGGTTATCTGGCTGGCGTAGTGCCCTACATGGATCCGATTCTCTAGGCGTGATGGGGGCGAGGACCATTGATACTGTGGGTGCATGCTTTGGATGAGACTGTTAGCTAGGTTGACAACGACACCTAAATTGATTCTATGGGATGGTTTGGTATGCTACGGTATAATCGGATTGAAAATCAAAAGGCGTGCTCATTTGCTACATGCAGTGTTTCTTGTTTTGTTTTTGTTGATACGGTGCTATTTATTTTGCTACGGTAGGCTGCAGAGTACTGTTTAACTCATCGTAAAACACTATAATAGAGATGATCTGAAACCGATATGAGATGATTTGGATTAAGACGGTGCTAGAGAGGCAAATAAACCCTGAGTGATGTTCACTCTGTCTTGCAAATATGGGATTATATATAGGACACGCCTCACATGAGCGGAATATACACATCACCACCAGAACACATTATTTCCAAGCAAAAAAAAAGGAAAAGGAGAGAAATAAGAAGAAATTAAAAGGGAATAACTAAGTAAGCAGCCAGGTGACACGATATACAATATACCAGTACTAGCTACGATTACGAACCGTAGCATCCCAAAAACCAGGACAGGGTCCTGGCGCCTTGATCAGGAGACGACGACGACGACGATCTCTTGTGATCCCAGCTGCTGCTAATTACTCCGTCGTTCTTCTCCGCCTTGTGCTTCGTCTTGCGTTGCTTCCTCTTCTTCTTGGCGCGCACCGTCCCCCTCACCGTCACCTCCTTCTTGCCAAAATCCACCATGTAATCCAGCAACCCTGCTAAATTAAGCATCGGTCCCAGATGAGATCAGCGCACAGAACAAATATAATGGAGCTAGCTAGCGGATGCGTCAATGGCGCAGAGCACAACGGATCATAAAATGCTAGCATTAACAGTGTAGGAGTAGCAGCCAAGATGCTATTCAGAAACAGTCGTTCATGGCGTCCATCTCCTAGCTAGGCTTGTGTCGGTGCATGTTAATCTCCATGTACATTGAACTGAAGGAGTTTGCAGTAAGTACTCATGAACCTTTGTAAATGCATGCAGCTGCTAGCTAGCTGTGATTTCCATGCGAATTTCGGAGGGAAAAGAAAGCATCGATCGGGTCAGGTTAGGGCGTCGATTAGATCCTCACCGTCCATCTTGGAGACGACCTTGGTGACCCGCTGTCGGCAGTGCGAACAGCCCATGTTGGCGCTCATCACGACCACCTGCACCTGCATTTTCGGTTCCCATTTCTCCCCCCCATCAGCACTTGCGCTAGCTAGCTCCATAAACATCATCATCGTCAATCCATCATCTACGTTTGCATTGCTTTTACGTAATTAAGCAGAGGGACCAGCAACCAACTATCTATATTATAGAGTTTTTAAGCTAAAATGATACTAATTTACGATGAAATAGCAAAAATAACCCTCTTCGAACGAATTGGTAAAAATGACACCCGTGCCGCGCTCAAAACCCGCGACAAGGGGCACGTGTCGTCCGCCGACATGTTAGCGGTGCTATTTTTGTATTTTTGCTTAGCTTCGAGAAGACTAATTTTGCTATTGTAACACGGAACAGCGCCAATCAAGAAAAAAAAAAAACTGTGCATTATACAGCGAAGCTATCTAATAAGCTAGCCAGTAGCCCAGTACTGATCGATGTACTAATTGAATGTAGCTCGTTAAGAATGGCGGCTAGCCAGCCACGTTGGGTTAGGCTTGACCTATCTAGCTGTTGATGATTAATTGCGAATGGTTAAGTTGTAGCAACCCTAGGCTAATGAAAGGCCCAGAGCGATCATCTCACCAAACCATTCCATCTTCCTCTAATTAATTGGCAATTGGGAAATGTCTCTCTCAATCTAGTCGATCACATGCCTGCCACTATCTCTTGAATCGCATTGTTAAATAAAATGCGCTACTACTAGTAGATAGGAGTATTTGTAATTAAGTTGATGTGTCTGTATCTACTCATCACGTGCGATGCTTGTGTTGCATATACTCTACCGTTGTGATCTCTAGGTAGCGATCGAGGCTGCATAGTTACCAGCGGGACGGGCGAATACGCATGTGCAGACAGGTTAACGAAGAGGAGCATATGTATTAAATCATTGTTTTATTCAAAATGGATCGATATATGATCTAGATCAAGCACTACAACACGAAAGAATACAGTAAAACCGGTATATTATATTTCGCTGCGGTAGACATTCGTTGTTTCTACAGTATTTTTGCTACGCTGCAGCCGAGCACTGTCCCGTAGGCTTAAAACAATGATTAAACAGTGATTCTCTGCGGTGCAACGAGGAATCCGGATCCAGTGGGTGGTGCCTCTCATACCGTACTGTCGGCTGGGTGAGTGAGATTAATCAATACGTCCATATATCGTCGAGATGGCATTGATTAACATCTTAACAACAATCTTCTTAATTTGATAAGTAGGATGGGAATCTCAAGAGACTGTCTCCAGCTTCTCTTTTAAGTCTACCCCTGCGAGAAATTGGAGCTTCACTGAGAGAGCTTTACTTTTGGATACACAGCTATCACGAGCTAGGTTTATTTTATTCTCTATTGCGGTCTAAGGATGTCCATGTCAAACATATATTAATAATTATATAATTAGTACTATTTCTCATGTTGTGTACAGCCACAGGTGCAGAGATGTTTGGTCAAAACTGTACACTCTGGCCGGCTGGCTGATAGTGAAATATTTGGTGGACTGGATCAAAATCATCAGATGTGAGTTAATTTACATGGTCCAATAACTTATATAACGCGGGCACATATATCAGCACATGCAGATATAATTAGTAGCATGTTGGGAAATTGAATCAGGCGGTTTTTTTTTACTTATATTAATTAATCCCGTATAGTGTGTGTATTTCCAGGTCACAGAAAGCTTTTTATGTCACATGTATTTTGTATTTAACTACTGCCTTCATCGTCCATATCTGATCGGACGGTTGGGAGGAGGCGAAATATGAGTATATAATATCTTCTTATTTCATTTTGTTAGATAGAAATATGAAAATCCAAGGGGATGATGAGATGAGAATCCATTCATTCATGATGCTACAGTGATTAGACTATCTATATTGAGTTGTGTGCTCCAAACAGTTCACCCAAAAGGTTATGCTGGTGAGTAAAGACAGATAATTCACTTATACTTCAATACTCCTTCCCACGTGTAAACCCTCTTAAGTTTAAAACGTGGAATAGAAGTGAACTGCAATTATTATTTTTTAATTGCGAACCAGGTATTGAACTCAAGATCTCTTGATTATGATAACATATTGAGTTGTCTGCATCAATCAATTCACTCAAAAATACCATATTAAATTTTATTCATTAAACAATTCACCCCAAAACTTAATCTAAGAAAACGGACAATTTACTTGTACCATCCATCTATTCATTGATTCCCAGTGAACGTCTCGATCCCTGGTGATGTCGGGTGCGCACGCGGTCAAAACATAACGAAAACTCCAGCAGCACGCTAGTTTTGGAACCTAATGGCATGCGCACGCAGACAGGGCACCAACTTAGTTTGACGGTTTCACCTTGGTAATTCGACAAGCAATGCAAGGCAGCTCCTCCAATTCCGAGCAGCTGCAGCTGCTGCAACCGACACACAATTTGCAGTGCTACTGCTGCCATCCTACAGTTGCTGCATGTGTGCCTACGTGTCTGTTAGATTCTTACTACTGCTCCATGTAGATGTAGCTAGTTGTAGTGTGTGTAAAGAAAATGGAATGAGGTCATTCTGATCTAATCGGTTTTGTTTCTGCTTCTAGGCCGGACTGACAAAAAAATGCTGCCTCTGTAGCAGTGGGATAATTTGGCAGATTGACGCAATGCCTTTTTACAACCTTTATTTATGGTAAAAGTTGAGAGGGAAAAGTGATTGAAAATGGGGGGCCCTTGAGTATCCAAGGAGATAAACTAATCACACACACATCTCAATGGGCAGCAGGGAACACAGAATATGGGAAGGCTAAATGAGGTACAGAATAGTGCACATCGAAGGGCTAGTAGTGCATTCAGAAAGGGAAAGAGATTCTGCTATGCATGCTGTTCACACCTCTTGCTTATGGAGAGGAACAATGGCGTCAGGGGAAAAAAAGGCACCAATTCAGGAAACTACTAGTAATTTGTGCGATGGCACAATTGACATCCTCCTCAGCTCCTCACCAAAGCAAGGAGAACAGCAAACTCCAGGAAAATATAACTCTACCATAATAATGATCACAACTGGATTGGGTTTTCAGAACTAGAACTAGAAGCAGAAGCATTAGAGATTGTAGGTGCTGATCAGCTGACTAACCATGATGAGAGAGAGAGAGATAGATAGATAGAGGGAGAGCGCATACTGAAGGGAGTGAGAGGTCCTCTGCAAGCCTTAAAGCTTGCTGCTTGGTTGCTGCACTGTTCATGGTTGCATCTGATGCACTCATGCCCCTCTTGCATCCACTCCCTGTGTCATCTTGCTCCCCTCCATGCTCCATGCTGGCTCCCCTTTGGGTGGAGCTCCCCCTCTCTTCAACTCTCGTTTTCTTGTATGATTGTCTGAAAGAGAGTACAAAAGCTTTCTCTTTATACTGGTCCTAGGAGGAGAGAGAGAGAGAGAGAGAGAGAGAGAGTAACTACAGCTTATGGAGACCACCCACTGGAATAGAAATATTTTAAGCATTCCTGAATAAAATTAGCTGCAGATTGGAAGGTGAACTCCAACAATCACACAAGTGACATAATCAAATAGTTATCTGATGGATACCATTTGCATAGACAGTCCAGTCTACTGTTCCATGGTCCTTTATACGCTTTTCATTGGATGACTGGGATATAATACGCAATGAGGATTTGTCCAGAGTTCATATATTGTTCTTTGTATCTCTATTGGAATCTCGTATATATAGTTCTCCTGCAGACAAAGACAAACTGCTATGTATATTCTACAATCATATACGGCAGAAGAATTCAGTTCTTGGTACATTGTAGCGTGAAAGATAAGATTAAAAATGAAATCAGTACAGTTGGTATGGAGAAAAGGGTAAAAAGAAACAAAAGGTCGCAGTAATATGAAGGGAGAATCAAAGTGCTCTTTGTCAGCCGATCCGGGGGGAAAAAAACAGTCACGCTCGTGCGCTCGGCGGAACGTTCACGCTTCGCAGAACACTCTCGGCCGGCGGAACCTCTCGATGGAAGCCAATTGACGAAGGAGCACTCACGCGATGGCTCTGGATCAAACACACGCACACGCTATCACGCTGGACGTTGGAAGGAACACATGCAAGCTATCACGCTGGAAGGGAGCCATCACGGAGTTTTTGTCGTAAATACCACGTTTGCTAAGAAAAAAATACAGATAGCGGCGGTCGCAACGAATTAACAGTTTTGAAGCATCATTCGCACGATCACTGGTCGAACACCCTCTTCACCCGACATGCACGCCTCGTCCGGCCAGTCACGGCGGGACGCCTCTCCACCTTAATTAGCGAAATGAGCGTAATTAGTGAAATTAATTAGCAATCGTAATTAGCAAATGAGCTCAAAAAATTATAATTTTTTTTGTAGAGGCTCCTGACACAATGTACTTGCTTGTATATTTTTTATATAATTTTATATGTTCTGATTTTTTCTTGAAAATGCATTTAAGCCTGCTGTTAGTATGAATTTCTAAATATAGAAAATATACTTCAAAAATATTTTTAAAAGCTCCTTATCGTGTACTTGTTTGCGTAAATTTTTTTAAAGAATTTTATATGTTCTAAATTTTTCTCAAACATTAGGGTTTTAGATTTTCTTTCTATTGCTTGCTCACGTTAATTACAAGACTCGACTGTGCCTTATAAAGGCCGAGTACATAGACTTTGAATCCAACTCGGTTTCTTCTCGTACGAAACGGATACGGCAAGCAAAAAAAACAATGATTAAAAACACTCTTTAGGTATACTACCTCTAGGTATCTTTAATGTTATTTAATTAGCATGAAATAATTTATACTACCGCATCCTTAAACTTACGAAAAAGGTTCTGAATAAGATAGATCAAACTACACGGTTCTTTGAGTAGGCATATCATTCTCACAAACCCTAGAATTAAAGCAAAAAATCAAGATCATCAATGGCATGCATTCAATGTGCACCTACACCGAAAGTGTAGTATTGTTTGAATCGACAAGGAAATCTGTGATCTCCAGCTCTTAATTAAGTTGTTATGGTAATTGGTAAGGGGGAAAACCTCTTGATAGACAAATCTCAACAATACAGCTTGAAATTCAGACATAGAGAGCTACTTGAATTCATTCTTAATGGCTTAATGCATTTGAGTCTAGGACTTTATTTTAAAAGAAATCTAAGCAGATTGAAGGATTCTAAAAAAAAGGACCATAGTTCATTGACCCTGATTGATGTCTTACACAATATCTCCTTATGTCGTAGCTATAAACTAGACAGTAGAAAAAAGAAGCTTCCTATTGTACGAAGGGGTAGACCCCGAAGGTCCTCGAAGGTGGGAGACGATATTATAGCGTAATAAATATGTGTCTTTATTGCACCAAAAGTCATCTCTTTATCATATGGGGAAAGAGTCTATTTATAGTGTTACATTCGGGATACATAATATTATAATTCTACCTCTAAAAATATCCTATGTCTACAGGGGTTTCAGTGTCTTTGTACCTTCCTAGACGTAACCTCCAGTGCATGGTAGGCTTTCATGGGCTTGGTTCGCAATGTTTGTGCCTTGATTCCTTTCGCTCCATGCGAGGTGGTCCCGGAGCGAAGGCTTTCTGGACCCTCTTCACTCCGTACGAGGTGGTCTAGGGTGAGGACCCTCGAGACCCCTTCCCTCCGGTGTGTGTTGTACTCTTATCGCGAGACTGACTTCGACGGCCTTTCTGTACCGTTTGTTATGTACAAAAGGGTACATGATACCTTTCAACTAAGTCGAGGTGTACTCCTGACTTGGTGTCTTCTTCGCCAGATCGTTAAGGCCGATCCGATGGACCGCCTACCACACACACTATAATTACGACACACACTATAATTTTGATAATCCCATTTCATTTACTCGATAGGCTGTACTTAGCATTCATTTCTAAGGACAAATTGACATGATACCTAATAGCTTTTAAAACTGTTAGCTACATAATTAAAAACATGCGAAGCAAATCACTAGCTGAAGTGCACAAGGGAAATTCAGAAATGCTGAGAAGTACTCCATGTAAAAAAAGCAGAGGCCGGGCATTTCTAACATTCTTCTGCTCACCTGCTTCCCTTTCTGAGCACGCTAATGACCAAGATATTGCACTTTCAAGTTTCAGCATCACCTAGGACAATAATTTCCGGTTCGAGCCTTCCCACAACGTGTAGCTTCAAGAGTGACATATTTCCACTATATTTTTAGGCAGTGATGTCGTCGCCTGGGTGGTCGATGAAGCAATTGACATGTATAATTGCATGTCAGTACCGCAGAACGGTCCACGCCTCTTGCTAGAATTTTTTTTATTTAAAATTACAAAATTATACATGTGATTTTTATTTATAAAAATATACCTTTATCGTCGAACCGTCGCCCAACGACCAAGCGACATTAATGCAGTCGGCCAACCGTTGGGCGACATTAATGCAGTCGCTGAACCGTTGGGCGATTGAATCTAGTCACCCAACGGTCAAGCGACAGTAATGCAGTCGTTGAACGGTTAGGCGACATCAGCCTTCAGTTGTCGGACAGTTAGACATGACAGCAAGACATGATAGCTCCCTGCAATATAAGACGTGACAACACTCTACCTCGCCAACAACTTTTCATAATGACAAGACAACACTCTGCCTCACAGGCTACTCATATGAGATTAACCACACTATGACAACCCTTTGGCTTATAAAAGGAGGTGGAAGAGATCTGAGAGAGAACACTACACAACTAAACCCAACACTACACCAGAGCTTGCTTCACCACTCCGGGATGGACAACATGAAAAGGCAATGGGACGAGATCCGTGAACCAGCAAGGGCTGCTGGGGTTCGGAAAGAGCAAACAAGGGCTGCTGCGGCCCGGGTCCGGCAAGAGGAGCTTGCCAGGATGACAGCTCTCCGCAATGACACCCCCCGTAGTAGCAACACCTACCAGAACATTCCAACCGAGTGTTCGTCGCAACACCCGCTAGAGGGGGAGACGCCGCCCCTCTGTTGGTGCAGGGACTCATGCAAGTTCTTCAAGTCTAAGCAGTGGCTGAGCCCGTGCATGCGTTATTGGGGTTGCGCGAACTACTCCAGTGACTATCCCGACAGACGTTGTGATACGAGCAACTATCGGTAGCCGATAAGGACCAGTTACAGTGTGTTCTCCTTCTATTTCTCTTTCAAAGTACACACTAACAACCTCTCATGTTTACCCGTAGTCCCCGGATCCGCTATGTGGCTACTGCAAGTGGATCGACCAATAGAGCCACCAACATGACTAGTGGACTCTCGACTACGAGGAGTGGAATGTCAAAAGGGCCCGCGAGATCCGGAGGAGGAGCACTGCAACGACGAGCAAAACGAGCGCATACGTCGGGAGATGAAAGCTCATATCGAGACGTGCAGGCGCAGGGAGCGCGAGAAAAAGAGAGAAATGGCGGCCAAGCACAAAGAGGTCGGCGAGGAGTTCAACGTCGAGCTAGCAAGGAAGGTAAAATGGCTCCGGTCCACGCTGTAGGTCGAGCCATTTTGTACTAGTCCCCCGTCGAAGGTCAAATCTATTTCCATTCCAAAAAGGTGCATATGTATCGTAGGAGTACTTCGGTTTGTTGCATCGTGCATGATGTTGTTTCTTATGCACATAACAAAACCCTATGCACCGTGTTATTACCAGCTTCATTATAAAGTCTATTTTAATTTTTAACAACAAATCTCCTCGTCTTTTCGCATTCAATTCTTTCGTGTTATTCCCAGCTTCATTATAAAGGCATCCAATAACATGTATCACTTCTGGGGCAATGCCTAGAAATATTGTGCAGTTGTTTGTGAAGGATATATACGCTGAAGTGTCAAATGTTATAAATCCACAAATTTTTTCAGTCCATATATGTATTTACGCTCAGTTAAAAGGATGGTCTTATATATGGTTCATAGATAGATTCTCTACTTTTAAGTTATGGATAATTCGAGACAGATTAACTTTTAATTTTTTTTTAAAACAATGATTAAATAATTAAAAAACCCAGTTTGTGCTGTCTGTCGCCGAACCATTGGGCGACAGGGATGTAGTCGCCTACCGGTTGGGCGACAGAACATGTCGTCCGACGATTGGCCGATTTCATCTCTGTCGCCTAACCGTTGACCGACCGCATTAATATCGCTTGGCCGTTGGGCCACTGTATCCCGTCGCCCAACAGTTCGGCGACAGAGGTATACTTTTGTAAAAAAAATCGCAGGTATAATTTTGTAATTTTGGATAAAAATAGATTATTTTTAAAAAAATCCTTCTTGCTACATCATGAATTCACCTCTCTCTGTCATTATTGTTAGAATATGAAATCTTTTGTATTTCCTTATCTGTATATGACATATCCCCTTTGTACTCCTTATATATATTACCTATTCGGTCTCATGAATATACATATAATATTTATAACATGGTATCAAAGCTAGGGCACTAACTTGCTCCTTCCGCTGCCATCCCGACGCTGCCATCGCCCTCACAGTCATCATTCGCGCCCGAGCACGCACGCGACAGCCGCCGTCCGACGCTGCCGCCTTACACCGCCGTTGTCCGCGACGGTCGCCGTCAGCGCCACAGCTCGCCTGGCCGCCGCGCGCGCTCTGACCGGCCGAAGCTGATGCAACCACCCCGATGTCGTTGTTGCTTGCACGGTCACCGCTTGCACCCGCCGCCGCCCCTGTCGATGCTCGCTGAGGTGTCCTATGTTTTTTTCTTAGAAACCGATTCGGTTTCTATAAAACAGATATTTTCCTAAAATAAAAAACAACACGTTGATCTAACCATTGCGTCATCCAGACCACTGTTTGACTACGTTTGCCTTGGTCGCCGCGCCATCCCTCTCCTCCTACCGATGGCTTTCATTCCATCAGCTGTGATCCTATTCTCGGGAACAAAGCTTCATGGAACGAACTACAAGTTGTTGTCTTCACTCAATGGAGATCACACTCGATGGTCTCCGTCTCTAGGGACATGCCACTGGTGCCCTAACTTCTTCGCTATCGCCGGATCAACTTCCTCCCATGCATCCTACTCCTACACCTCCTATAGAAGATGAGGCCACCAAGAAGGAGGCAAAGGCTGCTACTACTGATGCTGCTCATGAGGTTTTTCAATGTGCCATTGACCCTTTTGAGCACTGGTGTGCTGATGAGGCTCGTGTTCGAGCCATCCTAGTGGTCAACGTTGACGACTCCATCCAGCCAGACATTGTTGGTCTGCGGTCTACTCACCAGATCTGAGAGTACTTGCGCGGGCGATACCAATAGAGCAGTGATGCTCAGTTCTTTTCGCTTCAGTATGAGTTAGAGTCGCTTCGCTAGGAGGACTCTTCTGTCGACGACTTCTACCGAGCCCTGGTCAGTCTCTGGCGCCAGCTAGACTATAGGTGCAGCAGGCGGATCGTGACCATCTTCGCCTTTATGACTTCGTCTGCCTTCTTTGCCCTGAGGTTGAGCTGCTCACCACGACCGACAGTTACTAAGGCTCTTTCGATGTTTCGTGCTGAGGAGCTTCACCGCGGCTTAGCAGCACAGTTTATTTCGACTGTGCAAGCTACCCCTTCTTCTTCGACTATACCGACGGTTTTTGCTTCGACTACAGTTCTGTCGGTGTATTAGAACCGATCTTACGTAAAGATTATTTGATTCGGGGGGTCTCCTAGAGATGAAATCACGCAGAGTAGTTGACACGGGATATTTAGACAGGTTCAGGCCTTCTCCGGAGAGAATAATAACCCTAATCCTGTGAGTATGGTATTCTTGATGATCAAGTAAAAGACTAAGACTATTACAGAGAATAGCACTTGTGTTTCTACTTGACTAGCTCTTGTTCGCTCTCCTTTCTTTTTTCCTATCCCTCTGATTGATGCCCTTATATAGTCGTGAAGAAGTAGCCGTTTTGTCCTGCGGGAGATGCGCCTAATTAATCCAGTAACGGGCGCATGATGGCAGTAATTACCGGCGCCTCGGCTTCTTCACGCCGTCTGGCTATTATCTTCCAGAGATAATGGGGTAATTACACACCATTAATAAGCGGAATAATAGTGCGTGTAGACCGCTCGATTCCTTAATCAATTGGACCCACTCGCTTTGTAGGTTTGATTATAAGGTGGTCGAAGTTTACCTGGTCGTAGAAGAACTTACGACCAGGTAGCAGTCGTAAAAGAACTTACGACCAGGTAGCGATCGTAAAGGACTTACGACTGTGCAATCGTAGAAGGACTTACGACTATGTAGTGGTCGTAGAAGGACTTACGACCATGATATAGTCGTAGCAAGACTTACGACTATGGGGGTGATTGTAGAAGAACTTACAATCACTTGTTGGGCTTCTCCCTTATAGATAAGGGGTACTTCTGGGGACTATGTGACATCATATTTACCCATAATAAGAATTATAGATAAAAGATAAAATGAGGATTATTAGATCTTCGTCATCTAGCCCCCCAGCTTCAAGTGAAAATAACTTACTTGGTAAAGGTTTCGTAAATGGACTTACGACCATGAGAATGTCGTAGAATGATAGTCGAAGGAAAAACTCTTCGACATTTGAGTGCTGCTTTGACCAGGAATTTGCTTGGTCAGGAAGGTTGCTTACGACTATCAAAAAGTCATAAAAAACCCCTACGACCGTCTGGTGGTCGTAGTAGGGGAATTGAGAAAAAAACTCTTCCGATTGATACTTCCTTCGACTAGAAAGACTTGGTCAAGAATGTAATTTCGCTTGGAGGTGACAATACGCACCTATTTTTTCTCGAACGGACCATCTGGGGAATTGCAACCGGCTCTCATAGACTTGTCCGATGAAGCGGTTCCCGAAGCGGTACAACCATCTCTCATAGACCTATAGCCGAGATGGTTTCCGAAGCGGCGGAGATCGTCTTGTTATAAAACTTACCAGAGGTAGACTTGGATTTTACCTTTCCCCCAAATCACTCCGCTGTTCTTCGAGCTCTTGCTTTCTCCATCCTCGACTAGGTTTCATCTTCTCCGCCGCCAACCCAATTAAAAAACTTCTTGCTTCTGAGCGAAATGGCCAAGAGAGTTTCTGAATGGGAGGAATCGGAGATGGATGCGGCTAAGATCAAGATCTTGGTCGATCTCGGAAGATTCCAGAGAAGGCTCTGGTGAAGTGGATTCCAGCTATCGGGCAGCACTGGCCATCGGGGGAAAATGGGCAAATTCCCGTCTTCCAAGCGTATTGTGAGTGCGGCCTTCGATTGCCTGCCCACCCCTTTCTTACAGTAGTACTCGAACACTTTGGGGTGGAACTGGTGAACTTAGGTCCCAATTCCATTACCATGCTGAGTGTGTTCGTGTATCGTGCGAGGCATACCTGGGGATTCCGCGGATCTCGAGTGTTCCAATATTATTATGGGATGGCTCGACAAACCGGAATCGCCGGAAGTCGCGATTCAAGCTCCACGACTCAAGTCGAAGGAGTATATTCGAGTTTTACCGGTCTTCGTGGCGGCCGGAGGAAGAGGTGGTTCTCTTTGAAGGTCACCTCAAGACGACTTTCTTTCATGGGAAGGTCGCTTAAAAGAAATCTTCATGGGACTCAACCCCGAAGATATCAATAGGATTAGCCCTTATATTCAAGCTATTAAGGACTTGAAGGAAGAAGGGTTGATCGGATGCCATGTGATGAAGGATTTCATCACACGCCAATTAGTCCTCTGAAGAAACGAGCATCTCCTATGTGGAGGTACTGGAAGAGGAGACCCCACCGAGACTACGAGGAGGGTAAGTATTTGTCGACTTAGCTCTCGATTTGGTCTTTCTCAATCTTGTCTAATATTTTTATCTGCTTTACGGATCTTTCACAGTGAGGTTGACTCAGTCGACTCATCTGTGAGAAGTCCCCGCCACTCCGAGGGCGGTTCCTCAAGTCATTGCGGCTTTGTCCGCAGATGAAAGGATAGAGCGCCTAAAGGTAATCAAAAATCGATTCTTTCTTTAGGACTTTATAGTCGTAGAAGATACTTACGACTAATGGTGATCGAGAATATCTTACGATCAAGAAAAAGTCGAGAAAAACTTACGACTTGGTACTAGTCGTAGAAAAACTTACGACTAATTAGTGATTCTTCTTTTCTGCTTTGCTTTACGTAAAGTAAGCATGGAAAATCGTCGGACGACGAGGAAGTCGCTCGATGACTATTAGCGCCGGGTTGTCGAAGACAAAGGCTCGGCTCCTCCTCGAAGAGACGTCGACTTGTAAAATCTGCCGATAAGGGGGAGCAAGCTCGAGCTCGGGTCTTTCGACGGACCCTCTACAAAGCTGCGGCAAATGTAGTTGTATCTGGCCGAGGCCGCACTGTCCGGCCGAGGAGGTTGAAGCGGTGAACCTCTTAAGCGCAAACCTCGCAAGGCTAAGGTACCCTTCTATTATGACACGGAATCTTTCGCAATCGGTGCCACTCCTAGTTTTATTAAGCAACCGGAAAGGAGAACCGGAAAGATTTTATGTCTTTTATGAAGGACGATGTTTGCATCGGCAGACAACTCGCAATCGAGGGCGATCTTTATCGGAATGGTCGAGGCCGATCTCGTCCATCCGGAGGATCAGAAACCGAGCCACGATCCTGTTCAAACTCTACGACTGCGTGGTCGTGGCCGGGCCAATTATTGAACCTCGACGGGCGTGGTCGTGGAGAAGAAGAGGTCCTCCGTAGGGAGGATTGCTCCAAAATTCTGGTTAAGACCGAGTGCGAGGTATGTGAAATGTACTAAAGTGTAAGAACAACATTTACCTTTTCTTTTCACAACCTGATTTGCTTTTCTTTATTTCAGTCCGACTCCTTCAAATTTCCGGAATGCTTCACGAGAAGTCCATTGCTATCCCTTCATTCACCGGAGAGGTATCAATGGAGGTGGTCAAGCATCACCCTTGACCTAGGTGGCCGATGAAGTCGAGACTCCCAGAGTGACTCCCACATCTGCTGAGGTCGTAACTACGACCCTTGAAGTAGGTGGCCGCTACGACCACTGAGGTCGTAGAAACAACAGAGGCAGCTGTGGAATCCTCTGGTCAAGGTGGTGACCAACCTGCGCACCGCTCTGGGAAGGAAATCGTAGGAGGCGTTCCTTCCCTACCCAAAGAGAAATCACGAAACGTAAGGAGAAAATTTCAACTTCGTGGTGACTTTTTGGGCTGCCTCCATCGTAGGGTCTTCTGCTTACAGATCTCGTGACCGAGTCCCCCATCCCAAAGATATTCCCAATATGGAGAATACTTTTGATAACGAGCGCCTCGAGAAGGTGTGGTGGGACAAAGTCGCGAGGATAGATAAGCTGCAGAACCCGGGCCTTGTGTATTCGATGTTTGCTAGGACGACTATGAATGTAAGTATCTTCAAAATACTTATATATGTGACTTTCCTTCTCTTCTCACTTGCTTTCTTTTGCGAGAAAGCTCTAGAGCAAATTGTTGTTGTCGGTGAGTATCATCGACAACTTTTAGAGCTAAGACAGAGAAAGAACTACTCAGGCGAGGCGGAGAGATGGTAAGTCACTTATCATTCATAATTGTTTTCGACTTAAATACTCGTATAATGTTTTACGAGAATAGTCATGGAAGAAACTCATGACAAAGTACTAGTCGTAAAAAGCTTACGACTACTTACAACCAGTTAGTGGTCGTAGAAAGACTTACAACCATATCGTAGTCGTAGAAAAACTTACGACTAGGTCGGTAGTTGTAGAAGTACTTACAACCATTGGTGATGTTTATCTTCGTTCTGTTCTTTGTAGGTTAAACAAAGATACGAAGACCTTAGTCGACTCACTCGACTATGAAAAAGAAGAGTCGAGGAGGCTAAGGAACAAGTATTAGTCCTCTCGGATAGACTTGAGAGACTGTCTCTGCATCTAAAAGATTGCGAGAAAAAATAAACGATAAGTTCTGAACTTAAGATCGCTTTTGATCTTTAACCTTTACCCGACTCTCCTTTCTTCTCCGATAAAGAAAAGAGATGCGAAGCTCGCATCGAACTTCAAGAAAAAGCTTTGGTCATTCAGAGTTTTCCAGATTCGCGAATAAGGATCAAGAACTCGAGGGTCTTAGAACTCAATTAATGTAAGTAAATCTTTACTGTTATCCTTTTGAGTATTTTCCTTTTCTAATGCCAATTTCTTGTTAGAAATTGTCATCCAATTGAGAAGCCTCGAGGCTGAAATCCAAGAAAAAACCTTGATCTACAATGAGTCCATCCGCATTGCTAAGATGAATGCAGAGGACATCAAAGCATGGGAGCAAAAGCATGCTGAAACCGTTGCTTCCCATCGAGAAGAGGTCAAGAAATTGGATTCTCAATTAGTAGGTAAGAAATGCTTTTACCTACAATTATCTTTGTGTTATTTTTCTCTAGAAGTATATTTTTGTTTGACCGGTATTATTCTTTTCAGAACAAGTGGTCGAAAACAAGAAGCTTCGCGAGGCTTCGACTTGTACCCAACAGGAGATGGAGTCGATGAAGACTAGTCGTCAAGGCAACATCATTCTCCTGAACAATGTGCTTAGTGAGCTACATTCTGAGGGAAAAACTCCTCGAGAAGATACTATAGCTGCTCACACAAGTACTATTGGGGAACAAGTCGGAAAATTGCAAGAAATGGTGACCACTCAAGACTAATCAATTTGAATCAATAAGGAAGCGATCGAAGTCGCATGAAGTTACGCTTTAGCGAAACTTAAAGCTCAAGACCCCGCCTTAATGTTAAACCAATCGAAGCCGACTTGATCGTCACGAATCGAGGCAAGTCGTCTGATTGAGGAATCGCGATCGATTGGTAAAAGGTGGCGGAGGAAATGCATAGGCTCTCCCCTTCGAGTAATCTTGTAACTACTTTGTAAGGCGGACAATTTACATTGATGAGTAATATATGATCCATCTTATTTCTGAAAATCATCTTGTCGAGTAGTTAGTAACTCAAAAGATAATAAGCGAATAAAAGACTAAGAATTGAAGTCAAATTAATAACTTTATCCTAGCCCCGATTATTTGCTTAGATTGTTTAGACAATCTAAGTAAATAGTGTTTGAAATAGGGTTTCTGAAAACAAAGAGAGGTTTGTTTAACTTATAGTTTTTGTTATGGTTGTCAAGCACTTGGTCGAAAGAGTAGAAACGACTCGATACTAGGAAGTTCCTTCTAGTGGGCAAGACCACGTCACGAGAGAAAAGGCTTCGACTAGGTGATGTTACCATCTCCGACTAGTTTAATCAAACCAAGAACAGCAACTTGAGTTAAGCAAACGTCTAGAGGACTTTAATAATTCGTTCGCCCTTTTCTGATGGACTCGATAGGTCTTTTCGGTAGCAAAAGTAGGAGATCGGCGGCTAGGAAGTTCCTTCTAGTGGGCGGGACCACATGCGAGAGAGGAAAACTTCGACTAGGTGTGTCTCTTCCTTCGACCAGTCCAAACGAAACGAGTACATCAAAGGTGGTCGAATAAATATATCAAGTGTACTCTACTTAGAATATTTTTTGGAAATCACTGAAAAAATAAACTAAGATTGAGAGAGTTGGCTCTGAGAACATTTCGACTGGATAAAACCCAAGCTCTTTGTATTGGCTGAAAAATGAGTAACGAGTCGATGCTAGGAAATTCCTTCTAGTGGGCAGAACCACATGCAGATAGGAGAAGTTTCGACTAGATGATGTTACTTGTTTTTCGACCAGTGTAAAGAAAACTGTGTGTTTTTGTATCATAGTCGAAAGATTAAAAAAGCACTACTCAAAAAATAAGGCAAGAGAAGTAGAAAGAACCTGGACTTTTATTGCCTGAGAAATTGGTCACACATAGAATTTGCGTGAATCGGTCGATGTTCCAAGAGTTTGAGAGAACTCCGTCCATCTTCCATCGCTAGTCGTCTGAGACTTCGCCGGTTACTTCGACCACTGTGTAAGGACCTTCCCATTTGGGGGAAAGTTTATTCCGATTAGACTTGGATTGGCAGAGCCTCAATACCAAGTCACCTACAGCAAGGCTGCGAGGTTGGACCTTACGATCATAGTATCTGCGCAGGGCTTGTTGGTAGACTGCCGAACGGATTAAAGCTAGGTTTCTCCTTTCTTCGAGTAGGTTAATGGCCTTCTGCTCGAAGTTGTTCCTGGTCTGAGTTGTTGAAAGTTTCAACTCGTGTCGACCGTAATTTTAGCTCGGAGGAAGCATGGCTTCGCTCCAAATACTAGAAAAACGGTGTTTCTCTGTTGCTCGATCGGTGGTCGCATTTAACCGCCCATAACACGGAGGGTAATTCTTGTACCCAAGCCCCGAGCGCTTAATAAGTCGGTCAAGACTCGGGTTTTAATTCCTCGCATTATTTGGCCGTTTGCACGTTCGATAGCCCCGTTGCTTTGGGGATGTGCAATAGAAGCATAGCATAGTTTGGTACCCAACTCGTCGCAAAATTCCTGAAATTTTGCACTTGCGAATTGTTTACCATTATGCGTAATTATCCGACTTAACTCCAAATCGGCTAATTACGCATCTCATCATAAACCTTTTGTTTGCTTAGACGTTATCCCGATTCTGTTCACTTCAATCCATTTTGTGAACGTGTCAATAGCCACAAAAAGGAATTCGAAACCTCCTGGAGCTTTGGGAAACGGTCCTAGGATATCGAGACCCCAGGTCGCAAAAGGCCAAGAAAGAGGTATTGTCTGTAATGCTTGAGCTGGTTGGTGTATTTGTCTACCATGAAATTGGCACTGGACACACTTTTTAACCACCTCCTTAGCATCATACAGGGCTGTAGGCCAGTAAAAACCTTGTCGAAAGGCTTTACCAACCAAGGTTCTGTAGGAAGCATGTGTCCCACAGATGCCACTGTGTATATCATGAAGGAGTGTTATTCCTTCGTTTTGCGGAATGCATCGCATGAGTATCCCTTGGGTTCCTCGTTTGTAGAGGACTCCTTCGACCAAAGTATACATTTTGGCTTTTCGGGATAAACGATCTGCCTCAAGATCATCTTCGGGTACGGAACCCTTGCGAAGATACTCGTAGATGGGAGTCATCCAGGTATCCTCGTAGTCTAATGAGGCCATCTCAATAGGAGGTGTCTCTGGTTCTTCGACCAGAGACGGCTTTTGGAGTTGCTCCAAGAAAACTCCTTTTGGTACCGTAGATCGGGAAGAAGCCATCCGAGCAAGTTGGTCTGCGAGGAAATTATCCTTTCGAGGGATGAATTGTACCTCGAAACCTAAAAAATGCTTTTCTAGCTTGCGAACTTCCGATAAGTATTGAGACATTGTCGAGCTAGAGCACTGGTACTCTTTCCCGACTTGATTCACGACTAGTTGAGAGTCTCCTCTTCACGAGTAGTCGATTTAATTGAGAGTGCTTTCACTGTATGCCGCCTAGCAAACCTTCGTACTCGCCACATTATTAGTGGCCCGAAAGTTTAATTGTATGACATACTTTAAGGTTTTTCCTGGGAGATACCAGACCACCCGACCCAGAGCCACTTAAAGTAAGTGACCCGTCAAAGTACATCATCCACCGGTCGTGGGAATCAGATCGGGATCCCGAGCAGTTCAGATTTGTCCATTCGGCGACAAAGTCTGCCAAGATCTGGGATTTTATGGCCGTTCGGGACACGAAATGGAGGTCGAACTCCCCAAGTTCGACTGACCATTTTGCCATGCGTCCCGCTGTTTCCTTATTATGGAGGATTGCTCCCAAAGGAAACTCGGACGCATGACTATTATTTTGTGCTGAAAATAATGCCGCAGCTTCTCGAAGACATGAGGAGGGCATATAGAAGTTTTGGACTGAGGGTAACGCTCCTTAGGCCCGTGTAAAACTTCGCTAACGTAGTAAACCGGTCGTTGTACATTTTCACGTTCTACGACTAGTACTGCGCTTGCTGCCTGTGGCGTGGCAGCTAGGTAAATTAAGAGCGTCTCTTCTGGCTTTGGAGAAACCAGAACAGGAGCACTCGAAAGATATCTCTTGACATCCTCAAAGGCGTTTGCCTCGCTCGACCACTCAAAACCTTCATGTCTCCGAGAAGTTTAAAGAAAGGTAGTCCTTTTTCTCCTAGTCGTGCGATGAAACGACTTAAAGCCGCCATGCACCCAAAGTGAGTTTCTCGACTTCCTTTTTGTGTTTGGAGGACGATCCGAGGATGGCCTTTATTTTTCAGATTTGCTTCGATTCCTCGCTCGGATACTAGGAATCCAAGCAATTTTCTGAAGAAATTCCAAAACACACTTCTCTGGATTGAGTTTTAAGCGGTGCTTTACGAGGTTGTCGAATGTTTCTTGTAGGTCGCTGATATGATTAAGTCTCTTAATGCTTTTACGACTAGATCATCAACATAGGCTTCCAAATTCGGCCTAATTGAGATGAAAAGTCGATTGCATTAGGCGTTGAAAGAAGCACCGGCATTCTTTAGACCAAATGGCATTTTGACATAGCAAAAGGTACCAAATGGAGTAATGAATGCGGTCTTTTCTTCATCGCTTAAACACATATTGATCCGGTGGTATCCGAATATGCATCTAAAAACTTAATATCTCACAACTGCAGAGAATCAACCACCGATCGACACGAGGTAAAGGGAAATCATCTTTTGGACAAGCTTTATTAAGATCGGTAAAGTCCACGCACATCGCCATTTGCCGCTTGACTTTTGACCATTACAGGTTAGCCAACCACTGGGTGGTTGACTTCTCTTATAAAGCCCGCTTTAAGTAGCTTATCCAACTCGATTTAATAGCATCTCGTCGATCGGGGCAAATCTCCGTAATTTTTGTTTTACGGTACTTTTCAGCCGTAAAGCTAGCCTTGTGCTCGATCACCTCCTCGGGACTCGGGCATGTCGGATGCTTGCCACGCAAAGACATCTGCGTTAGCTCGGAGGAAGGTAATGAGAGCGTCTTCCTATTTGGGGTCGGAAGTCTCCCAATGCGAATAGATCTTGAGGGTTTCTCTGCGTCCGCAGGAACCTCTTTGACTTGGTCGTTCGGCTTTGGTGCAGACTTTAGGCTTCGACTTGCTAGTCGAAGTCGACTTTCATCTCGAGTTGGTATTTGACTAACCATCTCGAGGATCGACGATCGCAGACTATACGCCATCTTTTGTCACATTGAATTGTGATCACCCTTTGGGACTGGCATCTTAAGACATTGATACCCATAATGAGTAGCCATTAAGAATTTTGCCAAAGTTGGTCGTCCGAGTATGGCGTTATATGCCGATCGAAATGGACCACATCAAAGAGACTTTCTCGTCTCGAAATTACTTGGTGAGCCAAATGTTAAAGGAAGAGAAACTTGACCAATGGGTTTGGCCGAAGACCCCGGTACGATTCCATGAAAGGAATATCGCATCGCCTTACCTTTGTCCCGGTACTTGCATCTCGCCCGTGGCTTTAGTAAATAATATGTTCAAAGAATCGCCACCATCAACTAACACTCGATTGACCCGACGCTTGTTGATGGTGGGTTCACCACAATCGGATATCGACTGATCGACTCGTAGTGATGGGGCAGTCATCCTTCTCAAAAGAGATGGTAACTTCCGACCACTTCGGTAATTTATTGACGAGAGGAGTATGTATAGAATTTACCTCTCGTCCAGCAGCTTTAAGTTGTCGTTTGGAGTCGTATGTCGATGATCCTCCGTAGATGTGCTCAACGGTATGTTGCGGATCTTGGAACGGCATCTCCTCATCATCCGATGACTTTTGGCCACTCGTATGTCCTACCTGCTCGAGAGTAGGGAGTGGTGCTTTGCCGTTGTAGTAGTCCTCGAGCTTTCTTTGGAAAACTTCAGCGATTCTGGAGGTCATATCCTTCCTTTTTATGAAAAGGACACCATCTTGGTTTGTCGTTCCTACGATCAGGGCGCTTACCTTTGCCTTGATCAGGGTACGACTTGGTGGTTTGGGGCTCTCCATCTTTCATGGCCAGAACCTCCTTGGAACCACTGGTTTGTGGTTTTTGACTTTTTATTTTCTTCTTGGACTTTTTTGCTTTTTTATCCTTACCAACTTCACCTGGCTCTCGAGGAGTATATGTTTCTCGATCGATAGTGTTGTTCCACTCGACTGCCTCAGAAGCAGTTGCATATCGATCGGCCATCTCGAAGAGTTCGGCAACAGTGTTGGGAGGATTCAAAGCAATGTCCTCCGTTATTCTTCTACTGCGGACTCCTTGCTTAAAAGCCCTGATCACAGAGGAATCAGAAATTTCGAATTGAGTTACGAACCCGACTAAAGCGCTTGATGAATTGACGCAAAGTCTCGTTGTTGTTCTGCTTTATCCGGCAAGTCGCCTTCTTTCCAGGGCGGTTGTATGTGCCTTGGAAATTCGCCTGTAGAAGATCGCAGAGGTGTTGCCAAGAGTAGATCGACTCGAGTGGTTGGTTTAATAACCACGATCGAGCGGATCCTTCGAGCACAGTCGGAAGGTAATTCGCCATTACATGCTCTCCTCCTCCTGCTGCTCGGACAACTGTTGTATAGATCTGAAGAAATTCGATGGGATTTTGAGATCCATCAAATTTCTCCATGTTCACTGGCCGAAAATGAGGTGGCGGTGAATCGCTCGAGGTCGGCGAAAATGCCCGACATCCGGTAATCACTTCTTGGCGCCTTCTTTGTAGGAAAGAAGGGTTAATGTCACCAGGTGATCGTATACGACGATACCGTGAACAGTGACTGCTCGTAGTAGGTCTCGCCTCTACGAGGAGAATACTCCTCGTATTCCACTCGTTAGAATTTCTTTGTCGAAGTGGTGAATGATCACCTCTCCGAGGGGCTTCTTGATCTTCAGCTGATCGAAAGGTATTTCTCCGAATAGGGGATCGATTCACCTTATGGCCGTGTCGATTCTTACGTAGAGAAATATTCGATTGACTGGTAGCTGAGGAAGTCGTATTGCTGCGACTACCTGAATGTTGTCGATGAGGTACCTCCAATCTTGTCATCACAGTTCGAAGTCTTTGCGTAATCTCTTGAAAGAAGAGATCGTACCCTGGCGTTCGAGCAAGCTCTTGGCTGGGATTCTCGAGTAGGTCGTTGATGTCTTGGAGTTCTTGTACCTCCTCCAACTGATGTTGAATGCGCCCAGGCAGGTTCTTCTGGACTGCAATTTTCTTTCTTCCGACGACATCAAAATCCTCCTCATCGTGTCTTTGAGGCCTTCTTAGTGGAGTGCGAGAATGTCGAGGATTTCCTCGCGTTCATCAGTGTTGGTTCTCTCTCCAACGGTGGTGCCTTGCCATTACCACGAGGGGCGCAGTGTGTGATCTTCGGGAGTGTTCTTATCTCGGCTTCCATGAGGTCGACCACGATTTGGGGAAGGACGAAGACCTCCGTTGATGATTCTCACTTGCGCCGAGGCCTCCCGCTTGAGGAGTGCTCGAGAGACACCATCTGCGACTTGGAGTAATCCTCCGTAGGGGAACTCCGGGTTATAATCGCCTCCGTTCGCAAATGAGATCTGCGGGAGACGGTCGAATTTGCAGAAAGCATGCTTGATCCCACCCTCTCCGGAGTTACCCCGAGAGAGGATCACTAGATGCCGGTGGAGTCCCGGAATGGTGGCTCCCGAACTTGACTTACCAAGTCGGACCGCCTTAAGGGACTTGAACACTTGGAGAAAAACTCGTTGTGTTGTGAGTCCTCCCGGGAGCGGTCCCGGTCGGATTGACCCTTGTCCTTTGAGGGAATTGGCTCCTCTGTTGGGCGTATTGTTGTGGGGATAAGGATCCTCCCTAACTCCATTAATGGGATGGTTTCTGGTGAATAATCTCCGAGGCAACATCACCATCGGCGGATGCATCACTCGGCTCGTAGTCGAAACCGCATCCATGTCGGCGTCTGCGTGACCGCCAAGTCAAACCAGTTCTCCTCGCTCCATTCTCCCGCCATGATTGCATGAGATTGGAAAAAGAGAGTATGTTGACAAGAGATTACCTAAGATCCCCACGGTCGGCGCCAACCGCTCGGTGTATTAGAACCGATCTTACGAAAGATTATTTGATTCGGGGTCTCCTGAGATGAAATCACGCAGTAGTTGACACGGGATATTTAGACAGTTCGAGCCTTCTCCGGAGAGAATAATAACCCTAATCCTGTGTGTATGGTATTCTTGATGATCAAGTAAAAGACTAAGACTATTACAGAGAATAGCACTTGTGTTTCTACTTGACTAGCTCTTGTTCGCTCTCCTTTGTTTTTTCCTATCCCTCTGATTGATGCCCTTATATAGTCGTGAAGAAGTAGCCGTTTTGTCCTGCGGGAGATGCGCCTAATTAATCCAGTAACGGGCGCATGATAGCAGTAATTACCGGCGCCTCGGCTTCTTCACGCCGTCTGGCTATTATCTTCCAGAGATAATGGGGTAATTACACACCATTAATAAGCGGAATAATAGTGCGTGTAGACCGCTCGGATTCCTTAATCAATTGGACCCACTCGCCTGTAGGTTTGATTATAAGGTGGTCGAAGTTTACCTGGTCGTAGAAGAACTTACGACCAGGTAGCAGTCGTAAAAGAACTTACGACCAGGTAGCAGTCGTAAAAGGACTTACGACCAGGTAACAGTCGTAGAAGGACTTACGACTATGTAGTGGTCGTAGAAGGACTTACGACCATGATATAGTCGTAGCAAGACTTACGACTATGGGGGTGATTGTAGAAGAACTTACAATCACTTGTTGGGCTTCTCCCTTATAGATAAGGGGTACTTCTGGGGACTATGTGACATCATATTTACCCATAATAAGAATTATAGATAAAAGATAAAATGAGGATTATTAGATCCTCGTCAAGTTCCTCTTCAGATGTCTGTTTTCACTCCTGTTTTTGCACTAATTGGGGTTCAGTGCAATTATTGCAAGAACTTGAAGCACGACAACCAGAGTTGTGTGGTGTGAAAAAAGTGGAACAAGGCGTGTGGGAGTGGACGTTGCAAGGGGACAGGGAGGCCCTTCCTCGACCAGCAAGCACACTGCCCTCCACAAGACAACACAAAAGCAAAGCCATCCACAAGCACAAGCCAGTATCACCACCATGGCCACCACAACCAAACCCAAGACCACATTAGGGAAGGAGTAGAGGAGGAAATGAGCACAAATGGCAAGGGGAAGACCAAAGGGATCAATGAGAGCACCAGCGCACGGTCAACACCACTACAGCGATGACCAGCACTACCGGCGCTGCCATCCCATTCCCGAACCGAACCCGACAAGGTAGCCCACATTTATCCGCACTGTATTTTGTCCAAAATGAATCCACAACATGAACAAGAAATGCACAGAGAGTGCTTGTGCCACAATAAACCCACAACATTTTTGCCAAAGCCGGACAACCCAGTATGAGCTAAGCATGTACAAAGAGCACATCCCGCAGCCACCATTCTCTTCCCCACTGTTTCCCTTTTTACCCAAACCATGCCCACCGAACACATACAACATTAACCCATAACCATATCATCATCCCCAAAATCACAAAGCACTAGCCCTCAGTGTTAGACAGGATGGTGCAACGGGTTTCTACATGATAGCTGTACGCGTTCACATGATAGCTGTACGTGTTCACATAATAGTTGTATGCGTTTACATGATAGTTATAATCTATATATGTGTAACTCATGTACTCTGATTTTAACAATCAAAGATAGCGTTACTTTTCTCGCTTACATGGTATCAGAGCGGTGCCACTCGTGAGCCGCCACCTCCACAGCTTCCGCCGCGCCGCCCCTGGGAGATGATGTCATCTCCATGATCTCTCCCGGGGGCTGTACAACCCATAGTTTAAGTTGTGTCACCAATCATCCGATCGGCTACCAATTAGAGTTTCCCCCGGTCATATTCAAATCAGGTTTTCTCTATTTTTTCGATCATAGATCGGTTTGTATCACTCTGCCAACCTGTCGACGTTCCTTGGCTCCGGACTTCACCGCCTCGGCTTCGACCTCTCCGGCGTCTCCTGTCCTCCGATGACGTCGTGGCGTGACGCGGCGCGCTCGTCGAAACAGCCCTCCCTCCACGGCCTTCCGAGCGCCCCGTCTACCGTCGTCATCACGTTGGATCATCATTGCCGGATCGTCGTCCGCGAGACTTCCGTCTTTACCGAATTTAGATCTAGTCTGAATGTCCACCTTGGCGACGTTCCGACTGCGGGGGCGTGTTAGACAGGATGGTGCCTTGACTTCCTACATGATAGTTGTACACGTTCACATGATAGCTGTAATCTATATATGTGTAACTCATGTACTCTGATTTTAATAATCAAAGATAGCGTTACTTTCATTGCTTACACTCAGTATACATCACAGAGCAATGGGAGGGAGCGAGATAGAGAGAGTAGAGAGGTACCTCGGTGAGCCATGATAGTCCATCCCCAACATCTCACCATGCATGAGCAACTAACATCACAAATCAAAGGAATAAATTAAAACTACTCAATAAAAACCAAAATAGAGAAAAAGGGGACGGGAACTGAATCCATTGATGAAGGAAAAGGCACGGGTTGGAGGCCACGCCGGCCGGGGGTGGCGCGCAGACAGGGGCGAGAGGGGGCGGGGAGTCGGGAGTGGCGGTCAGAGGCCAAGCCGGCCTGGGGACCGGTGGGGCGCGATGGGGAACCAGAGGGAGAGAAGGACCAGAGGGAGGGGCCTTCCAGGAGAAATGTTTTGGTAGGAGCAACAAGAACAAAGAAGAAATGTGGGAGAGAGTTAGAAATAAAAGTGAGAAAGGAAGAAGAAGAACCAGGAAGCCTGGAGTGTTCGACCGTGAGTAGATGAGGAGAGAGAGAAAAGGGTACAACAAAAGGATAAGGTGGAGAGAGAAAGCAAGAAAACAAAAATACAAAAAATAAAAATCATTAATAAAAGGAGAGAACGCGTGTGTAACATACCTACAATTTTTGAACAAATCGCCACAAGTGTAGATTTTTAAACCACGTGAGAAGATTTAGTAGTAGACCGACCGGTAGAAAAATTAAAAGCGGGGAAAATGAGATAAAATAAATATAATAAAATCACCACTATGTTAGAGAAATAATTTGACGCATTATCTGCGAGTTTATGATGAATCACCAGAAATATGATTTTTTAAAACCTCGTATAGATAAATAATAGTAGACCGACTCACAGAAAATAAAGAAATAAAAAATATGTGGAAAATTAATATGAGAATATTTATCAAAATTAACCACCAATAAAAATCACTAGATTAGACCAATTATACATGTTAGAAATAATTTAGTCTTAATAGATAAATTAAATTAAACAACACCGGGTTTATTTAGATGAGCAAATAAATGGGTACACACTTAAATAAATCTCGTTAGGCATATATGCATGAGTAAAATTGAATAGGCCTAGTTGCATACGAGTACATGTAGTATTTTATTTTCATATGATAAAACGGGAGTGTCGGCAACCCCAATCCTAGAGCCGTCAGGCTAGAGAAACCGCAGTTAGGGAGTGCTAGCCTAACGGGGGGGGTCCGAAAAATATTATTAAATTAAAATCTGCTAACAAAAAGAACCAACTAATTAATGTAAGCCTCGTGGTACCCAAATGCCGCTAAGTATTTACTTAATTATTTATTATTCGCATCATTGTATAATTGCAGCACACGAACCAACATAGACCGGAGTAGCTGATCCGAAATTCTCCGACGCAGATCTTTTCCACCACTGCGAAGGCAAGCTTATCTCTTCAACATCAATATAGTTATATTAAATGTAAAATATATATTGTTGTATCATATATATATATATATATATATATATATATATATATATATACACACACACACACACATATGCTTGAAAACTATGTCTAAACTTCAAATCGAATAAAAAGAGACAAGAAAGAAGAGAAACGAGATCAGATGAGAAAATAGAGTTATTATGGCTGACAAAGGGGGCCCGTGGCAAGAAAGAGACGAGGGAAGAGGTGGGACCCCTTTACATATAGTTAATATATAATGACCTATAAAACTTTTACTCGGTCAGAGGCTGTAAATTAAGTGCCAACTATTTTCCCATTTTGACGGGTAGAAAATGCCACCTTGCTACGTACTTATGCCCTCCACATCGGGTAAGTACTTATGTAGGAAAGGGAGGCGCTATAGATCTAAGTGGAGTATTGGGGACCAAAGAGCCGACCCAACCAACATTGCTAGAACTTGGTGAATGACAAGGTCAGCACCGGCGGAAAGTAATGGGTGGAGGAGTTAATAACGTAACTTAGAAAAAGTTTTGTATTATGATCTCGAACCCGCATCTAAGGAAATGCAGGGGACCTAGCTCAAAGAGAGCTTAGAATAGTTATGGGTAAAGTGGTACAAGCCTGCACAGTGCTATATAAAACCATGAATTCATATCTGTCTCCTGGATTAGAGTCTACGGGAACCGCTAGGGGTCTTTCTTCTCTCTCAGTGACTAGTAGTCTTTTCAGCATTAAAATTTACAACTTAAATTTTTGATGAGTTTTTTTATTTTTAGAAAAAGAGATGAGCTAGAAATTGTAATAACAAACAGATATGAATCATCTAGTGCATATTTTGCTATTAATGTTTGCTGAGTACATTAGTACTCAACCTTGCTATTATTATCCTTTATTAGATCTTAGTCCGGCTGGGAACCATCCCGAGTGGGACGAAGGACATTCTGGTACAGATAAGACCGCAGGGGACGAAGACCCTTACTACGAGGAGCAGGGCGAGGTGGACGCCCTATTCGGCATGTGGGATGAGTAGGCGACCAGGGGTAGGACAAGCAAGCAAGGGGATGCAGTCTCATTTTGCAGTTGTAAAATAATACTTGTAATAAAGACTATGGCCTTGCATGGCTACTACTGTAATAAAGATGTACAATTTCTATCTTATTGTTCTGCTGTGCTGACTTTGGTAAAGCTTACTATTCATCGAAGCAGTGTTCTACTAGGTAGATAAATAGTAATTCACATACTTAAGTGTGATTACCCTCTGGGGTAATGACACGGGGTGCCACAGGACGATACTCCCCTGTCTGTCAGTTGTCATAACACTCTTTTGTCCATTGATTTTTCTGTTCCACCTCTTTTCTATGTTCCTCAGCTTACCATGCAGCTTCTCTCGGTGGGTCAACTTACCGATCTCGGTTGTAGGGTTGGTTTTGACTCTCACTCCTGTTTCATCCAGGACCGATAGACAGGGACGAAACTTGGGACTGGCAGGCGTCGTAGGGATCGTTAGGGTCTCTACATTCTCGACCGCCTCCACCTTCCGCCCACTTCAGCTGCTCCTATCACACCTACGTCTACCTCCGCTGCCACTGCTGCCACCACATTTGGAGTTTTTGCACAGTGGCATCATCGTCTAGGTCACTTGTGTGGGTCTCGACTTTCTTCATTAGTTCGTGAGGGTGTTCTTGGACGTGTTACTATTGACACCTCTATGTTTTGCCATGGTTGTAAGCTGGGCAAGCAACTACAACTTTCTTATCATTCTAGCGAGTCCTTATATTCTCGTCCTTTGACTTAGTTTATTCAAATGTATAGGGACCTGCGGCTATTATCTCTCAAGGCGGGTATGAATTTTATGTGATCTTCATTGATGATTATTCCCGTTTTACATGGATTTACCCTATGTCTAATCATGATCAGTTTCTTGTGATCTATCGTAGCTTTGCAACGATGGTTCATACTCAGTTTGATTCTTCTATCCGTACTTTTCACTGTAATTCTGCTGGCGAGTACTGTTCTGGTGCTTTTAGACAGTTTCTTTCTTAGCAGGCACTTTTTACCAGTCTTCTTATCCTAGTGCCCATGCTCAGAGTGGGGTTGCTGAACGCAAACACCGTCATCTAATTGAGACTGCCCATGCTCTTCTCCTTGCCTCTCACGTTCCAACACAGTTCTGGGCTGAGGCTGTTTTTATGGTTGCATATCTCATCAATATGCAGCCTTCCACTGCTCTTAAGGATATCAGTCCTATAGAGCGTATATACTCTCGAGCCCCCCAGTACACTCACCTTCGTGTTTTTATTGTACTTGTTTTGTTCTGCTACAGCCTCGTGAGCGCACCAAACTATAAGCTCAGTCAGTTAAGTATGTGTTTTTTGGCTGTAATTCTAAGCGTAAGGGTTATTGTTACTATAGATCAGGATTTTACGAGACGTTGTCTTTGATGAATCTCGACCTTTCTTCTATCGAGGTTCAGTTCCTTGTCTTGTTTCCACCGTTGAGTCGATTTCATGGTTGTCTCTTTATGACTTTTCACCTATTTCTCCACTATCACAGTCTTCCCCTGGTCTGCCTCCAGTGGTTCCTTCTGTACCTCCGCCTCCGGTGCTACCTCCTATAGCACCGTCTCTTGTTCCTGCCGCACCACCGTCTTGTTTCTATGATATTCACTACTCCAGGCGTCCTCGTATTTCACCAGTCTTCTCTCCTGGTATATTGCCAACACCCATATCTAATCCTTCTGATGATGCTCCCCATTACATCCTTCGTGATCGGACATCCCTTCGACCTCCTAATCGTCTTGATTTTGCTCCGATAGCACATGCTATCTCTATCATATCACTGAGCCTAGTTCTTATCGTGAGGCTGCTCCCCATTCTGAGTGGCAGCTCGCTATGACAGAGGAGCTTGATGCTCTTCGATATATGGAGACTTGGGATATCGTACTGACACCTGTGCATTCTCGTCCTATAAGGCTCGTCTTGTGGCTTGTGATTTTCAACAGGAGTACGGTCGTGACTACGATGAGACTTTTGCCCCTATTGCCCATATGACTATTGTTCGCACTCTTGTTGTGGTTGCTTCTGTTCTCTGGTGGTCTATCTCTCAGCTGGATGTTAAGAATATCTTCCTTAATAGTGTTTTGCATGAGGAGGTCTATATGTGGCACTACCTGGGTATTTTATTCTCGATGGGCATGTTGTCTTCGCCGTGCTCTTTATGGCCTAAAACAGACTCCCTGTGCCTGGTTTATTCGTTTTACCTTATGTGATTACTACTGTCAGTTCCCACGATCCTGCTCTTTTTTGTCCATGTCTCTTCTCAAGGTAGGATATTGTTTCTTCTATACATTGATGATAAACTCATCACTAGTGATGATTCCTCATTCACCACGTATGTGAAGAAACACCCCAATGAGTAGTTTTTGATGACCGATCTTGGTTCTCTTACGTACTTTCTTGGGATTGAGGTCTCTTCTATGCTTGAGGGCTACTACCTCTCCCAAGAAGTATGTCCAAGATATTCTTGATCAGTCTGGTATGACTGACACTCGCACTGCTGAGAATCCCGTGGAGCCATCTCTACAGCTTTGTGCCACTGATGGTGATTTTCTTGAGGATCCTACTCGATATCGTCATCTTGTTGGGAGTTTGGTGTATCTTGTGAGCATTTGTCCTGATTTGCTTATGTTGTTCATATCTTGAGTTAGTTCATGGCCCATCCTACCCATCTTCACTACAGTCACCTTCTTCGTGTTCTTCACTACTTGCGTGGGACTATCTCTCGTCATTTATTTTTCCCTAGCTCCACCTCACTACAGCTTCAGACGTACTCCGATGTGACCTGGGCTAGTGATACTTCTGATCGTCGTTCTCTTTCTGCTTACTGTATTTTTCTCGGCTCCTCCCTGATTGCTTGGAAGACAAAAAAGTAGACTGCAGTTTCCCGTTCAAGTGCAGAGACTGAGTTGAGAGCTATGACAGCTGTGACAGTAGAGGTTACTTGGTTGAGATGGTTACTTGCAGATTTTGGAGTATCTACGGTGGGATCTACGACTCTTTTGTCTGACAGTACAAGTGCTATCAGTATTGCTCGTGACCCAGTGAAGCATGAGCTCACCAAGCACATCGTTGTGGATGCTTCATACACTTGCTCATAAGTACAGGAGGAAGTACTTGCTTTACAGTTTGTGTCCTTAGAGTTACAGATTGATAACTTCTTCACGAAGCCACAGACTAGGGTATAATATTTGTATTTTCTCTCCAAACTCAGTGTGTGCGATCCACTATGAGTTTAAGGAGTGGTAGAATATGAATTATTTTGTATTTTCTTATCTGTTTTTTTGTATTTTCTTATCTGTATGTGGGATATATCCCCTTGTACTCCCTATATATATTGTCCATTGAACCACATAAATATACATATAATATTTATAACAATTATTAAGTGTTTCTTAAGCCAGTTGGAAGATGGGAAACCTCAGAGTTGCGTGTATGAACACTTTAAAAAACAGTTGCATCTGAGCACAAGAAAACGCATTAGAACACCGTGAATTCGTCTCTGTGTCGTTCTTAAATTTCACTTAAGCCAGTTGGAAGGTAGGAAACTTCCGACTTTGCATGTACAAATACTTCAAACTAGTTGCATTTGAGCATAAGAAAAGCGCAGATATCAGCTGGTGAGTACTTGACTGGACAAATACTATCAGGGAAAAATAATAATAAGTTAAATCAGCACACGTATTTGGGCGTAGAAACTAGTTGCGTGCTTCCAATGACAACAATACAGTGAACACCCTGAAGTCGTATTGACAAAAAGACAATTATATGAGCATACTAGCTAATTTAAGCTTTCTACATGACATAAGAGGACCACAAAATACACTGTTTTTTTAGAACGTCACCGGGGAGAGTACACTGCCTATTCTAGCCTATCACTTCCTTTGAATGGACAGAAGTACAATGCTGAAACTGAGCAAGAAATCAGCACATTAGACTTGGACAAAATTCAGCGCAAATATTGCAGTAATAATACAAGGTATGGGTGTATAGAGTTTGCTTAAAGTAAAGACAGCCATTAAGCACCCAACAAGCCTTGCAAGTAATGCAAATAACAACAGAAAGAAAACAATATTTAGTACATCCAAAAGGCCAGTTGTACTTGATTAATACTGTTGTGATAACCCAACAAACCAAATCTTTTATGCTGACCTTCAAACAGCTTAAGCAATAAGGTAAAGGATGGCTGCACCAGACGTCATTGGCTTGTTTATAGTTTTGCAAACCTCATTTGTAGATTCGGAGACATCACATTATCATCTTAATAGAACTATTTACACATATAAGTTCTTTTTTTTATGGATTTACACAGATATCCGATGCCATCACGCATAGAGAACTTTAACAGACATCTTTATCAGTTGTAGATTGTGGCTGTTCCTTGCTTATGCAACAACGCAACATCAGCTGATCTTGCCTACCACCATCACTTTTCGTCCACTCATTTACCTTCGTGTTCCATCGCAACGAAACTGATGGGGTTCCCCATCCATAGAATGTTCATCAAGCAACCAGAAGAACAGAAGGGTGAGAGAAATAGAGATCCCCAACTGAGGAGTTTGTTCGTAGCATTTTTAACTTACTGTAACAGTAGCAGTGGCAAGACAAAGGCAATATACAGTTGATGCCTTGATGGCATTACAAGGGCAAAATAATGCTGCAGTGCACAAATAGAGAAGTTAGTTGGCTTAAAAAATCTAAGAAGATTCGGAACACATCTCCGGTTTAAGAATTTTGACGGTACCAATTGCGGTAAGACAACGGTTCAATTGTTGCTTTTAGGATAATAACAGCTTCAGTTATATCAAATAATTTTTTGGTTTTCCCTTTTCTGTTCACGCTAAAAAAACCTTCCTGTCCTGATCTGCAACTGGTAAAAGTAAAATAGAGACATAAGAAATACCCACTGCATCGGGATGTACAATGTACCAGTGGGTAGCTACGGTTATTGCAAGTCTGGTGACGCCATTACTGACGCTCGGAACCCACGGCAGCGGCCGACAGCGAGCTCAAAGCGGCGGAGGACCATCGGCTTTTGTCGGACGGGGGCTCCGGCGATGCTCCAGCGGCGGGGAGGGGCGCACGAGGTAGCCCGGACGATGGCGGACCCGATGGCGTGCTCAATGACGATGAGCCGTCACTGGCGGCGGCGCAATTTGGAGAAAACAGCGACGGCGGCAAAACCCTAGAACTCCAATTGCGACGGTGCTAGAACGATCGGAGTGCGGCGACTAGGGGTTTCGGGGTGCGAAGACAAGGGCGAACCATAGGGCGCCTTTTATAGGGCTGAGGCGGCACGATTTAGTAATCCCTAAATCGGGATTATCTTGGACTCTTTTGAATCATGAGATAGAGTTTGTTTTCGTCCCGATTGAAAGCAGATATGGGTGCGGGAGAATCGGAGATACGATTTGGTCACAAAATCCGAAAGTTTTTAGTTGGAGAATCCGTTTTGTCGGATTGAGCTCAAGAGGCGGTAATGGCGGCCGCGGCGCTGCCTCACGCGGAGAAGAAGCTGACTCGGAGAGGACGACCCGGCGGGTCCCACCTGGCAGCGGAAGGAAGAGGCGCGGGGAGAGAGACCGACAGGTGGGGACCACCTGTTAGCGAGAGGTAGGGCGCGCACGAAAGAGCCGGGCCGCACAGTGTTGGGCCGCGTGAGAACAGGGATGGGTTTCGGCTCGTTACAGTTCTCGAGATTTTTAATTAGTTTTTCTTTGTAGAAAATGCCAGAAAATCCAAATAGCAATTAGAAAATAGCCAATGAACTCGAAAAAATTCTATAAAAATTTAGAAAATATATCCAAGCACATAGAGTACAAATAAAATAGTTTTGACAATTGTTGTTGTTGGGATTAATGTAACATCCCAAAGTTCTGTTACCAAAATAAAAATAAATAAAGTTATTATTTTGTTAGATTTTCTAGTTGCCAAAGAATTTTCTTGATTTTCTGTAACCTAAAAAGAGTTTTTCGCTGTTAAAAGGAAAAAATAATTATTTAATTTCTTAGTTTTAAAGTTAAAAAAATTATTGAGTTTTATTAAATTTTCTGAGATTTTATTGGATTTAAATTGAAAAATAAAATTTTAATTAATTTCTGGAATTTTCTGGTATTTTAAAAGGATTTTCCTATTTTCTAGAAAATCAAATCAAAATAAAAGCCAACTTTAAGTTGGAATTTTTTTTTTATTAAGTTCAAATTAATTCCGGGAATTTTTGTGAATTTTTGAAATCTATTTATTACATTCTAAAATGTGTTCAATTTATGGTTTAAATGTATTTCAAAAATTAAAAAATACAAATGGGTTCCCGGCCGGTCACCCATACTCCCTCTTCTCCAACCATGTGCTCCTTAACTCCCGAATGCACCACCATCAGGCCATTTGGTTTTTATTGACTATACACTCCCTTCCTTCATTTTATTCTTTTTTTTTGCTATCTTCAACCTCCAGCCGAACCAGCATTCTTCTCTGTTGTCTTCTCCTCCCGTGAGCTTGTCCATGGCAGCTGGCCGCCACCACCTCCCCTTGCCGACCCTACCGACCACCCCGCCGTCCATCCCTCACCTCGCCGCCCCTTCCCCGGCCTCCGGCCACTGCCGCTGCCATCCCTGCCGGCCACACTACCGAGAAAAGCTCTGAAGCTGCCATTAATGGATGTTTTCACTCCGTCTCTCATTTCTTTGCACACGAAGCATCAAATTCAAATCCGTCTGAACCAAAACGTCCGCATTAACCTCACCTACGTTACTATACTATCAATTGGCCGTTTCATCCTTCCCATTCAACGCAGTTTTTCAGTTTCTCCCGATCATTATTGCACCCAAAACTGAAGCTTTTACTTTGACGTTTTCTTGTTGATCCAGGCACCTCCTCCCCCGACCACCAGGAGCTCCTCTCCACCCTCAACCCACCCCAAAATCTCCTCCCCTCTCCCCATGGTTTGGCCGAACATGCGATGTGAAGTTTTTCGGTCGTTCGTCGTTTTTGCGCTCTAGCGTCGCCTCTGGTGAAGCTCTGCAATCTTCGTCACCACCACCGGCACCGCGACGTCGTACTCTACATGTACACACCTTCGCCTCATCGAAAGATCGCCGGAGCACCCGCCCACCTCCATGGCCGACGCCTTCTGTTCGCCGCCGCCGTCGCCGGCCATCTCCGACCGCGCCGCCTCCTCCTACGGCTTCGTCTCATGGTGAGCAACCCATTTTGGTAGTTTGCCGGCCGCTTTCCTTTGTCCTTCACCTGGCGACATAGCCATTTCTTTTGCTCCCTGTTCGGGAGAAACAAAGAAGAAGAAGAAGAACAGTGCATGGCTTGTTAGTCATAGTACTGTAGCAATTTAATTAGTTGAGTAATTCTTTTCCAAAAATCATTCCTCTCTAATGCAAACTCCGAATTCAATGATTCTTGCTCGTAAAATTATATAAAATCATCCTTTATTTTTTAGTATTTATTTTGTAATTTTTAGTTTTTATGTTATTTTTGCTGTTTATTCCATTTGCGCGTCGGCGCCACCGCCAGTCGTCGCCGGCCGAACCGCCACTACCATCGGGTAGAGTACCTCACCGGGGTTCCATTTTTGTTGTTCGCCGGTCACCTCTCCCTTCCTCTCGCCGCCGCGGCCAATTCCTCCTTTGGTATTGCACTATTCACATGCATTGCATGAGAATAAATAGTGTTGTGCAAACTACTATTCACTCTCCCTTTCAACCTTATGGAATTTCGTTCTCCTCATACGAACTCCGATTCCACCGATTCAATTTCCTATATACATATAAAGTCGATATCTTACTTCCAGTATTTATCTTATATTTTTTGGATTTTATTTGAATGTTATTTGAATTTTGATCGTTTACGCGTATAGATTTCAACGACTTCGGACATCTGGATTTTGACGCCGTTTAAGAACAACATATAACCAAGCAAGTCAAGTTATACCTTTGATCATATTTGATTCCATTATTTCAAATTATTTAAATTCTATTTTAAATTATTATTGTATGCTTATTTTTATTCAATATAATTTAAATACCTGTTTTAAATTTATAGTTATGCATAAATCCTTTGTATGGCCAATGTTGATATTTGAATCAAATATATTGTCACCCTAGATAAAAACCTAGTTGATACGATAGTATGAACTGGAATCATTTGAAAATATTATGCAAAGACATGCTTAGACCAACAATGTTTAGTTTGGAAAATTTTAGCCAAATGATTAACTATTGTTTAAAAGTCTATGGCATTGGTTTGTCATTGAAGATTTTGCAAATAATTTTGAAACACAAAAATGAAAAGTTGGTTTGTACTTGGGTGAAATGGATGCTTGGTGTGTGCAGGTTTGTGCACGGGCTCTATCTGGGTAGGATTGAGGTCCACGGGTTACTTTAGGGGTCGCCCAAGTCAATTAAGGACTGGTCTTCGAGCCGCATCTTGCTAAGCCACATCGTACTTCCACATGTCTCGAGTGGGAGGGACCTGGCTAACTAATTTACAACGTTTCACCGTGGTTGTGCCATGTTGATGTGTGGGTGTCAGAATGGCCTACTTTTATGTATTCCCACCTGGCGCAAGAGGGGGCCTGAACCCGGCGGGTTTCTATCCAAAGGGGGTGAATCCTTAGCGAGGCAGGACTACGGTGGAATGGCGCATTGTAAAGGCCTTGACATGTGCTCTAGACTGCTTACCTAAGGTAGTGAGCAGTGGTATCGACGGATGCCAAACAAACTAGAGAATCTATATCTTGTGGGTAAAGTTGTACCACCTCTGTAGAGTGTAAAACTATTCGAATAACTGTGTCCACGGTTATGGACATGCTGAACAAAGCCACTCAAAGTTAGACTTTGATTTTGTTTTCAAAAGACTTTATCAAATGGTTTTGGATTTCTATCCAAATGGGAAGTTGGGCAGGAAGCCATGTGATAGGAGGGTATCCATCACCATATTTCATATGGAGGTTATCCTACTATAAAACTTGAGAATTTATAAAATGAATTTTGGTTATAAAATAAATGATTTGGAACTTAGTACAAATATTTAAAAGAAAACATTGCTTTATGCAAATTTAACCATAAGCCATCCTTTGATATATCCATGCATTGCATTAACTCTGTTATTGGGTGTAACTTGTGAGCACGGTAGTTGTGCTCACCCTTGCTTCATGCAAATAAATTTCAGAGGAGAAGGACTTTGCATCTCGACGACTAGGCCGCTACCCTAGTCGATTGCCTGTGGCAGATCAGCTGGACTCCACTACTTATTCGTCTTCCGCTGTGTTTGTTTATTGTTGGCTTATAAGCCTCTTCTGTAATAAACTCTGTTGATTAATAATAAAGTTATGTGAATTATGGATGTTACCATATTTGTTTACTGTGTGAACTAGCTACTGATCATGGGATTAGTTTAGAAATGCACATAGGATTCTGGGGGTGTTACTCCCGGGTCCGACAATTAATCATATTAAATTATTTTGATGCTAAAAGTCCATATTAAGCTTCAAATAAAATTCAATAAAAATTCAAATGGTGAATTTTTCCAACTAGTGACTATTCAAAAGATTTTTAAAGCTCACAAAACAGGGATGTTACACCGCCTCGGTGACTAGAGAATCTCTCGCCTCGAGGGCCTCGCCTCGGCGGGGATACGTTGCACATCGCACTCTATCGCGCAAGACCCTAGTCATTCCGGAGGCCCCGCCCCAGCGACTAGGGTGTCTCCCGCCTACAGGGTCTTGCCTCGGCGGAGAGACATCGTACATCGCGCTCAATCGCGTAAGACCCCAGTCATTCCAGTGGCCCCGGCTCGGTGACTATAAAATCTCCCACCTCGAAGGCCTCGCCTCGGTGGAGAGACATCGCACATCGCGCTCAATCTCATAAGACCCCAGTCAATCCGTAGGCCCCGCCTCAGCGACTAGGGAGTCTCCTGCCCGAGGGTCTCGCCTTGGCGGAGAGACATCGCACACGCCTCAGCGACTATGGAACCTCCCACCTCGAGGGCCTCGCCTCGGCGGGGAGACAACGCACATCACGCTCAATCGCGCAAGACCCTAGTCGTTCCGGAGGCCCCGCCTCGAGAGCCTCACCTTAGCGGGGAGACATCGCACATCGCTCTCAATCGCGCAAGATCCTATTCATTTCGAAGGCCCCGCCTCGGCGACTAGAGAGTCTCCCGCCTCGAGAGCCTCGCCTCGACGGAGAGACGTCGCACATCGCGCTCAATCGTGCAAGACCCTAGTCATTCCGGAGGCCCCACTTCGGCGACTAGGGAATCTCTCGCCTCGAGGGCCTCAACTCGGTGGGGGAGACGTCACACATCACGCAAGACCCTTGTCGTTCCGGAGGCCCCGCCTTGGCTACTAGGGAGTCTCCCGCCTCGAGGGCCTTGTCTCGGCAGAGAGACATCGCACATCGCGCTCAATCGCGTAAGACCCTAGTCATTTCGAAGGCCCCACCCCTGCGACTAGGGAGTCTCCCGCCTCGAGGGCCTCGCCTCGGCGGGGAGACATCGCACATCACGCTCTATCGCGCAAGACCCTAGTCGTTCCGGAGGCCCCGTCTCGGCGACTATGGAGTCTCCCGTTTCGAGGGCCTCACCTCGGCGGAGAGACCTCGCACATCGCGCTCAATCGTGCAAGACCCTAGTCGTCACGGTAGCTCCGTCTCGGCGACTAGGGAGTCTCCCACCTCGAGGGCCTCGCCTCGGCGGAGAGACGTCGCTCATCGCGCTCTATCGCGCAAGACCCTAGTCGTCACGGAGACCCCGCCTCAGCAACTAGGGAGTCTCCCGCCTCAAGGGTCTCGCCTCGGCGGTGAGATGTCGCACATCGCGCTCAATCACGTAAGACCCCAGTCGTTCCGGAGGACCCACCTCGGCGACTAGGGAGTCCCTTGTTAGATCGCAGGAAGGCTACGATAGCACAAAAAAATTCTACCGCGCAACTAAGGAACCTCCGCTAGTAATAGATCACAAGATTACCAATTGACGCGCCGACTCATAGCGAAAGTAGAGTCGATGTAGCGAGTTGATGCAATAGTGGTTGTATTTTTCGCGTGTCTCCTCCTACTGCTCCGATGATCGTCACGAGTTGTGGATCATCCTAGTGCTGATGCTGCATAACAACACATCCAATGTATCCACACGTACGGAGCAGGAACACCACGCGCTAGAGTGCTAGCGCCGGCGGCGTGGTTGAGGAAGGTGTGGCTATTAGGGTTTCAGGAATTCTTCAAAAGGATTGCTACACCCCTTACCACCGCCCCTCTATTTATAGGCATCCATAATGGGTCTCGAACTTGAGGCCCATTAGGAACTCGTGGCCTACAAGAATTCAGATCACCATCCAAATCAAATCCTTGTCCTTTAACTGTGTAATCCTATAGGTTCATGTGTAATCGGTTGTGACTTGGAAACTCTTTCCCAACCACAAGTCATCAGCGGTACCAAGCAGTACATAACGATTCCCGAACACACATAGAATATATCGGACGAACCTTAATGCAATATGATCTAAGACCAGGTCCTTATCACTTACGACCAGCTCGCACGTAGTCTCGATCACCCATACTTAGTTACGACCAGTTGGTGATTATGTTCGACTAGTTTATGACCAGCTTCGACCAGTCTACAACTAGCTCGTATCTCCATACGATCGGTTTACGACCAGTTGCGAGACCATGTTCGACCAGTCTACCACTAGTCTATATCTCTATACGACCAGCTCGTATCTGGTCGAACCGAACAATATGCTTGTGTACTCTCCCTTTGTCTCACGATATCTGGTTGAACTCCAGGTGAGATAATTTATCATCCATGGATTGTTCAAAACTTTCTCGATCAAGTGTCGAATAACTTCATGTGGTCGACACTTCGACTACTAGTGGTATGTTCATGCACTTTCTTTATCCGACCACAACGAGGGGGCCAGAGAAATCTCTCCTGTTATGTTAGGAGGGGCAAATCCCATATCCAACCGTCATATTCCTCTGCATATTTCATAGCAAACCCGAAAGCTACCTTTATAACTACTCAGTTACGAGTAGCGTTTGGCAACCCCTAAGAGTGCCAAACGCTACACATAACTAGGTAGTTATAAAGGTAGCTTCCGGGTATGCCAGTCTATTCATATGTGTCCTTATATGTTTCCGACTAGGAAACATTTAAGAATAATCATCATAGAAATACATAGTTTCACAATCAAGTCACATACTTGATAATAAATATTAACGATATTATTTCAGGAACAAGATATCATATTATCCAGTGTTATAAACATGGTAAAATATAATCATCTCTATGATTGCCTCTAGGGCATATTTCCAACATCTCCCGCCTCGAGGGCCTCGCCTCTTCGGAGAGACATCGCACATTGCGCGTAATCGCGCAAGACCGTAGTCGTTCCGGAGGACCCGCCTCAGCAACTAGGGAGTCTCCCGCCTCGAGGGCCTCGCCTCGGCGGGGAGACATCACACATCGTGCTCAATCGCGCAAGACCCTAGTCGTTCCAGAGGCCCCATCTCATCAACTAGGGAGTCTCTCGCCTCGAGGAACTCGCCCCGGCGGGGAGACATCGCACATCGCGCTCAATCGTGCAAGACCCTAGTCATTCCGGAGGCCCTACCTCGGTGACTAGGGAGTCTCCTGTCTCGAGGGCCTCGCCTCGGTGGAGAGACGTTGCACATCGTGCTCAATCGCGCAAGACTCTAGTCGTTCCAGAGGCCCCACGTCGACGACTAGGGAGTCTCTCGCCTCGAGGGCCTCGTCTCAGCAGGGAGACATCGCACATTATGCTCAATCGCCATGACCCTAGTCATTCCAGAGGCCCCACCTTGGCGACTAGGGAGTCTCCCGCCTTGAGAGCCTCGCCTCGGCGGGGAGACATCGCACATCGCGCTCTATCGCGCAAGACCCTAGTCGTTCCAGAGGCCCCGCCTCAGTGACTACGGAGTCTTCTGCCTTGAGGGCCTCACCTCAGTGGAGAGACATCGCACCCAATCGCGCAAAACCCTAGTCGTTCTGGGCTATGGCGTTTGTCTTCGCCTCCTCCTCGCTTGCAATGGGCTCCCAAAGCGAGCCCAATCAAAAAAACTATGGGGACGGCGATCGGCATCGCCTCCCCTTCACCGGCAATGGGCTCCCAAAGCAAGCCGAATCAAAAAAAATTGAGGGACGACGTTCGGCTTCACCTCCCCCTCGCTTGCAATGGGCTTCCAAAGCGAGCCCAATCAAAAATAATGGGACGACAATCGGCTTCGTCTCCCCTCCGCCGACTTTGGGCTCCCAAGTGAGCCCAATCAAAAATAGTATGGGGGACGGCGATCGGCTTTGCCTCCATCTCGACCAGCAATGGGCTCACAAAGCGAGCCCAATCAAAAAAATTGGGAGACAACGTTCGGCTTCGCCTCCCCTTTGCCGACTTTAGGCTCCCAGGCGAGCCCAATCAAAAAAGTATGGGGGTGGCGATCGGCTTCGCCTTCCCCTCTACCAGAAATGGGCTCCCAAAGCGAGCTTAATCGAAAAAAGTTAGGGGACAGCGTTCCGCTTCGCCTCCCCCCTAAAGCGAGCCCAATCAAAAAAAGTATAGGGGACGGTGATCGGATTCGCCTCCCCCTGACCAGCAATGGGCTCCCAAAGCGAGCCCAATCAAAAATATAGGGGACTGCGTTCGGCTTCGCCTCCCCCTCACTTGCAATGGGCTCCCAAAGCAAGCCCAATCAAAAAAAAGTATAGGGACGGCGATCGGCTTCGCCTCCCCTTCGTCGGCATTGGTCTCCCAACCGATCCCAATCAAAAAAGTACGGGGGACGGCGATCGATTTCGCCTCCCCCTCGACCAGCAATGGTCTCCCAAAGCGAGCTCAATCGAAAAGACTTGGGGGACGGCGTTCGGCTTGCCTCCCCCAAGCCAGCCCAATCGAAAAAAGTTGGGGGATAGCGTTCGGCTTCGCCTCCCCCTCGACCAGCAATGGGCTCCCAAAGCGAGCTCAATTGAAAAAAGTTGGGGGACAGTGTTCGGCTTCGCCTCCCCTCGCTTGCAACAGGCTTCCAAAGCGAGTACAACCAAACAACCATTCGAGCCACCCCGAGTTGCGTGCGCAAACTGCTAGGGGCAGCCGAACGGGGGATGATACCTGACCCCCAACAGGACCGGCGCGAGTAGTCATACCGACGAAAAATGAACACAATGAGGTACAGTGATGGCTTCACCTCGTAGGCCATACCTCGGTGTGGCGGCCCTATGTTGACTTCACCAACACGAGCTCCATCAACCTCAGCAGCCTCCGGAGCAACCGGAGCACCTTCGGTGCCGCCTCAAGCACCTTTGGTGTCAGTAGCCTCTGGAGCAACCGGAGCACATTCGGCGCCGCCTTGAGCCCCTTCGGTGTCAGCAGCCTCTAGAGCAAACGGAGCAGCTTCGGCACCGCCTCGAGCACCTTCGGCGTCAGCAGCCTCTGAAGCAACTAGAGCACCTTCGGTGCCGCCTTGAACCCCTTCGACGTCAGCAGCCTCCTGAGCAACCGGACTCTTTCAGCGCCGCCTCGAGCCCCTTCGGCGTCGACAACCTCCAAGCACCTGGAGCACCTCCGATGGGACACCCGAGTCAATTTTTTCCCAGGGTATCCTAACTCCCGAGGGGCCGGGGGCTGAAGGATGGCATCCGCTCACCCCTCGGGACCGCGGGACCTGTCCTCGAGACCTCGGACCACGCAGACGAGGGAGTTGTCGTAGCAGGGCACCCAGGGGTGCCCCGCACCCTAGGGTCGTCAGGGATACCGACGTGCCATCGGGGATACTGTGCATATGTAGACTAGGTCTATGTAGTATTTTCATAGCAATGTATCTAAATGCCCCTCTCTCTCAATACATTGTGAGGGCAAGAAGGTAAATGTCCCTTCTTGCCCTCTATATATAAAGCCCCAAGGGCATGTAGAAGGGGACTACCTGATTCTCATATTTTGATACATTCAATACAATATGAGCATACATTGTGTCTTTGGCTCTTCTCCCCTCCGGTCTCCCCCAAGACAAAGGGTACTCCGTACCTACTGTCTAGCATTTTCTTGCTACGACAGTGGCTCGCTTGGAGCCACTACCAAAAGGTGCAACATAGAATGGTCGAACACTAGGTGTCGACCCCCTTGAGGTACCCATCTTCCACTTGCGGCTAGCTTCAAATTTCTTGCATTCATTTTCAAGGAGCAAGGCCTTAATGACTAAATGCTGAAAATTATGGAAATCTTCAATCAACTGTACTCACAGCCCGTCGAGTAATCCTTCCATGAACCAGTCAATCTTCTCTACCTCATGAACTATGTCATTTTGTGCATAGCGATCCAATTGGTTGAATTGAGTCAGGTACTCCGCCACAGAGTAGTTGCCCTATTTTAGTGCCCTAAACTCATTTATATTCATGCACATGACACTTGCAGGGATGTAGTTGCCCCTAAAGGCTTCCTTGAACTCAACCCAACCCACTACGGGCGTGGCTACCTCTGCTGCCACTGGCTCTTTAGCTCCCTCTTCTTCGACTGCTTCTACCTCTTGAGCTTCATCTCTTCTTCGGCTGTTGTTTTCGGTTCTTCATCGACCCTGGCCGCTAAATAGTTATCCCACCAGTCAGCGACTGGTCCTACGAGTTGGTGTGTTGCAAACATCACCTTGTCTTCCTTGCGACATCGAGCCAAGATCAGCTTATTCTTAATGGTGCAAAGCCAATCTTCAACTTCGAGTGGCTCGCAAGCTTGAGAAGACACCAGGCTTTGTGCGCATGAATTCTCTAAGACTTGACCCATGGCTAGCCACTCCACTTTGCTGACCAGCTGCTATGGCTTGAAGCAGCTGTGTTTACTGAGCCATCACTTGGGCCAGAGTGGGATGCTCAGGAGGTGGTGGTGGTGGTGTCGGACTACGACCACGACCAACGGCTGCTCTCACTAGAGGCATCTGTTATAGAGAACATTATTAAGAGCAAGACATGATACCATAGGTCGATCCTTATAGCAAAAGAAACCAACACGAGCCCACACAACCTTCATGACACAAAATAACATAATCAAAACCGACTCATAGAAATCATAAAGATGCATTAAAACCAAAACAAGTTCATAACATCTGGCATATATTTACAACAAAACCCCAAGCCCACTGCGTGTACGACTAGCATTCTATACAACCCAAGGGACGACTAGTATCTAGCTCCAAAACACTACCCCAGCAAGCCCTTTCCCAATACTCCCTCTTGGACGACTTCATCTCGCTGATGTAGCCACCAAGGCCTCTGCAAGCAGGCGGGGTACAAGAGCGAGAGCGGCTGGCACTGGAGTCTGACAGGATGGAGTCCGGGGTGCCCACGCACTTGCCTACGGTGATCCTCAGTTGTGAGCCACCGGTGCTACCACCAGCTGGGGTAGTGGTCAGAACCCCGGCTGCAATGGTAGCTACTGCGGTGGAAGTGGCAGCGGTCACCCTGGCGAACTCGAAGATGGCCTCTACCCTGTTCGTCCAGTTGAGCGTGAAGTGCCTCAGCGTCCGCCTCGCTGTTGACGAGGGCCTGTCGGTGATCGGTAAGCTCCTTGAGTGCCTCAATATACTTGTTGTCTTGTACTTGTGTCAACCGCACCTAATGTGTCAGGTATAGGTCCTCGACAGGTGCAGTGTTGTGGATGGTCTCTCCCTCTTTGAGGGAGGGAAAGAAGCTAAAAGGGGTAGACATCACCAAGTCGCCATGAATATCGCATAGTCGTACGATAGCTTGGCGGACGCAATCCATGACTGCAGAGGCGAGGTACTCCTTTGTTGCTCCGTGCGAAAAGTGCAGGGCTCGCACTCCCCTTGACGAGCGTAGAGGAAGCCTTCCACGGTCCATGCCTCCTGGTCTTCATCTCCCGACTTGCGCCACTATAGATGGGACGCTACCTGTACTACAGGTGCAGGAGCAATAGGCTGAGCACCTCCTTGTAGCCAGCCCACGGACAATCCTCCTGGTGGGAGTGGTAGTCCTAACACTCGTGCTTTGTAGGCTCCGACATTTGTAAATTTTGAACAGAGTAAGAGTTAGTGATCAATAAAGACCACCGAATTTTTGACAATTCAGTTTTGACCACTCAGTTTCGACTACTGAGGTTCGACTACTCAGTTTCAACCACTAGTTCCGACCACTGAGTTTCGACCATTGAGTTCGACCATTGAGTTTCGACCATATGGGTTTATGCCTTCAACCACAATGGCTAAGGTTTCGACCAACCTGGTCTAAGACCGCAGGTTGGAGACTTCGACCACCCCGGGTCTAAGACTTTAACCACACAGGTCTAAGACCTTGCATGCTTTGGATTCTTAGGAATGAATGGGCCTCTACTCATATGTGCACAATTCCACACAAATACACGCATACATATATAGAGAGAAGGCTGGTTAATTACCTTCAACAGCATATTCCTAAGTTCTTATCGATCATGCTAGCTAAGGCGTCGTATGCTCTCATACCAAGTCTGTCAGACCCTAAATTTGTAATTTGGAATCTACTATGTTAAACTGTGCTATTCCCTAGATCAGTAGATAGCACACACAACTATATTCTTAAATCAATCACATACATCGCATGCACAACAAAATATATTACATATCCGGCCGTGCGGCCCACTATGTTACAAAAGGGGCACGAAGGCCACAATATCACATAGTTCAGAGTACAGAGTAAGGGATAAGTGCGGAAGCAAAAGAAGTAGCAGTGGATCCATTCAGTTTTCCCACATGCAAGCCACTAGGGATCCCGGCCTAAGCAGATGAGGACATCCCTCCTTCGGATACACGCACGACACAAGACCCTCCAGATCTGGGTGCTGAACTACACGGTCCTATGACAAGAGCTAGAGCACGTCACTTAATCGATCAGGTAAAGTCGTTTCTAGGGCTGAGTGTATTATTTGAGAACTCTATGATGATGCCTAATGGAGATGATTTACTTGTACTCAGGAATCTAGGACTACGACCAGTTCAAGAAGGTCTACGACCACTGCAAGAAGATCTACGACCACTACAAGAAGACCTACGACTAGTTGATTCGATTGGAGCAATCTCACGACGTAAAAGCGAGCACAAGACTCATTGGACACAATCTACGACCAAAGATAGCATGGACTCCTCAAAACCACCCTAGGACCAAATCCTACGACGGATCTTCGACGTAAATACGCAACACAAGGTCTTTGCGTCACCGCTTTGGAAACTAATAAGACTTTGTAAACGTAACGAGGTCGAGTCCGTGTTGTGTACGCTTCATCCCACTACCGCACACCCTAGGTCGACCTCCTCACGCTCCCTATATATATACGAGAGCCGCCATAGTTTAGAGGCGGGTTTTCTTAGATTATTCGCCAATTGCGGTTCGCGATTATCGGTTTGAGGAACCCCACTTGTAAACTTCATCTATATCCGCAATACAATTCAGATTGCATCTACCTTGTTCTTGTGAGTTGCTTCGATTGCTTGCAGGAACCATAACCTTCGTGGTAAGGTCGATCGCGTGTAAGCGTGGTCGATAACGACAAAGCGTCGCGGTGTAGCGAATTGCGAGGTGACGATCTGTTGGTCGGAAGCCTCAAAGCGTCAACGTCCTCACGACGAACCAAATCGAACCTATCGGAAGATCGGGCCGCCGTGACTCATCATAAGCTTCACCATCTTCTCCACCATCAGGTTCGGCCGCCAAGTAGTAGTCATATGGGTCTTGATCAAGTGGTTCTGAAAGATTATATGGAACGAGCCCGAGTACACAACCGTATTCGCGAGCCAATAAACAATGTAGTTTATTATAGATGCAAGGCTAGTCAAGGGAAGGTTCAGGGTTCTTTTATTTGCATAAAAGCCAAGTTTGAATTAGGTTAAGTAGTACAACTTCCTGAGACTTAGCATTTTTAACAACATATTTTATAAACTGAGTTTTAATTGTAAGGTACTAATGGAGATCCCATCTCCTATACCATTGAGCGGCTCCAACCACCCAATGCTCGGGCTATCCTGTATTTATCACTGGTCCCTGACCAGGCTTTCTCCAATCTCTGGGGTCCCACCCCATCTTTCCATTCATCTACCACTGGTCCCCGACCAAACTTTCTCAGATTCCTAGGGTCCCACCCTATCTTTCCATTCCACACCCACATATGGTTTTATAAAAAGGAAAGCTAACTCGAACAAGTTCTCGGTACCGCTCTTGACTGTGAGCACGACTATCCAGATAGTTTTTTTACTCTATAGAGTTTGTATACTTTACCCACGAGAGATGATCAGCTCATATTGTCCTGGACACACTTCCATAGGTGTGCGACTGAGTTGATTATCACAAAGCCTTTACAATACCCTACCCAACGCAGTTTCATCCGCTAGGTTTCACTACAGGGGACGGTTTCCTAATGCACTACAGCCGTGCCTCCCTTTGGACCTCCATCCTCCGGTCAATTGGCAACTAAGACCATAGTACATGCCACCCTCCATAGCCCCCTTTTGCGCCATAGTGGTTTACTAATGTATTATAGCGACGCCACCCCGGCCCCGGAGTGGTTGTCCTTATACTATAATACATGCCACATGCAGGGGATGATGAAAGCAACGTTGAGGCGAACAAATTAATCAGGCAGGTCGTACATATGGTAGACTTGTGGTTGTACTGTCTTACATGGGAGGTCATTACCAGATTCAGTTCTTAATTGACTTGGACGGTACATCCACATACCTCACCGACATGCATCACCAGCACCAGGCACTCTTTCCATCCGCCCAAATTGAAATCGGTTTTTTAGGTTTTGGTTTGTTTTGAAAATAACCTTTAGTCCAACATACCAGCCAGGCTCCCAGCCTCGACTGCCCAATTCCAGCTTTCATGTTTTGAATGATTGGTGTCGGGCAATTGAAAGCCCGCGTGATAATGTATCTAAGCAATGATGAGGACATGACCCCTAATGATACAACCACATTTGCTATGCTTGCTATTCCAATTACAAAAGCTCGTACGCTTCAACTTATTTATCAGGTAAATTCGTTTCTAGGGCTGAGTGTATTATTTGAGAACTCTATGATGCTGCCTAACGGAGATAATTTAGTTGTACTTAGGAATCTAGGACTATGACTAGTTCAAGAAGGTCTATGACCACTTCAAGAAGGCCTACGACCAGTTTCACCAGTACTCGATGAGCCCAGTACTCGTTGGACACAATCTACGACTAGAGATAGCATGGACTCCTCAAGACCACCCCAGGACCAGTCATACGACCAGGTCTTCGACCAGAGATACGCGATCTAAATAGTGAATAAGGTGATGCGTCACCGTTTTGGCCTAATAGGGCCTTGTAAGCGTGTCGAGGTCGGAGCCCAGGTTGTGTACGCCTCTTCCCACGGCCGCACAACCCTAGGTCGACCTCCTCACGTCCCCTCTATGTATATACAGTAGCCATCATAGTTTAGGGTGGGTTTTTCTTTGAGATTATTCTGCTTAGCAGTCTCGCCGCACTTTCGGTTGAGGAACCCCACATTGCGAGCTTCATCATTATTCGCAATACAATATCCGATTGCATCTTCTACTTTCTTGCTTGTGTTCTCGATTCGCATGCAGGAGATAGCCTTCTTGGCGAGGTCAACCACGTTCGGTACAGTTGATAACCATCGGAGTAGTGTTGTAGTGATTGCGAGGGGTTTGATCTGTTTTGGTCGGAGCCTTCGGATCATCAATGTCGAGTTCTCCATAATCGACTTATCAGTACCTTTCGGATGATCGGGCCACCATCATATCAAGCAAGGCTAAGCATGACACTTAGATACAGACTTATTAACTAGTATGTAAACCATTAATTCTAGGATGACAAACGATAATGTCCAAGTTCAAGGATTAGAAGTTTATACTCAATTATCATTAATGAATTAACTATGAACTAGACCAATATAGTTGTGTAAATCATGGCAAGGCAATTTCATAATTTGAAACAACATAATTTGCAAAGACTAGGTGCAATATGATCAAAGTATTAACTCGCCTTGGTCGAGGTACTGCTGCTCCTACTCGGGGTCCGGTAGAGGGTCATTAGGAGCTTCAGACTCTATACGCAAAATCCAACAAAAAAATTCAAATAAACCCAAATGAATTCATATTGCATTCAAAAATCCAAATGAACTCCAAATGAGGGTGTCTTCGGTTCAGTTGAGCAGATTTTGTTAGTCACTGGTTCTGATTACCACGTTCAGTATTGGACATAGAATATGAGTAGGTAACATGGGTTGGTCTTGAGATAGTGGCTAGTCGTATACGAGTTCTCGGTTTCGAGTACTATCCAGTGTTATGACCACCTGGTCAGAGTGGTTTTGACTACCTGGTCGAAAGGGGTTTTGGGGCACTATTCTTTGTTTCAAGTACTGTTCATAGTTTCGACCACCTGGTCGAAATGGGTTTTGAATACCTGGTCGAAAGGGTTTTCGAGTACTGGTCATTGGTTCGAGTACTGATTATAGTTTTGACCACCTGGTCGGAATGGTTTTGAATACATAGTCGAGAGGGTTTTCAGTACTGTTCATTGCCCCGAATCGATGATTTGTTCGATCAGATGAAAGGAGCCGGAGTGTTCTCAAAGATCGATCTACGATCAAGATATCATCAGTTGAAGATTTGTCCTAATGATATATCGAAGACTGCTTTCTCAACCCGATATGGATATTATGAGTTTCTAGTCATGTCTTTTGGACTGACTAATGCCCCTACCTATTTCATGAATATGATGAACAAGGTATTCATGGAATACTTGGACAAGTTGGTGGTAGTGTTCATTGACGATATTTTGGTATACTCCAAGTCAGAAGAAGAGCATGCTGAACACTTGGGACTAATCCTAGAGAAACTCAGAGAACATCAGTTGTATGCCAAGTTCAGTAAGCGTGACTTTTGGAAGAAGAAAGATGATTTCCTCGGTCATGTGATGACAGCCGAAGGAGTAGCAATTGACCCCGGAAAGGTTAAAGCAGTATTGAATTGGGAGCAGCCCAAGACGATTACTCAAATTCGTAGTTTCTTGGGAATGGCAGGATACTATCGCCGTTTCATTGAAGGATTCTCAACGATTGCAAAGCCCCTTACACAATTGTTGAAGAAAGAGAAGAATTTTACTTGGACCCCAACCTGTAAAGAGAGTTTTCAAGAATTAAAAAAGCGTTTAACCACAGCCCCAGTGCTAGCTCTGCCAGATATTCGCAAGGATTTTGATATCTATTGTGACGCCTCACATCATGATTAGGATGTGTCCTTATGCAGGAAGGAAGAGCTGTCGCTTATGCGTCAAGGCAATTAAGGCCTCATGAGGAGAACTATCCTATCCATGATTTGGAATTAGCTGCCGTAGTGCATGCCTTGAAGATTTGGCGCCATTACCTCGTCGGTAATCGCTGTGAAGTTTACACAGATCATAAGAGTCTGAAGTACATTTTCACTCAGTCTTATTTGAACATGAGGCAGAGAAGATGGCTGGAATTAATAAAGGATTATAATCTTGGAATCCATTACCATCCGGGTAAAGCCAATGTAGTTGCAGATGCATTGAGTCGTAAAAGCTACTGCAATGCTTTGGAAGCAAAAGAGTTGTGTTCGAACTTGGGAGGAATTCAGTGTCAAGTGAAGTCGATTCGAGGGATTTGTGGCCAACCTAGAAGTTCAGTCCACTCTAGAGAAGCATATTCGTGAAGCCCAACCAAAGAACCCTGAGTTGTCGGATATCAAGAAGAAGATGGTAGAAGGAAAATTTAAAGACTTCGCCATAGATGAGCAAGACATACTGTGGGTCAATGGACGTATCTGTGTACCAGATATTGATGGTTTGAGATAGCTAATCCTGAAGGAAGCCCACGACTCTAAGTATTCGATTCATCCTGGAAGTACTAAAATGTATCAGGATGTCAAGAATAAGTTTTGGTGGCCAAACCTAAAGCGAGACGTCGCAGAGTTCGTTGCCCTGTGTGACGTATGTCAGAAAGTGAAAGCAGAGCATCAGAGACCAGCAGGTTTGTTATAACCGCTAAAGATACCAGAGTGGAGTGGGAAGAGATCGGTATGGATTTTATTACCGGTTTACCCAAGACTCAATCAGGTTATGATTCGATTTGGGTAATAGTGGATCGTTTAACCAAAGTTGCCCACTTCTTGCCAGTCAAAACCACTTACTCAGATGATCGCCTTGCAGAGTTATATATGTCAAAGATCGTCAGTTTTCATTGTGTGCCTAAGAAAATAGTGTCAGATCGAGGATCTCAGTTCACCTCTCGTTTCTGGCAGAGTCTGTATGAAGCCCTAGGAACTCACCTGAATTTCTGTACTGCATATCATCCCCAGACAGATGGGCAGACTAAAAGAGTCAACCAGATTCTGGAGGACATGTTGAGAGCATGTGCCTTGGCAAATGCTACCAGTTGGGATAAGAGTTTGTCGTATGCGGAATTCTTGTACAACAATAGTTATCAAGCCAGTTTGCAAATGTCACCCTTTGAAGCTTTGAATGGCCGTGCCTGCAGAACTCCATTAAATTGGTCAGAGACAGTTGAACGTGTAGTATTCGGGCCAGATATTATTCAGGAAGCCGAAGAACAAGTTGCTATGATCAGAGAGAGGTTAAAGATAGCCTAGTCCAGACAGAAGAATTACGCTGACAACCGTCGCCGTGACCTGAGCTTTGAACCAGAAGATTTTGTATATCTTCGAGTTACTCCACTCATAGGTGTTAGGAGATTCCATGCCAAAGGGAAGCTTGCCCCTAGGTATGTGGGACCGTTCAAGATCCTGGAACGCCGTGGAGAAGTCGCTTACCAGTTGGAGCTACCGCGATCGTTAACAGGAGTACATAATGTCTTTCATGTCTCTCGGTTAAAGAAATGTCTCCGTGTGCCAGAAGAGTAGACACCGTTGGAATCAATCAAGCTGAAAGAAGACCTCACGTATAAAGAGCAGCCTGTCAAGATTCTAGATGTTGTAGAGCGCCGTACCAGAAGCAAGACCGTTCATTTTTGCAAAGTCCAGTGCAGCAACCACTCAGAAGGAGAAGCAACGTGGGAACGTGAAGAATAGTTAAAAGCCGAGTTTCCTAGCCTTTTCTCTAGCTAGCTTGAATCTCCGGGTCGAGATTCGTTTAAGGGGGGGTTGTAACATCCCAACTTTTGGTCTTTGAAAATCTTTCAACTAGTTGCTAGTTGAAAATCGCATATTTTGCATTTTATTTGAATTTAATTTAAAAGCTTAATATGGACTTTAAGGACAAAATGATTTAATGTGATTAATTCCAACATTTACAATTGTCAAAACTATTTTATTTGGATTCTATGTGCTTAGATATATTTTCTAGAATATTTCTGAGTTCATTTGCTATTTTCTATTGCCATTTGGATTTTCTGTTATTTTATAAAAATAAAAATCTATTAAATTTCCCTCGGAACAGTAACAGGCCAAAGGCCATTACTATTCTGAGTCCAGCCCGCCTTCCTCGGCCCACTCCCTCGGCCCAACTCCCGCGCACGCCCACACGCCTACGCCCCGCTTCCCACTGACCGGTGGACCCGTCGTTTCGCCACATCATCGTCGTCCTCGAGACGGACTCAGGAGTCCGAGTCTCGCCCGACGCGAAACCGCCGCCGTTTCCTTCGCGATCTCCTCCACCCTAGCTATAAAAGGGCCCGACTTCCACGACGCCAATCCTTCGCCTCCTCCTTCTCCGAAACCCTAAGCTCTCGGCCCCGGAATCGTCTTCCCTGCGCCGCAATTGCCGAAGCACCGCCAACGGCCGAAGTTGCTCCGCTTCCACAATTCACCGTCGACGTTCCACCTCCGGCCGAGACTCCGCCGCCGATGAGTGCACAATATCCAGGGCTACGCCGTGACGCCATCGCCTTCGCCCGCGAACCTCTCTTTCGTCGTTGCCGGGCCGTCTGACAAAAGTCCACCGCCACCATTGTCGCCGCCACCGGTGAGTCGTCGCTGCCCGAGCTCCGCCGCCACCTCCCAGAGCACCGCCCTTCCTTGTCATTCCATTTTTGTATTTCGCCGTCGCTGCCCCGCTGCTGCTGCCGTCGGCAAGATCATCGGCGAGCCTCCTCTCTTGTGTCCTGTGCCAGCGTGGCAGCCCAGTTGGCGTCCAGCTCAGCGCCACCTCCTCGGTTTTGCTAGCGTGGCGCCTAGGTCAGCGGCCGGGTGGCACGCCTAAGTTTTCTCCCGAGCCAGCCCTCGATGAACCGAGTCTACGGTGCACCATCACACTGACAGTGGGTCCCACCTGTCAGTCTGCATTTTCTTTTCTTTTCTTTTTCTTTTATTTGTCAGAGGAAAATCTTTGCTTGCGTCAGCTGACGTCATTAATCTATTTTCCTTCATAAAAATAATTCGGGAAATCAAAATAAAATCCAAATTAGGGTTTTAATTATTTTCCAATCTACTAAAGCCCATAACTTTTGCATCCGACCTCCGATTGAGCCCATTCAAATTTGTAAATTCATATAAAATCAAGATCTATTTAATGGTGAATTTTATTTGATTTTTGGAGTTGGTTTTGCCTCTGTTATTTATTTGTTTTATTTCTTTTACCTCGTTTGCGAGTAGACGTCGATACTTGGGGAAATTTTGGAGAAGAAGGAGCACCTCAAGATCAAGACCAGTACCTAGACCTATTCCAAGGCATGTTATACCTTTGATCATATTAAACCTAGTTTTCAAAATACTTTGTTTCAATGTATTGCATTCTATTTCAAGTATTTATTTAAATGCTTTTGAGATAGTTATTAATCCAATTTGTTATATCCACCTTGTCTATTGTATGCCATGATCTTTTGTCACCCTAGGTTGGTTCATTACTAGTTGGTATTATCGTAGCACCAACGTGGGTTGGTTAGATACGAGTAGATTGCTTAGCCATGCCACGAATCATCATTTCATGTGAGTTCAATTACAAACTTGACTAAGTGATTATGGAACTGTGTGATGAAACTGTATGTGATGTGTGCTATTACTCGTTGATGGCATGTGTTGCACTTAATCAACAGGGTGGGAAAAGATTTAGACTGAGGCAAGTGGTGGATCTGTGTGAATGGTGGAGCTGTGTGCTTTATAAACTTTGTGATTTGGGTTAAAACTGGAAGTCTTGCCTTGGTCAATTAAGGATTTAACTTTGTGCGCCATTGAACTGGTCTTACTGTACGACCACATGCCTAGTATGGGCTCGGCCTAACTTAGTAAGTTATGGAGTCTTGACATTGACAACTCAGGTTGTATTTTAAGCTGTGTGATGAGCTGGAGGTGTGATATATCACATCGCGGACGGTTCGCTGCATCCCTGTCCAACGATGTGTGTCGTGACCAAACGCTGTGTGTATCGGTTGGCCGGTAGGAAAGCACATCGGGAGTGTCATTGCTTGAGATGAAGTCTGTGAAAGGTTTTGTTATGACCAGTGCTAGCTACACTGATTGTATCGTGTGGGTAAAGTGTACAACCTCTGCAGAGTGTTAAATCAATCTATTCGAATAGCCGCGTCCGCGGTCATGGACATGTTCGGGAATTTCACACGAGGGGTAGTTTTTTTATAAAACAATTGGGAAGGGTCAGCTGTGTGAGGTAACTTGTGCAGCTGTGTGAATAACTTGATTAGACTGTGTGTCCTTTGTGAAATCAAATGTTAAATTAATATTCTTATTTGTTTTCAATTACGTTTCAATCTATTATCTGTATTAAATTGCAAATGTTGTATTTCTGCAAAATAACCACAGAAGCCATTCCTTTGGAATAAGCCATCATGTATAATTGCATTCTGTGGTATGACTTGCGAGTACGGTTGTGTACTCACTCTTGCTAAACAAATCAACACAAGTGGAGGAGTCATCACTAGCTTTTGAAGAGGAAATCTACGAAGGTTGATCGTTAGGGTCTTGATCCCAGTCAGTTGCCTGTGGTAAATTGATGGGAGCCCGTTGGAGTTTACTTTGTTTTCACTGTAGTTTATTTCATTATTGTCAGCCTTGCATGGCTTAATAATTGTAAAATTGACCTTAAGGTCACCACAGTTATTTGTTACTCAAATTACTCGTTTATTTAATATTTCGTTGTATGGAGTTGATATTTCATCAATGTTGACACTGTGTGCACCAGCGTGATCCTGGACTAGTGCAGAACACACAGAGGGTCCAGATTTGCATATTTGGGTCCCGACATTGGGCTACTCTGGTCGGAGGGGAGGAAGGACGAGGTCGGCAGCAGCTCCTGTGAATACAGAGTGAAACCAAATGAGGGGAACCGCCTCTAGGGTTAGGGAATATGAGCTGATGCATTTAAGAAGGAAAGAGCTTCACTAATGGGTGTCAATGCTGCTGGCGACGTCGTGGAGGTGCTTGTCCGAAACGAGCGCTCAAGCCTTACGTGGGCTCAAGCTCGCTTGAGGAATGGAGGTGTGTGAGGGAAACTAACACTTGTGGCACGGAGCGGCAACGAGGGGGCTTGGGACTGCTAGTTATAGCCGCAGGGGTGGAGGTTGTCCGAGAGTATGTGTTGTATTCGGTGCGGCTCAGTACCAAGGAGTGGTTGGCGATCTAGACAGAGCCGGCAGCACAGTGTAGCAATGTGACGGGTTGAGCGACGATGAATAATGGCTGATCGGCGGCAGTCGCCAACGCATATGCCTTGTCACATCGGGACGTCCGAACTCGGCAGGTGTCGACGCTGAGCAGGGGAGAGAGACGCGTCGACCCTTGACCGCTCAGAAGACCACGACCAGGGAGCGGTCTCAGCTGTACTGGTTCGGCTGGTCTCTGGTCGGAGGAACAGTAGCCAAGGAAGAGTATCAGGGTGGTATGGCGATGCACTCGGGGGGGGAGAAAAGGAAGCTGTCACGGCCAACCAAGGGAATTCGGTGGCAACCTAGGTGGCTTACGATGCTTCATACCAGTTGACATGGGAATAGCAGAAGAGAAAAGAAAAGATCAGGAAAGGACTTGAGATAATGAAAAGGGACTTTGTCTTTAAGAAATTATCACGAGATGATAGATCCTAATCTAGTATTTGATAGCTAATTCTAATTGGCTTTTGAATATTATTCCGATTCTAGGGTTTATGTTTTAGGGTTCACTTGTGTCGTCAAAGAAGAAAATGCAAATCAAATAATTCTCAATAATGCTGTCAAAATGATGACAATAGATAAGACATGAAAAAGTTTTAAAAATCCCATATTTTTGCATTCTGACATTTTTGGGGTGTTACATCACGCCACCGACCGCAGCTTGACCAAACTGTGCTATCACGTCACTACTCTGGTGTGACAGGACTTAACCCAAAAACGGACGCGTCCAAAGGGATCAGTGGCATGATAGTACAGTATTGTCACGCCGCGGTCGTTGACGTGACAACACAATTTGGTCACGCCACAGGTCATAGCGTGACCAAAGAGGTCATAATTGGAAATAAAGTTAGAAGTGGCTATCTTTAAAATAATTTTTAAAAAAGGATTAAAAATATAAAAATGCTCGAACAAACAACTCTCTTTACAGAAACGCCAGACAATTAGAACAAGAGTATAAATAGAGGCAATAAATCTATTAAAAATTGACCAAAAGAAAAGGATTGAGTCAATACATTTGGCTAAACTTATGCTACTATCCATGTTTTAATGTATGGTCCTGAGGGGAAGGGCACTTGGTTCCAGATGCCACGACCCTTTTGGTATATCACGCTCTTTGATTTCAACAACAACAAAAGCAGGAACACGATGGGAAAAGCTGATCATTTCGGACCTTGAAATACATCTTGTCAAATGGAAATCTTTCAGTAATACCCTCTGGAAAAAGGATAAGCAGCCTTTTACCCGAGTCAAGCTGCACGCATTGACTCCATTTTCATCAGAGTAGTCTGAGAGGACCTCAACCATACAAGGTTCACATTTGTCGATCTCAGTGCTATTCAAGGTTATCTTCCAATTTTTGTACATTGCCCATATTTCCCCCTTCTTTGGGAATATTCGGTAGAAAGATCTCTTTGCACTCCAATCGCACCCTATAGGATGAGAGAATTCTGACATGTCCTTGTAAGTAGTTTCAGCACTAGCTCTAAATATCGCACAAGCAACCGGTAGACCATCTTCAACCAACCGGATTTCTTCATTGAGCATAGGGTGAGGTTCCAACTTCAACACAAAAACTGAAGCAAATGAAACCACACGGATTATTCTGACATAAGACCTAGGCATCCAATCCCGAGCATCATATACAGCCCAGATCTGCCCCTCCACAAAATCATCAGGTGACAACTTGTTATTGTAGTTCATCATGCCTTGCTGGGGGCTACCTAAATCCACTTTGCTTGTTGAAGGATTTGATAATTGTGCAACAGTAGCTTCATGAAAGCCATTTGTGTCATTATGTAAATCTGGAAGCTGGGACAAAGGAGCAACACTTGCTGGTGTATTTTCACGCTGCATGTTTTCTAGAACAGTAGTATGTTTAAGCTCCAGCAATGTTCCAACCTCACGAGTAAATCTAAACGAAGGGATCCTGTGAGAACACATGAGCAGATTGTCACTGTGGACTTGTAATAACTGCTCGCTCCGACTCCTCAGGTGCCTCTAAAAAATGTTTCTAAATCCATCTACCTTTACCAAGTGTGCAATTGTGGAACCTAAGCCTTTTGAATAACTGATAATAATTTCTACAACAAAAAAGGCATTGTTCTTCCGCATCTCAGGATCACTACACCACCCATTGTTCCAATCATTGTAGGCGGTCCATACATCTCCTTTCTGGGGATATACTTCAAGATGTTGATTCAGACTATCACTAGATATTTGATGATAGAACATAGTTGGACAAGTTAGCGATATTTAATGTTCTTCCGCAATGAAAGTTCCACAAACAAATGGCAAGCTTGCTCTAGACCATTTCTTCTCTTCAAGAGATTGCGGGCATGGTTTGAACCACGAGACGTATAACTGCATTTTGTCTGTCAAAATATTATTTATCCGTGCATACCTGTGAGGCAACTTCTCCCAGTCATATGCTGCCCAAATCTGGTCAGCTGCAAAATTTTGTATTGCCCTATCATCCTCAAAGTTATGATAGTCATACTGCTTACTAAAGCAGTGGTCGTCTTCTTTGGCATCTGGAGGATCAGGAAAGCAGCCATCCAAATCCACCTGTAACGACGACACGCAATACACATCCCTCTCACGTACACTCTTTTGCCTCTTGTCAACATGGCTATCTTCAGGTAACTACAACTCACCATCATCACCTAGAAAGCAATAGTTGGTCCTCTTAGTTTTGGAAGAACTAGCTACATTTGAACAATTCCCTACATCCAAACATGATCTGTCAGTGTGTTGAATATCCGAGAGTGCATTATTTGTAACATCCACTGCCCCATTATCCTCTGTGTCAATATTGTTCAGTCTATCCACTTCAGGATTTGCATCATAGGGAATTGATCCATCACCACCACTCAAAATAGCAACGCCTTCAACGCACACCCCTTTCGTCCGCAAAATGCCATTGTGCCGCAGGTCAACATGGGCATCACTTGAGGCGCCCATTGCCATCTGCTTGATAGCATCCGCTCTGTCCCTCGAATCAAACCCTGCCTTGTTCACTGGATCAGATAGCACCGAATAAGCATCGTTGACGAGCCGCAGAGCCAATTCCGCGCTGGGGAGGCCATCCCTGACGGGCTCCAGCTGAACCACAATGCTCATGTACTGTGCCTCGATCTTGGCAGCGTCATCCCCGAGCAGGACCTAGAGCACCTTGTACCAGTCCACCAACCCACAGCCAGGGAGCAGCTTCCCGGCGGCGCAGAGCACCTCGAGCACGAAGAGCATCTCGAAGGCGTCCTCGAGCCTGGGGTTGGTCTGGAGCGTCTCCAACAGCAACGTCCTCGCGCCGGTGTAGTCCCCGCCCCGCATCTTCGCTGCGATCGCATCCCGCTACGCTACCTCAGGGTCCCCCTCCATCCTACACCAAATTCCTCCTCAGAATCCACATATAAAGGCAGACCCTTTATCCCCAATTCAGATTCGTATAGACAAATTCAATCACTGCATTTGATCCCATGCTTTAGACCAAGCTACTCCCTAAATCCGAAAGTAAATTAAACAGAAATGAGGGGAGTTGGTTCTTACCGAACTGTTCGGTCGGAATGCCGGGGGCGCCCCCACAGGGGAAGATGGTTGGATTCAAATCGATGGATCAGAGGGCGAGCAAACCCTAAACCCTTGCTCCTTGCTCCTCAGAACGAGTTCTCACTTTGAGGAGGGACAGATTAAAATAAGATTGGAAACAGTGCGTGCACGGGTATCAAGACATCCTGTCTCCTTCTCGGGCTTCTCTCTCTTGGGTCTTGGCCTCCGCTAAGGCCACACGCTAAGGCCAGAATCGGAGATGTTCGGAGTAATCGGAGGTGGGGTAAAATAAGGGGGAGAATCCAGGCGTGGGGTGGGGAGGAGAATGTCTGGTCTGGTCAGTGCGCTGGTGGGGTGGGTGGTGCCAAGCCTGAACGAGAGATGCGTGGAGAAAAGTTCTTTTGGATTCGGGCACTGATGCCACGTTGCTTCTCTGCTCTCCGAGTCAAATTTGCTGCTACATGCTCTGCGAGTCGGAGGGAGTGAGCTGAGGTTGGGATAATTCTTGCCCCGTTTTCTTTCAACTTGATGCTCTGTGAAGGAGAGAGGGAGAGAGAGAGAGAGGGAGAGTGTGAGGTTTCTCTCTCTAGGGAACTGAGCTTGCAGGCTGTGCTGAGGAAGCTGCTAATCTTGGTGGGAGATGAGAAGTGCGTGAGCTCTCACGCCTGCTCGGCTGTGGAGCGGCTTGCAGGGAGAAAGGAGGCGTTTTTGTTGTTTCTGTCCTAGAGCTTCTTCAGGTACTTCTTCTCCTTTCAAGTTTGATACTGTACTGCTCTCCAATTGGGAAGCTCCTCTCCTCTCCTCCTTGCAAAATTTATGTGGGCAAAGTCACAAAGATCAAGAACCATGCACAAGTTGAAGCCTTGTTGATGCATGAGTACGAGTTCCTCGTTTCTGTCCTCTAAAAAACGAAGCATCCTCTGCAACTGCAGTTTCTTGCAAATTTCTCTGGAAGAAGACGGTAGGGTGTTGGTGGGATGAGCAAGAAAGAAGCAAAAAAAATGGCATCTTGAACCAAGAGGGAAACTAGAGAGTCATCTCCTTTGATCCTATTCATTGAGCATTTGTCATGTCTTGCCTAAGGAGCGAATTTTTTACTGCCATGGAGCTAAGAGGTGGGATGATGATGAGCAAGAACCCTACCAAAACCCTCACCACCCTTCTCCTCCTGCTCGTCGTCTTCTCCCTGTGCCCGCCCACCTCCTCCCAGCTGCTCCACTCGGAGCCCATGTCCACCCAGTCCCCACCACCCTCACCCCCGCCTCCACCGCCGCAATCCAAGATTCCCCACTCCCAAGCCGGCGACACCGCCCGCCTCCGCCGCATCGCCCTCGGCGTCCTCGTCGGGTCCCTCGCCGGCTTCCTCCTCTCCCTAGCCTTCCTCTACGCCATTCGCGTCGCCATCCTCCACGCCAAAAACACGCCCGCAATCATCAAGGGCCCTGTTTCCTTCACCCCGCAAATCTCCTCCAAGAACCTCCAGTGCGCGCTCCCCACTGCGCAGCCGCTGGCCCATGGCCCCCACGGGAAGTACTACAAGCTGGTTCTTGACAACGACCTCACCGTCGCCATCAAGCGGCTCGAGGCTGCCAGCCACCCTGAGGCCTCACCGTCGGTGTCGAGCGGCTCCAAGTCTGACATGAGAAGGGTGCAGAGGCGGCTGGAGGTGCTTGCTCGGGTGAGACACCAGAATGTGATGAGCTTGAAGGCGTATGTCCGCGAGGCCGACCGGCTTTCGCTGGTGTACGACTTCTTTCCTGGCGGCAGCCTCGAAGATGTGATGAAGAGGGTGAGGTCGCAGCAGCTGAGCATCAATTGGGACACAAGGAACAGGATTGCGGTTGGGGTGGCTAAGGGATTGAGGTACTTGCATTTTGAGTGCAGCCCCAGGATACTACATTGCAACCTCAAGCCGTCGAATGTGATGCTAGATGAAGGTTTTGAACCGAGACTGGCAGATTGTGGAGTTGCAAGGCTGATTGCATCAGGTTCAGCTGACCCAGAATCGTCCAGCGGCCTCTACACTGCTCCGGAGTGCTACCAAAGTAGCAGGTAAAATCCATGCGTTCTCATTGTCAGATCTTCTCAGTTAGTTTAGCAAACTAGTTAAATCTCTGAATAATCTCATCCACATTCTTAGCTTACTGTTAACAATACAACTTAATATTTTTCAGATTTATCAATGTGGTTTGCATGTCATTCAATTTTGAACCGAGGAGGAGAAAATCAAACCTAAATGGTTTAAATTTTAGAATTTTCAGCTCACTTGTTACCTAGGTAGTTGGTACCATTCTTGAATGCATTTTAACCATATATTTCATAGTTTTTTATATATCACTCACTGCCTAGAAGGTAACCCCAGGAAATTCTTTTGTAAATATGGGTATTTTGTTGTTAAAATTAATAATCTTTAGAAACAAATACTAAGTGTGTACGTGTTCACCTGTTGCATATCTAATCTCAGATATCAAGCATACAACTTATGGTATTTCAGATTGGTAGAATTATGTGATGTATATAGATGTTTGTTTAATATTTACTGGTTGCATTGGCTAGTTTAGTTGAATGTTGTAAAGTTTAAATATAACTCATTATGATTATGTCAGATCATACTTATACATCTGAGAACCAGCATATGGAGTGATAACGGATACATCACATCAACTGTTTTTTAGAACCACAAGCATTTCACCATTGTTGTGACAAAACATACTTGGACCCTCTATTTTATTATTGTTTGCCTCGATAGATTCTTTCATTTTCTACTTTTAGCTCTCTTTCCCCAGTAAACAGTTTTCAATCATTGACTTGCGAACACTATTGTCTGTTTTCTTTTATCCGTCTCTCGGTTGGATTTGGTTTTCCAAGTTATTTGTTTACAATGACTCAATGAGTAGTCTTGTGTGTCATTAATTGATGAAAAGAGTAAGAGAGAAGACATAAAGCATATAGATAAGGAATTAGCCCTAGGGCTTAATGAAGGTATCTTTTGCTTTTTGTAACACGAGAATCCTTACTTTATTTGAGGACCTGCATTTGTCCTTTTTGAATTGCCTTTGATCCTCATGCTTTTCATATATTCCCACATGAGCACATACGGTATTTGGTCCGCCCCCTGTTTTCCTAAAAATTTAAATCGATCTTTTTCATTATGACCTCCCATATCTCCATCAGAGAATAAATACTTTGAGGGTTGGCATTATGATTCTATATTCTTATTCCATTTTCTTTCAGGCACACCTAGTTACGTCAGTAAATTTTTAGATAGTTAATTTCTAGACAAGTGCTTTTAGCCAGACTCACCTATCTTAACGCCGAATAAGGTTCTGATCAATGCTTTGTTTCCGTCAAGGTGGATCTTGATTTACGCTAGATGTATATGGATATTTTCTAATAAAGCTTGTATTCTTTTCTGTACAAGTTATCTTTTCTATTCTACCTATATATCCCCCCAAGAAAAGACGATTTAAGACACTAATATCTCATACTGTCATACATATAGTTTTAGATAATAGGGTGTTCCAACACAATTAAACTCATATATTTGATGGTGCAGATACACAGATAAGAGTGATGTCTATGGTTTCGGCATGGTCCTTGGCGTGCTGATCACTGGGAGAGACCCAACAGATCCATTTTTCTCAGGAGAAACTGGACGGGGTGGCTTGGCTAGATGGCTCCGGCATATGCAACAGTCTGGGGATGCAAAAGAAGCACTGGATGGTAGCATGTTAGGGAGGAGGGGGAAGAAGAGGAGATGCTGATGGCTGTTAGGGTTGCCATTGTCTGCCTCTCGGATTTGCCATCTCATCGGCCATCCAGCGATGAACTCGTCGCAATGCTCACACAACTCCACAGCCTATAATAATCATCGGATCGTTTCTTCAGTGCACTAATCTGTTTATGTTCTTCATGATTCGATCATGACACAGTGCCGAATCATGTTGGATCAAACCCTGGCTGTACAAGTGTAGCATTCAGTGTCTTCTGGTGAAGAGTTCAAGTTAAATGGTTAAAACCCTGGCTGTACAAGTGTAGCATTCAGTGTCTTCCGGTTGAGAGTCCAAGTTAAATGGTCCACATGGGAACCAACAATTTAGAGGCCAAACAAGTAGCTGTTCGATCTAATGATAATTCTGCTGTGTATTGTAGCATGCTGGTGGTTGAGCTTCCTGCGATGTGTTTGCCCATGATTTTTGGAAGCTGCAAGATGTGAATATATCTTTTGTAGAAAGGAATTTTTTTAATCTTTTTTTAATAAAATTTTAAAGTTAATCTATCGCTAACTTTATTTTCAATTCTGATCTCGTTGGTTACGCCATGACGTGCGGTGTGGGCAAAACATGCTATCACGTTATTGTCCTCGGTGTGGTCAAATCTACCACGCAAGCCCTTGTCCGCGTTATGTCAGCGTGAAGGGCTTCTGTGGTCGTTGTCACACCCGCATTCATAGCGTGACAAGTCTGCCTTGCCACGTTAATTAGTGTGGCGTGACAGTGCATGCTTTTATTTGAAGGTGTTCCCAGACGAAGAAATCTTACGTTTGTTGCATAAGATATGTGGATCATTGGGCACGAAAGATAAAATTTTAATGCACAAGTTCACTCATGGTGTGATAAGCTGCCTTGTGACGCCAACTCTCGTGGCGTGATAGTGTTGGTCTTTATTTGAAAGTGTTCCTAGACGAAGAAATCTTATGTTTATTGCATAAGATATGTGGGCTATTTGTCACGAAAGATGGTATTTTTAATACACAAGTTATCTATCATGTACATCGTTCTTAGCATTTGATTTTCCACGGACATCTGTTCCAAAAAAATAAATATGATTTGAGATAGCAAGAATTGAACGGTACTCAGTGAATGCACAATCCTAGAAAGTATATCATATTTCGAACATGTGATGTTGTTAGTTTGAATGAACAGATGAATGATTAGGCAAGCACATCCCATCCTATTGCAATGATAGGTGGTGCTTGTCGTCACTTAGGGGTCGAAGACCATTTAATGCCTACTTACACAACACGCCTTTTGGAACTTTATTTTTATGTTGTTTTTTGCCTTTCTACGCCAAGAATTGAATGCCAAAAGAGAACGATATTTAAAGTCGGCTTTATAACACAATTGCGAATTGAAATAGACTTTATAATAAAGTTGTAAATTACACAGCGAGCAAGGTTTAGTTACGTGCATAAGAAGCGACATCATGCATGATGCAACAAACCAAAATACACATACGATGCATATATGCCTTTTTGGAATAGAAATAAAGTCGATTGAAACAAAGATCATTAGTTTCGTCGCCCATCGCTCCTTTCTCTTTATCTCCTTGCTGCCCGCGACGTCGGCGGCCAGTCTCGAAGTCATCTATGTCCTGTGAGACGGCTTGGACGATTGAATAATGTTAGGATAACACAACATCGAGCCAAATTAATAATTGTGATGCATACTGAATATAACTTACCTCTTGGATCCAAAGTGCGCCCAGGCGACGGGAACGATAGTACGGCCGACGGTCTCACTTGCAGGAGCCTTCCCCTTGTCCCATTCCTGCCAGCGGCGGTGGCGACTAGTCTCAAAGTCATACACGTCCTACGAGACAGGCTGGACAGTTGAATGATGTTAGGACAACACAACACCGGGCCAAATTAATCATTATGATGCATACTGAACATAACTTACTCTTGGATCCAGAATGCGCCCAGGCGACGGGGAGAGGTAGTACGGTCGACGGTCTCACTTGCAGGAGCCTTCCTCTTGTCCGCTGCCTGCTTGGCCTTGTCGTACTCATCTGCTTTTTTTGGCTCGTCCGATGTCTTTTCAATTGGGTCAGGGTTGGGTACGTAAGGTGTCCAGGGCTTCAAGGTCTCGACTCGCATTGCATGGGGCCATTCACAACACTCGCATTACCCCGCCTATCCTCGCCAACGACTGTCCTCTCCACCACAACCCCCAACGATCGGACCTAAGATGCGAGCACATCCTCTTTGTACGTGTCCCAATTATCATCACTCGAGATTGGCATCAACAAGGCATGCACTTTTGAACTCAGCCTAGCATCATACTGCCCTCCATTCCGACAACGACCCCGGGCTCATCTCATCCAAAGGTCGATTTAATCCTTGTCAGAAGAGTTTGAAAGTCTGGTGATTCTCGAAACACAAGCACAGTCACTTCCATACCAACAAAGTTAGGAACACTTCTGTTTGGCTAACCGAGACACTAGTATAAACACATACAACTTTATCCATCTACATGCAACAATGCGAACAAAACATTGGAAAGTCAGTACTGAAGTAAGAATTCAGCTAAGTCAAAAAATTTGTTCCTTTACAGTAACGTCACAAAATTTGGCTTTTAAAACAATCTTTTGAGTAGTTTAGATCCCTAGAAAATTTCACTCATTTTATTTGAATTAATAAAGCTTAAATGAGACTTTTTTAAATTAAAATAATTTAATCTGAATAAAGTAAACTTTAATTAAATAAAAACTAGTGTTATTTGGCTTTCTTGTGCTCCAATGATTTTTCATGTATTTTCTTAGATTTTTTGAAGTTCGTTTGCTATTTATTTTGCCTTATTTGGATTTTCAACTTTTCTTTAAATTCCTAAATCAATTTGTAATTCCGAAAATCCTTGTGGGCCAAATTTGGCTCGGCCCATTTCCTTTTCCACCCGGCCAGCCCACCAACACGCAGCCCAGCCCAGTCCAAACACTAACACCGTCACCGGACCAACCTGTCAGCCGAGCTGCCACAGGGTGCGTGCGCGTGTGCTTTGTGGACTCCACGCCGCCGCCGCCTGGGCGTCCGTGCCTAACACGCCTCGCAATGCTATAAATAGCGCCGCCCGAGCGCGCATCCGCTTCACCGCTCTCGATGCCCTAGCCGCCTCCGCTAAGACACCGTCGAGCTCCGTTGCTCCGGTCATCTTCTTCATGTTCGACCACCGCCTTCAACGCTCGTTCTCCATCGTTAAAGCTTCTCGAGTCGTTCCTTCGCGTCACCGGAGTCGCCCTCTCCTTCTCCGCCGGTTACGCCCACCCACTGGAGCTCCCGAGCATCCTATCGCTGGCGCTAACCAGGCTTATTAAGGCGTCGCCTAAAGCGACGCTGAGCGACGCTTAGGCGGTAAGGCGCTGTCGGGTGCTAAGGCGTCGCCCCGCCTTGCGTCTCCCCCGCCTTGCCGCCTTCTCCCCGCGCGGCTCCTCCTCCTGGCTCCCCGTCACCGTCGTGCAGCTCGTCAGCACCTCCTCCCCGCGGTTCCCCGTGCACTGCCCGCACCTCCTCAGCTCGGAGACTTTGGTGGAGAGGGAGGTAGAAGGAGAGAAGAGAGGAGCCGGGAGCTCACCTGGATCTTGGAGTTCGTCGACAAGGTGCGAGGGCCACCCGTCGCCCTCGCCGACCGCTTCCTCCACCGTGCAAAGTCGCTACCTTCGGATCTCCCGCCACTGCTCCAGATCTGTGCCGCCGCGTTGCGCCTCCACGATGACCCCACCGCGTTGCCGCGACCGTCGACTCCACCTCCTCCTCCTCCCCGGCTCCCCCTCCCTGCCGACCTCGCCGCCCAACGATGCAGGGAGGGCGGAGGAGGAGGGCGGCAGGGAGGGGGGTCGGGTCGCCCGAGTCGCCGTCGGGAGGCGATGCGGGGAGAATTGAGAAGGGAGGGAGGCTTTGTCGCATGAGAAGGGAGGAGGGAGGCTTGGTCACGTGAGAAGGGAGAAGGGAGGGTGCCTCGGTCGTGTCGCGTGAGCGTCGGTGGAGTCGGCGGATGACTTTATACGCTACCGCTAGCGATTCGGCGAATTGGCTGGCCGGCTTAGTTGCTTTATGTTGTTGGGTCACTGCATCGACTCTTGTCTTGAACTACAGCCGCTAATTATTACTTCTCTGATCTCTCTAATACAAAAGCAAAAAAAATGGTAAGTGCAAGTATTGCATCATCCGAGACCGGGTAATCTATATGTTGAAACTTGCAAGGGGATGGATGCTACATGGGAGAAGAGCAATTGGAAAGGGGGATGGGTGCTGTAATACCCTGGAAATCGAATCGGTAAATCACAGATTTAGCCGAGAGGAGAAAAGGGAATAAGAGGAATAGTAAAACATGAAACGACAGGGGGTCATCTGATATTTTTCGCCAACCTGGGCCTGGGCCGCGGCCCAGGAGAGGCCTCCTTGTGGCCGGCCAAGAGGGGGGGTGCCCACCCCCCCAAAACCCTAGTGCCCCACCCTTTCCCCTTTTCCCCTTTCCTCCCCTAGCGACCATGGCTCTCCCCACCCTCCCCCTACGCCAGATTGGTTCGTCAGATTTGGGTAAGTTCTGTATATTTTCTGATCTGTCCACCTTTTAGAAAGTTGTAGACCTTGATCTTAGATTTCTTTTGGCACCGAGATCACCTGGTTTGGAGTTACGGTTTAGGAGATATGTCCGTTTTTGTGCGACTGGTCAGGAGAGCTGACGAGATTTGGCAGTCTGCATGTCTAGTCAGATTGTATTTTTTTGAGCCCGAATCTGAAGAGCCACCCAAAACGAAAGTTGTAGCCATTCCAGTAATATTTCAGTATTGATAAAGAACATATTTTTTAAACGTGTGAATCAAAAGTTATTGAATTTTTACCGTCGATGTTGTCTGATTGTCAGACTGAGGGAACAGCAAACTTCATCAGAACATTAGGATTATTAGAAGGCTGAATCAGGAGTCTTACCCAACTAGGTTATTGTATCCTGTTTAATAGTCTTTCCAAATTGGTAAATATCATCTCAATTGGATCTTTAGAGTGAAAGTTATGCCATGTTGTTTACTGCTGTGCTGTATTCTGGACAGATGTCTGTCAATGGTTTTCAACGGTTGTTTAGACCACTAGTTTGGCCGAATCAAAGAACCCCACCAACTAGAGTTTCGTAGCCTATTACGTTAAGAATATTTGATCACTAGTTTCAAGTCATTCGGAGTTACATATATTTAATTACGATTTTTCTCGTACTGCTGTCCCGGGAAGCATTATGCTAGACTGGCGGGAAATTTGGGTAGAACCTCTCTTTGAGTCATAGGTCTTGAGGAGTTGGATTAAGGAGTGTAAACGGAGTCCAACATTCATCGTATTTATAGTTACCGCTATGCTTGTGTAGGAGGCGGAGTTCCAGAGTAGAGACATCAATTTTGCTTCCTTGTGTGCTGTAGCGGGAAGGAAAGAAACAGGCAAGTGCATCTATATTGTGGTTGATATACGATTGTTCCATATGATGACTCTTGATAACTTGTGCTTATTCGATGCGCTGATTTATGGTGATATGTACTTGTTCATGATGGCATGATTTACCAAGATTCGATTATTGTTATTTTATTGTTCATCATGTGCACTCATGAACGCAAGTTGTGAACTTGCGACACCCACGGGAGTGGGTAGTGATTGTAAGACCCACCATTCCAAAGTGGGCAATATGGATCCCCGGTTGACTTGTTCTCAAACGGGCTTTGGATCCCCGTTTTGTAGAACGCGGCATAAGTGAACACCGACGGTGTTCACTCGCTATACCGCATATGAGCAAAAGAGAAGAGCATGTGCATTCATTCATTCATTCATATGTTGATTTGATTCATGATGTTGATACACTGTTGGATAATGAATGATGTTGTTATGTTTTGTATCATTGCACTTGCTGAGTCTTGGACTCACCCTTGCCGTGTTGTTTTTTTTTAGGTACATCGGTTGTGGTCGGCATGCATGGGCGGGAGTAGAAATTATCACGGTTGCACACTGGCACTAATAAAGTGAATAAAATATTTAAGTGATAACTTGGACTTTGAATAGATTTATGTGAGGTTTACTTCCTTACGTTCTAAGTCGTGGACAACCACTATTGGAGATTGATAGTGTTTTATGGTTGTTTCTTTTATGAACATGTTTAGTACGCGCGTTTGGATATTTGCTTATTATTGTTGTTATTTGCGCGAATGTCCGGATAGTTTGATTTATAAAGGAGACTCTGCCGAAATTTAGAAAGAAATATCTTAGTTCCATTTGTAGACTTATTACGGTGGTAGCATTCCAGGCTCAGGTTGGGCTGGGGTGTTACAGGTGCTACATGAGCTCAAGAATTGGCAACAACAAGGTACATGTGCTGCTAAAATGCTTATTTTATTTACTGCCTTAGCGCCTTAGGACGAGAGTAAGGCGTTGCCTCGTCTCACGCCTTACCGCTTAAAAGTTGTGAGGGGGTGGGTCGCCTCGCCTCGCCTTACCGCCTTAATAACCATGGCGCTAACTCCTTCTTCATCGCCTCCGGCCATGTCCCGCCTTCCTGAAACACCTCTGGTGTGTTCCTCGTCTCTCGATAAGTTAATCCTGAAACAAACCGCAACACCAAGTGTCACTAGACCTGATCTACAAATTCCCTCTTTCGACTTTGTGTTTGGATCATCGTAGCGCGAGATCCCTTGATCTCTTTCCTCTCCGGCTGACCTCCTTTCGTCGCCCGATTGCGCCATCTCTAGTGATCTCCGCTGTGTATGGACCCCACCACTTTGCTACTCGAGCCGCGCTCTGCATCATGCTCTCCCTTCCATCCCCGGAGCATCGTCGTAGCACGTCACCGATGAGCAACCCGCCGCCGTCGCCGCTTCCTGGCTCGTCGCCGGAGATTGCCGTGGTCTCCCGCCGACACACCTACGCCACCTTGTTCGCCTCGTCTCACTCTTTCCATTTTGCCCCTTCTTGTCATTCACCATGATCCCAACGCCAACGATCGTCGCATGTCCAAGCGTCACTGTCGCCGTTGATGCCACATCAGTATGGCCACATCGCTGCCCCATTGCCGCCGTGTCATCTATTACCTGGCCGGCACCTCCTGCCACCTCGTCATCGCCCGCGTGGCAAGACCTAAACCCATAACCTCACCTCTCTATGACGAGTGGACCCCACGCGTCATCCACCAATCCAAGCCCTAGATCCAATTCTCTCACTTACATGCGGACCCCATTTGTCAGTCAACCCTCCTCCATGAGATTGGTCCACCATAGACTAGCATCCCTCTGTGGACGTGGTCTATAGACCAGTGGCCCACATGTCAACCTCTAATCCTATTTTCTGGAATTCTTTTAATTCTATAATATTTTTTATCTCAGTAGGTCCTACATATCATACACTCAGCCATTTTCCAATATTCCCGAAATAAAATATTCTATGGACTCCACCTGTTAATTTCTCTCTCCCTTTTCTTTTTCAATATTTTCCTTATCGATCAAACTTCTGAGAGCTCGTTCTTCCTCATACGTACTCCGATTTAACTCATTCAAGTTTCTAAATTCATCTCAATTCAATATCTACCTTCCAGTACCATTCAATTTTAATTTGGAGTTTATTTGATTTGTCTTTTGAATTTTGTTTATTTTGCGCTTTCTTTTCTTTAGATGTTGACGTCCCGGAATCATCCAAATGAGTTGAAGATCAAGGAACTAGAAGATCGAAGATAAAATAAGAACATCACTACTATAGCAAGACAAGTTGTACCTTTGACCATGTTGAACCCAGTTTTCCAAAACTACATTGATTTAAATGATTGCATTTTACTTTAAGTATTTATTTAAATATTTTGGGATTAGTTATGCACCCATTTGTTTATATCCACCTTGCCTATTGTAATATCATGATATTTTGTTACCCTAGCTTGGCTAATTATTAGTTGGTAATATCATAGCACCAACATGGGTTGGTTAGATACAAATAGTCTGCTTAGCCATGCAGCGAGTCATTGATATCATTTGAGTTGACTAGGTGATTATGGAATATATGTATAACAGTGTGCAGTATGCTATTACTAGTTGATGGCATGTGTTGTGCTTAACCAACAGGATGAGAAAAGATTTAGACTGAGACGAGTGGTGGAAACTGTGTGATATGGTTGCTATGTGACTAGAAAAATGCGAATGATGATTACTTAGTTAGAAATTGGCAGTCTCGCCTTGGTAAATTAAGGACTTAATTTTGTGCGTCATTGAACTGAGCCACAACTGTACAACCACATGCTTGATGGGACAAACGTAACTTAGTAAGTTGCGGAGTCTCAACATTGACTACTCAAGTAGTAAGTTAGTGATGAGTGGACGTGTGTACCGCTCCGGTTGGGTCACATCAATGGACGGTTCGCCGCTTCCAGGGTCAACGGTGTGTGTCGTATCAAATCACTGTGTCAGGGTTGGTACGATGGTAAAACACATCGGAAGTGTCAATTGTTGATATGAAATTTCAGAAAGGTTTTGTTGTGATCAGCTCTGATCCAGTTGATTGCATCGTATGGGTAAAGTGTACTACCTCTGCGGAGTGTTAAACAATATATTCGAATAGCCGCGTCCACGGCCATGGACATGCTCGGGGATTTCACACGAGGGGTAGATTTTCATAAAACAATTGAGAAGGAACAACTGTGTGGAATAACTTATGCAGCTGTGTGAAAGAAATTGATTAGGTTATGGAAGCTTTGTGAAAATACATGTTAAAAATTATTATTGTTTATTTGTTTTGAATTATGCTTTCGATCTATTATTTATATTCAATTATGAATGTTTCTTTATTGCAAAATAGCCACAGAAATCATTTCCTTTGGAATAAGCCATCATCTATAATTGCATTCTGTGGTGCTACTTGCTGAGTACTCTATGTACTTATTCTTGCTATACGCAAAGTTGTTTAGTTGAAGAAGGCTACATTAGATCATAGTCAGTCAACAAGGTGTACTTCGAGGATGGTGATCGTTAGGTCGCGCTACCCCCAACTAATTGTCTATGGGTATATTGATGGGCTTCACTGAAGTTATTCTGTTACCTTCTGCTGCAACTTAATTGAGCTACTCGCCTTCTAAGGTATTAATTGTAAGCTTTGACCTTATACTCTGATAATTGTTGTTATTTTCCTATTTATTAGTCACTTTTGCATATGGAATGATATTTCATTGATGTTGCCACTGTGTGCACTAACGTGATCCTGGACTAGTGCAATATACACAGAGGGTCTAGATTTGCATGTTTGTGTCCCGACATTTACTGAAGATAAGTGCGGCATTACTTGGACTTGCGAGCATGTAATTTATTGTCTCTGGTCACTTCACAAAATGTTTGTTTGCCTTTTCTTTGCACATTAAAAGAAAAAATCCTAGTATACCGCACTTGCTATTTCTTTTTTGGAAAACTCAACATTTCGAAATAGGTCTACAAAATACTTTTGGTTCCATTGCCTAAACTAGGTCATACTCATTCTGGATTTGCTAAATGCGCACTTGATTACTAGAACATTAGCCTAAAAGTACAACGCCATTTGGACAGCAAAAAACCTATGTGCTTCCATGTGATAATTGGCAGCACCGAAGTTGCAAACTAAAAGGAAAAGAGCATAAGTACGCATATAACTATGGGTTTGAGAAAATACCAATGAATAAGAAGAAAAAAACTGACTACTGCATGTGGAAGCTATCATGTGTTAAAAGAGGTCACTTCATCCAAGAACATCACACAAAACATTGGTTTCAATGAAAAATTTATGATCGCCCTATGTCATACAACCACGTTAGTAGTTTTACAAAATATGAAGATGATACCAAGAGAGCAACACTAAGCAGAATCACTATGTCTCGACGGAGTCCCAAGGAAATTACTTAAAGGCAAGAAGTTACACACCGAGCAGGAAATAATTCGGGTGTTAAAGTTGCATAGAACGGAATAGCTGCGGTGTCTTGTTCAGCTAGCTACATTCGCATCTAATGCTTTTGCGAACCGGAAATTCTTGAATAAAAAAGGAACAAAACTTCTACCATTTTTTTGTTCCATCTGTTGGAGAACTCACACATCTTGTTCCATCATGTAAGTTTTCATTGGAATACCAGTAGGTAGAAGGAATATACATATTTTCATGTATACGGTGAGACGAATGTATACGATGCATTTTGTGGAGAAATCAACCATACAAACCAAACAAAGTATTCTATAAACTCATGTAATCAGCCAAACAGAATAACAGAATTCCTAAGCCAATCAAGCCAAACAGAATAACGGAGTTCCATTTGTTGGAGAACTCACACATTTTGTGAAGAAATAAACCAAACAAGCCAAACAGAATAACAACTTAAAACTAGTTTCCCTAGAGTTCCTTGTCAAACCAACTTTTTTTTTCTAAAATTTGATTTCTAATCCACATGATCCAAATTGATTTCTAATCCTATAAATCAATACACTACACAATTAACCTCACCAGGTTAGGCTACAAGTCTACAACTAGAGTTCCTAAGACTAATAGTCGTAACCCAAATCAATACAATCCCTAAACCCTAATCTCAGAACAATTAGCCCTTGCAAAAAAATCCCTAAACCCTAATCTCATAACACTTTAGGTCGATTGATTCGCACTCACCTAGTAGCGTCCGAACTCGGGAAATCGTGGCGCCGAAGATGGAGCAACAGCAGATTGGTGGGAGGGAGGCGGCCTCGGCGGTGTCCCCCACTTCTGCTGCGGAGAAGATGAAGGCGGGGAAGGGTGGAGGACCGACGAGAAAGCCGTGGCGCGGAGGCGGGCGGAGAGGAGAAAGGGCGCTCAGGATAGGAGAGGTTGGGGAAATGAAGGACTGGGTGGGCCGCTGGAACAAAGTCAGCACTATCACGCCACACGCTTTGGCGCGACAAGGTAGGTTTGTCACGCCAGACGCTCTGGCATGACAACGGCCAGGCAAGCCCTCCATGCTGGCACGGCCTGCGCGCGATGGCTTACGTGGCAGATTTTACCACGCCGAGGTCTGTGGCGTGACAATATGGTTTGGTCACGCCACTAGTTATAGCGTGACCAAATGGGTCAGATTTGGTAATAAAGTTAGCGAGGGGTTAACTTTAAAATATTATTTTAAAAAAATAAATAAATATTTAAAAAAACTGTAGAATTCTTGGATCTAATCATGTGCATTGACCCATCATCTACATCGGCTCCACCACTTGCCCATGGCTTGATGTCTATTTAAGAAGTGTTGGGCCCAAGCATTTGGACATCATTTCTCTTCATTCCACATGTTCACCTATCCAACGGCAGCTGTTGTCTGGCATGTCTCGTATGTGAAAAATGTGAACTGTCTGTGTTTGCGGTTCTAAGGAGGAGCAGTGGACGAACATGTCGTGTGGAACCTCTGCTTGGCCTCCATGTGTAACTTGTGCATGTAAGACTCCCCATAGACTCTTTGTGACTGACAGTGCTGAAAGTAAATAGAATCCTATGTGAGGTGGGAAAATCTTTTACATTGGCCAGTTTTTTTTTTCTCTTGCCTGTCCTCTTGTTCCTCTTTCTGAAGGGTTGCAAGCACCATTTCAGAAAGCTTTTATTGTCACCAAACCTCAATTGTTTCACTGCCTGCCTGCACCAGCCTTGCCTGGGCCTGGTAAGTTTTGCACACTGCGGCATCATGGCAAGGCCTGCTGCAACGGCAATGGCAATGGCAATGGCAATGGCAATGGCAGTGCTAGGCCTGGTGTTTGCTGCAGCAAATGCAAAGCAGTACTAGTACAAAGCAATGCATGCCTGCCTATGGGCCATGCATGTAAAGTTGAGGGAGGGAGGGAGAACACAGGCAGAGAGGCAGCATGGATGATGGATGGTGTGGTGCAGGGCTTGCATGTGGGCACTGAAAAGAGCTGTTTCTGTGGTCTCCTTCCCATTGTTTGGCAGGCAGGCAGCAGAAAGATGAACTCAGCAGTGAAGGGAAAATGGTCAGAGGAGTTAGAGAAGAGGCATGTAGTGGAAAGAGAACAGGGGGCGTGGTGTTTGCAGTGTGCATATTCGTTTACCACTTGACCAAAATTTTCTTCCACGGATACACGCCACTTCACGGTTTACTAGATAAACTTTCCCAAACTACTCCTACCAATACTAACCACCTCACACCATTTGATTACCTCGTTTTGTGTGCACGAGATATCATTGGAGGGCATTTTAGTCATATTTCATCGCAACTACAAGCTTCTTAGTACGTGTGCATTAGTCAAAAAGTGATAAGTAAACAAAAACGGAGTGAGCAGAAAGGAAAGCCTCACGTCGGCCCATTCATATCCACTTGGTTAGATCAAACTAAGTTTGCATCGCAGGAAGCGGTAAATTTTCCACGGGAATCCTATAAAATTCCCACGAACGAATCGAGGCCTTATTTCGATCTGTTCATAAGTCGTAACTGGTATGAAAAAATCATACAATTTTCTGTTTTCCTGGCATATAACAGAAGAGGACATAAAAATCGTATACCCAAAAAAAAGACAAATGATTTTTTTAGGTTTGTGTGTGATTATTATATAGTACAGAAAAGGAACAATGGGCCAGGCAGCGTGTGGGCCCAGAGGACGGCGTGGTGCTAAGCGGGGTGGGGCAAGCCACAGGCGGACCCGTGACTCCTCGGGCATGCATGCATGCATGCATCGGTTACTCGCTTTGCCCATAGGCTACCAGGCTACGGCATGTACGGCCCACGAAACCCCAGCACGAGCTTCTCTAGGCCGTCCGATCCGCAGACGAACGGCCCGGATCAGCCGCTCGGGCCCCTGCCTGCCTTGCCTGGCTGTCTCGACAACGACGACCATTGGATGCCCGACGCCATGTAGTTGCAGTGCAGTGCAGCTGGGTTTTTTGGGACTGTACTACGATGGATGGGCGGTCGCCGAGGTGACTTAGGCAGGCTCACCGATGAGACTTGCCCGGGAGGCCATGAAAGTTAGGTCAGTGACGTCGCAATCGTCGAGATTTAGAGAAATGGCATCATCTTCTGTTCTTTGGCTTCATTCACTCTCAGTCTCCAAGCCACCACGCCGCCTCTCTTATACCAGGTAAAAGGACGAATACGATGCCGTGCTGCCGCCACCGCCGATCTCTAAGCATGCTGCCACCGTTGGTCAGCGCCGGCGCCGCCGGTATCCAAACTGGGTCACCTCTCTCTCTCTTCTCCGGCCTCACTCTCTCCCCCTCTTCTTCGGCCTAGCAGCGGCGCCGCTTCCCCCGAGCCGTGCCGCGGCTTCTCCAGCCAAGCACGCCGCCACCGCCGGTCTCCGAACCGCGCGCACGCTTGTGTTCTCGCGGCGGAGGTGTGTCGTGGCCTCAGCGTAGCTTTCGATGGCAGTGCGGCGTTGCCGGAGAGAGATCCTAACAGGAGACGCTGGAACGGGGGAGAAGGGGTAATTGTGCCTTTTTTGAAAATTTGTGAGGGAATATTTCCTCGGAGTGTTTGTTCTCCAAAAATTTTAGCTTTTTTAATGTTGTTTAGCTGTCAAGTTTTATTGCGTTGCTATTTCTCTAATTTTCAACATTTTGTGATGTTACTGACTTAAATTCTTGACAGTTGAGAGAGAATCAGCGACAAAGAGAGGGTGTGTGAGAGAGACAGTATTGGTCAAGGGCTGATGCAGTGCTGCATATCTCTCACACACAGACACTGCACTGCTTCTGCTCTATCGTTTTCCGGACGGATGTGCTTACAAGTACTTTGCTGGGCCGGATTAAGGTGGGATTACCCATTTAACCTCGCTGCTTATGTAAGAGGCCCAACTACTGTATTCCATAAGCCATCGACGGACAGGCACAGTTTAGCCCAGGCGTGACACGGCATTGACCAACGGTCTTGCGTCGGGTCACCGCGTTCTTATATCACCAGAAATACCGGTACCTAGCTAGCTAGTTATTTTTTCCAGACTTATCTGGCTGTTTTTGTTTGTTCGTTTGAACTTTGAACAATCCAACTTTTTTACTGCCACGCGAACGAACCACCACGTGTGAAAGTATTATTCTACCTTTGATTCTTTAGCAGCTCGTGCTTTGTACCGTACGTCCATGTAGAGGCAGGAGTGTGATAGCATACGTCCATGTGATAGCACACAGTATGTGCTCTAGCACGGTTCCCGCCGGATTCATCGGACCCCTTACCCCACCTAAGGGTTTGTTTGGATACATTGTGATCCGACTCAATCTCTTCGGATTGATTTGGAATTTAAACTAAAATCCCTTCCTTGGTTCTAATCTCTCCTTATCCAAACAAACCCTAAGGCTGCCGTGCGAGGGCGGGGCTGTGCGGCGGCCCAGCGAGACGCCGGCGGAGACGGTGAATCTCCCAGCAAGAAACCACAGCAACACGCGTGGTTTTGAACGTTCGTCGGTGTCGCAGTCTAGTTTCGTGCGCCTGCGCGTGAATTCCCCGGGCTCCCTTTTTCGCTGCTCCGAGTTGGCAGTAGCCACGCCCACACGGTCGGTTCGAGTCAGCCTCGCCATTTGTCGCCGTGTTTCTTTACTTGCTCAGCAACGACTTATCAGCTATATTTGCCGTTCCTTCTACAGCGTATGTTTTGTTTGGAGCGCAGGAACTTCGTAAGAATCCCATGATATAATAATTGTCTGATTCCTTGTGAAATTCCCAGACCCCGGAAGGGAAGAGAGCTACGTGTGACACGTCTATCTGGCTCAAAACCTCCCAAACAACGACCAGAGAAGTCGTTGAAACGAAAGGATGTTCTGCCAATTACCAATAGCTAGCGAGCATACATCGACGGAGAGGGGATCAAGAATACCGAGCCTAACAAATTGCAAACACTTCCAGCCATGTCCGCTGCGATCCTGCCGTACTTTTCTTCTTCTTTTTTGGTCACGGGCGCGTGGTACCTGGATGGATGGCACAAAATGAATCTCGCCACAAGTGTGGCTGAACTAAACAGACGCTTAAGTTTAAGTTTAACTCCGTCAAACTTGATTAACTCGATGTGTAACAAAGTGTACGTGGCAACATTTAACTATGAACCAAACAGACCGTGACAAATTGCAAACGCTTCCAACAACATCCGCTATGACCACCATTCCCAAATGCCCATGCCGAGCATGGGAATTAGAGCAGGACAACGGTGTCAATTGCTCGCTCCATTTGACGACAACAAACTCCATCACCAATGCAAATTTTCTGGAAATGTGGATCTCGTCAGATAGACACTAATCTAGTAATTAAACAAAAGCGTTGTCTGCCTCAGGGGATTATAATTTGTCGGGCCGTCTCCGTTACTAGTAAAGTATATACTACCAGCATTCCCCCTAATTAATTGGAGGGGAAACCAATGAAATGTCACGGGATGTAAGTATGCGTGCATCGGATTCTCTTTGAGAATACTGTATAAACAGTATTTTTGAGTACGTGGGAATAACATCCCGCGGTAAGACGGTAGAAACCACAGCAGAAATGATGTGTATGTACTGTAGTAAAAGACAATTTGACAATTTTTTTATACCTTTTGTACCGTAGTGTTCAATTTTAACTGTTTATTTTGAATTATAAGGTGGAGATAATATCCTAATACTAGTCACTATAGAGTTTTTATATTTTTCTCTTTAATACAGATGAACAGTTTCTAGTATACACTAGATCAGGGTCAACAATGAAACGAGGAAGGTTAATATGTCTAGAATTATGGGCCACCGACAAAATATGGAGACCAGTCCAGTTAGCTCACTATGTACAAACTACTTACACACAAAAAAAATGTAGTGGTACAATTTCCAAGAGTATAGTGGTTTTGTACTCTCATGTACCACGTACTAGATCATAAAATATAAATAAAACCAAACATAGTTCCAACGTAGCCCCGCGGATGTCGAAGGTTCACTGCATCATATGAATGCCAAAATATAAGTTTAATTTGGTAGTGTAAATATACTAATTTTAGCCGCAACGAACTCTTTCTTTTCCTTCTGCTACTAGTACTACCCTCCGATTCTAAATATAATTTGTTTTAGATATTGACATGATCACCAAGATAACACTTTGACAACTATTTTCTATGAAAATATATTATTTCAAATAAAAGTAATTATACATTATGAAAATATATTTTATGATGTATCTAGTAATACCAATTTTATTGTCAATCTTGGTAAATTTTTATATATTGATGTTCAAACCTAAAAATATTTGACCCATACAGATTCTAAAACAATTTACATTTGGAATTGGAGGTAGTGTAAGGCATATAGTTTTTCTAGTTTTGTTTCAACATATACGGTGTGCATACCACTTTAATGATATTTTTATCTTTCACCCTCATTTATCTTCCATCCCTCGTCAACATTTACGAGTAAACAACCACCCACACGGTTCTTTCTCTTATTCCCAAGACATTTACATCATGGTCATTTCCCTCTGCATCCTCTAAGTTTTGTACTTTCCTTAGTATCCGTTTGTGACCAAAATACGCCTAAATAAAAAGAAACGGGTGGAGCACATTTTAGCTCTCTATTTTCAGCTTGTTCCACGTGTCCCTTTCCTACGATCCCTATCGAGTGAGCTGGGACAACACAGGCAGCAGTAACTCTCCGGCAATGCCATCGCAGCTGGCTGGCGACGAGGAGGAGGAAGAAGTGACGCAGGAAAGCCGTGTCCGCCTGTGCGCCGTGTCGACCGGCTACAGGAGATGGTCAACGAGACGTGAAAAGTAAAAGCATCGCCAGTGGTACCACATACTACTACATCTTTTCGCTCTATTTGTTTACAGGGTACAGGCTAGCACGCCTCCACGCGTATAGATCGATAAAGTACGAAATCTAAAAAATAATTATACATATTTGTATTAAATAATATATTATAAACACTTAATATCTTCAAAGTATTTAAGTTGTGGTGAAAAGAGAAAAACTGACGAGGATTAAAACCTCTATTTATTATTTAGTATATAGAGATCATACGTCTTCATGGTCGTAAACCCTAAGGCTAACGACCTCACTAGTCGTAAGAATTTCAGAGGTTACATAGTACTCAATCTGGTCGGACATAGTTCTAAACTTAGTCTCCGACCAGTCAAATGCTCACAAGGTTTTGAATTGGTGTCTGGATTTACGACTAGACATATGATTTACCGTGTGACGAATGGAACATGTGTTATATATTCCATACCACGCGATGCTACGATACTGGAGTACGGTTACATGACTCATTTACATATAACCGCACAACAGTTGATACATTATCAACTGACACCTCTCTTCGACCAGACGCGTTGCTTCCCGAATAGGCGTCTTCTCTAGAGACAACTGCCAACCCTTCATCAACTACATAAGGAGGAATGTGGACTGAAGATAGGAGGCCGGAACAGTGAAGATCATTTGGGAGACACTCTCAAGAGCCTTGTACTCCCGAATTAGTCTTTAGTCTAAGTTATATACACTCATTGTAATACACAGTTCAAAACAATAAAGAGCAGTCTCACTACTTTCTAAAAGATACGCGTCATTTTCCTCTTTTCATTCATATATTCATAAGATCGGCGATTTGATCGTCGACAAAAACAAATATATAATAATTGTATTCTAGATTCCCTCAATTTTATCTTAACTAATAAAAGAAGAAGTTTACCTCTTACGCAGTGGGACGATGTCTTTTCTCTCGTGCGTGCGGTTGGCCTCTCCTATCTATCCCAAATTCCTCATCAAAGCGCACTAATATGTGGACTCAATCTGACACGGACAAGGTCTCGCCCTGTCACCTCCCGTGACTCACAAACGTATCTATGCCCCACTTCTTCTACAACCATCCAACCCGTCGTCGCCCCACTTCTTCACATGCACACAGCGAAATTCGTCGTCGTCTCACTCCTTTCTGTCTCACGCCGCGATTCGCCACCTGCGCATGTCTGGCATTCGCTTCGTGCCTCAGAGATCCCGCCTCTCTCGGATACTCAATCTGTGGGTTGCAACGGCGGCATCCACGAAGATGAGAGCTCCGACAGTGTAGAAGGAGACGGCAAGAGGAGGTAACACCGACGACAGGAGGAGGTAGCGGGGAGAGGAGACGGCGTTGGGAAAGGGAGAAGGCACCGGGAGGGAAGCGGGGGAGGAGGAGGAGGTACCTCAGAGGAGAAGTGGTGGCGGCATGGAAGAGAGGGGTGGCAGTGACGGCGCACGGGGAAGAGACAGAGACGAAGACGTCTTTCCTTTGCCACTCTGTCGTCTCGAATTCACCACATTGTGTTCTTTTCATTTTAATCCTCCCCATGCGTTGTCGTCGCCTCCTGCTCTGCACTGACCGTGTAGGCATCGCCTCCTCCTCCTCCTCCTCCTCCTCCTCGCTTACCATCGTGATGCCGCCACCGCCTCCTCCCCCGACCTCCCACATCCTCGCCGCGATATGTCTGGCGAGAGCTGAAGAAATCAATGGTCGTGAGAACCGAGTCGTGGCTTGGGTTAAAGGTAGAAGAAGGTGGACATAGGCGTGTAACCCTCTTTCTTGTCAATCGGCAATGACTGGAAATGGACAACACGGCGGAGCGGAAAGTTGGGATCAACTTTTAACTTCTAAATGTAAACAATCTATAATCTCAAAATTTTAATTTCCGGTAGTAGTAGTAGTAGTAGGTGATGCAGTAGGCATAGTTAATGTTTATGTTTATATGTGTGAGAACGAAAAATGGTATTTATTATGCGGCTTATGATCTCGTCTGCTGATATGTATCACTCTATTTTAGAGTTTTGTTACAACGCACAGGTACCATATGTTAGTAAATAAATATATTGAAACAGATACCCATACTATAAACAAATACATTGAAACCGAGGGAGTACTGGTGTTAGTTAGCTTCTCGGGTATAATTAATTAATCAAGTAACTGACTAGTTAATTAAGATTCCTTGGAAGCAGCAGGAGGTTAATTAGTTCTTCACGTCGGAAGATAAGCTAAACAAATATCGTTATCGCCTAAGCCTCATGACCCGGTCATGATGGTGATGATTAGTTTTGTGTTTCAGGCTGCAAAGCAGGAGACAGTCTCTAGGATTGTTGCCGCTCCATCCATCCATCCACCCCTCGTGTGCGCGTGCGTACGCGGAGGGCCAGCCCGCCGAACACCACACGTCCACGGAATAGTTAACTGCGGATTACTCCTACTAGTTGATTAATTAATCCGAAGGGGCAGCGGGCGGAGATTCCAAGACGGCGAGGCGCTGCTGCAGCGGCAGCGGCAGCGGCAGCGGCTAATAGAGGAAGACGAGGGTTTATGGAATTAGTTTAGTTAGACCCCGCCGATGGGATCAGAGTGCGGTGCCGTCCGATGACGCGACAGCGCCGCCCCCGCCCACGTCGCCGTCAACCCCTCCGTTAAACACTCCCTTTCACGCGGCAATTACTGCTGCTTTCCCGTTAAGTTTAATTAATTAAGTGGGCTGCTTCGTCCGTTCAAAAATATATGATATTTCAAAGAAATAAAAGTATAGTCGAGCTTTTCTAACTTTGAGAACTAATATATAGAAAATTATATGTATTAGTCATGTGAAAATTATATTATTATATTAATAATGAAAAATATTTCTATAATATAATTATTTATAAGCATATTTATATAAAAAGTATGTGTCAAAATTGCATGTTAAAAACCGTATCGATATTCAAATCGCCGTATATCGTATATCTTTAAACAGGGAGTAATAATCACTGCTACTGCTAATTTTACATGTAATGAGGTTGTTAATCTCTCTATCTCTGCTGTGCTGGTGTTGTCTCCGCACGCGAGCTGAGCTGTTTTTGGTTTGCATCTCCACTACTACTTCATTATGCGCTAATAATCAAAGCAAAAGCTGAAGGAAAGCGCTGATGGTACTATTACCGCTTTTTAATTTGCACGTATAAAGGTCCATATTATTTGTTTATTCGTTGGTCTCTGAATCTTTGGCCTCCATTGCAGCCAGGACACACAAAACTAGTACCAGTACTATCACTTCGAGTTTTTAGCTCATTAAATTTGACGAGGATCTAATAATCCTCATTTTATCTTTTATCTATAATTTTTATTATAGGTAAATATGATGTCACATAGTCCCCAAAAGTACCCCTTATATTTATAAGGGGGAGACCTACCAAGTGATTGTAAGATCTTCTACAATCACCCCCATAGTCGTAAGTCTTACTACGACTATGTCATGGTCGTAAGTTCTTCTACGACCACTACCTGGTCGTAAGTCCTTCTACGACCATTACCCAGTCGTAAGTCCTTCTACGACTATTGCACAGTCGTAAGCTCTACTACGACTTATACCCAGTCGTAAGTCATACTACGACCAAGTAAACCACGATCACCTTATAATCAAACCTTCAAGCGAGTGGGTCCAATTGATTAAGGAATCTGAACGGTCCATACGCACTATTATTCTGCTTAGTAATAGTACTTAAATACCCCATTACCTCTGAATGATAACTGCCAGACGGCGTGAAGAAGCCAATGCGCCGGTAATTACTGCCATCATGCGCCCATTACTGGCTTAATTAAGGCGCCTCTTCCGCAGGACAAAACGGCTACTTCTTCACGACTATATAAAGACATCAATCAGAGGGTGAAAGGGAGGGCGAAACAGAGCAAGTCAAGGAGAAACACAAGTACTGTTCTCTGTAATAGTCTTAGTTTCTTGCTTGATCATCGAGAATACAGTCAATACCATACACACACAGGAGTAGGGTTGTTATTCTCCCCAGAGAAGGCCTGAACCTGTCTAAACATCCCGTGTCAACCACTCTGCGTGATTTCATCTCTAGGAGACCCCCCGAATCAAATAATCTTTACGTAAGATCGGTTCTAATACACCGACAGTTGGCGCCGACCGTGGGGATCTTTCGGTAATCTCTTGTCAACATACTCTCTTTTTCCAATCTCATGCAATCATGGTAGGAGAATGGAACGAGGAGAACTAGTTTGACTTGGCGGTCACGCAGACGTCGACATGGATGCCGGTTTGACTACGAGCCGAGTGATGCATCCGCCGATGGTGATGTTGCCTCCGGAGATCATTCTCCAGGAAACCATCCCATCAATGGAGTTGAGGAGGGATCCTTATCCCCCACAATGATACGTCCAACAGAGGAGCCAATTCCCTCAAAGGACAAGGGTCAATCTGACCAGAACCGCACCTAGGAGGACTCACGACACGACGAGTTTTTCCTCCAAGTGTCCAAGTCCCCTCAGCATCCGACTGGTGAGACAAGTTCGAGAGCCACCATTCCAGACACCACCAACATCCGGTGATCCTCTCTCGTGGTAACTCCGGAGAGGTGGGATCAAGCATGTTTTTCCCGCAAATTCGGCCGCCTCTCCGCAGATCTCATTTGCGAACGGAGACGATTATAACCCGAGTTCCCTACCTAGAGGGATTGCTCCAAGTCGCCAGATGGTGTCTCTCGAGTACTCCTCAGCGGGAGGCCTCGGCGCAAGTGAGAATCATCAACGGAGGTCTTCGTCCTTCCCACAAATCGTGGTCGACCTCATGGAGGCCGAGATACGAACACTCCCGAAGATCACACACCGCCCCTCGTGGTAATGGCAAGGGCACCACCGGTGACGACAGAACCAACACTGATGAACGCGAGGAAATCCTCGACATTCTCGCACTCCACCGAGAAGGCCTCAAAGATCGATGAGGGAATTTTAAGGCCATCCGACGGAAGAAAATTGCAGCCGAAGAATCTGTAGGGCGCATTCAACATCGATCGAAGGAGGTACAAGAACTCCGGGACATCAACGACTTGCTCGAAAATCCTAATCAAGAGCTTGCTCGAACGCGTGGTACGATCTCTTTCTCAAGAGATTGCGCAAAGGCTTCAACCGTGATGACAAGACCGGAAGTACCTCGTCGACATCATTCGTAGTCGTAGCAATACGACTTCCTCAACTACTGATCAATCAAATATTTCACCACGAGAAATCGACACGCCATAAGTCGCATCGATCCCTACTCGAGAAATACATTTCGATTGGCTGATGATCAAGAAGCCCCTCGGAGAGGTGATCATTCACCACTTCAACAAAGAAATCTGCAACGGATGGAATACGAGGAGTATTCCCCTCGAGAGCCGAGACCTATTACGGACGTAAGCTTCGCTTCGGGTATCGTCGTATACGATCACCTGGTGACATTAACCCTTCTTTCCTGCAAAGAAGGCGTCAAGAAGTAATTACCGGATGCCGGGCATTTTCGCCTGACCTTCGAGCAGTTCGCTGGCCACCTCATTTTCGACCAGTGAACATGGAAAAGTTTGATGGATCTCAAAATCCCATCGAATTTCTTCAGATCTATACAACAGCTATCCGAGCAGCAGGAGGAGGAGAGCATGTAATGGCGAATTACCTTCCGATTGTGCTTGAAGGATCCGCTCGATCGTGGTTATTAAACCAACCACTCGAGTCGATCTACTCTTGGCAACACCTCTGCGATCTTCTACAGGCGAATTTCCAAGGCGCATACAACCGCCCTGGAAAGGAAGACGACTTGCACCGGATAAAACAGAACAACAACGAGACTTTGCGTCAATTCATCAAACGCTTTAGTCAGGTTCGTAACTCAATTCCAGAAATTTCTGACTCATCTATGATCAGGGCTTTTAAGCAAGGAGTCCGTAGTAGAAGGATAACGGAGGATATTGCTTTGAATCCTCCCAACACTGTTGCCGAGCTCTTCGAGATGACCGATCGATATGCGACTGCTTCTGAGGCTGTCGAGTGGAACAACACTATTGATCGAGAAACGTACATTCCTCGAGAGCCAGGTGAAGTTGGCAAGGACAAGAAAGCAAAGAAGTCCAAGAAGAAAATAAAGAATCAAAAACCACAAACCAGTGGTTTCAAGGAGGTCTTGGCCATGAAAGATAAAGAGCCCCGAACCACCAAGTCGTACCCTGATCAAGGCAAAGGTAAGCGCCCTGATCGAAGGAACGACAAACCAAGGTGGTGTCCTTTTCATAAAAAGGAAGGACATGACCTCCGCAACTGCCGAGTTTTCCAAAGAAAGCTCGAGGACTACTACAACGGCAAAGAGCCACTCCCCACTCTCGAACAGGTAGGGAATACGAGTGGCCAAAAGTCATCAGATGATGAAGAGATGTCGTTCCAAGATCCACAACATATCGTAAAGCACATCTACGGAGGATCGTCGGCATACGACTCCAAACGACAACTTAAAGCTGCCGGACGAGAGGTAAATTCTATACATACTCCTCTCGTCAATAAATTACCGAAGTGGTCGGAAGTTACCATCTCTTTTGAGAAGGATGACTGCCCAATCACTACGAGTCGATCAGGTCGATATCCGATTGTGGTCGAACCCACCATCAACAACTGTCGGGTCAATCGAGTGTTGGTTGATGGTGGCGCCCTTGAACATACTATTTACTAATGCCACGGACGAGATGCAAGTACCCAGGACAAAGGTAAGACCGGTACGATACTCTTTTCATGGAATCGTACCGGGGTCTTCGGCCAAACCCATTGGCCAAGTTTCTCTTCCTTTAACATTTGGCTCACCAAACAATTTCAGGACAGAGAAAGTCTCTTTGATGTGGTCGATTTCGATACGGCATATAACGCCATACTCGGACGACCAACTTTGGCAAAATTCTTAATGGCTACTCATTATGGGTATCAATGTCTTAAGATGCGGGTCCCAAAGGAGTGATCACAATTCATTGTGACAAGAAGATGGCGTATAATGCGGCCGTCGATCCTCGAGATGGTTGGTCAAATACCAACTCGAGATTTAAAGTCGACCTTCGACTAGCAAGTCGAAGCCTAAATCGCACACAAAGCCGAACGACCAAGTCAAAGAGGTTCCTCGGGCGCAGAGAAACCCTCAAGACTGCTCGCATCGGGGAGACTTCCGACCGCAAATAGGAAGACGCCCTCATTACCTTCCTCTGAGCTAACGCAGATGTCTTTGCGTGGCAAGCATCCGACATGCCCGAGTCCCGGGGAGGTGATCGAGCACAAGGCTAGCTTTACGGCTGATAAAGTACCGTAAAACAAAAATTACGAGATTTGCCCCGATCGACGAGATGCTATTAAATCAGAATTTGATAAGCTACTTAAAGCAGGCTTTATAAGAGAAGTCAACCACCCAGAGTGGTTGGCTAACACCTGTAATGGTAAAAAAGTCAAACGGCAAATGGCGTATGTGCGTGACTTTCTTGATCTTAATAAAGCTTGTCCAAAAGATGATTTTCCTTTACCGTGACGATCGGTTGGTTGATTCTACTGCAGTTGTGAAATATTAAGTTTTTTAGATGCATATTCTGGATATCACCAGATCAATATGTGTCTGAACGATGAAGAAAAGACCGTATTCATTACACCATTTGGTACCTTTTGCTATGTCAAAATGCCATTTGGTCGAAAGAATGTCGGTGCTTCTTTTCAACGCTTAATGCAATCAACTTTTTCATCTCAATTAGGCCAAAATCTGGAAGCCTATGTTGATGATCTAGTCGTAAAAAGCATTAAGAAATTTAATCATATCACTGACCTGCAAGAAACATTCGACAACCTCAGAAAGGACCGCTTAAAACTTAATCCCGAGAAGTGTGTGTTCGGAATTTCTTCAGGAAAATTGCTTGGATTCCTAGTATCTGAACGAGGAATCGAAGTAAATCCTGAAAAAATAAAGGCCATCCTCCAGATGCGTCCTCCGACCACAAAAAAGGAAGTCTAGAAACTCACTGGGTGCATGGCGGCTTTAAGTCGTTTCATCGCACGACTAGGAGAAAAAGGACTACCTTTCTTTAAACTTCTCAGGAGACATGAAGGTTTTGAGTGGTCGAACGAGGCAAACGCGCCTTGAGGATGTCAAGAGGTACCTTCGAGTGCTCTGCTCGGTTTCTCCAAAGCGGAAGAGACGCATAATTTATCTAGTCGCCACGCCACGGCAACAAGCGCGATCTTGGTCGTAGAACGTGAAAACGCACAACGACCGGTTTACTCGTCGCTGAAGTTTTACGGGCCTAAGGAGCGTTACCTCGGTCCAAAAACTTCTATATGCCCTCCTCATGTCTTCGAGGAAACTACGGCATTATTTTGAGCGCACAAAATAGCCGTCTTGCGTCGAGTTTCCTTTGGGAGCGATCCTCCATAATAACGAAGCAATGGGGCGCATGGCAAAATGGCGGTCGAACTTGGGAGTTCGACCTCCATTTCGTGTCCCGAACGGCCATAAAATCCTGGATCTTGGCGGACTTCGTCGCCGAATGGACAAATCTGAACTGCTTCAGATCCCCATCACGATTCCCACGACCGATGGATGATGTACTGACGGGTCACTTACTCTAAGTGGCTCGAAATTCGAGGTGGTTCTCGTATCTCCTCTGGAGAAACCTTAAAGTATGCCATACAATTAAACTTTCGGGCCACTAACAATGTGGCGAGTACGAAGGTTTACTAGGCGGCATACGAGTGCAACACTCTCGATTCGTCGACTACTCGTGAGAGAGACTCTCAACTAATCGTGAATCAAATCGGAAAGAGTACCGGTGCTCTAGCTCGACAATGGCTCAGTACTTATCGTAAGTCGTAAGCTAGAAAAGCATTTTTAGATTTCGAGGTACAATTCATCCTCGAAGGATAATTTCCTCATGCACCAACTTGCTCGGATGGCTTCTTCCCGATCAGTAGTACCAAAAGGAGTTTTCTTGGAGCAACTCCAAAAGCCGTCTCTGGTCGAAGAACCAGAGACACCTCCTATTGAGATGGCCTCATTAGATTACGAGGATACCTGGATGACTCCCATCTACGAGTATTTTCACAAGGGTTCCGTACCCGAAGATGATCTTGAGGCAGATCGTTTATCCCGAAAAGTCAAAATGTATACTTTGGTCGAAGGAGTCCTCTACAAACGAGGAACCCAAGGGATACTCATGCGATGCATTCCGCAAAACGAAGGAATAACACTCCTTCATGATATACACAGTGGCATCTGTGGGACGCATGCTTCCTAAAGAACATTGGTTGGTAAAGCCTTTCGACAAGGTTTCTACTGGCCTACAGCTCTATACGATGCCAAAGAGGTGGTTAAAAAGTGTGTCCAATGCCAGTTTCATGGTAGACAGATACACCAATCAGCTCAAGCATTACAGACAATACCTCTTTCCTGGCCTTTTGCGACCTGGGGTCTTGATATCCTAGGACCGTTTCTCAAAGCACCAGGAGGTTTCGAATTCCTTTTTGTGGCCATTGATACGTTCACAAAGTGGATCGGCCGAACTCATGAATCGATAACAGCAAGCGAAGAAAAGGTTCATGATGAGATGCGTAATTAGCCGATTTGGAGTTAAGTCGGATAATTACGCATAATGGTAAACAATTCGCAAGTGCAAAATTTTAGAAATTTTGCGACGAGTTGGGTACCAAGTTATGCTATGCTTCAGTTGCACATCCCCAAAGCAGCAGGCGGTCGAGCGTGCAAGCGGCCAAATAATGCGAGGAATTAAAACCGAGTCTTCGACCCGACTTGTTAGCGCTCGGGGCTTGGGTACAAGAATTACCTTCAGTATTATGGGCGGTTAAATGCGACCACTAGTCGATCGACAGAGAAACACCATTCTTTTTAGTGTTCGAGTCGAAGCCATGCTTCCTCCGGAGCTAAAATTATGGTCGACACGAGTTGAAACCTTCAACAACTCGGATCAGAACAACTTGGCGGATGATATTAACCTACTCGAAGAAAGGAGAAACATGGCCCTAATGCATTCTGCAGTCTACCAACAAGCCCTACGCAGATACTGCGATCGTAAGGTCCAGCCTCGCAGCCTTGCTGTAGGTGACTTGGTATTGAGGCTCTGTCAATCCAAGTCTAATCGGAATAAACTTTCTCCCAAGTGGGAAGGTCCTTACACAGTGGTCGAAGTCACTCGGCCAGGGTCGGTACGACTAGCAATGGAAGATGGGCAGGTTCTCTCAAATTCTTGGAACATTGACCAGTTACGCAAGTTCTATGTGTGACCAACCCCTCAGGCAATAAAGGTCCAGGTTCCTTCTACCTTTTTTGTCTTATTTTTTAGTAGTGCTTTTATAATCTTTCGACAATGATCTAAAAACACCCAGTTTTCCCTACACTGGTCGAAAGGCAAGTAACATCATCTAGTCGAAGTCTCTCCTCTCTGCATGTGGTCCTGCCCACTAGAAGGAAATTCCTAGCATCGACTTGTTACTCACTTTTGTCGCCAATACAGAGAGCTCGGGTTATATCTAGTCGAAATATTCTTAAAGCCAACTCTTCCCATCTTAGTTTATTTTTTCAATAATTTCGAAAAATATTCTAAGTAGAGTACATTTTCTTATATTTATTCGACCACCTTTGGTGTACTCGATTCGTTTTAACTGGTCGAAGGAAGAGACACACCTAGTCGAAGTCTTTCCTCTCTGCATGTGGTCCTGCCCACTAGAAGGAACTTCCTAGCGTCGCTCAGTCTCCCACTTTTGCTACTGGAAAAGACTTATCGAGTCCACCAAAAAAGGGCGAACGAATTATTAAAGTCCTCTAAGACGTTTGTTTAACTCAAGTTGTTGTTTTTGGTTCGATTAAACCAGTCGGAGATAGTAACATCACCTAGTCGAAACCTTTCCTCTTTGCACGTGGTCCTGCCCACTAGAAGGAACTTTCTAGTGTCGAGTTGTTTCTACTCTTTCGACCAGTGCTTGACAACCATAACAAAAACTATAAGTTAAATAAACCTCTCTTTGTTTTCAGAAACCCCATTTCACACACTATTTACTTAGATTGTCTAAACAAACTAAGCAAATAGTCAGGGGCTAGGATAAAGTTATTAATTTGACTTCAATTCTTAGTCTTTCATTCGTTTATTATCTTTTGAGTTACTAACTACTCGACAAGATGATTTTCAGGAAACAAGATGGCCTAGGATAAAGTTATTAATTTAACTTCAGTCCTTGGTTTTTCATTCGTCTATTATCTTTTGAGTTACTAACTACTCGACAAGACGATTTTCAGGAAACAAGTTGGATCATATATTTCGTCAATGTAAACCGCTCGCCTTACAAAGTAGTTACAAGATTACTCAAAGGGAGTGCCTAGTCGCATTTCCTCCGCCACCTTTTTATAATCGATCGCATTTCCTCAATCGACGACTTGCCTCGATTGAGACGATCGAATTCGGCTTCGATTGGTTGCACATTAAGGCGGGGGTCTTGAGGTTTAAGTTTCGCCAAAGCGTAACTTACTGCAGCTTCGACTGCCTTCCTTATTGATTCAGCTTGATTAGCCTTCAGAGTGATCACCATTTCTTGCAAGTTTCTGACTTGTTCCCAATGGTACTTATGTGAGCTACTCATATCTTCTCGAGGAGTTTTCTCTCGAATGTAGCTCACCAAGTACATTGTTCAGAGTGTGATGTTGCCTTGAAGACTAGTCTTCATCGACTCCATCTCCTGTTGGGTACGAGTCGAAGCCTCGCGAAGATTCTTGTTTTCGACCACTTGTTCTGAAAAGAATAAAATCGGTCAAACAAAAATAAACTTCTTGAGGAAGCTAACAGAAAGATAATTGTAGGTAAAAGCATTTCTTACCTACTAGTTGAGAATCCAATTTCTTGACCTCTTCTTCATGGGAAGCAATGGTTTCAGCGTGCTTTTTCTCCCATGATCTGATGTCCTCTGCATTCATCTTAGCAATGCGGACGGACTCATTGTAGATCAAGGTCTTCTCTTGGATTTTAGCCTCGAGGCTTCTCAATTCGGCAGCAATTTCTGAACAAGAAATTAGCATTAGAAAAGAGAAAATACTCGAAAAGGACAACAGGTAAAGAATTGCTTACCTGTTACTCGAGTTCTCAGACCCTCGAGTTCCTGATCCTTGTTCTTGGTAGTACGAGAAAACTCCTGAATGACCAAAGCCTTTTCTTCAACTTCGTCCGAAGCTTCCGATCTCATCTTCTTTTTCCGAAAAGAAATGAGAGTTGGGTAAAGGTTAAAGATAAAAGCGTCTTAAGTTCAAGACTTCTTCGCTCATTTTTCCTGCAATATTCTAGATGCAGAGATGACTTCTCGAAGTCTATCCGAGAGGACTATTACTTCCTCCCTTAGCTTTCTCGACTCCTCTTTTTCATAATCGAGTGAGTCAGCTAAGGTCTTCGTGTCGCTTTTTAGCCTACAGAGGACAAAAATGGAGATAAACATCAGCCAATTGGTTGCAAGTCCTTCTGCAACCACCGACCTAGTCGTAAGATTTTCTACGACTATGTTATGGTCATAAGTTTTTCTATGACCATCACCTGATCGTAAGTAGTCGTAAACTCTTTACTACGGTAGACTTTGTCATGAGTTTTTTCCATGACTATTCTCGTAAACACTATATGAGTAGTCAAATCGAAAACGACTATGAATAACAGTAACTTACCATCTCTCTGCCTGTATGCAGAGTTCTTCTTTCTCTTATCGTAGCTCTAAAAGTTGTCGATGATACTCACCGACAATGACAATTTGCTCCAGAGCTTTCTGCAAAAAGAAGACAGTGAGAAGAAAAGGAAAGCCACATATATAAGTACACCAACTCCGGGTTCTGCAGCTTGTCTATCCTCGCGACTTTATCCCACCACACCTTCTCAAGACGCTCATTGTCGAAGGTATCTCCTCTATTTGGAATATCTTTGGGATGGGGGATTCGGTCACGAGATCTGTAAGCAGCAGACCCTATGATGGAAGCAGGCCCAAAGAAGTCAGCACAGAAGTTGAAATATTCTTCATCCTCTGATTATGTGGCTGCACTTTCTCTTTGGACACCGGAAGGAATGTCTGCCACGACTTCCTTTCCGGCACGGTGTACAGAGTCGTCCTCACCTTGACCAGAGGCTTTTACAGCTGCCTCTGTGGTCTCTACAACCACTTCAGAGGTCGTAGCTACCCTTTCAATGGTCGTAGCTACGACCTCGGTAGTCGCAGTTGCCCTCTCAGTGGTCGTAGCTATGACTTCAGTAGTCATAGCCTCAACCTCAGCAGTTGGAGAAACCACTTCGGGAGCCATCTGGATCAAGGAAGATTTTTCAACCACTTCCATTGTTACCTCTCCAGCAACTGAAGAGGTGACAATGGGCTTCTCAACTAAGCATTCACGAAATTTGAGGAGTCTGGATCAAATAAAGAAAAGCAAATCAGGTTGTGAAAAGGAAAAAGGTAAATGTTCTTCTTACTCTTTATTACATTTCACATACCTCTGTACCCTGGTCTTAACCAGGAATTTAGGAGCAATCCTCCCAACGGAGGATTTCTTCTTCTCCACGACCACGTCTGGTCGAGGGTCAACAATGGGTCCAGCTACGACCACGTCTGGTCGTAGAGTTTGAACCGGAACCAGGGCTCTGGTCTCCTGGTTCTCTGGATGGCCGAGATCAGTCTCGACCATTCCAAGAGCAGCACTACCCTCGATTGCAGGTTGTGCTGGAGCAGCATCGTCCTTCATAAAAGACATAAAATCTTTCCAGATCTCCTTTTCCAGTTGCTTAACAAAACTAGAAGTGGCAGCAACTGCGAAAGATTCCTTGTCATAATAGAAGGGTACCTTAGCCTTGCGAGGTTTGCGCTTAAGAGAATCATCTGCTTCAACCTCCTCGGCTTCGATAGCTGCAGCCTCGGCTTCAGATATGGCTATAGTTGCCGCAGGCTTTGTAGAGGGTCTGGTTGAAAGACCAGAGCTCGAGCTTGCTCCTCCCTTATCGGCAGATCTTACAAGTCGACGTCTCTTAGATAGAGGAGCCGAGCCTCTGTCTTTCGACAACCCTGTGCCAATAGTCATCAGTACGACTTCCTCGTCGTCCTGACGATTTTCCATACCTACTTTCTGTAACGCAACACAGAAAAAGAAGAGTCACTAACCAGTCGTAAGTGTTTCTACGACCAGTGCCAAGTCGTAAGTTTTTCTACGACACTTTCTTGATCGCAAGACTTTCTACGATCACCATTAGTCGTAGGTATCTTCTACGACTATAAAGTCCTAAAGAAAGAATCAAATTTTTGATTACCTTTAGGCGCTCTATTTTTTCATCTGCGGACAAAGCCGCAATGATTTGAGGAACCGCCACTCGAGGTGGCGGAGATTTCTCACAGATGAGTCTGACTCTAGAGTCAACCTCGGCCTGTGAAAGATCTGTGTAAACAGATAAGAATATTAGACAATGTTGAGAAGGACCAAACCGAGAGCTAAGTCGACAGTTACTTACCCTCGTCGTAGTCTCTGGTTGGGTCTCCTCTCCCCGAGTATCTCCACATAGGAGATGCTCGCTTCTTCAAGGGACTAATTCGGCGTGTGATGAAATCTTTCACCACATGCCATCCGGTCAGCCCCTCTTCTTTCAAGTCCTTGATGGCTTGAATATAGGGGCCAATCCGGCTAATATCTTCAGGAGTCGAGTCCCATGAAGATTTCTTTTCGGCAGCCCTCCCCGCAAAAGAGGTCGCCTTGTGAGTGACTTTTCAAGAAACCACCTCTTCCTCCATCCCGCCACGAAGACCGGTAAAACTCAATATACTCCTTCGACTTGAGTCGTGGAGCTTGGACCACGACTTCCGGCGATTCGGTTTGACGAGCCATCCCATAATAATATTGGAATAGCTCGAGGTCCGCGGAATCCCTGTGCACGCCTCGCATGTACACGAAGACACTCAACATGGTAATGGAGTTAGGACCTAAGTTCACCAATTCCACCACAAAGTGCTCGAGTACCACTGTAAGAAAAGGGTGAGCAGGCAGTCGGAGGCCGCACTCACAATACGCTTGGAAGACGGGATTTGCCCATTTTCCCGGATGGCGATCTTGCCTAATAGCGGAATCCACTTCACCGAGCCTTCTCTCGAATCTTCCTACGACCAAGATTTTGATCTTGGTCGCATCCATCTCCGATTCTTCCCATTCGAAAACTCTCTTGGCCATTTCGCTCGTAAACAAGAAGTTTTTGATTGGGTTAGCGGAGAAGATGAAACCTAGTCGAAGACTGAGAAAGTAAGAACTCAAGAACAATGAGCGATTTGAGGAAAAGGTAAAATCCAAGTCTAACTCCCCGGTGAGTTTTTATAACCGCACGATTGCCACCGCTTGAAACCGCCTCGCCTATAGGTCTATGGGAGTTGGTTGCACCGCCGAAACCGCCTCATCTGGACAGATCCGTGAGAGTCGCTTGCAATTCCCGGATGGTCCGCTCGAGAAAATTAGGTGCGTATTGTCACCCTCAAGCGAAATTACTTTCTTGACCAAGTCTTTCTGGTCGAAGGAAGTATCAATCGGAAGGGTTTTTTCTTCGATCCCCCTACTACGACCACTTCATGGTCGTAGGGGTTTTTACGACTTTTTGATAGCCGTAAGTAAAACCAAGTCTTTCTGGTCAAAGGAAGTATCAATCGGAAGGGTTTTTTCTCCGATCGTCCTACTACGACCACTTCATAGTCGTAGGGGTTTTTATGACTTTTTTGATAGTCGTAAGCAACCTTCTTGACCAAGTAAATTCCTGGTCAAAGTAGCACTCAAATGTCGAAGAGTTTTTCCTTCGACCATTATTATACTACATTTTCATAGTCGTAAGTCTATTTGCAAATCCTTCACCAAGTAAGTTACTTTCACTTGAAGCTGGGGGGCTAGATGACGAGGATCTAATAATCCTCATTTTATCTTTTATCTATAATTCTTATTATGGATAAATATGATGTCACATAGTCCCCAGAAGCACCCCTTATATTTATAAGGGGGAGACCTACCAAGTGATTGTAAGATCTTCTACAATCACCCCCATAGTCGTAAGTCTTACTACGACTATGTCATGGTCGTAAGTCCTTCTACGACCACTACCTGGTCGTAAGTCCTTCTACGACCATTACCCAGTCGTAAGTCCTTCTACGACTATTGCACAGTCGTAAGCTCTACTACGACTTATACCCAGTCGTAAGTCATACTACGACCAAGTAAACCACGACCACCTTATAATCAAACCTACAAGCGAGTGGGTCCAATTGATTAAGGAATCCGAACGGTCCATACGCACTATTATTCTGCGTAGTAATAGTGCTTAAATACCCCATTACCTCTGAATGATAACTGCCAGACGGCGTGAAGAAGCCAATGCGCCGGTAATTACTGTCATCATGCGCCCATTACTGGCTTAATTAAGGCGCCTCTTCCGCAGGATAAAACGGCTACTTCTTCACGACTATATAAAGACATCAATCAGAGGGTGAAAGGGAGGGCGAAACAGAGCAAGTCAAGGAGAAACACAAGTACTGTTCTCTGTAATAGTCTTAGTTTCTTGCTTGATCATCGAGAATACAGTCAATACCATACACACACAGGAGTAGGGTTGTTATTCTCCACGGAGAAGGCATGAACCTGTCTAAACATCCCGTGTCAACCACTCTGCGTGATTTCATCTCTAGGAGACCCCCCGAATCAAATAATCTTTACGTAAGATCGGTTCTAATACACCGACAAAGCTTGTTTTGACAAGGAAATTCTCTCTCTCTCTCTTCTCGAGACGAAAAAACAAAAATGGCACCGTAGATGGATAGACAGGCGACACGTGTCGCTTGCAGTGCTCCCAGTCAGTTGCAGCTTCTTGCTGCTCACCAGGTGCACCGCACGCCACGTGTCGGCATCGAGTGCACCTCAATCGTCTATCACTCATGGGGTGCACCGCACACCACCTACCATTTACGGGTGCACTAGACCCAGCTGCGCGCGTGCCACAAGCCCAATCCAGTCTTGTTGCCACATCGTGTCACTCCTATAGCTCACCCGAAGCATTGTATCGCGACTATCGCGCGCCCGGTGTACTGCACTGTGTTGCCTTCTCTGCGGTAGGGATTTAGGGTTAACTGGATCCGTGTTGTTTGTTATAGAGTGTTGTGTTCGCACAACCAATTATTTTCTAAAAGAGAATGAGATATTAAATAGAGAATAATTAGGGTATTAAATTTTAAAGTTGAGATTTCAACTCCGATAATAAGATTTTGTAATGTAGGAGCGAATTACATAGCACGTTGTTTGGTTACATTCATTTGTTAGTCGCGCTACTTGTACGGTACAAATGAAAACATGCACGAATCATCGACCCGGTCTACTCGTAAGATACATGTGTACCTTTTGAAATCGAAAAAACTAGGGATCGGAAAGAAGTAAGTCTTGCGGGCATACGTCCTATGCAATTTTGTCCATCATTGTCTTTCCCTTGTCTCCCACGGTGCTGCCGGCGCGGGCCTTCACACGGGCTGCTATGTACTCGGCTTCTAGGACCTCCACGGGCATATCCCAGTCCGAAATAACCACTGGCTTAGTAGGACCATCAGGGACATGGTTGCCTTTCCCTTGTATGTTGTGCCCGCGCGCTCTGCCCGGGTGTCCTCAACAAGTTGATGTTTAGTCTTCCACCACCCTAGTTCTGCAAGGACCATCGATGACTTTGCCTTGTCTTTCCCGCTCTCGGCTGGGTGAGGTTTTCCAACGGGTGAAGTTCTCGGGCGGCACTACATACTTTAGGCCCTGTTTGGTACAGCTCCAGATTCTCATTTTCCAGATTCTGCTTCTGATTTTCTGAGAATCTGGAGCTGTCTGTTAAAACCGTTTGGCCGGTAGGTTGGCTCCAAAACCATGAGGGAGGATTAGCCATGTCACCCCGGGTGTAATACTTCAATTGTATTTGTGTAACTCAGTGGCATTTGCAGGTAAAAACCTTCAACTTCAAAGGGTATTTTCGTTTCTGAAAGTTGGATTCTCACGAGAATCTACTAGGAGGATGCTTCTCGTTGCTAGTTCATTTTAAGACTGCTCCTCACGAGAAGCAGAATCTAGTGATTTTGAGAATCAAGATGTTTGGTACGGCTCCACAAGAATCGATTGGGAAGCTGGGAGTGGAAGTTGTACCAAACAGGGCCATAACATGTACTTCTGCTGAATGAATGCCTCGCCATACTTATCTAGACTGTTGATCCATTAGAAGAAGTACCAATGCTCTGACGGTGGCCATTATGCACGAATCAAGTTAGCGATATGTGAACTACAACGTGTAATATTAAAAATCGATGTGTGTGTGGGATTCTCTCACGCCGATATCCCCACATGTATAGTACGCCCGAGCGATGATCTCCGGATGTGTGAATTGAATGATATGTGTCGGGTTGCAGTAGTCGCACTGTGCACATAGAAACTCTGGTAGTACAGATGCATTATTCATCGAACAATCCCAGTGCTAAAGGAAACTCCAGTGATACAGGCACCGCACACCTTTCAACATGCGTTGTACATCTTGGACATGTTGGATGTCATAATATCATATCTCGCGCCGTCAGTGTCGTACAACTGTGACCATTTCTCCATCTCAAGAGTATACAAATTTATCCACTCGGAGAAGCTAATGGTGCTCCTGGATGCCCCTCTTGTGACATGTTTTCCCTCTTGTGGCTCCGGATGAGACTCCCTGGTATGCCTCGCAGTCTACTCATTAATCTATTTCCAGACGGCCTCAAACTTGCGCGTTTGATTTTGCATGCATAACTTCTTGAAGGTCTTCATCAGATCCTTACCGCGGAACCGACTGAAGAAGTTTGATGCAAGATGCCTATGCACCACTAGATTTCCACATCGTGTGACTATAAGGGGGTTGCATCTCATTCTTCATGGTGTTGAGTATGAACAACAACCCAACATTACAGTCTATGATAATGCACACATTAGGTCGGTTTCCCACAACGGCCCGTTTGACATTTACAAGGAACCGTAAACAATTGTTCGTGTTCTCATTCTCAATGATGGCAAAGGCGACTGGAAGAAGTGGCTCATTTGCCTTTTCCATCATCGCAGTGAGTATGGTGCCCTTGTACCTCCCGACAAGGAGAGTGCTATCCATTGCGAGCACCGAATGACAAAACTAGAAGCCCTCTATGGCCTGACTAAATGCCCAAACACACGGTTCAATATGTAGCCATTCGGGCCTCCATCAGGATCTATTATGTCCAACTTGTTTATGTATGTGTGTTGGACCGAAAAGGCGACTAGAGGGGGTGAATAGGAGCATACTCACTTTTTCGTAAATAATGGATTCAACACAAATTTCACTCCAGTAGCTATGGAAGCTATGAAGATTAGTATATCAGTACATCGGAATACTAATATTGAATCCAATATAAACCCCTAAGCAAAACGATGAAATCAACAAAGATTAAAGCAAATCAATGTACTGGTGGTTGGACCGCTGCCTCAATGGCGGTCTGACCGATTGCCTAGCGGTCTGACCGGTGGCCTTGGGCGGTCTGACCGGTGGCCTCCAGAACAGATCAAAACAGCCCGATGACGAAGTTTCAAATAGATGAAACTTTTGATCTACAACTCCAAACTTTATGAAACATGGAACACAGCTTCTCTATGATATCAGGAACCTATTCCAATCGAAGATTGTGATAATTCTGGGAAGAATAGCGATCCTTTTTCGTTTGATTGAAGAAGGGTTCAAAACTGGGTCAAAACAAAAACTTGATCCAAAATCTTGCTCGTGGGTGATTGATGATCAAGATGATCCTAGGTATGTTCCCACATGTCACAGCAAGCTATATCACGTAGAGAATTCAATCAAAAACTCGCGGATCAAAGAAAGATTCAAAATCATCAAATATAGAGAAAGAACGCAATGAGACAAAACATGATCAAACTTTCCTTTGATTGATTGATATGATATGGGCTTACAGCCTCTCCATCAATGAAGGATAATGCTCAATCCAAGAGCACGAAAATCACATCAAACTATCAAGAACCCTAGCCTCCACAAAAGCTCTCCTAAGAAAATTAGGGTTTACAAAATAGCAAAAGAGACGAAGCGGAGGTGCAGCCACCTCCCTCCCCTATTTATAGTGGAGGCTTAGACCTTCTAGAAGTTTGACTCTATTGAGCTCCCGTTAAGGCCCAAAACAAACGGGACACTTACGCACGCATTTTAATGCGTCGTTTTTATCTCCCCTTGACCTAACTAGCTACACCTTGCGCCATCTTGCGCCTCGGATTAGCCAATAGATCACCCTTGTCCATCTTGCACCACGCTTGAATACATTGACCTCACCCGGCATCGTCAATCGTTCTGGACCTCAGCTCTCCAAGCCTAGTCCCGATCATCCTCGCCGTTGACCGTCATTGACCACCAAGCAACCTGCACAACAATAGACAAGTAAACCGAATTTGGGAACAAGTTCTTCACAACTTAACCCATGTTAGTCAAAACATGCATCATGAAATATATATGCCATGAAACTCATGACTTTGACCTAACAACAGAATATCGCCGCCACGACGGGTGACAATCCAAGTGAAAACCGGTCAGACCGTCCCTAGGGCCGGTCTGACCGCCCACCCTAGCCGGTTTGACTGCCACCTATTGGTCGGTCAGACCGCCAGTAATGACTTAGCCGCATTTCCTCTCTGGAAAACCAAAACCTACTAGAATTTTCAATCCAATGGAACTTTTGACTGGAGACTCCAAAAATTATGGGACCAAGTACAATAGAATCCCCTCTGTTGCCTGCTACCTCTATTTTTGGCCCAGTTCAAAATCTCACTTCTGAAGTTGGACGGTCCGACCGCCGCTCTGACCAGTCGGACCGATCTTGGACCGGTCTAACCACCGCCCTGGCCGGTCAGACCGCCTGAGACCTAACATCTTCTGAAATTTTGACGAAAACACGTGAAACGACAAACCGTTAACGTCATTGCCAATTGTCACATTATTCTAAGATCTGGAGCATATCCCCATGATATCCACAATGTGTCAGGGTTTGCTTTCACAATTTGATGAAGCATTCTTAGCACAAGGTTGTACACCTCCTGATATGTCTTGTACATGGACTCGATCACTTTCTGTTTAGCTTGTCGACCTTACTATAGCTTACTGGATAACCAACCAAATTGGTAACATTTAACATCAGCATCTTGGAGGAGATTGACACATCCTCCACAACTAGGTGGCTGATGAGGCTTGCCACATATACGGAAGTGACATTCCTATGATGCTGCTGTGACTCACCCAGCTCACAAGCGTGGTCGATCAACCATGTGATCGTGAAGTCCATACCAAGGCCCTTCGACTTCTGCGCACGGACCTTGCTAGGGTAGTCTTCCACTACACACTTTACTATATAATGAGCTAGGTTTGACTTGTGCACCCTGGTACATATGGTTGATGGACACGACGTACCATTTTTATAGCTTGTTGCACGATCATTTTGTTTGGGAAATGTTGCCCAACTAACAAGGTGTCATCACCAAACCCCTATTGAGACTCGTTGTCCTGTGGCAATACAAGCGGCTACATTGTAAGTTCATCTTGTCTGGATGACACATAAGCCACCTCCGTTGACACAATTTCTCCCACCGGACTAGCACCCCTGTACCCTCATGTGTGTCCTCTTCGCTACCATCCGAGCCTAGGTTGGCGTCCTCATCGGACTCCAACTCATCCGATTGATTGGGTATAAACTCATGGCAATCAATGCAAGCCAATCACCATTCTCCCGCCCCCTCATTTTTAATAAAATTCTCTGCAAGTCTTCTATCAGAGTCTTCCTCTAAATCAACACATTTCGTGCTCCCAGCATTACCCACCGCCTGCATTTCCCCACTCCCACCGGCACCAGCATCATTAATGTTTGACGACACCCTTTGTATGAATTGCACATACACAATTGGTCTCCCGTATATCGCCACCTCGAGATTCGTAGCAATCTACATGTACTGACCCCATGTAACGCTACCCTTTACCTTGTGTAACTCCCATACGCACTGTCTTGCCTATTCGTGCGTGTTACTGCCTTGATGACAAGCTTCTGCCTTGCTGTCTTGGTGTCGAACTCTCTTCAGATGCAACTTCTGAGCTCGTTAATACCCATCTCATTCAGACCCTCCTCTCGGACCATCTTAAACTGGTATCTTGACATGTCCAACCCACCTGGTCCGCTCCGTACGATACCGTCACCGAAAAACACAAGCAAATATTCCATGTTGGATATTACCTACGATCATGATAACCCAGTACATTTAATATCCATGTTTCCAACAATTCACCGTTTTATACTACCTAGGACTTAAACTAGCTGCCCAACAATTCACATATTTTTCCTACGTAGCCAACAACTGTGTTAAACACATTCGCAAAATTTACCCTTTTCTCCAAATGCACTACACCATTATTTGTACATAATATATGTTAAACATTTTATTTATAGACAACCACTTTAAACGTTTGTATTACTTAATCTATATTTTCGTAGAGCGCCAAAGCAACTAAACTTTGATAACCCGACCTAATTATGCTACCTAATAAGTGCATAATTAACATACTAATTAATTAACGACGACTTTCTTCCTAATCACACGCATCCAAAAAATGTCATAACCATCAAAGACCATGTTTAAATATTGTTCCGACATAGCAAACAATCGTCCTAAACACATTAGCAATATATACCATATTTTTTCAAGATGCACCACACCATTATTTGTACACAATATGTGCTAAACATTTTATTTCCAAACAACCACCAGAATCGTTTGCACTACTTAATCTATATTTTCCTACATCTCCAAAGCAACTAAACTTTGATAACACTGACCTAATTATGTTACCTAATCAGTGAATAATTAACATATTAGTAAATTAATGACGATTATCTTCCTAATCACGTGCATCAAAAAATGTCATAACCATCAACGACTATGTTTAAATATTGTTCCTACATAGCCAACAATCATGCTAAACACATTTGCAACATGTACCACATTTTTTCCAGACACACTACACCATTATTTGTACACAATATGGGCTAACCATTTTATTTGTACACAATCACCTTTGTACTATCTCATCTATATTTTCCTACATCGCCAAAGCAAGTACACTTTGGTAATTCTTATCTAATTATGTTACCTAGTACGTGGCTAATTAACAAACTACTAAATTAAGCAACCACAACATTGTCAAAAAGCAAATCAAGCACTAATCACACAATTAATATACAACATGCATGCTGAAAATTTACCTCTTCTCCAAGATCTTCGTTTGATCTAGAACTTTATCTACTAATACGACTACTAAACACCGCTCTAGGATATCTCAAATCGGTAGTGAAATCATAAAATCTCGTTGCCACTCGCTCGCTTTGCTCCTCTCCGTTGAAATAATAAATGAAGCCGTTAGGGGTTGGAGCGATCGACGAGCGGTTTTATAGTCACGCACAGCTACCACCTGCTCTCTAGGTGAGCGGCATGGACACGCCCTGGGGACAACGACACGACACTCGGTGGACAACGACGGGTTGTAGAGACGTGACCGGGAGCTGGCACGCGCGGCAGCAAGGTGGGACAACACTACGACATTGCAACGTGATTCGGCAATTCACGGTGATCTCGCACATGTGGCGACAAGGTGTCTTTGCATCGGGAGAGTGGCCGTGCAACAGAAGGTGCGCGAGCGCGCTACCGCGGACTGAGATGCACCCGGTGCGCGACACATGTCCTGCAGTGCACCCGGTGAGCGGTAGGAAACTACAACTGACCAGGAGCACTGCAGACGACATGTGTCGTATGTTTATCTTTTACAATGTTATTTTTGTTATTTCGTACGAAAGAGAGGTCAAATAAAACAGGTGGAATGTGACAACAACAACAACAACAACAAAAAAAACACTTGTGTAGTACTAGTATGAGCCAGGTGTCCTCGTTAACACTCCATTTATGTCATGAGCGTCGGTAAGCTTCTTTCTACCCAGAAAAGAAAAGAGTAGGCACGTAGCGTGTGGCATGTTCAGTTCAGGATAGATTTGGGGTGGTGAGACCGGGTGACCCAGACAGGCAGAGAAGTTTCTTTACCCGTTTAGGGGCCTGGCTTTGCCTTCCCTTTTCTGTGCCGCGATAAAACTAATCTTCGCCTCGCCGGAAATCCAACCCCCTCGTTATTCTGCTAGTCTGCCGTCGCCCGTTCCAAACGGTGGGAAGAGTTTCCATCCCGTGTAGAAAATCATGGCTGCCATCGTACACCATCACATCGTAGCCACAGGCCAGAAAAGCGAGGCTTATCACCAGTGGAATAGTTGATCAGCATCTGCAAGCGCGCGCAGACACACAAACAGCTCTGTGTCCCTCGAGTCCTGCACGTCCACATCAGCTGCCAGGAAAATATCTCCCCTCTCGTCTCTGCAAACTGCTGCTGCTACTATTGCCGGAACAGTTTATTTGTCCAATAAAACTACCACTTCAATTTTAAAAACAAACAAACTCTCGTCTAGAGCCGGCGAAATGCGCGAGTGACCTGATCTGGCTAACTAAATGAGTTATATTGGGGTAGAGTGTTGATCCAAACACAACATGTTAGTCTCTTGAACTATGTTGGATCGGCTCGAACACGATAAACCTGATGAGCCTTGGTAAGCACGAAACCCGCTGCCACCACCTCCGCCTCTGCCACCTCCGTCGTGCCCGGTCGTTGCTGCACCATCTCCTCCTCCTCCGTCGTCGAGTATGCCACTGGGGTCGTGTCATGCATGGGCTGGGGTCGTGACTCAAGCATGACGCGTCTCGTCGGCCCGTACTGGGTCTGAACCGGGCTAATATTTTCGTGCATCGGGCCGGTTCGGTTGGCACGACCCATTTGACCACCTCTACTCTCAGTCCCAGCTCCACGTAACGCGCATAGTTAATTTACAGAAATTTAAAAACCGTCGTAACTAATAACAGGAAAAATTTGATTCATGCCAATGTTTTTATTGCGCTTTCGATACATGACACTGTTTTTTTTTTTGGCTAATTTAGTCCATACCACTGCTTCACAAAATTTATTTGGGAAATGCTTTTGCTGTTAGCCTCCGACATACTAGAGCCTCACGGTGTTAGGTCAAAATATTTGACTAGGACAAATGAACAGTGGTATCCCTTCAATAATTATGAAAATACCACTAGAATCTCAGAGTTTTCGAATAATGTCATTGTAACCATATGTGCTTTTTTTCCTTATTTTTTTCCTTTCTTTTTTCCTCATTTCCTTTTTCTCCCATCTCTCTCTCCCTCTTCCTTCATTCCTTCCTCTTCTCTCTTTCTCTCCACCAGATCCTCCTTCCTCTGCCTTTCTTCCTCCACCAGTCGATTGGCTCCCTGCTCCTCCCCTCTTCTTCCTCCAATGGGGTGACCACTCAATGTCAATCATGCAATATCATCGCCCCAATTGCACCAGCATGATTCTGCAAGACTCTTGTCGCAGTTGCTACCTCCCTAGGAGTCTGGCCTACGCTCTCAGCCCCGCCTCCAGCCCTTCTCTCCCCCTCTCTCCCGCTACCACGCTGCTTGCGCTATGTCGCCCGAGCCGCTGGGCCCTCGGCCGTCGCTCCAGCCTTGGCGCCGTCGTGCTCCACTACGTCGCTGGCGCCTGCGTGCATCGCTGTTCGTCGATGCTCACGACGCTGCCTCCGCCGACGTCGCGCTGCCTCGGCGTCGTCGCAGGCCGCCCTCACCAGCCTTGAGCTAACGCTCTCGGCTCGCCTCAGCGCCATCTCGGCCTCAACGTCACCGCCTTGCCACTGGCCAACACCGCTTTGGCTTCGGCTGTGTTATCTGCCTCTCACGTCACGAGCCGCTCACCACGTTGGCTTCGCCTCTGCTTTCTCTCCCTCTTTGCCGCTACGCCGCCGCCGCATCGTGTGCATGGCTCCGCCCTCGCCCTCAGCCATGCCGCCGCGTGCCATCTTACCGACGTTGTTAGGGTTGGGGAATGGCACGACCACAAGTGTGAGTAAAGAGGAGGGAGAGGGATACAATGACACCTTTACTTAGGGGTGTTTTGAGGAAATCAACATATTTTAGACGGAGAGTTATAATCAAACATTTTGAACTGATATCGTGGGGGTAGGAGGGTAAAAATAGTGGTATTTTTTGAATAAATTTTGTGAAACAGTGATATAAACCAAATTAACCACAAAAAATCGTAGTATAGACCGAAAGTGCAATAAAAATAGTAGCATGAATCGTAATTTCCTTAATAATAGTAGTGCGAGTTGTAGTACTCCTGATTAAAGATCCACCGACACTCGGCCGAAATCCTGTCTTTAGTAGTAGTACCTGCGTTCACTAGTCCGGCTAGTTACGAAATGCACATTGACTAAAAATTTACTTGAGAAATTAATTTTGTTCAGAAAAAAGAACGAGAATGAAAAGAGAAGAGCAGCTAGTACGTGCGGTGTAGCAGCAGCGAAATGGACCACGTCGCCTTGCCTTGCTCGTCCGTCCGTCCGTCCGTCCGTAGGTGACGCAGTGCTGTGCTGCTGCGGACCATGCAGCCGCACCCAACCCACGCAGCACAAAAACCAAACCGCCACAACCGGCTCACCCTCTCGAACCGGTCCGGTCCAACACCAGCAGCTGCAGCTCGGCTTGTTTCTGTCCTAATACCCACCACCGGCGCTGCCTTGGGTCCGAATCCTATACAGTATGATAGATGAGCAATTTCAGCAAATCGATGCATTAAAGAAACTGTAGCGATCGATCTCATCCATCCGCGTTAAATCGAGCGGACGTGAACGTTAATACCGATAATACTGTACGGCTCTGCGGTCGCTAGTTTTGCTACCCGATCCCCCGCCTTGCCTTGCCCGTCGCCCCACCCCTCTCTCTTTCCGCCCTTCTCTCTCTACTCCCTACAAAGAGACCACTACCACCAAGTCCCCCTACCACATCTCCCCTTTCCCCCTTCCTCCCCACAAAACATTTCTACGGCCTGCCTGTCTCCCTCCCCGCCCTTCCCTTCCCTTCTCCTAGGGTTTCCCGGGCCGCGCGACCCCCCATGCCGCTCGCTGCCATGGCGCCGCCGCCGCCCCAGGGCTCCTCTACAGGTACGCGCGCGTCCTGGACGGCCAGATCTGGTCAACCCGGCAGCTCTTCGCCCCTCCTTTCGTCTCCTCGTGCTCATGGCTCATGGGTGTGGCTGCTGTTGCTTCCGAGCAGGGGTTCCGCTCTACGACGAGCTGTGGCACGCCTGCGCCGGCCCGCTCATCACCGCCCCGCGCATCAACGACCTCGTCTTCTACTTCCCGCAGGGCCACATCGAGCAGGTCGCCTCCCGCCCCTGATTCGGCCCTAGGACCAGGAGGTTGCTTCGCTTCGGTTCCACGCGCTGATTTGCTTGCCCTTGCGGTTTCTCAGGTACAGGCTTCCATGAATCAGGTCGCCGGCAATCAGATGCGCCTCTACGATCTGCCCTCCAAGCTGCTCTGCCGCGTTCTCCACGTCGAGCTCAAGGTGCCTCCTTTTCTCCCAACTTTTCCTGTTCAATTCCGCTCTGGTGCGTCGAACCAAAATCTTCGTCTGTCTGCGCTTCGATTTCGATTCGGTTGGCTTATTTGTTCTGGGGATTTTGCCAGGCGGAGCCGGACACCGACGAGGTCTACGCGCAGGTCATGCTCATGCCGGAGCCGGAGCCCGAAGTAAGCTCTCGTCGATTTCTTTTTCTTTTTTTGGGGGGTGGGGGGGGGGGGATTTGGGGATCTTTTTTTATGGTGCGAGGGAGGTGTTTATCTGTGCTCGATTTGTTTCTGCAGCAAAATGAGATGGAGGCAGAGAAGACGAGTTCTACTTCGGGCTCCACACCGGCGAGGCCGGCGGTGCGGTCCTTCTGCAAGACGCTGACCGCGTCCGACACCAGCACGCACGGCGGCTTCTCTGTGCTGCGCCGCCACGCTGATGAGTGCCTCCCTCCCCTGGTACGTGTGGATTTTACACTAGTAGGGAGAAACCCATGTTTTTCGATCCATGTGTATGGCTTGTCATCGGATTGTGGCATCGGCTGACCTGATTTGTTTGGCAGGACATGACCCAGTCGCCTCCCACACAGGAGCTCGTGGCAAAGGATCTGCATGGCATGGACTGGCGCTTCCGACACATCTTTCGCGGTAACTTTGTGTCCCTCTCCTTACTGAGACCCATTTCAGTTTTACATCGCCATATACGCCTGTGATTTGAGGCTGATCGATACAATTAGTTGTAGCCACCTTTCATTTTCTGGTAGTGTATAAATGTATATTAAACCTATTCAGGATTTCTTGATTAGCTCAGCCATCCATTGACAATGCAATACATCAAATCTGCCAATAAAATGGGAAAAAAAGTTCTTGTACTTGATGTTGATGACAACGATGATGATTGTGTTAACTGTGTGCAAAATCACCAGGACAACCTAGGAGGCATCTCCTTCAGAGCGGTTGGAGTGTATTTGTCAGCTCCAAAAGACTCGTAGCTGGGGACGCCTTCATTTTCCTCAGGTCTGTAGTTGCTTCCTTTCTTCCGAGCATAACAATTCCCCAATCGAGTGCTAAGTTTGTTGTGCTGCATGCAGAGGAGAGAATGGTGAGCTTCGTGTTGGTGTTAGGCGGGCTATGAGACAGCTGTCCAACGTGCCTTCTTCAGTCATATCTAGCCAAAGCATGCACCTTGGAGTCCTTGCAACTGCATGGCATGCTATCAACACGAAGAGCATGTTCACTGTCTACTACAAACCCAGGTATATTGACATCTACTGCAAGCATACTGGTTTATCTGGCTGTTAGGCTATTCTTGCATGCATCTGTAGCCATCAATTCGTTCCCACTATGTATCTTTCTGAGTAATAAAACTTGTGTCTAACGACTCTAAATCTCCATGTCGATGTTAGGACGAGCCCTTCAGAGTTCATTATACCATATGATCAATATATGGAGTCCGTAAAAAACAATTATTCTATTGGGATGAGGTTCAGGATGAGGTTTGAAGGGGAAGAAGCACCAGAGCAGAGGTAATTCTTGTCTTTGCCTCCTACAAATGTGGTTTTGCGTGGATTTTCCTCATAGTACTAAGTGATTATTCATAATCTGTTGTCTCCGTTGTCATGTAGGTTTACTGGTACTATAGTTGGCAGTGAAAATCTAGACCCATTGTGGCCTGAATCAAGTTGGAGATTCCTGAAGGTATATGTTTGTTTATTATCGTCATTTTGTATGGCTAGAGAAGTGGTGTGTTTATGGAAGAGATTGCTTTTGTAACTTAGGTGCGTTGGGATGAGCCATCAACTATTCCGCGTCCGGATAGAGTCTCTCCTTGGAAAATAGAGCCCGCTTCATCACCTCCTGTTAACCCCCTTCCTCTCTCTAGGGTCAAAAGACCTAGACCAAATGCTCCTCCGGCTTCTCCTGAATCATCTGTTCTTACAAAAGAAGGTAAGTTTAGAAGCTCATTAGTCTTAGTGGAAGGGTGGTGAAAATATATGTTGCATATCTGATGCTCTTGAAATTGTTGGTGCCATTTGCAGGTGTAACTAAGGTGGATATGGATTCTGCTCAGGCACAACGAAATCAAAATAACATGGTCTTGCAAGGTCAAGAACAGATGACCTTGAGGAACAACCACCTAACTGACAGTAACGACTCTGATGCGACTGTTCAGAAGCCTATGATGTGGTCTCCATCCCTCAACGTTGGAAAAAACCATCCCCTAACGTTTCAGCAGAGGTCCTCTATGGAGAATTGGATGCAGTTGGGAAGGCGTGAAGCTGACTTTAAGGATGCCCGATCTGGTGCTCAATCTTTTGGTGATTCCCCAGGCTACTTCATGCAGACTCTTGTTGAGGCTCCTGACCGTCTTAGTTCTTTCAATAACCAGTTTCAGGATCAAGGTTCTGCTCGTCACTTCTCAGACCCATACTTATTTATACATGCACAGCCTTCCCTGACTGTTGAATCAAGCACAAAAATGCACACAGAGACCAATGAGTTGCATTTCTGGAACGGCCAGAACACTGTGTATGGCAAATCAAGAGACCAACCACAAGGATTCAGATTCGAACAAAACCCATCAAGTTGGTTAAATCAGCCATTTGCCCGGCCTGAACAGCCACGAGTGGTCAGACCTCACGCATCAGTAGCTCCAGTTGAGTTAGAAAAAACAAGAGAAGGCAGTGGTTTCAAGATTTTTGGGTTTAAAGTTGATACCACCAGTGCCCCTTATAATCAGTTGAGCTCCCCAATGGCTGCAACACATGAGCCTATGCTACAAACTCAACCATCGGCATCATTAAGTCAGTTGCAACCTGCACAAACTGATTGCTTTCCTGAGGTGTCCGTAAGCACTGCTGGGACAGCAACTGAGAATGAGAAAAGCATTCAGCAAGCTCCGCAATGTTCAAAAGATGTTCAAAGCAAGACCCAGGGTGCTTCCACAAGGAGTTGCACAAAGGTATTTCTCTTGTTTTCCCTGATGTTCATGGCTATCTGCTGGTCTGTACTTGATATTAGCTTGTCTGTGGCTTATTTTTATTTATCTTGAGCATTACTGGCTGTTCAATTTATGCTATCAATTCAGAACAAATTATCCAGTTATCACCTCATTGTGAAAATCATGAGTTCGTTGTGTTGAAGAAAGTAATATTTGAGTATTCCTTAGCTAAAACATTTGTGTTCCCAGTTGAACTGAACAAGTTTACAAATTATTATTTGATATAGGTGTATGCAGGGAATAAAATCCCGGCCGCTTGCCGGTTACCGGCCGGGGACCGGGATTAGAAATCCCGGCCAGTTTTCTCGGGTTTTTCAAATTCAGATTTCGAATTTCGAATTTCGGTTGGTTTTTAATCAAAGTTTGAACCGGCCGGTTACCGTTCCCGGCCAGCCGGCGGGAAATGCCCTGGGACCGGGTTTTGGATCCCTGGGTGTATGTTCTAGTTGCCTAAAATGAGTCATTTTCACTTTCTGATAAAATCACAGTTCCAATCCATTTGTGGTAACATTTGTGTTACTGTTATTCTTGTTAAAAAAAGAAGTCATTGATATTTGATCTGCTTGATGAAACATGTAGAGCAGGTTGTCATAAATATTTTCCCTTTGTGCATGTCTTTCTTTGTTCATTTATGTTGCCATGAGCAACACTATTTAGTCCATGCATGAGGACAGTATGTATGTTTACTTTTTTAAATATTGTATACATATTGTCTTATGTCATTATCTACTAAGCCTGTGCTCTTTTGGAGGTCTGTCCTCTCTAATTGACATTGTACGATCAATGATTTTGGCAGGTTCATAAGCAAGGTGTTGCACTTGGCAGATCGGTGGATCTCTCGAAGTTCAATGACTATGATGAGCTCAAAACTGAGCTAGACAAGATGTTTGAATTTAATGGTGAATTGATGTCTTCAAACACAAACTGGCAGATCATTTATACTGACAACGAGGGTGATATGATGCTTGCGGGAGATGATCCATGGGAGTAAGGCTCTTATCTTGGAGCTTGCTTGATATGCATGTGGTAGAGCTTCCCTCCCCAGTACTGATACGGGTTCATTATTTCGCGAGCAGGGAATTCTGCAGCATAGTGCGCAAGATCTGTATTTACACTAAGGAGGAGGTGCAGAAGATGGATTCGAAATCATCTACCTCAAGAAAGGAGGAATCCTCAGCGGCTGGCGAAGGATATGCTGTGACAAACGAGAAGGCTCATCTGCCTGTGTCCAGCAATTTAGATAACTAGGTATGTTCACGGAATTGCTCCGGTAGTATTTTTTTCCTGGATCAATGAAAGGAGGTATATTATGTGTCTCAGATAACCAAGTCCATGTTGAAAAAATGTAGTAGGTGGTTTTGATATTTACTGCAACCCACATGTCTAGTTCTAGTTTCAAAACAAACATGCATATATCGACACACACACACACAGCTGGTTCAAATCATGCTGTTGGTTAATTTGATAACTGTTGTTACTGGGTCGTATTTGTTTGGATGAAATTGTTTGTGTAGGGATGGTAAATTTATTCTCTTTCCCATCGCCTTTACCTGACTCATCAAATCTTGATCCGCAAGCATGGTCACATGATATTTGTGTTTGCTATGAGAAGTAGACCGAAAGCGATTCACCTTTCAGTTGTTGATTTTGGCGTTTGTGTAGGTATCGCATGGGGAGCTGTCCTGCTGCTGGTCCCAGTCAAGAAGTAACTCCTGATGTCTGTTGGTGATCGCCCCCGCCCCCTTCTGATTTGCTTGTCTGATACCCCCCTTTGGACTTACTAGTTAGTAGGAAATGTAGACTTTGTCCATTAATTGTTTCTCCTTGGTTTGCTCTTGGCAGAAAGATTTAGGGCCAAGATAATTATTATTGTTATTGCCCTTCCTTGCAATGCTGTTTAGTTTACCCCAAATCTCGGATGTAAATATTTATCTATCCAGTCACCCAATAGCGGTAGTAGTAGTAGTAAGTACTCTACCTGTATTAACTAGCAGCAATTCCCGGAGTCGTCAGCCTTCAATCTCTGTAAGCTCTGTAGCTCGAGACAAAATGGCAAACAATGGTATATGTATGTCTGATCTTATTTAATGTATCATATTATAGTTATAGAGAGAACTGTTGGTACGGTGCTGTCGCTCTCTGTAGCGAGGCTGGGACGCATGATGGATGCTTTACACCGTATTTGGTACTGCTATTGCATGATTGATTGGATGCAGGAGTGGAAGGCAAGTGTGTCAGCTGCAACACACAGGAAAAAAAGACATGTATATGGAAGGAAAGAAGTAAAAAGATAATTTATCGTAGGAACTGTCTTTGTTTATACCAGTGGTGCCTTCCAGCCTAGAGGCATCCAAGTTTGTTGTGCTTCCTGTTAGAGAGATTAGGGAATTAAAAGGAGAGAGAGATGGATCATATTTGCTTTTATATATTGAGTTTTACCTTAGAGGCTTCGTTATAGGAATTAGTACTAAAAAAACTTTTTGACTCGGGCGGGCTCAACTCAAAACGGCCCTGCCTGGAAACGGAGACGACGAGGGAGGGGGGCGACGATTGACGAAGGCCTGGTGTGGTGGACGGTGATGGTTCTCGTTGCTGCCTGCCTTGTGCGCCACCACTGCCTTGGTTACCGATCGAGTAGCAGCAGCCGGCACTGACAGGTGGACCCCTCACCGGGCAGTCACGTGACGTGGTCCCTGCACTAGCACGATCGAGTGCAGTCATGTGCCGAGCCAGGCTTTCATCAGCCAGGTCCAAGTCCAAGTCCAAGAGGCAGCAGCTGGTCCTAATCGTCGGCACCGGTGCGGTGGCACTGACAAGGTGGGGCCACGGAAAGCGATGGCTGGCTTCTCTCTCTCTCTCTCGCTGGGCCGGGTGGGGCCAAGCCTGACATGAATCCACGGCCGTGGCCGCAGCAGCAGCCAGGGCCACACCCTACCCCTCCCATCTCGTTTTTCTCGTGCTACCAGGGCTCTATTTCTAGCCGGATCCATCTGGATGTACAGAAAATTTGAACCAAAATTTTAGTTTATCTACGTGGATGAATAGAGATTTTGGATGATGTGAGATCTCCACCGAGTCATTTTCGTCTTCTCCGTTGACAACCCAGCACAACATGGCTCTACCCATCCATGCCGTAACGAAGGCTGTCTGTCCCCTAGGACTGGAGCTCGCAAGGAGATGGGAACATTCTGCACCAAGACTAGCAGCAGCACATCTTTGACAATCCTGTCTGGACGGCCAGCAGGCAGCGCATCCTTGGCAACGCCCACGTTATTGTCGCCGGTCCTTCCACTGGTACTACATACATGATGGTCACAAACCACATTTCTAGCAGATTCAATGGCACCGCCGCATCACAATTATATGTTGTGATTGGGCAGACCAAGGATCCAAAAACCGGTTCCGGGGGAATCCCGCCGGACGACCGGTAAAAAAAAACCGACCGCTTACCGGTTTTTCTGAAAAAAATCCAATTGAATTTCACTTAAATTTACTTAAAAATCAGCTGAATTTCAAAATTTAAAATTTGAACTTGCAAAACCCGAAAAACCGGCCGAGATTTTGGATCCCGGACATGATTGGGAAATCCGGTAACGGTTACCGGCGGGTTTTTCCCCAAAGATCCAGACACATACAGACTACAATCTCTCTCTCTCTCTAAAGGAAAACACTAGTACAATCTATAATAAGCGCTTAATCATTATTGTGCAACCAGTAACTGTTTTCTTCGACAGGAAAACTAAGTGTTAATAATCCACCTCAATGAATGGTAACTGGGAAGCTGAGGCACAATGCTGTTCACGCAAGAGAATCAAGCGGTTTGTGAAAGTAAAGGAATTGGGGCCCATGCTGCAAAATAATGCTCTAGATTGCAGCAACCTATAGACTACAGCGGATCAACTCATGCGCAACCCATCTGCATCAATTTCTGCCAGGACATCATCCTCAAAGAATGCCTGATGAAGGGCCTTTATGCATTGCTTTGCCTCGCTATCATGAACGATCAGCGACATGTTAACCTGGTGAAAATGGAGACATTGACAAATGTTGGAATCCAAACATGCATACGACAGCACAAATGTAGTTTGCCTTGATGGCTGCAGCGAGTGAGTACCTTCGATGCCCCTTGAGAGATCATCTGGACATTGACCCCGCCTTTCCTCAACACATGAAAGGCCTTCAGATGTAGATGCTTACTGTGAGTATGCGACGGTCCTAGGAAATATTCCTTGTAAAATGTACAAACATTGTACCTTTTCTAGTATAAGAGACGATCGTCGCACATTTCCAATGAGCGAGATTATTGCCCTCTGCTGCAGTAGATGAACAACTGCAATTTTCTCGAGCTCTTCGACTACATGGTCAAGTTCCTACAAGTTTGGCAACAAAATATAAGGGCTGAGAAAGCAATGAAGAGAATAGAGTGTTTATGTGGAAGCTGCTCCATGCCACCAAGCCATGATAAACCTAACAATACTATTTTTAAAAAAGCAATGGTCAACAAACAAACAATCAACTCGTTTTGCAGTGCCATGGCGCTAATTTTCCATATGAAGGAATATAGTTCAGTCAGAACTCAGAAGTACAGAAATTAGCATGTAGATGGATGCACATGCACTTGCCTGCTGAATAAGTTCCCTACTCCAGATCTTTGATGGATCAAGTGACACGGAAATGCTAACTTCACTTGTAGCCACACAATCTACAGATATGCCTAGATCTTCAAATATAGAAAAGACCTGTTCACGCACACACGAATAGCGATCAGAATCATGAAATTTGAATTCAACTTAATGGCCCAACATACCTTTGCCAGAAAACCAAATTGGCCAAGCATCCGAGTGCTCACTATATCCAACATTGTGACATTTGATTTCAGGACTATACTAGTGAGCACAACCTGTGTAATGAAAAAGAAAAGAAAAATCAATGGCTTGAGAGCTAAATGATTCTGATGTGAGAATATACCTTAATTAATCTGCTACACTGCTACAGACCTTATCCATATCTCTTTGTCTAGTGATAAGGGTGCCTGGAGCTTTAGGGTTGTATGAATTCTTAACCCTAACTGGTATATCACCTTCTCTAGCAGGTCTCATTGACTGTGGATGCAAAACCTGTTGTAGAGCACAACAATTAATAATCATTAACCAAAAAATCTCTTCTCTATAGTACAAGGAGCAACTGAAACTGACATGACGAGCTATATGTACAGTTCATGATGACTAGTAAAGCAAGTGACAACCAAAACTCATTTACACTTCTAATTCTGAAGAACAACAGAGGTCGTCCATTATCTTATGATATATGAGTAGTACACCGAAGTGTGTAGGTGAAAAATTGGTTTATGATAGTCTTTGTGTTAGATAAATAGAGACAAAAGGAGACATAAATTTTATGTGGAAAACCCTTGTAGGAAAAAATCACAGGCGTCAACCGGCGATGATAACTATATGAGAAGTATTTACAAAACGCAGGGGAATTACAATGAGGCGTCAGCTCTCCCCGTGCGGCTTACAAGAGGTATATAAAGGGGTAAAAGGACTTGGAGTTCAAGGTAAGAAACTAATCCGCTAATATGACATGTTTGGATTCGTCCATATTAGAAATTCGGATCATATCATATATATTAACAAACTCCACCTTGAGACGAATTTCCTCTTGTAGCATAATAAAGAATCATCAAATAACTCCATAATAAGATAAGAATCATCGTGCGCCAACTAGTCTCTAGAACTAAATTGTAACACCAACTAAGCTTGAGCAAAGCTCAAATTTAGTAATAGGAACTGACTTTATCATCATATCAGCTGGATTATCATGAATACTTGTCTTGCACACCTTGAGCAATAACACCTCGAATAAAGTGATATCTCACATTAATGTGATTTGTTCTCTCATGAAACATCTGATCCTTTGTAAGGCATATAACACCCTGTTTATCACAAAATATAGCAGTGCAAAAATTATCTCCACAAAGCCTAGTGTACAAATCTCTCAACCAAATAGCTTCTTTACATACTTCAGAAATAGCCATATATTCTGATTTAGTGGTAGATAAGGCAACAATAGCTTGCAAACTTGCATTCCAACTAACAACACAACCACCAATGATGAAAACATAACCTGTGAGAGATTTCCTCTTGTCCAAATCACCAGCATAATCAGAGTCAACATAACCAACAAGTTTATCTCTAGAATTCCCACACAAATATATGAAAATCTACTGAACTGCTTTCCAATGCCCTTTTCCAGGATTAGCCATGTATCTACTAATAACACTCAGTGCATTAGATAAATCAGGACGAGAACAAATCATGACATACATAAGAGAACCGACTGCACTGGAATATGGAACTCTAGACATGTACTCAATATCATAATCTGACTCAGGACACAAGGCTGAAGATAATCTGAAATGTGAAGCTAATGGAGTACTCACTGGTTTTGCATCATGAATATTAAAACGATGAAGGGCCTTCTCAATATAACATTGTTGACTAAGGTATAACTTGCCAGATTTCTCTCTAATAATATTCATGCCAAGAATTTTCTTGGTTGCACCTAGGTCCTTTATCTCAAATTCATTACTCAATTGTGCTTTCAGTTTTGCTATTCCTGACTTATTTTTTGTAGCAATCAACATATCATCAACATAAAGAAGCAAATAAATAGCTGAACCATTAACAGTCTTTAAATAAACACAACTATCATAATCAGACCGCTTAAAATCATAAGAGCATAAAGGAGTCAAATCCCTTATATCATTGCCTAGGAGATTGATTCAAACTATAAAGAGATTTCTTTAATCTACAAACAAGATGTTCTTTTCCAAAAATAACAGAACACTCAGGTTGGTCCATATAAATGTCTTCTTCTAACTCCCCATGTAAGAATGCAGTTTTTACATCTAATTACTTAAGTTCATAATCATGCATAGCAACAATTCCAAGTAAAGTGCGAATAGAACTACGCTTCACAACTGAGAAAAAGACATCATTAAAATCAATACTTGGAATCTAACTATAACCTTTAGCAACCAACCTTGTTTTATATCTTGCTAGTTCAGTAGGAGAAATACATTCCTTTCTTTTGAAAATCCACTTGCTATGAACAAACTTCTTCTCTTTTGGCAATTTCACTCATTCTCAAGTGTCATTCTTCTCAAGTGACTCCATCTTATCATGCATAACAGTTATCCACTTATTACAATCAATAGAGTTAATAGCCTCAGAGTATGATGAAGGTTCTGTATTACCTTCAATTTTTTCTGCCACACTCAAAGCATAAGCAACAATATTAGTTTTTCAATCAACCTCTTGGGTGGATTAATCTCCCTCCTAGGTCTGTCAACTGTAATGAACCGTTGTGGTGGCTGCTCAACAATAGGAGGTTCCTCAACAATAAGTGCATCATGAACAACAATATTTTTCTTATCCGATGTGTTATCTGAACCAACAAAGTGATCCACCTAAACACTTGAATTCTGCTCACTCTCAACAGGAACATTAGTAGGCGGTTTATCATGAAGCACAACAGATTCATTAAAGACAACGTTTCTACTAATCACAACCTTATTTGTTTCAGGATTCCACAACTTATATCCTTTAACACCAGATCTAGAACCAAAAAAGATGCACTTAACAGCTCTAGACTCTAATTTTCCATTATCAATATGAGCAAAAGCAGTACAACAAAAAACTTTCAAATCTGAATAACTTGCTGGGGAATCAGACCATACCTCAATTGAAGTCTTCTTTTCAATTGCAATAGAGGGTGGCCGATTAATAAGGTAGCAAGCAGTGGAAGCGGCTTCAGCCCAAAAACGCCTATGCAAACCTGTATTTGACAACATGACGGGCCTTGGAAATGATGGTCCTGTTCATACGCCCAGCTACACTGTTTTGTTGAGAATGGGGAACAGTGTAGTGCCTAACAATACCTTCAGTCTTGCAATATAATTCAAATTCATTCGAACATAATACCATCTCATTATCAATGCGAAGTTTCTTTACCTTCTTTTCAGTTTACCTTTCAACCAGTCTTCCACTCTTTAAATGCTGAAAATGCTTCTGAATTATGCTTCAAGAAATAAGGCCACACTCTTCTAGAGTAATAATCAATAATTGTTAACATATAACGAGCACCTCCTAGCGATGGCTTCCGAGATGGTCTCCATAAATTAGAATGCACATAATCCAAAATATCTTCTGTAGTATGAACCGAAGTATTGAACCTCACCATCTTGTGTTTGCCAAATACACAATGCTCACAAAATTTCAGCTTGCCGACGATATGTCCATCAAGAAGTTCTCTCTTGCTCAATTCTGTCAAACCAATTTCACTCATATGCCCAAGGCGCATATGCCAAAATTAGTACCATCAGAACCAGATAACGAACTTGAAATTACAGCAACATTACATGATTTGTAGTACCTCGCAGATGGTACAGATTGATAGATTTAATATCAGCTTTCATCACAACAAGAGAGCCTTTTGATACCTTTAAAACTCCACTTTCATTAGAATACTTGTACCCTTTAGCATCAAGAGTATTCAAAGAGATGGGGTTCCTTTTCAAATGTGAAATATGCCTCACATCTGTCAAAGTTATAGCAATGTCATCAAACATCTTGATCTGAACTGAACCAATTTCTACAACCTTACAAGATGAGTATCACCCATCAACACAGTACCAACTTCAACATTTTCATAGGTGGCAAACCAATCCCTATTAGAACACATATGAAAGGTACATGCGGAATCAAGAATTCATTCATCATTGGTCTTAGCACATCCAGCAAAGTCAACAAGAACTTCTCCATCAGAACTATCATCAGCAGCAAGGGAGGCTTTACCTTCATCATCTGGTTTATCTTTCGGCTTATAATAGTCAGTTTTCTTTTCTTTATTCTGCAGCTTCCAGCATTCAGAGATGTGCCCACTTTTCTTGCAATATTTGCACGACTTGTACTTGCCTCTAGATTTTGACCGGTACTTGTAGCCATTCGAACTTTTGCCTCGATATCTATTGTTTGAGTTCTTCTCCTTTTGCCTGCCACGAACAAGCTTTCTCCTTTTGAACTTGAATTTTTAGAAGGTACCATTTGTTTCATTTTCTCCTTAGCATGTAAAACTTCATAAACTTCATTAAGAGTGAAAGTATATCTACTATATAATATGGCATCTCTAAAATTTGAAAAGGAAGTAGGCAGGGAGTACAAAAGAATAAGACCCAAATCCCCATCATCATATTTTACCTCTATCAACTCTAGGTCGGCAACGATCTCTTTAAACATCGAAAGATGATCTAGCACGGATCCTCCTTCTTGCAATTTGTGAGAGTACAACTTCTGCTTGAGATGCATCTTGCTGATGAGATCCTTTGTCATACAAATTTATTCCAGTTTCAGCCATAATGCAGCAGATGTCTTCTACTTCAAAACCTCCCGCAAAATATTATTTGATAGATGAAGGTGAATCTAAGATAAAGCCTTACGGTCTTTACTCTTCTCATCTGCGGTCCATGTGATATATTGTTTTTCAAATCCTTCCAACGCATCATCCAAATCCATCTGTGCCAGCACAACCCTCATCTTAACTTGCCACAGCGAAAATCTTATGTCTCGACCCAGGAGTGAAAGATCATACTTCAAAGTCACCATGTGGAATAAATCCTGCAATTGCTAGTACCGATCTATGTAAACCTAGCAAAAAACACGACATCTTTGGTACACCTTCTATGTATGCGAATCAAAGATCTTCGAATCTCCTGGTACGCTTCTCGTGTGCACGTAACAAAAATCGCCGGAATTTGATCACTCACGTGATTGAAACGGAGGCTTGCTTGGTGATTCTTCTTGGGACCCATGCTGCTGGAAGATTGGTCTGCAGTCTCCAATCGCTCACTCGCTTGGTCTGTTGTCTTCAATCGCTCGTGTGCACGGACTGAGGCGACGATTGCTGGTGCTGCTTGGGCCGAGGCGTGCACGCGTTGAACGGGAGCCCTCGGGAGCGACGCGCGACGGGGCACTGATCGAGGCGAAGGCGCAAGGCTTGGAGACGAGGACTCGTTGGGCGTGACGGCGTCACACTGGATTGATCTGATATTTTTTTCGTATCTCTCAAAACCCTAATCTCCTGTGCTCTGATACCACTTGTTAGATAAATAGAGACAAAAATTTACGTGGAAAACCCTTGCGGGAAAAACCACGGGCGCCAACCGGCGATGATCACTATATGAGGAGTGTTTACAAAACGCATAAGAATTACAATGAGGTGTTAGCTCTCCCCGTACGGCTTACAAGAGGTATATAAAGGGGTAAAAGGACTTGGAGTCCAAGTAAGAAACTAATTCGTTAATATAGCATATTTGGATTCGTCCATATTAGAAATTCGGATCACATACGGATCACATATATCAACACTTTGATTGATTGAATTATGAAAGTATGCAAAATATTTTCCCTAGTAAAAAAAGTTAATGACACATATATTCCTTTTGTTCAGGACTCACGTCTTAAAAACTGCAGTGTACACCTCAATATGCTGTAAAATGAAGGTACTCTTGAATTCATGCTACGACCGGCAAACATGAATTATCCTTTGGCCGGCAAACATGAATTATCCTTTGTTGACTATCATTCCAGTTCAGTTTTATAATCCTCTTCTTGAATACATACCTGGGCACCAAAATAAGCAAGTTCAGCAGCCTCTTCAAACGTTAAGGATGAGACAGTCTTTGCATTTGGATAGATATTTGGATCACAAGTCAGCACACCATCAACATCCTTCCATACCTATCACAGGCAATGGTATGCTTTCAGACAAAACAGGTAATAACTGGGGATAAGCAACAGCTACTAAACCAATTAGCATGATAACTAAATTGGAACAATCAACTATAGTCTCTATTTTTATTTTCTCAGAAAGCAAGAATATGATTTGTTTATTATCTATTCAGACTTCACATGGACCTGAATTTCTCTCAATCCCAAGGCTTTACCAATGGTTGTAGCAGTCAAGTCACTGCCACCTCGGCCTAAAGTAGTAACAGCGCCTGATTTCCAGCCCTGCAAGTGATGGCAATTACAATGAATTAATAAGTCTCCACAAATGGAAAGCTCACTCATTGATGAGAATACCTTCCCAAGGAACCCAGTAACAATAGGTATTGCTGGATCCCGAATCCAGTCTCCATGTAGTCTCTTCGCAACAGCAGGATAAGTTGCTTCCAAGATATCCGCATTACCGAAATCGTCTGTTGTTATGAAACCAATATCAAATGCATCGTACTGCAAAAGCGGTGGCAAAATACAATTTAAAACCATCATGATTTCACATCATGAGAAAAATGTAGCGGAAATTTGATCCATAAGGAATTTAGAGACTAGCTAAACTTTATGGGCCCCAGTGCCAAATTGAGACATTTGGGGAAGGAAGCACAGACACAATGGAGGAATTAATATAAAAATGTGCAACGAGACAAATTAGAACACATGAGTTGAGAACATGGAATGAACTGCAATAACAAAAAAATCAGCAACCAGTTATCGAAATTTCAAGATTGTCTTCCATAGTAGAGGGATACTTATATACTATTGCAAATTCATGTAGGTTGATGTACTCAGACCCTGTGAAGCATACTGGTTCACTGCGAAAACCAAGAACATATCAAGAAGTACCTGCCACGCTTTGATGCCAATTTTGTTTAAATAAGCAGCGAAAATCCGTGTGGACATGCATTCTCCAAATGAAACAAGGTAGTCAGTGGTCCGAGGCGTCAGCTCTTTCATCATGGCAATACCTTTCAAGAGCTGCTCCAGTTCATCCAGCATAGCTACGAATTTCATTCACAGGGAACCATAAGCTAATTATATCAAGGAAAGCAAATACACAAGAGGTTAGTTAGTGGGGTTACTATTTATCACAGATCTTGGCAGTCCAAGTTCATCCACTGTCCTGGATTGACAGCAAATAAACCTCCATCATCAAGTGAAATTCTCAAAATCGTTCTCCTACTATCTGACTGAAAAGTACACATACTTAATATGCAGATCTTTGAGCATGTTCCACTCTTCTATTTCAGAAACGTGGATCACCCCGCATCCCACTGCCTTCTCTCCAGCCTAAAAATAAGACCACACATACCACGCATTTCAGAACAAACACCTAACAATTAAAATGCCTTTATAAGTTCCCTTGTGCTCAAATATCCCAGCTACAATGCAACAGTGAATCCCGAAGAAAGGTTTAGTCTTCAGTTAACTTCCCTCTGGCCTTTGTTGATGCACCATAATAGCAAATTATGGAAAAAGGTGAATGTTTCACCAACCATCTGCTACTGCCTGCAGATTATTGATTATTTTCAATGCAAATTATGACAAGAGGTGCAAACTTTAAACTAGCTAACCCCGGTGATTGAAGATTCTTGATGCATCGAAACGGTGAATTATGAAAGGGAACAACTTTTGGTAAAGCAAAGCAAGATCTCAGAGTTATAGCCTAAAGGGGAATCAGAAAGCAGTAGTCGTACGAGGAGGAGGAGATTGGTGGTCTTCCCCATGGCGGAGAGGACGACGACGGGGCGCTCCTCGGGGAAGGCGAGGATGAGGCCGGCCACCTCCTCCATCCTCGCCGCCGACGACACTGAAGACCCCCCAAACTTCATCACCACGCTCAGTTGATCTCCCCTTTCCACTTGGGTTCCTTCAAGGACAGCGACCCCAAGAACGCCGTCCCTGTCGTCCCCTTTCTTGGCCCGACAGCGAGTGGAATTGGCGACCCCCACTGCCAATCTCCTACCACGACCGGTCCCGTTCAGAGCACCCATACGCGCCAGTACTCCTCCATGTCCGGGACCGGCATTCGTCGGAGGTATCGACGAGGCGAGGCTGCGTGGGGTGGCTGCGAATCGGAGCGCGATCGCCATTTTCTTTCTTTGTTAATCTCCTTAGTTGGGCAGTCAGGAAGACTGCTACTAGCCTAGTACCCCCCGTCACTCTACCCGCCGGGCATTAAAGCGGTTTTGTGCGTTACGTAATAGGACTCTCAAGGCGGAAAATAGATTACGAACCTTCAGAGCAGTATGACTGGGCCTCATCAAATGGCAGATAAAAGTTTTTTTTTTGAAAATAATACATTTTTAAAATGAAATTACAGAAATAAATGACCTTTAATAAAATTACAAAAAATAGAATTTTATCGTCAATTTATTTTGGCGACAAGGACTGGGCCTCATCAAATGGCAGATAATTTTTTTTTTGAAGATAATACATTTTAAAAATGAAATTACAGAAATAAATGACCTTTAATAAAATTACAAAAAATAGGATTTTATCGTCAATTTATTTGGCGACACCTTCTATCGCCTAATAAATTGATGATCGTTTGACGAGGAAGCTCATGTCGTCAATTCATTTGGCGACGTAGTTCTGTCACCAAATGAATTAACAATATAATCTCATTTTTGTAATTTTATTAAATAATTATTTATTTATATAATTATATTAAGAAAATGTCTTATTTTTCTAAAAAATTCCATAATAGAAATCAGAGGGACGATAAAGGGACAATTGTCAGAATGTCACACCTTTGTGCTGCCTTATGCAGAATACCATTAAGTTTAATGCAATAGTTTTTTTTACCACAGCTTTCATTCCCACTTAGTTAATTTGCCCGTATTGAATATTTTATTCATATTCCCGATTTAATCACCTTGGCTCACATGCGAAAGGTCACTTTTGCCTCTCCGGTTGGTTCAACAATCACGGACCTGGTTGGGTCAAACCTTCACCCCCGCTGCGCTTCCTCAGTCCCGACCACTTCTCTCTCGCTCGCTTGCTCGACCGCACCATCTGCCCCTCATCTCTCTTGGTGCAACCACCCTCTGCTGGGGAAATCTGGCGGCCGTGAGGTTTCCCGAGCTTAGCTGCAATGTCTGAGGGGAGGTCCTATGGTAGCCGCTCTACCCGTAGTCGTGCGCCGTTGTCGGAGCACGGGAATGGCGGTTTTCCCCTCATCGACTGCCCTACTTGCGGAGTCGAGAAGGTTGTGGAGCTCACCTCGAAGACGAAGAACAACCCGGAGAAGATTTTCTTCAAGTACCCGACGAATCAATCCGGAGTAAGTTGTTGCCTCTTTTTCTTTATTTGTTGCATTTGGCAATGATTTGGGTTGGATTGCGCAAGGCTAGGATTGTATGGTTGGGCGAATTTGGAGAAATTAGGGAGAAATTGGTACCAATCAGGGGTGCACTGTGGCTAGAATTTTCTTGTAGTGCGATTTGTAAGGATAATTTTTGATTGATTATGGATGCACCGTGGCTAGGGTTTTAGGGTTTTTATTTTTTGGAGAAATTATGGACAAATTGGTAGGGATTGGTACTGATTAGGGCTGAACCGTGGCTAAATTGTATTGATTACATGCTTGGTAGATTTCGAATGGTTGCAACCTTTTCATGTGGATCGACAAGTACCAGCAGTGCTTAGTGGACATGGGGTTTCTTCATGAGGACACTACATGCCTTGAGGATGCCATTCCAGAGCTGCTCGAAGTTACATCCGACCTCAAGGAAGGCTACGACTCTATGAAGGGTGAGTTGGACGCTCTGAGGGCCAGCGGTGTCGGGTTCAAGGAAGATATAAATGCGTTGAAGGCTTTTGCTTGCAATGGGGATGCGAAGTTGAGCAAGCTCACGAAGATAGCAGAGATGCAGATGGTTGTGAATGCATACTTGGTTTATTCCTTTTCCTGACAGTGTGCATTGTGTTTGCAAAGTAGGCAGTGCCCTATGCCCTATGTAATGGATGTTAGTTTGCTTTTGCCTAGGTGTAATGAATGCTTATGCAATGGTAATGTATTGTGATGGATGCTTATGCTTATGCAATGCAGACTTATGGACACACAACCAGGTTAGGAAGATCACCTATTGCCCTCTGCAGCTGTCTCATGAACCATGTCCAGTTATCCTCACTTTCTCCATCAATGAACCCAAATGCTACTAGGAACATCTAGTTATGATCGTCTAAAGCTATACAGGATGCTAAATGCTCATTCCACTTTCCATTAAGAGCAGTTGAGTCTATACTAATGTATGGTCTACATCCCTCAAAAAACCCTCAATGCAGGGTCTAAATGCAATAAAGAATCTGTGGAAGTACATATTACCTTTCACTCTCTTACTGTCAATCTCAACGATGCTTCTTGGGGACCTCAACTCAACCTCAGCCTTGAAGTTCTACAGAAACTAAAAGCTCTGTCCCAGCACCCATATAGTTCATCCACCACCTTTTGTCTCCCCTTCCATACCATATCATATCCCATGGTAACATTGTAATCATCTTGCAGCTTTTCTTGCATCTCCTTGGCTCCCATGTTGGGATGGTCCCTCGGTACAGATAATGCCCTGTCTGCTACCCAGGACTTGGATGCCATACTAGTCTTGATCCTATTTCTTGAATAACATAGATGATCATTGACTATCTTGGTCACTTGCAAAAATAATAACAACATTAAGTACATACAAATCAGGAAAATAGATCATGTATGCAACATTAAGGTTTAGCAACAAAGTAATTACCCTGATAGCTTTCGTATCTGCAGTCCTGCGAGCTACAATTCTCCAATGGCATCCTTCAGCCCTACATTTCCCAATGAACCTAGTAGGGTCAGTTTTCTAAGTGAAAATGTCAAGCTGCTCATTTATAGCATACTGCCTAGTGGCTAATCTAAAATCTTTCATGGATGGAAACATGTTGCCCATCTCCATCTTGGGATGATCCCTGTCATAGTTGATATGCTACTCCTCGGGTATGTCATCATCCACAGGTATAGATGCCCCTCCAGTCCCTTCCACAGGTACAACACCTGAATCACCCTTGCTATAGCTATGTCAGATTCCTCCCTCAAGCCCAAAAGAACAAACATGTCATCCTCAGTCATAGCAATATCTGTATCCAATTCCTTAGGTCCTTGATCAATATTAATAGTAGACCAGTCCACCCTAACTAGGGAGGACAAGTCATTTCCTTCGTAGGGAGCCTCATCAACTGCTGCTGCTGGAGTAACATCTGCTACTACTGCTGCAGTAGTAGTCCCAGCATAATCATTCACCAAGGGTTCGACTGTAACACTAGACTGGCTAGACAGATAAGAAGCTTTGTCTACTATTTCAACTAAGAAGCAAACCCATTTCGTTCTGATGCGGCCGTTGAATACATCCAACAATTCAAAGGTGTGTTGAACTCTTTCCATCCCACCACCACACTCCAAATTATTGCACCAAACATGGGCCTCCTGAGATGATCCCCAACTTGTCTTCTCTCCCAACTGTCCCATCAACTTATCAAAGGTAAACACACGCAAATCAACAACCCATTCCAGATCTTGTCGTCTGTATCTGCGCTGGCTGTCGTCGTCAAGCTTGGCAAAGTAATGTGGAACTCTAACAGCTACTGTAAAGGTTCTGTCAGGTTCAATCCTACTCGACATTCACATGAATAGATTATTACGGTTAGGGGGGGACTTCAACGTTCTATACTTCGTTTCACTGAGCTAAGATGGGGGTGGGGAGGGTGCTAAAAGAGTACATCGAAACCAAACGAAGCGGACTAGACCTACCCATTTGGGTCCACTGCGGGCGCTCCTCCACCCACAACATCCTCCACTACGTGCGCTCCTCCACCAACGGGCCCCCTCACGACACGCGCTGCTCCACCAATCGAAGCCTCCATAAAGCTCAAACCGGCTCCCTCCCACAAAGCTAGGGTTTAAACATTCACCATATATATCAAACCAACTCAACAACGAAAAAAAGGAAAGACGAAGACAAAAGGCTTCAGTTCGAGAGTATACCTGCTGAGCCCTAAGCCATCACCAGATTTCACCCACCGCACGGCTCTCTGAGATGGTCGCGCCGAGAGAGAGGAGGGGCAGAGGGTGTGATCAAGCGAGCGAGCGAGAGAGAAGAAGTGGTCGAGACTGAGGAAGCGCAGCGGGGGTGAAGGCTAGACCCAGCCAGGTCTAGGACTGCTGAACCGACCGGAGGGGCAAAGGGGATCTTTCACATGTGGGATAGGATGATTAAACTGGGAATATGAATAAAATATTCTAAACGGGCAAATTAACGAAGTGAGAATGAAAGTTGTGGCAAAAAACTATTGCATCAAACTTAATGGTATTCTACGTAAACTAACACAAATATGTGGGATTCTGGCAATTGTCTCCAAATCAAACCACTATAGAAAACTATAAAACTCCACGACGGCAAGCTCATCCCCTTCTTTGGCTACACCGAGGGACGACCGGCGGCGAGTGGTGGCCAGAGTTAAGTCTTTTGGATTCACTAAGCCCCCAAACCATAGAAGGTTGCATGGGGCAACGGTGATGAGGGAGAGGAAGAGGCAGGGGAGCGGCAAAGGGTATCGCTAGCCACAGGTGGTGGATGCAATGGGACATGGGTAGCAGAGCGGTAGGTAGTCGCTGGCGCCGGTAGTTGCAATGGGAGGTGGTCGTCAAGGTGAGGATAGAGCGACGGAAGCGGAGACGAAGGCGGGAGGCGGCGTTCTGTCGAACGCAGAGGAGGAGGAAAACGAAGAACACATGGATGGAAGTCTATGAGGCCACGGTTGTTGGGGCTAAACAATGCAATTACCAAAAGTTCAGCACCTTTACTTGTAGTGAACCAATGAGGATGACTTCAACCAACAGATAAGCATCGGAATTAACAATAACAATATGCACAAAGTGACACAGCGATTTACGTGAAAACCTCCTCAATGTGAGGAAAACCACGGGGCTTGCACAGCCAACTCCCAAATCTTCCACTATAATCAACAATGGGTACAAAGAGTCTTCTCTAGAACATCTAGAGGTACATTACAGAAGCAACAACATCATCAAGATATAATCTTGGTATCATCATCAATAACCATACACAATTAACAAGAGGTATACTAATAGCCAACCAGAGGAAAAACAGTTTCTGTCCCCTTCGGTTATCAGTTCATATCTCACAAACCACAGATCCAAACTGCATGAAACTTGGTAGGAATGTGGATCCACGAGTCCCTAACATTCTTTCCAAATTTCAGCCAAATCGGACAAAGTTTCACCACTCAAACAGGACTTCTACCAGATCTGCTCAGTACTGAATCTGCTGCTACCCGAACTGACAAAACCCCCCTCAAATCAGGTGTTCCACTCAACCAATCCTCAATCCAACCGTACAAATCAAAGATCTACGAGTCAGGAACTCACAAACCAAATGTGAGGCAGATCCGACCACGTTTGCTACTCCGATCGTTGTCTTGATGAAGACTGTGCAGATCACCCGAGATGGGATAGAGCTTCTCTTCTTCTTTTCTCTCTTTTCTCTTGTTTTGGTTGTGTGCAAATGCTTCCTCTCTGCCTCTCCTACCTTGCAGCAGCAGATCAAGGAGATAGCTAGGGTTTTTCTTCCCCTCTCCAAGGAGGAGGCATCTCAACCATTCATTCTTAGGGTAATCAATGGTTGTCATTTCTTGGGCTTGTGGGCTGAGATGGGTCTTCATATGGAGGGATAGCCCAACAAACTCCCCTCCCGACATCATGGAGAGATTAACACCTCATCTCAATCATGCCAGCCATTTGCCGGCATACCTCGAGTTTCTCTCTCGTCACTACTTTGGTCAACATATCAGCCCCATTGTCGTCAGTGTGAACCTTCTCAAGCTGCATTTGCTTAGAACTCAACACCTCTTGAATCTAATGGTATCGAACATCAATATGCTTCGACCTTGAGTGGAAACTAGAATTTTTACTCAAGTGGATGACACTTTGATTATCACAAAACAACACATACTTGTCTTGATCAAAACCAAGCTCACCAACAAACCTTTTCAGCCATAATAACTCCTTGCTCGCCTCTGTCGCTGCAATGAATTCACTTGATTGTAGACAATACCACACATTTCGCAACTTACTTTTCCATGACACACTCCCCGAATATGTAATCGGTACCACAAGTAGATTTTCTCGCTATCAACATCTCCGGCCATATCTGCATCCGTGTATGCAACTAACACGGGCTCTCTTTTTCCAAAGCAAAGCTTCATCTTTGTGCTGCCCCGGAGATATCTCATTATCCACTTCACGGCTTCCCAATGCGGCTTTCCAGGATTTGATATAAATCGCTCACTTGTACTAATCGCATGAGCGATGTCCGCCTTGTACACACCATAGCATACATTAAGCTTCCAATTCTTTGAGGCATATGGAACATTCTCGCATTTCCTTCTTCATCTCATCAAGAGTGGGACATTGCTTGGTGCTCAATTTGAAATGAGCTGCAAGTGGATAGCTCACAGCTTTTGCATTGTCCAACCAAAACTTCTTAAGTACCTTCTCAATGTACTTCTCTTGTGACAGGTACAACTTGTTGGAGTTTTTATCCCTCTCAATTCTCATACCAAGAATTTGCTTTGCTGGCCCCAAGTCCTTCATAGCAAAGAACTTGCTCAACTCTTTCTTCAGCTTTGCAATCCTAGAGACATTGTTGCCAACAATCAAGATATCATCAACATAGAGCAACAAGATGATAAAATCATCACCTGAGAATCTCTGAAAGAACACACAATGATCTGTGCTACACCTATTGTAGCCTTGCTCCCCCATAACAGATTCAAACTTCATGTACCATTGTCTTGGTGCTTGTTTCAGGCCATAAAAACTTTTCTTTAGCTTGCACACATAGTCTTCTTTGCCCTTCTTAACAAACCCTTCAGGCTGCTCCATGTATATCTCTTCCTCCAAGTCTCCATGAAGGAAGGCTGTTTTCACATCCATTTGCTCAACCTCCAAGTTGTGACTAGCTGCAATGCCAAGAACCACCCGAATGGATGTCATCTTCACCATCGGAGAAAAGATCTCATCAAAGTCAATTCTCTTCCTCTGGCCAAATCCTTTCACAACTAGCCTCGCCTTGTATCTTGGATGTGATGTGTGCTCTTCTTGCTTGATTCTATAGACCCACTTATTCTTGAATGCCTTCTTGCCCTTTGGCAACTTCACTAACTCATATGTATTATTCTTATGCAAGGAATCCATCTCCTCTTGCATAGCTTTCATCCACTCCTTCTTGTGCTCATCTTCAATTGCTTCTGCAAAGCACTCAGGTTCTAAATCATCAGACAATAACACCACATAATCATCTGAGAAATACCTGCTAGAAGGTCTACATACTGTGGTGGATCGTCTAAGTGAAACTTCTGGTATTGGTGGTTGTTGATCATGATCATCAAATTCAACATCAAAATCGTGCTGCTGGGGAGTATTCTCACCACCTGTACCATGCACATCATCTTGTGCATCATCTGCAACATCGCCTTCAGCTTGTTGTGGAGCTGGAGCTGCAGGAACTGGGTCTAAATTAACCATGCCTTGCTGTTGAGGAACTTGCACCTTTGCCTTCACAATATCCTCAATTGTCTGGTCCTCAACAAACACAACATCACGACTTTTGACAACCTTCTTTGCTATAGGATCAAGCAGCTTGTAGCCGAACTCATCCAAACCATAGCCAAGGAGTATGCACTGTCGTGTCTTTGCATCAAGTTTGGACCTTTCATCTTGAGGAATATGAACAAATACCTTGCACCCAAACACTTTCAGGTGATCATAGGAGACATCCTTGTTGTACCACACCCTGTTAGGAACATCTCCCTGCAAAGGATAACATGGTGAGAGATTAACAAGATAAACTGCAGTCATCAAAGCCTCACCCCAATAAGACTTTGGCAGCCTTGCATGTGACAACATGCATCGAACTCTCTCCACCAATGTCCTGTTCATCCTCTCAGCAACGCCATTTAGTTGTGGTGTCTTAGGAGGAGTAAATTGATGTCTAATTCCTTGCTCCTTGCAATATGCATCAAATGGCTCAATATATTCTCCTCCATTATCAGTGCGAATGCACTTTATCTTCTTCTCGCTTTCTCTCAATCGAGGCTTGGAATTGCTTGAATGTATTCAGCACTTGACTTTTGGACTTCAAGGGATAAACCCAAACTTTCCTAGAAGAATCATCAATGAAAGTGACAAAGTACTTAGCACCACCAATTGACCTTACCGACATCTTGCACACATCGGAATGCACCAAATCCAGCAACTTTGGCTTCTTGTGAGGAGGTTGACTTTTGAAAGCAACCCGGTGTTGCTTCCCTACTAGGCAATCTGTACAACGCTTCAATTGCACACTTGAAATCCCTAACAAGAGATTCTTCTTCACTAGCACAGCCATACCCTTCTCACCCATGTGCCCAAGCCTCTTGTGCTATAGAACACAAGGATCATCATGTCCTAATGTATTGATAGAAACACAAGAGAGTTTAGCATGGACATGATACAAGAGTGAAACCATTTTACCTCTTGCAAATACCATGCTGCCCTTGGTGAGCTTGTACTGTCCATTTTCAAATCTGCTAGAATACTTCTCATTATCAAGCAATCCCACTGAAATTATGTTGAGCCGCAAATCTTCAACATGTCTCACAGACTTGAGAATTAGTAGTGTACCATTAGTTGTCTCTAAATGCACATCTCCCTTTCCAATGATTTGAGCACGATCATTGTTTCCCATCTTCACAATTCCAAAATCACCAGCAACATAATTTGTGAAGAGCCTTCTATGAGATGTAGTATGTATGGTAGCACCACTATCAGGTATCCAAGTCATGTCATCATCACCCACAAGGTTGATGGCTGCATCATCAGAAACAACAGTTATACTTTCTTCAACAGTGGTACCAATCTTGCCATCATCATTTTTAGCAATGACTACCATCATGTCCTCAACCGCTGAAGTAATGCGACCAACATCACTGTCACTATCACTATCTTGTTTCTGTGCCTTCTTCTTTTTCTTCTTGTTCTCCCGCTTGAGCTTTCGACAGAACTTTCTAATATGTCCCTTCTCATGGCGTTGATAGCACTCAACATCCAAAATTTTTCTCTTGACTTGCTTCTACTTTCAGCTGAATTCTTCGGACCTCGGCTCTTGCTTCTCCCCCGTGACTCGGTGAACAACACCTCGGGTTGTGAGGAGGAACTCTCCCTTTCAGCAAGTTTTTTTGACTCTTCATTTATCACTTTGGTCTTCACAAGGTTCCAAGATAAAGTACCATTTGGAGCTGAATTGCACAAAGTGACTTTGAGAGTTTTCCAAGTATCCAAGAAAGAACCAAGTAGTAGCAAAGCCCTAACCTCATCATCAAATGTGATGCCCATGGAAGATAGCTGATTTATAATACCTTGAAATGCATTCACATGATCAGCCACAGAAGTGTCATCTGGTACCTCAAATGCATCAATTGCTTGATCAAGAACATCTTATTGGTACCTTCCTAGCATACAATTCTTCCAATTTCTGCCATAAGGAGCGTGCATGTGTCTCATCACTGATATGGTTCAACACATTATCATCGACCCACTGTCGAATGAACCCACAAGCTTGACGATGAAGTACCTTCCACTCATCATCAGTTTGTCATCTAGCTTCTAGGTGGCAAATACTGGCTTGTAATACTTTTTCACATAGAGAAAGTCCTCCATCTTACCTTTCCAAGCTTGGTAGTTTGTACCATTCAGAGATATCATCCTGCTGGTATTCACCTCTATCTTTCACTGCAAGACAATCACCAAAGCAAACACAAGCTCTGATACCACTTGTTGGGGATAAACAATGCAATTACCAAAAGTTCAGCACCTTTACTTGTAGTGAACCAATAAGGATGGTTTCAACCAACATATAAGCAGCGGAATTAACAATAACAATATGCACAAAGTGACACAATGATTTACGTGGCAAACCTCCTCAATGTGAGGAGTAAAAACCATGGGGCTTGCACAGACCACTCCCAAATCTTCCACTATAATCAACAATGGGTACAAAGAGTCTTCTTTAGAACTTATAGAGGTACATTACAGAAGCAACAACATCATCAAGATATAATCTTGGTATCATCATCAACAACCATACACAATTAACAAGAGGTATACTAACAACCAACCAGAGGAAAAACAGTTTATGTCCCCTTCGGTTATCAGTTCATATCTCACAAACCACAGATCCAAACTGCATGAAACTTGGTAGAAATGTGGATCCACGAGTCCCTAACATGCTGTCCAAATTTCAGCCAAATCGGACAAGGTTTCACCACTCAAATAGGACTTCTACCAGATCTGCTCAGTACTGAATCTGCTGCTACCCGAACTGACAAACCCCCCCTCAAATCAGGCGTTCCACTCAACCAATCCTCAATCCAACCGTACAAATCAAAGAGTCAGGAACTCACAAACCTAATTTGAGGCAGATCCGACCACGTTTGCTACTCCGATCGTCGTCTTGATGAAGACTGTGCAGATCACCCGAGATGGGACAGAGCTTCTCTTCTTCTTCTTCTCTCTTGTCTCTTGTTTTGGTTGTGTGCAAATGCTTCCTCTCTGCCTCTCCTACTTTGCAGCAGCAGCTCAAGGAGATAGCTAGGGTTTTTCTTCCCCTCTCCAAGGAGGATGTATCTCAACCATTCATTCTTAGGGTAATCAATGGTTGTCATTTCTTGGGCTTGTGGGCTGAGATCGGTCTTCATATGAAGGGATAGCCCAACAACGGTTTCTCTGATGAGGTTTTCACGTGGAATGGTGGCCTTCCGTATGCTCAACTCCAATCTAGTTCACGCCTGCTCCGTTGGAATCTTCCAATAAGGTAATCTAGAAAAGAACAAGAAAAAGAAGAATCCTGTAATTAGGAATATATCCCACCAAAGCTCTGAGAGTATCTCTATATCTACCTCGTCGAACTATAGCATTGATTTCCAATTTAACATCTCTAAAGCACGCGTTGTTCATGTCATTTCAGTAGCAAGATTACTGCTCCTAACACTTCAAAAGTTTTAACCTTATGGTACCCCACTTGCTGCATTTGCAAATCTAACTGTGGTCGGAGAAGGAAACGGTAGGAGCCAAGAACTGCCCCTACCTGCAGATGTCTGCATCCTGCAAGGTTGGGGTGCAGGGATGACGGAACCAGGTCAGGGACCAACCAATCCTGCATTGCTGGAAGACGATTATCACCTCAGCTTTGCACATGGGATACGATTCAGCTGGCAGGGCTTGACTAATTGCAAAACAGTTTGCATAAATAACAAGAGGCCAGAGAATTCAACTCCACTGGATCAAGGGCCAGACTTTTCTTGCCATGCTACCCCATCCAGCTTGTTTGCAAGCGGCAATCATTGTCCGATTCAGAAGAGTCTGAATCCCTGTGCATCATCATCTGTGTACGTTGCATGACGGCATAAGGCACCGAGTTCATAATCTCATCATTATGAAGATAGTTCAACGGACAAAGATACTATTACATCACAACACCAGAGAGAAAATCGACAAAATATCTAAGAAAATTCAATTACATCATCATCGTCGTCGTCATCACTCATGTCTCTAGATGGCGAGCCTCATCTCATCAATTGCCCCACAAACTGATAAATAGCATAGGTTTTACTAGTAGCACTTTCTGATTAAACAAGACCATCCGATGCATTCTGAAGACCAGCAGAGTGCAGGAGCACTGCCTTAATGTCTTCAGGCATAAGTCCAGGACCATTCCTGCATTGCTGGAAGACAAAAGTACAGAACAGACATAAACAGGGTCAATAACGGTAGGATTTGATCAAATACATCTGAAAACGTACAAAGCCGAGAGGATTCATATGCACTGCCGATTAAAAAAAAAAGCTAAGGATGTGAGAATTACAAACCTCAGCACGGAAAACATCCATTGCAAACCCATTGAAACAGCTGATGACCGCCTGCTCAATGTCAAGACCAAGGCCGTCAAGGGCCCTCATTGTAGACAGCAGAATGCCTGGCCTACGTGCGCAGAACATGTGGATATTGACTGCCTGCCCTTCTCTCATCCTAACTTCAACCTAAGCAAACAAGAGGGAGCTGAATTTCACTCGATGCCAATATGCCGTTCTTAACAACAAGGCCCAAAGGATCAAGTACTTGTGCAGAGAATATGGATTGTAAAAGTACTCCATAGCTGAGGCTAATATCCAGGTTCATCAAGCCTGAGCACTAAAACGTGCTTGGATATCAAAGAATTAAACGAGGTACCCAACTTAATTCATGACCAAATTTGGACTAACCGTGGCTTGTTGACCACTAGGGCTAGGAAATGAGGTTGGGCACAGTTCCTCCTTGACGCTTCCAGGAAATGTCTGCAAGGTGGGTGTTGACGGATGAAAGCTAGCTGATGTTGGTCCAGAAAGTGAAGAGCTAGGAGCAGACTCAAGTTCATTGTGAAGATCGTTGATCCTCTGCAGGAGTTCCTTCAAGTATTCAATTGCATCACCAAGGATAGAAGCTCTATCCATCTGCCACAGCAGAAGAAAGCCGGTGATGAGCAAAGAAACTAGTACAAATTAACATGAAATCGATGCAAACATCGTTGGTATTAAGAATACTTGGACACAACTGTGTTGTACTGCTACACTGAGAAAAAGAGTACATAGTACAAGGTGCTGAATTGTTAGACTGCAATTTGTCATATATCCCCAGAACTGTACTTCAAGTCTTTCTTTATTGTTCAAAACCATTTTGATCATCGTGAAAAAAGGAAGTTTATGACGTAAAACAACTGCAGAAAACTGAACATGCACACTTTCCACACCGAAGCTTCCAAGTGCAGGACTTCGTCAAGGAAACCAACAAAAGTTAGAGACAAAACCTCCAACACGAATAACTATAAAAAAACAGAAAGAAAAAGAATTTGTGAGCTATCTGTTGACGGGTCGCTTTCGACTACATCTTGTGCATGACACTGTTAAACTTGCACCATTGAGTCTAGGCATGTCTCAGAATTACAGGTCCCCTTAACCTCAAGCGGCAACAAAAAGAAAAGGCGTTCGAGTATAATTTCAGAACAGAAATCTACAATCGTCCAGCAAACTGAAAAGGAATTCCTTATGGTACTAAAGTTTCATGATCGAATTTTGCAGTTTAGCTTACAGAGTAATCAAAAGCATATGGCCGTGTGGATACAATTTGTAAACGCTGTTTAGAACGAATCTGGTTGCTGCTATCCTACACTAAAGCTGGAACAACAGAACAGTAGGCGTGCCATAGATCTGCCAAAAAGGGGTGCTTTGGGGATCTAAGTTCAGTGACAATATTCAAGAATTCACCACCAAAATACACACCAATTTCAGTGACAATATCACAATGCACTCCTATACTGGTATAACTCAAGAACAGAAACACAATAAAACCGAATAGTATAGCAGATATGGGAAGTAACTGATTAAATAACAAAGGGCGGGAGCATTCGTCACCTTGCTGATCTTGGGCACCACTGAGCGCAGCATGTAGAGGCGGTCATTGAGCTTCTTCCGGCGCCGCCGTTCCGCCATGAGGTTCTTGGCCGGCATCCCCTTCTTCTTGCCCCTCCCGTTGCCGTTGCCGTTGCCGTTCCCGCCACCTCCCGCCGCCACGGCTGCGGCATTCTCCAGCGGGGCCGAGACCACCCCCACAGAGGAGGCGTCCACGCTCTGCTCAATCTCGTCCTCCTCGTCCCACCCCATCCCGCCGGAAAACGCCGGAGGCGCCAAGAACCCACCTTTCTGGCCCGCCGGCGCCGGCGATGGCTGCCCGAGGAACGGCGGCGCGTCGTCGAAGGGGTTGGAGGACTGGAAGTCGTGGAAGGCGGAGAGCGTTGGCGCGGCCGCGGAGGACGACGGGAAGGCCCCGTGGAGGTCGAACAGCGCGGATGAGTCCATGGTGAGGAGCAGCGAGGTGGAGTTCGGCGTCGAGAGGACGTCCCTGGCGAAGGGGAACGCCGGGAAGGAGGCGGCAGCCATCGCGTCCGACGCGAGGTACGCCCAGTCGCCGGCGCCGGCCCCGGCGCCCACTCCTGCGAGGTCGTCCAGCTTCCCCGCCCCCGCCCCCGCACCCGCCGAGTCCTCCATGGCTTCGTGCTCCCTTCGCTTCTGCTTCTTGTTTGCTCGCTTATCCTTTCGTGCGCACCTCTCCACTGGGAGAGCACTAGTACCCTAGTAGCAAAGGCCAACCGTATGAGATGGCGATGGTACGACAGAGAGGCTTAATTTTGCGCCTTTAACGTGCGTGTTGCCGAGGGAATGAGCAAGCGGATGCAAGGAAGACCATCCACCACCACCATGAGCATGGACGAGTGAGCGAATGAATGCCCAAGGACGCAAGATCTGAAAGGGAGTGAAGAATAAATAAGAGCAAAAGCAAGGCATGGTGGCAAGGCAAAGAAGAGCGGCACCCAGGCTTCCCGTGACATCTCTAAAAACCATTTTGACAAACCCCCCCTCTCCTAAGCAAACGAGGCGAGGCGTCAATTCTAGCGCGTATGCGTGTGCAATCTGCGTAGGCGCGCGCCACCAGTCACCGCCGGCCCGCGGGTGCCCTCCTCCCCCACACAACCAACCAATCGATCCGTCCGACCTGATAAATCTCGTTTCAACGAAAGATGGACCCGGATCGGCTGCAGCCGTGCGGTCGCTGTATGCCTGTACTACTAGATCGCCACCATAATGATCTAGGTCGTTTGAAGAGTTTTTAGCTTAAATGATATTGTTAGACGTTAAAACTACAAAAATATCATCACAGATCTACTGAGCTACCACGCTCAATGGCGTAGCTGGTCACCTCGAACCGGCTTGATTTTGGGTATAAATCTAAATTGTTCATTTTTTTTTTCTAATTTTTCAAAGAAAATAAGGATATCCTCGACCTCAGGCTATTACCCCGACAGCCCCAGCCCTCCCTGCCGCGCAACAACCGCCCTGCTGTATAACACAGATAGAGCTATGGCGCAACGATACTTCTTTCAAGAGTTCGAGCAAAACTGGAGGCGTTTTCGCATGTGGTATCCGTGCAGGGCAAGTTTGAGTTGCGTTCTGTCTGTTGGGGTCTGGAAATCCATGGCATGTGACGAGCGAAAAGGACCGACAGGGCAGGCTTATGCTTTGTAAATTTGTTGCAGGAAGCAACAGCTTCCTCATTGTGGATATATTGAACTGGATAACACAGTAAGCATGGGGACATAATCACAAATTCACAATTACCGGATGAAGTGAGGTCACCGTCAACTTGCCAGGACAAAACAATTACACATTTCACAAAGCTATTTTAACAACAGATAAATGGGCCGCGCATGCACTACACAAGCTCATCAGAAATTTGTTGATCAATACCCGATGATTGACGCACCACTCAGAGCTTCGATGATGGCAACCACCTTGAGACCTGCTGGGAACCAGAGTTCCCATTACTCCAAAATTGGGATGATACACCTAGCATAAACATCCATGACGCATGCCTATTGGTTCTCAAGTGCCGAAGAGGCATGATCTATGTCTGCACGAGATCCCTCCCACAATTGCTGTTCTATGCCCAATTTCCTGAAACAAGGAAGAAAAATTAGAAAATTCAACAGATTGACAAACATATAATATAGGAGGGCGTACTAAAAATGCTTTTGTAAAGCCACCTTAACTGGTTTACGCATACATTTATAACAATCATTTGGTTCCCTACAAAAGTGGCTTGGCTTCAAGAGCAATACAATAGCTTGATCATTCAGATTTCAGAGTAAGTGGCATGCTGTTAAAATGAAAATCCATCCCATGAACATCATGCTAATCAAATAATGAGATAAATTAGTACCTTAACAGGGTTATCTGCCAATACTTAGTTTTTCAATAATGGGTAATAGAACAAGCATCATACCATCTATAGCATCATGAGAATTTGGAGCCTGCGCGTTGCGACCAATCCAAAACTGAAGCCGTTCGTCAGCAATATCTTCCTCAATACCATGAGTCTTGGCTCTTCTCCAGAAGTATATATGCCATGCCTGCATTTGGTATGGAGTCCATAAATAAAGGGTAATAATCAGAAGAAATCAAACAGTCCACATTGCCGAAGGCTCACCTGCTTAAAGCTAACATCCTCCGCCTCTTCTGGGCCAAGGTCTGCAATATGTTAAATACTTTCAGGTTGAATTGAAGTACAAACCCGGTTGAAATGTTTACATATAATACAAGCTCAAAACACAGTAAAAAAGGTTAAGTCCACAGAAATAATCTATTAGGCAAAGGGAAGAAGTATTACCAAATGCCTCCAAGTATTTAGGTTCGCCGGGTGATTTAAAATCTGCATAGATAGAAATGAATTTACAACTTGCTTAGTTAAAATGCAAGCAAGACAGAAATCAATGTAAATGGAGTCACAGACAATTGTCCCTGTGAAAAGAAATAAGGTGGATGCACCTGTAGATGGTAACATACAATCAATAGTTCTTTGTTTCATGTAATGTCCACTACGAAGTCTGGGTGAGATGTTAATGAAACAATTATTGAAAAGAAGATCAATGCATATATAAGGGATTTGTGGTGTTTCAAACAGATACACCACATTATAGGATCCAACTGCAAATTAGCAGATATGCAAACCCAAAATTGTCACAAGACACACATTAGTTGATCTTTAATACTTAAAAGAAGGAATTGGTGGTCGTTCGTCCTCCTTCGTGCGACGTGAGCCGTTGGATCTATCTTCCTTCGTGGACGTGAGCCGTGGGATCCTTCTCGCATCGTCCCAACTCCCACCCCGTCGTCCCACCCACGTACGAGTAAAATTCGCAAAACCGCCACCTAACCCATCCACGCCGCGAGCCCCTCGCCTGCTGCCCTTATTCGCCCCCGCCGAGTCCTCCATGGCTTCGTGCTCCCTTCGCTTCTGCTTCTTGTTTGCTCACTTATCCTTTCGTGCGCACCTCTCCACTGGGAGTATCGAGTCGATCCCTTGGCTTGGCTTCTTATAGGAGCGGAGGGGGACGGGTTGGTTAGTTTCGTAGGCTTGTGGTAGTGTGCTGCTTTGTTATACACATCAGAAACTATCACACGCACGAAAGAACTTTTGAATTCGTATTTGTAAAAATAATTACATGTGAGCTGTATTTACACATATAGCATTGTTACTGTAAAGTACTGTTATGCGACAACACCTCCCCGCGCGCCACATCAGCCGTTGTCGTATGGCCGCCGCCACGTAGTCTCCCCAACTAGCCCCACCTGTTCATCGAGTACTGATTATCGAGTATTGTTCATCGTTTTTGACTGTATGAGGAGATTCGACTACACGACTACCTGGTCGGAAGGTTTCATCTACCTGGTCGGAGGAGGTTCGACTACACGACTACCCAGTCGAAAGGTTTCAACTACCTAGTCGGGGGAGATTCGACTACACGACTACTTGGTCGAAGGAGGTTCGATGAACAGTACTCGATGAGCCAGAGCCAGCCCAACATCCTCTGTTTTCACTCTCACCGCGGCGCGTGGTGGCTGGCTGACTGAGGTGGTTGCCGGTAGCTGTCGGGAGGGCACGTGGCGGTGCGAGAGGCGTTGCCGCACGGCCACCGTGCGGCAGCGGACTGCGTGGCGAGCGGTGAGAGGCCTCCGCACGGTGGTCGTGAAGCATTGGTGTCAATACTGCAAATAGAACTCGTGAGTGGTCAATAGTACAAATACACATCGAAAAGATGCTATATTAACCTAAAACTCTCACACGCTGGTATTTTAGTAGCACGTCATAAACTTGCATCGCATGGGTTGTTTCTTTTTTTTTGTGTTTGGTTTGGTTTTTGCAAGTAGAGCAGCTATTTTTCGGTGACGAGGCACATGTGAGATAGACAAAACAGACCAAATAGTAAACAAGAAAAGTATGAGAATCCTGTGCGCCGATTTTGTTGCTTGAATGGTTTTATATGGAACGTAGGTAATTGCGAGTAGTAAAATTTTGTTTGCTTCTTTCTACTTTGAGGGAAAATAGGGGAAAAAAAGAGAGTAAAGTACAACATTTGATGGATGGTAATTTTTCCAATTTCGTTTCTATGTAATGTTGTGTGACAAAAACTGTTGCACCTAATAAAAAATGAGCTGGTAAAAGATACCAATTGAAGCTAAACATGGATGAAAGCAAATATTTACTTGTGACATAGGTTTGTTGAGAGGGGGAGAGAAAACACAAAGAGAGGTACACGTGTATAGCTCCCTACCGTATCCCACGGCCAAAAAGCTGGCTTCTGTTTCTAATATTTGGAAGGTGTTGCACAAAAGACAGAGATGTCTCTTGTTTGCTTGGCCGCAAGTAATAGCTGCCTTTTGCCACCCTAATTTGTCTTGGCTTTGGCTAATTTGCTTGATTTGCTCTGTTTCAAAAAAAAAAAACCCCTAGAGTACAAAAAGTTTGTTGGCAAAGTGTACTTATCTATATATGGTTCTAGACACGTAGGACTTTAAGAGAGTTGCTGCACTGAAACATGAAAACCCATCTATAACCCACCCAATAAGTAGTTGACGGTATATTTGAACTTTTAGTCTTTATTTATAAGTTTTTTTTAACGGTATTCTCAATTTATTACGGGTTGTCTATGCTTTTTATCTAATGGTTTAGATTAATTATGATTTAAATATGCTATGATTTGTAGTATAAATAGTAGAGTCACAAGTGGTAGAATTGTGATTACCCATACGGGGATCACAAGACACAAGAGTAGTATTTTCAACCCTAATTGAAAAAGTCCATAACACCTTCACGAATTTTTTTTATAAATACAAAGGAAAGTCTATTACACCCTTAACAAATCAACGGTTATATTTGATTTATACTACCACCATTTACATCACACCCCACTACGGCTGGATCAGGTATCGGTTACTTGCCTGCCTTGACCATATCCTTAATTATTCACGTTATAATCCAAGGATTAACTATAAATTCACACGAGCAATTGAAGGCCTCTCTGGAGGGAAAAAATACGTGGTAAAATTTTCGGAAAGGAGGTAAAAGTTGAGAGATCATTCTGTTCACGGTTTGAGAATGAGGGGTGGGTGCATGATTGAATTCCTACTCAACCCCTCGAGTGTGCGCGATGCAGCATCTCCAATTACAAGCTCTCTCGTGCATCCTGTGACGCTGCCGGAGCTGAGAAAAGATCATCGGGTGCAGCGCGAGGGAATGGAATTGGAGGGAGAACCGGAAAAAGTTTGCCCTGCCTATCAGGACTCACATGAGTTCCTTACTGTAAAGCAAGCGAGAGAGGAATTCCAAATTCAGTTGTTCTTTGCCTTTGGCCCGCCTAATTTGACATGGACAATGTGTACACTGACCTGGTGTAGAAGAAATTTACAAGCCGACAACTTGACGCGCTAGAGCAACATGTTGTTACTCCTCTGTTCTTTTTTACTTAATGTTTTTTTGGCTTTTCAAGGTTTCTGGGACGCGACTCGATCGACCGTTATTTTTTATAACTTTACGTAAAGATGTATTAATAAAAGTATAATATTATGAAAATATTTTTAACGATAAATATAATGATATAGTTTTTATATAGCCAATATAGATAGTTTTAAAGCTATGGACGGTCTAACTTATAGATTCTAGGAAGTTTAGTAAAAAGAACGGAGGGGTATATGACAGGAGAAATTACAAGCCGACAAGTTCAGGCGCTAATGCAATTTGTTGCTGTACGATGAAAGAAATTATACGTCTACACGCTAAATCAATTTGTTGTTATTCGATAAGAGAGATTGCAAGCCGGCACATTAATGATAAGAGAGATTGCAAGCCGACACTCTAATGCAGTATGTTGTTTTTCGATAAAAGAGATTACAAGTCGACACGCTAATGCAATTTGTTGTTATTCGATAAGAGATGTTATAAGTCAACACGCTAAAGCAATTTATTATTATTCGACAAGAGAAGTCTACGCGCCAAAGTAATTTGTTGTAACACGAGAAGTCGCAAGTCGGTTGGATTCCTAGTGTTATGCTTAGGTTTGGCTGAAGGATCTTACCAAGAATGCTAGATTCAATTGTGTCAGCATACGCATGCAATACGTACAGCCATTGCTGGAACACAAGTCTCATCACTTGTGTTTAAACCTCTGGACCTCATGTACATGTCTTACTGACAGGCCAGCCGCAACTTTCTAGATTTGATTAGATTGAAACCTTTGATTTGAGAGGCCCCACTTGTATCTGCAACTTGCAGGTGTTGCATACAAGTAGTAGAGCTGTCCATTTATACCTTTACTAATATTATTTTTAGAACTAAACCAACATCAACACAAAGCACATGCATTCATGCTGAGGCCACTGTGTCCAACAAAACCCTGATTTTGTAACACATCTGCAGAGACTGAATGTTCTACTTGTAATCCATGGAGCAGCCATGAAGTAATCTGCAGAGACCGAATGGTGTACCCTCAATAAAAACACATTTGGTTTTGATTCATTTGAATTTTGTATTTCCCTACGCTAACATTACACACCAAGCTAGCTACGAGCTGCCAAACTAGCCAGGCCGGCCTAGAGAGCACTAGTACCCTAGTAGCAAAGGCCAACCGTATGAGATGGCGATGGTACGACAGAGAGGCTTAATTTTGCGCCTTTAACGTGCGTGTTGCCGAGGGAATGAGCAAGCGGATGCAAGGAAGGCCATCCACCACCACCATGAGCATGGACGAGTGAGCGAATGAATGCCCAAGGACGCAAGATCTGAAAGGGAGTGAAGAATAAATAAGAGCATAAGCAAGGCATGGAGGTTGCATGGGGCAACGGTGATGAGGGAGAGGAAGAGGCAGGGGAGCGGCAAAGGGTATCGCTAGCCACAGGTGGTGGATGCAATGGGACATGGGTAGCAGAGCGGTAGGTAGTCGCTGGCGCCGGTAGTTGCAATGGGAGGTGGTCGTCAAGGTGAGTATAGAGCGACGGAAGCGGAGACGAAGGCGGCGTTCTGTCGAACGCAGAGGAGGAGGAAAACGAAGAACACATGGATGGAAGTCTATGAGGCCACGGTTTCTCTGATGAGGTTTTCACGTGGAATGGTGGCCTTCCGTATGCTCAACTCCAATCTAGTTCACGCCTGCTCCGTTCGAATCTTCCAATAAGGTAATCTAGAAAAGAACAAGAAAAAGAAGAATCCTGTAATTAGGAATATATCCCACCAAAGTTCTGAGAGTATCTCTATATCTACCTCGTCGAACTATAGCATTGATTTCCAATTTAACATCTCTAAAGCACGCGTTGTTCATGTCATTTCAGTAGCAAGATTACTGCTCCTAACACTTCCAAAGTTTTAACCTTATGGTACCCCACTTGCTGCATTTGCAAATCTAACTGTGGTCGGAGAGGGAAACGGTAGGAGCCAAGAACTGCCCCTACCTGCAGATGTCTGCATCCTGCAAGGTTGGGGTGCAGGGATGACGGAACCAGGTCAGGGACCAACCAATCCAATGCCCAATTATCACCTCAGCTTTGCACATGGGATACGATTCAGCTGGCAGGGCTTGACTAATTGCAAAACAGTTTGCATAAATAACAAGAGGCCAGAGAATTCAACTCCACTGGATCAAGGGCCAGACTTTGCTTGCCATGCTACCCCATCCAGCTTGTTTGCAAGCGGCAATCATTGTCCGATTCAGAAGAGTCTGAATCCCTGTGCATCATCATCTGTGTACGTTGCATGACGGCATAAGGCACCGAGTTCATAATCTCATCATTATGAAGATAGTTCAACGGACAAAGATACTATTACATCACAACACCAGAGAGAAAATCGACAAAATATCTAAGAAAATTCAATTACATCATCATCGTCGTCGTCATCACTCATGTCTCTAGATGGCGAGCCTCATCTCATCAATTGCCCCACAAACTGATAAATAGCATAGGTTTTACTAGTAGCACTTTCTGATTAAACAAGACCATCCGATGCATTCTGAAGACCAGCAGAGTGCAGGAGCACTGCCTTAATGTCTTCAGGCATAAGTCCAGGACCATTCCTGCATTGCTGGAAGACAAAAGTACAGAACAGACATAAAGAGGGTCAATAACGGTAGGATTTGATCAAATACATCTGAAAACGTACAAAGCCGAGAGGATTCATATGCACGGCCGATTAAAAAAAAAAGCTAAGGATGTGAGAATTACAAACCTCAGCACGGAAAACATCCATTGCAAACCCATTGAAACAGCTGATGACCGCCTGCTCAATGTCAAGACCAAGGCCGTCAAGGGCCCTCATTGTAGACAGCAGAATGCCTGGCCTACGTGCGCAGAACATGTGGATATTGACTGCCTGCCCTTCTCTCATCCTAACTTCAACCTAAGCAAACAAGAGGGAGCTGAATTTCACTCGATGCCAATATGCCGTTCTTAACAACAAGGCCCAAAGGATCAAGTACTTGTGCAGAGAATATGGATTGTAAAAGTACTCCATAGCTGAGGCTAATATCCAGGTTCATCAAGCCTGAGCACTAAAACGTGCTTGGATATCAAAGAATTAAACGAGGTACCCAACTTAATTCATGACCAAATTTGGACTAACCGTGGCTTGTTGACCACTAGGGCTAGGAAATGAGGTTGGGCACAGTTCCTCCTTGACGCTTCCAGGAAATGTCTGCAAGGTGGGTGTTGACGGATGAAAGCTAGCTGATGTTGGTCCAGAAAGTGAAGAGCTAGGAGCAGACTCAAGTTCATTGTGAAGATCGTTGATCCTCTGCAGGAGTTCCTTCAAGTATTCAATTGCATCACCAAGGATAGAAGCTCTATCCATCTGCCACAGCAGAAGAAAGCCGGTGATGAGCAAAGAAACTAGTACAAATTAACATGAAATCGATGCAAACATCGTTGGTATTAAGAATACTTGGACACAACTGTGTTGTACTGCTACACTGAGAAAAGAGTACATAGTACAAGGTGCTGAATTGTTAGACTGCAATTTGTCATATATCCCAAGAACTGTACTTCAAGTCTTTCTTTATTGTTCAAAACCATTTTGATCATCGTGAAAAAAGGAAGTTTATGACGTAAAACAACTGCAGAAAACTGAACATGCACACTTTCCACACGAAGCTTCCAAGTGCAGGACTTCGTCAAGAAACCAACAAAAGTTAGAGACAAAACCTCCAACACGAATAACTATAAAAAAACAGAAAGAAAAAGAATTTGTGAGCTATCTGTTGACGGGTCGCTTTCGACTACATCTTGTACATGACACTGTTAAACTTGCACCATTGAGTCTAGGCATGTCTCAGAATTACAGGTCCCCTTAACCTCAAGCGGCAACAAAAAGAAAAGGCGTTCGAGTATAATTTCAGAACAGAAATCTACAATCGTCCAGCAAACTGAAAAGGAATTCCTTATGGTACTAAAGTTTCATGATCGAATTTTGCAGTTTAGCTTACAGAGTAATCAAAAGCATATGGCCGTGTGGATACAATTTGTAAACGCTGTTTAGAACGAATCTGGTTGCTGCTATCCTACACTAAAGCTGGAACAACAGAACAGTAGGCGTGCCATAGATCTGCCAAAAAGGGGTGCTTTGGGGATCTAAGTTCAGTGACAATATTCAAGAATTCACCACCAAAATACACACCAATTTCAGTGACAATATCACAATGCACTCCTATACTGGTATAACTCAAGAACAGAAACACAATAAAACCGAATAGTATAGCAGATATGGGAAGTAACTGATTAAATAACAAAGGGCGGGAGCATTCGTCACCTTGCTGATCTTGGGCACCACTGAGCGCAGCATGTAGAGGCGGTCATTGAGCTTCTTCCGGCGCCGCCGTTCCGCCATGAGGTTCTTGGCCGGCATCCCCTTCTTCTTGCCCCTCCCGTTGCCGTTGCCGTTGCCGTTGCCGTTCCCGCCACCTCCCGCCGCCACGGCTGCGGCATTCTCCAGCGGGGCCGAGACCACCCCCACAGAGGAGGCGTCCACGCTCTGCTCAATCTCGTCCTCCTCGTCCCACCCCATCCCGCCGGAAAACGCCGGAGGCGCCAAGAACCCACCTTTCTGGCCCGCCGGCGCCGGCGATGGCTGCCCGAGGAACGGCGGCGCGTCGTCGAAGGGGTTGGAGGACTGGAAGTCGTGGAAGGCGGAGAGCGTTGGCGCGGCCGCGGAGGACGACGGGAAGGCCCCGTGGAGGTCGAACAGCGCGGATGAGTCCATGGTGAGGAGCAGCGAGGTGGAGTTCGGCGTCGAGAGGACGTCCCTGGCGAAGGGGAACGCCGGGAAGGAGGCGGCAGCCATCGCGTCCGACGCGAGGTACGCCCAGTCGCCGGCGCCGGCCCCGGCGCCCACTCCTGCGAGGTCGTCCAGCTTCCCCGCCCCCGCCGAGTCCTCCATGGCTTCGTGCTCCCTTCGCTTCTGCTTCTTGTTTGCTCGCTTATCCTTTCGTGCGCACCTCTCCACTGGGAGAGCACTAGTACCCTAGTAGCAAAGGCCAACCGTATGAGATGGCGATGGTACGACAGAGAGGCTTAATTTTGTGCCTTTAACGTGCGTGTTGCCGAGGGAATGAGCAAGCGGATGCAAGGAAGGCCATCCACCACCACCATGAGCATGGACGAGTGAGCGAATGAATGCCCAAGGACGCAAGATCCGAAAGGGAGTGAAGAATAAATAAGAGCAAAAGCAAGGCATGGTGGCAAGGCAAAGAAGAGCGGCACCCAGGCTTCCCGTGACATCTCTAAAAACCATTTTGACCCCCCCTCTCTCCTAAGCAAACGAGGCGAGGCGATCAATTCTAGCGCGTATGCGTGTGCAATCTGCGTAGGCGCGCGCCCCACCAGTCACCGCCGGCCCGCGGGTGCCCTCCTCCCCCACACAACCAACCAATCGATCCGTCCGACCCTGAGAAATCTCGTTTCAGCGAAAGATGGACCCGGATCGGCTGCAGCCGTGCAGTCACTGTATGCCTGTACTACTAGATCGCCACCATAATGATCCAGGTTAAGAGTTTTTAGCTTAAATGATATTGTTAGACGTTAAAACTATAAAAATATCATCACAGACCTACTGGGCTACCACGCTCAGTGGCGTAGCTGATCACCTCGAACCGGCTCAGCTGATTTTGGGTATAAATCTAAATTGTTCATTTTTTTTCTAATTTTTCAAAGAAAATAAGGATAGCCTCGACCTCAGGCTATTACCCCGACAGCCCCAGCCCTCCCTGCCGCGCAACAACCGCCCTGCAGAGAAGTTGTACTGTATAACACAGATAGAGCTATGGCGCAACGATACTTCTTTCAAGAGTTCGAGCAAAACTGGAGGCGTTTTCGCATGTGGTATCCGTGCAGGGCAAGTTTGAGTTGCGTTCTGTCTGTTGGGGTCTGGAAATCCATGGCATGTGACGAGCGAAAAGGACCGACAGGGCAGGCTTATGCTTTGTAAATTTGTTGCAGGAAGCAACAGCTTCCTCATTGTGGATATATTGAACTGGATAACACAGTAAGCATGGGGACATAATCACAAATTCACAATTACCGGATGAAGTGAGGTCACCGTCAACTTGCCAGGACAAAACAATTACACATTTCACAAAGCTATTTTAACAACAGATAAATGGGCCGCGCATGCACTACACAAGCTCATCAGAAATTTGGACAGGCCCATTGATCAACACCCGATGATTGACGCACCACTCAGAGCTTCGATGATGGCAACCACCTTGAGACCTGCTGGGAACCAGAGTTCCCATTACTCCAAAATTGGGATGATACACCTAGCATAAACATCCATGACGCATGCCTATTGGTTCTCAAGTGCCGAAGAGGCATGATCTATGTCTGCACGAGATCCCTCCCACAATTGCTGTTCTATGCCCAATTTCCTGAGCTCTGTTAGACCTCGCTCCACTGCAGTAACAAAAGTGAGTGTTCGGTAAAGCAGAATATGATGATGATAGCATCTTGGACCATAAAAGTTGGATGATGTGCATGAAACAAGGAAGAAAAATTAGAAAATTCAACAGATAGACAAACATATAATATAGGAGGGCGTACTAAAAATGCTTTTGTAAAGCCACCTTAACTGGTTTACGCATACATTTATAACAATCATTTGGTTCCCTACAAAAGTGGCTTCGCTTCAAGAGCAATACAATAGCTTGATCATTCAGATTTCAGAGTAAGGGGCATGCTGTTAAAATGAAAATCCATCCCATGAACATCATGCTAATCAAATAATGAGATAAATTAGTACCTTAACAGGGTTATCTGCCAATACTTAGTTTTTCAATAATGGGTAATAGAACAAGCATCATACCATCTATAGCATCATGAGAATTTGGAGCCTGCACGTTGCGACCAATCCAAAACTGAAGCCGTTCGTCAGCAATATCTTCCTCAATACCATGAGTCTTGGCTCTTCTCCAGAAGTATATATGCCATGCCTGCATTTGGTATGGAGTCCATAAATAAAGGGTAATAATCAGAAGAAATCAAACAGTCCACATTGCTGAAGGCTCACCTGCTTAAAGCTAACATCCTCCGCCTCTTCTGGGCCAAGGTCTGCAATATGTTAAATACTTTCAGGTTGAATTGAAGTACAAACCCGATTGAAATGTTTACATATAATACAAGCTCAAAACACAGTAAAAAAGGGTAAGTCCACAGAAATAATCTATTAGGCAAAGGGAAGAAGTATTACCAAATGCCTCCAAGTATTTAGGTTCGCCGGGTGATTTAAAATCTGCATAGATAGAAATGAATTTACAACTTGCTTAGTAAAAATGCAAGCAAGACAGAAATCAATGTAAATGGAGTCACAGACAATTGTCCCTGTGAAAAGAAATAAGGTGGATGCACCTGTAGATGGTAACATACAATCAATAGTTCTTTGTTTCATGTAATGTCCACTACGAAGTCTGGGTGAGATGTTAATGAAACAATTATTGAAAAGAAGATCAATGCATATATAAGGGATTTGTGGTGTTTCAAACAGATACACCACATTATAGGATCCAACTGCAAATTAGCAGATATGCAAACCCAAAATTGTCACAAGACACACATTAGTTGATCTTTAATACTTAAAAGGACTTGGTGGTCGTTCGTCCTCCTTCGTGCGACGTGAGCCGTTGGATCCATCTTCCTTCGTGGACGTGAGCCGTGGGATCCTTCTCGCATCGTCCCAACTCCCACCCCGTCGTCCCACCCACGTACGAGTAAAATTCGCAAAACCGCCACCTAACCCATCCACGCCGCGAGCCCCTCGCCTGCTGCCCTTATTCGCCCCCGCCGCCCCGTACCCTTCGTCTCGCCACCCGCTTGCTAGCCTTCGCCTGCGTCGCCCTCTCCTCCCTTCGCCGCGCGCGCTGCCGCCCGCCTCTCCCTTCTTCGCCGCTCCGCCCCGCATCCCCTCCTCCCTTCGATGGTCACCCCGCGCGACCATCCTCCCGCCGCGCGACGCCATCCTCCTCCGCCTCGAGCCGCCCGCCTCCCGCCGCTTGCACTCCTCCCCGCCTTCCCCTCCTCCCCGCCGTCGATCACGCCGCCCTCACGCTCGCTTCCTCCCCGTCTCTTCCCCGCCGTCGCCGCCATCACTTCTCCCTCCTCCCCGCCTTCCACGCTGTCGTCGCCGCTCCTGGGTTGCCACGCGCCCAAGCCCTAGGACGTTGTCGGCGTTTACTTCCCCTTCTCCCTCCCGTCCTCTCACAGAGGAAAGGGAAGACCACGACGCGAGAGGAGATGGGGATGGCGGGAGAGGAGCCGCCGGTGATGCCCAGACCGGCCGCAAGGAAGAGACGACAGGCGAGGCCCTCTCCTCGTAGTGATCCCTCCCTCTCCTTTCTTTTACTCCAGTTTCTACTAATTTGTCAGCTCAGATTCTTGGTTTTGTGCATAGTTGTTTGAGCAACGAAGCCTTGATTCTTCCGTTCATACATGACCTTCCTTTGGATCTCGCCTGCCGCTTGTCCCACTCCGGGGCGGCGCCCACAAGGCCTTCCTTCGGCATCGCCTTCAATGTCGACGGGGTCATCATGTGTGGCCGCAGCCCTATCAGGGGCTCGCCGCAGGCCATTCGCCGCCTATACTCTGACGACGGTAATCCCGTGCTTCTCCAACTCTCGTGTCATTTCAGGTTTTCAGGGTTATGCTGCATTGACCGTTTGGCATTAATTGTTTGTTTGCATATGATTGCGAGTGATGAATAAGTCCCTGTACTGTGGTCTTTGTGGGGTAGGTTTGTACAACAGCTTTAAGGACAAGATCTTGATCGTCATAGGGCGATCAAGATCTTTGTATATGACAATGCTTTTAAGGATGAAAGATCTTGACTGTCATAGGACAAAGAGCTTTAAGGACAACATCTTGATATCTCATAGGACAACATCTTAGGATAGCATCTTAGCATATGCTTGGTGGTTGGCGACTTATAAATATGTATCCCCAACCTCGAGTTGGCATGGCATTGTGTTAGAAATAAACAAAGAAAAATTGCCTCATCTCCAAGTGTCATCCTTTCCATGAGTAAGGATCTTGCTAACACCAACAAAGAAGAGTCCAACGAGTAACAAGTGGTATCGAGCCTTACTATCCTGTAGCTTGAGCATCTCTTGCTCATCTCCGTCTCCTACTCGCAGTTGCCCCATGATGTAATGCGTGTGGCTCAGAAGCTCCCCGCTCGCCACTCCTCTCCGAGACGGCAAAGCACTGTCGAAGCAACCCTCTCTCCACGCGACAACCTTTAGTAGCGCGCCATGTCCGCAGGGCGATCTCGGCCTTTCGCCGCCTCTAGCGCTCAGCGTCGGCCGAGCCATTGCGGCAGAGCAATAAGCAGATGCAGGCAGCAGAGACCGCCGCAGCGATGGCGAAAGAGGCGTCAAGGTAGCAATGGCCAGGCGGGCAGCGGCCCAGTGGAAGGCGGAAGCGGCGCAGATGCAGCAAGCGATGTGGGCTGCGGAGAGTCAAGGCTCATGGCGGCGAATAAAGAATCCATATCCGTGATAGATGGCAAGCCGACGCGATCTTGAGCGGCCCAGAGGGAGGCAACATGGCAGCGAAGCGGCGAATGGCGGCCCAAGACGCCCACGAAGCGCGGCGGCAGCCAGACAGGCGCGACGCGCGGCGGTGGCGCCTGGAGGAGGCGCGCCGCGGCGGCGGCAAGACGGGTCGACGGAGAGCGCGGCCTTCACAGCGACGCGGCCTCTCTCCCCGCAGACGGCAAGTGGTCACCACGGAACCAGTCGTCGTCAGGCGTCGGCCCGGCGGCTGAGTGGCCTACCTCACCAAGACCAACTATGTCGAGCGGGTCGCGGTGATGAGGGTAAAGCTCAGTCGCGGCATATGCGGATGCGATCCGTCAGACGGCGACGCCGACCACGATCAGGGATCGACGGCGCCGGATGCTCTCATCGCCGCAGCCCCGCCGAGATGCGCTTCGCTACCAACAAGCGGTCGCCAAAGAGGCTTGGGACGCCATCATTGCGAAGACGCGCTCGGCAGCGGCGCGCGCGCCAAGTCTACATTGCGGGCACCGCGCGGAGTGGGAGCACACGCCTTCAAGCCGTGAGGACGCGATGACTTTGCTCTCGTCTCAACACTCATTGCGGTAGTGCGATTCGGCGGCGACACCTACGGCGAGGAGAGGCGTGGAAAAGCTCTTCCGCTGCGTCCGAGAAGTACAAGCGAGCGGCTCGCTCGACGAGTCTCTCGCTGGACCTCTCCACGATGACGATCGAGGAGGCGCGGGTCGCCTCAAGGTTGTTGATACGATGAGCCACGCCTCTCGGGACCCGTCTCCATTGGCGGGAAGCTCCTCCTCGCTCGGGAGCAGTGGGTCGCCGGCCAAGGTGACGAGGAAGAAGGGAGCCTTCTTCCACGACAAAGACGCAAGCATGGCAAGCGCGGCAAAGACGCCCGAGCATGGCGCGAGGACGTCTTAGGGTAATGATCATGGGCGCTTAGGGCGCGCCACCGGCAAGCAAAAGCCGCGACGAGACGACTCTTGCCACAATCGCGGCAAGCTTGGTCATTGGGCGAGGATTGTCGATACCACGACGCGCCAGCCCACGTCGCAGCAGGAGGAGGAGGCCGGCTCTGTTCATTGCTCATGCGAGCATCGAACTACCTCCACAAGACCGCCGCAGCGGGCTCTCTCCACCTTGACGAGCCAAAAGCACATGCCTCCTCGGCTCGGCTCCGACAGAACGACAAGATCGACGGGTGGTGCCTCGACACCGGCGCCGCCCATCACATGACCGGTCAGCGGAGTTCTTCGCCAGTTTGACTCGGCGTCCGAGGCTCCGTCAAGTTTGGGGCGCCCGCGTGGAAATCAAGGGCGTCGGTTCCGTCATCTTCACCACCATGTCCGCGTGAGCACGCAGTCGCTCACGGCGTCTACTACATCCCCGATCTGCGAACTCCATCATCGGCTTGGGACGGCTCGATGAGAACGGCTCGTGTCGAGATCGAGCACGGGTCGCTGCGGTTGGGATCTTCGTCGCCGCCTTCTTGCCAAGGTAACGAGAGCGCAAATCGACTCTACATGCTTCACGTCGGTGGCACAACCCTCTGTCGTTGCTCGTCGGGACGGCGAGGCGTGGCGATAACACGCAGCGCTGGGGCACCTTCACTTCGAGGCCACAGGCGGCTCGGTGCCATGGAAATGGTGCGAGGCTGCCGTGCCTTGACCATGGAAGCGATTCTGCGGCGTCTGCGTGTTGACGGCGCAGGCGACTCCCTTTCCCAAAGAGCGAGTTTAGAGCCAAGGAGAGGTTCGAGCTCGTGCGGGACTTGTGTGGCGGTGACACCGGCCACACCGGAGGACGACGCTACTTCTTGCCGCTTGTCGACGATCTCTCCCGCTACATGTGGGTGATGGTCCTCGGCACCAAGGAGAGGTGCGGGACGCCATCGCGCGACGCAGTCGCCATGAGGCGAGCGCGGCCGCAAAGTCTGCGCGTCTTTGCATGAACAACGGCGGCCAATTCACGGCGACCGAATTCGCGTCGTCATGGCGATGAGGGCATTCAGCGCCGCTACTCGGCCCGTCTGACCGCGGTGAAGCAGGTGTCGTCCGAGCGCGCAACCCAGACGGTTGTAAAGGGATGGCTCGGGCCTCCTCAGCGAGGGATGCCACCGCCTTCGGGAGAGCGGTGGTGACGGCCGTCTACATCCTCAACCGCCTACCAAGGCGCTCGATGGCGGGACGCCGTCGAGGCTTGGCATGGGCGCAGTTTACGGTCTCCCACTTGCGGGTCTTGGCTCTCTCGCGTTAAGCCAAGGAGCTTGGTCACATCGGTAAGCTCGGCGACAGAGCACTCGGGAGTGTTCATCGGCTACGCGGAGGCTCGAAGGCCTCGCCGCATCCTCGACCTGTCACACGGCCAAGTCGCGATCTCGCGTGGCGTTGTGTTCGACGAAGGCGAGGTGGACGTGGACAAGGCGGTGGGCGACGGTTCGACCGACTCGGGGACTTTGTTGTCGACTCGTCCATTTCGAGAGAGCCTGGGAGCTAGCGGCTCGTCTTCACCGAGCTCGTCCACCTCGACACCTTGCTCGCCACCGCTCCGGCGAGTGCTCACCACCTTTCGCAGACGGCCACGCCACGCCTCCCGCACCGGCTCGCCACTCTCTCTGCCGAGGCCACACCACCGGATCGGCCCAATAGCTTCCCACGACGAAGCGGCGCGTGGTGGAGTTCGCTACTCACATTGTCTCACGACGAGGACCGCGTCGACGCCTACCACGACGACGAGCCTCTACGCTATCGTACCATGGACAACATCCTCGTGAAATTTCCATCTATGGACCGGCGCAACACGACTTCGGCATGGAGTGCGCTTGGCGTGCGACGGCGGCGAAGCCTCGTTCCTTCGCCGAGGCGGAGGAGACGCGGCATGGCGTGTCGCGATGAAGCGAGAGATGGGCGCCGTCGGCGGAACCGGGCGTGGAGCTGGCGGATCTTCTGCCGGCCACCGGCGATCACCCTTAAGTGGTGTTCAAGTGACGAGATGAAGCGGCGCCATCATCAAGCACAAGGCTCGCTTGGTGGCACGAGGTTTCATGCGGCGGGAGGTCGACTTCGATGACGCCGCACGCGCCGTCAGCGCGCATGGAGTCCGTTCGTCTTCTCCTCGCACTTGCGGCCCGGGAGGATTGGCGCGTCCATCACATGGACGTCAAGTCCGCCTTCTCAACTGGCGACTTGAAGGAGAGGCCTACGTCCGTCACCACGGGATTCGTCATCCCGACAAGGAGGGCAAGGTTCTCTATGGCTTGCGGCAGCACCACGAGCCCGAACGCTAAGTGGACTCCACCTCAAGCAAATGGGGTTCAGCAGAGCGCACACGAGGTCGCGCAGTCTCACCGGGGCAAAGCGGCAACGCTCGCTGCGTGGCGTCTCGCCGACGACTGTTGATCACGGCTCCAAGGATGGCGAGGTCGGCGGAGATGAAGACCGCCTTCGGATGAGCGACTTGGGGCTCTCTCCTTCTACCGGGATCGAGGTCCACGGGACAGCTCCCAGATCTCCCTTTGGCGATCGCCACGCCAAGCGCACCGTCGAGTGGCGGGCTCACCGATCGCAACCCGACCCACACTCCTATGGAGGAGAGGTCGGCGAGTCGTGAGAGCACGGAGGAGGAGGCGGACGCGACGCAAGATCGGGCGCATCGTGGCGCCTTCGCTACCTCGTCCACACGCGCGTCATTTGGCGTTCGCCGTCGGCTCGTCGGTCGGTTCATGCAAATGACCGACGACGAGACATCGGCGGCCGTGAAGAGGATCCTCCGCTACGTTGCGGGCACCTCCGACCACGGCTTGCACTACCCGAGGTGTCCGGCCGGCGCCTTCATCTGGTGCACGACAATACCACGCAGCGACATCGACACCAAAAAAGCACAAGCGGGATTCTCTTCTTCCTGCAAGTGCCTCGTTAGGTGGCGATCGGCCAAGCGGCCAGTGGTGGCCACTGCCCACCGGTGGAGGCGAATACATAGCGGCTTCCACCGCTCGACTCAGCGCCTGCTCGCTCGACCGCTTGGTGATCTCCTCAGCGAGAGACAAGGCGCGGTGGCGCCGAGGTGACAATAAGTCCGCTCTGGCTCGACAAAAGAACCCGTTTTCCACGAATCGAGCAAGCACATCCGGGTGAAGTACCACTTCATTCGAGGTCGTTGGATGAAGGCGACATCAAGGCGAGCTACATCAACACCACGGATCGACTTGCGGACTCGCTTCACCAAGCCTCTTGGGAGGTAAAATTCCTCGAGCTCGCTCTAGGATCGGGATGAGTTCAACTCTCCCACAAGACGACGCACAAGACTTAGGGGGAGAATGATGAATAAGTCCCTGTACTGTGGTCTTTGTGGGGTAGGTTTGTACAGCAGCTTTAAGGACAGCATCTTGACTGTCATAGGACAGCAGCTTTAAGGACAGCATCTTGACTGTCATAGGACATCATCTTGACTGTCATATGACAGCATCTTAGGATAGCATCTTAGCATATGCTTGGCTGGTTGGCAGCCTATAAATATGTATCCCCAACCCCTCAGGTTGGCATGGCATTGTGTTAGAAATAAACAAAGAAAAATTGCCTCATCTCCTAGTGTCATCCTCTCCATGAGAGTAAGGATCTTGCTAACACCAACAGCAAGAGTCCAACGAGTAACAGCGAGAACTGATGGCTCATTGATCATTGAAGCGTCTTTGTTGCGGGGAGATTCTAACTGTTGATTTTTTAATGTTTTCTAACACAATTTTGCAATTGCTTTCCAGAGTTCCGCAGAGGTAAGAGTTTTTTCTCGGAGTATGGCGACACAAGTCGATACAAGATTTAGGAAGTCATTGGGAAGGGAAGCTATGGGGTGTTGTGCTCCGCAATAGATATTCACACTGGAGAGAAAGTGGCGATCAAGAAACTACACAATATCTTTGAGCACATATATGATGTTGCATCGATTCTCGATGAGATCAAGCTTTTGAGGCTCCTAAGGCATCCTGACATTGTTGAGATAAAGCATATTATGTTGCCTCCATCGAGAAGGGACTTCAAAGATATTTAAGTTGTGTTTGAGCTTATGGAGTCTGATCTTCACCAAGTTATAAAGGCTAATGATGACTTGACGAAGGAGCATTACCAGTTCTTTCTTTACCAATTACTCCAGGCTCTGAAATACATTCACACCGGTGGGGAAAATGTCACTTTCAGATCATTGGTTTGCTTTAAAGATCTTAGGTTACACTTATCATACAATATGTGCTCTTTGTAGTGAACTTGTATTGAGTCACTATCTTCTGATTAGTTATATTAGCCGTGTAGCCTTCTGTTTATAGTTGGTGTAATGTGTAAGATGTCAGTAGTGTTATAAATATTGTGTGTGTATTGAAGAGCTCCAACGGGCAATATATATAGAAGTATAAGAGGTGTATACTATATACAGAAAAGGCAATACAAAAGACAGATAAGGTAATACAAAAGAGTCCATATTCTAACTCTTATTCTAATACCCCCCCTCAAATGCAAGGCGTATACAATAGCATTGCATTTGGAAAGGGTTGACACTAAAATATGGAAAATCCAAAGTCCGAGTCTTGATAATGTCATCGTAGCATGCAGCTCTTGGAAAATATGTCAAATATCAAAAGATCTCCCATCTGGGGTCGTGCAACAGCACATAAAGCACAAGGTGCAGGGGCTGAAAAAGTCGACCGCGGCAACACGACTAAGAAGATGATGAAACCGACATGAATATAGAGAGTTGTCAAATCAAGCCGAATAGGAATAGGTGGAAGTATGACAACGCAGATCGAAGCCTAAGACGGCGGTGGCGCGAAAGAAGCGTGGCGGCCTTAGAAGCTCGGGGCGGCAGCTAAGAAAGCGGCGGCACCATAACGACTTCTACGATCTGCACGCGGCTCAGGAAGAAGAGCGGGAGCGGCGGTTGCCATGCATAAGGCAACTCCTATGCTTCTATGACTGACAATAAATTTTTGGACTCGCATGGCTTAGACGAACTCAAAAATTGAGTGGTACTGACTTAGATGGACGCAACGGAAGAAATGACACTACGAAAGAAAAACCTAAGGATAAATAGGATAACTAGCAGCAGAGCAGCAGTGGAGTAGCAGTAGTAGTTTTTCTCTTTCCTAGTATCCACTGACTCAAGCTCCACCGAGCCCACACGCTGCACCGCCGCCATGCGGTCGCGGATCAACTTGGGCAGCCCGATACCATCGGCCCATGCCACGACCAGCATGTCCAGTGTATCCTTCGCACCCAGGAAGAAGGCCTGTGTCCGGCCCCACACGAGGGTGAAGCCAGAGTAACGCACCACCGCCTCGCCGTGGCGGTAGCATGTGTACACGCCGCGCCTGTTGTTGGCGTGTAGCGTTACATTGAAGACGGTGGAGAGGGACGCGACTGGGGCTGCCATGTCGAGACCTTGGGCCTCGGTGAGCTGAAGGGAGAACTTGGGAGGCATGTCAAAGAAGAGGTAGTAAACGAACGGTAACAAAGCCAAAGCGAGCAACGAACATAGTTTGGGTAGATCGACGGCCTTCGCGTCGCCAGTGGAAGGACGCGTGGAACAAGGGCGTGACGTCCGCGCTTGGATCTGGCCGAGGGCGGCGCTGGCGGCGATGGGAAGCTCGGGGCGAAGCCGAAGATGAAGTCGGGGCAGATTGACGGCCTTCGCGTCGCCAGTGGGAGAGGTCCGTTGGGCCAGCCGGCCAGCGCGGATCGATCTGGCCAGGCCCTCTACTCGTCCCAGTCGAAGATTTTGGCGGCGAGCCCGGCTCGTCGTCCCAGTTTGCGGCGGGTAGAGACGTAGGTTGCAAGAAGAACGGATCGGACGGCACGACGAAGGCAGCGCTGGAGCCGATATTGACGATGGCACCGTGCTTCCTCTCCATGCCTCCAGGCGATGAAGACGGCGGCTCGCGCGGAGGGAGGACCCGATCCAGATCGGGTTGAAGACGAAGATCTCTCTTTGGTTCTTTGCGTGAGTAACTACAACTTTGTGGCCGCCTCGGGAGCGAGATTGCTCCCCTGTAAGCGTGAGCGTGAAACAAGCTAGAGGCTAGGTTTAGAACCTTGGTTCTGATACCATGTTATGAATATTGTGTATATATTGAAGAGCCCCAATGGGCAATATATATAGGAGTACAAGGGGTGTATGCCATATACAGATAAGGAAATATAAAAGAGTCCCTATTCTAACTCTTATTCTAATAAGTAGGATATTCATTCATATTACATATACTAGCATTTATGGGATTAGCTATAGTTCTCATATTTATAGCGAAAACTGGTACCAACTAGTGACAGACTGGGTGGGTAGGGGGAGAGAGGCGATAAATATATGGCACCCTCTTGAATTCAAGATGCACTATAAAACAGTTATTATTTTAATCTTTATTGGTAGGGAATGAACAACGAATCAGGTTTTTAAATAGAGAATGTGTCATTTCCTCGTTATTTTAGAGTTTTTGTTAAATAATTTGCTAATGACTTTGCATATTGGTTGGTTCAAATGGTATTCTGGTGTGCTGTAGTCTTCTCAACAACTCAAACTACCTATCTCGACAGTTCTTCCATCAACAGAATCTGCATAGATATTCTGTGCAGATGTGCTACACTACTACTTTTGCCGCCTGCAATCTTAGATGATACTAAGTCCATGTAACTGCAGCCAATGTTTATCACTAGGACTTGAAGCCAAAGAATATATTAGCAAATTCTAACTGCAAATTGAAAATTTGTGATTTTGGACTGGCACGAGTTGCATTCAACGCTACCCCAACAACAATCTTTTGGACGGTATGTTCAAGGTGTTAGAGATATATATGTATAGTTGTGTTATTCCCTATTGTTATGAGGGGTTATTTGCATATTGTACTTGTCTATAAATACTAGCCCATTGGTCACCTGAGAATATAAGTTGCTATTCCTAACATGGTATCAGAGCCCATTAAGGTTACCTCTCCCGGACGCGCAACTCGTCCTCTCCTCATCTGACCTAGCCGCCGCCGTCGCTGGCTTGCCGCTTCAGCCGGCCTCCCACCGAGTCCAAGCCGATGCCGCTGGCTCTGCTCTCCCTACCGTCGCCGACGCTCGACCGCTGCCGCGACTCCCTGCCGTCGCCGACACCTCCAGTTGAAAAGCTCAAAGAGTACCTTACGAGTGCCCTGGTCTTAGTCTCTCCGAGATCGGAAGAAACATTGCTGATTTACGTGGCTGCAACGCCACAAACTGTCAGCGGTGTACATGTCGTAGAACGTGAAAACGTCCAACGACCAGTGTATTATGTAAGCGAAGTCTTACATGGACTAAAGGAAAGATACCCACAGGTACAAAAACTGCTCTATGGTCTCCTTATGGCTTCAAGGAAACTATGGCATTACTTTCAAGCCCACAAAGTGGTCGTACCCACCGGGTATCCCCTTGGTCAAGTCCTTGGAAATAGGGAATCATCAGGACGAATAGCAAAATGGGCGGTTGAACTAGGGACGTTCAACCTCCATTTCATCTCACGAACAATAAAGTATCAGGCAATAGAAGAATTCGTTGTCGAATGGACAAACCCTGAATCTAAGCAGGAACCAGAGTACGAGCGCCGCGATGAGTGGACAATGTACTTTGAGAGTTCTTTGATGCTTAAAGGATCTAGGGCTGGAGTCGTCTTGATATCCCCTACTGGCGAACACATTAAGTACGCCATCCAGTTTAACTTTCCCGCTACAAACAATATGGCGGAATATGAAGGTTTACTAGCAGAACTTCGAGCAGCTCATTCGCTCGGGATTCGCAAATTGCCAATGAAAGGCCATTCTCAACTAGTAGCGAATCAAGTAGGGAAAGAGTATCAATGCTCGAGTACCAAGATGTCGTCTTATCTAGAAAAGCATTTCTTCGGTTTCCAGATCCAACACATTCCTAGAAAGGAAAACTTTCTAGCAAACCAGCTGGCACGGATGGCCTCCACAAGGTCAACCGTCCCACCCGGAGTTTTTCTCGAGCAACTCGATTCACCCTCGGTTGTCGAGCATTCCGAGAACATCAATGATAAACATCAGGTCACGCCTATTGATTCGGATAACATAGATGCTCCACAGATCGGTGACGATCACGGTAGAGATTGGATGACATCAATCTACAATTATCTTCAGCATGACCTAATTCAGAAGATGTAGAGGTCGGTCGTATAGCACGAAAAGCCAAATCATACACTCTAATCGAACGTACCTTGTATAAACGAGGATGTCATGGAGTGTTGATGAGATGCATATCTCGCTCGGATGACATTAAGTTGCTAACCGAAATTCATGGAGGAGTCTGTGGAGCACATCATTCTTATAGAACATTGATCGGTAAAGCCTTCAGGCAAGGATACTATTGGCCAACTGCCCTTCATGATGCAAAAGAGCTCGTGACGAAGTGCGTACAATGTCAGTTTCATAGCCGACAAGTATATCAACCAGCACAAGCTTTGCAAATAATTCCTCTTTCTTGGCCTTTTGCAACCTGGGGACTAGACATTCTGGGACCATTTCCAAGAGCACCCGGGGGCTTCGAATTCCTTTTCGTCATGATTGACATGTTTACAAAATGGATTGAAGCCGAGCTAGTTGTTAAAACTACAACTGGGGCTGCTAAGAGATTCTTGACAAAAAAAATGTGATTACGCGATTTGGTGTACCCAGTCGTATAATCACAGATAATGGTACTCAATTTTCAAGCGGCAGTTTCCAGGAATTATGCGATGAGCTAGGAATAAAAGTCCATTTCGCCTCCGTTGCTCATCCACAGAGCAATGGGGCAGTTGAGCGTGCCAATGGTATCAATGCAGGGGGTCAAACGCCGAGTTTCGACCAACTAATAAAGCGGTCAGGAGATTGGGTTCAAGAGCTTCCTTCTGTCTTATGGGCTGTTCGAACCACGACCAGTCGTGCGATGGCGAAACACCATTCTTTTTAGTCTATGGGCCGAAGCCATGCTTCCTCCGGAATTAAAAATTGGCTCTACTCGTACTGATTGTTTTAATGTAAATGATCAGGAGGAACGACGACTCGACGATGTCAATTTCCTGGAAGAACGACGGAACCAAGCCAATTTCCTTGAAGAACGATGGAACCAAGCCTTGATACGTTCGACAATCTATCAACAAGCCATGCAAAGGTATCACAACCGTAAGGTGCAGCCTCGCAGCCTAACTGCAGGTGATCTGGTTCTCAGAAAAATTCAGAGCCAAGTAAATCGCAATAAACTTTCTCCCAAGTGGAAGGTCCTTACACTGTGGTCGAAGTCACACGACTAGGCTCGGTACGATTAGCCATGTCCGACGGCAGAGTTTTGTCCAATTCTTGGAACATTGATCAACTGCGCAAGTTTTTTTTTTAAATTTCATTTCATTTCCTTTAAATTTAATAAATGTTAATTAAATTCAAAGAAGTGATGTTATTTATATGATGGTACCCAAATTTGGTCGACGCGGTTCATATGCTTAAGATTATGAAGATTATATATTTTATTTTCAAAATTTTGTTCTACTCTTGTTTGGCTACTGGTCGGGACACGGAAAACCTCCTAATCGAAGTCTCTCCTTTTTCGCACGTGCTTCCGCCCACTGGAAGGAGCTTCCTAGCGACGGTCCTTTTCCTACGATCCTCGCTGCCAGTCGGACTAGAGCATGAGCACGTATTGCGAGATATACATTATATCTTCATTTCTTAGCGGTTCATTCCGACCAATGTTGAGTACTACATAGAAATAAAACTACTTATCATTTATTATATATGTCTTTGCATATAATTTTTCTCTTACCAAGGAAAATCTTCTTTTTTTCTTCCGACCATATATTGTCTTAGTACATACTTTGATTACGAAAAACAGATTTACAACTAGTTGAAACCTAGCACTGGTTCCGACCAAAAAATGTTTCCTAGTATTATCACGATCAGTTTGTCAACGATCGGTACAAACTTTCAAACAATGGTTGAGACTTAAGTTCATATTCTTGGCCTATTGCTTATATAGTAAAGTTCTTCTACTATAAAACAGTCGGGGGCTAGGTAATATATGAATATCCATAAGTCGACCGAATGAACAAAAATATTTCATTAATAAGAGAGGTAAGTTTTACATTTTGCATACTCTTTTGTTGCATTTTTCTTACTACTGGAGATTGCTCACCTAATCACTGCTTGATGGAGATCCAACCTCCATTTCTTCTGCAACCTTGTCTCCAAGAGGTTTTACTTCCTTGAAAAACTTGGTCGGTTCCTCAAGCAAGCAGTTGAAATCTTCTTCAACAGCTTGAAGATTAGTAGAGGGGTCGGATGCCTTCAGTTTTGCCAAAGCAAGACTAACTACACTAGCAATGGATTCTTTTACGGATCGGGCATAATTCTCTCAGTAGTCTTGAGCAAGCCCTTAAGATCCTCCAGGAGATGGCCTAGGTAATTCATCTTCTCTGTTGGATCGTTCAAGGAGGGTAAGCTGGATCCCGATTAGGGTTGGAAACGAGCCGAACCGGCTCGAGCCAAGCTTGCCCAGGCTCGGTCTGAGCTCGAGCCGAGCCGAAAAGCTCGTTCAAGCCAAGGCTCGCCAAACCCAAAAAACAAAGACATAATAATATAATTATATGAGCCATTTATCATCAATTCAAAATCCAATCATCATAAACAAAACGAGAAATATAACAATCCATAATCCATACAAGCATTCATCATAGATTTATAGGGACTCCCCAAGCTCAGAAACAAAGGCATAATGTGATTATATGGGGTTGCGCCTGGCTCGTTTGGCTCGCGAGCCGGCTCGAGCTCGGCTCGAATCTTCACCGAGCTGGAAGTCCAGCTAGGCTCGGCTCGAAAATTCACAAGCTCGAGCCGAGCCGGCTCAGCTCGCAACGAGCTCAAGCAGGCTCGCGAGCTCGAGCTTTTTTTCCAGCCCTAATCCCGATCCCATATCAAAAATTATTTTGTTAAGTGCAGTGATATTTTCATCAAGATTAAGCATGATAGCTGTCTCCTTGTCTTGCTCAAATTCCAGAGCTTTCTTTGCTCTGATTAATGCTTGGTTTTGTTCTGCATAAGTAAAAACAAGTATTAGGCAAGAATAATTAGAAGAGATGCTAAGTCAAGTTTACGACCAGTTACCTTCAATTTTCTTTTCAGAAGTTTCAAGAATTTCTTTATTCCTGGTCGTCAAGTATTCGATCGACCGGTTCTTAGCTTGGTTGTCTTCCTCAAACCTGCTTATTTTGGCCTTATCGGCCATAGCTTCTTTTATTTTCTCCAAATCTATTAAACAGGATAAGGGAGAATAATTCAAGGGGAAAAACAGAGTCATGAGGAAGAAAGAGTTAAGAAAGAAGTTCTTTCTAATTCGGAGTGTTTTTGCTATGATCTTTATTCGCTGGGTCAGTCCTCCGACCAAGCAAAGTTCTCGACCATATGCTACATAGATAGCATTTTTTCTTTAAGTCTCCTTTAAAACTTCAAAAGGAGCTATAGAAATGGTTGTAGACACTTACCCGAATTGACACGTCATTATAATCGGCAAAATTTTATCGGGACTCGTCTCGGCCTGACAATCCAATATTCTCCCCCAAACTTCATCAAGCTCCTTATCCTCGATAAATCGATGAGAAAAATGAAACTTTTTAGTTTGGGAAGGATTGCTTGCAGAAGCCGGAACCTGTTGGGTATTTGCAGGAATTCCTACCTCCGCTGATGGGGTAATGATCACCATCGGATCCAACTCGGGTTCCGACACTGAAGCTGGCTCGGGGGCTATCCTAGCCACTTCCTCAGAGATTCTAACCTGAGGAAAGCCTTGGTCGAAGGTGCCCTTGATCACCTGATCTTCTGGAATGGACTGGTCGGAAACGACCGGAACTCCAGAAGATCTACTCAAAAGAAAGAAAAGAAGTCCAGGAGCTCAAGTTTACCAAAGACGGAACTCATGTATGTATTTATATGGTTAATTCCTTTATACATACCTGGTTGCTTTCTTGGTCTTGATTTTGAAGCCTTGGCTTGAAATCAAATGGCGCTTCGCCTTCCTCTTCTTTTCAACCGATTTTACCAGTTCTGAACTGGTAGGGTTGGTTACACCCTCCAGCAAATGTTCATAAGTGATATTATCGACCAGCTGGTCGATAATAATATCACTGATTGCTGGATCAGAAGGTGTAGACTCGTTGGTCTCCAAAACAGATGCTTCAATTGCAATGGGCAAGTCTTGAGCAACTGCATGAGACTCAACGATTACCTCCTGGATTGACAAGCAAAGTTAGTCGGGTGATGAACATGCTTCATCTGATACTAAAGACTTCTGCTCGGTTACCTACTTCTACGCGGTCACTATTTGTAGTGATTGTATGACTGGTCGGATCATCAGTTGGCTCACATGTTTCGGTGGCCTCATCGATTCTAAGCCTGTATATCAAAGAGGATTTCAGGTAAAAACCGATCGAAAAAGTTATAAAGATGAAACAAAATTGATATACTTACCCGAAGTCTCTCAGCTCTTTCTTCTGCGGTAACAACCGCTAGGATCAGCCTTGTAGCTGGGCTCTCCAGCGCAAATCATTTTGATCCTACTTCTGATCTCATCAGAAGATAAGGCTGCAACAGAAGAGAGATTTTAGGGTTATAAAAGTAATCAATCAATTTAATTAAACTAGTCGGATTCCCTTGGGATTTACCTTCCCTGGAATCTTTGGTCGCGTAGTCACGATCAATGTACCAGAGCATCGCATGAGCTCTGGCCTTCGGGGGACTAATTCTCCGCATGGAGAAATCCCTAACCACATGCCAGGAGGTTAAACCCCTGACATTAAGTAGATGGATGGCCTCAACCCATCTCCCTACCTTTCCCTCCTTTTTCGAGGAGCGCCATCGTGGGTTCTCAACTGCCTTTTTACCGCTGTAGTAAAGGTCATCTTGTTAAGTAATCTTCATATAAAACCAGCTCTTTTTCCACAATGACCATGAGGATTTTGAGTACATGGGAATGTACTCTTCAGCCTTTCCGTCATGGAGGCGCAAGGTGCACTCTCCATGTGTACTGGTCGTCTTCTTCGTATTCGCTGTTCTGTAGTAGTACCTGAGGAGATCAATCGTTGCGGGGATCCCCAAGTATGCTTCGCAGAGGTAGACGAAGATACTAAGGTTGGCAATGGCGTTGTGCCAGATTAACTAGTTCCACTCCATAATATTCCAAAACTTGGGAGAAGAATGAGTGAGCTGGAAGCCTAAAACCACATTCGATGTATGCGAGGAAAACTGGAATTTCTCCATCTTCACTGCTCAGAGAATGCCCCCTGATTGCTGATCTCCATGGGATCAGACTTCTGTCGAGTAGCAATCCAACCTTCTCCAAATTTTCCAGTCTCTTCTCGCCCAAATCGGAAATCGACCAGTTGGTGATAAGGTCCGACATGGTGGATTTTCTTAGGTGAAGAAATCAAAAGTGATCGGAGACAATCTTTTGGAAGATGAAGAGAAAGCGGAAGGCGTAAAAGCCCTAATGCCCAGTGCAAAGGGGTTTTTATAGCCACAACACTGTAACCGCATACGCGTGAAGTTCAACAGACAAAAAACTTTTGACCAATGGACAGAAAAGCTTTTTCAACTTCCAAGACAACTCAACTTTAAAAATGAATACGGACCACTTCGGATGTCACGACATTTAATGAGGGGTCTGCCCGATACGACTTCATCTGAAAAAGAGTGTCCACACGACCAATTCATTTAAAGTTCGGGGGCTAGCTGACGAGGATTGAAATCTCTGTGTTATTTAATACATAAGAAAAGACAATATGTCTTCGTGGTCGTAACCCTTAAGGCTAACGAACTCACTGGTCGTAAGGATTTCCAGATGTTACACAATAAATACCCTGGTCGGACAAGGTCCCGTACCTAGTCCCCGACCAGTTGACTGCTCGTAAGGCTATGAACTGATATCATCTGGATCAGTTTCCATATATATCCTTACCGTGTGATGAATGGAACACGTGTTATATGTTCCATACTATGCGACGTTACATAATTCTAAGACACTGGAATACGGTTAAATGACTCAGTAGCATATAACCGCACGACAGTTAATACATTGTCAACTGACGCTTCTCTCCGACCAGACGCGTCACTTGCTAACAGGCGTCTCTCAAGGGATAACTGCCAACGCTTCATCAACTACTTAAGTAGGATCGCGGAAGGTGGAGAGGGGCGAACGAAGATAGGATCGATTGGGAATCACTCTCAGAAGACAACCAGTAGATTAGTTTGCAAAGTCATAGCAAGCATTGCGCTCCAGTGTTACTAGGATTAGCTTTGATCTAGATTACAGGCACTCCTTGTAATAGCCAGTTCATAGAAATAAAGAGCAACATCATTCCTTTCCAGGAGATACGTGTCATTTTTCCTCTATTTTTTATATATTTATAAGTTCGGTGATTTGATCGTCGACAGCCCTCCCCAACAATTTCACCCCAAAGAGTTAGCCCTCGCCTAGCCGCGTCCGGTCGCCAATGCACCCCGGCAGCTAACCGCGTCTAACTCGCCTTGGCAGGAAAACTTGGTCTCTTCCCCTAGCAGCGGAATGTCGACCCTAGCTACCGTCTCCAAATTCCAGGAGCTCTTTGACACCCATGTGCAACGACATCATCTCTTGGCTTTGGCAGAGCTCTTTCGGTTGTCCTTCCCAGAGCCGGTGCCGGCGGAGAAAGAAGACCTTCGGCTTTCTCTGTTAGTCACCATGTCCGTTTCAACGTGTTAGCTTGCGCCACGTCAAGTCGCTGGTCATTCACCCCGTCCTTATGGAGTTCAACTATAATTTCATCAATTGGAACGTCCGGGGGTTAAACAGTCGGGCTAAGAGAGATGTGGTCAGAGAAACTGTAACAACTTCTCTAGCCTCATTCGCGTGTTTATGAGACTAAACTTGATGTAATTGATCTGGCTTTATCCAAAGAAATCTTAGGACCGTCGTTCGATGGTTTTTCCTACTTGCTGGCTTCCCAAACCAGAGGGGGCATTCTCCTAGCTTGGAACTCTACCACTGTATCATGTACCTCCGCTGCCATTAGAGACTTCTCCATTACTACCAATGTCGTCTTCCTGGGGGGTCGTCCTCGTGGCTCACGGTGTTGTATGGTCCTCAGGAGGCGACTGCCAAAGACACATTTCTTTAGGAGCTACGCCTAATTCGAACCACGATCGCAGGCCCATGGACGTTGTTGGGTGATTTCAATCTTATTCTCCAAGCTCAAGACAAGAATAACGCTTTCGTTAATAGGCCTTTCGTATTTGTAGTTTCTAATGCAGTCGGTCGTACCTATCTTGAGCTCGATGAGAGATCGCCTTGAGCAGCATCCACTCTCGCCGAGAAAATAGTTGGCGCCCGTTGCGGTCTTCACCGATCGAAATTATGTTTCCGCTTGTTTCGGCGTTCTGCGCGCCCGAGGCACGGCCTCGAATCACCTGCCTCACATCCGTCGGTCCATAGCATTTCGGTTTGATGCGAAGAAATCCTTCAGGTATGAATCTTTCTGGACAAAGATTGAGGGGCTCTCGGCAACAAAGCAGTCGGCTTGGCAATGCCCGTAGAACATCTCAGACCTGTTGCGGAGGATTGACTGGTTGCTCAAAAACACGGCTCGCGCCTTGCAAAGGTGGAGACAGCGTCAAATTGGTAACATGCGCCAACAAATTGAATGGGCTAAGGAGATTATCTGGCGGTTCGATGTGGTGGATGAAAAGCGAGTTCTGGCTCCAAATGAGCGTCGGCTTCAGGCTGCTCTCAAGAAGAAATTGCTTGGCCTATGTTCATTACAACGCACGATTGCTCGTCAACAATCGTGGGTTCATTGGTTGTGGGAAGGGGATGCAAACACACATTTCTTCCACCTTCATGCAAGCAATCGCAGGCGGCATAACTTCATAACACAACTTAAAGTTGATGGTTCTTGGGTACAGTCGCAACCTGGGATGGAGGATGCTCTTCATAAGTTTTTCGTGTAGCTTCTTGGCTGGCCAGCTCCCCGTTCACACACTCTAGACCTAGATTATCGCAATGTCACATCCTCTGACCTTTCGACGTTGGATGCTCAGTTCTCGGAGGAGGAAATCTGGGAGGCTATCAAAAGTTTGCTGTCGAAAAAGGCACCAGGTTCGGATGGGTTCATTGAATTATTCTATCAAACATGTTGGGGCATCATCAAGGGTGATATTATGGCGGGCTTCCTTCATCTAGGTCGCTCGGGCGGCAACAATTTCCATCTTCTCAACCAGGCTTTGGTCACCCTCTTGCCAAAGAAATCAGCGGTGCACGAACCCAAAGACCGCCGTCCTAATAGCTTATTGCATAGTTTTGCAAAGCTCTTTTCTAAAGTGCTCTCCAGGAAGTTTGCACCGTTTCTTGCCACAGTGGTTGCGCCTAATCAGTCTAAGTTCATCAAGTGCCAGTACATTCAAGATAACTTCAACCTTGTCAGGCTTTCAGCTAGGTCTCCATCAGAAAAAGAAACCCAAACTGTTGCTGAAATTAGACATAGTGCATGCCTTTGACTCGATGTCGTGGTCGTTTCTAATGGAGGTCCTCACCCGCAAGGGCTTCGGGCCTGACTAGTGTAGATGGCTGGCAACCTTGTTGTTCACGGCGTCTACCAGAGTGCTTCTCAATGGCCAGCCGGGTAGGGTTACCTGGCATGGCCGTGGATTGCATCAAGGCGACCTGTTGTAACTGATGCTATTTGTTATGGCAATGGTCATTCTCAACAATCTCCTCCATCGAGCTGAAAACTGCTCCCTCCTAGCTCCGATAGGGGGTCCTCGTGGCATACCGCATCGGTTGTCCCTCTTCGTGGATGATGTGGCTCTCTTCCTCATCCGGTCATCACCGACTTGCATGCAATCAAAGCTATCCTGCTGGTTTTTGGCGAAGCTTCAGGTCTTCACTCTAACCCAGCAAAAAGCTCCGTCTCGCCAACCCGTTGTTCGAAGCAACATCTTCAGCTTATTACGGACGAATTTCAATGCTCCGGGCCGATTTTCCCTGCGAGTATACTTTCAACCGTTGCTGGACAAAGTTGCAAGTCGTCTAGCAAGTCGGCAAGCACAAATATTATCGCAAGGTGGTAGGCTGGTGTTGATCAAGAGTGTTCACTTTCCTTTGGAAAGGCTCAAAAGTCAGTCAGGGGGGGGATTGCCCGGTCGCGTGGTCGTCGATGTGCAGACCGGTGGAGTGTGGGGGTCTAGGCATTCATAACCTCATTTTACTTGGCAGTGCGTTGTACATTCGGTGATTGTGGCTCCAACAGACTTGGTTATCTGTGGTGGGGCCTCGCTTGTTTCGCTAGCAAGGCTGAGCGGGATATGTTCCAGAGCTCAATTTCGGTCAGATTGGGAAATGGTGAGGATTGTTTGTTTTGGTCGAATAGATGGATGGATGGTCGGAGCATTCCCTATTTAGCACCTTCTTTGGTGAATTCAGTTCCTCGTTCCATCAAGAGGACAAGAATAGTGGCGGAAAGATTGTGCAATGGCGCTTGGATCATAGATATCACGGGTCGCCTAGACATGCAGGTCCTTACTGAGTATCTGGGTCTGTGGGATAGGCTGCAGAACATTTGCACAGCAACCGGGCAACAAGACGCCGTTTGTTGGCGTTGGGAGGCTTTGGGTCTCTACTCTTCACGCTCGGCTTATAGGGCTTTCTTCTTTGGATCAAGGTTATTAAGTCGTAAAATCAAGTCGAGTCGAGTCGCAAGAGGGGCGACTTGTCGACTTGGTTGACTAGTTAACCGACTAGTCGCGACTAGCCATGACTAGTCCATAGACTAGAAAGTATTTAAACAGGGCATGTAATATACTAAGCTGTATAACAATTAAACACATACATATTGTAAATCATGAAATAAAGAGAACAGCTTAATCACGATGATGAGTTGATGACTAACTCGTTTTGATCGTAACAAATCTTTATTGATGAATGGCTTCCTTTGAAATTGAAGTCGGGTGGCTAGCAAATCTCGATTAGTCGCGACTAGCCGGCAAGTCGCGCGACTAGCCCTCCTAGTCGAGTCGATGACTCTAGTCAGAGGTAATGTGCAGACTTGTCGACTAATTGTCGACTAGTCACGCGACTTAATAACAGTGCTTTGGATCCTCTCTTTTCGTCTGCACGGATGCTCTTTGGAGGGCTTGGGCTCCTTTGAAGTGCAAAATCTTTCTATGGCTCGCTATTCGTCGTTAGTGTTGGACGGCCGATCGGCTACAGCGTCACGGTCTTCAAAACCAAGGCATGTGTGTCTTTTGCCTTCACTCGTCGGAGACAATAGACCATCTTCTTGTTGGTCGTGCAGTTACTGCGCAGATTTGGGGTCAATTCCTTTCGCGGTTGGGGCTAAACCGATTTGTCCCGGTCGGTTAGGTGAACGTGGTTGAATTCTGGATAGGCATGCGCGCCCAACTCGAAAGCAAGCATAAGAAGTCCCTAGATTCTTGCATCATTTTAGTTGCTCAGATGATTTGGAAGGAACACAATTGTAGGGTTTTCAAGCAGGACCACACACACTTTGTTACAACGCATCACCAACGAGTTTGTCAGCTGGCACATGACGGGAGCTCGATGCTTGGAGGCGCTGCCGTGGCAGGAGTAATCCCTCCTTCGTCTGGGGGTTGCCTCTCTTTCAGTTCCCTTGTTGCTCTTGTTGCTACTTTGGTTTCCTTCGTTTTTGTTTCATCTTTTTGTTCTGCTACTCTTGGTTTCAATCTTGTAATTGGTGTGGCCTCTACTTAATGGAATGACGCGCAAAAGCTTTGCGCGTTCTCGAAAAAAAGGGTACTATTTATTCATTGAAATGAAGACTGATCATAAAGCTCTAGCACCACCAATGATTTTATGTATAGTCATGAAGCAATTATAATATCCATAGAAGGTAAACAAGCATGATATAAAATAATAAAAAAGAGCAAACCTGATGTGAATTGCCGAACTATGTTAGGTCTCCGATGTTGACCAAGTGCAATCACAACAGCATCTTCCACCTACGTGACAATAACTAGAGTTGAGGATCACAAGGGCAGTGAAGCCAGATAGCAGTGACAGATGGGAGAGAAACTATACAGTAATAGAAGGGCAAAAGTGCACATATAGCCGGGTCATTTGTCCTATAGTTGAAATAGTCTCGGTAAAAAAAATTGATTACAGTCCCTCTATTACAGTGAAAGTCCAACCAAGCCCTTCCTAATTTTGGCAGAAGGAAAATTCTGCCAGCACATTAAATTTTGTTGCCACCTCAGCATTCCATTTGGCAGAATCAAACAACAAAGGGCTCATTAAAACTCTGTAGAATATTAGAGGAGCTAATGTCCACCCTTTTCGGTGCAGAAGCTTGTTTCTACATTTGAAGTTTGAACAAGTACAAGTGCTAAGTGCTATATCTACAATTTTGCTTTTGAGAAATCTAGAAAACAGAAAGTTAACATTACTTGCAGGAAAAAAAGGGCATAGGAATACCTTCAAAGATGAAAGCTCTCTAAGTCCCATTTCAACTGAAAGCATGCTCTCTATATTGCCTTCTCCCATTATGTCACTCATGTCTCGGACAAGCTTATTTCTCCTCAGAGCATCATCCTCACCTGCTTGAAGAAATTCCAAGAATAATTAATTGGAGTGCATGGAATAAACTGTGACCAACAACTTATACAATGCAGACTTGCCTTGCTTACGAGGCTCCTCCTTAGCCTTTTGGCCAGCAGAGAGAACAACCTCAAGAGGAAGAGGAGCTAATGATGACCAATGTTCATGCTTTGATACCGCAATCTCAGGATACACTCCTTCAAGTTTATTAAATGGCCATCAGATAATCGTCAGGTACGGTTCCTTTTTGGGTCCACTAACCTAGGCACAGGCCTGGCCATATACATAGTTGGGCTGGCCCAGTCGGCCATTGGCCTCATTTGTCAAGCCTGAACCAGCCCTAAACGGGCTCAGGCTGAGCCAAATTTGCTCAGGTCAAGTGCGACCATGAATAATTAGCATCCAGAGACAAACTATAAAATCAAAATAATACTAAATACCATTTTTGTGAACTCAATAAGCCGAATTGCACAGAACTCGCAAAAGTTGTTCTCTCTCCACATCTAATTACCTCTTATTCAATCCTAACACATCAACACTTAATCTTTTGTCTATACATATCTTAATCAAATCATATGTGGCTGTGACTAGAAGAGCCGGGATATCCTATTGAAAATTACCCAAACAAATTTAATCACAGAAGCAAGCTAGCTAACTTCCTTTCAAGAGAGAACAATAAATACATCTGAGCATAGAAATTTATTTGTATCGTGAATACCAATAACAATAAGCTTTGATTTTCTTTCGAAATGCCGAGAGTGTAATAAGAGAACAGTTCATACTGGATAATGTTCAGCATTTTTTTCTTAAAGAAAGGGTTTCTTAGGCAAATTACCATATTGAACCGCTAATCCCCAATAACGTGCAAGCCAGCACCTCTTTAGGACAACCTCTTCCTAGCATAAAGTTGCAAATAGATCAAAATTCATGCCAAAAGCAAACAAAATGAGTGGAACCGTACATAAATCAGACTTACCATTTCTTCTTGGGTTAAGATCATTCTCTGAGTCATGGACCGGAGAGCCTTTGTTTCGGACTCCGCTTCCTTTAGCTGGTCCATAGCTGTTGCAACCTCTTCTTTGGCAAACTATTCAATGCATGAGTGGACACAAATAGGAGTCGAATAAAGCGCCATAGACAAACCAACAAAAACTTCCATATTTTCATTTCTAGAAAGTGTCATTACCTCAAGTTCTTGCTTTAGTGTTGTTACTTCCCATCTCTACCATCCTTCGATTCCCTTGCAGACTTTAGTGCAGCCTATGGACACATAAATAAATAAATAATTAATTATAAAAGTAGCATTGAAGTGTTGGCTAATGGATAAGAAAGTTTCTCTTCAACTGTTCAGTTCGTAACAGTTTGTAAAATCTATAAGTATGTACTATCATATCAGTCAGCAAAACTTTGAAATCACAAGAAGAAAAACTAACCTCCCTCTGTTTAAGTGCTGCTTCCTTCCTGCCAGCATTCATGTAAATGTTATGCTATGACCATTTCTGCATTTGTGAAACATGCATATTCAGGCATGGAACAAACCTGCTCAAGAGGCGAGCTTCTAATGATACCCCTTCTCCAAGAGCAGCTACCTGCGTATCAACAAATTATTGTTATATATGTTAGAGATATATATGTGTTACAGTAGGACTCTAGATATTATTTGGTTTCCTTATCTGTAACCTGTACCGGTGTATATATACTGACCCATTGGCCCCTTATAATACAAGTTGCTATTCCTAACATGGTATCAGAGCCCATTAGGGTTACCTCCGGACGCGCAACTCGTCCTACTCCGTGCCCTAGCCGCCGCCGCTAGGCCGTCATTGCCGCGATCGACTCCAGACTGTTGTTGCTGCCGTCGTCGCTGGCTCCCCTCTCCACTGCTAGGCTGCCGCTGCCGTGGTCGCCTCCATGTCGTCGTCCCCGCCGCTTTGCTCTCTGAGAGATCCAGCTAGGTGGTGCGCGCCGCCGCTGCTCTCGTCGGTGTCTTCTCTTCCCGCAAGGGTCGCCACTAGCCGAGGCGACGCGATCCGACTCTTCCGCTCCGTGGCCGCCTCCAGGGTCTTCCTCGATCGAAGCCGGATCTTCGCCTCCAGTGCGCGCCGCCTCGAGGCCGGATCTTCGCCTCGGCCGCGCCGCGCGGCGTCTCGGACTTCTAGGCCGTGCCGCGCCCGCAACACTGCCCGTGAGGCCGGATTCGCTGGGGGCCACCGCCGGAGGAAACTGCCACCCCTTGAGGAAGCCGCCACTGCCGCGGAAGCCGCCACCGCCGCTGCCGAGGAAACGCTCGCACGGGGAGGTGACCTAGGCCTTTTCCCTGCGGGCGACGTGGGCCGAGGGTTAAAAGCCGGCCCGAGAAGAGTCGGCTGGCTTAAGAGTCGACCGAGTTAAAAAAGTCGGTCTGATCGCTGCGCCGTACAGCGCCGCCTATTAGACTGCGTTACCTTGGTCGCCGCGCCGTTCAGCGCCACCTACCAATGGGCACCGTTTCCCTTCCTCGCTGCCCAGTGATCTTCGACGGTGTTAATTACACCGACTTCGTGTCTCACATGCTCATCCACATGCATGGTCTTCGTCTGCAGGCGCCCTCTGCAATGTCACCGCCCGCCGTGCCTACTCCTCCGACGAGCCTCGTCTGTTGCGCTTCCCAGACGGTGACAAAGTTTGCTGTCGAGGTGGCAACCTTGCTGATGAGAAGGATGCCTCTGCCTACCAAGAGGCTCTGGATTCCTACATGGATCGGTTGACCGCCTACACTCAGTGGTGTGACGACGACGCTCGAGCTGCTGCTATCTTCATCGCCAGTGTCCGGCCTCAGTTTTCTTCTGAGATTGTGGGATTTTCTTCGGCTGTCTAGATGTGGATTCATCTTCGTCAGTGCTATGAACCCTCTGGAGATGCTCTCTACCTGTCAGTAGTTTGCCAGGAGCACTCTCTTCAGCAGGGTGATGCTACTGTTGACGCTTTCGCTCGAGTTCTGCGATGCGTCGTCGGTGGACTCTCTTCGCCTTCTTGGCTATCGTTCTGTTCGTCTTTGCTGGTACATGCGTGTTGACTGGAGTATCGGCGTGTCTGAGTTCCTTACTCGCCGTCAATCACGAGTTCGAGCAGCGGGCGTGCCCGGCTTCTTACGCACGCCACCCTCGTGTCACTCTTACGGAGGCCCTACCGAGATCGTGCGAGAGAGACTTCGTGCGAGTGGCGGTGATGCGATGCCACTCCTCCGTGCTCGCCGCCTGGCCCACTGCTACACCGCGCTTCACGCGTGACATCGCCTCCTCCGTGGCCGCCACAGGTGGTGGTGGCGCCCTCCGTCTGGCGGTGGCCGTCCTCGCTGCTCCTCTCGCGACAAGGTCGGCCACATTGAGTCCCAATGCTACAAGCGGCGGCATCTTTCACGCCGTTCTTCTCCTAGCGCTGCACCGTGACTTCTACATCGGCGTCGCATCGACTACTTTCGCGATTTCTCTCGGCTGGCGAGATAGCGGACCGGCGCTTGCTGCCGCTTGTGTTCTTCCTCGGCGTGTTCTGCGGGTTTTGCGGTGACTCTTGAGCCTTTGAGAAACCACCTCCTACAATCGGTACCTCCCGTGGATCCTTGATTAGGAGCATCTTTTCACATGACTTCCGATTCTTCCACTTGTGTCTTTTGTTACACCTCTTGATTCCCCTGTCGGTGTGCTTACTGGCGATGGTACCTCTCTTTACGTCTGCAGTCGAGGACCTCTTAGCAACTCATCTTTTCATGTTCTTTCTGTTGCTCATATTCCTCGCCTAACCATGCAGCTTCTTTCTGCTGAACAGATTACTGACCTTGGTTGTCGGATCATTCTTGACTCAGACTCTTGTTGTGTTCAGGACCGCCACACGGGGGCTCTGGTTGGTTCTGGCCTTCGGCGCCTTGACTCACAGCGTCTCTCGGAGCTTGGTAGCTTCGCCTTCCTTCCGCGCCACCGTCGCCACTCATCCTCTCGCTTAGCCGCCGTCTACCAGCTCTTTCCAACAGTGACACCACCGTCTTGGTCATCTGTGTGGATCTCGTCTATCATCTTTGGTCCGTCGTGGTCTTCTGGGGTCTGTCTCAGGAGACGTATCTTTAGATTGTCAGGGCTGTAAGTTAGGGAAACAAATTCAGCTTCCCTATTCTCATAGTGAGTCTGTGTCTCAGCGACCATTTGATTTTATTCATTCAGATGTTTGGGGTCCGTCTCCCTTTCGAAAGGGGGCCATCGATATTATATCATTTTTATAGATGACTCTCGTCACACTTGGATATACTTTATGTCTTCCCGTAGTGAGGCTTTGTCTATCTATAAACAATTTGCCACTATGGTTTGCACATAGTTCTCCACTTCTATTCGAGTCTTTCGTGCTGACTCTGCTGGCGAGTACCTCTCTCATTACCTGCGCAGCTTCCTTGCTGAGCAGGACACTCTCGCTCAGTTCTCTTGTCCTGGTGCTCATGCTCAGAATGGTGTCGCTGAGCGCAACCATCGTCACCTCCTTGAGACGGCTCGTACACTGATGATTGCCGCCTTTATTCTACCTCACTTTTCGGCTGAGGCTGTTTCCACTGCCACCTATCTCGTCAACATCCAGCCCTCTTCTGCTCTTTAGGGTGAGATCTCGGTTAAGCGTCTCTGTGATCTTTCTCCAGACTACTCTGCGCTTCGTCTGTTTGGCTGCGTTTGTTACGTTCTCCTTGCACCTCGAGAACGCACCAAACTGTCGCTCAATCTGTTGAGTGTATTTTATGGGATCTGATCACAGAGCACAAGGACTATCGGTCTTTGGGATCTGTTGGTCGACGGATGCGGATTTCTCGGGATGTGACTTTTGACGAGTCTCGTCCCTTCTACCCGCGTCCTGCCTCTCCTTCGGTTTTCTCTGTGGAGTCCCTGTCTTTTTTTACCTTTCCAGATACACCCATCTCTGTCTTGCCCTCGTCCATCCGTCCCACTGAGTCTCCACATATATCTCCTGAGGCCTCTCCGCCGTTGTCGCCTCCTGCTTCATCTCCTGTGGCTCCTCAAGCTCCTCCCACTCTCTTTTACACTCGTCGACCTCGTATTGAGACTCTTCCAGATGAACCATCTTCCCCTGATGTTTCATCTTCTCCTGATGCTCCAACTTCCTCTGATGGGCCATCATCTTCTCGCTACGGTCTCCGCGATCGTCGGTCAATTCGACCTCTTGCCGTTTTGGTCTTCTTTGGTGCGACTACCCATGAGCCCGTCTCCTACCGGGATGCTGTTACTCATCCTGAGTGGCAACATGCTATGGCCGAGGAGATTGCTACTCTCGAGCGTACTGGTACTTGGGATCTTGTTCCTTTTCCATCTCACTCTCGTCCCATCACGTGTAAGTGGGTCTATAAGATTAAGACTCACTCTAATGGCTCTCTTGAGCGCTATAAGGCGCGTCTTGTTGCTCGTGGCTTCCAGCAGGGCATGGTCGTGACTCTGACGAGACTTTGCTCTGTGGCCCACATGACCACCGTCGCGCTCTTCTTTCGGTGGCGTCTGTTCGCCATTGGTCCGTTTCTCAGCTTGATGTAAAGAATGTCATCCTTAATGGCGAGTTGCGTGAGGAGGTCTACATGCATCCGCCACCTGGGTATTCTGTTCCTGAGGGTATGATCTGTCGTCTTCGTCGCTCTCTCTATGGCCTTAAACAAGCCCCTCGTGCTTGGTTTGAGCGTTTCTCCTCTGTGGTCACTGCTGCTGGCTTCTCAGCTAGTGATCATGATTCTGCTCTTTTTGTCCACACTTCGTCTCGTGGTCGGACTCTTCTTCTATATGTTGATGATATGATCATCACCGGAGATGATTCTGAGTACATTGCCTTTGTCAAGGCTCGTCTGAATGAGCAGTTCCTTATGTCGGATCTTGGTCCTCTTCGTTACTTCCTTGGGATTGAGGTTACTTCCACTCTAGATGGTTTCTTTATGTCCCAAGAGAAGTATATTCATGATCTTCTTGATCGCGCTTCTCTCATTTGATCGTCAGATTGTTGAGACTCCCATGAGCTCAATGTTCATCTCCGACCTTCGATGGCAAGCCTCTTTACGATCAGGCTACGCTATCGTCATCTTGTTGGGAGTCTTGTCTACCTTCTCACATTACTCGTCCAGATATCACTTATCCAGTTCATGTTCTGAGTCAGTTCGTTTCCACTCCCACTCAGGTCCACTATAGCCACCTTCTTCGAGTTCTGCGATACCTTCGTTGGACTATCTCTCGCCGTCTCTTCTTTCCACGCTCCAGCTCGTTACAGCTTCAGGCTTATTCGGATGCTACTTGGGCGTGATCCTCGATCGCGGTCTATCTCTCGCTTCTTGTGTTTTCTTGGTGGTTCTCTCATTGCACGGAAGGCGAAGAAACAAACCGCAATGTCCCGTTCGAGTCAGAGGTGAGTTGCGAGCTATGGCTCTCTTGATGAGAGATTACTTAGCTACGGTGGTTACTTGAGGATTTTGGTGTTTACGCCACTACAGAGCTCCTCTCTTGTCGACATCAGTGCTATCAGTATTGCCCGTGATCCTGTGAAGCATGAGCTCACCAAGCATATTGGTGTTGATGCTTCCTTCATGAGGTCTTGTGTGCATGATCAGGTGATTGCTCTTCAGTAGCTTCTACCTTTCCAAACTCAGTATTGTTGATCCACCATGAGTTTGAGGGGGGGGTGTTAGAGATATATATGTGTTAGAGTAGGACTCTAGATATTATTTGGTTTCCTTATCTGTAACCTGTACTGGTGTGTGTATATACTGGCCCATTGGCCCCCTGATAATACAAGTTGCTATTCCTAACAATTATGACCTTAGCAAACAGAATATGGATACAGCTCGCTATGCAAGGAACACTTACATTCTGAACATAAAAAAGGCCAATTTATTCCAATATTTCAAAAGTCAAGTTCAGTTATAGTCGACATAGACTCAGAACACCTATTGCAAATGACCAAAGATATCCAAATAAGCACATCAGAAGAATTTTTAGTATATCATAATCTCACCTGTTTCTCAAGCTCCTTGGCTCTAGCTTCCGCTTCCTCGCATCTTTCTTCAGCAAGTCGTAACTGTCGATCAAGATTCAGAAATAACTTACCAAAGCCCGACATAAAAACGATAATACACTGCCCAATATTGTGATGATGCTTGCTATTTTACCTTCTCTAGAACGCTCTCATTCTCCTCTTGTAGCATATCAAGCTGTAGGACAGCATTGCATTAGTCTTCAAATAGCTTATAGGCTTCAACTTTTCAATGTGATAGTAAAAATTCCTAACATATAAACTAGAAACCATGAACTATAATGCAAGTAACTAATTTCTAGGGAACAAGGAAAACCTCATCTTGAAGCGCTGATGCCTCTCTTTGTGGTGCTGATTCTCTAGAGTTAAGATGCCCTGTATCGAACCTGAAGCAAAAAAGGGCCAAGAACTTTAGTTGAGGCCTGTTTTCTGAAAACATATAGAAAAGGGATGAAAATGCAACTTTTTTTTTGAATGATGGATGAAAAAGAAACTCAAGCCACAAGCGACAACCGATAATGTGATGATTCCAAATTTCCAATACAACAAGAAATTCAGTGCCCATGGTAACACAGAAAAGAGAAATAGTGTGTTTGACATGATGGTGGATGTGAAAATGCATCATCTTTTCCTAATTTTAGATGTATTAGCTAGTCAGTAACCTTCCTTTTAGAGCAATAATAGAAATTATATGCTAGAATTGATAAAGATTGTCTGTAACTAAATAGTTTCTGCAGCACATTTCAGCATAGCACAGTAATGTCAAAACTGGCCGAGAGGCGTACTCACACCCACAAGGCCACAATGTTGACCTGCTGATCTGATCTAATATCAGGATTCATAAGTTAGATGAGAGATTGATATTGTCGCATAGTAACCATTGAGTACCTTAGCCCATACAATTGGACTCAAACTTTCAATTCCATTAGACAAAGGACCGGAGGCTCCATGATGTAACAGCCAAAATTGAACACAAAACTTGGTTTTGATCCAACCTTATCATACTGATGTTATTCTTTAAAAATTATAGCTCAGAAGCACTTTAACATGTCTTGTCTCACTTATTTTTTCAGGTTGATTCATGGGCACCCAATGCTTTTGTTGGAATGAACCCATGCATCTATTCCAACGGGCCAAATACCAATATAACATGTACAGGTGTCGGTGAATATACAAAGAACACCCTAAGCAATATACATATCTAACACCCCCTCAAACTCATGGTGGATCAACAACACTGAGTTTGGAAAGGTAGAAATTGTACTGAGCTCTAGTCTGTGCCTGGGTGAAAAAAATCTGCTAACTAAAGCTCCGAAGGCACATACTGAAGAGCAATAACTTGGTCCTGCACCTGCGATCTCATATACGAAGCATCTACTCCAATGTGCTTATTGAGCTCATGCTAAACTGGATCTCGAATAATGTTGATCACACCAGTACTGACTGACAAAAGAGGAGTTGGTGCAGAAACTGAAACACCAAAATCCTCAAGTAGCCACCGAAGCCATAGCTCGCAACTCAACCTCAGCATTCGAACGGGAAACAGCAGTTTGTTTCTTGATCTTCCAGGCAATCAGTGAGGAACCAAGGAAAACACAATAGGCAGAAAGAGACTGGAGCGAGAAAAGAAAAGGCGACGTGTGATGGCCCCGCGAAGATATCGCAGAACACGAAGAGTGTGACTGTAGTGGAGCTGAGTTGGAGCAGAAACGAACTGACTCAAAATGTGAATTGGATGAGAAATGTCAGGTCGAGTGATCCCAAGGTAGACAAGGCTCCCGACAAGATAGTGGTAGCGAGTGGGGTCCTCAAGAGGCTCATCATCAGTAGACCGAACGTGAACACCAAGCTCCATAGGAGTATCCATCATGCACTGATCAGTGAGACAAGCGCGAGTAAGGATATCCTGAATGTACTTCTCCTGTGAGAGGTAGTAGCCCTAAGGTGTAGAAGTAACCTCAATCGCAAGGAAGTAACGAAGAGAACCCAAATCAGACATCAAGAACTGCTCACTGTGACGCTCCTTCACAAAATCAATGTACTGAGTGTCGTCTCCAGTAATGATCATATCATCCAATAGAGAAGGAGGAGTGTCCGACCCCGAGGAGAGGTGTATACAAAGAGGGCAGTGTCATGATCACTGGTAGAGAAACCGACAGCAGTAGCAACAGAGGAGAAGCGGTCAAACCAAATATGAGGGGCTTGCTTGAGCCCATAGAGAGAGAATACCGTCAGGGATAGAATACCAAAGGGGCGGCTGCATGTATACCTCCTCACGCAGCTCGCCATTGAGAAATGCATTTTTGACGTCCAGCTGAGAGATAGACCGCTATCGAACAGAGGCTACAATAAGGAGAGCGCGAACAGTGGTCATGTGAGCGACAGGAGCGAATGTCTCATAAACCACGCGCCACAAGACGAGCATTGTAGCGCTCAAGAGAACCATCCGAGCGGGTCTTGATCTTATACACCCACTTGCACGTGATAGGGGTAACACACAGGTAAGGGCACAAGATCCCAAGCACGGGTAAAGTAGCAATCTCCTCAGACATCGCGAGCTGCCACTCAAGGTGGCGGCGACCTCCACAAGATGGGTCGTAGGCTCGAGAAAGAGCAATGCCACGGCCGTAGCGCTTAGGAGGCTTCACAGTGCGACGATCACGAAGATCGTACCTAGGAGAAGGTGGAGCAGGACCCAGAAAGGACGGAGAAGAAGAGTTGGGAACATAACCTAACAAACACAGATGCTCAACTGGAGAAGGAGTAGACCGAGGACGGCGAGAGTAGTGCAGGGGAAAAGGGAGAACCTCAACAAAAGAGTTGGAAGGAAACTCCGGAAGAGAGGAAACAGGTGGAGCTAGAGGAGAGTGAAGTGAAGAAGGTGGAGGCAGAAACGAAAAGCTGAGGGTCAAGAAAAGTCAGAAAGGAGAGATCCCGAGATCTCCGCATCTGGCGAGCAACAGGCTCGTGGCAGCGATAACCCTTATGCTCAAGACTGTAGCCAAGAAAAACACACTCAACTAAGTGAGCAGTCAGCTTGGTGCGCTCACGAGGTGGAAGAAGGACAAAGCAGACACACCCGAAACAACAAAAGTTACTGTACACTGGAGCCCGGCCGTAGAGACGCTCAACGGGAGTAGAGCCCTAAAGAGCTATGGAAGGTTGCATGTTGATGATGAAAGCGTCAGTGGAGACAGCCCCAGCCCAGAAGTGAGGTAGAACAGAAGAGGCAAGCATGAGAGCGTGAGCTGTCTTAAGCAAGTGATGATGCTTACACTCAGAGACACCGTTCTGCGCATGAGCATCAGGGCTAGAATATTGTGGAAGAGTACCCTGCTCAGCGAGAAAGCAACGTAAGGCAGCAGATAGGTACTCCCCAGCAGAGTCAGCACGAAACACACGAATGGCCGAATCAAACTGAGTACGAACCATAGTGGCGAACATCTGGTAAATAGAGAGAGGCTGACTGCGAGAGGACATGAAATAGATCCAAGTATGACGAGAATAACCATCAATAAAGATCACATAGTATTAATGACCCTCTTTCGAAACGAAGGGAGCCGAACCCCAAACGTCAGAGTGAATAAGATCAAAAGGACAAACAGAAACAGAGTCACTGGAGGGATAAGGGAGCTGCAGCTGCTTGCAACCTGTTACTCGCTGGACTCTTGCTGTTGGTGTTAGCAAGATCCTTACTCTCATGGAGAGGATGACACTTGGAGATGAGGCAATTTTTCTTTGTTTATTTCTAACACAATGCCATGCCAACCTCGAGGGTTGGGGATACATATTTATAGGCCGCCAACCACCAAGTATATGCTAAGATGCTAGTCTAAGATGTCAGTCCTATGACAACAAGATGTCAGTCCTTAAAGTCGATAAATAAGATCTTTGTCCTATGATACCAAGATGTCATTCTTAAAGTCGACAATAAGATGTCAGCCCTATGACAACCAAGATGTCGCCCTTAAAGTCGATCAAGATGTCATTCCTTAAAGTCTGCATGTGCCTACCCCACAAAGACCATAGCAGTGACTTATTCATCATTCTCCCCTAAGTCTTGTCGCCGCCTTGTGGGAGAGTTGAACCATCCCGATCCTAGAACAGAGCTCGAGGAATTTTACCTCCCAAGAGGCTTGGGCGAAAGGTGTCCGCAAGCCGATCGGTGGTGTTGATGTAGCTCGCCTTGATGTCGCCTTCATCCAACAAATTTCTGGATGGCGGCATTTCACCCGGATATGCTTGTCTGCTCGTGGAAAACGGGTTCTGGCCGAGCCGAGCGACTTGTCGCCCACCCCGAGAGCCACCGCTCGGTGTCTCTCGCCGAGGAGATCACCAAGGCCGAAGCGAAGCTAGAGCGCCCGAGTCAAAGCGCGGAAGCCGCTATGTACTCGGCCACACCGACAGGCCACCACCGCCGCTTGATCGATCGCCACTAACGAGGCACTTGCCGAGGAAGAAGAGAATCCCGCTTGTGCTCTTGCCGGGTGTCGATGTCGCTGCGCGTGGTCGCCGTCGCTGCATTCGATGAAGCGCGCCGCGGCCGACACCTCGTAGTGCAAGCCGTGGTCGGAGGTGCCCGCAACGTAGCGGAGGATCCTCTTCACGGCCGCCGATGCTCCGTCGCCGGCCGCCGCATGAACCGACCGACGAGCCGACGGCGAACGCCAACTGGACGCTGCGTGGACGAGGTAGCGAAGGTCGCCGACGATGCGCCGGTCTTCGCGTCGCGTCCCACCTCCTCCGCCGCCGCTCTCACGACTCGGCTTCACCTCTCCTCCATAGAGCGTGGTGGGTTGCGATCGGTGAGCCCGCCACCGACGGCTTGGCCATGGAGGCGGGCCAAGAGAGATACGGAGTCGCCCCGCGGACCTCGATCCCCTGTAGAAGGAGAGGAGCCCCAAGTCGCTCATCCGAAGGCGGTCTTCATCTCCGCCTTGAACTCTCGACCTCGCCTCTTGAGCCGGTGATCAACAGTCGCCGACGAGACGCCCACCGCCAGGTGTTGCCGCTTTGCCCCGCCAGACCGCACCTGCGTGTGCGCTCTGCTGGAACCCCATTTGCTTGAGGCGGAGTCCAAATTAGCGCTCCATGCTCGTGGTGCTCGCCGCAAGCCATGAGGGGGCTTGCGCAAAGTGAGAACCTTGCCTCCTTGCCGGGGATGACGAATCCTGGCACGACGGACGTAGGCCTCTCCTTCAAGTCGCCGCTGAGGAGGGCGGACTTGACGCCCATGTGATGGACGCGCCAATCCTCCCGGGCCGCAAGCGCGAGGAGAAGACGAACGGACTCCATGCGCGCGCGACGCGCGCGCGCGCCATCGGTCGACCCTCTCGCCGCATGAAACCTCGTGCCACCAAGCGAGCCTTGTGCTTGATGATGGCGCCGACTTCATCCCGCTTCACCTTGAACACCCACTTAAGGGTGATCGCCGGTGATCGGCAGAAGATCCGCCACCCCACGCCCGGTTCGCCGACGGCCCATCCATCTCGCTTCATCACGACACGCCATGCCGCTGCCTCCCGCCGCGGCCAAGGAACGAGGCTCGCCGCCCGCATCGCCAAGCGCAAATCCCGCTCAAGTCGCGGCCGCGCCGGGCCGAGGATGGGCCGCCGCCGAGGATGTTGTCCATGGTACGATAAGCGTAGAGGCTCGCCGTCGTGGTAGGCGACGCGGTCCTCGCCGTGAGATACGGAGTAGCGAACTCCACCATCGCGCCGCTTCGCGTGGACCGGCTATTGGGGCCAATCCCGCGTGGCCTCCGTGCGCAGAGAGAGTGCGAGCCGCCGGTCGGAGAGGCGTGGCGAGCCGGTCGGCCGGTGGCGGAGCTTCGCCGGAGCCGGTGGCGAGCAAGGTGTCGAGGTGGACGAGCTCGACGAAGACGAGCCGCTAGCTCACCGGCTTCTCGAAATGGACGTAGTCGACAACAAAGTCCTCGAGTCGGTCGAACCGCTGCCCACCGCTTTGTCCCACGCCCACCTCGCTTTTCGTCGAACACAACGCCACGCGAGATGCGACGCGCCAGGTGACAGGTCGAGGATGCGGTAGGCCTTCGAGCCTCCGCAGGCCGATGAACACTCCTTTGAGTGCTCCCGCGCCGAGCTTACCGATGTAACCAAGCTCCTTGGCGAACGCGAGGGAGCCAAGACCCGCAGCTGGAGACCGCCGGCTATGCCCATGCCAAGCCTCGACGGCGTCCCGCCATCGAGCCTTGGTAGCGGGCGGTTGAGGATGTAGACGCGCGTCACCACCGCCTCTCCCGAGGAAGATACGGTGGCATCCTCGCTGGAGGGAGGGCCCGAGCCATCCCCACAACCGTCCTGGTTGCGCCGCCGACGACACCGCTTCTGCTGCGGGGACGGCGGTGGAGAGCGGTGGCGCCAATGCCTCATCAACAGCAAGATCGACGTGAATTCGCCGCCAGAAGGTGCAGGCGCGAAGACGCGCAGCTTGCGCCGCGCTCGCCTCAGCAGCAGACTGCGTGGCGCCGATGGCGTCCCGCACCTTTCTCCTTCTTCCGAGGACCATCACCCACATGTAGCGGAGAGATCGCCGACAAGCAACAGAAGTAGCGTCGTGCTCCTCCGCGCGGCGTCAAGGCGGGGCCACACAAGTCCCGCACGAGCTCGAGCCTCTCCTTGGCTCGGAAACTTCGCTCTTTGGGAAAGGAGTCGCCCGCCGTCAACACGCAGACGCCGCAGAATCGCCACATGGTCAAGGCACGGCAGCCTCGCACCATTTCCATGGCACCGAGCCGCCTGGGCCTCGGCTAAGGTGCCCAAAGCGCCGTGTTATCGCCATGCCTCGCCGTCCCGACGAGCAAAGACAGAGGGTTGTGTCACCGACGCGTGAAGAATGTAGAGCCGGTTTGCGCCTCGTTACCTTGCAAGAAGGCGGCGGCGAAGATCCCAACCGCGAAGACTCGTGCTCGATCTCGACACGCGAGCCGTTCTCATCCAAATCCCCCTGGCCGATGATGGAGTTGGCGCAGATCGGGGATGTAGTAGACGCCGTGAGCAACCCGTGCTCACCGCACACGGTGGCGAAGATGACGGAGCCGACGCCTTGATTTCCACACGAGGCGCCCCAAACTTGACGCGAGCCTCGGACGCTAGAGTAAAACTTCGGCGAAGAACTCCGCCGATCGGCCATGTGATGGGGCGGCGCTTGGGTGTCGAGGCACCACCCGTCGCCTTGTCGCTGTCGGGCTCAGAGCCGAGGAGGGCATGTGCTTTTGGCTCGCCAAGATGGAGAGAGCCATCGCGCCGGCACGCGAGGTAGTTCGATGCTCGACGAGCAATGAACAGAGCCATACCGCTCCTCCTCCTCGCTGCGCGACGCTGGCCCGCTGCTGTCGTGGTATCGATAACTCGCCCAATGACCAAGCTTGCCGCAGCTTGTGGCAAGAGTCGCCTCGTCTGCGGCTTTTGCTTGCCAATGGGCGCCGCTGGCGCCCACGATCATTACCTCAAGACGCCCTCGCGCCCATGCTTGGCGTCTTTGCGCGCTTGCCGCGCTTGCTATGCTTATGCGCCGCTGTCGTGGAAGAAGGCTCCCCTTCTTCCCGCTCACCTTGGCCGGCACCCACCGTCCCGAGCGAGAGGAGCTTCCGCCAACGGAGACGGGTCCCGAGAGCGTAGGGCTCATCGCTGCCAACAACCTTGAGGCGACCTAACGCCTCGATCGTCATCGTGGAGAGGTCCAAAGCAGAGACTCGATCGAGCGGCCGTCCGCTGTACTTCTCGGGGCGCACGGAAGAGCTTTTCCACGCCTCTCTCGCCATAGGTGTCGTCGCGAATCGCACCACTCGCGAATGAGTGTTGAGACGAGAACAAAGTCATCCACGCCCTCACCGCTTGAAGGCCAAGTGCTCCCACTCCGCAAAGTGCCCGCAATGTAGACTTGCGCGCGCGCCGCCGGCTGCGCGTCTTTGCAATGATGGCGCCCCAAGCCTCTTTGGCGATCGCTTTGTTAGTAAGCGAGAATCGCATCTCGGGCGGATCTGCAGATGATGAGAGCATCCAAATACGTCCGATCCCGGTCGTAGTCGACGTCGTCAGATCGGATCAGATCCCACATATGCCGCGACTGAGTTTTACCTCATCACCGCAGCCTCACTCGACATAGTTGGTCTTGGTGAGGGTAGGCTACCACGCCGGTAGGCCGACGCCCTCGACGATACCGTACCCGGTGACCACTGCCGCATCGGGAGAGAGCGCGTTGTTCGTGAAGGCCGTGGTCTCCGTCGACCAGACGCTTGCCGTCTTGCGCGGCCTCCAGAGGCCCGCACCGGCCCGCGCTACCTGCCTGCCGCCGCCAAGGCTGGCGTCTTAGCGAATCGCCATCGCGCCGCCTCCTTGCTTCCCCTTCAGCTCATAGTCCGCTCGGCCCATTGCTATCGCAGAGATGGAGATGCTGCTTCTGCAAGAAAACCTGACCTCGCGCCGCCAAGACGCGCCGATCTGCGCCGCCGCCGCCGCTTCCACCTCCGGGCTCGTTGCCGCCACGCCATTACCGACCTTGGCCTTGACGCTTTTTTCTTGCATTGCAGTACGTCGCTGCTGCCTTCGCGCCATTGCTCTTCTGCGGGCCGGGCTCGGCCGTCACGACGCCGAGTGCTCGAGGCGATCGAAGGCCGAGATCGCCTGCGGACATGGCGCGCTCATCGTGGCCGCTAGGAGAGAGGGTTGCTTCGACGAGGCTTGCCGCCTGCCTCCGGAGAGGAGCGAGCGATACCGAGCCGAGCCGCCGCTATCTACCGGGCCGGGCCGCGAGGTCGAGACCGAGATGAGCAAGAGATGCTCAAGCTACGGATAGTAAGGCTCGATACCACTTGTTACTCATTGGACTCTTGTTTGTTGGTGTTAGCAAGATCCTTACTTCTCATGGAGAGGATGACACTTGGAGATGAGGCAATTTTTCTTTGTTTATTTCTAACACAATGCCATGCCAACTCGAGGGTTGGGGATACATATTTATAGGCCGCCAACCACCAAGTATATGCTAAGATGCTAGTCTAAGATGTCATGTCCTATGACAACCAAGATGTCATTCCTTAAAGTCGACAAATAAGATCTTTGTCCTATGATACCAAGATGTCGGTCCTTAAAGGCGACAATAAGATCTTTGTCCTATGACAATCAAGATGTCAGTCCTTAAAGTCGATACCAAGATGTCCTTAAAGCTCATTGTACAAGCCTACCCCACAAAGACCATAGTACAGGGACTTATTCATCACAACCCATATAAGGTAAAAAGGTGTCACCAGAAACAGACCCAAGAAGACCACGACCTACTAGAGACGATAGTTGCGATCCACATAGATGGCTCAAACGATGATGTCACTGAGCAAAGGAAGCAGTAGAGTACACAGCAAAAAACAAAGGCGAGTGTAGTGACTGACTGGCTGGTGGAGACGACGGAATGAAGGTGCAGCTAGTCGAGTTCCCAAAGACGTTGCGAATCATGGCGCCGAGGGCCAGCACCAAGCAAAGTCCCTGTGCGGCGGTCCTAGACATAACAAGAGTCGGACTCAAGAATAACACGACAGTCGTGATCAGTGATTTGACCGGCCGACATAAGTTGCATAGTAAGAAGTGGAAAATGGGAGACGACAGAAACATGAAAAGAAGTGGAAAGGATGCATCGGCCTGCAACAAGAAGAGAGGTAACATCTGCAGTCTGAACAGTGGAATGAAAAGTTGTGAACTCACAGAGGTAAGGCGAGTAAAACCCGGTGTCATGTGAAAAGCACCAGAATCCAAGATCCACGGAGACGAGATACCGAACGACGGAGGTGGAGACAAGGAGTACTACTGAGAAGCAAGAGCTAGACGAGCAGAGCCCGAGGTAGGGGTGGCGGCGGCAACAGCGTCCCGAGACCAAGTCGGCGGCTAGATCTACCTCCCGGTGACCCGAGGTAGGGACGGCGGTGGAGGCGGCCCAAGGTAGGGGCGGCAGCAACGGTGCTAGCTAGGAACAAGGGCAGAACCAGATAGTCGGGCGAAGAAGGCGGCGGCGGCATCAGGATGCCGCAAGGTCGAGGCGTCTTGGCAACCCGAAGCAGAGGAACTTGGGGGCATCGCGGCAACCCAGAGCAGAGGGGTGGAGCCGGGCAGTTGGACGGAGCAGAGGTGACGCCAGGCGGAGCTCGGGTAGCCAGACAGAGGAGCTCGGGGCTCAGACCGGCAGGAGCCGGCAGGAGCTCGGGAAGCAAAGTGGAGCGGGATCCAGCAGACGAAATGCGGGATCCGGAGCGAAATGCGGCCGACGACGCCGGGCTCGGCCGCGGCCTTCGAAGCGGGCGGCCGAATCCGGCGGCGCGACACGGCAGTAGAAAGGGCGTTGGCGGGTGCACGCGAAGGGATCCGATGTCAATCCAGGGCGGCAGCGGCTCGGGCTGGAGCAGGGGAGCCAGGGTGGCGAGATCGACATTGGGGAGGGCCGACGACGCCCAGGGAAGAAGGAAAAACGGAGGAGGTGAGCTGGCGTCGAACGGGGAAGAAGAAAACGGAGAGTCTCGGGCGGCGGCGGTCAAGTGAGGTATTGGGCTAGGGTTGGGGTTTCCATGGCTTTGATACCATGTTGGAATGAACCCATGCATCTATTCCAATGGGCCAAAGGTCAATATAACATGTACAGATGTTGGTGAATATACAAAGAACACCCTAAGCAATATACAATCTAACAACTTTGACCATACGTTATTACGTTAATTGGGTGATGCTTACATTGATGCATCATACATGCTGAGTTCAAACTAAGTAAATATAATGACCAAATCTGAATTTCATGAGAGGCCAGCTCTAAAAAGACCTAACACCAAGTCCAGTCAAAATAAGCCCATAGCAAGAGCTGATTAATGTAGTAAGTAGTAACATCACTTCTTCGGACAAGTGGTACAAGCAGTAAAATTCACTCAATATTGCTCCATTTGGGGGGACACTAGTACCACTAATCATGAATTCAATTTTGTAGGAGCTGAGACCAGCCTATTTTTAGTATGCAGAGCACATTTCACGTTCTGCAGATCTGGGGCATGTCACTGGTGTACCTTTTCTGCCGACTGCGATCCACTGGAGGCTCCACGGCCACATGTTGAATAGGGGACGGGGTTCGCAGTGTCGTGTTGGTTTTGATCGGTGGCACCACCGTGGTGGTCGGCCGTGACACAACGGCTGGCCTCCCGGCCGATGTTGAGCGGACGGTAGGAGGTGGCTCTACAATGTTCCGACCTAACTAATGAAAATATTGGAAGATCAAATTAGCAGAACGCCACAGGAAAAGCAGTAAGCAGCAAATTGAGCAAAACGAGACACTAATCCAAAATTCTAATGCACTCATCGCTTTTCTCAATTAAAAGGCAGCATTACTAGAGAAAGACCTAGCATTAGCGAATGGGAACTAGCTTCATTTGCAAATTCATCAACTCTAGCATGCTTTCAAACCAGATTTGACCTCTATTTGACCAATTAGGACTAATTCGCGCGTAGCAGCAGCCCAAAATAGCCGATTCCGAAGTAGAGAAGCAGTCTCAAGCGAGATTATCGAGAGATCCGGAAGCAAAATACCGCAGGGGAGGGAGATCTCGTGGTGCGGCCGAGCAGGGAGACGCCGTTGCTGCCGTGCGCGGAACGGGTGCTGCTTCCGAACCTGGAGGTAGGCGGGGGTGGGTGGTCGGCGGCGTAGTCGTCCTCGTCTTCGTCGTCGCCGGCGGCCGCGGCGGCGCTCTGTGAGGCCATGACCTGCGCGAGCCTGGCGGCGGCGGCGCGAGCGGCGACGTTCTGCGTGCGGCGGACGTTGGATATGCCTGCGCCGGCGGCGGAGGCGGCGGAGGAGGTGGAGGAGGAGCGGTGGTGGGAGGGGGAGACGCCGCCGGGGGAGGAGGAGCCCGTGCTGCTGCCGCTGCGCTGCCGCCCGTAGACGGGGCTCCCCGCCCGGAGACGGTCCATGGGGCAGCTCGCCGGAGGGATCCGGGCCGTCGGGCGCGCGGTACGGACGGCCGCGACACGACACGGAGATGGCGAGGCGAGGGGAGGCGCAAGTGGGAAGGAAGTGGGAGAGAGTACGCTTGCGACTCTGGTAGAGTTTTCAGTTCTCTTCTCGCAGTTTGCCCCCTCATCTTCTTCCATTTCTCAACAGCCGCGCGTCCTTATACTTAATTCTTATGCGGTTAATTTCACAAGGTAATTTGCTATTTACGGACCAAACCGTGAGGATTGCTAGTTGCTACAACTTCGTGCAACAAATTTTTTTTTTACAATAATCAGTAGCAGAACTTGGAAATTTGTACCGGAGTGATGATAAAGATGAAAAATGATTCGGCACTAATGTCCACAACAACTCACACACGTGGACGTCTTTGAACCACCTTGTCCACTCATTTCTCATCAATTCTATCTCCCACTCATTTATATCCCTCCCACCGTTAGTCGCTGCAAGACTAGACAATATTTGGTTTTATCTAAATTTTTCATTTCGAACTCCGACTCCAGATAAGAGTTTGCTTTCTTAATACCTTCCAGGGTTCCGATGATATTCAGATCACCTACATACACTGAGATTATACATATACATCCTGAGATCGTTGTATAAATACACAATGATAATTCTCATTGTTCGTGTAGCCTTTCTTGCATAGAAAGTCGCTTCAAGCAATTATATCACATCCTTCTGATTGCTTAAGTCCGTACAGTGACTTTTGAGTTTCACACTGTACAAATTCATATTTGCTCTGTTTTGGTTCGGGACAGGGATACATTCAGGTATCTTCATATAAATGCATGAATCCAATATTCCATAAAGGTATGCAGATACCACATCCATCAATTTCATTTCTAAATTCAAGTTTACTGTCATTGATATTTAAATATCTAAAGGGGTTCCGCTCATGACCGGGGAATAGATTTTTTTCATAATCAACTCATATACATTGAGTGAAACCTTGTACAACGAACCTTGCTTATTTTCATTTCTCTTTCGAACAAATATCCACTTATACCCTACGGGGTGCACATGGGAAGACGTGCGGCTTACAGACTCAAACACATTTCTTTTATTCAGAAATAATAATTCTGCTTCTATTGCCTTCTTCCAATCTTCTCAATATGATCTTTTCTTACATTCAGAGAGCGATGCATGCTCTGGATCAAGATCGATGATTATGGTAATTTTCTTTATAAATAAATATTGACATTGGTTGTTGTCCTATTCATAAATTCTCCCGTGGTCACATGGTTTATAGCTATTTTTTCATATGGCGATTATTCTAATGCTTCTACTTGCTCACTGCTGCTACCAATTGTGGGGCAAGTCTCTTTAGTTTTTCAGTTCCGATATGTGCGCACACATCCCTACTGATCTCTCTCTTCATGGGGATGTTCAAATCTGGTGTTCTTTTTCTGAAGGTTCCATACTAGTGTCATATCTCAACTGGCTCCCCTTGTGCTTCTGGGGAACTTCGGTGATTGGTTGTGTCAAGTCCTTCTTATCCTGTTGGACCGTAAAGGCGACTAGAGGGGGGGTGAATAGGAGCACGCTCACTTTTTCATAAATTATGAACTCAATACAATTTCACTCCAAGAGCTATTAGAAAGCTATGAAGATCAATATACCAAGACAAATGGAAGACTAGTATTGAATCCAATTAAACCCCTAAGCAATGCTACAAAATCAACTAAGATTGCAAAGACTCACAAGACGGGCGGTCGATCATTGGACCCAATCGGTCGGACCGATTGTCGGGCGGTCGGACCGGCGTTAGTCAAGGGTCGACCGCTCAAAATCGGCCGACCGGTGATGACTGCGGATCGACCACCGACTCGAAACCGATCTGCAACAATAAAGAAAATCGGCCGATGATGAACTTGCAATTAGGTGAAACTTTTGATTCTCAACTCTAATCTTTATGAAACTTTGCACACACCTTCTATATGCTATTGAGGACCTATTCCAATCGAATATTATGATAATTCTTGGAACGATCTTGAGCAATTGCCAATTGATTAACGAAGGTCTAAAACCGCAAGAACGAAAACTTGATCCTAAAGCTTGTTCGTGAGAGATTGATGATCAAGATGATGCTAGATAGATTCACACATATCACAAAGAAGTTAATTCACGTGAAAGAATCAATCACAAACTCATGGATCAAAGAAAGCCCTAAAAACACGAAATTGAAAGCAAGAACCAAAGGAGACTTATCTCAAGCAAACCTTGCATAGATTGATTTCGTGATTGATGCTGGATTACATCCACACCATCATGGATCAGTAGACAATCAAAGATCACGAAATTCTCCACAAACCATCAAGAGCCCTAGCCTCCACCTCAACTCCCTAAAGACAATTAGGGTTTGAAACACAAAGAGGCGAGAGAGAGAGAGAGAGTGCGACCACCACCTCCTCCTATTTATAGTGGAGGCTTAGAACTCCTAGGGTTTGACTTAATTGGGCTCCGTTAAGGCCCACTAACAAACGGGTCACACACGCACGCTTCGCAGCGCCGTCTTTAACCTTTTGACCTAAACCGCTTCACCATGCGCCATGGATTTGCCAATAGGTCACCATTGTCCATCTTGTGTCATACTTGAGTCGTTGACCTCACCCGCATCGCCGATCGCTCGACCTCAACTCTTGAGTCTAGTCCCGATCCTCCTCGCCGCTGACCGTCGTTGACCACCAAGCAACCTGCACAACCACGCATAAGAAAACACGTATTCGGAACAAGTTCTTCACAACTTGACCCATGTTAGTCAAAACATGCATCATGCAAATCATATGCCATGAAACCAATGACTTTGACCTAACAAATCAACATCGCCACGGTTGGCCGACGTTCAAGTAGAAACCGGTCCGACCGCTCCAGTGAGCCGGTCGGATCGCCCCTATGGCGGTCGGACCGCTCCACTCGTGAGCTTCGGACCGCCACTGAGACTTAGCCGAATTTCATACCTCAAAACCAAACCTTCGAAACTTAAATCCAATAGAACTTCTTACTAGAGACTCCAAAATTATGAGACCAAGTGCATTGGGATCCCTCACTTGCCTACAACACCTATTTTTGGCCCACTGTTCGAGAACTTTTATGTCATTGCCGGTCCGAAGCCGCTTCCCATGGCCGGCCCGACCGATTTGGGACCGGTCGGATCACTGCAAGGACCGGTCGGACCGCCTCGCCCGAATACCGTAGCTTTGTCGAAAACACGTGAAACTACAAACCGTAAACGCCATTGCCAATTGTCACATCATCCTAAGATCGTAACATATTCCCATGAAATCCACAATCTCCCTTGATGAACACATTGGCAATTATCCGTAAAATGTAAGTAAGAGGTTTGAAAACGAGTTTACTCATGCAGCTTCGCACAAAGGCACAACTTGGTCCATAAGCAAGAAAAAGCAATGAAAATGACCAAGCTGGCATCAGAATAGTATAGGCATGTGAGACAAGGCAAAAGTAAGCATAAAAACTTTGATTTCCAGAAAAGGGTCAAAATTCTCACATAAGGTCCATATGAAAGAACAATTGTTTAATTGACCTATGATCATTGTGAGGATAAAAGAATGCAATTCAAGTTCAGAATATTCAATAAGACAATAAGAATGCAACTCAAGAACTCCCCCTCACTATGATCCTCAATTTTTCAAATTTTCGCCCCCCTTTGTACAAAACTTCTCCCCCAACAAGGAATATATTCTCATTAACACATCTTCTCTTCTCATTTAACACATCTTCTCCCCCTTTGACAATGGATTCATCAAGGAATCACGCCTTCCTCTCATCCAGAGATAATAAATAAAGAATAAAAGAAGAAGCAGAAACAAAAGAAGCATAAATAGGAATATACATGAAATGCAATGGAGTGGCTTCAATTTTTGTATTTTTCAATTTTTGATTACAAGAAGCTTTGGAGATTACCCAAAAGAACAAGCTAGTATCTCTAATATTGCACAAACAAGATATCAAGCCCGACAAATGCTAGCAAGATCATGGTAAGACATATATATCAAAGCTAAGCACAAAGGCTCAAAAGTAAAGCGAAGAGATTTGATCAATTTAAGCAATGTTTCAAATTCACAGAAGTTCATCAACAGGGATCCTAAAGTGAAATTGGCCATGTCAAAATGTCAAAGTGAGATCAAAAATCTAACAAAGACCACATTAAGAGTCAATCAAGTCCCGTATTGAATTATTTTGCTCAATATTTTGTAAACGCCCATTTGTCAATATTTTCTCATTTGCATTGAATATTGAAGTTGACTAATGATCTAACTTAGTGACAAGATCCTCGGACTAGGAGCCATCCACAAACTCATCCTAAGCTTCACCAAAAGTTGATTAAATGTATATCTTAGTAAAGAAGATCCCGGACTAGGAGCCATCCACAAACTCTTTCTAAGCTTCTACCGGCGACAAATCTTGAGGTTCATGTCATTTCGACAAGCGGTCCCCATGAGATCGTCTCGTTCATCAAACTATCTCTAAGTTCATGTCATTTGACAAGGCCTCGTAAGAATAGTTTGGCACAATTTAAGCATAAGACAATCTTGATTTTCATTTTTCACAAGAGCATTTTAGAATCTCAAGAACACAAAAGCTCAAGTAATGGTCAATTTTAGATCAAAGAGCTAACAAAGCAATTCAGCAGGCCAATGTCACAAGAGGAGCACTAATTGCGCAACTCGCTAAAACATCCACAAATTGTAATTTCTTAGTTTGAGTTGTTTAAAAGGTTCTAGCTCATATAGCAAAGACTTAGCTACACATATAAAAGCATGATAATTCTAGCAAGTCAAAGAACTAGACATGACATTGAGCAAGAATTGAAATACAAAAGCTCTAAAGGGTAATAGGCAAAGCTTCATCAATTTTAAAAATAAGCGTAAAATCTTATATTACAATGCATCTTTTGGATTTTTCATACCATTTGTTGTAACCACTTGTTGGAGTTTTCATATGAATGCAATATGACACAATGAGATGCAATTAAAAACCTAAAAAACTTAAAAGTTCAAAAGATCACTAAGTTCGTAAAAAAGAACAATAAAAGATCAAAAGAACAAGAAAAGATAAGAAAAGATCAAACTCCCCTCAAACCAACCCATAAGGATAAATTACCCTAACTCGCTTCTTAATGAGGAAAATCGGTTTGATCTAAAGGCTTGGTAAGAATATCCGCCAATTGAGCTTGGACTCTCGAAGTGCATCACAATATCACCTTTTTCAACATGATCTTTAAGGAAGTGAAAGCGAATGTCTATGTGCTTAGTCCTAGAATGTTGCAATCGGGTTTTTAGCAATATTAATAGCGTAGTGTTATCACGTAAAAGAGGAACACTAGCAAAGTTTAACCCATAATCTTTCAAAGTGGACGCTATCCACAAAATCAGCTCTGACAACTAGCGCGACTACATACTCCGCTCAAGCAGTGGATTGTGCAATGTAAGACCGCTTCTAGAAGACCAAGATACAAGAGAAGTGCCTAGGAAGTGACAGTGCACGAGGTACTCTTCCTATCTAACCGACACCGCAAAATCGAATCAAAAACCTCTAATGGACAAAGTCAAGAGCAGAATACCAAATGCCATATAAGAGGTAGAGTGTAAATACCGAATATGCGCTTAACGGCTTGGCGATGGGAAGTTCTGGAGACGCTGAAATCTTGCACAAAGGCATATCGTGAAGTGAATGTCCGGTCTCGAGGCCACAAATCTGTATGGGAGCCGATCATGTCTGCAGTATTCGCGTTGATCCACAACTTCTCCTTCCTCATCCGGATCCAAAACAATGGTTGCTATGGGAGTGGAAATTGGCTTGCGATCACCCATGTTGAAGCGTTTGAGTAGATCTTTAGTGTACTTCGTCGATGGATGAAAGTTCCTTCCTTGCATTGCTTGATTTGAAGTCCCAAAAGTAATTAAGCTCTCTCATCATACTCATCTCAAATTCCTCGAACATAGTGTCGTAAAAGTCGAAACAAGAGCATTAGAGGAACCACCAAAATAATATCATCCACGTAAATTTGAGCAAGCAAAAGTCATTTCCACGCCTAAGAATAAATAGAGTTTTATCCACTTTACCCATCTCAAAATTATTTTTAAGCAAGAAGGTCTTAAGTCTATCATACCGTGCTCTAGGGGCTTGTTTAAGACCATACAATGCTTTAGATAGCTTGAAAACACGATTTGGATATTTAGGATCCTCAAAACCAGGGGTTGCTTAATATACACTTCCTCATCTATGAAACCATTTAAAAGGCACTTTTAACATCCATCCGATATAATTTAAAACCTTTTGATGCAAAGAAAAGCAAGCGTAATGCGAATGGCTTCTAGTCTAGCAACAGGAGCAAATGTCTCATCAAAATCTAACCCCTCAACTTGGTGAAACCACGAGCTACCAACGGCCTTATTTCTAACCACGTAACCATCCTCACCTTGTTTATTCTTAAACACCCAACGGGTTCCTATAACATTATGACCACTAGGAGGTTCTACTAGGTTCCAAACTTTGTTTCTTTCAAAATTCTCTAACTCCTCATTCATGGCATTTACCCAGCTAGAATCAGATAAAGCATGTGATATATCGCGGGGTTCAAAAGAAGCAACAAAAGCCGAATGAGAGTAGAGATTTGGATCATTATACCTGGAGCGAGTGACTCGCTCATGTAGATTACCTATTATCTTTTCCGGAGGATGCTGTCTCTGAATGCGAAGTGGAGCGCCCGGGTGAGATCTGCTTTCTTCGACCTCCGCAGTATCTGCGATGATGAAGATGCAGCAGAGCCTCAATCAAGGTGAAGTAGACGTAGCGTGTTCTTGTATTAGTATGGCGCTTGAGCAAAGCAGATGAAGGAATGATATTAGCTTCGTCCTCATCTTCCTCCACAAAAATGCTCTCACCACTGTAAATCATCTCAGAGTAATAGATCTAGCTCGTGGCTAGTCTCATCAAAAGTGACATTACAAGTCTCTGAATAATGTTAGTCTCAGATTAAAAACCCGAAAACCCCTCGAATGAGCAGGATAACCTGAAATAACCCATCAAAAGTTCTTGATTCAAATTTATCTAAGTTGCCTGTCTTAAGAATAAAACATTTTGATCCAAAAACTCGAAAATGCGAAACAGAGGGTTTTCTACCAAAACGAAGCTCATAAGGAGTCTTGCCTAAAGAAGGTCTCAAAAGACACGATTTGCAATATGGCAAGCGAGAGCAATAGCTTCGCCCAAAATCTCCTCGGTGTGCTATATTCATCTAGCATCGTTCTAGCCATTTCGACCAACGTCCTATTCTTCCTTTCCACCACGCCATTTTGTTGAGGGACGTGTGGAGAGGAGAATCGATGCTCAATACCACGCCAAAGACAAAAAGAAGCAAAGAAGCATTTTTGAACTCCGTGCCATTATCATCGCGAATCGCTCTCAAAGCATCGGGAAGCTCGAAGCCAAACGAAGAACAAGGTCATGAAAATAACCAAAAGCTTCATCTTTTGAAGTAAGAAAGAACACCCAAGTATATCTAGAAAGATCATCGACTATGACAAGAATATACCATTTTCCACCGATCGATCGGACTCTAGCAGACCAACAAAGATCCATATGAAGCAACCGCCCCGTCCGTCGGTCCATAACCATAGTCACGAAGGGTGTGAGGCGGAACTTGTTTGCCATGCCTACTGAGGTGCACATACAAAGATCCTTGATAGCTTTGAGTTTGGGCAAACCTCTCATGAGATCAAGGTTGCTAACTCGTGTCGATGATCAAAACCAATGTGCCCCAAACGCTCGGTGCCAAAGCCGTAAATCGAGAAGAAGATGTAAGCAAACATTTAAGAGATCCAAAGAAGAGATTCAAAAAAATCACCTCAAAAATTCTACCAACTCTAGAGATTCCAAACACAAGCTCACCAAGAGAATCAAGCACACGACAAGCATTTTTCTTAAAAATACTCATAACCATCATCAAGAAGTCGAGAAATGAAGAAGATTATACCTAAGCTTGTCCACAAGAGCGACATCCTTTAGAATGAATTTGTTGTTTACCCTAATTGATCCTGTTCCTTCAATTCGCCCTTGTGTATCATCTCCAAAGGTGATGAAGTCATCACCGTTGTCGCGCGTGAAAGAGGTGAACCATTTTGAGTTTCCTCATGTGGCGTGAACATCCTGAGTCAACGAACCACGTGTTCTTCCCTTTCCGCGGTAATCCCGAAAATCAAGGAACAAAAGAATGATGTGTCTCAATCATCAAGTTAGATAAACAAGATTTAGGAATCCAAAGATCGAGACACACGCCCGCAAGGAGTATACAAACCGTAAGTATTATCCTTGATTTCATCTAACATTCTTGTTATGAGCAATGTTTAAATTAACATGAGACTTAAATCGTCCATGGGCGGCCTCGACCGACGTTGGTCAAGCGGTCGATCGGCGACCAAAACGGTCGATCGGTGACCACCAATGTTAGACCGCCATCGATAAACATTAGAATTAGGATATTTAGAAACATAATGATTTGCATGAGAGAAAAATCCTAATCCAGGTTTATTCTTTTTAATGTTACCATGTCTCATAGAAGCTCTAGGTTGCATGAATGAAATTCTATCAAAATTTTTCCTATCATTTTTCAACCTACGCCAACAGAATTCAATCAAATGTCCACCTTTTTTGCAATAAGTGCAATGGTACTTGGTACCACTAGAAGAAGCACTATTTGAATTAATATAAGGTTGGGCAAAGCCTGCAGATTTAAAAGATGTTTTTGCAGGTTGGGTTTTGAATTCAATTAAACCTTTTTCCAAGACTTGAATGACTTTTGGGTTTGAATTATCTTGATAAGAATTGAATCCTAAACCTTGCTTCTTATAAGGAGTTTTAGACTTGTCAAGAATCATGTTTAATTGTTTCTTACCTTTAGAAAATTTCTCTAATGTATCATGAAGGTAAGCATTTTCTTTTCTCAAGTTAACACAAGCATCACAAGTTTTATTCATAGATTTTTCCTTATACAAAGCAATTTCAAGCTTAAGAGTGGAACAAGAAGCACAAGTAGTATTTTCAATATTGTCCTTAAGCTTAGCATATTTGACTCTAGCGACTTCTAAGATATCTTTGATTTCACGCTCTTTTCTAAACATGAAGTGCAAGGGCTAGAATCAAATACATCAAAAGCAATCAATTTACTAGATTCTAAACATTTTTCACAAGGAGCACTTTTAATTTCATTTAGTTCGGATCTAGCATTCTCAAGTTGTTGTACGAAATATTATGAGCGATTTGTAACTTAGTAATTTCGAGTGCATAGCATGACAAGATAAGCATTCATCGAGTTCAAGAGTCTTAGCATTTTAAGCTCTACTTTCAGTTTGTTAATCTTTGACTCTAATTTCTTATTTTTGTCATAACAAATTCTAGCGCTTCATCTTGACTAAGCAATTGCTCAACTATAGAATTATATTTAGCGTAAAGCTCATCATAAGAAAAAGATACCTCATCATCATCAATGTCATCTGCAGTGAGCCATGAAGCACATGCCGTGAAGTCTTGGCCTTCCCTTTCTTTTGCCTTGAGGATCTCCTCCTCCTTGTCCTCCTCACTCCCTGTATCCACATCGCTCAAGGATTGATCCTCAAAAGCGGCAAGAACCCGGTGAGCGGCCTTCACAAGCTTATTAGCCTCATACCTTGATTTGTTGAAAGGAGGCTTCTTCCAAGTCGGCTTTCCTTCCTTATGATTGCTCTTACCTTTCACTTGGGGCAATTTGTCTGATATGATTGAGCTCACCACATTCATAGCATGTCACCGACCACCTCTTTTGTTTCTCACATTATTGTAGGCCCGTGTGAATTTTTAGCTAGAAGAGCTAACTCTGCTTTGAGAATACTTTCAAGCTCCTCTTCATGAATAGCGAGATAAACAAGCAAATGAAAATCCGTAAGAAGATTCAAAAGAGTCATCAAAAGTCTTTTGAGAGGATCGCTACCAAAGCTAAATTATCTTTCTTGGGATGATCAACTCTTTTAATTTCATGAGTCTTGAGTTTACTATAAAGCAATTCTAAAGTAAGACTTGAAAGATCAACATTTTCCTCTATAGCAGTAGCTTTCATCTCCCACTCCTTGGTGTTGATTGCAGCCAAGAGATGGGTGGCATTTTCAGATTGAGAATATTCAATATCAACGACTTTCATTTGATTAATTACTTTATTAAAGCGATCGAAAATGTCATCGATGCTCTCTCCAGACGATCTCGAATTTATTGTATTCACGCTTGTAAACTGTTTGGCGCACCTTTTGATTTGGGACGAACCTCATGATATGTTTCGAGAGTGTTCCAAATTTCATGCGCAGTTGAAAGGTTGCAAATTCTATCATATTCTTGTCTACCAAGTGCACCATATAAAAGATTCTTAGCCTTATTGTTGTTAGCCAAAAGAATTGCAGAAGCAGGTGTAGCAATTTCATGAATAACCAATGGGCTCTAACAACATCCCAAATAGCTTGTCCTCGCTCTCAAGAAAGACGCGCATACGATTCTTCCAATAGGCATAATCGTGCCCATCGAAGATATGCGGTTTAGTAGAAAACTTATCCATCGCCAAAGTTCAAAGGACCTGTTAAGATCAAGATTAAACTAACCTGCTCGATACCACTTGTTGGACCGTAAAGGCGACTAGAGGGGGTGAATAGAGCACGCCACTTTTTCACAAATTATGAACTCAATACAATTTCACTCAAAGAGCTATTAGAAAGCTATGAAGATCAATATACCAAGATCTGTGGAAGACTAGTATTGAATCCAATTAAACCCTAAGCAATGCTACAAAATCAACTAAGATTGCAAAGACTCACAAAGACGCAAGGCGTCGATCACTGGACCCAATCGGTCGGACCGATTGTCGGCGATCGACCGGCGTTAGTCTTTGGCGGTCGGACCGCTCAAAATCGGTCGACCGGTGATGACGGGCGGTCCGACCGTACCGACTCGAACCGATCCGCAATAATAAAATCACCGATGACGAACTTGCAATTAGGTGAAACTTTTGATTCTCAACTCTAATCTTTATGAAACTTTGCACACACCTTCTATATGCTATTGAGGACCTATTCCAATCGAATATTATGATAATTCTTGGAACGATCTTGAGCAATTGCCAATTGATTAACAGAAGGTCTAAAACCGGGCAAGAACGAAAACTTGATCCTAAAGCTTGTTCATGAGAGATTGATGATCAAGATGATGCTAGATAGATTCACACATATCACAGCAAGCTAATTCACGTGAAAGAATCAATCACAAACTCGCGGATCAAAGAAAGCCCTAAAAACACGAAATTGAAAGCAAGAACCAAAGGAGACTTATCTCAAGCAAACCTTGCATAGATTGATTTCATGATTGATGCTGGATTACATCCACACCATCATGGATCAGTAGACAATCAAAGATCACGAAATTCTCCACAAACCATCAAGAGCCCTAGCCTCCACCTCAACTCCCCTAAAGACAATTAGGGTTTGAAACACAAAGAGGCGAGAGAGAGAGAGGGGTGCAGCCACCACCTCCTCCTATTTATAGTGGAGGCCTAGAACTCCTAGGGTTTGACTTAATTGGGCTCCCGTTAAGGCCCACTAACAAACGGGTCACACACGCACGCTTCGCAAAGCGCCGTCTTTAACCTTTTGACCTAAACCGCTTCACCATGCGTCATGGATTTGCCAATAGGTCACCATTGTCCATCTTGTGTCATACTTGAGTCGTTGACCTCACCCGCATCGCCAATCGCTCGACCTCAACTCTTCGAGTCTAGTCCCGATCCTCCTCGCCGCTGACCGTCGTTGACCACCAAGCAACCCGCACAACCACGCATAAGAAAACACGATTCGGGAACAAGTTCTTCACAACTTGACCCATGTTAGTCAAAACATGCATCATGCAAATCATATGCCATGAAACCAATGACTTTGACCTAACAAATCAACATCGCCACGGTTGGCCGACGTTCAAGTAGAAACCGGTCGACTGCCCAGGTGGCTTGGTCGGACCGCTCCTCGTGAGCCTGGTCGGACCGCCACGAGGACTTAGCCAATTTCATACCCTCAAAACCAAACCTTCTGGAAACTTAAATCCAATAGAACTTCTTACTAGATACTCCAAAAATTATGAGACCAAGTGCATTGGGATCCCCTCACTTGCCTACAACACCTATTTTTGGCCCAGCTCGTTCTGAGAACTTTTATGTCATTGCCGGTCCGACCGCCCCACATGGCCGGTCCCGACCGATTTGGGACCGGCGGACCATTGCAGTAAGGACCGGTCGGACCGCCTCGTCTGTAATACCTGTAGCTTTGTCGAAAACACGTGAAACTACAAACCGTAAACGTCATTGCCAATTGTCACATCATCCTAAGATCTGTAACATATTCCCATGAAATCCACATATCCTTTTTGATCAAGCATCACCAGTTACTTCGGATTCGAGGGGCCAGAGTTCTCGTCTATTCTAAGGTCTTAGGACGGGATTATGGATACCTTCATTGGTATTTCAACCCTCTCCGATGTATTGCGTGCAGGCACATGTGACTTGATCACACTCTTCAAATCACTAAAGTAGTCAAACAGTTGATTCGCTAATACTTGCAAATCAATTATCTTCTAGACTTCAATTATCTTTTAGACTTCAATTATCTTCTGGACTTCAATTTGCTTCACTAAGGCACGGGTCATGCGCATGGATTTCAATTATCTCCTGGCCTTCTCCATTTTTTGATATTTTTCATCAAGTGGTTGATTTCTTCCCCCTAATGACGGGAAACAATCATCATCAAATATACTATCAGTGAAGCGCCCTACATACAAATCTCCAGATATGGGTCCAAATACCTGATTATGGATGTTGTATCATAACCAACCTATATCTTAGACTTTTGGAGAGGGCCTATTGCAGTTGACTGTGATGGTGATATAGGTACATAAAGCTCGCAACCAAATATGCGAAGATGATAAATTTTTGGTGCTGACCCTTGCGCTAGTTGCATAGGTGAATGAATGTTATTTTCCGATGGTCTAAAATTGATGAGAGTTGCTGCGTGCAGGACTACGTGTCCCCAACATGTAGTTGGTAAATTACAATTATACAAAGTCCGTTAGTCCATTCTGCGTGTGGACATGCGGTACGGAATGCTCAACGTTAATTCCCATTATCGTGCAATAATCATCAAATATTTTCAAAGTATATTCCACGGCGTTGTCCATTCTAATGGACTTCATATGATGATCAGGGAATTTATTTTTAATCTTAATTATCTGTGAGATTAGCTTTGCAAAAGGGTGGATTTTCGTAGACAACATAAGTGCGACCATTGCAAGGAAGCATCATAAAATACCTAAATGACCCTTACATGGGCTGTATAGGACCATAAAAGTCTTCCTGGATACGTCCTGAGAATGCAGGGACTTCATCTTTCACTTTTAGAGTAGAAGGTGTAGTAATTAATTTCCCTGTGGCACATGCGGGGCACATAAAATCTTCCTCATTCGGAAACTTCTTTACATCGATATTATGCCCCTGTGAATTGTTAATTATATTTTTCATCATCCTAAGACCTGGGTGGCATAATCTATCATGCTAGAGATAGAAAAGTTCAAAGCTTCTAAATACAGTTTTCATAGCAGTATAGGCTGCAGCTGTCTTAATATTAATGTACTATAGCCCAGTTTAATATGAAACAAGTCGTTCTAATACCCCTTTTCACTTTCTTCATGCTTCATAATGACCAAGTATTCTTTATCATACTCTTCTTCAGTCTCTACATGAAAACCGTTAGCGCGAATATCCTTGAGAGTTCTAGTCGATTCTAGGTACAACAAGACTTCTTTAATGAATATGTTTCATGGCGTTCTTCTTCTCTTGGGCAACTATGGCTACGGTCACTGTGATGTCCAAAAGATGGGTGATAGGGGCTGCTACTGGGTTGTCCATATCCATGAGTGCAATTAATGGTTGTAGATCCTCTGTCCTTTGCCCTTCTTCTTAGACTAGAAAGTATCAATAATGTGCGACCCACGATCTTACCCTTTTTGCCCCACTCCTTCGTGAAAGGCTTCCTCTCCTTGTAGCTGCTAGCACTGGCTTCATGCCTGACATTGTTATTTGGCGGCTATGAGATGTAGTTTTTTCTTAGAACATCATCTTGAGTTTCCGCAACTTGCATTATGTCAATCAATTCAACATACTCCTTGTAGCCATCTTGACGATAGTTACGTACAGATTGCACCGCATTCGAGTGAAAGGTGAAGAAAGTCTTCTCAATCTTCTGCTCATCCGTGATTACCATGCCACATAGTTGAAGACCGGTACAAATTATGTACAAATTCTGACCATGTTGGGTCTGCTCTATCGAACTTCTGGTTCATGATGTCAGTTATCTACCTATTCATTCAAAAAGTTCATAAAATTACTGCTGGTAATTTGCATAAAATAGTTGCAAAATTCTCATAATGTTCTTCTAACTCCCGGTTCGTGATCCCGTATTTTTCTATGCATTTTTCATGATTTAGTTCTATTTTCAGTGATTAAAAGCAATATAAATAATCATAGACAATTAAAACAATAATACAACATATAAATTGTATAGAAATAATAATAACAAAGAGAAACATGCTTCAATGTTAAAACCAAATCAAAAATTGAATTCTCGAGTCCTTTTTTTGCTAGCATATGAATTTTCGGTGAATTCTGCAATTTCCAATGGCTAACCGCTAATTTTCTGTTCTGAGAAAAAAATTCATGCAATTTTCATAATTTCCATGGGTCTTTTTGCAAATACCAGGATTTCTTTTGTTTTCCTATTTTTTCTCTTCTGCTGGAGCGGGCCACTTCCCGGCCTGCTCGGCCTTTCCCCGGCTCACTTCGCTGGTTCAAGAGGCGCTCAGGGGTAGGGTTTCCCTACCCCTATTCACCCAAGTGGCGGCGGCGGTTCTGCTGAATATGGCGTCGGCAGTCGGGGGGACATGAGGGCTTCAGGCGCAAGGTCAGCCAGCGCAAAGGGTAGGGTGGGAAAGGTGTTGTGGCCATGCGGGGAGGCCGGTGGAGCCAAAGCAACTAGTGGTGCGTCTGCGAGACGGCGACGCGGTCGGTGAGCACATGACTCGTCGATTTCAGTACGCCTATGAGGGGCGCTGCAGACGGCTAGTGCTTGCAATGGGGTGCCTCATGCGGGATGGCGACCATGGCGTCGGCGCTGGCCACGGTGGTGCCACTTGCAGGCGGTGCCGTACGGCAGCCGCAACGTGGGCGACCGATGGAGCGTGCGAGTACGTCGGGAGCCGGCAGTCTACAGGGCGGCGGCGCCTATGTAGAGGCTACGTGCATGCGGCGGCGGTGCCCGTGCAGCCATGCGAGGCTGAAAGCATCTAGACCCTTAAAAATTGTTTTGGTAATTAATGAGAATATATGAGTACGTGACTAACATGTTTATTGAGTGTTTAAAAAGGTATAGTCTTGGTGACGAATACAACAACCTGGAGATGCATGCTAAGGGTCAATATGAAGATCAATATTGTTCAAAGACAAGGTACAAATAGTCTAGGATCCTTTTATGTTTTACCGGTCTTAGGAGAAAAGGATGGAAGATCGAATTTTAGGTTAAATATTGTACTATTAAGAGGGATCACGACCAGTAGCTTGATAGCATTTTATTGTGCCATTTGGATCAATCTAGGATCACGCATGCACTCAGAGCTTGTTTTAAAAGCCAACTGTGTTTTTTCTCAGGATAATCGGTTGTACCGGAGTGTTCTTGGCGGTACTACCGCGCAGCGGTATATCGAGAATGTAGTGCAGTGCTACCGCAACCCGGTTGGATCGAGTTTATAAAGCGGTACATATTTTACAGAATAACACATTTTGAAGTTGTTTGCTCTCTTGGAAGTGCGGTAATACGGCAATGGTTATCGTGGAACTACCGCAACTCGATATAACTAAAACTTATGAAGCGGTACGTTACTTCTAGTAAGGTACATTTTTGGACCTCAAAGGAAGCGGTCGTACCACCCTATTTGATCGGAACGACCGATAAACGAAACTACCCCATGATCAATGGTGGTAGTACCACGCTGAATTTCCAACGGCTCTTTCAGACGCATTAACTGCTCTTACACTAGCCATTACTGCGTGCTTTTGGAGGTGCGGTAGTACCAGCCAGTGAACGGCGGTACTACCGCTTATGTTGAAAATTTCTGTGTTTTGCCTCCAACGGTCGTATTTGTTTGTGGGGGTATAAATACCCCCACCAGGTCAATGACAGAATAGAGAGACTATATTTAACATCTTTGAGACAAGAACATTCTCTCTACACCTCATATACACTTGTTGTATTTATTGTGTGGTAGTTGAGCAAAACTCAAGTGCATTCATTCTAGATTGATCCTTTGCACTTGATTGCCGTCAAGCGAAGATTTTGGTTCATTACTCTTGGTGTTTGTTGACACCTATATGGCTTAGCGAGAGTTTGCACAGTGATCTCTTCAAGGAGATTGTGAAGAGGTCTGGTGCCAAATTGTGATTGGTTCGGTGTTCGCCATCTCCGGAGCATAGGAATAACAACCACTAGTGAAATCGAGGAAGACTTAATTTGTGGAGCCGGCTTGATTAGTTCAAGCTTCCTCAACATAGACTAGTGAAGCCCGATAAGTCTTCGATACCACGGAAAAAAACTTCTTTGTCTTCATTGTAGTTAATTCTTGTCTTTACTATTCCGCATTTACATTTCTAGCAATTCCCTTGTGCTTGATTTGCTTAGCTATAATTGTATCTAATATTGACATTAACTCTTATTTGTATTAAGTAGCATAGTAATTCTATCATCTTAATTATGCTAGAAAACTTTGTTAGAACTATCTTGCTTAAAGTTTTAAAATAGTCGATTAGTTTAAAAAACCTCCTATTCATCCCCCTCTAGTCGGTTATCCTTGATCCTACAGAGGCGGTGTGGCACCTTGGCCATGCGAGGCGGCGCGGTGGGGGACCGCGTGGGCTGCCAACTGCTTCGGGCCGGTGGCGCGGCACGTGTGCGGGACGCCGTGCGGATGTGGCCGTCGGTGGAGAAGGCGCCGGCGGCGGCCTCGAGTGCTGCGGGCGGCGCGGCGGCGAGCCAACGACGCGGGCGTGGGATGCACGGTGACACGGCTTCTAGACGGCGCACGCGGCGCGGCTTCAAGCGCGAGATGGTCGTGTGCAGGGGCGGTGCCTTGCGGCGGCGGCGTGGCCGTGTGGGGCGGAGCGCAGCGAGGCCATGCTGGGCCAGGTGGCGACGTGCTCCTGTGCGGCACGCGTTTAGGAGGTGGGTGGCGCGTAGTTGGCCATTCAACGCGGTGGCCGTGCGGTGCTGGTGAGGCGCGGCGCGACAAAGACGACATGCGGCGTCGGCGGCCTCGGGTGTGGAGGCACAACACTACGAGCGCAACAGATGGCGGGGTGGTGGCGCATGCAGGTGGCCAGACGACGCGGCGGAAGGCCCGTGTGGGAGGGCGGCGACATTTGCTCTTTCTTGCAACCCACCGATCGGCTTGTCTGGCGACTTCAAGTTAGCTCACGATAGATAAGAGCGGATTTGCCCCGTAGAAGAAAAAAACTCTAGAAAACCAAATTTGTAGAATTGAAAGCGATCTAGAAAATGTGACTCAATCTACGAGCGTCGTGCTATGACGGTTACCTTTCCATCCGAATAGAGTAGGTCTAGAGGTAGGCCGGAGTCGATCGTGCTGATAACATGTTGAGGAACCGTCACTGGCGAGTTCAGTTCGAACGATCACCTCGTAGACAAATATAGAATCACATCAAATAATACAAGAACACAATAACATAATAGTAGATTGAACATAGAGATGTAGGGTACTCCTTGCTTCTCTTTATTGCTCTTCAAGCAACCAGTCTTTTACAATGACTAGTACCCCTTATTTATAGGTTAGAGACCCTTCTAGTGTTTCGGATGGGGCTCCCATACATGGGCCAGCTGCTGGGCGAAGCCCATGGTTTTCCAACATTTTCTAAAGCCTTTTCGGTCTTTTTCGGTGGATTCCACTATACACCGTCAAAGCTCACCCCTGACGTGCTTTTCTTTCATTGCATTTTTCGGTTTTCACCCGACTGTGCGGGGTAGAAGTGGGCCAGCCCGAGGCATGACACAATTGGCTCGATCCAGGCACAACACGACCCATAATGTTCATGGGCTGGGTGGGCACAGCACGAAGGCCTGTGCCGCACTTAGGCTGGCCCCTGGCACGATGGGCTGGCCCGTCACATCACGATCCCGACACGACCCATGTGGCCCGCGTACGGAGAGGTCAAGGGGGAGGCAGGGCACCAGGAGGAGGAAGCTAGGTAGGCGACAGCTAGCCAATAGAAGCCGGCGGCGAGGGAGGGAGGAGGAAGCTAGCCGGCGGCCAGGGTGCGAGGAGGAGGAGGGCAGGGCGGCGCCGGCGCGGAGGAAGGAGAAGGAGCAGTGAAGGGGCACGGCGACGAGCCAACAAGGATGAGAGGAGGAGGGTGGTGCAGTGCCGGTAGCCAGCACAGAGGGAGGAGAAGGCGGCGGGGCTGTCTCAGGAAGGGAAGGAGTCGGGAGGAGGCGAGGAGGCGTAGAAGGGGATGGGGGCAAGGGGCGCATTGGGAGTTGGGTGGGGATAGGCCGATAGGGGAGAGGAAGGGGTAGGTAGGCCGCGCGGCATGGTGGGCCGCCAGGCTAAAATTCTGCCTGTTGGGGATTTTTCGCGTGCACAACACGTCCCGTTTAGCCCATAATGTCATGATTTTTTTTTAAAAAAAATCGATCATTTTTTTACCGTTTGGGGCTTTAAAAATAGCAAAAAAATCAATATATATATAGTCACCATACCCCCTCCCCTCATTCAGCGCTCATCCATTCCTCAATCTCTCTTCCAAATTTTGGTTTGCAAATTCAAATTTGTTGTGATATAATTTGGAAAAATTCAAATTTGTTGTGATATAATTTGTAAAATTCAATTTCCGGTAGCAAGTCACCAAAAGAGGTACAATACTATTTTTTGCATAATTTTATTGCCATTATTTGTTATTCTAAGATAAAAGTAATAATAGTGTTAGTTTCGATTTTGTAGTTTTCATTATAAAAAATTATGATAGTTTTGCTCTTGGTGATTACAGACTTTCACTAGAGGAAGTTGCATCCGTAGAGGTTGCAACAGCCTCAAATCAGCCGCAGTGTTAGCGAAAGGGCTAGGCGAAGTTCCGTCGTCAGGCTCCACAGCAGCATCTTCGTCGGCGACCATCAGAGCAAAAGAGGTCGAGGCCGTCTACATCGAGACTGTGGGACAATTTCGATAAGACAAACAAACGAGACGCACAGAAAAATGAGGTAGCATATGCTATTTGTAAAATTTATCGCAATGAATTGTCTACAAGGTCTACAGGTGGAACTCTACTTACCTGATGCTTAAGAGTCTTTTACCATGTAAGAGCATTTTTTTTGTTTTTATTCAAACACACTATCAGAGCACTAATGGTGGTATACTATTGACTGAGAAATATTGCTTCGTTGCTGAGAAGATACTTTAGTTTTTAGAAGAAAAAAATTATGAGGCCACTGTTGCTTTGTTTGTTGTCTATTATCCAACATCTCCTATTATTGTGGATAGTATTTTACAGATTGTTAGTCAATTAAAAAACTATAAAAATAACACAGTTTTAAGAGATGCTATTGTTGCTATGAAAACTAAATACCTTAAAATATTGGAGAGAAATCCATTTCCTATGTGTAATTGCATTTATTTTATATACTAGAGCTAAAATTGACGGATTTACTTAATGTTCTTGATCTTCTTAATGATGCTACAGGGCTACACTATTTTAACTATTTTGCAGATATTCGTTCTCGATTACATGATATTTTTCAAAGGTAAGAAAATAAGTTCCAGGGAGTCCGCTTGCAACGACCTCCAGTAGCACCCACATCAAGTAACAAGACAAATCCGTGGGGCAAGATCTGAGGTGCAGGCTCTTCCTCCAAATCCGTGTTTTTTCTTGTACAGCAGCACCTTCTAAATAAAGTCCAAGACCAATTTCTCACTAAGGAGTGAGTAACTATCTGCCTATCTAGACAACGATATGATTGATTTCAACTGGGAAAACTTTAAAAAAATTCACTGGTGGCATGAACATAAGTTAGCATATCCTGTGCTATCAATACTTGCACGTGATGTGTTAACTGTTTCTATCTCAACGGTTTCCTCTGAGCCTTCTTCCAGTCTTTCTAAAAGAATATTGGAGGAGAGAACATATCTCACAAGTGAGATGGTAGAGATACTTCTAACTGTGAAGGCCTGAGAACAAGCTGATTCACGAACACAACACTATGTGAAAAATTTAGAGTTGTCGGAAGTTTTCAAAAATCTATACATAGACAATAACATGTAGAACAAGAATGTATGTAGAGCCATAGGTTGTACTCATTTTCTTTGCCAAGGTTTTCTCATGTTGAGTTTTTACTTGGCAAATGTTTAATGATGCTGCCATTTGAACATTAATAAAGCTCTTTATTATATTTTTAATATGCTTGTCTCATTTTTTATAATTTTCATATCTATTTATGAATTCTACATATTTTCCCCTTTTTTGGATTTTTTGGAATTTTTCGGGCCTAACGAGCTAAGTAGGCCGAAACTGGCCCGTCGGGCCAAGTAGACTCGAACCGGCACGACACGACACGACAGGCCTTCGGGCCATGCCTGGGCCACCTCCCCAGCACATGGGTTGGCACGACACAACCCATGTCTTTCGTGGGCCAAGATGGGCCAGGCCGGCTCATGCCCGTGTCGTGTCGCTCATCTGGGCACCACTAGTGCAGGGGCAAACTGACATTAATTCTTTGTTTACTCCGTTTTTAATGCAATAATGGCAATTTGCCATTTCCTAAAAAATCCGAGGGGGTAGAAGAACAAAAAGTGATAATACCAAGAAAGAGAAGGGGGTGCCATGTAAAACAGAGCACATTAATAAAAGCAAAATTTTGGATCCAAATCCTCTGTTGTATTGCAGAGAATCATCATGTAAACAGTGATTTCAGTCTACATAAACAGTGCTCATCAGCAGTACTATAGAAAAATACGGTCGGAACAGTGAAATATCACTGTAGTGAAATGCACTATAGTGTTTTAGTTCGTTCTCTGGTACTAGCTAATGCGTGTCATTGTGCTCTTCTATATTAGCTGATGCTAACGCAGAGGACCTGCTTCCCGAAATTCCACACTGGTTTCTTTCACATCCTCAGAGAGCAATGTTCCCGATGCACGCATCCCATCCACTACGCGGAGCAACCCTTTCTTCTTTGTCAGTCACCGGTGATCAGCCCGACCCTGACCCGACCCAATGTATAGAACACTATCTGCACGGATGGTCCAGTAGAGGGCCGCGTAGCGGATCCGCAGGTGGTGATAGGGTAGAGGGGGATGGTGGTCGGAGAATATGGCTAGAGATGTTTAGATGGGTCAGGATACCGGGTCGGCCGTAAGCACGACATCGTTAGCCCTACCAGCATGACACGACCCACACTACAATCGGGTCTGGTAAAGACGCCCGAGCGCCCATGCTGTGCTTGGGTCCTCACCCCGGCACGGAGGGTCAGCGCGGCAGAGGAGTAGGCGTGGTCGGTCGCGGTAGAGGAGGAGGTGGCGCGACAGCGACGCTGTTGGGCACGGAGACGGAGGAGGCCAGGAGTGGTGCCGGGCGCGGAGGGGAAGGCCAGGGCCGCCGGGCGTGGAGACGGAGACGGAGGAGGAGGCGACAATGGCGACCGAGCGCGACAGATGCTGCCAGGCGCAGAGGAACGAAGAAATGCACAACACGATTGTGTGTCGCAACGTCGGTGGCTTATTAGTCTGACCGGCTTAATAAAGGCCCGAGCCACCGACCGATCGCAAGACCGCGCTTGGGCCAAGACTCGCCCAGTCGACACAACACGACCCGATTAACTCCCAAGCCTAATCGGGCCATGCCGGGCGGCCCATTTGGCCATGACTAAATATGATGGTCTAAGCTGAACTGCCGAGGACAAAAATGTAGTAATTACTGTACTCTCCTTTGTGTGGCTGGATTAGTTGGATCTAAACGAATGGCCAGATGCAAGATCATGCTGCAGTAACTTGTAACTGCATTAGCTTGGACTCTCTGTTCTCTCTCTCTGGTTTATACTCCATCGGGGTATTAACCCAGTCCCAAAGATACAACCTTGATCACTAATTTTTTTAAGGGGATTTGATAATTTGCCACTAAGTTCATGTGCAATTGATAACTCGTCACTTCGTGTCGCTGACATGTTGCTCATGAATTTAGTGGCAAATCATCGATAATCCCTAATTTTTATTGTAATAGATTTATAAAACTTAATAAAATTACACTTTTATGATATCTTTATCCAGACAAATCTGCACAAACCATTTTCATGTGCTCAATATGAATATTAAAAAAGATATCGACATCCAAAGTTTAACTGCACGTGATCCAAAACAACATTCTTCTGTGAACAAAGGGAGTACTAAATTATTAGGAGGGCCCGTCACCAGTGCAGCTTCATTTGACAGAATGGGATTTTATGGAGCTAGCTCCAAAGAAAGGCACCATAGTACATGAGGGGAGAAGGATGAAAATTTGAGTATGAAAATACTGTACCGTCTTAAATTAGTCGAAGCTACTCGCAACCCAAGTGCATGAGCAGAGACGACCTTGTTTCTCTCACTAAAATTGCATTTATTTATCATAAGAATGGAAGTGTTTCCCAAAAATTTGGCGTTGATCCTGTTTATTTTCTTAATAAAAATGGATCCAAGAGGTCTAATTTGTTATTCGTTTTTTTGCCGGGCCGGCGGAAGAACTAGTTTGTCATTTGTTTATTTAAATCCCCGGTGGAAGAACTAGTTTGTCATTTGTTTATTTAAATCTGGCCTGAGTGTCGATGAGCTATGACTAGCTACATGGCTCCAACCTCCAGCTAGCTACATTGCCAAGGCAAGTTTGCCGCTGACTGACAACGAGTGTAGGTTACACGTGTCGCGTCATCTTATCACTATCATCTCTCTCGTGCGTGCACAATGCATGCAGTTGAAAAACTTAACGAGGCCAGTTAGCTAAGCTAGTACGCATCGGCCGTAAGATTCTGCGGACGCATCGACCAGGCGTTGATCCCAGGCATGAACGGACCAAATTAACGATCGACCGACGCATGCATGCATGCGCTCCAAGACTAGATAAAACAAATTCAGTTTAGTTTATTGGTCGTAGACTTTACAATAATAAATAATTGTTGTTTGGGTTGTATTAATATTTTTGGTTGTTGGATTTTCAGTGTAAATGGTCAGATCTTGCCTTGTATCGAGTGGTTTAATCGGTAATACTCGATGATCCCTTTTTACCGGACTCAAAGTACTATAGCTATGAGTACGGTAGCTCCGAGTACCGAGTGGTGGATTTTCGAGTACTGTGGATCTGAATACCAAGTGGTAGAGTTTCGAGTAATGTAATCAGTCGTAAGTCGAGGTGTGTAACGAGTACAAAGAACAGTCAAAGTTGCTTGGTCGAAGATCGGGAAGCTACAGTGCATGGTCGATGGTCGGAAGCTACAATATCTGGTCGATAGTCGAAGCTATAGTGCGTAGTTGATAGTCGAAGCTACAATACTGGTCAATGGTCGAGCTACATTGACTGGTAGTGGTCAGAAGTCATAGGCTTCTGGTAAGTATACGTAGGCTTTGCGATCAGTGGTCGTAGGCTTCTGATCGGTGGTCGTAGGCTTCTGGTAGGTAGTAGTATGCTTCGAGCGCTTCAGTTCTCGTATTCTTCAAGTACCTTGAGTACTTGTGTCTGGTTAGCCAGCAGTATGGCCGGCGTGTATACAGCGGTAAGACCGGTTTTACCGAGTGGTCTCGAGTTATTTTCTAAAAGCTGGAATTTAAAATCGTGTATGATATGGTTCGTGTTTATTGATATATGAGAGAGGGGTATGCGTGTGTGAACTGATATTTGTCAAGTTAGAGAACTCGTGCTGGAAAAACGTTCTTTGATCTTTGTATGTTCAGGTTGGACGTGGAGACGGTCATGGTCGATGACAAGGAAGACCAGAACTAGGATGGGGAAATCTAAGGTTCAGGTGGTCGTGAATGTTATGAGGTGATCATGCTTATGCTGGGGCACATGGAGATCAAAGGGGATGAATGATGCGTGAAGCTACGGGAGGTGCAGTCCTAGAGGCTTCGACACGTGAGGAATTATGGAAGGCATTGATAACCGAAAGACTTAGAGATAGTGGAAAACCCGAATTTAAGGGGTTTCGGGTCCCCTGATTTTCAGAAGAGATAGAATTATGTGTCAATGTTGATAAGAACGTGGTTTAGGGCCCTAGCATATAAAAGTCGTAGAGGTTAAGAATAATACGGGGCTTTTCGGAGGCTTTTTGGCTGCGACTTTCGACATAGAGTTTTTGGTTTTCTTGTGCTATGGTTTGAGGGGTGCTGTGAGAGTACTTTATAGCTACAGAACATGTTTCAGAAATAACAAATCAGATCTACTCAAGAAATATTAGTCATCGCCGGCTGCAAGTTCTTCTGTCTTCGACAAGTTCTTGTGTTGATCAGTCTTCGACTAGTTCATGTATTGATCTGTTTTCGACTTGTTCTCGTTCATTGTCTTCGATCTGCTATTGTTCTTTACAATGTGTGAATCTCCAGAGCCAGAGGGTGGAAGAAATCTGATAGTCGAATCATTTCGACTAGGTGATCGCAACTCCTTCGACCAAATTGACTTCAACTACAAATCAACAAGACGCCACAAGCCAACAAAGGAGGTATGCTAAGACCTATAGAATAACCAAGATTTCATCAACCAGGATAAATTCAGGGCAAGATCAATTATGTCGCTACCAGTGAAGCTGCAGAAGCCACCAATATTATTATCGGTATGTTTTTACTTCATGCAGTATCAGCATTGAATTTGGTTACTCCGGGAGCCACCCTTCTTTTCAAATTTGTGCAACAGAAAGAGCAGTATGGAAAAAGAAATAGAAAATACAACGTGATTTTTTCCAACCTAGCCCTGGCTTTGTGTGAATCTCGGGTCGAGATTCCTTTAAGGGGAGTAGATTGAAATAGCCCAAAAATTTAAAAATTAGAATTTTTTTTGAATTTTTGGTTTAATTTTGAAATTTTTCCGTTTTCAGAAACTTTCACCGAAAATCCGCTTTCCCTTTCTGGAAATACGCCTTCTCCTCTCAGTGGCGCCTCTTTCTCCCAACCGCCTTCAGCTTTCTTCCTCCCTCCTCCTTTCTTCTCCCCTGCATCAGCGCCCGAGCGTCAGCACCTTCGGCGTCGCTGCCGTCACCGCCACCTCACAGCTTCAGCGCCTTCCTCCACCTTTGCCGCTCCACCCGGCCCTGCCCATGCTGCCACCTCTCTCTCCCAGCACCGCCCAACAGCTTCCACACCGCCTCCCTGTTGCCATCGCCCTATTGCTCCCACCGCCTCCCCGGGCTATAAAAGCCACCACCGAGCCAACTCTCCTCTTCACCTCCACCTCCAACCCCTTCCCCGCCCTTCATCCCCTCCAGTGCTGACTAATTTGGGCTTCTCCTGTCGCCTCCTTCTCCGGCCGAGGTAAGCCTTCAAGTGAAATCCGCCGCCTCCTTACCTCCCTTCCTCCCACCTCCGGCGATAGCACCTCACCGCAGCCAACCATTCCCCCACCTTGCCCCACCTCCTCCCTCACTAGAGCTCGCCGGCACCGAGCTCCACCGCCACTTCGACGACCACCGTCGCCATGCCGCCTCGGTGCACCTCAGGCCACCTCACCACCTCCTTTGAGATCCCCTCCACTCACTGATGCTCCTCCGCCCTTCGTCCTCATCGGAGCGCCGCCGTATCACCGCCACCTTCTTCCCCAGCTCCGGCTGTGCGCCATTGCCGTCGCCGCCCCACCTCCGCCCCTGCAAATCCCCAAAATGGGTTCATCTCACCTCCATGGTGCTCTCGGTGCCATTCCCGGCCACCGCCGCCACCGCAATCGCCGTCGTCACCGGCTCGGGCGAGCGTGCGGCCAAATGGCCAGCGTTGCTCTAGCCCCGTCTGTGGCTGGGCCTTAAAAGGCCTGGCCGAAGTGGGCCGCAGGCGCACAGTAAACGGGCTAGCCATTACTGTTCACAGCACAATATTATCAGCTACTGTTTATTACCCGAAAACACTGTTTATCAACCAACGTGAACAATAATTTTAGTTACTGTTCACTACCATTTTTCATCCATGAATAGTAAAAAAAAACTATCACTATTTATCATCTGACACTATTTATCTGCAAGACCCTAATTCAACATTATATATCCATTTCATCCGTTTTGAGCCCAATAATCCATTTATTCACCTCGTTCAGTCCAATTAAACACCAGATAAAATTTCACCCTCCCACACCACCTTCTTTGTGTTTCTTTTCCATTTGTTTTTACTTGCATGTTGTTCCCAGCTCATTCATTGTCGAGACAGATTTTACTTGGTTTGTTTTATTGTATTGCTTCTTATTAGGTCACGATCTTGGCGACCAGACTCCAGAAGACATCAGGCAAGACCAGGATCTACAGAACTTTGTGCAAGAAGGTAAGCTACATTCTTTGATCATTTCGAACCTACAATTCATATATTTAACATTACTTTCATTATTATATTTGTGCCAATTACTTCAAATATTGAAATAATATTTTTGAATGCCATGATGTTTAGATAATTCCTATTACCCCACATACAAACCCACTTAGCACTTGTAGGTCATATTTACCTTGCAAGGTTAAGATTTCTTGTAAGCCATATTCACCTTGACAAGTCCACATAAAATATTATCCATGCAAATAGCTTTGTTACCAAAAATGTGGTTATCAATCAAAAGAGAGTGTTGGCGGTTCGCCAATGGTTTTGGTGTGAAGTTGAGGGTTGTGTCCAGGAAGTTGGTCAACCCAATAGACTTGTGTTGAAAAAGTGAGTCGCAGGTGAGGCCTGGTGGATGGACAACCACGTGGTGGTGTTGGTCTATCGCTTCACCGTGAGATAAGTAAGGACAAGAACCTTGCGCTAAAGTAACAAACGCAGAAAACCGCTCAACCACAGGTGTGGTCATTACTCCTTAGCTTAGTACACTGCTCTTTCGATTGAATATCTACAGCATCTAGAGTGGGACAGGAGTGGGCCTGTAGGGACACTCGCTGGTCTTCACAACGGTATGGTCTCGTCAGCATCGGGGTAGAGATCCATAACGGCTGCCGGTAGAGTCGCCCGAGGGCTGTATGGGATAGATCCTACCGGGTAGAGGCTAGAAAGGTTAAGCAGTGAAAAAGCTTTGTTATCTCAGCCCAGTCGCATGCTAACATGTTGCGTGTCTATGATCTGAAAGTACGAGCTCGAGGTATCTTGTGGGTAAAGTTGGGCAACTCTGCAGAGTATATCAAATGGTATTCGAATACGCCGTGCTTCCGGTTAATGAACTTGTGTTCATGGGTGATTCCAATACATGAGGCATAAGTAGAGTTTTTGAGATGTGAATCTGGTTTGTGCATTTGTTGAGCAATCCATGTTGTTATTATTTATTATTACTTTACTGTTTTAACGTTAAACTGCTTTAAACTGCAAAATACATCCACAAATGCGTGTCAAGGTAAACCCTAACCATCCATTGAACTTCTTGCATGTAATTATTTAGCTTTTTCATGTGGCTTGTTGAGTACGGTAGTAGTACTCATTCTTGAAAAATCTGCAACCCCTCCACAGAAGAAGATTGAGAAAATACTGAGAACCCCAATGAGCAGGATTTTAGTGGACCTCTAGAAGGCAGCGACTACTATTATTAGGTCTCAATCGTGCTCAAGCGTGCCTGTGGTGTGAAGTTCTTTTGTCTTGCATTATATTAGTTTTGGGCTTGGAAGCCCGTGTCTGCGTCAAAACTGGTTGTTAAACCTTAATCTTATGTAATAAAAGTTTGGTTTTGTTGTAATTGAAAGCTTGCTTCAGACTCTGCTTACTTTGCAACTGCATATTCTTGGCGATTATGAAGAGTTTGACGGCTTCAGATTTTGGGGCTGTTACATATATACAACTCATGATAATGAAGAAGTAGTGATCAGATATTTAGAGTTTCAGATCATGAGATATCCATCCTTTATATATATACAGATTCTTTGCTTGCATATGCGCTGAGCTGAGCCTGAGGGGAGGGGCGACAGCGTCCTGGGTGTTGCCATGAGAGATGTATGGATGTGTTAAGAAACCGGGCCCAGGACTCCGGAGAGTCCTGGCCCAATTGGACTCCTCATCCCCTGAAGTCTATAAATAGAGGAGACCCCCCTCATTGTAACCCCCGATGATTGAGAAACAATAAAGCGAAGTCTGAAGTCCTCTCATATCTCTGTGTTCAATCTATTGTTGTGTCTTGTGTTCTTACATTGTTCTTACGATTCTGTATATTGTCTACGAGGTAATCACTCGTACTAGACTCGTCAGCGACGGTTCCTTAACACGTTATCAGCACGATCGACTCTGCTCGCATCAAAAGGTAACCGTCGATGAACGACACTCGTAGAGTGAATCATTTGTTCTAGATTGCTTTCAATTATGCAAATTTGGCTTTCTAGATTGGTTTTCTACGTTGCAAATATGTTATAATCTACCGCGAGCAGACTTGAAGTCGCCGGCACAATGCCGATCGGTGGAATGCATGAAAGATCGGATGTTGATTGCATCGCAGATTATTGCATGAACAGTAATCACATATGTGCAGTAAACACACATGAATAGTATTAAAAACAAACAAAATTGGCCCACGGCCGGGAGCCGCCGGCATCGCACGCGCACTCGCCTCCTCGGCGCCGCGCGCCATCACGACCCCATCATCGCCAAGACTCGCCATGGAGCCGCCACCTCGCCGCTGAGTGTCGCTGCCACCGTCACCGGCCACCCACCCAAAGAATCGCAATGCATCACGAAAAGAAAACAAAGGGAGGGCATAGCCGAGTGCATCGCCGGATTCAAGCCGCACGGCACCGCCTTCCGCGCCGCGCGCGCCACCTCAAGCCGCCACGATCGCACCATCCACGGCCGGCTTGAAGCCGCCGCCACGCCACGGCCGCCGCCGCGACCACACCATCACCGGCCGCCTCGCAAGCGCGACGCCCGACGGAAGCTCCGCTTCGCCGGCAGCCGCCAAATCGAAGAGCGTCGACCCTCCCCGCCCGCGACGGTGCTTTCGCTCACCGCCGGCGGCTCCAACGCCCGCATGATCGGACCGTCGCCTCCGGCCGCCGGCCGACCCATCCGCCTCGAATCATTGCTGGCTGACCGAGATGTCGCGAGCCGCCTCGGTCGTCGGACTCGCGCTTCCCGCACGAAGCGCGCCCTCCTGCACACTGGCCGCCGCCGGAACCCTCCCACGCCAAGCCGGGCGGCGCGCGCGCTTCGGAGAAATGCCACCACCGTACCTGGCGTCGGTTGTTGCCACCAGTGGCGGCACCGCCACACCGGCCGGCCGCCTCAACCTGCAACTCAAGACACCGCTGAAGCGCTCGAACGCCGCCGACCGCTTGGAACACCACGACGAAGGCCAGAAGATCATGGCCGGGCGGCGATCGAAGGCCAGGCTCCGGCGCCTGAAGCGCCAGCGGCCGGAGCCCGCGACGGGGCTCCACCGCATAGCCGCGTCGGGTCCTATGAAGGGAGCCGCCGCCACCCGAGGGGAGCACAGGGATAGGTAAACCCTACCCCTGGACTCCCCCCGGGGGCTCTTAAGCCAACGTAACGGGCCGGCCTTGGGCTGGCCCGTATAACTAACGGGGTAAAAAGAAAAAAAAATGCACACTTTGCGAAAAACCCCTCAGAATTTTAGAAATTATGTTTTTTTGTGAATAAGGTAATTTTGCGAAACACACCCTCGGATTTCCATAAATTGCGCGAACATTTCTCTGAACTAAAATTTTCACATTTTAGCCCCTGGAAATTGCATAATTCGCCGAAAATTCATATTCCAGCAGAAAAGGGCCTCGGGAATTCAAATTTTGAATCAGTTTTTTTAATTTGAATCATATTTTACCTTGTTATTATTATTTCTATGTAATTTATTTATTGTATTTACTATTTTTTTTATTTGTGATTATTAATATTGCTTTTAATCACTAAAAATAGCAGTAAATCATGAAAATGCATGGAAAAAATACGGAATCACGAACTGGGAGTTCGAAGAGCATTATGAGAATTTTGCAACCATTTTATATAAATTACCAGCAGTAATCCTATAAACTTTTTGCATGAATATGAAAAATGACTGGCATCACGAACCAGAAGTTCGAAAGAGTTGGCCTAGCATGACCATAATTTGTATAGACTTCAACTCTGTGATAAGATAATCACGGATAAGCAGAAGATTGACAAAGACCCTCTCTACCTTCACCCGAATGCGGTGCAATCCGCACGTAATTATTGTCAAAATGGCTACAAGAAGTATGCCGCATTAATTGACACCGTGCAAGTTGCGGAAGCTCAAGATGATGTTCTAAATGCCGCATTAATTGACACCGTGCAAGTTGCGAAAGCTCAAGATGATGTTCTAAGGAAGAACTACATCTCACAGCCACCTATTAGCAATGTTGGCCATGAAGCCAATACTAGTAGCTACAAGGTGATGAAGCCTCTCACAAAGGAAGGGGCAAGAAGAGTAAGGTCGTGAGTCGCACGTAATTGGTGTTTTACAGTCTAAGAAAAGGGGCAAAGGATAGCATGAGGCACACCTCACCATTGCAGGCACGGAAGATCCACACCTATTAGTTTCACTTAGATCCTTTTACAATCACTTGCATTTTATGATTGTGATGGAACTTTGAATAATGGTTGTAAGCTCTAGAAGAGTAAAGCATTAAATTCTTATGATGAGTCCTGCAAGACTTATATTCTCGTATTTATGATAGCAAGTTATGTTCTAATATCTGGAGTATTTTATTTTATGTGTTGCTGGATTTCTGCTTCATATTAATAAAGTACATTATATTAGAATGCATGTAGCGCCCTATGGAGGAAATGTGCTTAGCAGGTAGCGGCACAATAAATACCACCTTGAGAGATACGAAATTTTTCAACCGATCAGTAAGAATGCCTGTAGCCTTACGACAATCGCAGGCAGCGATACTTGTATAATAGGCTCAGGAAGGGCCACAATTATACTCCCAACGGGATACAACTTTGGTCATTAAAGAAGCCTTGTTGTACCCATAATCGACTAGAACTCTCAAGGATATTCGCGCTAACGGTTTCCACATAGAGACTAAAGAAGAGCATGGTAAGGAATACATGTTCATTACACAGTGTGAAGAAAGTAGAAAAATGGTATTAGAACGACTTCCTTCATTTGAAAATGGGCTATACTACACTAATATTAAGGTATCTGCAGCCTATACTGCTCTGAAAATTGTATTTAGAAGGTCTGAAACTCTTCTATCCCTGGCATGATAGATCATGCCGCCTAGGTTATAGGACGATGAGAAATATAATTAACAATTCATATGGACATAATATGAATGTAAAGAACTTCCCGAATCAGGAAGATTTTGTGTGCCCTGCATGTGCCACCGGAAAACTGATTACTAGGGCCTTTACTCTGAAAGTAAAGGATGAAATCCCTGCATTCCTGGACCGTATCCAGGGAGGCATTTGCGGTCCTAAATAGTCACTGTCATTACCATTTAGGTATTTTATGGTGCTCATCGATGCTTCCTCGAAATGGTCGCACGATTGTTTATTATCTATGAGAAACCCCGCTTCTGCAAAGCTAATCTCGTAGATAATTAACATTAAGAATAATTTTCCTGATCATCATGTGAAGTCCACCAGAATGGACAACGCTGGAGAATTTACTTCGAGGGCATTTGATGATTATTGTGTGAAAATGAGAATTAAAATTGAGCATCCCATACCGCATGTCCACACCCAGAATGGACTAGCAGAATTGTTATTTACCAACTACATGTTGGGGATACGCAGTCCTGCACGCAGCAACTCTCATCAATTTTAGACCACCGGCATATTACATCCATTCACCTATGCAACTAGCGCAAGGGTCAATACTCAAAATTTCTCATCTTTGAAGGTTTGGTTGCAAAGTTTATGTACCTATACCACCACCACAGCAAACTGAAATGGGCACTCGCCAAAAGTCTAAGATATACATTGGATATGAGACATCATCCATAATCAGGTATTTGGACCCCACGACTGGAGATTTGCATGCAGCGCTTTGCTGATAGCATATTAGATGAGAATTATTTCTCGTCATTAGGAGGAGGAAATCAACCCTTGATGAAAAATATCAAGAAATAGAGAAGTCCAGAAAATAATTGAAGTCTAGAAGATAATTAAAATCCATGCATATGACCCGCGCACTAGTGAAACAAATAGAGAAGTCCAGAAGATAATTGAAGTCTAGAAGACAATTGAAGTCTAGAAGATAATTGCAGTCCAGAAGATAATTGATTTGCAAGCATTAGCGAATCAACTGCCTAACCACTTTAGTGATTTGAAGAGCGTGACCAAGTCGCATAGGCTTGTACGCAATGCACCGGAGAGGGTTGAAATACCGATGAAAGTATCCCTAATCCCGTCCTAAGGCCTCTGAAAGGACGTGAACTCCGGCCCCTCGAATCCGAAGTAACCGGGGACGCCTGGTGAAAAGGGATAAGAAGGACTTGACACAGTCGATCACCGAAGTTCCCGAGAACCAGAAGGGGAGCCAGTTGAGACCTGGCACCAGTATGGCACGTTCAGAAAAGGCATACCAGAATTGAACATCCCCATGAAGGGAGACATCAGCATGGATGTGTGCGCACACATCGGAGCTGAAAAACTAAAGGGACTTGCCCCGCAATTGAAAGCAGCGGTAAGTAAGTAGAAGCATTAGAAATATCGCCCCTTGAAGAAATAGCTATAAGCTTTATGACCTTGGGAGAATCTATGAATAAACCAACATCCAATGTCGACATTTACTTTGCAAAGAAAATTGTCACAATCATCAATCTTGATTCAGAGCTTGCATCGCTCGCTGAATGTAAGAAAAGATCAGATTGTGAAGATTGGAAGAAGGCAATAGAAACTAAATTGTTCTCTCTGAATAAAAGAGAGGTGTTTGGGCATGTAAACCGCACACCTCCCCATGTGCACCCCGTAGGGCATAAGTGGGTATTTGTTCGAAAGAGAAATGAAAGAAGCAAGGCTCGTTGTACAAGGTTTCACTCAACGTCCAGGAGATTGTTATGAATAAACCTATTCCCCGGTCATGGGCGGAATGACCTTTAGATTTTATCTCAATGGCAATGAACTTTGAAGTTAAAAGTGAAATTGATGGATGTGGTAACTGCATACCTTTTCGGAAATTTGGATTCGGATATTTATATGAAGATACCTGAATGTATCCCTATCCCGAACCAAAATAGAGCAAATAGAAATTTATACAGTGTGCAACTCAGAAAGTCACTGTATGGACTGAAGCAATCAGGCAGAATGTGGTATAATCGCTCGAAGCGACTTTCTATGCAAGAAAGGCTACACGAATAATGAGAATTATCCCTATGTATTTATACGACGATCCCAGGGTGGATTTGTATAATCTCAGTGTATGAAGATGATCTGAATATCATTGGAACCCTAGAAGGTATTAAGAAAGCAAGCTCTTACCTGGAGTCGGAGTTCGAAATAAAAGATTTTGGTCAAACCAAATACTGCATAGGCTTGCAACTTGAGCATACCCCGGAAGGGATTCTAGTACATCAGCCAACCTACAGAAAGTGTTGGAAAGGTTAGTCTTTGAAAAGGTATATCATTCGAAAGTGCCAATGGTCGGGAGATCCTTGCAGTAAGATAAGGACCCGTACATACCTAAAAAAGAGGGGGAGGAAGTCCTGAGATCAGAATTCCCGTACCTGAGTGCAGTAGGAGCACTAACATATTTAGTAAATTGTACTAGATCAGGCATTACATTTGTCGTAAACCTAACAAGGTATAGTACAGAACCTACCAAAGGCATTGGTAAGAAATAATGGACATCTTCCGTTATCTCTAAGAAAGCAAAGAACTTGGTCTGTTCTACAGAAAGAACCAATACCTGTCTATGAATGGCTATGCAGATGTTGGGTCCCTGTCGAACCCGCATACAACCAAGTCGCAAACATGCTATGTATTCCTATGTGGTGGAACTGCAATTCCATGAAAATCGTCTAAGCAAAGTCTTGTATCGACTTTGACGAACCACTAGCAAATCATAGCACTGTACGAGGCCTCACAAGAATGTGCTTGGCTTCGGCGGAAGATTCACCACATCTAGCAGTCATGTGGATTGAATACCGCGCAAACCCCACAATTATCTATGAAGATAATACAGCTTGTGTTGCACAAGTGCAAATGAGTTATGTGAAGAGTCCTCTCACTAAACATATCAACTCCACGTTCTTCTATGCTCATGAATAGCAAAAGATGGACAAAATTAAAGTACTGCATACTAAGTCATGTGAAAATTTTACAGATTTATTCACTAAGTTACTTCCAGCATCTAGCTTTGAAAGATGCATATGTGGAATTGGAATGATAAGACTTAGAGAAATGCAGAATTCAGTGGGAGAATCTTCACGAACTCATTATTGAATCTTGATCACGAAGATCGAGTACCCCAAAGAATAAATCCCGGAGATTAAATGAAATTGGGTGGATTGTACTCTTTTCCCTTACGAGTTTTCCTGAAATTTCTCGGCTAAGGTTTTTGATGAGGCAATTAGTGCAACACAGCAGAACGCATGGTATGTACTCTTTCTCTAAATTTTTCCCACTAGGTTTTTATGGAGTTTTGACGAGATATGAACATGTCGGATGAGTGTCCAAGGGGGAGTGTTAAGAAATCGGGCCCAGGACTCCAGAGAGTCCTAGTCCAATTGGACTCCTCATCCTCTGAAGTCTATAAATAGAGGAGACCCTCCTCATTGTAACCCCGATGATTGAGAAATAATAAAGCGAAGCCTGAAGTCCTCTCATATCTCTGTGTTCAATTTATTGTTGTGTTTTATGTTCTTGTATTATTCTTACGATTCTATATATTATCTACGAGATAATCGTTTGAATTGAACTCGCTAACAACGATTCCTCGACAGAATGCACAGGTTGAAGTGGGCCGAGACGAACAGACACCCTAACCCGCCATGTGCGCGTGCTGCACATGCATATCCTTGGCATGCCTGCCTCTTTGCCTTGGCTAATCCAATCACCTACCTAACCTAACCTAACCTGCCGGCCGGCGCGAGTAGAGCGAGCTGTAGATGGATCTCATGTATATGGCCGCGCGCGCGCAGTGGTTGCCGTGCGGCCGTGCCCCATCAGACGCATCAAATCACATGACCGCTCACAAGGCATGCACGGCACAGCAGGACCATCTCATTGTCTGCCTACCCTGCATACAACACCATGTTCATCAGGTCGGTCTCGTTTCATCCCATCTCATTGCCGACCTGAAATGGGGGAAAACACAAGTGCTACCTACCTATATGTATGCATCAACTCAAAACTGATGAAATATTTAACTGAAGGCGTCTGATTAGCTCGAGTTGACCTCACTTCTGCAGCTAGAAATATGGCCATTTGTTGCCAATGGGACTACTGAATGATCGACTGTCATCGCTTTTCCATGCAGCAGGCAGCAGCAGTGCAGATCGAATAGCCACCGACAGAAGCTGCAGTCAATATATACAGATAATTTACCAGGATCACACCACCTGGGTTGTCAGCCTCAACAGTTACTTCATGTGTATATCCTTTTGACCAGCAACAGTACTAGTGCCTTGCAATTGGGGATGTCTGCTTAACTAATTACTTAATTTAATCGATTTCCTGCCTTTAAATATATATCTAGAGACATATATATTTGGCACTGACATTCAGCTAGCATAACATGCATTGGTTAATCAATGAGTAGTAATGACTGTCTAGGATCACTGCAAATTCTTTGATTAATTTCTTCCACTTAATTCATCTTGCTTAATTTGCTTGCCATTCACAAAGGCAGCTAGCTGTTGTTACATTACACATTTACACAACAGTAGCCTTCAGAGGAAAATGAATACTAAAAAGGAACAGATCAATGTGCAACCATGGGCTATGCAGTTATAGCCTAATGGGTCTATGACTGGGCCATGTCTCTTTTAGAAAAGAGAAGTGGCGTAGGAAAATAATCCATTTGTGTCCATTTAAAAAGGAACCAAAGTGTGTGTCAAGAAGACTCAAGGCTGGAATGTGAGAGGCAGAGATCAAAAGATATCAGCAGAAGTGAGTGGCACTGCATTTCTTTTGCTTAGGTGAGGAAGAGTGCTAGCTATCTTCTGCCAGTTGCATTGTACATAGATCATAGACACAAGATATGAAGCTCTTGTTCCAGTGCCCCTGCTGCTTATGCTTCTGCTTCATGAAGGCCAAGAAAAGCAAAGGCAAGGAAGAAGAAGGAAGCAAATTGCAAGGGGGAGTAGTAGGGAAAACCAGAGACATGTAGCTTTGGTTTTGGTCAATTCCATCTTATCTGCATCGTTGGTTCATGCATGCATGCTGAGTCAGTTCTCTTCCATTCTTTCAGCCTTTCTAGCTTGAGGTTTTACATGATCATGTCGCAGCACTTGCACCGTGCATTAATTTGTTGTTGCTATCTAGCTACTGTCTTTGAAATCTAAGACTTGTGAATCAAAAGTGTCGCGCCTTTGTGTTGTTATTGTATCTAATCTATCTAGTTAATAAAAACATCACTAGTTTGGTGAATTATTGTCTCCCTTAATTCCTTTCTTCAAGTTACTTATTTCCCTCAGCATTGATAGGTAGACCTCTTAACTACTTTTGCTTGTGCTAACCAGTTCTTGGATGAATAAACTCACATAAAAATTATGAAACAAGGGGAATATATCAAGGGCATTACTTTTCAGAGTAATTAAAAGTGTTGTCATGATCAATTTGCAGAACATATAAAGCCACGAGTCTAAATAAAACTGTTTTCATGATCAATTTGCAGAACATAGCTACAAGTAGGCAAAAGAAAAGCGTGCGTTCAGTACTAAAAAGTATGCATGGGAATAGAAAGCATGCGTGCTTTCTGAAACATTGTTCTGAACAATGTGGTCAAACTTCAGAAAAGCGGCTAGCTAGCTTTCTCTGCTGATGGATGACATTTGAAGAGAAGTGGTACCTGGTTCGATTGCAGTCATTTTAAAAAAATTGCAGTAATTTTGTTGTTGTTCAAGCAACATGACACTCAAGTGATCTCTGCCTCCTAAAGATTAAACTAGTAGTGTGATGTTTCCAATAATGAAACTGAAAGCAACATATACCATTACCAGTAACATTTCAAAGACAAAGGGCAAAATTTGATATATAACACTGAGAAATATGCCACTTCGAGATATGACATTCAGTATGTTAAAATTAGAAATATGACACTCCGGTTTCTTCCTTCTTTGAAATTAGCAATTATCTGTACTTTTCTCTCATTTTCCTTTCATTTTCTCTTATTTTCCATCAATTCCCATATGAACCACCTATTTTGCCTCTGTTCTATTCGCCTCCCTCCCTTCTGAACATGAATCCATCAGACTGAATCGAGCTGAGGTCAGGCACAGGCTCTGGCCCTCCCCCTGTTCCCCGCAGGTCCTGCCCCACCCACCCACACCCCCCTCCCCCCTGCGCCGGCCGCCGCATCCCAGCTGTGCCTCCCACCGTGAGCACCCCGCCAGTTCTGCCCTCTAGTCGCGTATTCTTCTCATTCTTCAGGTTTCTCCCACGCAAGACAGCCCTTGTCGTTTTGCCGATGCACTAAATCGAATTGGAGAGTTATGCCATGGTGTGTTCGGAGCTACTTGCATCTTGAATGAATGCATGTGTCATGTGCAACAGCCGAGCTTGTGTTTTTGTAGCATGCCATGCTTTTGTTTTGTAGCAGCAGCAGCCGAGCAGCTTCTTGTGCCGACCACCACCAGCAGTTTACATGACTCCAGAAACACAAAGTAGATGGTTCATGTTCTTGTGTCATGAGCAAATAACAAGGTTCAGTTCTGGAGCAAACGATACGGTACAATTATGGAGCAATAAGATGAATCGGCAGCTTACATGAATCAGAACCGTTTCAGGAGCAAATAAGGTGCATATATCAGTTTCCTCAACACAATTGGTGCAATTCATCAAGAATGGAAATCACTAAAAAACCAGAACATCAGCAAAATTTTTAGCATAAGCCACGCAGCATGCAACATTTTGGAGGCATATAGCAGCAGAACATGCTTCAATTCGCAAACCACATTTACACAGACAAATCACTAGTGCTTAAATTCGCAAAGAACACGAAACTGAAAAGAATCTGTTTCATTGATTCAATTGTGTCAGCAGTCACTAATACAAGAGAACATTCCGACAAACACTAATGCATTTATTAAACACAATTGAAACACTTGGTACTACTTCTTCCAGATTGTATCGCTTCCTTAGCCGCTCTGCAGGGTTCTTGCTGCCGCGCTCCAACAAGGCAACAAGTGCAGGCAACCGAAGCAATGCCCCAACTGTAGGGATGCAGGCGACGACGACAGCCTTGGATGGAGGTCGCGGGCACCCCTAGTAGCGGTGCGTCAGGGACCCCGTCGGTGCTCGCAGAGGGGGGACCGGCGGGGAGCACGGGGGAGGGCCAGCGCCTGTGCCTGACCTCAGCTTGATTCAATCTGATGGATTCATGTTCAGAAGGGAAGGAGGCGAATAGAACAGGGGCAAAATAGGTTGTTGAGTAGGGAATTGATAGAAAAGAAGAGAAAAAGAAAGGAAATGGAAGAAAAGTAGAGATAATAACAAATTTGAAAGAAGGAAGAAATTGGAGTGGTATATTTCTAATTTTAATATACTGAGTCAAAGTAGTATATTTCACAGTGGCATATATCAAATTTTAGCAAGACAAAGAGATCAAGAGGAAAAAATTCACATGGGTTGGTCTTTTCCATTTGCCATTGCCAGCCCAGTAGTCTAAGTATTTCGCAAAATAAAAAAGAATTAAACAAGGCCCAGAGGAAGCGAAGTCGGCGGTCATAGAGCGTAATCCCCGGATACGGCAGCTTAGACAAGGCCCAGCCCATTAACTTTGGGGTTTTTTTGTTGTGAGTTGGACTTGGGGCAAGCAAGTAGCGACAGCGGCAATGGCTGCGGAGAGGAAGGGGACGGCGACGCCGCTGGGCGCCGTGTTCTCGCCGGAGGAGACGAGGAGGGCCGTGGCGCGGGTGGCCGAGGCCGTCGCCGACCGCCGAGCCGATCTCGGGCGCCTCCAGGGCTTCGTCGCCGACAACGCGGCCCTCGTCTCCCTCGTCCAGAGGCTCCCCGACGAAGTCTCCCACGAAATCATGGTCCTCCCCTTCTCTCTGTCTGTCTGTGTGTTTGTTTGTGTGTTTGTGTCGATCAGAAATCTGCATCGTTATCTATTTGTGAAGTTGTGAGATTTCTTGCTTTTGTAAGTTTCTCTTATTCGCTCCATGCAAATTTTCGTTTGGCGTGCTTGCACAAGCGTGACTAGAATGTATGATTCGGCATAACTATTTGAAATGAGCTGTGAGAATCAAGCGAGTGTTGGTTCCATCTTTCATATAAATCAAGCTATCAGTTTCTTCATTTCGATGAGAAAAGTTTGTGGTAGGGTCTGAAAACTAAATAACAAGTAAGTGTTAATTATGTACTTTTGCTATGCAATTTTTTTTAAGAATGCTGTAAGATTGACAGAAAAGAACGAAAGTATCACTCTCATAAATCATAATTGATTTGAAAATGCGAGGGAGTCCTTTGTGTGGATAGTAATGAATAAATGATTAGGAGAGTGGAAAAATAGAAAGGGGGCAAAACAGGAAATCCTCGTTTGATCTACATGTAAGTTCTACAGCTGCAACAAGATTCAAATAACTGTGCATCCTATATTTTGCAACGGAGGGAGTATTAGTACCAACCTGAATTGTGGAAAACAATAACCGCCACAGTATAATTAGCACTCTTGCAGTATGTTTGTGTTAATGTATGTATTAGTCATCCAAATGTTCGTAGGTCTTAGCCAGTTTTGATCTGTTGGTAAGTTTTGTGTGTTTTGGTTGGTTCGCAGGTTCCCTTTGGCGGCGCCGCACTTCTCCCAGGACGTTTCATCCACACAAATGAACTCTTGGTATGACATCCCACTATGGAACAGCTTTGGTTTCTATTTTATGTGGGTCTGCAACATAAATGCTTGTGATTTGCGTTATGCCTTAGGTGCTTCTAGGTGAGGGGTACTATGCAGAGAGGTCCGCTAAACAGACGACTGATATATTGCACAGGAGGGGGATGGAATTGGAAGCTCAAGTGGAAGCGATGAAGGCAACTATCTCTGACCTTGAGGCTGAGGCGAAGTTCTTTGAGTCCACTGCGGCTGAGGCTTCTGTAAGGCTCCTTTTTCTTGTCTTATAATATCTCTGGGGCTGGTATACGAGTGTTCAGCTAAGAAAAGGTAACTGTTTTATCAATTTGCGTGAGGTCATTGGTAAGGACAAAGGAAAATGGATAGTGAATTATAACAGACCTTCATCGACATATGGACTCGTCGATTGCAGTACTCATAGTGTGCAGACTAAGCTATCACCTTCGCCTTCTTTTAGATTGAAAGATGGATGCTGCTTGCCAGTTTTTGCTGATATGCTAAACTTCACCCCTAGAAAATAGTGTATTGTTTCGAGGTCCTTCTATATTATATGGACGTGGTCTGACTATACATAATATGTTGATGTGTAGCAATATAACCTTGTAGAACTGTCATTTTTTTTGGAGAGTTTGTAGAAGTGGCGCTTAACCGAGCTACTTATATGGTTGATCTGTCACTGTGCTTTGTCTTCACAGAATAGAAAAGTGTTCACATGTTGGTCTTAGCTCTTCATTGTTTCATTGTGAGCGTTGTTTCATGCACAATTACATTAAAATTGGATGGTTAATCACGTTGATGCTGGCAGGAGGGTCTCGTTGAAATAAGGGAAGAATATAATGAAGACGACAAAGAAAGAAATTCATCAAAATCAGGTAACCATTTGGAACTTTCTTTTATTTAGCTACTGGTATTCTGTATTTTTGTTATATTCAGGATTTGTTTAGCTCTTTGAGAAATCTAAGTATGTTGAGTTGTAATATTAATGTTTTCCTAATATGCACATCCTTATTCTCTTTTGAATCCTTCTTAAGGGTTTTTGGATGAGGTGAATCTAAATCAATTTTGAACTAAACAGTAAATACTAAGGATTTACATCCCAATCCCCTATCCAAGCAGGTGCTTACTTGGTATAATACTCCTGTTGAGGCGGATCTAAATTAAATGTTGTTTTGGTGGGGTTAAGGGCATCATATATTAGAACTTTTTTCAGTATGTAGACTGTAGACACCATAGTGTAACGAGATAATTGCCATCTTTATGTTCCAAAAGAAGTGATTGCCATCTTTATGCTCCAAAAGAAGCTACCAGTAAACCTTTAGCGCTTACATTCAGTTGGCAAATTGCAACTTCCACTTCAGCATGACTAGCTTTTCTACTTGTCTTCTGCAGAGGCTTCAAGTTCTTCTGGGGGCATGTCAGATAAAGACAGGGAACATGCTCGAATCACAGCAATATTAGATGAACTTGAAATGAAAGAAAAGGAAGCTGGAAGTACTTCTGAAGAAGATGGAGAAGAAGATGACGGCGATGATGAAGAAGGTGCTGGAACAAGTGAGGATGGTGAGGAAAATGAGGAAGATGGGAATACATTGGGTTATGACAATGAGCATGACAGTGCTAGTTTTGGTGCCTCATTTTTCGGAAGTGGTGGTAACGATAGGAGTCATGGAAATGTCCAGGTACTTTCTTATTCTCTCGTTGATTGGACATAATATTGATGTAATCTTAATTTGTTTAATGTGTTGTATTGCAATTTTAATATTTTGATTCTTGGGCTAATAGCTGAAGAGTGCACTAAAGAAGCTTGGGGGGAAGGAAATGTTGAAAGGTGCTTCTCTTGCACCGTCAGCCAGTCCATCTCACTCAGTTTTTCCAGGCCAGGCTTCTGTAAGCTCCTTATCCTTTTTTCAGTACCTTCTACTTTGTGCCTGAATGAATATCACGCAGTAACAATGGTTTATCATAGCTGCTGTAGCAGTCACAATGTGTTCCGTCTTATGTGCAGATAATAAACTCGGAAGTTCAGGTTCCCATTAAAAAAGGTTAGTTCTGAACTTCTGATACTGTCATGTGGGACAACTTACTCATAGTGTATTACTCCCTTTGTTTAAGAATGTATGACGTTTTAGACATCGGCACGGTCTCCAATTTCCAACTTTGATCATTACTTTTTATATGATTATGTTAGTAAAAAAAATACAAAATTATCATATGATGAAAAGATTTATCATGACAAATCTAATGATATTATACTCTTAAGACCGATCTAAATATTTTTTCATGTATTATTAGTAAAATTTAGAGAAGTTTGACTGCACGTTTTCTAAAACATTGTACATTTCTGAACGGAGGGAGTAGATGTTTGTTTAGAATATCAAACGCCACACGTATGTGTTGTGTTGTTTTTTTATTAGCATCTTGTTATTCTAATGTCATGTAGCTGGAACTAAACACATTCATCCCTTGTTGCTCCATATGTTGCTTGAAGTTCTTTAATAAACTGTCCTGCTTATATGTGTATGACCCAAATTTCCTACTTGCAGCTGTTTCTTTTGAAGATGACAGCAAGCATATAGTTTGTTCGTCGAAGTCTGCTCCCTTGCCACAGGATCCAAAATACTCTGCTTCGGTACTTGAGGTACCAATTGCAAAAGTTTGACCTCCTATTGGAAGATGCTGTAGATATCCATTGCCTGCATAAATCTGTCATTGATATTTTGTTCACTGTTCTTCTATAGTAATATTATGAAACAACGTAAATGGGAATACTGGTTCTTGGTTCCCGCAAATGTTTTTTGCTATATGCCCGTGCTTTAGATCTTCATACACGGTTGACTTCTTAATCCATTTGGTAATATGGTGCACGTATTCTATACATAAACCTTGTGCTAACATGACCTGGCACTTACTCTACATGTTCGTATTTATCTTAGGCTAGTAGATGTGTAGAGCTATTGCTTCTTTGTGAACTGAAATCAAGCATCATTCTGGAGACTTGGGGATGCAGTTTATCCCGTGTTTCATTTGTGGTTTGTTATTGTTTCGATACGCTGATAGTGCTGATTACGAGTTATTTGTTTGGCAGGTTTCTTCAGACAACACTCCATCTCATGATCGAAAGATAATATCAAGTGGACAAAAGGTCTTTTGCCCGTACTCATAGATATACTGCCACACTCTTTGAAATTGCATTTGACCTTAGTTTATGGCAATCGGCAGGCCTTCACGGGATCAATTATTGAACATGATGATAATCTTTCAGCGATTCAGCCACCAAGGAGTAATGATAGTGAGAAAGTAAGCTGTTTGTTTGAAACCTTGCATTGGTGTGGTGAAAATTTACATTGATCCGCTCTCTTACTTTTTTCCTTGAACATTTGGCAGCCTGTTAGTTCTGCTTCTTCAAGGCCTGTATCTAGATTCAAGATGCAGAAGGGAGAGCGTTGAGCCTGTCTCTTTGACACCAGGATGAATGCAAAATCATCTACTTAGATTTCTGGCAACAGCTGCATTGGCAACAAGTGCTATAAGGGACACATGTCACATCAAGATGGTTTTTGTTTGACGCAGTTTCAAGGGGAACCCTTTGAGCTTGTCATTGCACGGGAAAGGAGAAAATTGTTGATATACTGAATATATGGCACTAGCTTAAGGGCTGAGGGCTCAGATATTCTGGGGAAGTATTTGTATCTTTTTAGGATCTATTGATGTCAACACTGTAACGACATCACATTAATGGGAATTACTCTCTAACCACCAGTGATCAGTTCTATGATAGCAGTTTGTGTAAGCTGTTGAGCGCCTCAAACTGCGACCTTGGGTCCTTGCAATTTGCCTGTATGGAATACAGCTTCAGTGAACTGTATGTGTCACCTGACCTGCGTTGACATGTCCCTGAAACATGGTTCGATGTCTACATGCTGTGTGTATGATTGCTGCTTATCTGAGCTGCCAATTTTCCTTGAATTGTGTTGCAGTTAAGCAACCTTTCTTTAGTTGCGAATCACGATTCAACATCCAGTATGTATAACCGTTTCTTTGAACTTTGACATGCACCCTGCAATGTAATTCTTGCGAGCAGCTAGCGCACCATAAAAGAATTTTAGATTAGACGGTCAGGTTGCTGTTTCCGGGTGCAATGACAAGCTCAAAGAATTTTAGATTAGACGGTCAGGCGATGTAATTCTTGCGAGCAGCTAGCTTGCATTCTTGTTAGTTGTTAGCCAAACTCAGTGAAGTAATTCTCGGTGCACGCTAGCTTTTCAGGGGTACATAGCTAAGGAAGATAAACTGACAGAGGTACAAGTATACAACTGAACAACTGTAAAGCTGATGAAAGCTTTAGTTCCCAATTAACGTTTTAGCTCATCAGCTGGTTAAATGCATATGGTGGAAGATGATGAAAGAAAGGAAGATCTCCACCAAATCAAATGGTCAGCCCTTTTCTTTCAAAAGAATGAAAAGGGAATTGAAACAAAAGAAGAAGAAAAGATTCACTGGTTGGTTAATCTGGGACTAAGCATCCGTTAACCAGAGCAGTATGATCAGTGGGGATCGGAGTTGGAAATAATCAAAGAACTTGTGTTGATTAATTACAGACGGGTCGGATTAACTAATTAATGGTTCCTACTTGTGCTGTAAAAGAGTGTCATGACGTGGTCAGTAGTAGTAGCCGGTGAGCGCCCAGCTGGCAGCTCGACAAGAGCCTCATCTTCTTCCCATGGTGCCGATGAGCACCAGATGCTATCTCTCACATATTTCACCAGCAAGAACGGAGGGAGAAGCTGCCCTCTGCATGTCAGCTCCACCTGGATAAGATCAACCGTATGAATCCACTGCTACGCATCCATTAGCTTAAGAACAAATTAGTGCCAATACTAGACCTGCGCAGAATAATGCTAACAAAATTACCGATAATAACGCACCCTGATGGTCTGCAATATATAATTCTCCATGCATGTCTCGTATGTATATATACATATATATATATATATAGAGAGAGAGAACATCGCATGCATGCATTAAGCTTAATTAACATCTACAAATGTTAATCTGAAACCAGTGAAGAGTTAGTAGTACTAAATAATAAATGAATCAAACAACAGTGCATTAGCATGGTCTCGATCCCGTTAATCGATCGACCGTGCATGCATGTTCATGTGCAAATACTCTTTTGTGACACGTCCATCTTGCATATGTGACACATCCTCTACCTAACATAACATAAGCATGATGGCATACGCACGTACGCATGCAGATCGGTCGAAGCTAGCTTAGCTTATCTACTAGACAACTATTGGGTATACACATATTGCATGTCGCCTTCACGCTGCCTTTGCAGTGCAGCCATCGATCTCCTCTCCTCAACATGTGCTCTGCCCGGAGAGCTAGCACACCACACCCCGGCTGGCCGGCCGGCCGGCCTTGCCGTAGAAACCACTTCAAGGCAAAACCTACCTGCTAGCTAGGCAGCCAAAGACACCCCGCCCCAACCCCATATATACAAGTAACATTCTCCGTACTGATGCACACACTTCATTCTCTTCCCTGGCTAGCTTGCAATATATGCATCGAAATTATTACTAAAAAATAAATACAATGTATACATATACTCTCTCTTTCGACACAAATGACGTTTCGGACATTGAAACAATTCTCAGAGTACATGCAACTAGAGCAATTTCTATTGTAATATATTTATAAAACACGATAAAATTATAAAATTACTTTTTTAAAAGACAAAGCAAGCCAGATTATTTTCATTTGTCTAATGTAAATATTCATAAAAGATGTAGATCGATGGAGATTACGCATGTGTTACAGAACATCACTTTTTTTGTGACCGGTGGAAGTACGAGCTAATTGCTACGTGGATCCCTCGTGTACCTCTCATGCGATCGACCGGAGCCCAGCCGACCCTGACCTACGCTGCAGGTCATGCATGTACCTCCCATGCGTTAAAGCGACCGGTCGGTCGAGCGCCCACACATATGCATCAAGACTCGACAGTTCGATATATATATATATATATCGAGCACGTTTCCAGAAAATGCTCGATCATACGTGTCGTGTCAATATAATTGGCCGCGTGTATGCGATATATATCGATCGATAGCCGTACGTCCAATCATATATATGTACGAGCAGCACAGCAAAGGTCGATCCGCCTCTTCGAAGCGGACCTAAGTGGGCAATCAAGTAGTAATAGTACATCATTGACGATCCAAGAGCAAAATTTAGAAGGTGTTTTCGTTTACTTACGACTTGTCGAATACCGAGTTATCGGTTAGCGATAATTTGACTTGTCGAATACCGAGTTATCGGTTAGCGATAATTTAACTGATGACAGTTGAACTAGAAGTGTTAAAAGATACACCATAAGTCATCCATGGGTAGATGCGAGCCGACTGCCCTTTGGTCTGCCCCTAGTACACCCCGATGTTAATTGTAAGCTGGATTATGTGCGTGCAGCTAGTGTGAACTGAGTTAAAAAAGAATGAAGCTGACAGGATTGCATGCCCGTTAAATCTCCCAAATCGTATTGTGACGATGATACGTACCTACTTTTCCCTGCAAAGTGCAGCACTACTAGCTGGAGTACGAATGATCACGACGAATATGTCTAATTAATGTGATAATTAAGTGACTGCTACTAGCAGCTAGCTAGTCCCAGCACGTAGACGTACGTAATTAATACCGCGGTGCTACCTGCTGTGTGCTGTATACTAGAATCTTCCCTCGACTAGCGAGGAGCGCCCCCCACACCCTTTTTTTTGAAAAAGAAAATGTAACCCTCCGCGATTGATAAAAAATATCATCGCGCTAGGTTAAGCAAACGATACGCATCTCTTACCATGCGATACGTATCCTAGTCCACGGCAGGATAACATGCATACATAGGCACCACGGGCAGCCATATTCCTACCATGGTTCGTGAACTAGATGCATGACAGGTGGCCTATCGTGTACGAGGATCATCGAAGATACCTGCTACGATACCATTTTTACAATTTTTATAAGCCAAGACTACTTCAGCTATTACAATTCGAAAACGTGCCGTTTTAATCAAAGACAGCTAGCGAGCAGCCATGCATGCACGAAAGCATGACGACGAGATGACATGCACCTGGCTGGCTATACTACTAGCTTATCGGTCACCATGGATGCATTCATTGCAATGCTCTTAACTAATTAAGGATGATGAGCAAGAATGCCAGCCTCCAACTTATAACGAGCACTATAGGGGGCGGAGCTGGGTCTGGAGACGCTCGGGACAATGGTCTAAGATCTAGGATCAAAATTCATACAAAACAATAGCAATTTATGCATGTATATTGTGTTTGGCCTAACTAGAATAGCTGGCTTGGCTCGAGGCTTGGGCCGCGAACGGCTCTGCCCCTGAGTGTTATACACATATGGAGCTGAATTAAAATCATAACTAGAAACACACATAAATTAAGGAGATCACGTTGTGATCAGACGACCAAGTTGACCTTGATTTAATTAAGATGGTTAAGTATGGACGATAATATATATGAACCGATCGGTTTAATGCAAATGAAGTTGGCTGCTGTATTTAAATGATGAGTTATGACAGCCATATCGCAGTAGTGTTATGCAATTGATAGTTCAACAGTAAGCAATGATACTTATTTGAGTTTTTTATATATTCCAAATAAAAGTAGAAACCGTTTTTTTAAAATCAATGATTGACTGCCTGTTTGACCTAAACACACTGGCAATTCCGAAAATTTGTACTGGCATTTCCCTTTTCTACTCATTAATTAGGATAAACTGCATGGACTAAACTAATTAAGATTCATTTTACAGCGTGTACATGTTGCAAAGAAGCCACTAGTATAATATACACACACGCCCATGTAGCCTTACATGCGTATTTGAGTTTCTGTTTCGAAGATTTATCTGAGATCGATGAAGTGACATTAATATTTCATAATCATGTATACCAACTGCCACCATAGATCAATACATAGAAGAAAATAAGATATTAATCAGCACTTTTCAGTTTTCACTTTAACCAAGGGAAAATTAAGGAACTGAAGTTCTAGTTTAGTAGGACTAACTAGTAATATATGAATTGTCAGCATCATAATCACGACCCTGATGGTAAAAATAAAGTACCTTGGTTTCAAAATAAAAATAAAGTACCATATTGACCCAATCTTAGGTTGTTGCATGCATGGAATTCCAAACAGAGAGTCTTGGTTTTCACTTTTCGGACACACGTTATATTTAGCATTAATCGAGTTTATGATAAATACGTATCATTGATACACAAATTGTAAGCGTTTTAATTTGGCTATATATAAGAACTGGTAGTGAATTATAGCCCAATTAACCTATTAATTAATTTTAAGAAATCATACACAATGATATATTGGTTTTATGTATGATGTGGGCCTCTGACCTATTGCTTTGTCTAGTACCAAACCGAAGAGATCCCGTCCTATATCTATGTGGTACGTTTAGGTATAATGTTTCTTTCATGATTCCCAGTGCCAACCCATATATGCAGCAACACAGCAAGAAACCAATGCTGCCTTGCAGTGCAAATCCAACAATTGCATGAGCACTATTCACTATTAATAATCACTCGATCGACAGATGCTTCTTCCAAGCATTTGATATGTAACCAAGGAAGAAAATTCGATCATTATTTGATTATAGAGAATCAAAACAAAAGGAAAAGGAAAAGAAGAAAATGTGGCCAAAGAAAGGTCGATTCCAAGTGTACCTGATGAGATTGTGTGAGTCCTAGCTTGTCGGCCAAGTACTTAACCACCACTTCCACCTTCATGTTGCTATCCCTGTGAAAAATGAGGATGTATGCATTTTGAGAGAGAGATATATTTTTGAAAGACACATATATTAGTTGTTGATGTGCTTTGAAATTCACAAAGTTTGACGTAAGTATCCCCAAAAAAATTAAATTCATCTTCAATTTAACTAGTTTGAGCCAGTTTCATAGTACATAATCACTCTAGTTGCATGCACTGAATTCAAAAGTAGTTCAAAACTCACTGGCCATAAATGTACCAGGGTATAAAACATTTTCATACCAAAACTTTAAAATTTATATGAATCATACACGTGTATCAAATTATTCATGATGTCTTATGTAATTTCCACGCACACATAACGTGTGTATGTATATGAATGCCGACCTTTCAGTTCATAATACTAGCTAGTCATTACAAAATGGAAAGGTCTATTTGATCGGTACTGCTCCTACATGTAGCTAGCCGCCTGACCTATCTAGAAACTCAAAAACTAGCTAGCTAGATAGGTCTTGCAAAGACTAACAAAACAAGGAGAGCTACATAGATAGCACTGTTTTTCACTTACTTTTACTGTATACATAGAGAGAAGGAAAAAGAAAAAGAAATGTAAAAGATAAATTACTTGATTCTTAAGTAGTTCTTTGGTATCTGAGGCAAAATGGTCTCTCCAACTCTGCAAGAATGAAAAGAAGAGCAGTTAAGTGCTAAAGTTCCACACAACATGAACACAATACTAAAAATAAAATATATGTATATGTGTAATGTATATATACGATACACTTACAGCATGTAATTTAGCCAAAAAAAATAAATCAATATGCATACCATGCACAGGAGTTACATTGCTATCAGATGCATTACTAGCTAGTGTGCGTATACACACCCATTAATTGATATATATGATCAAATATGTGTATATGTGGTTTTTTTTAATCACAAGTGTACTTGTATATGTGGTTTTTTTAATCACAAGTGTACATGTAAACTTGTATTTATGCATATGTATATATACTTACTGGTTGGGAGCTGCCAGAAGTGTTAGCCACAAGCCGGCAGCCTCCGTTCTTCGCGGTGGGCTAATGACTCTCATCATGAGATCGCCGGAGCTCCTCAGCGACCGTGCGAACGGCAAGAACGGCGCCGACATGGACCCGCTGGCTGTCGTCGGCCGATACCGGCCGTGGCCGTACGGGTAGCTCCTAATGGGCATCGGGAACAGCGGCGGCCTTATCATCGTCGTGCTTTGCTTGTCGGCAAACAAGTCCAGCTCCATGGGAGTAGGCGGCGCCGGAGCCGTGCTTTTGTTGTCGCCGGAGGAGGAGGTGGAGGACGATGACGCCGTGGCGAGGCCGAGCTGGAGCCAGTCCTTGTCGTCTCCGCCGCCACCGCCCCGAGAGCTTGTGCCGGCCGCCTCGTCGCCCTGCCGCCTCTCGACGTCGTCGTCGGCCATGGCTAGCCGAGGGAATCTTGACGTCTTGTGATCTCTGTGCGCAGTTGCCGAGGCCTCCAATTGGGTTGTGATGCAGTATTTGGGGTAGCTGTTCTTGCTGTCATGGTGCAACAGGTTCCTAGTTGGGACCATGGCGACGATGTGCTGCTGACCTCGACCGTGCTGCGCGTCTCATGTCTCGATCGGCCGATCTCTGTGGCTGATTAGACGACGAGCTCCATCCATGGCCGCCTCATCTCAATCCTCTCTGTCAAGGCCTAGCTTTCTAGCTAACAAGTGCAATTAAACTAGATAGCTAGCTAGTAGCATAGTACCTGTGCTGTGTATGCATAGATCAACAAGGCAAGAGATAAATATATATGGTGGTGCCAAACAGAAGGGAAGAAGATGAATGAATCAATCAAGATTCAAGAGGAGAAGTATAGCTTGAAAGGAAGAAAAGAGAGGGTTCTGAATAACTTTCTCCTATTGGGGAGCAAAGGAGAAGACAGGGAGATGAGAGGAGAGCTGATGGTGGCCTTACTTTCCCTTTGGTCTCAAACTTGGAGGCTTGTGGCCGAGGGATGAAATACTAGTTGCTAGAGTGAGGCCGGCCAGAGGAGAGAGAAACTGAAGAAAAGAGAAAAAAAATCAGATATGGATAGCTGTCAGTACTTAATTTACAATTATATGTGTGATTTGTAATGGAAGTGAATTAAGATATAAGAGTAATATAAGGGCGCGTGCCATCTTGCAGTAGAATCTCTGTGCAGTGGTGGACACTGGACATGCAAACTACCTATGCACAGACGCACGTAGCCATAGGCTACAGAGAGAAAAGGGGAGAGAGAGAGAGAGAGAGAGAGAGAGATGTATGTCTGAATAAAAACTGGTGGGAGAGATGGGGTAAGTGAAGTATGTTCTACGTTGAGGTGACAGCATGGCAACTCACTCACCCCTTATTAGTTGTTACTACTAATCTTTTTGACAAGTATTAGTTCCTAAATACATGGCCAAGGTTACTACTTTTAGTCCAGGTGTAGCTTTTCACCACCCAAGAGTTACTGCTAATCTTTTTGACTAGTTCCTAAATACATGGCCAAGCTAGGTTACTATTTTTAGTCCAGGTGTAGCTTTTCACCACCCAAAAGTTACTACTAATCTTTTTGACAAGTATTAGTTCCTAAAAACATGGCCAAGCTATAGGTTACTATTTTTAGTCCAGGTGTAGCTTTTCACCACCCAAAAGTTAGCTATCTGTGCAACTCTTCCATCGATCCCTTCCCTTGTTTTCTTGTGATATATATATATATATATATATATATATATATATATATATATATATATATATATATATATATATATATATATATATGCGTAATAATTAATCAGCTCGGCAGGAATGACACAGGAGGCATCAAGTACCTTTCCGTGGAGGATATCGTGTTCTGATCCTGTTAAGACGCTGTCATGTCTCTGTTCCTGATACATGGTCATTCAGCAGGTTTAATACTTAGTCTCCAAACCTTAATTTTCTGATGCCAAGTCAGATCACAACAGATGATATGGTCTCCTATTGGTCTGCATCATCATCGCAAAAGAAATTGTACGCGTGGAGCTAGAGCAACGATGTATAAATTGTACGCGTGGAGCTAGAGCAACGATGTATTAATGAATGACAAAAGAAAACGAGTTAAGAGAGCTTCCAATTACCGCGTGTCACTTTTTTAAAAACTTTTGGGAACCATATAGCAGATATTCTTTGATAAATTTAATACATTACTTGTGTATCTTTTGTTGCATCGGAGTTAATACTCCCTCTTTGTAGGTCACAAAGGGATAGTTTTTTTTTACTTTTTTGAAGTCAACAAGATGTCACTGGGACTACTAAATTTTATCATTGTATTTTTGAATGTTTTTATATATATATAAGTGTAATGTTGTGAAAGTATTTTTTTTGTGATAAATTTACTTGTACAATTTTTTTGTACATCCAAACTATATATGTATTTTAAATAATATATTCGATCAAAATTAATACAATTTAACTGCATACATTCTAAAACGATTTCCTTTTTGACCCGAGGGAGTACTATATGTACACGTGTCTGTGGAGGTATGATATGATTAGTGCAAGAATTATGGTACTTTCTGTCTGATGAGATATGATATAGGGTAGCACAGAAGGAGGACAACAGCAACATGTGTTAAGCAGTACTATTGATCATGAGCAGATTTCTTACACGAGTAAATTGTTTATGAAATTAATGCTTCAGTACAAGCATGATTGCATTCAGATTTGTCAAGTATATATATTTTACTAAGATTGGGGTTTCAAGTACTCTTTTTAGCTAGTAAATATGTACAATTGGAGAACCAGATATATATAACCATTTATTCAACTGCCCTCATCATTAATAAATATATTTATACTGAGAATTCTCATATTCTTGTACCGCCAGCATGCACTTCCTGATGATAAGTTGCCAGCTTAGTAATTCTATTTCCTGAGCATCCTCAAGTCAAAGGCATGCATGCATGTACATCGATCAGTACATGGTATAGTTCAAAATTGACTAATGCTAACTCAATGTTCCAAGGTTATATATGGACTATTATACTATTACACCGTCCGTTTCACTATATTTGTGCATAGCTCATCATGCGTACAGGCTAAGTAAGTATTAAATATCAGAAATACTTAATAAGAAATAAACATATATACCCCTATTAGATAGCATGCTACCACCGTTTAACATCTTCTAAAATATTTAAATAGGGTAGAGTGAGTAAAAATTACAATAACTACACTCTAAATTCTCTTAAAAAAGGATAATTGATCTACTTCTATGCAATAACACAGCAGCACGAGGACATTAATTTAGTTAATTACCACACGAACAAAAAACAAATGCGTAGGGCACAACGACAACCCAATATGTCGTGGACTTGTGCATTTCACCGATTTATTATAGCATCAATAAAGATGGCTCATATCCATGCATGGATCGATGGTCCTGAAATATTCAGCAAGTGGGGACTGCATGTGCACACAACCATGTAGAACACGTCAACACTAGATTAAGTTGCACTTGTAGATGCATATCATGCATACAGAAATATACATACTGAATACGCGTGCCAGTCACTACCAATATCAAATCAACGTCTCATTCTCCATACGTCGACGTTGAAATTTGTAAAAAAGTTAACGAGGGATAAAGACAGTTTATTAACACGCTAATACGCTCCTATGTAAACTATAGAATTAAAGCTGTGTGTTTGATTCTCCATACCGTACATTTTGCATTTTCCTGTGATCAACCTCACTGCTGTTTGAATATGAATTCTTTTGTATTTCATTGTATGATTTTTGTATTTTTTAATCTATATATGGTATACCCCATTTTACTCTTTATATATATATAGTCCATTGAACCTTCTTAATATACACACAATATTCATAATATGGTATAAGAACTAGGGCACTAACCTATCTCCTTCCGTTGCAATCTTGAAGCCCGCTCGCCGCCCCGGCTTGGTCGCCCGCCGGCCGCCGCCTGCGCTCGACGCCATCGCCATCCGCCGCCGCCGCTTCTTGCAGATCGGGCAAATGCGCACTAAGGCTCCGTCGCCGCCGTCGTCGTTGCCGCACGAAGCCACCAGAGGTTGCCGCCTGTCGGACCCGGATTTTCTAATCTCGAAACCTCTGTGAAAGCACTGTGCTATTCCCTGGATCAGTAGATAGCACTCATAGATACATCTCTGAATCATTTCATACATGGCGTAAAACCATACCATTCATAAATTTAACACATCAGAGTTTATATAGACCGCATCGGGTCAAGTTTTACAATAAAGGCCGAATAGGCCAAATGATTACATTACAAAAGTAGCGGAAGCGACAACGGAAGCAAAAGGGGTGAGGGCACATCTCTCCACACCAAGCGATGGGAAACTTGTGTACAACCGATATTACCCGAAAACTCAGATAATATAGGAGGCACATAAGTACTAGTGGAGTCAGCTAGACTAGGGCGAGACTAGAACAACTAAGGACTAAACTATACTTCAGGAACTCCTGGGTCTTCAGACATCTGATTCCTCGTAGTAGTCGTAATGTCTAATATTTTCTCCTTCTGAGGGTTTGGGGAAAGAGCGAGAATGAGTACAACCACCGTGCTCGCGAGCCAACACACAGAATGCAATAGTATACATGCAAGGCTTAACAAGGATGGCTTATGTTCTTTTATTTGCTAAAACAACATTTTCAATTATCATAAATACAAATCCCTATGACTTAGCATTTTAAACAAATTGTATTTTTATTAAAGAGAATAAGTGCAATATTAAATAACAGCGAAGGTTACCTCCACCTTATGCTTAATTTTGATAACGGCTACATCCATCGACTATCAACACTGGGTAAGGCTACCCAGGAAAAATTCAAAACAAGGGCTAGATGAGCCTACCACATTTTTAATCCACCCACAAAGGTTTTTGAAATAGAACTAACTCAGGTTAAGATCCCATGTCCGCCTTTGACCGTAGACGCGGCTGTTTAAACAGTTTAGACTCTGCAGAGGTTGTACACTGTACCCACAAGAGATAATCATACTAGTTACCCCACATGATTCCTTAGTCATGTAGTTGAGCGATCGTCACAGTAACATTTCAAACTATCTTGCCCCTTCCGTCATCTTATCCCTATGGCTAATTCCATAAGTTGTGCGGGATGTTTACCACAACGACTAGCGCAGCTGGCCCCGGCCACAACGACTAGCGCAGCTGGCAACTTCACCCTCCCCGGTGTCCCTTTCAAGCTAGCATACGTCCTGCCGCTTGCACACTTCTAAACACCAGATGTGGGATGAAATTCAAGGTTCAATAATTTTACTAAGTCAAGTTGCACTTTGCAGACTTGCGATTGTACTTGTTTTACACAGGAGGTCATGACAAGATTAAGTCCTTAATTCATCTGGACGGTTCATACCACATACCAACCATTCTCGTGCTACATCCGCACCCACCACTCTTTCCATCCGCCCAGATGTGGTATTAGCAAGTTGTTTAGGGTTTTGGGGAGGAAAACCAATTAACACAATACACTAGTCATCTACATCTAATGACTACCCAAAACTATTTTCATGATTAAAAGATGATGATTTGGATATTTATTATCCCGGTACTTAATCAAGACTAGCATGTCGCTTAAGTACAACCTAGGTTAGTATTTATCACATAATTACTAGGGTGATAAAGAATATTGGATTCAACTATCAAAGGATGGCTTAATAATTAATTAATCATCAAATGTGTATTTAACTACCTTAAGCTTTAACATACATTTGATTACAGAAATAAAGCATACAACTTTGATATTTTAAATAAATATAATTTGCATAAAATGTAGGCTCAAAATGATCAAAGTATTGACTCACTTTGGTTAAAAGCAGTGGGGTCTTGGTATTCTTGAGCTTGATCGAAGTTGAGGTCTCCTGCGTCTTTGAACACTAATTGGACGAAAGTACCGAAAATGACACAACAGCAGAGAGAGCAAATAAATACCAAACTCATAATAAAATAACTCCAAAATGAACAAGACCAGTGCCATTAACAAGATCTTGATTTTAGAAAATTTTAGAAACAAGTTTCATAATTTTTGGAGTTAAAATGAAAAAGGTATGGATTTTTGAAACTTTAAACCGAATTAACAATTAAAGAGAAAATCAAAAATCCAGAAATTCCACGCGTCGACACGTGACCTTCGGTCCACAGCACAGTGCGTGGACCGGGTCCACGCACGGACGCTTGGGTCCATGAACGATGGCCGGTGGGCCTCAGCTTGTCGGCATGCGGTGACGCCAGCTGGGGGGAACCACCTGTCCAGCGCTCATCGAGGATAAGGCGCGACGATTGAACGCGTCGCCTCATCTTCTCCGTCGCGCGGAGAAGGCGAGGTGACGGGGGAGAGAGAGAAGGGGCGGGGCGAAGGCGCACGGCGGTGGCGGGAGCTGGGAGGAGGGAGTGGTGGAGAGGGCTGGAGCCGGAGGAGAAGGCGGAGAAGGGTGCCGAGGCGGGGCCGGCTCGGGGATGAAGCGGCGGCGACAGCTCCATGGAGACAAAGGTGGAGGCGAAGAGGCGATGGCCCGAGCGGAGGCACCCGAGCGCTAGAGACGAAGGCGGCGGTGCTGGGTGAGGTGCAGGGGTGGAGGGGGAAGAAGCAAGGGGAAGCCTCGGCTTTATAGCCGACGAGAGCGGGGAGAGGGAGGAGCGCTCGGAGGCGACCGGGAGAGGCAGGGCGGTAGTGGGCGATTGGCACAGGAGGCGGTGAGGGGACAGGGCGAGGAGGCGTGCTGCAGGTGGGCAGAGGGGAGGGGTTGGAGAGGAGGGGCGGCGATGCGACAGGGCAGGAGCTGCGGTGTTGGCGGTGAAAGCGGAGAGGGGCAGAGGGTAGAGGCGGCCAACGATTGGGGTAAGGGGGTGGTAGCGTGCACGGGCGAGACCGGGCCGAGGCGGGCCCGAACCAACCAGGTTAGGTTTTTTTTTTGAGATTTGAAGTTTTTGAAACATTTGAAAAACTCGATTTTGAAATTGAAATCCAAATTTTTTATTTTGAAACTTCTTTGCAAAATGAGGATGTTACACCACCTGAGGCCGCCTCGTCTGGCTGCAGCCTATCGCCGCCAGCTACTTCGGCTTGTGCCACCGGCAGCTGCTGCTACTTCCGGCCTGTCACCCGCTGCAGCCTCTGTCGCCGTCTGCTGCTGCCAGGTCGCCCACAAGCATACGCGTAATAGATACGGTCTCTGTTAGAAACCATATCAGTTTCTTATAGAAACCAAAACAGAGTTTCAGCTTTTTTAAAAATAAAACAAAAGTCAAAAAATATCAATCTAACCATCGCGCCGTCCAGCACCGCCTGTTAGACTTTGTTGCTTTGTTCGTCGCGCCGTCCACCATCGCCTACCGATGACTTCTGTTCCATCAGGTGCGATCTCATTCTCAGGAACAAAGCTCCATGGGAGGAACTACAGATTGTGGTCTTCACTCATGGAGATAACGCTCGATGGACTTCACCTCCGGGGTCATGTCACTGGTGCTCGACCTTGTCCGCCGTTGCCGGTTCAGCCTCCTCCTAGACAGCGTACTTCTTCACCTCCTGCAGAAAATGAGACCGCTAAGGAGACAGAGGCCGCCGCTGCTATTGATACTGCTGATGAGGCCTTTCAGTATGTCATCTTTTGAGCGCCGGTGTGTTGATGAGACCCGTGTTCGAGCCATCCTGATGGTCAGCGTCGACGACTCCATCCAGCCAAATATTTTTGGTCTGCGTTCCACTCGTCATATCTAGGAGTACTTGCGTGAGTGATACCAGTAGAGCAGCGATGCTCAGTTCTTTTTGCTTCAGCGTGAGTTGGAGACACTTCGCTAGGAGGACTCATCCGTCGACGACTTCTTCCGAGCCTTGGCCAGTCTCTGACGCTAGCGGAACAAGCTGGCTACTTCGCTCTTCCAGGAGTGTCATAAAGTGAAGAAAGCGGATCGTGATCGCCGTCGCCTTTATGATTTGGTCTACCGTCTTCGCCCAAAGTTTGTGCTTGTCAGGGCTCAACTGCTCAGCCGCTCACTACGACCGACAGTCACCAAAGCTCTTTCGACACTTCGTGCTGAGGAGCTTCGCTGCAGGTTAGCAACACAGCTTGTTCTGGCTGTGCTTGCTAACCCTTCTTCTTGACTACACTGACGACTTCTGCTCCGACTACAGTCCTTCCTCATGTGTCTATTTATGCTCCTGTTTTTGCACCAACTAGGGTTCGATGCAATTATTGCAAGAACTTCGATACAACTACTAGAGTTGTGCGGTGAGAAAAAAAACAGAACAAGGCGATCCAAGGGGGGCAGGGAGGCCCTTTCTCGACGGGCGGATAGACCAGCATGTCAGGATCTTCTCAGCGAGGTGACTCTGTTCAGCAGTTCTGCTAAGCTCTACTTCAGTAGCTTTCTCACAACTCAGCAGGTTCTGCAGTCTAGCTCAGACGTCTCCTCTAGGTACTTCTTGGGTTTTGAATTCTGGTGCATCTTTCCACATGGCACCGGACTCCACATCTCTCACTTCAGTAAGACCTCCTATTTTTGATCTCTGTTCAGACAGCTGATAGTACTCCTCTGTCTGTCAGCTGTCAGGGCACTCTTTTGTCTACTAATTTTCTGATCCAGCTGTTTTTCATGTTCTCCAGCTTATCATGCAGCTTCTCTTGGTGGGTCAGCTTACTGATCTCGACTGTAGCGTTGGTTTTGACTCTCACTCCTGTTTCGTCCAGGACCGATAGACAGGGATGGTACTTGGGATTGGCCAACGCCGTAGTGATCATCAGGGTCTCTACATCCTTGACCGCCTCCACCTTCTGTCCACTTCAGTTGCTCCTATCACCTCCACGTCTACCTCCACCGCCATCGCTAGGGTGAAACGAGCCGAGACTTCGGCCCGAGGCTTGCTCGGCTATCACCTCCAAAAGCGTTCGAGCGGGTTTCCCAATTCCAAAAATAAAGGTAGAATAAAATGATTATATGAGTCTACCTCCAATCATCTTAATTATATGGGGTTGCCTCGCTCGTTGCCACCATCTCGAGCCGCCCGCTCGGAGCGGCTCGCGTTTTTTTTGCCACCACCTCTAGAGTTTTTTTGCGCAGTGGTATAATCGTTTAGGTCACTTGTGTGGGTCCCGCCTTTCTTCATTAGTTCGTCATGGGATTCTTGGATGTGTTACTGTTGACACGACTCGTGTCTGTTATCTCTAAAAGTGGGCATAAGGTTTATATGATCTTCATTGATTATTATTCCTATTGACATGGATTTTTCCTATATCTAATTGTGGTCAGTTTCTTACGATCTATTGTAACCTTGCAATGATGGTTTGCACTCAATTTGATTCTTCCATACTTTCCAGTGTGATTCTGCTCACGAGGACTATTCTAGCGCTTTTAGACAGTTTCTTTCTGAGCAGAGCACTCTTTACCTGTCTTCTTGTCCTGTTGCACATGCTCAGAATGGGATTGCTGAACGCAAACATCGTCATCTGATTGAGACTGCATGCGCTCTTCACCTTGCCTCTCACGTTCCACCACAGTTATGGTAGTGATCCTTTTGATCGTCGTTCTCTTTCTGCTTGCTGTGTTTTTCTTGACTCATCCCTGATTGCCTTGAAGACAAAGAAGCAGACTGCAGTTTTCCGTTCGAGTGCAGAGGCTGAGTTGAGAGCTATGGCAGCAGTGACAACAGATGTTACTTGGTTGAGGTGGTTACTTGCAGAATTTGGAATGCCTGTGATGGGACCTATGACTATTTTGTCTGATAGTACAAGTGCTATCAGTATTGCCCGTGACCCAGTGAAGCATGATTTCACTAAGCACATTGGTGTAAATGCTTCATACACTCTCTTATAGGTACATGAGGGAGTAATTGCTTTACAGTTTGTGCCATCAGAGTTACAGATTGTTGACTTCTTCACGAAGCCAGAGACTAGGGTACCACATTTATATTTTTCTCTTCAAACTCAACGTGTGTGATCTACCATGAGTTTGAAGGGGGTTAGAATAGGAATTCCTTTTTATTTCCTTATATGACTTTTGTATTTTTATTATCTGATATATGACATATCCCCTATACTTCCTATATATATTGCTTATTGGACCTCAATAATATACACACAATATTAATAACAACTGCCTCTCTATAAATTCAATTGCAATCTGTTTTCTTATGCATGTACTACTAATCTCCAATTGTTTTGTAGTGGACAGCCATCTTGACAAGAAGGATAATTTCTTATCCAGGACTAAAATTGGGGAAGGGTATATGAGCCAAGTGTACAAAACAAAAATCGAACCATCTTTTGCAATCCAAAATCATACATAAATAGAAGGGGTACATGGTGAAAACACGAAATGCAATGGAAAAGCCTCGGTGAAAATGTTACTTTCTCTATTTGTTGCTAATATACTGATTGACAAATGACAATTGATGAAACTAAATCACATATCAAAATTACACAACTCAAAACTACATTTATTTTTCTTTTACATACCTTCTAATTCAGTGACTCCCGTGCCTGAGTGCCTCAGTTGCTGACTTGATTGCTGCCAGATGCCTACGGCCTACCCGCTTGCCTTGTGCCCTTGTCGGCGCTGCCAGCCTTCCTACTGTGCTGCCCATGGGCTGCTCTGTCGCGCGCCGTGCCCAACATTCTGTCCGCTCGCCTTACATCGCTGCTAGGGTTCGCTATCGTTTGAGTCCTGAGTTGCTCGATGCTGGTGTGGTGCCCGGTAAATTGGGCCCTATGGAATTGATTGGTGGGGGAGAGAGTTGAGTGAGATAGGGCCACGTGGGATAATAAGTTAGTTGGACTTAGCAGGTTGGCCTAACAAGTTCAAAAATAGCTAGTGCGGTACAAATCTCTTAGGCAGTCATCTTTCGTCTCTGGTTCAGGCCAAAGCTAACAGCCATGGTATCCACGGATAGAAGAAGGGGCTAAGGGGTACCCACTGTCTAACTAGAGGTAAGAGGGGTGCCAGCCTATGCTGACCCCGTGGGTCCGCCACTGCCTACGGTGAAATCATAAGTGGCTGCAGCTCTGTGTATACTTTATATTTCTGCTACTTTGTGTTTCTGACTTGTCCTTGGAAAGCAAGGTAGATTCTTCAGCAATCAACATGTATGACGGTATGCACAAATTAATTTCAGGTCACATTTTGTTCGTCAGCAATGAGCATATATGACAGTATGCATAACTAATTTCAAGTGTCACATTTTGTTATGTGAGATGCAGCTTCTTCAAGTGTCACATTTTGTTATGTGAGATGCAGCTTCTTAATGATATCCACATGATACTATGCGGAGATAAGGTTGCCATGCGCCACAGTATGGATTTCTGGAATACATTAACAGAGAATTTCCAGTGCTAAGCAGAAATCGTACTCTGAACACAGAATAGGTTGAGCAGAGGACGAATCAGATGAATGGCATGATGTTTACAGGAAACAGATACACATTGTGAGTTTTCATAGAATGCTCTGAAGATGACACCCACCAATCACGTGTTGAAAGCACAGCAAAGGCAGTTAAAATGTCTCTACAAATGACCATATGTTCCAAAGACAAGATAGTCGCTTTCTAGCACTGTACCATTTCCAGTTCCTTATTTTCTTAAAGATTAATCATTATTTTTCGGTGATTGGCAGCATTTTGTTTTCTGTAAATTACACTTCATGTCACTGCACACATGTATGAACGTATACAAACAAATCTGGATTCCAATTTGCAAAGCTGGGAATGATAGGATTGACATGGAATCAGACAATGTGTGTGGGGGCTGATCAATCAATCCCAGAAGACACATGCACCTTTTTATGTTATATTTCCTTTATTTGGCTCACCTCCTTGAAATAAATGTAAACCAACCCACAGCCTCATGATAGCAGCCAAGAGTACTTGAGCATTGAGACTTGAGAGCCATTGATAGCCAGGTACTGTTTGGCTGCCTACAGATTGCCATTCTGAAATGTTGCATAGATATACTTTAGATTAGATTTTGCTTTCCCTTGTGATGCAGCCTGCTGCAGACTATTGGCCAGCCCACACTTCTGCATGCCTATAAAGTGTGCGCACAGAGAGAGAGAGAGAGAGAGAGAGAGACTTAAAGCTCTGTATCTTTTCTGTTTCTCTCTCATATCTCCAATGTGGCAGGGGAAGAGGACAGATTGTGCATGACAAGATGTTTGGATTGGGGGAGGTCAGAGTTTTGATCATAGTTCTTGTGATATGTGAAGGAAGATCTTGTGGACCATGCACATATCACACATGCATGCATGCAATTGCAGCACAAGACTAGCGCCATGCACTCATGCCATGGAAAGACACATCACACATCACTGAATCTTTGTGAACCAGTTCAAAACCATTAAAACCACGGAGGGACCTCTGTGTTTCAGTGTGTTTGTTCTCTACTTTCTTTTGTCTCTAGCTGTCTCTGAAAAAAGTTTTTTTTGTAGTAGTGCTCACTGCTGGCTGCTTCACTTGCCAGGCCACAAGCTTATAATTGCATAAACAGCCTTCAGGCCGAGGAGGGCATCTACTGTTTATGTCCTGTCTCTTTTTACTGTTTTTTAATCCTTCTTTGATACCATAGGGGTAGGATGTTACCACTACATATAAAAGCTAGCAGTACAATGGTACATAGCATGCACGTCTCTGAAAAGAACCAATAACTAGCATGCATGTAAAAAGCATGTGCACGCACACGTATGTGCACAGTATCTAGCTCATTGATTATTAACCTTGTAACTCCTATATAATGCCTGTTTCAGGCCAGTTTTGCTTCCTGGCCTGCAGACCAGGAGACAGGGATAGTTAATTAATCTTAAGCTACTCCACTTCATAGCAGAAAATGCAGTTAGCCAAGAGCAAGTTTTGATACCAGGATCAACTTATATTGTATATAGTATATACTACTTGCATAGGAGTAGCAGGCTAGCAGCAAAGGGGTTTGAAAATAGAAATGACCAGGTGACAGAAATACCTAGCCTATCTTGTCAAATTTCTAAAATCTGACTGTTCAAGATTCCATCATTTTACAAGTTATTCCATGTCTATGTATTTGCAGTAGTCCCTAACTGTTGATGCTTTTCTGCACTTACTAGGTAGAAACTTTCTTCTGTCCCATGCCATACCACTTACTGTTCTTCTACTACAATTTTGCTTCTGAATTTAGTTTTTCATTGCCTATAGTACAGCATATAGTCTGAATCCCTGATGCACCCAAGAGAGAATCCAGTAAGCTTTATAAAAAGAACCACATCACAGATCTCTCATCCCTGTCAAGACAAAGTGCAAATATCCACCTGCATATTGTTTTGAACTGCTGCAGGCTGCTGTTTGACCAGACAGAGAGATATAGAGAGTAGATAGAGAGCCCTTTTGTGCCACGCAAAGCAATCAGCCCCAGGAGCAGTACATTGCACCAGGCATTTGCATCATAACAGGCATGACCAAGCTCTCCCCTCCTGCTCTAGCCCCTAGACATGCTACACCCTCACACCATCAACATATCTCTTTTTTCTCCTATCCCTTCTCATCTTACTAACAACCGAAACATAACAAGACAAACAGAGCCACATTAAACCAGAAGAGTGTTAGAGTTGATCTCGGGCATTTGGCCCAACGGCCAAATGCCCAACCCCTGATCGCGCCCTGATCAGGGGCGCCCAGCCCATTAGGCTGGCGAGCCCCTGTCGCCAGCGCCACATAAAAGGGGGTGGGAGCCGGGGCGGCACGCACACCAAAGTTCACCGTGCCGCCGCCTAAACTCCACCCGACATAACCCTAATCTGATCTGAGAGGGGGCGCTGAGGCGACGGGAAGAACGCCGCCGCCTACACCGACCACCGCTGCATCTACTACACGGGAAGAACACCGCCGCCTCTACCGACTACCGTCGGCCTCACCTCCGCTCGGGATCGACCACCGCCGCCTCTACTACACGCAAACCAACCATGGCCAACCCCTCCTCTACGACCGACGGTAACTCTCTCCCTCTCTCCCTCGGTTCTCTCGGACCCGACACAAAACAAGAACAAGAGAAATACCCCGAATAGATCCAGAGAGATCAAAAGACATTAAACATTGGTATCAGAGCCATCAAAGATTAGATTCGGATGGCAAAAGAAAAGATCGGAGTAGATTCAAAGAAACCCTAACCCGAAACCGGAAACCCTAGAACCCTAGAACTCCAGATCTAAATCATTGGGTCTTACCTGGAGTAGGGGAGGGTCGGGCGAGCCATGAGCTCGCCGGGGCTCCAAAGCGGTCCGGGATCTCGGGACCGGTCGAGGATCCGAGCGGTCTTGTCGCGCGCGTCCACGGAGAACGAGCCGCCGACGCGGAGCCACTCGACGGTGGCGCGCTCCTCTCGAGAACGCGCGCGGCCGGCGAGAGGGCCAGCGGCGACGGCGATTCTTCTCCGCGGCTCGGCTTCTTCGGTTTCTTCGCGAGAGGAGATCCGGCGAGAGACAGAGAGAAATGGGGATTAGGGTTTCCAAGCGCGCATGGCGCGCCGTTTTGTTCGGCAAAAAACCACGCCGAGCCGTCGGATCAATCGGCGGCTCGGATCGGCGAGCGCCTTGGCGCGGTGATTTCGCGGCCCGAGCCAGTGCGCGCTGCGCGGCCGCGAGCGTGTCGGCTAGCGGCCGAGTGGGCGCCGTGGGCCAAAGCCAAAGTGAGCGGGCGAATGGCGGTTTGAATAAAGACACAAAGACGGTTTTGCAGATATATCGGCTAGGTTATGAAACAGATAATCCGAAAATTGATTTAGTTTATTTTCGAAGTATTTTTGAATGAATTTCAATAGAAAAATTGTATAAAATCTCTGTAAATTTTTGCACCAACGTGTTATTTTTTTCGAGATTAAATGTGTATAGTTATAATGCTTACGAGAATGAATTATTTTAGAATAATTACGCTTTCATTTGCAAAGTTAATGTTAAATAATTCTTTTAATTAAATTGAACCAACGAGAGAATTTAATTTTTAAGAATTTATTGTGAATTATGATATTGTTATTTTCGACCAAAGTTGATAATAACAATATTATAATTTTAATTGATGTTTTATGCATTGTTTCTATTTACGCTAACGGTGATATAGTTTTAATGTATAGATAAAATTGATTTAATTGTATGTCATATTTTTGACCAACGTTGGAAATAAGGCATATAATTTTAATGTTACGTTCTCACTTTATTTGATCTAAATTTTGGGAGGATACAACTTGATGAGTTGTATCGAGAAATACCCACTCTCAAAGGAGATAATTATGGAGAGTGGAAGAAAAGATAGACTTAGCGTTTATCTTAGCCGAGGTGGACTGGGTCCTCGCTCTGACGACCCATTGAGCCTACTGGCACGGTGAGGGGTCAAAATGAGGATGATCTTGCTTGGCGAGAAAGATAGAGAGATCATGCTCCCTTACGATGTCTTATGACCTAGAGCATAAGAATGGACCACGACCAACAAGAAATGTATGGTCGTGATAAAGAACACGATTGAGCCCGCAATTGTGGGCTCAATCGCAGATCGTGACACTTGTCACGAGATACCTTGATAAAATAAAGAGTCGGTTCATGGCTCTTCAAAGACATATGCAACACGACTTATTAAGCGACTTGTGACAGAAAGGTATTCGGTGGTGGGATAAGAGAACACATATTGAGGATGAGCAACTTGGCATCAAGCTTAAACCAATGGATTTGGCACTCAAGGATGAGTTCCTTATTCACTTGATTTTTGCTTCATTGCCGAAAAGTTTGACACTTTTGTTGTCAATTACAATATCGCACCGATAAATGGGACTTAGAAAATGCATAGCTATGTGTGTTCAAGAGGAGGAAAGAATTAAAACCTCACATGGTGGATCTATCAACTATGTGAAGGATAACAAGAAAAAGAACTTCCACAGTACCTCTTTCTCAAGGAACAAGGAAAAGCCTCATCCATCGACCTCAACAGAATAAATTTCTTTGTAGACAAAGATCGGTGCCTTCATCAGAAGAAGACGAGACACTACAAGAAGAACTCACGATTACTTAAAGATGATAATGGCAAAGAAAGGTGAGAACATTATTACATTCATAAATGAATGCTTGTATGTACAATATTCAAAATCCACTTGGTGGATTGACTCGAGAACAACTGTTCATGTTGCTAATTCCTTCTGAGGATTCCGTTCGACGAGGACTACATAAAGAAACGAAAGATGCATTAAAGTTGCAAATGGAGTCCAAGCGAAGTTGAAGTTGTTGGCGATCTTTCATTAGAGTTAGCTAATGGCTCCAATCTTTTACTTAGAGATGTTCTTTTGTTCCTCTTTACTGAGGAATTTGATTAGTGTTTCCAATTTGGACAAAGATGGTTATGATTGTAATTTTGGAAATGGCAAGTCGAAATAATATTTAATAAAGAATGTGTTGGTCTTGCCATATTACAAAATGAGCTTTATTTGTTATCATTGTGTGATGATGTGAATGTCGTATGCGATAATGAGAACGTCAGCGTGCGAAAGTGGTGAATCTCGTCACGAATGTAAGCGAAAACGAAGAGAACTCATAATGAATCGTCGAAATTATGGCACCGCTCGTTTAGGCCATATTTCGAGGGGAGAATAGAAAGACTAGTTAAGAATGAAATTCTTCCTCTATTAGAGTTCTCGGACTTAGAACAATGCAGAATGCATTAAAGGAAAATATGTAAAGAAAATTAAGAAAGGCGCAAAAGAAGCACGGAGAGTTCTACAAATTGTTCACACGACATTTGTGATCCTTTTCTGTGAAAAGTGTGGATGGTTATGACTCGTTCATAACATTCACAGATGACTACTCCGTTATGGATATATTTATCCAATCAAAGAAAGAAATGAAGCCTTGGATAAATTCAAGATATTTAAGGTGAAGTTGAAAACCAACACGATTTAAAGATTAAGATAGTTCGATCGATCGTGGGGGAGTACTACGATCGACATACCCCATATGGACAAGTTCTGGACCTTTGCGAGGTTCTTACAGAAAATGGCATAGTAGCCCAATATTCTACACCGGCGAACCTCGGCCAAAATGGAGTAGTGAAAGACGCAACTGCACTCGATGGATATGGTGTGAAGCATGATGAGCTACTCCACACTCCCATTGAGTTTATGGATGGGCGTTAAAACCGCCATTCATATTCTCAATAGAGTGCCTAGTAAGTCGGTGCCCAAAACACCGTGCGAGTTGTGGACAGGAAGAGTTCCTCACTAAACCACTTACGTGTGTGGGGAGTCTCTTTGAGGCTAAAGTATTTAACCCAAACCTTGGGAAGCTAGATCCCAAAACGATGAAGTTGCCATTTCATTGGCTACCCTGAAAAGTCAAAAGGTTTTCGTTTCTACTGTCCAGACAGATATACAAAGTTTGTAGAAACGAGACACGCTGTCTTCTTAGAGGATGAAATGATGAGGGGGAGCATGGTAGCTCGAGAGTTTGATCTTGAAGAGAAGCGGGTATATGTGCCCACTCCGATGATTCAAGAGCCACTCTTCTCACTACTCATTGTCATTTGCCGACGGTACAAGATCTTGTGGTGCCAAGACTGCTATTGTTCCTCCTGTGGCAACATTGAATGAGAATGAGGAACCTGTTCTTCAGGATCCTATAGAACCCATTGCCACAAATGAGGGGGAGCAACAGCAGCCTCAAACAGAAGATGTACCAAATGTGGAGGCCCCGAGGAGGTCTCAAAGAGTAAGAAGATCATCTATTTCTGATGATTATCAGATTTATCATCTGAGAGGAATTTCAAATGGAGGATGACCCCACCTCATTTGAAGAAGCCATGAAGCGAAAATTCTTTAAAATGGCTTGAGGCCATGGAAGAGGAAATGAGGTCCATGAAGACTAATAAAGTGCAGGACTTGAAATTGTTCCTAAAGGAGCCAAAACAAGAGGTCGTAAATGGGTCTACAAAACAAAACTCGACTCCCAAGGGAATGTAGAAAGATACAAAGCGCGATTTGTGGCAAAAGGATTTACACAAAGAGAAGGGATTGATTACAATGAGACATTTTCTCCAGTCTCATGTAAAGATTCCTTCAGAATCATAATGGCATTAGTAGCACATTATGATTTAGAGTTACATCAGATGGATGTAAAGACGGCATTTCTTAATGGGGATTTGGAGGAAAATGTTTACATGGCACAACCAAAAGGTTTTGTCATGGAAGAAAATGAAAGAATGGGATGCCGCCTAAAGAAATCAATTTATGGGTTAAAGCAAGCTTCAAGGCAAGGTACTTGAAGTTTGACAAGACAAATAAGAAAATTTGGGTTTAAAGAGAATGTAGAAGACAAGCGTGTCTATACAAAGTTTAAAGATGGGAAATTTATCTTCCTAATCACAGTATGTGGATGATATCCTCTCGGCTAGTAGTGATGTCGATCTGCTCTTGGAGACGAAGAGATTTTGTCCTCAAACTTTGATATGAAAGATCTTGGTGAAGCTTCGTTCGTTCTAGGGATCGAAATTCACCGGATAGAAACAAAGGGATATTGGGACTATCACAAAAGACATATATAGATAAAGTCTTAAAGAAATTTGGGATGCATAAATGTAGTCCTTCACCGCACCTATAGTCAAGGCGGCAGATATGGGGATTTTCAATGCCCGGAAACCAATATGAGATCGATCAAATGAAAGCGGTTCCATATGCTTGGTATTGTCGGAAGCTTACAAGTATGCTCAAGTGTGTACATACGACTTAGCTTTTGTTACCGGTTACTTGGCGATTCGAGCAATCACGGAATAGAACATTGAAATTGATAAAGAAAGTCTTGCGTTATTTGCAAGGAACAAAAGGCCTCATGATGACATACGAAGATCGATTACTCCATATAATGGGGTATCTGATTACGATTTTGCGGAGATGATAGAAAGTCGACATCCGGATATGTCTTCACTCATTTGGAGGAGCTATATCGTGGAAAAGCTCAAAGCAAACCGTCACTACATCGTCCACAATGTATGCCGAGTTTGTAGCATGTTATGAGGCTACGGGGCAGGTGAACTGGCTTAAGAAGTTCATACCCGGTTTAAAAGTGGTTGACGACATCAATAGACCACTTAAGTTGTCTCGCGATAATGAACCCGCGATAATGTATGCCCACAACAATAAGTCAAGTGGTGCTTTGCCAAACACATTGACATAAAGTACTATGTTGTGAAAGATAAAGTTCGGGATCAAATTATAAGTCTTGAGCATATAAGTACAAGAAAGATGTTAGCGGATCCGCTTACTAAAGGCTTACCACCCAATGTGTTCAGAGAACATATAGCCGGCATGGGTTTAAGGGAAAGCCTATGATTCCTAGACTAAAAGATGGCCCAAAAGATTAAAGTAACTATTTCAGAACAGGGAGGTGTACTGTAGCTGTTGAATCTATCGGCGATTGACCGTGACGATGAGACACGTTCTATGCACCAATTTGTGATGGAATGAGTAAAGTCAAAAGTAATTAAAGATAAAGCACAGATTGAGATCAAGGGGGAGAATGTTAGAGTTGATCTCGGGCATTTGGCCCATTATGACCAAATGCCCAACCCCCGATCGCGCATACGATCGGGCGCCCGACCATTAGGTCGGCGGGCCCCTGTCGCCAGCGCCACATAAAAGGGGGTGGGAGCCGGGGCGGCACGCACACCAAAAGTTCACCGTGCCGCCGCCTAAACTCCACCCGACATAACCCTAATCTGATCTGAGAGGGGGCGCTGAGGCGACGGGAAGAACGCCGCCGCCTACACCGACCACCGCTGCATCTACTACACGGGAAGAACACCGCCGCCTCTACCGACTACCGTCGGCCTCACCTCCGCTCGGGATCGACCACCGCCGCCTCTACTACACGCAAACCAACCATGGCCAACCCCTCCTCTACGACCGACGGTAACTCTCTCCCTCTCTCCCTCGGTTCTCTCGGACCCGACACAAAACAAGAACAAGAGAAATACCCCGAATAGATCCAGAGAGATCAAAAGACATTAAACAAAGAGGAGGCTGCGTCCGAATTTAAGGAACTATACTTTGCCATTACTATGATGCACAATGATTCTAATAAACAACACAAGAAGTCAGTATGCAAAATTCTCGAACCTTGTATTTCTTGCAAACAGCTATTATCTCAGGGAATTTGCATAACTCCCCTTCCATGCTATAAATTCCCCCAACAATCTTCTTCCAGGGCCTGTGTGTAGGAGGCTGCCCCCACGCCACCCCCCGCAATCTGCTCTCTTAATACGTCTTCCAAATGCGCAGGATCTGGAGGAAATTACAGGGAAGCATTAAACATCACGATGCATTGTTGAGCTCATTACTTGAGGCGTAGTTGCCGGTGAGCTTACTGTTATGTTGAGAAACCTGGACAGTAGCCCCTGAACCTCTAGCTCCATTCACTATAGAATTATGGTTCAATGAATCACTAATTATCAGCTTACCCCCCAATCATTACAATACATTAACTCCAGGCCAGGATGTATGAAAAGAACAAAAAAAAAGTCTTCACCACAAACCTTCCCAATCAAAGCAGGAATGATTGCAGAGTTCGTCACATAACCCATGCCAAAAAGAATAGCCGCAGGCTTACCAACAAATCGTGCAACCAGCTCCTCGAGCTCTGTGTGCAGCTTAGTGTTGCCTAATATCATGTAAAAATCAATTAAACTTACATATTTCACTATATTATTAAAGTACTGGGAGGCAAACTATGGCGTAGACATGAGCACCTACCTCCATCAACTCGCAGTCGCACACTGCAAGTACTAGCAGAGTATTTCTTCAGTGACTTAATAAGACGAGGGGTGCAGTACTCATCTACTGCGGCAAAACCAAGGTAGTTGTAGGAACCCAAAGTTAAGGCACTTTAATGTTTTTGTGGTACGGCTGAATTAAAGATGCATTGAATTAGAAACTAAGCATGCATCCTTAGAAAACATATGCAACATTTGCTTATGCTAATTAGATACGGGATCGAATGTGAGAAAAACGAACTGGAGTGTCTTGTTACTGTCATTTGAGTAGCGCTCAACCACATCAAACCAAGCATCTGGCGTGCTGGCAATTGGTCGGCCAAAACAGTCCTGCCGTGACAATTGACAACAGAAGTCAATAAGAAGAGCCAAACGAAAATACCATCAATATGTTATTCTAGAGGGTGAATGGTGAAACATCATTCCTGTCATGTGGGGTCTAACCTATGGCCGGCGCTGGCAGCAGTACAGCCCAATTAGGGCCAGCCATGGAAGGCTTAATATGTGTTCCTATTTCTAATTTCTTTCTTCGGGGTCTTTCTTTAAATCTAGAGTTTGAATTAGAGATTAATTTGTTTGCATTGCGATTACTTGCTACACAAGTTTGTTAGGACCATTTCTATTTAAAGAGACTTGGCGTTATTGATCAAAGGCGTGAAGAAATTCTGAAAACCCAATCTTTCTCTCCCTCTGTTTGCGCCTCCTGTCCTTGCCGCGCGGCAGCCGTGACCAAGGCTCCACCGCTGCGCCGTCGGGGTCCAGGGCGGCGTCCAGTGACTCACCACGACTACCCTGTTGGTTCCAATCTCCTCTCCAATATTTCTACCCCTTGACAACTTGGTACCAGAGACGTCTCGCCTCGCCAACCATGTCGGAAGGTGACAGTTTGGATGCCATTAGCAAGTAGTTGGATGCCATGTTGCAGCAGATGGAGCTCGACCAACTCAAACTCTACGACAAGATTGATATGCTTTCTGGCTCTATCGGTGTTTTAGAATCGATCTTACGTAAAGATTGTTTGATTCGAGGGGTCTCCTAGAGATGAAATCACGCAGAGCGATTGACACGAGATTTTTATACAGGTTCAGGACCGCGCACGCGTCACCCATGCCGCCGGCGCGTACCACGCCCGGCCGAGGCCCTGCCTCCCGGAGGGCGGGCGCGCAATGAACCTGGCACGGCGCCGACTGTCGAGGAAAAATACAAGGGCCAATCTAGGACAATCAAGGAGAAAGACAAGAACTGTTCTTTGTAATAGTCTTAGTTTCTGGTTTGATTGTCGAGAATACAGTCAATACCACACACACACACAGGAGTAGGGTTGTTATTCTCCCCGGAGAAGGCCTGAACCTGTATAAAAATCCCGTGTCAATCGCTCTGCGTGATTTCATCTCTAGGAGACCCCCCGAATCAAACAATCTTTACATAAGATCAGTTCTAAAACACCGACAGGCTCCATCCGTGACATCGACAACCAACAACGAGCACATCATCTCGCCATCACACGTATGGAACAAGCCTACCATCCGCCAGCCCCTGAATACGACCAGCGACACAATTGTTGATATTGGGCTACGAGCGGCTGAGGGTCTGCTTCCTAGCCCACGCCGGGCTGCACGCGGTCCTTAGGTACCCTCGCCACACGTCGCTAACCTGGAGGGACCTCCGGTGCATCGTCCCATGGTGGAGGGGCGCACCGCGGGTCGAGGCGGCATTCCTCGCTTCCACAAATTGAATTTCCCGGCGTTTGACGGCCACAAAGATCCATTGCCATGACTCAATCGCTGTTAGCAATTTTTTCGAGGACAACACACCATGGAGGAAGACAAGGTTTGGCTAGCAACCTTTCACATGACTGGTTCGGCACAACTTTGGTACCATCGCTTGGAGCGTGACATGGGAACGCCCTCATGGCGCCACTTCATCGAGATGATCAATACTCGCTTCGGGCCACCATTGCGCAGCAATCCGTTGGGCAAGCTCATTGCACTGCAAAAGGGCACGGTCCAGGAGTTCTTTGATTAGTTTCTCGCCCTCTCATGTCGTACCGATCCATTGACAGAGCGTCAACAAATCCAATTGTTCACAGCCGACTTAGGGCAACCTCTTCAAACCGATGTCGAGTTGCCAGAACCCCAATCCTTGGAGTCTGTAACCAGTTTGGCTCCCGTGTACGAGCGTCGCACGCAAGTCGCTACCCCGACTGTTGCTCCACAACACAATTGGTGTTCAGCCAAGTCGGCTAGCGGGTCCTCCCCGGTCGGACTGCATGGCTCGGGCACTACTTCGGCCAGGTCGACGAGCGGGTTCACTCTGACCAGATCGCCTAACGATAACACCCACACCTGGGCCCCTTCCACGACAGTCGTGTCACACCGTTCGCTGATGTCGACTGAGATGGAACGTTGCTGCGCTCAGGGACTCTCTACCAGTGCAACGAGAAGTACTTTGTGGACCACTACTGTAAGCGACTCTTTGTCATCGAGATTTATCCAGACTTCGACGACCAGGATACTTCCACGGCCAATAGGTTGGAGTTGGAGATTTCCTTGGTCGCCCTCACTGGCATACAACCCCGCTCAAGCCAAACCATGCGCTTATTGGTGGTGATCGCCCTCCTCGACTCTGGCTCAATGCATAATTTCATTGCGGACCATGTGGTGCAGGTCACCGGCGTCCATATGCAGCCAAAGTGTGGCCTCACCGTGATGGGGGCCAATGGAGACCGTGCTGCCAGCCTAGGCATCTACTGTGATATGGCCATTCTCATCGGAGAGGAGACGTTCACCTTGTATTGCTATGCCATGCCATTGGAAGGATTTGACAAGGTCTTAGGGGTTCAGTGGCTCGGTACTATCGGACCGATCACTTGGGACTTCTCTTGCATGACCATGGCTTTTGCTCGCGTCGGACACAAGGTGATCTGGCACAACCTTCCAATGAATCCTCGGTCAGCCAGCTTGCTTGCTTGTACCGGCACCAACTTGATGAATGATCTACTCGAGGAATTTAACAGCCTCTTTGCCAAACCGCATGGACTGCCGCCCATCAGGGACCGCTATCATCACATCCACCTGAAGCGCGGCACTGATGCCATTGTCGTCCGGCCGTACTGCTACACGCAATTGCAGAAAGATGAACTCGAAAAACAATGTGCCGAGATGCTTCAGCAATGGACTATTCGCCATAGTACTTCAACCTTTTCTTTTCCCGTGTTACTTGTCAAAAAGGTGGATGGTTCCTATCACTTTTGTGTCAACTACCGCGCTCTCAATGACCGCACAATCAAGGATAAATTTCTGATTCTGGTCGTTGATGAATTACTTTATGAACTCCATGGCACCAATTTTTTTTACTAAGCTAGACTTGCGCTCTGGCTATCATCAAGTACTGATGCACCCAGTCGATGTAGAAAAGACGACGTTTCGCACTCACAAGGGCCTTTTGAGTTCCTCGTTATGCCGTTTGGCTTCACTAACTCGTCGGCCACGTTCCAGGCCCTGATGAACTCCGTCCTCCATACATTCCTTCGGCGTTTTGTGTTGGTCTTCTTTGACGACATCCTCATCTACATCCCATCATGGTCTGAGCATCTTCGCCATATCCGTGCAGTCCTCCGTACGCTCCAGTATCATCGCTTCTTCTTGAAATGCTCCAAGTGTATTTTTGGGGAGGAGACTGTTGCCTACTTGGGCCATGTTGTATCCGCAGCTGGCGTCTCCGTCGACCAAGCGAAGATCAGTGTAGTCACTTCCTGGTTGATTCCAAAGTCAGTACAGGCGGTTCGCGGATTCCTCGGCCTCACCGGGTATTACCACAAATTTGTTATAGATTTGGTTCCCTCGTGACGCTTCTTACTCAATTGCTCAAATGCAAAGCTTTTCATTGGACCGACACAACCCAAGCCGCTTTGAGCAACTCCAGATGGCTCACATGGGCTTGGGTATTGTAGCTGCCAGATTTCTCTGTGGAATTTATCATCGAATGTGATGCGTCAAGCCATGAATTTGGTGCGGTCTTTCACCAAGGCACATGCACCATTGCATTCTTTAGCCAGCTGATTGCCCCTTGCCATGTTAAGTTGGCTACCTATGAACGCGAGCTCATCAGTCTTGTTCAGGCGGTTAGCCATTGGAGACCTTACTTATGGGGCCGCAAGTTTTTGGTACGCACCAACCATTATAGTTTAAAGTTTTTTCTTGACTAACGCCTGTCTACAATTCCACAACATCAATGGGTTAGCAAGCTCTTGGGATATGATTTTGGCGTGGAATATAAACCGGATCACACCAATGTGGTCACCGATGCACTATCCCGACGCGACACTGAGATCCACATGGCAGCTATGGCACTTTCATCTCCTCAGTTTGTTGTATTCGATGACCTACGCCTTGAATTGGCTCGAGATCCATCCGTGCAGCAACTCCATACGTCCATCATAGCCAAGAGCCAGCGAGGACCGTGGACCATCGTTGATGGCTTGGTGACTTTCAACAGGCGGGTGTTCGTTCCCCCCACGACCGTCCTACTACCTCGCCTCCTCTAGGCGGCTCACGACAGCTGTCATGAAAGAGTACAAAAATCGCTCCATCAATTGCATGCAGATTTTCACATACCCAATGCTCGCTCCATGGTGCATAATTTCGTTCGTGCATGTGATACATGCTAATGGAATAAAGGTGAGCAGTTACATCCAGCCAGCCTTCTGCAACCGTTGGATGTTCCCAACACGAGATGGGCTGGCATAGCTATGGATTTTATTGAGGGTCTGCCTCACGTACATGGGAAAACGGTTATACTCATGGTGGTGGACCGTTTTTTGAAGTATGTGCACTTCGTTCCTTTAGCACACCCCTACACAGCGCATTCGGTCGACCAGGTGTTTTTCAGTGAGATTGTTCAGCTCCATGGGGTGCCTACCTCCATTATCAGTGATCGCGATCCGGTATTCACTAGCATGTTTTGGACCAAATTATTTCGTTTGGCGGGTGTTAAGCTCCATCTCAGTACAAGTTTTCATCCCCAGTCGGATGGTTAGTCTGAGGTGGTTAGCAAGATCATTGTCATGTACCTTCGATGCATCACCGGGGATAGGCCCAAGCAATGGCTTCGTTGGTTTCCTTGGGCGGAATACTGCTACAACACTTCTTTTTCGAACATCACTTTGAACTTCGCCATTCCAAGTGGTGTATGGCCGGGCACCACTATCTTTGCGCTACTATGAGTCGGGTAGCACAGCCTCCCTGCCGTCAAGCAGTTAGTCCGCGACCATGACAAATTCTTGTTGGAAGTTCATGATCGGCTAGTTCAGGCCCAAAGCTTGTACAAACGTCAATATGACAAAGGACATCGTGACTTGGAGTTGACTGTCAATGGGTTTGGCTTTGTCTTCATCATCGTCCGGCGACATCATTGTCTCTACCCAACCATGGGAAGTTGGGGCCTCGCTATTTTGGCCCCTACAAAGTGCTTCACCGTGTGGGCTTGGTAGCTTATCGTTTGGACTTGCCGGCCCGCACCAACATTAATGATGTCTTTCCATGTGGGCCTGTTGAAGCCATTTGTCGGTCCTGCGCCCGCAAGTCTACTAGCATTGCCTCCTTTGATGCATGGCTGGGTGTGTCCACTGCCGGCTAAAGTCCTCAAGTCACGTATTACTCGAGGCCAGCTACATCTTCTCATTCAATGGGAAGGCGTTCTTGTCGCCAATGCTTCTTGGGAAGACTTGGACAAATTTCAGCAAATATTTCTTCATTTTCGGCTCGAGGACGAAGGGGAGATATGTCATGTGGGGCCTAACCTATGCTCGGTGCAAGGAGTTTGCCCCGATGCTGGCAGCAGTCTAGCCCAATTAGGGCTGGCGCATGGAAGGCTTAATATGCCTTCCTATTTCTAGTTGCCTTCTTTAGGGACTTTCTTTAAATCTAGAGTTTGTATTAGAGATTAGTTTGTTTGCATCGCGTAACTTGCTAAACAAGTTTATTAGGGCCATCTCTATTTAAAGAGACTTGGGGTATTGATCAAAGGTGTGAAAGAAAAATATGAAAACTCAATCTTTCTCTCCCTCTGTTTGTGCCCCCTGCCCTTGCTGCGCGGCAGCCGTGACCACGACTCCACCTCCGCGGCGTCAGAGTCCAGGGCCGCGTCCAGTGACTCACCATGACTACCCTATTCATTCCAATCCTCTCTCCAATATTTCTACCCGTGACATCCCTCACATCATTGGCCATCAAATCTTTGGATTTACATTGCGGAAGTGATCTATTTAAAGTTCACACATACGGACATACCTTCTCAGACTAAAGATTAGTTCCTTCTAATAACAGCTCGGTATCCCTGGCAAAAAAAAAAAACTCTGTAACCTGGGATATTGGACTATCAGTTTTTTTTGGGGAGGGGGGATGAATAGCACATTAAATATCACTCAAAAGCTCAAAAGAAGCCAGCCAGCCACTATTTTTACATTTGAACAAAAGACAAAAACTTTCCTTTCTTGGGCTCTCCAATTTTTTTTCCATAAGATAATTCCAGTTCAATACTACATGAAGTTGGAGCGCTTCAAACATCCTTGCAAATGATCAACCTCTACTTTCACTTGGAACATGCTCCATCATATGATCTACCTACTCAGACACTAAACTCACATGACCACCACTAAGAAATAATTAACCCACCATTACATGATCCTGTGATAGTTCCAACAAAAAACAAGTTTTTATGAATCGCATCTACTTTGGGATCGTCGCAATCGGAATGAGAATTCACCTGGATGCGGAGATAGAGGCGGCGTGTGTAGAAATCCTCCAACCCCACGCAAACCTTACCAAATTAACAAGAAGAACAGTGTGACCGAAAAATAGAAAACAAATCCAAATCTCTCCGGCAACCAGAGCGTCCGGGCACGTAAGTAGGGCCAACGCACCTTGAGGTTGTTGGATTTTCCAGCGTCGAGGATCCCGTGGAAGAAGTCGCGAGTTGGCCAAAGGCGAAGAGGAGACCGTAGTTGAAGAGCGTGGTGAGCGCGATCACGTACGGGAGCCTCAATATCCTCGCTTCCTTTCCCTCGCTCACTCCCCCTCGACGCAGCACATGGTGGGAGATGAGGTGGTTGCGGTTGCGGCGGCGGTTCGCGCAGGGGGGAGTGGAAGGAAGCGACCGCTAATGGCGATGAGGGTTGGCTGTAATAGATTATCAAATAAAGTAAAATATAATCTATATCTCAATTTGTGAGGCATACAGAGTAGAGCAGAAGTGGAGGGGTGGAGAGGAGGAAGTGAGGCCATCTAAATTTGGCCAGTGGAAATAGTGAGAAGAGGCGAACACGCTGGAGTAGAGCAGAAGATGATGAATATATAAGCATTTTTCAAAGTACTTTAATCCAGAAATATACTAGATGAATCATGGATAATACTCTAGACTTTTTCATAAAGCAAATAGACATGAACACCATAGTCATACTAATTTCCAGAAGAACAGAAAGTGGTATTTCTATCTCAGTGTTCAAGATAATAACAGATAATAAAGTTAAACAAACAACAAGTAAGAGATTGATATACCCAGAACTAGTAGACGGAGCAGCAACAGAAGTGTTGGTGAGATCGTCGTTCGCCATGGCGTAGTGGACGTCGTGGTAGTAGTCGCGCAGATGAAGCAGAGGATCCGAAGTAGCGATCGGATGAAGACGGAGCAGCGAGCAGTCGCGCGAACGCTCCCCAAAAACCTTATTCGTCATTGCTCATGAAATCCTTCAAGGACGGGGGTTCCGGAGGCCTACTCTCCCGGTTCGACCGTACACGCGACTTGCCGGGATGGAGATTGCCAGTCACAACAGCCACAGACTGAGAATGTTGCTTAGTCTCTTGTGGGAGTCTATTGGAAAAGCAAAAGAACACGAACAGATCTCTGTTCCTGTAATAGCCAAAAGCCAAAAACGAAGAGACAGAGACCAGAGAAAATGGTTGCCATCAACCAGTGCAAACCGCAGCCATAACTCACTGGTAACTGAACTTTCGTTAATGCCATTACTTTGAGTCGGTGCGTTTCAATTATTGAATAGATAAAGAAAACGCGCCCGCACCCGACGTGCCTGCGCACACGCACACGCACACGCACTCGCATGGCACGGCATGGCACGGCTTGGCGAGACGAGGCGAGTGAGCGCGCGTGCGTGTTGGCCTCCTCCAATTCCACAAGAGGGCTACCACGTTCCACCTTATAAAGTGGTGTAACTCCCCTTCAACTCTCCATGTGGGACTAATCAATTTTAGCACGTGCACATGTGCCTTTGAGATTCTCTAGGAATTAAATAGAATTAAAAACTGGGCCCAGCCCGTATTAATTCTTACAATCCCCCACCAGGTCTCAAAGACACATGTCAAATGCCTTGATCCATAGTATTGTTTTAATATACCAGTGTTTCGATGGAGACCGAATAAGGTTGAACATCCATCTAGAACAGAAGCTACACTAATCCACAACTGCACAATGGACTAAGCCTTGAATTGATAGTTTTGTGTGAATAAGTTTCACTTAAGTCCTTAACTGATACTAGGCTGTCAGGCATCCCCGCGGGTTGGAGCATATAAGTCATACTCCTGGCCTATTCATGAGCTTCCTAGAGATTACCCTATCTCATAGACTGTGACTAGCAGTCGGGCCCATATAGGTGTGTTCTTTCAAGACTGCTCTGTAGGGCAACATCTCTGCTTAAACAAGCCACATAATACATTAAGATAAAAATCAACCTGCCATACAGATTTAGGAGAGAGTTGCATCTCCAATGGAGTGGGTCTGTAAAAGTACTCTCCTCCCAGTTAACCAATAACTTTTTTCGCCAATCCTACTTCAGTGATCTCTGATCACATAGGATGGGTTGCCACTATGGTATAACTCACGTGGGTCTCAAACCCATCTCCCTCGATGCATTGTCTATCACATTCCGTGATAAACCCTTTGTGAAGGGATCTGCCAGATTCTTAGCTGTTTGGATATAGGGCCTGTTTGGTATGGCCCCAACTCCCAGCTTCTTAGTTGGAGTAGGTGGAGCTGTGCCAAACGGGCTAACTCCACAAAACCATTGGAGTTGGAGTAGCTTGGAGTGGAGCAGCCCTCTAGTGCAAATTGTAGGAGCAGATAAACCCTTGCTCCAAGTGGGAAGTTGTGGACTAGTATAATAAAATACCTATAGAAGTTTCAAATATTTACCCACAAATTGCCACTGAACTATACCCATCCCGAATTCACAGCCCCCCTCATCTTCGGTTCGCTAGCGAGCACTCCCGTCTTCCCGACTTCTCCGCTGCTTCCCCTCCCCACCCCTGTTTCCTCGTCGCTCCCTCTGCCTCCGCCTCCGCCCGCACCCCCTTCCTTCCTCTCTCCGCCTCCGCCTCCCTCCCTCTGCCTCCGCCTCCTGGCTCCGCCCCCCACCCCTTCCACCGACACCTCCGCTGCTCGCCTCCCTCCCTCCGCCTCCGCTGCTCCGCCCCCACCCCTTTCCCCTCCGCGGCTCGACTCCCTCCCTCCGCCTCTGCTGCTCCACCCCCCCCCTTCCCCCTCCGCGGCTCGCCTCCCTCCGTCCACCCTCTTCCCCCTCCGCGGCTCGCCTCCCTCCCTCCGCCTCCGCTGCTCCGCCCCCACCCCCTTCCCCTCCGCGGCTCGCCTCCCTCCCTCCGTTGCTCGGCCCCCCACCCCTTCGCCTCCGCCCCCACCCCGTCGCCTCCCTCCCTCCGCTGGTCCTAGCCGGCCAGGGCGGTGGGTTTTCCTCTGACCGGTCCTCAACGAGCTCCCCGACGGCGGCTCTTCATCCCCGGCTATCGTTCCTCCCTCGGCCTCCGCCTTCCTCAGCATCTTCAAGGTAAGAACAAGGCGATGTAGCTCAGAACCTGTATTCTGATACCGCACATTTTTTTTACCATTTGGAGAAGATCCACGAGGATCAAAGTCATCGAAGTCGTCCTCATTGATGTTTGTATTAGCTGGTGGGTTCGAGGATGTCTCGTGATGGTTATCATCGATTGGAGAACCTTGTTAACTTTTCTGATCCAAGTATCTTTTACAAATTTGATGCAAAGGCTTGCATATATGCATTTGGGATGAACATTTTTGATTAATGGTTTCAGGTGTTAAGTGTGCATTTTTACTTATTATACTAATCTTCTCTGTCGAAAAAAAAGAGATAAATTTTAATGACGTTTCACACATGCATTTGGTAAAACTAACATAAGTATGTGTTTGCAAAGAACTCAAATGTTAGAACACTCATTTTATGATTTTGCAAAGAACTCACTTGTCACGGTTACTGGATGCTTTCTCTCTCACAGCCTTTATTCTTTCCTTGTCATTTATGATTTTGCAAAGAACTCACTTGTCATGGTTACTGCATGTAGAAGTGTGACCACATTACTGATAATTGCTTGTCACGGTTACTGATAATTTGGTATTACTATGAAGAGTGGTTGTGACAATCAGAAGCTGATCTCTCTCTAACACAAAGAAGCATTCTTCCTGCCATGAAGAAGGATGAGCTCAAGATGAGAGTAAAATTTGTTTACTAGAAATGACAAATTCATTGGTTCCCATATAGTCAACATAAATTATACTCCATAGTCCATACCATCCTGGCCCATAAATGAATATAACAGCAAATTTATGGTGCACGTGATGGTGGGAACAAGAAAAATAGATGACTCTTGAGGACAGCTTATCCCTTGATCATCTGTTAATAGGCCACTAGTGTCAAATATATTCTTAAAGTGGCACATCAGGAGAAATCAGTAAGAAAATTTAGTTAACAGTAGGCTTGTCGACAGATACATCTCTAGTTAACAGTAGGCATTTAGTCCGGCTCAAGGTCTAATTTATATTGTTGATGCAAACATACTGACATGGTGCTGCTAATCATTCAGCATATTTGCTTTGTTTTAGCGGAGGTCATTAGTTTTGTTCATTCAGTATACAACGTTCTCATGCAGATTCCACCATATGGTGCTTCCACCATATTGTTACAACATGCAGATGGCGTGTTCCATGAGTGGAATGATGAACACCTTAGGGTAGTGTGTGAGTTATTTGCGGAACAAGTTAGGATAGGGAATCGGCCAAACACCCACTTGAACACTGTAGGATATGCCGAGGTAGCTAAGGGCTTTAAGAATATAACGGGCCTTGATTACACTAAGACACAATTCAAGAATAAATGGGATAAGTTGAAGTCCGATTACGCCATTTGGAAAAAACTTACCACAAGGGAGACCGATTGGATGGGACAATGAGAAAGACACAATTTCTCAACCCTTCTATGGTGGAAGAAAGTTAACATAGTAAGAGTTATTTTTTATTTTTATTTACTTTGGCGAAGACACACTTTTTATTTATACTAATTGATATCCCATTTTTTCATAGGAAATTCCAGGGGCAATAAAGTTTCGCAAAAAAGGTCTGCAAAATGATGGCCTTCTAAGGCAGATGTTTGAAGATATCACCAATGATGGCGCAGATCATTGGTCTCCCAGAATGGGTATATTGCCTCAAACACAAGCTGATAATACTCAAACTGTCAACCTTGATGTTGAGGATGACATTGAGGATATGGATGAGACCGAGCTTGAGGACGAGCCCCCCTCGAATGGCAAAGGCAAGAGAGTAGCAAGTGCACCTATTGGGACGGGAAAAAAACCTAAGTCAAGCTCAGCTCAAGTTATGCAAGACCAAATCATAAAGATAGCTAACATGGCTGAGAAATCTCAGTCAACATTGGAGTCATTTGCAATAAAAGATGACCCTTGCTCCATAGATGTTGTGATGAACTGGGTGGAAGAATGCGGTGCCTCGCTAGGTAGTGATGAGCACTTCATTGCAACTGAATTGTTTTTGAAGAGGGAGCAAAGGCAAATGTTCAAAACCTTGCACACCCCACAAGCTCGTTTCGAGTGGCTTAAGAGGAAGTACAAGAAGGAGTATGGGAATTGATTATGGCATGTTACAATATTAGATGAACTTTATGTTCGTTTGATTTTTTATGTTAGCTTCCTTTTTTGTTTGAGAACCATATTCTATCTATGTAAGACCGATAACCCTATGTTTGGATATTGTATGAACTTTATGTTAGCTTGCTTTTTATGTTACCTTCCTTTTTTTGTCATTGTTTATATTGTTGTTTGCATTCTCACGATTGTTATAAAATGTACAGATGTCGTCTTACGAAAGTGATAGTGATGAAGAGAACAAAGCTAGAGAGAAGGTCATACGAGCAAAGCATGCTATGGATGTCATTTCTCTAGCCGGGGCATCCATTGTTGCAGTACTATGCAACCTACATGGATAAGGTGGAAACACGGACTTCACGCCTCGATGGGATGGGTTGGTTGAAGGAGACATTGACTACTCAGGAGAGACTCATAGGATGCTTCAGTATGAACGGATAATTTTTTTGACCTACATGACTTGTTGGTTAGTAGGTATAAGCTTAAACCTACCAAGAATATGAGTACAATAGAGGCACTTGCAATCTTCTTATGGGTATCACGGTGGAGGTGAATCGAATAGGAAAACACAAAACCGGTTCAAGCACTCGGGTGAGACCATTAGTAGGAAGTTTCAAGAAGTGCTAGAATGTGTGGTTGCAATGTCATAGATTATGTGAAATCAAAGGATCCAAACTTCTCCACCATCCATAGTAGAATTAGAGATGATCGAAGGGCTTGGCCACATTTTAAGGATTGCATAGGTGCTCTTGATGGGACTCATATACGTGCAACTCTTCCATTAGAACAACAAGTGAGATACATTGGAAGGTCAAAATCCCTCTCAGAATGTGATGGCAGTTGTGGACTTTGATATGCGTTTCACTTATGCATCCATTGGTCAACCAGGGGCTATGCATGACACTAGTGTGTTATATCATGCATTGAGAGTAGACCGAGATGTGTTCCCACATCCTCCATTGGGTAACTCTATTCGCTCTTTGATAAATTACTTCTTTCTAAATCATGTTGTGTCATTAACTTTATATTACTTTTGATTCGAGCAAGTATTACCTTGTTGATGCGGCTATCCTAATCGATCGGGTACCTAGCCCCATACAAGGGCGAAAGGTATCATGTTCTGAGTTCCACAGAGGTGTTGAACCAACTCTTGCCAAGGAAAAGTTCAATAGGGTACACTCCTGCATGCGTAACATAGTTGAGCGAACATTTGGTGTATGGAAGATGAAGTGGCCAATTCTACTCAAGATGCCAAGCTATCCAATGACCAAGCAAAAGATGATTGTTGCGCCACCATGACACTCCACAACTTCATACGTGAGCATGGTAGCGGGGATTGGCATTTCAGTAGGTGCGACCGAGATTCTAACTATGTCCCTACCATTCCTTCTAGATACCGAAAATATGCAATTTCTCAACATGCTTTGGATGGGTCAACATCACAATCGAATGATAGGTATATGGATACGTTTGGGATGAACTTACTCTTGGCATAGCTACTTCTTGGTGACTTGGTATGGTATGAAAGTCGGTTAGCAAAGATAATGTGAGATCTCATTTATTTTATATCGAAGACATATGTTAGTCTTTGTTATGACCTTTTGTTATGATACTCATCAATTAGAACATTTGTTATTTCCTTCAGTATGTTTGAGTTTATGGATTTTCTCATGTACAATCACGTCATTTAATACAAGTAGGCAAATACGGATGCTACTGATGAAAATACCACATGAACGATAATAAATCGATAAAAATACATGTAAAGTATTTGACACACTACCTACTTGGATAAAATTACACGTCTTTCTCACCCAAACCGAAATTACAAGAACTCCAAGGGTACTCGTCATCTTACATAGATCATTCCCATTCATGGAGTGGGAGTTACCTTTCTAACCAAACACCTCCTCAGACTACTCCAACTTCTCAGAGGAGTAGATCCAAGAGTGAAGCTGGAGTTGGAGTTACAAAAACTTGGAGCAGAGCCATACCAAACAGGGCCTTAATCCAAAGCTATTACTCCAGAGTTTCTCATTTTTCTGACAGACTTCAGTCTCCTCTTCACATGTCTTGATGCCTTCATATTATCCTTAGAACTGTTCACCTTGACAATCAGTTTGATTGTCACAGTTCATCATAATAGCCGGTACCAGTTTTTCAACCACCGGCAAATCCATCAAGAGCTCACGAAGCCATTCAGCTTCAAAAGTGGCAGTATCTAATGTTGTGAGTTCTGCTTCCATTGTTGACCTCGTTAAGATGGTCTGCTTGCAAGACTTCCATGAAATAGCGCCACCTCCAAGTGTGAAGACATATCCACTTGTGGTCTTAATCTCATCAGCATCAGATATCCAGTTTGTGTGGATTTCATGGGGATATGTTCCAGATCTTAGGATGATGTGACAATTGGCAATGACGTTTACGGTTTGTCGTTTCACGTGTTTTCGACAAAGTTACTGAGCTTCTCGACGAGGCGGTCCGACCGGTCCTTACTGCGGTCCGACCGGTCCCAAATCGGTCGGACCGGCCATGTGGGCTGATCGGACCGCGTGACCAAAGTGGTCAAAACAAGCCGGGCCAAAAATAGGTGTTGTAGGCAAGTGAGGGATCCCAATGCACTTGGTCTCATAATTTTGGAGTCTCGATAAAAGTTCTATTGGTTTTAATTTCGGAAGGTTTGAATTTGGAAGCTTGAATTTCGCTAAGTCCCAAGGCGGTCCGACGGCTCACGAGGAGCGGTCCGACCGCCATGGGGTCCGACCGGCCACTCACTGGAGCGGTCGGACCGGTTTCTACTTGAGCGTCGGCCAACCGTGGCGATGTTGTTTTGTTAGGTCAAAGTCATTGGTTTCATGGCATATGATTTGCATGATGCATGTTTTGACTAACATGGGTCAAGTTGTGAAGAACTTGTTCCCGAATTCGTGTTTTCTTATGCGTGGTTGTGCGGGTAGCTTGGTGGTCAGCGATGGTCAGCGGCGAGGAGGATCGGGACTAGACTTGGAGAGTTGAGGTCGAGCGATTGGCGATGCGGGTGAGTCAACGACTCAAGCGTGACACAAGATGGACAAGGGTGACATATTGGCAAATCCATGATGCATGGTGAAGCGGTTTAGGTCAAAAGGTTAAAGGCGGCGCTGCGAAGCGTGCGTGTGTGACCCGTTTGTTAGTGGGCCTTAACGGAGCCCAATTAAGTCAAACCCTAAGAGTTTTAGGCCTCCACTATAAATAGGAGGAGATGGTGGTGCACCTCTCTCTCTCGCCTTTTTATGTTTCAAAACCCTAATTGTCTTTAGGGGAGTTGAGGTGGAGGCTAGGGCTCTTGATGGTTTGAGGAGAATTTCGTGATCCTTGATTGTCTACTGATCCATGATGGTGTGGATGTAATCCAACATCAATCACGAAATCAATCTATGCAAGGTTTGCTTGAGATAAGTCTCTTTTCGTTCTTGCCTTCAATTTCGTGTTTTTAGGGCTTTCTTTGATCCGCGAGTTTGTGATTGATTCTCTCACGTGAATTAGCTTGCTGTGATATGTGTGAATCTATCTAGCATCATCTTGATCATCAATCACTCACGAACAAGCATTAGGATCAAGTTTTCGTTCTTGCCCGGTTTTAGACCTTCTGTTAATCAATTGGCAATTGCTCAAGATCGTTCCAAGAATTATCATAATATTCGATTGGAATAGGTCCTCAATAGCATATAGAAGGTGTGTGCAAAGTTTCATAAAGATTAGAGTTGAGAATCAAAAGTTTCACCTAATTGCAACCGTCATCGGTGATTTTCTTGTTGTAGATCGGTTCGAGTCGGCCGGTCGGATCCGCCCGTCATCACCGGCCGGACCGATTTTGGGCGGTCCGACCGCCAAGACTGCGCCGGTCGACCGCCCGCAATCGGTCCGACCGATTGGGTCCAGTGATCGACCGCCTGTCTTTGTGAGTCTTTGCAATCTTAGTTGATTTTTGTAGCATTGCTTAGGGTTTAATTGGATTCAATACTAGTCTTCCATTTGTCTCGGTATATTGATCTTCATAGCTTTCTAATAGCTACTGGAGTGAAATTGTATTGAGTTCATAATTTGTGAAAAAGTGAGCGTGCTCCTATTCACCCCCCCTCTAGTCGCCTTTACGGTCCAACAAGTGGTATCGAGCCCTGTTAGTTCAATCTTGATCTTAACCGTCCATTGAACTTTGGCGATGGATAGATTCTCTACAAAACCGCATATGTTCAATGGACAAGACTATGCCTATTGGAAGAATCGTATGCAGTATTCCTTGAGAGCGAGGACAAGCTATGTGGGATGTTGTTCGATCCCCGCTCATTATTCACGAGGTTGAAACTCACGCTACGTGGTTCTTTTGGCTAACAACAACAAGGCCAAGAATCTTTTATATGGTGCGCTTGGTAGACAAGAATATGATAGGATTTGCAATTTTGCATTGCAAGCACGAGATTTGGAACACTCTCGAAACATATCATGAGGTTCGTCCCAAATTAAGAAAGTGCGCCAAACAATCTATAAGCGTGATTATAACAAATTTGAGATGCGTCTGAGAGAGCATCGATGACATTTTCATCGTTTCAATAAAGTGATTAATCAAATGAAAGTCGTTGATATTGAATATTCTCAATCTGAAAATGCCACCCACCTCTTGGCCGCAATCAACACCAAGGAGTGGGAGATGAAAGCTACTGCTATAGAAGAGAATGTTGATCTTTCAAGTCTTACTTTAGAATTGCTTTATAGTAAACTCAAGACTCATGAAATTAAAAGAGTTGATCATCCAAATAAAGATAATTTAGCTTTGGTAGCGAGATCCTCTCAAAAGGCTTTTGATGACTCTTTTGAATCTTCTTCTGGATTTTCATTTGCTTGTTTATCTGCAATTCATGAAGAGGAGCTTGAGAATATCCCTGAGGTTGAGTTAGCCCTTTTAGCTAAAAAATTCACAAGGGCTTACAACAATGTGAGAAATAAAAGAGAGGTGGTCTGTTACTTGCTATGAGTGTGGAGAGCTTTACCACATCCGCCAATTGCCCCAAACTAAAAGCTAAGGGTAAGCACGGGAGGAGAAGACACTTGGAAGAAGCCTCATGAGAACAACTCGAGTATGATCTTTGTCAAGCTCATAAAGGCCGCTCACCGGGTCCTTGCCGCTTTTGGAGAGCAATCCATTAGTGATGTGGACTCGGGAGCGAAGAGGAAAAGAAAGGGAAGGCCAAGGACTTTCTTGGCATGTGCTTCATGGTCGACAAGCGACATTGATAATGATGAGGTATCTTTTTCTTATGATGAGCTTTCTGCTAAATATAATTCTATAGTTGAGCAAGTGCTTAGTCAAGATGAAGCGCTAGAATTTGTCATGACTAAAAATAAGAAACTAGAGTCAAAAATTGGTAAACTAAAACTAGAACTTGCAAATATTAAGACTCTTGAACCCGATGAATGTTTATCTTGTCATGATATGCACTCAGAATTGGCTAAACGCAATCTGTGACAATATTGCTTTACAACAACTTGAAAATGCTAGAACTGAGCTAATTGAAATTAAATCTGCTCCTTGTGAAAAATGCTTAGAGTCTAGCAAGTTGATTGCTTCTGATGTGATTGATTCTAGCCCTTGCACTTCATGCTTAGAAAAAGAACGTGAAATCAAAGATATCTTAGAAGCTGCTAGAGTCAAATATGCTAAGCTTAAGGACAATATTGAAAATACTACTTGTGCTTCTTGTTCCACTCTTAAGCTTGAAATTGCTTTATATAAGGAGAAATCTATGGATAAAACTTGTGATGCTTGTGTTAATTTGAGAAAAGTAAATGCTTACCTTCATGATACATTAGAGAAATTTTCTAAAGATAAGAAACAATTAAACATGATTCTTGACAAATCTAAAACTCCTTATAAGAAGCAATGTTTAGGATTCAATTCTTTTCAAGACAATTCAAACCCAAAAGTCATTCAAGTCTTGGAAAAAGGTTTAATTGAACTCAAAACCCAACCTGCAAAAACATCTTTTAAATCTGCAGGTTTTGCCCAACCTTGTATTAATTCAAATGGTGCTTCTTCTAGTGGTACCAAGTACCATTGCACTTATTGCAAGAAAGGTGGGCATTTGATTGAATTCTGTTGGCGTAGGTTGAAAAATGATAGGAAAAATCTTGATAGAATTTCATTCAGGCAACCTAGAGCTTTTATGAGACATGGTAACACTGAAAGGAATAAACATGGATTAGGATTTTTCTCACATGCTAATCATCATGCTTCTACATATCCACAAGGTACACAATGAAATCAGGACCAAAAGACTTTGCAGTCCTTTGTCTTTTACTCTTCCTCAAAGTTTCATTGTCTTCCTCCTCAGGAATTTGCTCAAAATATTCCATAGAAATGGCAGGTTCAGGACTTGTATCAGGCTCCTGACTCGATGAACTAAGCATATCTTTCATCGGAAAATATCCTCAAAGAATGTAGCATCTCTGGACTCCATAATTGTACTGACATGCACGTCAGGTACTCCAGATTTCACCACTAGAAATCTATATCCAACGCTATGGTGAGCATAGCCTAGAAAGACGCAATCCACGGTTTTTGATCCAAGCATACACTTTTTGGGAATTGGCACATTTACTTTCGCCAAACAACCCCAAGTGCGCAAGTATGAAAGTGATAGTCTTTTCTTCTCCTATTGTTCATATGTGGTTATCTCTTTGTTCTTTGTGGGAACCCTGTTTAGGATATGACATGAAGTCAATATAGCCTCCCCCCACCATGCTTTGGAAAGACCCGCTGTGTCTAACATGGTATTAACCAAATCAGTTAGAGTGCGGTTCTTTCTTTCAGCAACCCCGTTTGACTGGGGTGAATAGGGAGGTGTCCTCTCATGGATTATACCATGTTCCTCACAGAATAATTGAACTCATTAGAAAAGTACTCGCCGCCACGATCAGACCTAACCCTTTTGATTTTTCTTTCAAGTTGGTTCTCAGCTTCTACTTTATAGATTATAAAGTAGTGAAGAGCTTCATCTTTAGTTTTCAAAATATACACATAGCAGAACCTAGTGGAGTTATCAATCAAAGTCATGCAATATCTATTACCACCTTTTGTCAACACACCATTCATCTCACACAGATCTGAATGTATGAGTTCTAATGGTGCCAAGTTTCTTACCTCCGCGGCCTTATGAGGCTTACGAGGCTGCTTTGATTGCACACAAACTTGACACTTAGAACCTTTGGCAAGGGTGAATTTTGGGATTAACTCTAAACTGGCTAACCGCGTCATGCAACCAAAATTTATGTGACAAAGTCGTGAATACCAAATAGTAGTCTCATTACCACTGCAAATATGGTTCACAACATTATTACATAAATCTGAAAGAGATAGGCGGAACAAGCCTTCACACATATAGCCTTTACCAACAAATTGTCCACACTTGGACACAATAAATTTATTGGACTCAAACACCAGTCTAAAACTATCTCTACACAGAAGAGATCCGCTGATGAGATTCTTATTGATAGATGGCATATGATGCACATTCTTCAGTTGCACAATCTTTCCCGAAGTAAACTTCAGATCGACCGTACCAACACCATGAACAGTAGTATGTGACCCGTTCCCTATTAGAACGGCTGAATCCCGAGTGACCTGGTAAGAAGAGAACAATGAAACATCAGCACACACATGTATATTAGCACCGGTGTCTATCCACCAATCGGTAGAATGATATATGGAAAGAACAGTAGGTAAATTACCATACCCTGAAGTTTCTGTCTCAGTGGTACCAACAACAACATTAGCAGACTTGGAATTCTACCCTTGCTGATTCTTTCCACCTTTGCGTTGGCTGCAATCCTTGGCCCAATGACCAGATTCGCCATACACAAAGCAAATGCCATCCTTTGTGTTTTTCTTCTTCTTCTTGAAGCTAGTTGTTTGTGCAGTCTTGTTCTTGTCTTTGAACTTTTGAGATTGGCCATTCTTCTTCTGCACCACATTGGCACTAGAATGTCCCTCATTACCTCTAGTGTGCGTATCTTTTGCTCTCGCCTTCTCTTCAATATCAAGAGACCCAATGAGATTTTCAACAGAAAACTCTTGTCTCCTATGTTTCATAGAAGTAGCAAAATTCCACCAAGAAGGAGGAAGCTTGGCAATAATGCCTCCCGCGATAAACTTATCCGGTAACACACACTTGAAGTGCTCAAGTTCTGTGGCCATGGATTGTATCTCATGAGCCTGCTCAACTACAGAACGACCATCAACCATTCTATAGTCATGCTATTGCTCCATGAGATACAGTTCACTGCCTGCATCCGAAACCCCAAACTTGGCCTCGAGTGCATCCCATATCTCTTTTCCAGTTTTAATCACCATGTATGCATCGATTAACTTCTCACCAAGAACGCTAACCACGGCACCTTTAAAAAGGTTATCGGCAGCCTCGAACGCTCGCTCCTGTTCAGGAGTAAGTGTTCATTCAGGTTTGCCGTTTGTCATATGGAAAACGTTCATGGCAGTTAGCCAAAGCACCATCTTGGTGTGCCACCTCTTGTAGTTCGCACCATCGAACTCAGAGGGTTTGAGCGCAGCAGCAAAGCCAGTTGACGAAAAATGCCTAGAATAAGGTTTTTGGATTGATGAATATATAAGCATTTTTCGAAGTACTTTAATCCAGAAATATACTAGATGAATCATTGATAATACTCTAGACTTTTTCATAAAGCAAATAGACATGAACACCATAGTCATACTAATTTCCAAAAGAACAGAAAGTGGTGTTCCTATCTCAGTGTTCAAGATAACAACAGATAATAAAGTTAAACAAACAACAAGTAAGAGATTGATATACACGAACCGATGGCGGAGCGACAAGAAGTGTTGGTGAGATCGTCGTTCGCCATAGCGTAGTGGACGTCGTGGTAGTAGTCGCGCAGATGAAGCAGAGGATCCGAAGCAGCGATCGGATGAAGATGGAGCAGCGAGAAGTCGTGTGAACGCTTCTCAAAAACCTTATTCGTCCTCGCTCGTGAAATCCTTCAAAGACGAGGGTTCCGGAGGCCTGCTCTCCCGGTTCGACCGTACACGCGACTTGCCGAAATGGAGATTACCAGTCACAACAGCCACAGACTGATAATGCTGCTTAGTCTCTTGTGGGAGTCGATTGGAAAAGCAAAAGAACACGAACAGATCTCTGTTCCTGTAATAGCCAAAAGCGAAGAGACAGAGACCAGAGAAAATGGTTGCCATCAACCAGTGCAAACCGCAGCCATAACTCACTGGTAACTGAACTTCCGTTAATGCCATTACTTCGAGTCGGTGCTTTTCGATTTTTAAATAGATAAAGAAAACGCGCCCGACTCGCGTGCTGCGCGCGCTGCACACGCACGCGCCGCGACGCGACGCGGCTTTCGGCTCGGCGGCCAGCGTTCGTGTGTTGGCCTCCTCCAATTCCACAAGGGGGCTACCACGTTCCACCTTATAAAGTGGTGTAACTCCCCTTCAACTTTCCATGTGGGACTAATCAATTTTAGCACGTGCATATGAGCCTTTGAGATTCTATAGGAATTAAATAGAATTGAAAACTGGGCCCAGCCCGTATTAATTCCTACATAAGAGTAGGGGTAGAGGTTAGGGCGGAGAGGAGGAGGAAGCGCAGACGGCGTCATAGACGATGCTGGGAGAGGAGTAGAGAGCATATAAGATAGTTTGCTGATAACGTGACTTACATGTCAGTAGAGAGGGACAAGGGTGAAAGGATGGGGAGGACGAATGACCACCAACTTTAATTTTTAAGTAGTAGAGATGGAGATACTCGTAACATATCTCTGACGGTGATTAGTTAGACTGGAATGGAATAATATAATCGGTGGAATCGGGATTAGGAGGTGGGATTAACGGGTAATGGCCAGTGGGTTTGAACCGTGTTAGTGTTCTGTTTCCTCTTTGATCTCATGGTCACAGTAACAGTATTGGTTTTCCTGTTATCAGTTGTTTTGTTTGTGTAATAGAAAAGGAAACTTTAAGTCTTCCACCTGATGGGTTCGGGGTTTCAATCACTCAGCGTGATCTTGGGGCCATCTATGGTCATGAATTTGACGAGCAAGAATTTTGTTTCCCATTTCCTTTTACAGCATTAACTTGCTATTAGTTTCAGATGAAATCATTTAGCCTTTTAAGGTGTAGATAATCCTCCATCAGTAACTATTTGACAATTCTCTAGTTTTTTTTTTACTGAGCTCCTATTTATCTTGTACACCTTCCAGGAATTTGGCGGCAGGCCTTGAATTAATTAAGAAGCATGAATCAGTTGTTAGTATAACCAACCACAGGGCACTATTTTCAATGAAAGAAAACCCCCCTCTTGCTCATGAAGAAGCACCGTTAGTCTTACTCTAATTAGTCGTTTTATGTAATTTTGTGCTTAGGCAGTCACTGATAACTATTTTGTGTGAGCATATTGTTTCCTTTCTGTGATCATGGGTAGGCTAAATTTTATTATTTATCCGTAGACAAAAAACTAAAGATGTTTCCCAACACCATTATCACCAAAGATCATATGTGCTTATTGGTGGGTGCACTCAGAAAGTAATGCTTTTGAACTTTTATCATGTCGTATGCATCACTGTTTTCCTCTTGCTAATCTTGAGGAATAAATATATGTTTCAGAGTTCTCAAGAAACAAAACAACTACAGCCTCAGGTGAGTAAAATACTCCTCAGCACTAACTTTTTTCGTCCAAAATAAATGACAACAATTTGTGCCATGTTTGTCAATTAGGTCGTCATATTCGATTTCCTTTTTCACATTCTATGGGTCGCACTATTTGACCTTTTGAGTTAATTCATAGTGATCTTTGGACATCTCCGGTGAAGAGTGTTTCTGGTTACAAGTTTTTTCTTGTGATATTGGATGATTGCATGAATTAGTTGTGGATCTTTCCACTTTGTTTCAAATTTGAAATGTTTTCGATTTTATCCAATTTTCACTCCTACATTGCTACTCAATTCTCCACCGCTCTGCGCACCATCCAATGCGATAACGACAGTGAATTTGACAACAATGCTCTTCGCCAGTTCACTGCCTCCCACGACACCCTACTTCGGTTTTCTTATCCACGCACTTCCCAGCAGAATGGCAGGTTTGAACACATCATCCGCACAATGAACGATATTGTTCACTTGCTTCTTTGCCAAGCTCGAATGCCACCGTCTTTTTGGGTTGAATCCCTCCATGCAGATACCTATCTCCTGAACCGCCTACCCACCAAAACTCTCAAGTTCTCCACTCTATTTTAGGCTTTGTTTCAGTCTTTGCCATTGACGAGGATCTGATAATCCTCATTTTATCTTTTATCTATAATTCTTATTATGGGTAAATATGATGTCACGTAGTCCCCAGAAGTACCCCTTATATTTATAAGGGAGAGGCCTACCAAGTGATTGTAAGTTCTCCTACAATCACCCCCATAGTCGTAAGTCTTACTACGACTATGTCATGGTCGTAAGTCCTTCTACGACCATCACCCAGTCGTAAGTCCTTCTACAACTATTGTCCAGTCGTAAGTTCTGCTACGACCTGTACCTAGTCGTAAGTCCTTCTACGACTATTATCCGATCGTAAGTTACGCTCGACTTGTACCCGATCGTAAGTCCTGCTTTCGACCAAGTCAACCACGACCACCTTATAATCAATAAAACCTACAAGCGAGTGGGTCTAATTGATTAAGGAATCCAGACGGTCCACATGCACTATTATTCTGCGCAGTAATAGTGCTTAAATACCCCATTACCTCTGAAAGATAACTGCCAAACGGCGTGAAGGAGCCACTACACCGGTAATTATTGCCATCATGTGCCCATTCTCGGCTTGATTAGGCGCCTCTTCAAAGCGGGGAAAGCGGCTACTCCTTCACGACTATATAAAGGCATCAATCAGAAGGACAAGGGGGAGGGCAAAAAGAGCCAATCAAGGACAATCAAGGAGAAAGACAAGTACTGTTCTTTGTAATAGTCTTAGTTTCTGGCTTGATTGTTGAGAATACAGTCAATACCACACACACACAGGAGTAGGGTTGTTATTCGACAATCAAGGAGAAAGACAAGTACTGTTCTTTGTAATAGTCTTAGTTTCTGGCTTGATTGTTGAGAATACAGTCAATACCACACACACACAGGAGTAGGGTTGTTATTCTCCCGGAGAAGGCTGAACTCAGTATAAAAATCCCGTGTCAATTGCTCTGCGTGATTTCATCTCTAGGAGACCCCCCGAATCAAACAATCTTTACGTAAGATCGGTTCTAAAACACCGACAGTTGGCGCCGTCCGTGGGGATCTTCCGGTAATCTCTTGTCAACATACTCTCTTTTTCCAAATCTCATGCACTCATGGCAGGGGAATGGAACGAGGAGAACTAGTTTGACTTGGCAGATTACGCAGACGTCGACATGGATGCCGGTTTCAACTACGAGTCGAACTATGCATCCTCTGATGGTGATGTCGCCTCCGAAAATCATTCTCCAGGAAACCATCCCATCGATGGAGTTGGGGAGGGATCCTTATCCCCCACAACGATACGTCCAACAGAGGAGCCAATTCCCTCAAAGGACAAGGGTCAATCCGACCAGAACCGCACCCAGATGGACTACCTTTCTTTAAACTTCTCAGAAGACATGAAAGTTTTGAGTGGTCGAACGAGGCAAACGCTGCCTTCGAGGATGTCAAGAGGTGCCTTTCGAGTGCTCCTGTTCTGGTTTCTCCAAAACCAGAAGAGACGCTCTTAATTTACCTAGCTGCCACGCCACAGTGAAAGCGCGCATCTTGGTCGTAGAACGTGAAAATGTACAACGACCAGTTTACTACGTCAGCGAAGTTTTACACGGGCCTAAGGAGCGTTACCCTCAGGTCCAGAAACTTCTATATGCCCTCCTCATGTCTTCGAGGAAACCGCGGCATTATTTTCAGGCGCACAAAATAGCTGTGCCGTCTGAGTTTCCTTTGGGAGCGATCCTCCATAATAAGGAAACAGCGGGATGCATGGCAAAATGGTCAGTCGAACTTGGGGAGTTCGACCTCCATTTCGTGTCCCGAACGGCCATAAAATCCCAGATCTTGGCAGACTTTGTCGCCGAATGGACAAATCCTGAACCTGTTCAGGATCCCCAGTACGATTCCCACGACCAGTGGATGATGTACTTTGATGGGTCACTTACTTTAAGTGGCTCGGTCTTTGGGTGGTCTGTATCTCCTCTAGGAGAAACCTTAAAGTATGCCATACAATTAAACTTTCAGGCCACTAACAACGTGGTAGAGTACGAAGGTTTGCTAGCTGGCATACGAGCTGCGAAAGCACTCTCGATTCGTCGACTACTCGTGAGAGGAGACTCTCAACTAGTCGTGAATCAAGTCGGGAAAGAGTACGAGTGCTCTAACTTGACAATGTCTCGGTACTTATCGGAAGTACGTAAGCTAGAAAAGTATTTTTTAGGTTTCGAGGTACAATTCATCCCTCGAAAGGATAATTTCCTTGCAGACCAACTTGCTCGGATGGCTTCTTCCCGATCTGCAGTACCAAAAGGAGTTTTCTTGGAGCAACTCCAAAAGCCATCTCTGGTCGAAGAACCAGAGACACCTCCTATTGAGATGGCCTCACTAGATTACGAGGATACCTGGATGACTCCCATCTACGAGTATCTTCACAAGGGTTCCGTACCCGAGGATGATCTTGAGGCAGATCGTTTATCCCGAAAAGCCAAAATGTATACTTTGGTCGAAGGAGTCCTCTACAAACGAGGAACCCAAGGGATACTCATGCGATGCATTCCGCAAAACGAAGGAATAACACTCCTTCATGATATACACAGTGGCATCTGTGGGACGCATGCTTCCTACAGAACATTGGTCGGTAAGGCCTTTCGACAAGGTTTCTACTGGCCAACAGCTCTGTACGATGCTAAAGAGGTGGTTAAAAAGTGTGTCCAATGCCAGTTTCATGGTAAACAGATACACCAACCAGCTCAAGCATTACAGACAATACCTCTTTCTTGGCCTTTTACGACCTGGGGTCTCGATATCCTAGGACCGTTTCCCAAAGCTCCAGGAGGTTTTGAATTCCTTTTTGTGGCTATTGACACGTTCACAAAATGGATCGAAGCCGAACCTGTAACTGGGATAACAACGGAAGCAGCAAAAAGGTTCATGATGAGATGCGTAATTAGCCGATTTGGAGTTCCGAGTCGGATAATTACAGACAATGGTAAACAATTTGCAAGTGCAAAATTTCAGGAATTTTACGACGAGTTGGGTACCAAGTTATGTTATGCTTCTGTTGCACATCCCCAAAGCAACGGGGCAGTCGAACGTGCAAACGGCCAAATAATGAGAGGAATTAAAACCCGAGTCTTCGACCAGCTCGTTAAGCGCTCGGAGCTTGGGTACAAGAATTACCTTCCGTATTATGGGCAGTTCGTACGACCACTAGTCGAGCGACAGGAGAAACACCATTTTTTCTAGTGTTCGGAGCCGAAGCCATGCTTCCTCCGGAGCTAAAATTGCGGTCGACACGAGTTGAAACCTTCAACAACTCCGACCAGGAACAACTTCGAGCAGATGATATTAACCTACTCAAGAAAGGAGAAACATGGCCTTAATCCGCTCGCCAGTCTACCAACAAGCCCTACGCAGATACTACGATCGTAAGGTCCTACCTCGCAGACCTTCTTTGTAGGTGACTTGGTGTTGAGGCTCGCCAATCCAAGTCCGATCGAATAAACTTTCTCCCAAGTGGGAAGGTCCTTACACAAAGGTCGAAGTCACTCGCCGTGGCCGAGACGACTAGCAATGGAAGACAGACGTGTTCTCTCAAATTCTTGGAACATCGACCGCCATTCATAAATTCTATGTGTGACCAACCTCTCGCACAATAAAGGTCCGTGTTCCTTCTACCTCTTTTGTCTTATTTTTGAGTAGTGCTTTATAATCTTTCGACTATGATCCAAAAACACCCGGTTTCTTTACAACTGGTCGAAAGGCAAGTAACATCATCTAGTCGAAGTCTTTCCTCTCTGCACGTGGTCCTGCCCACTAGAAGGAACTTCCTAGCATCGACCCGTTACTCACTTTTGTTGCCAATACAGAGAGCTCGGGTTCTATCTAGTCGAAATGTTCTCAAAGCCAACTCTTCCCATCTTAGTTTTAGTAATTTCGAAAAATATTCTAAGTAGAGTGCACTTTTTTATATTTATTCAACCACCTTTGGTGTACTCGTTTCGTTTTAACTGGTCGAAGGAAGAGACACACCTAGTCGAAGTCTTTCCTCTCTGCACGTGGTCCTGCCCACTAGAAGGAACTTCCTAGCGTTGCTCAGTCTCCCACTTTTGCTACTAGAAAAGACTTATCGAGTCCATCAGAAAAGGGCGTATGAATTATTAAAGTCCTCTAGACGTTTGCTTAACTCAAGTTTGCTGTTCTTGGTTTGATTAAACTAGTCGGAGATGGTAACATCACCTAGTCGAAGCCTTTCCTCTCTCAGACGTGGTCCCGCCACTAGAAGGAACTTCCTAGTGTCGAGTCGTTTCTACTCTTTCGACCAGTGCTTGACAACCATAACAAAAACTATAAGTTAAACAAACCTCTCTTTCTATTTCACACACTATTTACTTGAATTGTCTAAACAAGCTAAGAAAATAGTCGGGGGTTAGGATAAAGTTATTAATTTAACTTCGCTTGGTCTTTCATTCGTTAATTATCTTTTGAGTTGCTAACTACTCGACAAGATGATTTGCGTGAAACAAGATGGATCACATATATTTCATCAATGTAAACTTGTCTCTGTCTTACAAAGTTGTTACAGACACTCAAGAGGAGAGCCCAGCTTGCATTTCCTCCGCCACCTTTTGCCAACGATTGCATTTCTTCAATCAAACGACTACCTCTAATTGAGTAAGGTCGAAGTCGGCTTCGATTGGTTGCACATTAAGGCGGGGGTCATGAGCTTTAAGTTTCGCCAAAGCATAACTTACTGCAACTTCGACTGCCTCCCTTATGGATTCAGTTTGGTTGGCCTTCAGAGTGGTCACCATTTCTTGCAAAGTTCTGACTTGTTCCCCGATGGTACTTATGTGAGCAGCTATCGTATCTTCTCGATGAGTTTTTCCCTCAGTATGTAGCTCACCAAGTACATGGTTCAGGAGTGTGATGTTGCCTTGAAGATTAGTCTTCATTGATTCCATCTCCTGTTGGGAACGAGTCGAAGCCTCGCGAAGTCTTTTGTTTTCGACCACTTGTTCTGAAAAGAATAAAACCGGTCAAACAAAAATAAACTTCTAGAGGAAGAGAACACAAATATTATTATAGGTAAAGCATTTCTTACCTACTAGTCGAGAATCCAACTTCTTGACTTCTTCTTTATGGGAAGTAGTGGTTTCAAATGCTTTTTCTCCCATGTTCTAACGTCTCCTGCATTCTTCTTAGCAATGCGACGGACTCATTCTGATCGAGTTTTTCATTTATTTCATCTCGAGGCTTCTCGATTCGACAAAGAATTTCAAAAGAAATTAGCATTAGAAAAGGAAAATACTCGAAAAAGAACGACAGTAAAGAATTGCTTACTTACTCGAGTTTTCATCCCTCGAGTTCTTGATCCTTATTCTTGGAAATACGAGAAACTCTGAATGACCAAAGCTTTTCTCCAACTTCATCGAGCTTCTTCATTTCATCTTCTTTTACGGAAAAGAAATGAGAGTCGAGTAAAGGTCAAAGTCAAAAGCATCTTAAGTTCAAGACTTCTTCGCTTATTTTTCTGTAATCTTCTAGTTGCAGAGATGGCTTCTCGAATTTTCTTCGAGAGGTCTACTATTTCCTCCCTCAGCTTTTTCGACTCCTCTTTTTCATAATCGAGCGAGTCAGCTAAGGTCTTTGTGTCACTTTTTAACCTACAAAGGATAAAAGTGGATATGAACATCGCTCAATCGGTTATAAGTTCTTCTACAACCATCGACCTGCTCGTAAGTCTTTCTACGACAAAACCTCTGGTCGTAAGCTTTTTACGACCAATACCTTGTCATGAGTTTTTCCATGACAAATCTCGTAAGCACTATATAAGTAGTCAAGTCTTTGTAATAGTCTTAGTTTCTGGTTTGATTGTTGAGAATACAGTCAATACCACACACACACAGGAGTAGGGTTGTTATTCTCCCTGGAGAAGGTCTGAACGTGTATAAAAATCCCGTGTCAATCGCTCTGCGTGATTTCATCTCTAGGAGACCCCCCGAATCAAACAATCTTTACGTAAGATCGGTTCTAAAACACCGACAGCCATCCTACTCTCATCTCTATGTTTTTGGTTGCCTTTGCAACCCAAACACGACTGACACTATGTCGCACAAACTGGCTCCCCTGTCGGTTCCATGTGTCTTTCCTGGATACCCTCCAAATCACAAGGGCTATCACTGTATGGACCTCATCACTTGTCGGATCATCACTTCTCGTCCTGTGGTCTTCGATGAATTCATTTTTACTCCTGCTTCTTCTTCATCGAGTTCGTTAGCTGACTATGATTTCCTTCATGTCATAGCTCCTACCGATCCTTTGTCATCAACCCTAAATTTGTTCCCTTCTGGTGATGCCTCCCCATCTCTTCTTCCTTTTTCTATCAATGCAAACATTGACGCGGCAGCCCCGCTTGCCTTCCCTTCTGGTGATGCCTCCCCATCTCTTCTTCCTTTTTCTATCAATGCAAACATTGACGCGGCAGCCCCGCTTGCCCTGCCACAGCCGCGGCAACCCGTGTCGCAACACTCCTCGCTGCCACGGCAGCCTCCCCCTACCACAGGCCCAATCAATCATGCCGCTGCCACCCCCCTGCCGCGGTAGCACCGATTCATATTGTGGTATACCTGATCCACCATGTCGTAGCTATGGAAGACCCTACCGCAGCCCCCTCCCCCCACTCCTATTGGCTCTTCTCACTTCTACAACGCACGTCTCCATTCTGGTATTTGTGTCCCGCCACACAAGAAGCTTAACTTCCATGTGCCCTTATTTCTAGCCTTCCGAAATCCTTATGCAGTGCTCTCAAAGACCCAAATTGGCACTCTGCCATGGTGTATGAATTCCAGGCTATTCTCTCCAATCATACGTGGGATCTGGTGCCTTCACCTCATAACACCAACATTATTTATGGTAAATGAATTTTTAGGCATAAGTTCTAACCGGATGGTACCCTTGCACACTACAAGGCTCGTTGGGTATTACACAATTTTCCCAAAAGTTTGGCGTCGATTTCGATGAAATATTCAACCCGGTTGTTATACCAACCAGTTCGTGCCAATCTCAACGTCCGAGCGGCTCACGTTGCGACTGCGGGGGCGTGTTAGCAAGTGTCGATCTCAATTGATATCTTGCTATATTTATGGATATTGTTGCTATTTCCGAACCAAAAATATATCTAGTAATCTTTTGTATAAATAGAATATATCTTTTGTAATCTTTTGTATAGATAGAAACTATCTTGTAAACCGGTATGTTTGTAATCTATATATATATATGAGGATCAATGCATAAAGCCCTTTGAGGCTTCTTCATAATCTTTCAATGTTAAGTGTTCACCTGTCTTAGTTTCTACATTTTGAGGCAAAGATATTGTTTTGATATATGAGATTGCGCAACTGAAAAAACATACACTATTACCTATTTCTTGAAGAACACCAATCCGACAGAGAAGAATTCTTGAAGCTCTGCAAGAGGATTGAGTATACCATTAGGGCTCGGTATCATCTCCAGTTTGATGATACGATGGTGAGAACTTGCATACCATTCTAAAAATCTATTCTCCATACATTTTCATGCATTTGTTGGTTCAAACTGATTATGACAACCATCATTAGGATGTGCTCATTTCTGGTAGTGTTTGAAATTGAATGAGATTTGATCTATTCAGGCTGCTAAAATTTTCACAGGAACTGTTTGCTCTCTTCGACCCTGTGCACGGTGCCAAAAAACTGCAGCAGCAGAAGTTTTCAGCTGAGGAAATCGATACACTCGAGCAGAACTTCCTGACCTGTTTCTTTCAGGGAAAGGACCTGTTTGGTAGAAAGCGTTATTAATATGTTTCATCTCGAAGTGAAGGGTGGGGGGATTTCTTAATCTTACAAGTGACCCAAATATACTCTGGAGCATTGCACATTTAAGTATCTCTAATTTGGGTGCAGGTGATGCAAAAAAGAAATTTCAACATAGTATCTAATGTTGAGGTTGAACTTGCTCATTCTGGACAATATTTGTTTGTATCTTCCCATCAAATTTGGTGAAGAAAAGGTGTCGGACCTCGAATTTTTCCATCCGGATTCCTATGTGAAAACCACTGTGCTATTCCCTAGATCAGTAGATAGCACTTCACAGGCACAATGCTGAATCAAATCATACATGATGTAAAATCATTTCATTCATTAATTTACACATCAGAGTTTATATAGACCGCTTCGGGCCAATTTTTATAATAAGGGCCGAACAGACCAAATAAATACATTACAAAAGATAGCAGAAGCAGCAACGGAAGCAAAGGGGTGAGGGCACATCTTACCGCAGGCAAGTGACTGGGGAACCCGTGTACGCCCGATATTATCCGAAAACCTTGGATAATATAGGAGGCACACAAGAACCGACAGAGTCAGCTAGACCGGGGTGAGACTAGAACAGCTAAGGACTAAACTATGCTTCAACATTTCCCGGATCTTTGAACTTATGGATCCTCGTTGTAGTTGACTGCTCCAGGGTTCCTGTTTCTGAGGGTTTGGGGAAAGCGCGAGGATGAGCACAACTACCGTGCTCGCGAGCCAACACACACAGATGCAATAATATATATGCAAGGTGTAACAAGGATGGCTCGGGTTCTTTTATTTGCGTAAAGTAACATTTGTAAATACAGATATTAGAAAATCCTATCACTTAACATTTTAACCAAATTGCATTTTAAAGAGATTAATTATGTAATAATTAATAAAAGCAGAGGCTACCTCCACCTTCATGCCTATATTTGATGGTGGTCATACCCACCTATTACCCACACTGGGTAAGAATACCTAGGAAAATACAATTCAAGGGCTAGGTGAGCCCCGCACATTTTCCAACCAATCCACAAAGGTTTTTGAAATAGAACAAACTCAAGTTAAGTTCCCATGTCCGCCTTTGACCGTAGGCGCGACTGTTTAAACAATTTTAACTCTGCAGAGGTTGTACACTTTACCCACAAGAGACAATCATACTCGTTACCCCACATGATTCCGTAGTCATGTAGTTGAGCGATCATCACAGTAACCTTTCAATCTACCTCGCCCTTTCCATCATCTCACCCATATGGGGTTGCACCCATAAGTTGTGCGGGATGTTCACCACTACGACGAGCGTAGATGGCGACTTCACCCTCGGTGTCCCTTCCCGGCTCACGCCTGCACTACCTTGCTCCTCCACCAGTGAGATGACTTTTAAGTCCGATAAATTTACTAAGCCAAGTTGCATTTTGCAGACTTGTGGTTGTACTTGTTTTACACGGAAGGTCATGACAAGATTAAGTCTTTAATCCATCCGGGCGGTTCATACCACATACCAATCGCTCTCGTACACGACGGCATCCACCATTCTCTCCATCCGCCCAGATGTGGTATTAGCAAGTTTTAGGGTTTTGGAGAAGTATAAAACGAATTATCCAACCAGTCCAGTCATTCTCCCCCAATGACTGCCCAAAACAATTGTCATGATTAAAGGATAATGATTTGGGGTAGAAATACCCCGGTACTTAAACAAGTCTAGCATGACGTTTAAGTACGACCTATAACTAGTATGTTACCAGATATTTACTATGGTGACAAGGATATTGGGAGTTCAATTTTCAAGGGGATGGTATAATAATTATTTAGTCATCAAATAGGCATTTAACTACCTTATGGTGTTTGACATACATTTGAATAGAAATTAAAGCATGCAATTTAATACTTTAAAAGAATATAATTTGCATAAAATGTGGGATCAATATGATCAAAGTGTTGACTAGCCTGGGCTATTTTACCGTGGCCTTGATCTTACTCAAAGCCTGATTAGACAGAGGTTCGAAATCTTGGTCAGCGTCTTTGCTTGAATCTTGGATCTGCTTGAGTCGTCGTTCCTTCTGGACTTTAATTTCTAATTACGCAGTAACGATTGAAAAACCAAATAAATCCAAAGAATCCAAAAGACCAAATAAAACACGAGAGCCTCAGAAAGATTGCGGAGGACGAGCTTGAGAGAAGGGTTTGGGCGACATTGTAAGGTTTGATAGAGTCAAGCATCCAGTTGGGCGAAAGGAGGAATGACAGAGAATTTCCGCCCAGAGGGAGGATTCAAAGGAGGGTAAGGTCGAATGAGCTTTTGCCGGAATGCTCTACTGCGGATTTGAAAGACTGCAAGACTATCCTTCGACAGGCGACAAAGCGACTTGGCTACATGTTCTACACCAAATCTAGGATACTCGATCGATACACAATCCAATGGCAATTCAATATCAAACTCAGCTGCCAGATAAACAATGATTCAAATGCCAGCTACTCAACTTACTACTACAACCTACTACCAACTCCACAATTGCAAGATTACCGATCATTGCCAAACCATACGGATTGATAAAGAAATCAAATCAATACTTCCATCTTTAACCAAATACCATTACTTCCAACAATCATTGACCTACTGACGAAACACTAAGCAATAGCTAACAATTGATTAACAAATTCAATAGACAAAACTGCTACTGAAGATTAAAGCTATCCCTAATAATCAGGATCACAACCAACAATTCAATTTACTGCCAAAACACTTATACTCATGATCAGTAATCACAAATAATTAATCAATAATCAATTTGCTACTAGCAACATTTCTCAATTGTCGGATCGATTGCAACCTTAATGCTACCGCTACGATCTGGGGAAGCCACTACGAATCAAACGTTGACAATCGAAACAGATGAATAACAATTAATCGCAACTTCTACGACACAACAACTCAATTGACAGGCTAGCGACTAATGACCTAATGCACCAAATACAAAAGCCAGATCAATACAAAGCCTATTGCTGAACAACACTCAAAGCGACAATTACTAATGATCCCTTGACAATACACTGTACTGGGGAAGTATTAATCATAGACAATAATCGCAACAGTTTACTGCTAATAATTTCAACATAGCCACTGATATTGAACACTGGATATCATTACTTACAGAGAACAAACCAAAATATCAACAACAATTCACAATCAAACATTGATGCCTCCACGAATGTTGATCACTGCTACAACTTTCCAAGGAACCACAGAAGAAATGATCGCAGCAAATCAATTCACTGACAACAACTATTGATCAATAATCAACAATCAAAGACAACCACATATGATTCACTATATACATGATCTTCTACAAATGACAGATTACACCAATCACATGCCACTGCTACCGAGGGGAGGTTCGGCCACAGTGAGAGCAATCGGCAGGGGGAGTTGGGATGGCTCACAGAGAGGGAGAAGGGGGGGTGTGCGGGCCGGTTTGACCGGTCGAAGCGGTCGGTCCGACCAGGGAGCAGGGAGCACGGGGGTGGCTGGGCGGCGGTTGCTGGTGGTGAGTGGAGGCCGGAGGAGAGGGGGGATGGCAGGGGCACCGGGAGAAGGAGGGGAGGCTCACCGAGTGTTGGTGGAGGCAGAGGAGCGTCGGAGATGGCCGTCAACGGAGCTGAGGGCGGCGCGGGGAGGAGCTTGGTGGCGGCAATCCTTTGACAGGGAGCTGCGGCCGGCAGGTGAGGTAGCACGGGGGCGCCACGGCTGCCGAGGCCGCGCGATCGGGCTCGAGGCTGGCGGAGCTCCCAGTCGGCCGGAGGGGAGAAGGAAGGACCGGGGATTTGGAGCACTTACCTAGGGAGAGGGAGGAGCAAGGCAGGGAGGAGGGCACTGGGCCATTTATAGCCGGTAGAGAGAGGGAGCCGAGGGAGATGGCGTTGATGGCGGCATGGGCGTCGGTGTGGGCACGGCATGGCGCTGCGGAGGGGTCACGGTATGGCGACGGAGTGGCGGACCATGACTTTGAGGACGACGGGACGCTGGCGCTGACGGAGAGGCGACGGACCGGGTGGCACACGGCTTGGACCGGGGTGCTTCGCCCTTGGACCGGTCTGAGCCGTGCCGCGAGGACGGAGCTGCAGGGGAGTCGGTGGAGCAGGCGCGGAGGGTGTTGACGGCAGCGGGGCAGGTGGAGGCGACGTGCGATGGGGCAGCGCTTCAGATGGAGGGGGGCCCGGGAGGAGTTGGCGCGAGCGACCAAGCAACAAAAGGGGGCGAGGCGGCCCAGCGGAGGAGAGAAGAAGCCGGCGAGGCGCGATCCGGGAGCGGGGAAGACGAAGGGTCGGCGGCGCGAGGGAGCGAGACGGGAGCGGGGCGACGGGAGCGAGGCGACGCGCTAGGAGGAGATAAGGGGGAAGGAGAAGGGCGAGATGGGGAATGGCCATGCGGGCGAGGCGACTGGGGAGAAGGGATAAGGGAGAGAGAGCTGCGGGGTTAGGCCGGGAGTCGGTTGGGCCGGTGGAACTGAGCGGGCCGGGCCGAAAAAGAAAATGGGAAATGAGCAGTGGAAATGGGATGTCACAAAAGGTTAAGGTCCTCTCACGCTGAAGCGGCTGCCAATGTTAGGCCGACTAAGCAGTAATTCGAGCGAGACTTTCCGTGTAGGGCACTATGTTCAAGCAGAAGTGATTCTGCCATGGAGGCTCAACGGTGCCTCAGCTCAGACCATCCATCTCACATACGTTTGTCAGCTCATGGCTTCACAGCCTGTAACGGTAGAAGTTGCGACCTTGACACAACGCAGTATCGCGTCTTCGCCTGGAAGAAGAGACATCGGATGGCACATCATCGTGACATGGGCCAAGTAACGCGGTTCCCATCGAGAGCTCACGCCGCCGTCTATTGATACCACCCTCATCGTCAAAGGTTGTGGGGGCGGCGACCTGCTAACAGCCGTCAGGCATAGCTCCCCTCCCCGTGCAGCACGTCGAGGCAGAATTCCTCGAGCGAGGGGTCCAACGAATCAGGCAGATGGGTGACGCCGAACGTCTCGTCTTCCAGGCTGAAGCGGGCGAGGCCCCTTGGAGGTGGCTTGAGATGCCGACTACCGATGTCGATGTGCCAAAACAGGCACCCCTTAGCACATTTGGCGGAGACGGGGTACGGTAGAAATGGATCGGCCCGGCCCACGGTCTCCCTCCAAGAAGCAGAAACAGGCACAACGACTGTTGATATGTGATCTGAATTCTAAAGAAGGCAAGGTCTGAAGACGTAGATTCTTCTACTTTTTTCGAATTTGTTTTCGTCTTCGACTCGAGTCAGTTTTATACCACAATATATACCTCTTGTAAGCCGTAAGGGAAGAGTTAACGACTCATTAAAATCCCTGTATTTTGTAAATACTTTTTCTGATACAGTGAAGATCGTCGTCGTGCGCCCGTGGTTTTTTCCCCGCAAAGTAGGTGTCTCCCTGTTCTTGATCTACTTTGTTATTTTCCTGTCGATTTCTAATAAGTGGTATCAGAGCCACTTTTGTTGCTCGTTTCAATCTAGGGTTTGTTCGACATGGTGTCATTGAAGTGTGATCTTCTGCTGCTAGATCGGGACACGTGATTCGCTCTGTGGCAAGTAAAGATGCGGTCGTTATTGGCGCAATCTAATCTGGATGAGGCGTTGGATGGCTTCGGAAAGGAGGCAGTCAATACTTGGTCCGATGAAGAGAAGAGAAAGAACTGTAAGGCACTGTCCCTAACTTCAACTTCACCTGCATAATAATATTCTACAAGAGGTGCTAAAAATCACGTCGGCCGGTGCTCTATAGCTAAAGCTGGAAGAGATATGCATGACAAAGGATCTCACCAGCAAGATGCATCTCAAGCAGAAATTGTTCTTACACAAGTTGTAAGAAGAAGGTAATGTGTTGAATCATATTTCAGAGGGACCTATAGTCAATGGAGGTAAAATATAACGAGGAATATTTGAGTTTAATTCTTTTGTGTTCTCTGCCTAGTTCATACTCAAATTTTAGAGATACCATATTGTATAGTCGTGATACACTGACCCTCAATGAGGTTTATGAAGCCTTGCATGTCAAGGAAAAGATGGAACAAATGGTGTCTTATGAAGGTTCAGGTTCACAAGGAGAAGGCTTGTTTGTCCGTGGCATGCAAAAGTAGTATAACTCAAACAATGGATCTCGAGACAAAAGTTTGAACGACTATAAGGACCGGTCAAAATCTAGAGACAAGCACAAGTCGTGCTAATATTGCAAGAAAAGTGGGCATGACATATCTGAATGCTACAAGTTGTAGAACAAAGAAAAGAGAAATGATACATACAAACCGAAAGGTAAAACAAAAGATAAAGGTACTGCAAATATAGCTCGTGATAATAGTTCTGATGGTGAGATGCTTGTTGTTTCTGCTATTACTGGATGTGCTGAAACTAATGATGAATGGATTCTTGATGTTGTCTGAACTTTTCATATGTGTCCGAATAGAGATTGGTTTACCTCTTATGAGCCAGTCAATAGTGCTAGTTCTGTTTTGATGGGTAATATTTCATCATGTAAGGTAGCAGGCATCGGCTCTTTTCGGATCAAGATGTTTGATGACACCATCAGAACCTTATCAATTTTTCGATACATTCCAGACATGAAGAGAAATCTTATTTCGCTGAGTGCTCTTGATGATAAAGGTTACAAGTATTCAGGTGAAGGTGGAGTCCTCAAGGTCACCAAAGGTTCTCTTATTGTAATAAAAGGTGACAAAAAAGCTTCCAATGGCCTATATTATCTCTGAGGTACGATAGTTACAGGTAATGCTACTGTTGTTTCAAAAAAGGTTATCAGATTCTAATACTACTAATCTTTGGCATATGCGTCTTGGGCATATGAGTGAACTTGGCTTGGCAGAATTAAGCAAGAGAGGACTTTTCGAAGAATATAGCATCGGCGACATAAAATTTTGTGAGCATTGCATCTTCGGCAAGCACAAGAGGGTGAAGTTCAATACTTCGGTTCATACTACATAAGGTATTTTGGATTATGTGCATTCTGATTTATGGGGACCATCTCGCAAGCCATCGTTAGGAGGTAATCGTTATATGTTAACAATTATTGATGATTACTATAGAAGAGTGTGGCCTTATTTCCTGAAGAATAAATCAGAAGCATTTTCAACATTTAAAGAGTGGAAGACTATGGTTGAAAGACAAACTGAAAAGAAGGTAAAGAAACTTCACACTGATAATGAGATAGAATTCTGTTCTAATGAATTTGAATCATATTGCAAGACTGAAGGCATTGTTAAGCACTGCACTGTTCCCCATACTCCTCAACAAAACAGTGTAGCTGAGCGTATGAACATGACCATCATTTCCATGGTCCATTGCATTTTGTCAAATGCAAGTTTGCATATGCGTTTTTTGCTTCCACTGCTTGCTATCTTATTAATTGGCCACCATCTATTGCAATTAAAAAGAAGACTCCAATTGAGGTATGGCCTGGTTCCCCAGCAAATTATTCGAATTAAGAGTTTTTGGTTGTACTGCTTATGCTCATGTTGATAATAGAAAATTAGAGCCTAGAGCTGTTAAGTGCATCTCTCTTGGTTATAAATCTGGTGTTAAAGGATACAAGTTGTGGAATCTGAAACAAATAAGGTTGTGATTAGCAAAAATATTATCTTTAATGCATCTGCTATGCTTCATGATAAACTGCCTACTAATGTTCCTGTTGAGAGTGAGCAAAATTCAAGTGTTCAGGTGGAGCACTCTGTTGGTTCAAGTGACACATCAGATAAAGGAAATTTTGTTGTTCATGATGCACCTATTATTGAGGATCCCCCTATTATTGAGCAGCTACCACAACGGTTCATTGCAGTTGACAGACCTAGGAGGGAGATTAAACCATCCAAAAGGTTGATGAAGAAGATAATATTATTGCTTATGCTTTCAGTGTGGATGAAGAAATTGAAGGTAATACAAAACTTTCATTATACTATGATGTTATTAACTTCATTGATTGTAATAAGTGGATAATTGCTATGCATGATGAGATGGAGTCACTTGAAAAGAATGACACTTGGGAATTAGTGAAACTGCCAAAAGAGAAGAAGTCTATGTAACACCCTAGCTATTCGGAAGCCAAGATGTCACGCAAATCTAATAAATACTAAGAGTATACAACAATACCAGGTTAATCAGGCCCAATTAACAATATTCCATAAGAAACGACGATAAATGATTAACAGTTTCATGGAGAGGAATGGAAAATATTCATAATAAAACGTACGGTAGGCATTACCAAAATTGGATTATTACAATTGGAAATTTATCAAATAATTGACATGACTGAAAGATAACAATAGTTAATCTGGTTTGATAAAGGTGATGTGCAGCGTGCTGGACTACCCCTCAAATGGTCTTGCCTTCTTCCTCATTTACCTAAATAAAACATACAAAGCAAGGATGAGCCCAAGACTCAGCAAGTACTTTAACGAATAACAGAAACATTAAGCGAACAAAGCAATCACAATCCACTTGTGAAAAACATCTCTGAACATATATGAGAATGAATGGAATGGAATAATGCAATGAAGGAATGGACTGCTCACAACTTATACGGTATAGTGAGTGACACACCCGTCGGTGTTCACTTAAGTCCGTACTTATCAAAGTCCGGGGACCCAAATTCCGTATGAAGAACGTTTCATATGGATGTCCAAGGTTGCCCACATTGGAGTGGTGGGTCTTACATGCCCATACTGGAATTGGTGGGACTTTTGCGTGCCCATACTGGAATTGATGGGACTTACAAATTTCCACTTCCGTCGACAACATGAAACAAATGCATGAACGGAATGAACTTCATGCAATGAACTCTTATCACATCATAATGATGAAATATACATAGCATACGAACATGAATAGCAAGTCTAAAAATTCATCCACACATAATCATCACCATTCATTATGATAAGATATGGTACTTGCCTTCCGTGCGGTGACGTACTAGGAGGCAACGAAGGTGTTCCTCCACCCACCACCTCACCGCCCAAATCTGACGAGCAACGCGCTGGACAAAACCGATCTGCTAACTTCTCTTGGACGGCCCTCCAAATGTCGTCTCCTCGCCTTCCCTCCAATGGACCGCAGCAAGGAGCTTCGCCGGGGAGGGAGGTGCTTCTTTGGGAGGTGGTGGCGCAGGGAGGTGCAAGGGAGCAGGGTGGCGCCAAAGGGCGTGGGAGGGTGGCGGCTTGTGGGGGAATAGGGAGAGGGAGTAGTGGGGCTAGGGTTTAGGGGGTGGGGAAGCCCCCCCTTGGCCGGCCACTAGTGGGCTTCCCCCTGGGCCGCGGCCTGCGGCCTAGGTTGTCGAATAAATACAGAAAACTCCTTCTCTTTTCAAGAATTTCCACTTCTTTCATTGCCTTTTCTTCTTCCGGCTGATTCCCTAATTACCCGATTAATTTCCAGGGTATTACAGGAGGCCCAAGTTCCAAAATTTCCCCAAAAACCCTTGAGTTTACAATTAATTCCATCACCCGAAAATATTCTCTCTGATTGGTATTCGGGGTATTACAGTCTGTTCGTTGCAAGTGGATTTTCAAAAGAAATGAATGTATTTCTCATACTGAACCAGCAAGGTATAAAGTAAGGTTGGTTGCTAAAGGGTATATTCAGATTCCAGGTATTGATTTTAACGATTTCTTTTCCCTAGCTGTGAAGCATAGTTCTATTCGCACTTTACTCAGTATTGTTGCTATGCATGATTATGAACTTGGGAAATTATATGTTAAAACTGCATTCTTACATAGGGAGTTGGAAGAAGACATTTACATAGACCAACCTAAGGGTTTTGTTATTCCTAAAAAAGAATACCTTGTTTATAGATTAAAGAAATATTTTTATAGTTTGAAGCAATCCCCTAGGCAATGATATAAGAGATTTGACTCCTTTATGCTCTCTCATGATTTTAAGCGATCTGGTTGTGATAGAAGTGTTTATTTAAAACCCGTTAATGGTTCATCTATTTATTTGCTTCTCTATGTTGATGATATGTTGATTGCTGCAAAGATAAGTCAGAAATAGCAAAACTGAAAGCACAATTGAGTAATGAATTTGAGATGAAGGACCTAGGTGCAACAAAGAAAATTCTTGACATGGAGATTATTAGAGTGATAAAATCTTGCAAGTTATACCTTAGTCAACAAGGTTATATTGCGAGAGCCCTTTGTCGTTTTAATATGCATGATGCAAAACCAGTAAGTACTCCATTAGCTTCACATTTCTGATTATCTTCAGCCTTATGTCCTAAGTTAGATTATGATAGTGAGTACATGTCTAGAGTTCCATATTCCAGTGCAGTTGGTTCTCTTATGTATCCTATGGTTTGTTCTCGTCCTGATTTATCTCATGCACTAAGTGTTGTTAGAAGATACATGGTTAATCCTGGAAAAGAGCATTGGAAAGCAGTTCAGTGGATTTTCAGATATTTATGTGGCACTTGTAATGCTTGCCTGCAGTTTGGAAATTCTAGAGATGAACTTGTTGGTTATGTTGACTCTGATTATGCTGGTGATTTGGACAAGAGGAGGTCTCTCACAGATTATATTTTCACCATTGGTGGTTGTGTTGTTAGTTGGAAGACAAGTTTGCAAGCCACTGTTGCCTTATTTACCACTGAAGTAGATTATATAGCCATTTCTAAAACTTGTAAAGAAGCTATTTAATTAAGAAGTTTGTACGCTGAACTTTGTGGAGATAATTCTTGCACTGTTATATTTTGTGATAGTCAGGGTGCTATATGCCTTACAAAGGATCAGATGTTCCATGAGAGAATAAAGCACATTGATATGAGATATCACTTTATTCGAGGTGTTATTGCTCAAGGTTATGTCAATGTGTGCAAGATAAGTACCCATGATAATCCTGCTGATATGATGACAAAGCCAGCTCCAGTTAGTAAGTTTGAGTTTTGCTCAAGTTTGGTTAGTGTTAAAGTTTAGTCCAAGAGACTTTCAGCGCACGGTGGTTATTTCTTGTTGGTGATTTTTTTTTCATATGCTACGAGGAGGGAATTCGTCTCAAGGTGGAGATTGTTGATATGTGATCTGAATTCTAAAGCGGCCAAGGTCTGGAGACGCGAAGCGTCGCGTCGACAGACCTGTCCCATAAGGAGGCCCGCGACGTAGCCTGGGGGTGGGGGTGGGAGCCCTCCTGCCGTACAGATTCTTCTTCTTTTTCAGATTTGTTTCCGTCTTCGACTCGAGTCAGTTTTATACCACCATATATACTCCTTGTAAGCCGCACGGAAAGAGTTGGAGATTCATTAAAACCCTTACGTTTTGTAAACACTTTTTTCTGATATAGTGAAGATCGTCGTCGTGCGCTCATAGTTTTATCCTGCAAGAATTTTTCATGTAAAAATCAGTATCTCCATGTTCTTAATCTACTTTGTATTTACCAGTCGATTTCTAACCGTGCCAATACTGAACACCTCCATCCCAAGAGTTATAGATGTTCGTGAGAGGATCTCTGGAGTGTAGAACGGCCGGGCTACCTTGTACCTGCCCATGCGAGGATTTAGGCCGAGCCCTACAGGAAGGGAGCTTGGATAAAGTATCTTGTTGCGGTTACTTTCTGGCAGCGTCATGCTGTCCCTGGTGGCCGGATTGAAGAGGTACACCTTGGTGCTGGTGGGGAGTGGACGAGCACCAGCCACCAGGCCGTCGCAAGCGCACCAATGTGAACTCGCCACCAAAGTCCCTGGTGTGCCTCAACCTCGCCTCGGAGACACCTTGCTACCACCGGTGTGGGGGGAGATGATGAAAGATGGGTCCTGCTTCCATTTGGAGGCGGAGCACTCGAGGTGCGCGCGGATGAACAAGGGGCCGGAGATGACGGCGCGCCAGGCCTTGCTGACGGAGTTGAATCGCAGGAGGGACTTGGCGGGCAGCCGAACGAGGATCTCCAAAACGAGCTCGTCCAACAATTTTGAGACTCGATTTAGGCACACTCTTCCTTATTTTTTTAGAATAATAGGCACGAAAAAGAGAGTTCTCTGTTGCATTTCTCTACCTTACAAAGACAGTCAGCAAGTGTGGATATAATGGGAATATTCTCATGATCTTAGGATGATGTTACAATTGGCAAAATTTCTGAGCTATCAGGTCTCTAGCGGCCAGACCGGCTAGGGTGGTGGTCCGACCAGCCATGGGCAGCGGTCGGACCGGCCAGAATGTTTGTTTAAGTTTGGAGTTGAGCCAAAAATAGAGGGTGTAGGCAAAATAGGGGATTCTCCTACACCTGGTCTCATAATTTTTGGAGCTTTTAATCAAAAGATATATTCATTTGAAATCTCCAGAGAGGTCTCGGATTTCCAAGGTGGAAAATTGGCTAAGTCCATTGCTGGGCGGTCAGACCGGCCAAGGGGCGGTCAGACTGGCCAAAGGGCGGTTAGACCGGCCCTTAAGTGGCGGTCTGACGGTTTTCACTTGATCGTCGTCATCTTGGCAACGATGTTTGTTGGTTAGGTCAAGTTCATGGTTTCCAGTGCATATGTGTTGCGTGATGCATATTTTGACTAACGTGCGTCAAGTTGCGAAGAACTTGTTCCCGGAATCGATTTCTTGGTCTATTGTTGTGCAGGTGGCTTAGAGGTCAACGACGAGGATGATCAGGACTAAGCTTGGAGAGGTGAGGTTCAGAACGATTGAGGATGCCAGGTGAAGTCATTGGATTCGAGCACAACGCAAAATGGACAAGGATGAACGAACGGGAAGTTTGGTGCGACGGGTTGCATTAAGCGGCGTGGGGGTCGGTGCAAGTGCCATGGTGGTTTCGGTGGGAGCCGGATGGGAGAGACTTGCCAACATAATGAGAGCCGTTGATCAACCTACACGTGGTAAAGCATGGGATTGCTTCATGAAGATTGGACTCGGTCTTTGGAGAAGGATCAAGAAGGGGTATTTAGGTAATATCACTAAAATACCGCATTGAGTGCTTTTGGCTAAACTACGGCGCAAGACGACGCAAGGAGAAGTTGTTTTGGTCAAGAGAAGATGAAGACGGTGCTTTAAAATGCGTGCGTGAGTTAAACCCGTTTGTGTGTGGACTAAACGGGTGCCCAATAGGAAACTCTTCTAGAAGGTTAGCCTCCACTATAAATATGGGAGGGTGCTGTAGCACCTCCTTGACCCTTTTGCTTATTTGAAACCCTAGTTTGTTTTTGAGGTTAGGGAGTGGAGAGGTTAGGGTTCTAGAGAGGAGATTGATTGTGTGCTTATGTATTGAGTTTTGTCCTCCTTGATGGAGTGGCTGTAAACTAGCAACAATCACAAATCAATCTATGCAAGTTTTCTTGAGATGAGTCTCTTTTCGTTCTTGCTCTCTATTTTGTGATTTTGGGATCTTCTTTGATTCTCAAGTTTTCCTTTGGTTTATGCCCCTAATCTTACTTGATGTGATATGTGGGAACATGTCTAGGATCATCTCTAACCCACGAGCAAGTTTTTGGATATAGTTTTCGTTTTAACTCGGTTTTGAACTATCCTCCTCTCAAACAGAAAAAGGTTAAAATTTTACGAAGGATCTTCACGATCGTTGATTGGAATAGGTTCCTGACATCCTAGAGAAGGTGTGTTCTAAGTTTCGTGAAGTTTGGAGTTGTGGATCAAAAGTTAGACCTATTTGCGATTTCGTTTTTGGGCTGATTTTACTGTTCATCGGTGGAGGTCAGACCGCCTAAGGTGACCGGTCACCTTGAGACTGGTCAGACCGCCCAACTTCTTGGATGTGAGTTTTTGATGATTTTGACTGTTTTGCTCCGGGATTTTGTTTGAATTCAATACAACTCTTCTGCTGTGCTTATAGCTTGATCTTCATAGCTCTCATAGCTATTGGAGTGAAATACGTGTTGAATTCGATCTTGGTGAAAAAGAGATCATGCTTCTATTCACCCCCACTCTATTCGCCTTTTCGATCCAACAAAAAGAGCTACCAGAAGCAGAAAATCAAGTGACAGATGAACTATTCCTGTTACAACGTTATTCAGGAAACGTACTCTTTCTTATGAACATGGATGCTGGACCTCACTTGGTATATTTATTTGTAGATCACTTTGTACTTAATTTTACTACCCACTTTGATGTTACGTTAGTAAGCGTTATGTCAAATAGAAATGGCGCTTATAATATGATTTGGAATCCAAACTCTATGATTATGACATAATAATATTCAATCTCCTAGATTTAGGATGTTATAATGCTATCTTGCTAGCTCGCAGCTAATTTTTTAGTGTTTAAGAACTTAGACAGTTAATTCTATTTAGTAAATGTTAACAAAAAAATTGCTGTGCAACATAGTTTCTTCGGTAGCTAGCAATAGATGCGATATCTTTTCGCTGAACTCGTAGCGACAACGCAACGACGGCGATCTAAACCTTTGGATGGGATCATTGGTAGTCACAAAATTATAGTAGTTTCTTCACACTTATTTGAAATTTTAATTATGTAAGACTAAGTTGTTTGGTTTGTACGTTGGGATTGAAAGGGCACGCATATATGTATATCCTAATTGTCAAAAGAAGTCCATGGTTTTCGTGAAGGAGACGCCACTCGCTCTTGAGCTAGCCAAGCAGGTCGTTAAGCTCTTGGCTTTCTTAAAAATTGTCAAAATTTCTCTTAGATTTTTCTTTATATATTTTCTCGTTTGTTTTCCTTGTCAGATTTTTGCTAGTTCTCTGTATAACCAAATCACTCGTTAAATTTTGCGAAAAAAATTCTCGCAAAATTTTTTATTAGATTTTGATTTAAAAAAATGGTGGGACAAATTTGGGCACAAATCGAAACTAGAAAGGGTTAGGTAACAAGTTGACAGCTGACAACACAGACCAGGAGGTAGGTGTGTCCGTAGTCCGTACACCTAGGCAGAGAGTTACTACATGGCAGCGCACAAAGCGTATCGTTACCAATACGCCTTATTGCTTGGAATGCGAATTTCCAATCCTCTCATTGGTCGGGCCGGCCGAAGAAGGAAGAAGACAGTGTCAGTGTGGATCTGTAACTGTAGTGCATTTCCACTTCTCCCCCGCTTGCGATAATTAATCGATTGCACCGTTCCAATTCCCATACTCACCTTCCTTCCCAATCTGCATTTCCTCTTCCACCTCAAGAAGGGATCGGGAAGGAGTCGAGGGAATCCATTCAAGACCGGTTGATTGGTGGCGGTGGTGTTGGCGGTGGTGGTAGCTAGACAAGAAGGCAATGCCGGACGCTGAGGCGGAGGTCAAGATGGGGAAGGAGAAGGACGTGGTGCGGCTGGAGCGCGAGTCCGTGATCCCCATCATGAAGCCCAAGCTCATCATGAAGCTCGCCTACCTTATTGGTATCTCTCCCTCCCCCTCTTCGTTTACCTGTTATATTTTGGTATTCACCATAGGTGGTGTGCGTTTCTTGGTTTCCTTCGAGCATAGAATGGATGGGCTTATAGATTGACTGCTTAATGGCTCGATTGTAAGGGTTGTTGGTGTGAGCCGGTTTCTACTGCAAAGTTGTTATCTTGCCACAATCTTGCCTCTTTTGAGGGGAAGCAAGAATTTTGCTTTGAGTGATTCACCTTGTGCATGTGAAGTGGAATGCGGGTAGAAAAATCCTGAGTCTTAGGCATTCCAATTCACTGTAGCTTGCCCAATTCCCACTCCTAATTCATATAATAGTGCATTGTTTCGTAATGTGGCCATCAAGTATATCATGTTAAGTGTTCACTTGTGTTAGTTTCTACATGTTGAGGCATAGATATTGTTCGCAACTGAAAACATACAATATTACCTATTTCTTGAAGAACACCAATCCGACAGAGAAGAATTCTTGAGGCTCTGCAAGAGGGTTGAGTACACCATTAGGGCTTGGTATCATCTCCAGTTTGATGATATGATGGTGAGAACTTGGATACCTTTCTGAAAATCTATTCTCCATACATTTTCATGCATTTGTTGGTTCAAATTGATGCTGACAACCATCATTAGGATCTGCTCATTTCTGGCAGTGTTTGAAATTGAATGAGATTTGATCTATTCAGGCTGCTAAAATTTTCACAGGAACTGTTTGCTCTCTTCGACCCTGTGCACGGTGCCAAAAAACTGCAGCAGCAGAACTTTTCGGCTGAGGAAATCGATACACTCGAGCAGAACTTCCTGACCTATTTCTTTCAGGTAAAGGATTACTGCTTGCTGTTGGTATGAGAGAAGAAGGTTAATCAAGGAGATTTGTTTCAGATTACTAAAATTTGAAAAATCTACAACAATCATTTACCCCCCTCTGATTGTTATTAACTATCCTACAATTATTAATATGTTTTGTCTCGAAGTGAAGGGTGGGGGGATTTCTTAATCTTACAAGAGACCCAAATATATTCTGAAGCATTGCAAATTTAAGTATCGCTACTTTGGGTGCAGGTGATGCAGAAAAGCAATTTCAACATAGTATCTGATGATGAGGTTGAACTTGCTCATTCTGGACAATATCTGTTGAATCTTCCCATCAAAGTTGATGAAGCAAAGGTTATCGTCCTCTCACTCCAAACTATGTCTCCTTATCTAAAAATCACTAGATTACACTGTATCATTGTAATTTTGTTGTTTGCTGGTGCAGTTAGATAACAAACTTTTGTCAAAGTATTTTAAAGAGCACCATCATGACAACCTACCTGAGTTCTCAGATAAGGTGAGAAATCAACCCAACGCTCTGGCTGTTTTATGCAAACACAGATGCACTTCTCATTTGGAAACATATTCAGTAGGCTGGATTTTTTTTTCAGTCTGCATCCGCTCACTGTTGTTTCATAAATTTTTAGTTTTAGGAGATCAGCGAAGGATTTGAAGTGGAGGAATTTGAACTTAGTTAATGCCTCGTTGGATTTCCATGTTTTGTTAGTGTAGCTCCCAGAGACCCAGATCTCTTCCTCTCCTAGTGGCCGTGGCTCGGTTTTCCTCAAATATTATTCATAAACTACTCATTGTTTCACATGCAAACCTTATGTAGCTGACATAATCTATGTGCCAGTATGTCATATTTCGAAGGGGAATTGGACTGGACCGCACTAGCAACTTTTTCTTCATGGAGAAAGTGGACATGGTCATAGGTCGCACATGGCGATGGTTCCTAGAGAAGACGAGGTATGCTTTCCATCGCACATGTATTTTCCTGTGCAATTTATCTTGCTCGTCCAAAAGGTTTACTATTTTCATACTGGAATTTCAGACTGCAAAAGCTCCTCTCAAGAAAGAAAAATGTTAGGCCAAAGATAGATGCTAAGAAGAATGATGATCTAGTTGGTGAAGAAGAGGACAAGGAGCTATACGTTGAACGTATACGACTTGAAACAATGAAGTTGAGGTTTGTGCTGTTCTTAACCTGTCAGGCCATCACAATCCCAATAAGCTGCTATCTTTTGCTCTTATGCTCTCATATTTTCCTCTTTTTATTGTAGCCTTCGCAGCTTAATTGGCAAGGTTACAATTCAAGAGCCTACATTTGAAGAGGTGATTGTCTTGTACAGGTAAAACTCATAAATGATTTAGGTTTGAGGTTGGAGACAAAATTTCCTGGTGTCCTGGCTGTGAAATGGTTGCTTCATGCTTGCTTGATTCCTTTAAAATACCATGTCAGAACTGATTTTTGATGGTATGTGTTTTCCTTCAGGAGGAAAAGCCCGAAGGGCCAAAATGACAGAGCAATTCATGTAAAACACTTCAAAAATATTCCAATGGCAGATATGGAGTTGGTCCTGGTTAGTACTGGAAGCTAAATTTTATAAAGAAAACTGTGGTCACGTCCATTTTTATTTCTTCAACTGGACTTATGCTGAAGACACATTATGATTGTTGCAGCCTGAGAAGAAAAACCCAAGCCTCACACCAATGGACTGGGTTCAATTTATTGTTTCTGTTGTTATTGGACTTGTAAGTGGAGTGGAACTGGTTTCACTTGATTGTGTTGTGATTTATCACCTGATGATTACTTTTGTCGCATTACTCAGGTTACACTCATCAGTTCGCTTGAAATGCCCAAAGGTGATTTCTGGGTTGTGATTGCCATTCTTTCTGCTCTGGCAGGATATTGTGCCAAGATCTATTTATCGTGAGTGTCTCGCTCAATTTTTTTTCGACAGGGTATTCATTCTGTCAACAATTTGTATTATGTAGACGATAGAACAGGGAAGTCTTTTTTTCTTGTGACATGCTAGAGTTGCTCCATGATACCATAAAAAATGCACTTTTGCCTCCCTGCTTTCACCTCTTGATAATTAGGATGATACAGTATTTGCCTTATTGGGTTGTGTTGGACGGTCTGGTGCCTTACTGGGTTGTGTTGGATCTTCTGGTAAATAAGTTAACTTTGATGCAGGTTTCAACAGAACATGGCAACCTACCAAAACTTAATCACTCAATCAATGTATGACAAACAACTAGATAGCGGGAAAGGCACACTTCTGCACCTCTGTGATGATGTGATTCAGCAGGAAGTAGGTCTACACATGTAGTACTTTCTTCAGAATTGGAAAAGGAGAGGCTTGTGTTTAGACAAGTTTCAGCTCACAATTTACTTCCATCTTTGTGATTTCTGATATTCAGGTCAAGGAGGTCATAATTTCCTACTATATTTTGATGGAAAATGGAAAGGCTACTATTGAGGTACTTTTTTTTTGTTATTTAAGAAGGCAATGTTTTGTTTCTGAAGTTTTTATGCAAGTAAAATGGTTGAGTTAAAATATTCTTGGTTCTGCAATATGCTAGGATCTTGACTTGCAATGTGAAGAGTTGATCCAGGAAGAGTTTGGCTTGCAATGCAATTTTGAGGTGATGGATGCTGTTCAAAAGTTAGAGGGGCTTGGTATTGTTACAAGAGTGAGTTCGTACAGCCTTTTGTTGTAATGTTGCATTACCAAATCATAGGAAAGGTTTTTACAAACATAATGTGCATAATCCAAAAGATTTTGCAAAACGCAATGCGCAGAATCCAAAAGTTTTTGAACAGCAGTACCATCATGTTGTTACTTGCTTTGCCTCTATTTTTGTCATGATAGTAAAGTCGGTTATGCATTCAGGATTCTATTGGAAGAATATGTTGCCTTCCTCTAAAGCGTGCCAATGAGATCATTGGCGCTACTACAGAAGAGCTGGTTATGAAGGCCAGACAAGGGTAGTAAACTCAGTTTGAACCAGGTAATCTTTTTGTAAACTTGGGTTGTTGGCATTATGATGTTTCTGAAATATATTCGAGAAGTCCTGACACTAAATTCTTGCATTTTAGGGGGTTAAATACATCCTGGCCGGAAGTGGAATAGTTTTCCATTGAAAGTTGAAGAGAGACGCTGTTGTGATTTTGTTGTAGGAACTGCTGTATTGTGGAATGCTTAAAGTGTGTTGTAAGAATTTAAGTTTCTTTTTAGAACAAATGAGGAAAGGGAATCAAGAACTGCTGTCTTGTTTGTTCATTGATTCAGTTAATGAAGAAAAGAAATGCCCTGCTAACACAAGGTACAAGGGCGAAGTATGACGTGTTAGCAATGTTGTGAAGCAGTGAAGCTGCTGATGGTTCGCTGTATTGCACCCACTGAGTCGCTGACTTGGGTTGCTGAAAATATGTCTCTGCTCTTATTACCTATGTCCACATGGTGCAGGTGTCTTTTCCTTTCCCTGGTGTGTAAACAGAAAGCTCCGTACTTCCTATTACTTCCTAACAATTTAGGATGCAGTAATGTAACAAGTAGTTTATTAGTCACAAAATTATCATTTCACCAGCTGCAAGCTGAGTTTCTGTGAGTTTTTTTACTACTAAGTTGATACCCAATTCTTTCCAGGCATCAAAAAAGGAGAAAAAGGTCGCAACATTTCTGGACGGTACATGTCCCATACCATTATCGACTTGTTTTTGTCTGTTTGCAGCAAAGTATAAGTGCAGTAGCAGCAAAGTATAAGTGAAGGGTGCAGAGGGCAGAGGGCAGAGGGCAGAGCACAGCGTTTGGAGTGAGATAATGAGCAACAACTTAGTGTCCGCCATTTCTGCATCATCATCTGCATCCAATACTGCTCGTCCTCGTCATGATGCAGTGAAGCAGCTAAGGATAAAGGCGAAGCCACAGCAGCAGCATGCTGGCTACTGGGAGAGCACAGGCGGGACAGTGGTGGCGAGGGCCGGGCCTGGGCCGCTGACGGAGATAGAGCCGGATCTGCAGGAGAACCCCATCGACAAGTGGCGCACCAACGGCGTCAGCCCGGTCTGCCCCCTCGTCTCCCCCTTCGCTCTAAATCTGTGTAATTTCCCTTTTAGTGGAGCACATGAGCATTTTCCTTTGTTTCTTGCTGCTGTGTTGTCTGAAGGGATGGATAATGTTACGAATACCGCATGCATTAATAGCGAGACTAATAGACTAATATATATACATATACAAATATGGTACATATGTAGATAACCTTTTATACAACTGGAGAAATACATAGATAATAATACATTTAACACTCTTTTCAAACTTATGGTAAATCAACTACATGAAGTTTAGAGAGATAGAAGTTATGCTGAGTTCTGGTCTGTGTCTTGGTGAAGAAGTTCGCCAATTACAATTCTGAAGGCACATACTAAAGAGCAACAATATGGTTCTACACCTGTGTCCGCATGTAGGAAGCATCAACACTAATATGTTTTGTAAGCTCACGCTTCACCGGATTTATAGCAATGGTAATAGCTCCTGTACTATCAGACAAAAGAGGAGTGTGTGCTGAAACAGAAATACCAAAATCCTCAAGTAACCACCGCAGTCAAGTAACCTCCGCAGTCAACAAAGTCATAGCTCGCAACTCAGCCTCAGCACTCGGACGAGAAACTACTGTTTGCTTCTTAGTCTTCCAAGCAATAAGAGAACTACCAAGAAAAACACAATAAACAGATAGAGATCGACGATCAGAGTGATCACTAGCCCATGTGGCATCAGAATATGCCTAAAGCTGTAAAGAGCTCGAGCGAGGAAAAAATAGACGACGAGTGATGGTTCTACGAAGATATCGTAGAACACGAAGAAGATGACTATAGTGGAGTTGAGTGGAAGTAGAAACAAACTGACTCAACATATGCACAGGGTATGAAATGTCAGGACAAGTGACACCCAGATAAACAAGACTTCCAACAAGGTGACGATAGCGAGTAGGATCAGTAAAATGATCACCATCAGCGGGGCGAAGATGAACATTAAGCTCCATAGGAGTCTCAACGGTGTGCTTATCAGTAAGAGAAGCACGATCAAGAAGATCTTAAATATACTTTTCCTGGGACACATAGAAGTCCTTATGTGTAAAAATAACCCCAACCCCAAGAAAGTAGTGAAGAAGACCCAAATCAGATATGAGAAACTATTCATTAAGACGCTTCTTAACAAAAGTAATGTACTGAGAATCATCTCCAGTAATGATCATATCATCAACATATAAAAGGAGAAGCGTTTGACCACGAGGCGAAGTATGAATAAAGATAGTAGGATCATGAGCATTGGCAGAGAAACCAGCTGCGGTGACAACGGAAGAAAAATGATCAAACCAGGCACGAGGAGCTTGCTTGAGGCCGTAAAGAGATCGGCGAAGGCGACAAACTATACCCTCAGGAACAGAATACCCCGGTGGTGGCTGCATATAAACCTCTTTACACAGCTCGCCATTGAAAAAGGCATTCTTAACTCAAGCTAAGAGATGGACTATGCCCGAACAGACGCCACAGCAAGAAGAGTGCGAAAAGTGGTCATGTGAGCCACAAGAGCAAATGTATCATCGTAATCACAACCATTCTCCTGCTGAAAATCACGTGCCACGAGGCGAGCCTTGTAGAGCTCAAGAGAACCATCAGAGCGGGTCTTAACCTTGTAGACTCACTTGCACATGATAGGAGTAACACGCGCGAGAAGAGGGACAAGATCCCACATGCCAGTACGCTCAAGGGCAGCAATCTCCTCTGCCATCGCATGCTGCTACTCCTGATGAACAGCAGCATCACGATAAGAAGTCGGTTCGGCAAGAGCTGATAAACAAAAGCGCGCAGGAGGCCGAATAGACTGGCGATCACGAAGAGCATATCAAGTAGGAGAGGCCGAAGAAGATGACCCATCAGAAGAAGATAACGCATCAGGAGAATACTCAACTCGCGGACGACGAATGTAGTAGAGAGGATAAGAAGGAACAAGGCTTGGACGAGCCTCTGGAGAAGGTGGCGGTGGCAAAGGAGACAGTGAAGGAGGCACCAGAGAGGCCAAAAACTGTGATGGAGGTGTGATGACTATGGGGGTGGCAGAAAAAGTCAGGAAAGAAAGTGGCTCGACAAGAGATGCTGGAGTGGTGGAAGGAGAAAGACGAGGGTAGAAAGGACGAGACTCATCAAAAGTGATGTCCCGAGAAACCCGCATCCGTCGACCAACGAGATCCCAACAACGATATCCCTTATACTCAGCGCTATAGCCCAGAAAAACACACTCCACGGACGGAGCGGTCAACTTGGTGCGCTCACGAGGGGCAAGAAGAATATAACACACACACCCAAAGAGGCAAAGACTAAAATAGTCAAGAGTCTTACCACAGAAACGCTCAACTGGGATCCCACCCTGAAGAGCAGAAGAAGGCTAGATATTAATCAGAAAAGTGGTAGTAGAAACAGCCTCAGCCCATAAGTGTGGTGGGATAGCAGAAGTAAGCATAAGAGCACGAGCTGTCTCAGAAAGATGACGATGATTTCGTTCAGCCACACCGTTCTGGGCATGAGCACTAGGGCAAGAAAACTGAGAAAGAGTGCCATGATCAGCAAGAAAACCACAAAGGACTCCTGATAAGTATTTCCCAGTAGAATCAGCACAAAAAATACGAATAGGAGTGTCAAACTGAGTACTGATCATGGTGGCAAAAGTCTTGTAGATAGATAGAACCTCCCTACGAGATGACATAAAGTATATCCATGTGTGTGGAGAAAAGTCATCAATAAAAATTATATAATATCGATGACATCCTTTCGAAACGAAAGAAGCCGGACCCCATGCATTAGAATGAACAAGATCAAAAGGATGCTATGACACTAACTCACCGGAAGGATAGTGAAGTTAAAGATATTTACCAAGCTTACAACCCTTATAATTTTGAGAAGTATTACCAGACATAGACCCTAAAAGACCACGACGAACTAAAGAAGATAGATACGACCCGTAAAGATATCTCAAATGATGATACCATTGAGCAAAAGACGCAGTGGAGGATGCAGCAGAAACAGAGGCGGTGGTGGAGGCGATAAGACTGACAGGGGCAACGGAAGGAAGATGAAGTCGGTCAAGCTCCCAGAGACGCTGTGAGCCATGACGGCGAGGGCCAGTGCCAACTAGAGTCCCCGTGCGTCGATCTTGAACATAACAAGAATCAGAATATAGAATAACACTATAACCATGATCGGTGAGCTGACCAGTAGATATGAGCTGCATGGTTAGTTTGGGAACATAATAAACAACAGGAACATGAAAAGAGGAATTCAAAATAGTGCCTCATCCTCGCAATAATGAGAAATGTATCATCTGTTGTTTGAATAGTGATAGGATCAGCTAAATGACCAATGGAGTGAGACTGTTGGAATCAGCATCATATGAAAGGAAGCACCAGAGTCAAGAATCCAAGGTGATATACATGAGGAAGAAGGAGTAGAAGGTGATCTCTCACTAGAAGACTGTGCAGCAGAACCAGCAGAACCAGACGGTGCAAAAGCAGCCATGCGACGTAGCAGTGTGAGAAATTCATGAGAATCAAAAGAACCAGAGCTCCGTTGAGAGGAGAAACCGCCAGTGCCCTTTGGAGGATGACCACCACGACGTAAATCCTTCTTCTTCTTATAGCAGGACTGCGCTAGATGTCCAACCTTGTTGCAATAGGTGCAATGTAGTCACATACCAACAGTAGCTGTCACTGGTGAAGGCACCACTGGTGAAGGAGGAGCTGGGGATGAAGCGGGTGTAGAAACTGGGGGAGCTGCCAGAATCGAAGGAAACAATGGTGACGACAGCAGTCCCACAACACGAATTCGAATCTTCTCAGCACGAGCAGCGGCAAGGGCCTCCAACAAAGTCACATGAGGGTGGTGTGCCAGCAACTGAGCACAAGTTTGCTCATATTCAGCCCGGAGACAGGTCAAGAAGTTGTAGATACGACAAAGCTCCAGGTGAGACTGCTGACATCACTAACACATGTGGCAAACATCAGGTCCCAAAGAGTCAATCTGATGCCATACCGCAGACAATTGGGCATAGAACTCATCCACAGTGGCATCTCCCAGCTGCAGCGACTACTCCTGACGCACAACAGAAAGATATAAAGAATCACCAGACAGCTCGTAGCGGTTGCGCAGATGTGTCCACATCAATTGTGCTGAAGCCAAACCAACTACATCCCCAGTGAATTGCACCTCCATGCTAGCAACCAGAATAGTAGAGGCACGAGCATCCTCATCAATCCATGTCTTGTAGGCATCATACTAAGTCTGAAAAGTCTCTATAGTATCCTCAAAAGCATCAGATTCTCCTTACAAGTATCTTCAGAAGTAGTCTTCGGGAGCATAGGCTCAGCAGGTGAAGCAGGGCGAGACGAGCAAGGCAACTCGCTGGTAAGAAACTTCCAAAGACGTTGGTCACGCATGTGGAGACGCATGTGCTGAAACTAGTCCTGATAATTGAGACCAGCGAAGATCACCGGGCAGCGAGAAACAAAAATAATGCCTATTGGTAGGTGGTGCTGGACGGCGCGGCGGTTAGAACGATGTACTATTTTTTTTCTTAGACCGACTCACTTAAAACAACCGAAAGCTTCTCGGCTCGTGAACCAAACGACTCGTGAGCCAAGGGGGAACCCTAGTTCCCCCGTGCAACGACGCGAGTGACAGCGGTGGCTCGGACGGCTCCCGGCGGTAGCTCGGTGGTTCGATGAGGCGGCGGCAAGCATCACGAGGCGACCCCACGGGCGGCCACCTCACGGATCCAGATGGTGGCAATGATGGAGAGCGGCGGCGGCTGACTTGAGAAGATCCCAATGGCGACGGTGTGAAAAAGATCCGGGCGACAGAGAAAGACGTAGAGGATCCATGTAGGGCGGCAGCTGGAGGAACAACCAGTGACAAAAACTCTTGGTACTGCTCTGATACCATATTATGAATACCACTTGTATTAATCATGAGGCCAATGAGCCAATATATATACATGTACAAGTATATCATATATACAGATAACCCTTATACAACTAAGGAAATACACAGATAATAATACATCTAATAGATAACACTAGAATGAAGTTGTTTTGCAGGAGGACTTTATGTACAGAGTATATGATGGCCACCACACCTATCATGAAACCCAAGGTCTTATGTTAACTCCCTTATCCTCTCCTTCAATCGATATGTATTATCGTGTGTACATAATAAGCTATAAACTCAGCTAGAAGTTGTGCTGATTATTATGTGATGTTGTGAAACAAATCATCCAACTGAAGATAAGAATGGCTTCTGGGAGGATGTCTCCGAGTGGTACCAAGAAGCTGAGCCTCCCCAGGGCTCTCAAGGTACACTCATGGTGCTTTTTACTGTCTTAGAATAGTATACATGTCCTTAAATCTTTGTCTCACTTAGATATCAGATACCTTAAGAGAATTTATCCTTGAAACAAGCTTGCTCATTAGCATCAATAGCAATCTCTTGTAGCACTCATCTCCTGGTATTTCCTCCTGCAATCATCCTTGGCATGGCTTTCAATGTACCGGTACGGGTTGAATAGTTCCATCAATGCAGGACCCTGGATTTCTCCATCCGGATTCCTCTGTGAAACCACTGTGCTATTCTCTGGATCAGTAGATAACACTTCACAGACACATTGCTGAATCAAACCATACATGGCGTAGAATCATTTCATTCATTAATTTACACATTAGAGTTTACATATACCGCTTCGGTCCAATTTTTACAATAAGGGCCGAACAGGCCAAATGAATGTATTACAAAAGATAGCAGAAGCAACAGCGGAAGCAAAGAGGTGAGGGCACATCTCTCCAGAGGCAAGTGACTGGGGAACCCGTGTACGCCCGATATTATCCGAAAACCTCAGACAATATAAGAGTCACACAAGAACCGATGGAGTCAGCTAGACTGGGGTGAGACTAGAACAGCTAAGGACTAATCTACGCTTCAATGACTCCTGTGTCATCAGACATCTGGATCCTTGTTTCAGTCGACAACTCTAGGGTTCCTGTTTCTGAGGGTTTGGGGAAAAGAGCGAGGATGAGCACAACTACCGTGCTCGCGAGCCAACACAACAGATGCAATAATATATATGCAAGGTTTAACAAGGATGGCTCGGGTTCTTTTATTTGCGTAAAGCAACATTTATAAATACAGATATTATAAAATCCTATCACTTAGCATTTTAACCCAATTTGCATTTTTTAAGAGATTAATTGTGCAATAATTAATAAAGCAAAGGCTACCTCCACCTTCATGCTTATTTTTTATGGTGGTCATACCCACCTAATGTCAACACTGGGTAAGAATACCCAGGAAAAATCCAAATCAAGGGCTAGGTGAGCCCCGCACATTTTTTTCTACCCATCCACAAAAAGTTTTTGAAATAGAACTATATCTTGTAAGTTCCTACGCCCGCCCGTGACCGTGAGCACGGCTGTTCGAACAATTTTTATTCTCTGCAGAGATTGTACATCTTTACCCACAAGAGATAATCATCTTGATATATACACATGTTTCCTTAGACATGTGAATCAAGGGGAGATTATCATAAGGCCTTTACAAGGCATCCCTCGATATTTGCCACACCCGCTAAGGTTTCACCTGAGTAGGGTTTCGTTCCCGTGGGACCCGACAACCACTTACCCATACCCCCTCTTGCGCCATGCAACTTACGCCTAGGGTCCCGCAAGTCACATACCCCAACCCGTAGCCTCGTGGGCTCACGGTGAAGGGGAGTCCCCCAATGGTGCAGCGCGTACCGGTGGACACCAATTAGTTAGTCAGGATGACACCATTATAGACTTGTGGTTGTACTGTTTTGCAATAGGATGTCGTCACAGGATTAAGTCCTTAAGATCATCTAGGCGGTTCTTACCACATACCAACCATTCTCGTGCTCGACGACACCCACCACCCTTCCATCCGCCCAGATGGGGTATTAACAAGTTTGAGGGTTTTGGAGAAGTATAAAATAAATTATCCAACCAGTCCAGTCATTCTCCCCAATGACTGCCCAAAACAATTGTCATGATTAAAGAATGATGATTTGGGGTAGAATTACCCTGGTACTTAAACAAGTCTAGAATGGTGTCTAAGTACGACCTATAACTAGTAGGTTACCATATATTTACTAGGGTGACAAGGATTTTGGGAGTTCAATTATCAAGGACATGGTGTAATAATTATTTAATCATCAATTAGGCATTTAACTACCTTAGAGTGTTTGACATACATTTGCATAGAAATTAAAGCATGCAATTTGATACTTTAAAAGAACATAATTTGTATAAAATATAGGATCAACATGATCAAAGTGTTGACTCGCCTGGGCTATTTTATGGTGGCCTTGATCTTACTCAAAGCCTTCTTAAACAGAGGTTTGAAGTCTTGGTCAGTGTCTTTGCTTGAATCTTGGTTCTGCTCGAGTCGTTGATTCTTCTGGACTTCAATTTCTAATTACGCGACAACGATTGAAAATCCAAATAAATCTAAAGAACTCAAAAGACCAAATGAAACACAAAATAGGGTCGCGGATGTCGAGCTTGAGATAAGGGTTTGGGCAACGCTGGGATGTTTGACAGAGTCATACGAGCAATTGAGCGAATGGAGGAAATGGCGTAGAAACTCTGCCGGGAAGGAAGATACAAAGGAGGGTAAGGTCGAATGGGCTTTTGTAGGGACACTCTACTGCGGATTTGGAAGATAGGAAGACTATACTTTCTATAGGATCAAAAAATAACTTAACTACAAGCTCTACACCAAATCTAAATATAAGAGCAACACATACACTCAAATAACAGTTCAATACCAAACTTAGTTGCCTGGTATAATACAGATTCAAATACAAGTTTAAGCACAGATTTTCTAAATAGATTAAACACAGAGGTTCAATGCTAGATTAAAAATCATTGCCAAATAAATTATTACTTTCAGCTTACTCAAAATACAATTACTTCCAACTATCATTGGCCTACTGATGAAGTACTAACCAACAACTAACAATTGATTAATAAAACAATTAGATATTACGGCTACTGAAGATCAAAGCTATCCCTAGCCATTAGGATCACGCTCAACAATTCAAATTACTATCAGCAAAACAAATGACAGATAATACAGACTTCAAATGCCAGATTACATTAGGGATTAAATGTAGTATTTCCAAAATGTCAGAACACAAACAAGGATTTCAATGGCTAGGTCATATAGAGGTTTCAGTTGACAGATTTTCAAAACGTCAAAACACAACATTGATTTCAAAAGTTAGCTACAAAGATTTCTGCCCACAATCAATTTATTGCCAACAGTCACTGATACAGATCCACTGCAATTGAGGTTTCAAATGCCAGCCCAACACACACATATTCCTTCAATTGCCAGATCACTAACAGGGAACTCAAATGCTAGATCAATACAGAACTTCAATTGCCGACTATACCAAACATTGTCATTCCAGTCATTGATACTGATGAGCAATCAACACACAATTCACTAACAATATTGATCTGGGAAGCAATAATCACAACAATCACCAATCCAGTTTTGAACAATAAGTGGGAACCAAAATTGACAGCGATTAAGAGGGCAATCATCAGGTAGAACAACTGCCCAACGCACTGTCAATGCTGAGAGGGGCCACTGGCCAGGGGAGCCGAGAGGGAGCTTGGCCACAGAGGGGACAGGGAGGCGCTCGGGTGGCGGTTGAGCGACGGTCGGAGGGATGAAGGGGGTAGCAAAATGGAATGCTGGAGGGGAGGGGTGCTCACCGGGTGCTTGGTGGAGACGGAGGAGCACCGGTGGAGGCTGCCGACGGAGCTGAGGGTGGCACGAGAGGAGAGCTTGGTGGCGGCGTTCCACGGTGGCCGAGCTGCGGCTGGCTGTTGGGGTAGCACGGGGACGCCGAGGAGGAGCTCCAGCCCCAAGGATTCGGCTCGTAGAGTGCCGAGGAGGGGGATGGCGGCGGCGGGGCTCCAATCGGCTAGAGGGGGAGGAGAAGCCGTATCGGGGGGGCTCTTTGGAGGACTTACCCAGGGAAGGAGGGGATGGGGGGAGGCAATGGGCGCCAGGCCCTTTATAGCCGGGGCGGAAGTGATGATAGCAGCAGATCTTGGCGGCATGGGCGACGGCGTGGGCGCGGAGGTGACGCAAGCGCTGACCCGGGCGATGCGCGGCTTGGACCGGGGTGCTTCGGCGCTTGGACCGGACGGAGTCGTGCCGCGAGGACAGAGGAGACGACAGTATGGTGCGGGAGTCGTTGGCCCAGGAGGTGAAAGATCTAGACCCGCCATTATGAGTTAATGGAGTGTTTTGGTGATTAATGACAAATCCAAATATGAGACTAACTCTTTTATCAAGTATTATCTTTATGTAGTCTCATTTGGATATAAAGGTGAAACACAACGAGGTATGCAATCGACATCTCAATCTTATATATTGTTGCATGTCTCGGATCCAAAATATAGGATTGAACTCAACCTTAAGTTAAACTTGAATATGTGCATATGACCTTATTACACATTTGTGTATGCACACATTTAGGGGGAGTTTTATCCTATACTTTGTGGTTTCATTAGTATTGATCCATATTCCATTTTCCACATATATTGGGATCTTTACGTTGAAACAAAACATTTGAGTATACAACACTTGTGTAGTTCGTATATACTCATGTCATGAGTATATAGAACTTGTGTAGTTCTTGTATACTCATGTTAGAGTATATATAACTTGTGTAGTTTATATATACTCAATTGTTCTCTCATTTATCTTCATTGAATTTATGAGAATTTAAGTGGTTATCATCAATTACCAAAGAGGGAAAGATTGAGGTATCTTGTCCCACCATTATGAGTTAATGGTATGGTGTGGTAATTAGTGATGATCACATTGTGGAACTAACATTTTCCATGAGTTGGATATATAGGTTATGTTCGGGATGATGAAGACTTGGGATGATCATGAGTTGATCATCAAGTCAAGAGCTTAGTGTAAATGATGCATCATGAGTTGATGCTTATCAAGAAGAGATGATCATGAGTTGATCATCAAGACAAGAAAGACCCATCATGTGTTGATGGAGGTCAAGTGAAGGATTGCATCATGTGTTGATGCATGTGAAGACTCGGGATGGAGAAATCATCATGTGTTGATGATGTTCAAGACAAGATCCCGAAGTGAAGAAATCATCATGAGTTGATGATTGTCAAAGTCAAGGACCCGGACTTGAAGTATTGATGTGCGTCATCAATCTTCAAGAAGATGCAAGGCAAAGGTATGACTAGCTAGGGCTAAGGATGTGTTCCTAGTCTTTTACGGTCTCGGTGTTTGGTTGATAGACCGGATTGCTAGTATAGGTTTGCCGTACTATTAAGAGGATCTTGACTAGTAGTTTGAGTTAGTCATGTGTTGATAGCTCATTATACTTGCTCTAGCTCATCTATGCATGGAGCTATTATTTGCGAATGTGTTTTGCAAATAGCCGATGCTCATGCATTCAACCCTTGTAGCATGTGACTTAAGTTTGCAAATGCGTTTTGCAAATGGTGTAAGTCCATGTACCTTTTCCTTGTGGTATGATTCCAAAAGTTGGCAAATGTGTTTTGCAACTTGTTGGGAATCTTGCTTGTGACTCTTGTTGGCATGGCTTGTCAATTAGCAAATGTGTTTTGCAATTGAAGTTGTTGAAAAAGCCATTTCGACTTACATCGGAAAATCGGAAGTTCCGGTAGTTTAACGGCGGAAGTTCCGCACCGATCGTCCGATTTTCCGCGGCTTGATTTTTCCGAGAGCGGCGGTTTAGGGACTTAGCCGATTTTCGAATGCGGAAGTTCGGAGTGTAACGCGGAACTTCCGATTAATCGCTGCTCAAATCCGGCGGTTGGTTTTTTCGAGAAGCACCATTTTGGGGACTTAGCCAAAATTCAATGTGCGTAGTTCCGCTATGTGTTGAGCGGAACTTCCAAGAATCGAACGTCCGATGTTTAGTTGGCGGTAGTTCGCACTAAAATCAAGCGGCTAGTTTCTCGTCGACATAGCCGTTGCGGTGCCTTTTCTCTCTCTGCGGTAGTTCCGGCCTTTGTGCGGCGGAACTTCCGATTTCCTGATTTTGGGGTTTGTCTCCCAACGGCTAGTTTTTGTGTGTGGGCTATATATAGCCACCTTGGCCGGTTGGGAGAGGTTCTTGGTGCTATTGTTAAGTGATACACTTATTCTTTGAGCTAAGAGAAAGTCTCTATTCTCTTTTGTGCATGTGTTGCACTTGGTGAGATTAGAGAGTAAACCCTAAGTGCATGTGTTGCCTTAGGTAGTGGATTGTGTATCCACGTGAGCGTTGACACTTGATTAGTTCAAGTGAAAGTTCGGATTTGTTACTCTTGGTGTTTGCCGACACCTAGACGGCGTGGAGGCGTCGTGCTCGGTGACCTTCTCAAGAAGCTTGTGAGAAGGCCCGACGGTTGTGAGTGGTTTGGTGCTCGCCATCTCCGGAGTGGAGGAAGAGCAACCATAGTTGAGCGAGGTGTTGGTTCGGTTTGGAACCGGTCCAAGTGTTGGACTTACCTCGGAGGTGTGTGCTCATTTGAGGAGCCGGTCCAACGCGGGTTGGGCTTACCTCAACGTGGATTAGGGGAGACCGGCAAGTCTCCGAACACCACGGTAAAACATAAGCGTGTCATCTTGTGTTTACTTGTGCTTTACTTTGAGCAATTTACATTCTTGCTTTAATTGCTTATATACCTTGTATGATTGCTCATATTGTATTGTGTTCATATTGTCGGTGCACTTAGTTGAGCCTAGTTGATTTAGGTTTTAATTGTGCAAAACCATCTCGCTATTAGCTTCCGCATTTATTTATTGGTTTAGCCCGATAAAGTTTTTAAAACCGCCTATTCACCCCCCTCTAGTCGGCCACCTCGATCTTACAGGAGGGCAGGTGGAGGCGACGAAGTGGCGGCCAGGCGGAGTCGGTGGAGACGACGTGCGGTGGGGGCGGCGCAGTATGGGAGGTGGGGACGAGGAGCAGGAGGGGTGGGGGCGGCGCTGACCAGGGCAGGTGGAGGGGAAGATGGAGCCGGGCCGGGCGATAGCGGGGCAGGAAAGGGGCGGATCTGGGCGGAGAGGGCGCAGACGAGCGGGGAGACGAAGAGGGGAGAAGGGGGCTGCGGAGAAGAACCCAGAGGCGGCGCTCGGGAGAAGGAGAAATGGGACGGCGGAGGGAACGAGATGGGGAAGATCAGGAGAAGGAGGGGGAGACGAAGGGGCTGGGCGGAGCGACCGAGGGGGAAGGTGGGGTGGCCCGGGGAAACGGAAGAAGGAGCCGGGCCCGGGGAGAAAGCAGGCCGGGTGAAGAAAGAGAGAGGAAGGGGGCCGAGTGAGTCGGGCTGTGGACCGACGGAAAGAAAAGAGGGGGAAAAGAGCGGGTCGGGCCGGAGGAGGAGGGCCGGGGGAAGGGAAACAGACTGGGGGACTGGGCCAGAGAAGTGGATTTGGCCCGGGAAAGAGAGTGAAAATTTGGGAAGGGGGAGAGAAAAATTAAGTGGGCTGAGCAAAACTAGGTTGGCCCAAATAAAATAAAGGGAGGCAAGATTTTGGGAGGGTCCAAAATCTGAAAAGATTGAATTTTGATTTGAATTTTGAATTCAGAATTGAAAGTAGGTTTGAAACACAAACCCGAGTTTAGAGGAAGCTCGGAGTTTTCGGAAATTCAAGCGATGATTTGAAAAACAGCGAGAACTGAAAATCAACGGTAGGCACTATTTGCCGTCCAAAAACGGGATATCACAATCAACCTTTTCCTCCTCCTTACATGCATCATCTATCGTGAGTTCACGGAATGGAGATATACATGTCTACTTGTGCCACCAGGGGGAGTACCTTTACATTGGAGCAGCTCTGTTCATCATTGTGTTCTGCATCATTGAGATGGACAAGCCGGACAAACTGTAGGAATTAACTCGGGCTGGGCCCAGTTTTCAATTGTATTTAATTCCTAGAGAATCTCAAAGGCCCATGTGCACGTGTTAAAATTGATTAGTCCCATATGGAGAGTTGAAGGAGAGTTACACCACTTTATAAGGTGGAACGTGGTAGCCCCCTTTGGAATTGGAGGATACCAACACACGCGTGCGCTCGCTCGCCTCGCCGAGCCGTGCTGTGTCGTGCCGTGCCGTGCGTGTGCGTGTGCGTGTAGGCACGTCGAGTGCATGTGCGCGCAGGCACGTCGGGTGCGGACACGTTTTTTCTTTATCTATTCGAAAATTGAAACGCACCGACTCGAAGTAATAGCAGGCATTAACAAACGGGAGGCAGTAACGGTTCAGTTACTAGTGAGTAATGGCTGCGGTTAGCACTGGTTGATGGCAATCAATGGCGACCGTTTTCTCTGGCCTCTGCCGTTTTGTTTTTGGCTATTAAAAGTTTGGGCTCTGGTTCTTCTCCGGGTTTTTTACTCTCTCCACGCAAGACTTCTCCTACTCCACCGTTTTTGTTGCTGGATCTGGCGATCTCCATCCCGGCGAGGCGCGTGTACCGTCGAACCGGGAGAGCAGGCCTCTGGAACTCTCGTCCTTGAAGGCTTGCACGAGCGAGGACGAATAAGGTTTTTGGGGAGCGTTCGCGCGACTGCTTGCTGCTTCTTCTTCGTCCGATTCTCTGGTACGTCTACAACAACTGCACGACTACTACCACGATGTCCACTACGCCATGGCGAACGACGACCTCGCCAATACTTCTGCTGCTGCTGCTCCCTCCACTGGCTCTGGGTATGTCTGTCTCGTCTTTGCTGTTTGTTTAGCTTCATTATCTGTAGTTATTTTGTACACTGAGATAGGAATACTAGTTTCTGTTCTTTCAGAAATTGGTATACCTATAGTGTTCATGGTTACCTGCTTTATGAAAAAGACTAGAATATTGTCAGTGATTTATCTAGTATATTTCTGGATTAAAGTAATAAGAAAAATGCTCATATTATTACACAAACCACACAATTTTGAGCTAGAGATCTACGTGATGGAGAGATCGGCTCGGGACAAGCTCATCGCGGACTACAACTCCATGGACATCTGGGACTTCAACGAGAAGTACGGCGAGCTTTGGGACTTCACCGTCAGCAGAGATGAGATTGTGAAATCATAGACGCCATTCAGAAAATGGGGTCTAACATTGGCTAGATGCAGGTGCAGACCAGTTCAGATGATCTGTATGTGTGACAATCTCTAAGGAAAGCTAGGATGGCATAGCTGCAAGAAAAGGCTCTTCAAATACAGAAGTTCGAACGGGAAGGATGTATTTATGGACCATTTCATGAATCAGAAGGCTTGTTTTCTATGATTTTGTCATGTCTGAGGTTCTCAACCCTGTAAAAATGGAGAGCAAAAAGTCTGTTTCATCCTCATACATGCATGTAAGACTTCTTACATTACATACTCTCTGAACAAAGCATGGAATAGGTAGCAGCAACTTGTTATTCAACTTCCCGCATATGCATGGTTCTTTTATCTTTTCCCCAATGTTTTGAGAAAATACTATGCAGGGATAATGCAATAGAAATATAAAATTTCCAGTTTGGCACCACCCTCCCAATCTTATAAATATCTAACAAAAGAAATGTCATTCTTTCTTGTACAAGATGGAAACTTATGGCAAAAAAAGGAAAAGGGTAACCATCAAGGTGGGGCGGAAATAAAGAAAGGGACCTCGCAGCTGTTCCTTTTTTTGTACACTTGAGTTACAGATGATGAGCTGACTAACTATGAAAAGAAAATAGAGGGGAAAATGTAAAGAGAACAGCTAATCTATAACTCCGATAAGAGGAAATTGTTAGAGATATATGTATATTTGTGTTATTTCCCATTGTTATGAGGGGTTATTTGCATATTCACCTCTTGTACTTGTCTATATATACTGGCCCATTGGCCCCCTGAGAATACAAGTTGCTATTCCTAACATGGTATCAGAGCCAATTAGGGTTACCTCTCCTAGACGCGCGACTCGTCCTCTCCTGCCCTAGCCGCCGCCGCCAGTTTCCCTTCTCCGTCCCCTTGCCGCTGCCGTCGGCTTCTCTCCCCTGTCGCTGCTAATTGCCCGCGCGCCCCCGACGCCGGCCCGTTGTTGCCGTCTCCGCGTTGTCGCGCATCGAGTCTGCTCCGCCGGCCGCCTCCTCTTCCGTGCGCACCTCGCCGTCAGGACACCGCCGGCTCCACTCGCTCCGTCGGTGGTGCCTCCTCTTCCTCGAGGGTGTCGCTCCGCCCCGTGGGACGCCGCCGCTCCACCTCCCGCAAATTGATGTCGCTGCCGAGGACACCGTCGCCCGACTCGCCGCTCGGTAATCTTCTCCGTCGCCGGCACCGATCTCCGCTCTTGTCGCCGATCTCGCCGCCGCCGATCTCCATGGTCGGTGCGCCGCCGCCCGACACGCAAGGAAGGGGGAGCAGATCGGCTACCGCCACCACCGACGTGCGAGGAAGGGGAGCAGATCTGCTGCTTCCGCCACCGACGCGTGAGGAAGGGGGGAAACCTAGTTCCCCCTAGCGCACGCGCTTCTGGGCCGAAGGCGTCGGCCCATATTAAACAGCGGAGCGAAAAGGTAAAAAAAATCGTTCTCTCCGCCGCGCCGTCCAACGCCGCCTGTTAGACTTTGTTGCCTTGGTCGCCGCGCCGTTCAGCACCGCCTACCAATGGGTACCGTTTCCCTCCCTCGCTGCCCAGTGATCTTCGATGGTGTTAATTACCGACTTTGTGTGTCACATGCGCATTCACATGCGTGGACTTCATCTCTGGGGCGTCCTCTCTGGCGATATCATCTGCCCACCTTGCCCTACTCCCCCGACGGAACCTACGTATGTTGTGCTGCCCCCGACAGCCGACAAGGCTGCTGGCCTTGCTGATGAGAAGACTGCCTCTGCCTACCAAGAGGCTATGGATTCCTACTTTGATCGATTGACCGTTTACACTCAGTGGTGCTACAACGACGCTCGGGCTGCTGCTGTCTTCATCGCCAGTGTCCAGTCTCAGTTCTCTTCTGAGGTTGTGTGACTTCCTTCGGCTGTCCAGATATAGACTCACCTTCGTCAGCGCTACGAACCCTCTGGAATTGCCCTCTACCTGTCAGTGGTTCGCTAGGAGCACTCTCTTCAGCAGGGTGATGCTACTGTTGACGCCTTCTATGCTTAGAGTTCTGCTGTCTAGCGTCAGCTGGACTCTCTTCGCCTTCTTGGTATCGCTCCTGCTCGTCTTTGCTGGTATGCGTCTTGACTGGAGTTTCAGTGTATCTACGAGTTCCTTACTCGTCTTCGTCCTGAGTTCGAGCAGAGGCGTGCCCAGCTTCTTGCACGCCACCCTCATGTCACTCTTTTGGAGGCTCTTACCGAGATACGTGCAGAAGAGACTCGCCTGAGTGGTGTTGGCCTGATGCCACTCCCCTCCGTGCTTGCCGCTTGTCCACCTGCTACACTGACTGCTCCACGCTTCAGTACACTGCCTCCTCCAGCGGCGGCCACAGGTGGTGGTGGCTGCCCTCCATCTGACGGTGGCCATCCTCGCTGCTCCTACTGTGACAATGTCGGACACATTGAGTCCCAGTGCTATAAGAAGCAGCGGCATCTTTCACGATGTTCTTCTCCTAGCATTGGCACCAGTGCTTCTACATCGACATCTGCATCGACTCCTTCAGCAGTTTCTCTCACTGAACAGTAGATAGCCAGACTTGACGCTTTGCTTGCCGCTTGAGTTCTCCCTCAGCGAGTTACGCTCATCGACTCTTGGAAATGAGAAACCACCTCCTACACAGTCAGGTACCTCCCCATGGATTCTTGATTCAGAAGCATCATTTCACATGACTTCTGATTCTTCCACTTTATCTTTCATTACACCTCTTGATTCCCCTATCAGTGTTCTTACTACTGATGGTACCTCCATTTCTATCTCTGGTCGAGGACCTCTTAGCAACTCATACTTTCATGTTCCTTCTGTTGCTCATGTTCCTCGCCTAACCATGCAGCTTCTTTCTGCTGGACAGATTACTGACCTTGGTTGTCGGGTCATTCTTGACTCTGACTCTTGTTGTGTTCAGGACAGCCACACGGGGGCTCTGGTTGGTTCTGGCCCTCGGCACCTTGACTCACAGCGTCTCTGGGAGCTTGACTGGCTTCACCTTCCTTTCGCTGCCACCGTCGCCGCCAGTCTTTCCGCTTTTGCCACTCTGTCTACCAGCTCTTTCCAGTAGTGACATCACCGTCTTGGTCATCTGTGTGGATCTCGTTTGTCATCTTTAGTCCGCCGTGGTCTTCTGGGATCCGTCTCAGGAGACGTGTCTTTAGATTGTCAGGGCTGTAAGTTAGGTAAACAGATTCAGCTTCCCTATTCTCATAGTGAGTTTGTGTCTCAGCAACCATTTGATCTTATTCATTCAGATGTTTGGGGTCCGGCTCCCTTCCTTTCGAAAGGGGGGGCCATTGATATTATATCATTTTTATAGATAACTTCTCTCGCTACACTTGGATATATTTTATGTCTTCTCGTAGTGAGGTCTTGTCTATCTATAAATAATTTGCTACTATAGTCCGCACACAGTTTTCCACACCTATTCGTGTCTTTCGTGCTGACTCTGCTGGTGAGTACCTCTCTCGTTACCTGCGCAGCTTTCTTGCTGAGCAGGGCACCCTCGCTCAGTTCTCTTGTCCTGGTGCTCATGCTCAGAATGGTGTCGCTGAGCGCAAGCATCGTCACCTCCTTGAGACGGCTCGTACCCTGATGATTGCCACCTCTATTCCACCTCACTTTTGGGCCGATACCGTTTCCACTGCCACCTATCTCGTTAACATTCAGCCCTCTTCTGCTCTTCAGGGTGAGATCCCGGTTGAGCGTATCTGTGATCTTTCTCCAGACTACTCTGCCCTTTGTCTGTTTGACTATGTTTGCTACGTTCTACTTGCACCTCGAGAATGCACCAAACTGACTGCTCAGTCTGTTGAGTGTGTTTTTCTGGGATATAGTGCCGAGCACAAGGGCTATCGGTGCTGGGACCCTGTTGGTCGACGGATGCGGATTTCTCGAGATGTGACTTTTGACAAGTCTCGTCCCTTCTACCCATGTCCTGCCTCTCCTTCGGTTTCCTCTGTGGAGTCCCTGTCTTTTTTGACTTTTCAGATACACCCATCTCTGTCTTGCCCTCGTCCACCTGTCCCACTGAGTCTCCACATATACCTCCTGAGGCCTCTCCGCCGTTGTCGCCGCCTGCTTCGTCTCCTGCGGCTCCTCAGGCTCCTCCCACTTTCTTTTACACTTGTCGACCTCGTATTGAGGCTCTTCCAGATGAACCATCTTCCCCTGATGTTTCATCTTCTCCTGATGCTCCATCTTCCCCTGATGGGTCATCATCTCCTCGCTACGGCCTCCGCGATCGTCGGTCGATTTGGCCTCCTACCCGTTTTGGTCTTCTGGTGCAGCCACCCATGAGCCTGTCTCCTACCGGGATGCTTTGTTACTCATCCTGAGTGGCAGCATGCTAAGGAGAGAAGATTGCTGCTATCGAGCGTACTGGTACTTGGGATCTTGTTCCTTTTCCATCTCACTCTCGTCCCATCACGTGTAAGTGGGTCTATAAGATTAAGACTCGCTCTGATGGCTCTCTTGAGCGCTATAAGGCGCGTCTTGTTGTTCGTGGCTTCCAGCAGGAGTATGATCGTGACTACGACGAGACTTTTGCTCCTGTGGCCCACATGACCGCTGTCCGCACTCTTCTTTCGGTGGCGCCTGTTCGCCATTGGTCCGTTTCTCAGCTTGATGTAAAGAATGCCTTTCTTAATGGCGAGTTGCGTGAGGAGGTCTACATGCATCCGCCACCTGGGTATTCTGTTCCTGAGGGTATGGTCTGTCGTCTTCGTCGCTCTCTCTATGTCCTTAAACAAGCTCCTCGTGCTTGGTTTGAGCGCTTCTCCTCTGTGGTCACGGTTGCTGGTTTCTCAACTAGTGATCATGATCCTGCTCTTTTTGTCCACACTTCGTCTCGTGGTCGGACTCTTCTTCTTATATATGTCGATGATATGATCATCACCGGAGATGATTCTGAGTACATTGCCTTTGTCAAGGCTCGTTTGAGTGAGCAGTTCCTTATGTCGGATCTTGGTCCTTTTCGTTACTTCCTTGGGATTGAGGTTACTTCCACTCCAGATGGTTTCTTTATGTCCCAAGAGAAGTATATTCAGGATCTTCTTGATCGCGCCTCTCTCACTGATCAGCGTACTATTGAGAGTCCCATGAAGCTCAATGTTCATCTTCGGCCCTCTGATGGTGAACCTCTTTCTGATCCGACTCGCTATTGTCATCTTGTTGGGAGTCTTGTCTACCTTATTGTTACTCGTCCGGATATCACTTATCCAGTCCGCATTCTGAGTCCGTTCGTCTCTGCTCTCACTCAGGTCCACTACAGCCACCTTCTTCGAGTTCTGTGATACCTTCGTGGGACTATCTCTCGCTGTCTCTTCTTTCCACACTCCAGCTCGTTACAGCTTCTGGCTTATTCGGATGCTACTTGGGCCAGCGATCCATCTGATCGCCGGTCTATCTCTGCTTACTGTATTTTTCTTTGTGGTTCTCTCATTGCCTGGAAGATGAAGAAACAAACCGCAGTTACGAGCTATGGCTCTCTTGACAGCAGAGATTACCTGGCTACGGTGGTTACTTGAGGATTTTGGTGTTTCTGTCACTACACCATCTCCTCTTTTGTCAGACAGTACATATGCTATCAGTATTGCCCATGACCTTGTGAAGCATGAGCTCACCAAGTATATTGGTGTTGATGCTTCCTTCATGAGGTCTTGTGTGCATGATCGGGTTATTGCTCTTCAGTATGTGCCTTCCTAGTTTCAGATAACGGATTTCTTCACGAAGGCCCAGACGGAGCACAACACGGCTTCTACCTCTCCAAACTCAGTGTTGTTGATCCACCATGAGTTTGAGGGGGTGTTAGAGATATATGTATAGTTGTGTTATTCCATATTGTTATGAGGGGTTATTTACATATTCACCTCCTGTATTTGTCTATATATACTGATCCCCTGAGAATACACGTTGTTATTCTTAACAAAAACTAGCTTAGCTGTAAATACTACACATTCCATTCTTCTTCATCTTGATGTTGTGAAGAGCTGACTGCCTAGCGTCACAGTTGGTGTGCCTTCTGTCATGACGGTTGTCAACCTGATCTCTTGCTCGCGTATCCGGTGTATCTCAGCCTCCACCAAGCTCATTGATGGACGATGCTCGCTCAGTGGGTGCACGCACCACGATGTCAAGCGCAGCAGTTCCTTCATGCCTTCTGAGGTAAAGCTACCAATCATTCTGCTATCTGCAATTGCAGAAATATCACTTGATTCCTTAAAGTTCTGTACCTGCATATCAGGCATCACCAGATACAAAGTAAGCAAACTGCAATTTTAGTCCTTATATGATGAGAGGGATTTTTTTTTTTTTTTTGAAATGGGTAGGAACCAGAGTGTTGGCCTTTACCCATCGAGTGATGCTTTGGTCAGACATAGCACTCCTTCCACTGACCAACTCCACAAGGAACACACCAAAACTGTACACATCGCTTTGTATGGAAAAACTTTCGGATTCCTTCACTCTGGTCATGCAACCAAAAATTACATCAAACTCGAGCACTGGATGACGATAAATTGGTACTAGTGCAAGTAACACATTGAAAGCATCTAGTTTTCTGCTATCCACTCATGGAGTCAATGAATGTAAGAACTGTAACATAACAAGGAAGTATCTCAGTAGTTACCGAGGATCAAGGAAAGGATCGTTAGATGTTCTTGAAGATGGGCCTGCACCACCTAGTCGATCAAGCAGGCCTCGAATGCCAACATTCGCAACTTTTGGAATGAAATCCTCATCCACCAGGACATTAGCCGTTTTGAAGTTCATATGGACAGCAGGAGGGGTCAGAGAATGCAGGTGAGTTAGGCCTGAGTAACAGGAAGGATTATTATGTTAAGATTGCTTTTGTAGTTTCTGTAAGATCGTCGCAACTGCAAAATGGGGTCGATAATCCTCTCTTCTATGATGGATATGGATTTCCAAAAATAAGCTTCTGCCAATAGAGGAAAGTGTAGACTTGGTGTCAATGTGAAGACTCTACCTTTAGCAGTTCCATGAGCAATACAAAGTCTCTGCTTGAATTCTAGCCTTACACCTGGAGCATGGCTGTTACCTGCATAATTACATCATAATAAACACCTTTGATGCGCTTCTTGTACATGAGAATAATAATAGGAAACACATAATGAAAAATCACCATGTAAATGTGTAGAAGTACTGCCATTGGGAACATACTCATAAACAAGCATCTGCATGCCAATCTCCTGGCAATACCCCAAAAGGTTTACAAGGTTACGGTGACGGATAGATGATAGGTAATTAACCTGATGATAAAAAGGCACCAAACATGAGTTCAGGGCCACTATATTGTAAACCCTGTGAGGAATCAGGATTTAAATTTCTTTGGTAGAAAAATATGGCTCTTTACTTTCTCTCCTCTTGCATGCGTATAACACAGCACATTCTGCCAATTTAGAATCAGGCACTACTCTAAAGAATCTGTGGATAAGGAGAAAATTTTGGCACCTCTTGAATGAATTCCTGACTAGGAGGAGAATGCCGCCTTTTAACAGCTACAATTGTGCCATCCTGGAGCAAACCCTTGTATACCTCTCCAAACATTCCATGTCCAATACGATTCAAACTGTTGAAGTCCTTTGTAGCTGAACATAGTTCCTCCAGAGTCATATATCTTGCTCCTTGCAGCTCTGATATATAGAAGGGCAGTTTGTTAAGCTAAAAAGAAAAAAAATGAGCCACTAGCTGAGAAGTGTTGAACTTCAGAGCCTCCTGAAAAGTAATTTAAGCAGTACCTGGTAGAGCTGGACCCGACAAACTACTCTCTGAAGAGTCTGAAGTTTTTCTGCGGTGCCATAGGCAAAGTACTATAAGAACTATCACAACTACTAATGCCAAGCCTCCAGCACCTCCTAGAGCTTCTGCAAGAATTGCTGACATCTAGTATGAAATCTCTTCCTTCAGAACAGGTAGTAATTTTTGTAGTAGCAGTGATGAAGTTTGCACCAGTAGACATACAACCTAAAGAGTAGTACATTAAATTTATCTGGATTTAGCATTTAATTCATAAGAACAAGAGCATACAGATTGCTGTACCAACAGTGCAATGTTACACAATGAACTAAATAGTTCCAGAGTACCAATGAAACATCTGCACCATGTATGGATGGATTGATTGATCAAGAGATGGAATTACTTCATTGATAATATGTTTACCCCAAAATTGTGGGTTGATTGAAATAGTACATGACATATGATTGAAATAGTACATGACATATTTAGTGTCCTAATGGAGGATGGGACAAAATGCTGCTTGGCTGATAAATCAATTATTTTGATTAAATTTACGTCTTGTGTGGATCAAACGTGTTTAACTCTACTAAGCAGTGGTGAAGTAGGAAAATGTATTCCAGTTGTGACTTTAGCAGTATGGACCAAACTATATTAATGCAGAAATCCAGAGAAAGGACATCTATATTATCAAATGGAACAACTCAATTTTTTCGGACATTCAAAATTGAATATTACGTGGCAAGGTGCTCCGTGCCTTTAGCTTTTTCTTTTTTTTCCTTTCTTTCCCATATAATCGTGCCGCCTCTTTATTAAAAAAATTTGTGCCATAAATGTGATTAGAGAAATCATACCTACACTACTAAAATTCCCATGGTATTACAAAGAACCTTGCAAATGCAATAATCTGTAGTAGAGATTTATTGGGCTGGCAATAAACTACACGACTATATGCAAAAAAGAAACTGCATTGTATAATTATAGGGACACTCTTCTACTAAATAAATAAAATATGAATAAGCTGCAATGTAATTGCAAAACATGCATGTTTTCTGCTTGAACCATTTGCATTTTCAAGCCGTAGATATATGAGTTGGTTTGATTTGTGTAAGAAGCAATCCACAAATCTACCATTTCTGTGATCTAACAATGTGGCATTGGATTTATGGGCTCTGAAGTCATTGGCAAACAAGGTCATGCAATAGGACAAGAATTCCAATCACGAAAATGATTAACAGAAAGAAAAGTGTTAATCAATACATGCTATTAAAAAAACTGAACTGAATATATATATAAAGTACGCAGGATGATCAACAAAATTCAGTGCTCCTGATCAATGCTTGAATGCAGGTAATCTGAAAATTCACATCATTCACACTCGTCTCCGAAATATACAGCAAGTCCACCAGATTTCGGTCCAAGAAAGCCCAGGATCATGCAAAGATGAAAACTTTGGTGACATGCCCACAATTTTGAGATTATCCGAACCAATACCATACCTGCAGATTGTCCGGGTCATTTCCATCCAAGCACAACAGCGGCATCAAATGCTGAAGCCATGCTGCAGACAGCAGCTTGTTCCTACGAATTCCTGGCTTTGCCTCTCTCTCTACTTCTTCCTCCCCACTTGCTCCTATTATCACACAGGAAAAAAATGTTGAGCAGTGACGCCTTATACCACCTACTTGGTTCAGAGGAACAGCAAAGGAAGAAATCAAATCAATCAAGAAATTCAAGAAATAGGCAAATTATGGAAGAAACATGTATAGACATGTAGGAGCTAGCAAGAATCCATGAAAAGAAAAGGTGAGAGAAGCATCAAGAAAGCAAGCAGGCAAGAAACCTCTGCTTCCTCCTCCTTAGGTGGGTCTATCTCTGTACTGTCAATTGTTTGTGACAAGAGTGGGGAGGTTTGGGGAGGGAAGGAAGGGAAGAACCCACAGGAAAGTGAAGACCAATGGAAAGGAAACGAACAAGACTTATATATAATGGTTGGGTTGAGCTGTAGGCATCAGGAGCAAGCAAATGTGCTTAAAAATATGAGCTTGTCGTTGTTGTTGCAGGTAAAAACAACCCAATGATTGCTGGGAAAGGTGAGATGGAAAAGGAGTCAAGCCAATGATTGCTGGGAAAGAGAAGAATATGATGGGGGGTTGAACAAGCTGGAAGACACACAGACAGGAGATGCTCATCAGATAAAAAGGACTGTTCTCTCTGTTTTTTCTTCATCTTTTCATTTTTTTTCCCTGTGTGCTGAATTTTCCCCTTCTGATAGGGGGGCATGGAGCACATCAGCAGAGGAGTTGTCAGTTAGTCCCAAATTAGAAGGTTAAAAAGTTTGTTTTTTTTAGGGGGAGGGGGGGGGGGGGAATCCTAATCCGTTGCTACCTGTGCTCCATACACACAGATTGCACTAACATCCAAAGAAGACGATGGAAACAAAAGATAGATCGCTGGTTATCTTCCATGGCCGTGGCATTTTGCTAGTCATCCAGAGCGAGCATGAGCTGTGCATCATACGTTGTTTAACGTCGCTTGCTGCTGGAGAAGTGTCCGTTACCAATTTGTTTTTACTGCTATAGTAATATTTCAGTTAACTATTACTTTGATGCTAATTTTTACAGGACTGTTCACACACCAAACATGTTGTGTCGCTTGCTGCTATATTTTTTTCTTTGCAAGCAATGCTGCCCAGTCAGCCGGTTTCAGTTCTTGAATCCCCGTGCGGAAATTGCTAGGTACATATACAAAATGATTTGCTAAGCGAACACGAGCAAGTGTACTAGCAACTTCGGTCTTTATTGATTCGCGTACACAGAAGTGTACCAAGATTCTAAAAATTCTTTGCTAGGTATGCACATATTTGCACAAGTAAATTTGTGATTTCTTCTGCATGACGGCTTTGAAGTATGATCTTTCGCTGTGGTATCGAGACACGAGGTTTTCTCTATGACAAGTCAACATGCGAGCTATTTTTGCATTGCTCAGTTTGGATGATGCTGGGGATTGAGAAGATGTCTGCTGCATGGTCACTTGAGGAGAAGCAAATAAAAGATTGCAAGGCTCTATCTCACATTCATCTTCATTTATCAAATAATATAATGCTAGAGGTTTTGAAGGAGAAGACCATTGTCGCATTATGGTTGAAACTGGAGAAGATTTGCATGACCAAATATCTAACCAATAAGATGCATTTGAAGCAGAAGCTTTATTCGCATAAGATGGCGGAAGAAGGGTCATTATTAAACCACCTGATAGTGTTCAAAGAAGTAGTCTCGGATCTCGAGTCTATGAAGGTAAAAATATAACATTGAAGATTTGTGTCTTATTCTTTCAAGCTCGTTGTCTAGTTCATATTCTAAGTTCAAAGATACTATTCTAAATAGCCGAGATACTCTTACACTTAATGAAGTTTATGAAGTAATGCATGTGAAGGAAAAAATAAAGCTCATGGTTCTAAAAATGAAAGTTTAAATTCGGTTGCAGATGGCCTGGCTGTCCGTGGCAGACAACAGGAGAGGAGTTCAAATGGCAATTCAAAAGGCAAAAGTGTGAGCAGAAATTACAAAAGCAAATCAAAATCCAGAGAGAGGTACAAGTCGTGTAAGTATTGCAAGAAAGATGGGCACGACATATCTGAGTGTTGGTGGGTAAAAAAAGGAGAAAAAGAATAATAATTACAAGAAAGATCAACAAGAGGATGATATTAAAGCCACTATTGTTACTAAGCAAGATTCTGATGAAGATATTATCATTGCCTTTCCCGGTATTTCTAATACCAGTGATGAGTTGATTCTTGATACAGCTTGCACTTTCCACATGAGTCCAAACCGAGATTGGTTTGTGAATTATGAAGTTACGCCCAGTAGTTCTGTGTTAATGAGTGAAAATTCACCATGCAAGATTGCATGAATTGGTTCTATCCAGATCAAGATGTTTGATGGAGCCATCAAAACTTTGTCGGATGTTCGACACATTCGGTTTGAAGATAAATCTCACTAAGTAGTCTTGATGCTAAAGGGTACAAGTATTCAGGCGGAGGTGGATTTTAGAAGATCTCCAAAGGCTCTCTTGTTTTGATGAAGGTGATATGAAAGATGCCAACTTATATCATCTGCAAGGTACTATAATTTCAGGTAATGTTGTTGTTGCCTCAAATAAATTATCTGATTCTGATGTTACTAATCTTTTGCATATGTGTCTGGGAGTGAAATTTGTATGATGGGGTTATGCAAAAGAGGACTCATTGGTGGTCAAAGCATCAACAAATTAATGTTTTATGAACACGGTATCTTCGGCAAGCAAAAGAGGGTGAATTTTAGCACATCAATTCACTCTAATTTGTGGGGATAATCATGCATCCCATCCCTTGAAGGTGCTAGCTACATGTTGACTATCATTGATAAGATTTATCTTCACGCATTCAAGAAGGGTTTTACCATATTTCGTGAAGTACAAATCGAATGTGTTTAAAACATTCAAGGAGTGGAAGATTATGATTGAAAAACAAACTGGCAAGCATATCAAAAGGCTACCCACTGATAATGGCTTAGAGTTTTGTTATGGAGAATTTGAATATTTATGCAGATCAAAGGGCATTATGAAACATTACATTGTCCTATGTATCGTGGTCGAACGCATGAACAAAACCATTTTGAAGAAGGTGTGTTGTATGTTATGTAACTCTGGCTTATCTAGGAGTTTTTGGGCTAAAACCGCGTCCACTGCTTGTTATTTGATCAATCGGTCACCCAACATGACAATTGATAAAAGACTCCAATTGATGTATAGTCTGGTCCTCTAGCAAGTTATTCAAATTTGAGAATATTTGGTTGTACTGCTTATGCTTATGTTAACAATGGTAAATTAGAGCTTAGAGCCACTAAGTGCATTTTCCTTGGTTATAAACCTGGTGTGAAATAATATAAATTGTGTAATCCTAAGACTAGAAAGGTGGTTATCAACAAAAGTGTTATTTTTGATGAATATGCTATGCTGCATGATAAACCATCTATTGATGTTCCTGTTGAGAAGCCGTAGAAATCAAGCGTACAGGTGGAGCATATTATTTTTTTAGGATCTACATCAAAAATCAAAAAGGAAAACATACAGGATGTTCTTGCTGTTTTTCAACCACCACAACGTTATATTGCAGTCGACATACCCAAAAGGAGTATTCAAGCTCCCAAGAAATTGATTGCAGAAGATGATGTTGTTGTTTATGCTTCAAATGTGATAAAATAAATTGAAAGTACTACAAAACCTTCCACTTATTCAGAGGTTATCTCTTCTAGTGATTCAGAGAGATGTATGACTATCATGCATCATGAGTGGTAATCTCTTGAGAAGAATAACACTTGGGAGCTAGTCAAGTTGCCAATTAATAAAAAACTATTCACTACAAATGGATCTACATGAAGAAAGAAGATATTTCACCAACCGAATAGGTTGGGTATAAGGCATGGCTTGTTGCTAAAGGATACAGCCAAATTCTAGGTATTGATTTCACAAATGTCTTTTCCCTAATTGTGAAGCATAGTTTAATTTGTACTTTACTTAGTATAGTGGCTATGCATGATTATGAGCTTGAACAATTAGACGTGAAAACTGTGTTGTTACATGGGGAATTAGAGGAATATATTTATATGGAGCAACTGAAATATTTTGTCTTTCCGGAAAGGAGAATTATACTTGCAAGTTGAATAAATCTCTTTATAGTCTGAAGCAATCGCTCAAACAATGGTACAAGATATTTAACTCCTTTTTGATCTCTTAGGATTTCAAAAGATCCGATTATAATAGTTGTGTTTATTTGAAGGTTGTTAATGGCTTAGTTGTTTATTTGCTCCTATAGGTTGATGATATGCTGATTGTTGTAAAAAAATACGACAAAAATTTCAAAGTAGAAGACACAATTAAGCAGTGAATTTGAGATGAATGATCTCGATGCATCAAAAAAGATTCTTGGCATTAAAATTACCAGAGATAAGACGGTTTAGAAAATTATACTGTAACATCCCAAAAATATTTTTTTGGTAAATTATAATAAAAATAAGTAAGAGAATAATTTTGGGCATGTTTACATGTGGGAAAGATTATTTGAGTATGTTTTGAAAGCTTCTATCAAAAGCAACAATGCATTTATATGAAAACAATTTGGAAGAATTTTTTAGAAAATTACATAATAGATAAAATCCTAAAAATTTACACAAGAAACTACATGGTGTCATAAGCCCCCACACAAATGTTTATAAATTTTGGACTCCGTTTGCTAAGAAAAAAAATTATGAATAATTTAACCCGTTTTGGAAAAATTCAAAAGCCATTTTAAATTTCCCTCTCGCCGTTGGGCCATAACAACCGTAGTCCATCTCGCTTACGCTAGCTCCAGCCCATGGCAGCACCCACTCCCGCACTCGCTGACATGCTAGGCCCGCGTGTTAGCACTCTTCTTCCACCTCTCGCTCTTTCTCGCGCGCCAGCGCAGCTCCGCCACTCGCCCTGTCGAATTCGACCACCACCCACGTTTGATGCTCACCTGCCCCCGTCACCTCCACCCACTGTTGCCCATGCTATCTGCCTCGTCGACGCGCCGTTATCCTGCGTAGATGATGAGACCGAAGTTCGACGCGAGAAACCCGTACGCCATGCCGTCTTCTCGCCTCTTCTCTCGCACCATTCTCGGCCACATTTAAGCCCCTCACCACGTCACGAGCTCCTTAGCTTGCCATTCTCGCTTCTCATATAGAATCAGAGCACCTTGTGCTTTGCTTCTCTGGGAACAAGAGTGTTGTTCTCGATGCTAGTGAGCAAGCCTCACACCGCCATTTGCTCTGCTGACCTTCCTTTCCCTCGCCACCTACGTCACCATGTGTCCTTTACCTCACTAGTATTACTTCTTTGCTTAATGTAGCTTTGGAAACCACGTAGCGTGATCACGTCGTCTTCTTCTGTCTCTAGCAAACACCCCATTTCGGATCTCCACATTCCCGGTGCTCTAGTGAGCTCGAACCTCATCTAACCGCGTCATATCACGTTCCATACTCCACTAATGCTCATTCCTTGCTCAATGTAGACCCAAGCTCATGGATTCGCTTGAAATGAGATCTTCCCAAAACCGGTCGCCGCTGCTTCCTTTTCTGTTCGCCATCATTCCGGGGAGTCCCCGTTCGATTCCTCACTCCTACATCATCCTTAGGACCTCACGGATCTAATGCATTGCTTCTTGAAACATCTCCATCACCATATTGCGCCAACACCGTGAGCCACCTCCGCGCTGCCGCTGTCCAACATTGACACGCTTCTCCTGCCATCCCCCGACGTCGTCTACACCCTTGGTGAGCTCCTGGTAGTTCCCTAGTGCTTCTACGCTCATTAAATCAGTAGATTAGCTAGTGTAGCATAGACTTCATAGTGGCCGCCCATGGCACCGTCGCGACAAGCATTGTCGCCACCGCTCAGGTTACCATTGGTCTCTGAGCCACTGCATGTAGCTTCGAGGTCACCCCCTAGAGTCAGTGCACATCATCTTTCATCGTCGATTGGCTCCAATCGCGAAAACCATTTCGGACCCGAGGAGCTCCGCTGCTTATCGCCGGTGTAGAACCACCTCCGACCATCTCTCCGTCCCCCACCACCACCCAATGGGATGCCGTCTAGAGGGGAACCCACTTTGCCCATCCCCGAGCTAAGTCGTTGCGTCGTTCGCCACCGGTGAGCTCACCATGGCGCTCGGCCGCACGCAGCTCTGTTCCTTTCTCCTCTCTCTCGATAGTGGGTCTCACTCGCATTTAGGATTTAGTTAACACTAAATGATGGTGGTTAAGTGTAATAAGTGTATGACAGGTGGGACCAACTGAAAAGATTATAAGAAATCTATTTTCAAATATTTTTAGTAAATGTGTCACTAACATGTGGGACCACACACTATTCTCAATTTTAAAATATGTTTTAAAACCAAGAGACTGGCATGTGGAGCTCAGTCGTCGTATAATTAAAATAAAAAATATGTTTAATAATTTAGTTATTAAATAATGAGTCTAGGACATGTGGGACTGCCTCTGTTTTATAAATAAAAATTCAAAAAGAAACTACTAGAGACTGACAAACATGTAAGTTAATAAAATTAGGGAAAATGAGAAAACCCGCTTTCTGTTCAGAGGAAAATACGCTTTCTCTATTGGAAAGCGTAAACCTTAGTAGAACCTAGAAGAAAATATGCTTTCTCTATTGGAAAGCGTAAACTTTAGAGAATACACTTTCGACGTCACCCTTTACTTAATTTCTGAATTTCAAAACCGAAGCAAATTGAAATGCTAATAACTTTTGCATATGAACTCCAAACCAAATGAATATTTTTTTCTAAATTCATCTAAAATAATTCTCTATCTTAATATGCAAACATATTGGACAATTTTGGTTTTGTTGAAATTGTTTATCTATATTAAATTTGCTATTGGCTCTTTTTGAATAGACGTCGATACCTCAAACGAAATTTACGACGATCATTCATCCTCTTATTCAGAGCAACTAAATCAAGGCAAGAACCTCCTTTGACCATTTTGATCCTACTATTTCAATTATTGTACTTCTATTTTAAAAATATATTATGCATGTGTGTATTTTATTTAAAATTGCTATATTTGGGGATGACGGTAGTTATATTCCTATTCAATGCATGATCCTCTTTGAAATATTAGTATCCCTACCATTGTAGCCAATAGGTATGGTTTAGGCAATAAATAATATCGATTTGGGTATCGCGAGTGTGAATATCGTACGAATGCTTAGCCGAGCTCTAGATTTACTAAAATTGAAAAATGGATATAATGTTGAACATGAATTTGAAAGATTGTAAAATGATAGTCCAAAGGGGTTTACCTCTGTTATTTTGTATAAATAATAATAATAAACTTAGTTTGTGACACGAGCAAGTTATATTATACTATGATAAGTGTATCTCACAAGTAGATAAGTGAAGATCATCGCTCGGGTCAATTAAGGATCGAATGTCGGTGCCACCAATCTAAGTATAAGCATACAACCACATATGCCAGTATGGGACGAACTTAGCTAATTAAGTTATTAAAAACTAGCCTTGCACATTGGTAGCCCGTAGTAGTGCGAGCATGGCCGGTGTGGGTATGTTCGAAGGGGCTCCCTTCACCACGGTGTCGGGAACAAGCTTGCCGACACAACGGTAAATGCCTCACTGAGACGGGGGGTGTACCCGGGTGAAGTGAGGGTGTTCATTCGCCGATCTAGTGCAAAGTTAGGACTAGGTGATGTAAATACTTCGATACGTGCCCTAGAATACTTATCAAATGATAGTGAGTGGTGGTATCAACAGATGTCAAACAAACTAGAGAATTCGTATGTTGTGGGTAAAGTTGTACACCTCTGTAGAGTATAAATCTATTTAAATAGACGTGCTCGCGGTCATGAGCATGCTTAGTGCAGTCAGATCGGGTATAGTCTTGGTTTTTGCGAAAACAATTCGTGTTAGAAAACGAGGGAAGGGTTTTGTTGTTGATATTTGAGTTGAGTGGCATGTCTATGGCTGAAAGTAAGATGTTGATCGCAGCCGAGGAGAGTTGCGATTTATTATTTATAAAGTATTTGTTTATTGATTCTTTAATTACTTAACACCTTTTAAATTCTGTTGTAAATTACCATGTATTGATATGACAAATAAAATTTACTTTATACTGAAAATAACTTGTAGCATAGAGCCTCATCCCTTATTAGTCATGCATATATATAAAGTTTGTGATACACTATAAGTCTTGTTGAGTACGCAATGTACTCAATCTTGCTTAAATTGTTGTTCAGAGATAGATGATGAACTTATGCCAGATGATGCGCTTTTTTCACCCGGTACTGGAGGGTTTGGTGATCGGTCTTTCTAGGTCTCATTCCTTGTCAGTTTCCTGAGGGTTTGGATGGACATGTTGCTGGACTTTTACATTAAAATTATTATATTTCCACTGCTACTTCTGATACTTGAGTTTTTATATGGTCGGTCGGCCCTTATGATGTAAACTTTGTAATCGCTTAAGTTATGTACCATATTTGTTTCTTATTGTATGTATGGATGAGTATTCCAATGTTGTGGCTGTGTGTACTAACCACTGATTATAGGACTAGTAAGTACACACACACAAGGATTTTGGGTATTCAAAGCTTGTGGTCTGACATATACCTAAGTTAGAAATGGTATATTGATAAAGTTCTTCGTCGATTCAACATGCATAAGGCCAAGACGGTGAATACTCTATTAGTTGCATATTTCAAACTTTCTTCATGGCCATGTCCACAGTCAGATGATGAAGTTAAGTACATGCCTAGAGTTACATATGCTAGTACAGTTGGTTCACTTATGTATGGCATGGTATGTTCTCGCCCCGATGTATTTCAATCATTGAGTGTTGTTAGTAAATACATGACTAATCCTGCCAAAGAGAATTGGAAAGCAGTTTAATGGATTTTCATGTACTTGCGGGGCACATCTGATGCTTGTTTATAGTTTGGAAAGACTAAAGATGGAATCGTTTGTTATGTGGATTCAGATTTTGCTGGAGATTTAGATAAGAAAAGATCTCTTACTGGTCATGTGTTCACTGTTGGAGGATGTGTCATTAGTTGAAAAGCAAGCTTGCAAGTTATTATTGTCTTGTCCACTACATAAGCCTAGTATATGACTATTTTTGAAGCTTACAAAGAAGTCGTTTAGCTAAAAAAATTGTTTACTGAGCTTTATGGAAGTACGTCTTGCGCTACAATATTCCTTGCGGTAGTCAAAACACTATTTGCCTTATGAATGATTAGATGTTTCATGAGAGAATGAAGTACATTGACATCAAATATCATTACATTCGATGTGTGATTGCTCAAGGTGACATTAAAGTCAGCAAGATAAGTACTTTTGATAATCCAACTGATATGATGACAAAGCCAGTTCCTACCGTTAAGTTTGAGTTTTGCTCAGACTTAATTGATATCATTCAGTAGTCCTATGGATGTTTGACACACAAGTTGTTCATGCTAATCTGTTTCGAGGATATCACATTTTATTTTGGCTACATGATAAATTCGTCTCGATGTAGAGATTGTTGAGTTGAGTGTGATATGAATTGAGTTTGACTGTAATACGAATTTCGTTTCCAACCCCGACTCACAGTTTTATTCCTACACAGTGTTTTTCATGTACCAATATAAATATATCCATGTAGTATATGGGGAAGAGAAAAAGATTCATTGTTTACTGAGCTTTATGGAAGTACGTCTTGCGCTACAATATTCCGCGATAATCAAAACACTATTTGCCTTACGAATGATTAGATGTTTCATGAGAGAATGAAGTACATTGACATCAAATATCATTACATTCGATGTGTGATTGCTCAAGGTGACATTAAAGTCAGCAAGATAAGTACTCTTGATAATCCAACTGATATGATGACAAAGCCAGTTCCTACCGCTAAGTTTGAGTTTTGCTCAGACTTAATTGATATCATTCAGTAGTCCTATGGACGTTTGGCACACAAGTTGTTCATGCTAATATGTTTCGAGGAGATCACATTTTATTTTGGCTACAGGAGAAATTCATCTCGATGTAGAGATTGTTGAGTTTGAGTGTGATACGAATTGAGTTTGACTGTAATACGAATTTCGTTTCCAACCCCGACTCACAGTTTTATTCCTACACAGTGTTTTTCATGTACCAATATAAATATATGTATGTAGTATATAGGGAAGAGAAAGAGATTCATTGTAAACATCTCCTTATATAGTGATATTGCCTTCGTGCGTTTGTTGTTTTTCCCAAAAATATTTTTCACGTAAAATTTATGTCTCTCGTTACTATTTTTCTATACATTATTTACAAACGCTCCATCTCACTTCATTATCAAAAGGTCATTTAGATGGTTTGATTCGTCCCACTTTTTACTACTGCCTACTATTGACAAAATGTTAATTTGTCGCTAACTTTACGGGGACCGTCCTCATCTAAGACGAGGAGAGTCAAGTATCAATCATGTTCATCCAACTCATTTTATCGTAAGAAGACAATCTAGATTGTCGGATTTGCATCACTTAACAATGCTTACTACCAACAAACTATATAGTATTACCAACTTTTGCATGGATCATCCTCAAATAAGATAACAAGAGAGTTTGTTATCAATTGCTTAATTGCGTGATACAACTCATTTTATCGTAAGAATACAGCTTCGGTTCTGTTACAACCGGATGGCTGAGAGCCTGCTCTGATGCCCTTCTTCTGACGGACAACTAAAACGAATGGAAGATGCCAAGGAAGAAGGGGAAAAACAGAGGAAAGGGATGGCTGCTGCTGATTATGTGGCATCACGATCACAAAGAGGAGGGCTGCAGTGACGTCGTTCCTACCGGAAAAAAGAAGCTCCCAGAGTTCTTTAGACAGATGGAGAGAAGGGAGATGCATAACATACTTACACTTCCATTTCTCCATCATGCCACTCACTTTTGCTTCCCTTTTTCCTCCCTGATTCTTCTTTAAAAAAACAAGACACTTCTGTTTGGTTCTTTTCAACTTTTGATTCACTTATTAGAGGGATAATTTAAAAATATCCACTCAAACTCAATTCGTATCACAGGAGTGTGGATGCAGTGCCTAACTCTAATGGCTTGCGCTATCTTGTCTGTCATTCTTAATTCAAAGTTAAATACTCAACAATTTTAGCTTCTAGAATTATTTTTCTTTGTTTTTGACTATGTTTTAATAAACTGATTCTTGTCTTAAAAGAATGAGCTCTTTTAATGTACACTCAATTTAATATAATTTAATACATGTCATCCATTTTTTTAAAGATCCAATAGTTCAAATTAGTTAAGATTTAGTTATACTACACCCGGTAGTATAAGTAGTAAAATTTCGAGGGGGTAGAATTATAATTGCTCATGCGAGATCACATGACACAAAAGTAATATCTTTGACTCTAATTGGAAAAGTATATAATACCCTCACAAAAATATAATACAAATATAAAAAAGTCTATTATACCTTTAATAAATCAATCATCATATTTGATTTATACTACCACCGTATACTAGTAATAAAATATACTGTAAAATTTCTCTAAAAGAATATAGATCATTTTTATACCATCTCCCTCCCCATCTATAGCATGGTCCCAATATACCTTCCTCCCCCTCCACCCCCTAATCCAAGTCCCCACGGCCATGTGCTCGACTTATGTCACATTGGTTTCTTTTTGTATCGGGGTGTAGGTCTCACTTAAGAGGTTCCGAACAATGGAGTAAAATGTGTCAAGCTAGATCCTTTGTGTCGGTCCCACTGAAGAGGTTGGATTAAAATGTTGTAAGCTAGATCCCTCTTGTCGATACCACTTGGCACCTTCTCATGTTCTATACACTTCTTTTTTTGCTAATAATATACTTATGTGTGAGTCACTTTGTTATGGAAATATATAGATCTGACTTTGTTTTAGAGCTTGTGTAGAGCCCAGTTACAATTTTTATCATTTGTAAATATAAGGAGTTTTGAAACTATAAGGAGATTATAATTTGCCCGGGATGCAATGCTGCATACTTGAAACTGTGTGTAGTATGTGATGTTGTTATGTCCCATGGGATCAATGATGCTAATTAAGCACCACTCCACATTCCATTTACAGGAGTTCAGTTAATAAAGGCAGACATACCTGCCATCAAAAAGGAGATACGATTCAATCATAATAATGACAAATCAAATGGTGTTCAGTGTTCCAAGCAGGTAGTCTAGATAGTACGTCCTACGACGGTTATTGCTGATCGATGGCTTTGCTGATGTCCATTGTTCATTCTCTTTTTATGGAATTTTTTTATTAATTAATTTTATTTTAAAATTAAGCCTCCGTGAACTTTATTTACAATTCTAAATATTTGGTTCGAGAATTTTGTTTTGACTAAACCATTGCCAGCGGTTGTAGACTTAATGGCACCTAGCCGAAGGTATTAAATTTAAAGCCTAGAGATTCAAGTTTAAGATTGTTGGGGCCCAATGGTGCGAACACTGAGCACGCATCATCTATTGTTTGAAGGGCCGTTCCAAGGGTAGGGCAGCATGGCCCTACCTCTCCTCTCTCCCGTACGAATGTTGTTGCTGCCGCCATATTTACCCCTCGAGTCTCAGACACATCTGGGGACACCGTTAATGGAGGATGGGATATGCAAACGTTCCTACTTGAAACCCCTCGGCTGTATACATGGTGTGTTTGTTCTCTTGATTAATTGTTCCCTGATTCATTGTTAAATAGCATGCAATATATGCATTATTGAAACAAAGCGTAACTTCGATCCATTTGGTTCTAATGAGAGATTGTTACAAGGGGATTGTCATTGCGAATTCTAGTCAATTGTTCACGGTAAGAATTCTTGTCCTTCGTACAAGTTTCTAAAGGAAAAAAGTCCATATAACATCTCCGAACTTTGCTTGAAAGTTCATCCAGTATTCCGAACTATAAAGCCAGACATTTGACCCCCCCCCTCCGAACTTTGCAATCCAATTCAAATAACACCCTGATACGGTTTCACATGGTGGTATTGCCCGCGTGGCGCGATGAGTGGGCGATTTTACCACGTAGGATGATACGCTGACCAAGTTTAGGTGAATGACAGGTGGGACCTACGAGAGCTTCTCCCCCAAATCGAAACAGTGAGGGAAGGAGCTACAGGGGCGGTAGCCATGGAAGCACGGCTGGTAGCTCGGCGGAGGAGAACCCCCTGTGGGCCCCACTTATCATTGACCCAACTTGGTCAACATGTCATCCTACGTGGCAAAACGACGAGTGCCCCACGGGCAATACCACCCCTGCAAAATCAGATCATAATGTTATTTGAGCCGGATTGCAAAGTTTCGGGAATGTGGCAAATATATGGTTTCATAGTTCGGGTGCTGGACAGACTTTCAAGTAAAATTTAGGGTGTTATACGGACTTCTTCCTTTTCTAAATGATAGCCTATTAGCACTATTTTTCTAGATATGTGTTCATTTTCTATTTTTTAGGACTTTTTTCACAGATCATACGGTTGAAGTTTTTGTGGATTCTTCTTGCTACCGTTTTCACTTTTTTATTTGAATCAAATCTTATACTAGTGTGTGATCAGATGTCATCTAGAAAAGTATTTATTGGCTACGCGTATCCGAAAATATCACTTTCTATTTAGAGCCTAGAAGCCAAAGTTTATTGTGATGTATTGAACATTAGCATTGCAACTGAAATAAAAATATTGTTACGTGTTTGTGATCGAACAAAGACCTCCATTTTTCTCTCGCCCTAGGATCTCCGGAATGTGAGGAACGGTTTCATCATATATTCTATATTGTCAGGATTCAGGATACTGAGAACATGGAACTCATGGGAACATGGAGCAAATACATTACTAATTAATCCGGACAAATTGATACGGTCACTATATAAACTTATAAATCAATGTTCGAAAATTTGGTAAGATGTAAGCAAGTTGTGTCCCACATTCCAGCGATAATACGGTAAGTGGGTGCTTATGTGACCTTGTAAGCAATTAGCGTGTTTTTAAATATTTATGAGTGATGTGTTTACTTTTGAGACTATCTGTACATACTTAAAATTCCATGTACTTGAAGCATATACGACCTAATAGGCATTTGGCTTGTTAATCAAGAGGTACTGTTCAAACAGGAAGCGGATAGCTAAATTCTGCGTGACAAAACTGAAGAAGAAGAAAAAAAAGGAATACACAAAAGAAATAATGTTGAGAGTGGGATTTGAACCCACGCCCTTTCGGACCAGAACCTTAATCTGGCGCCTTAGACCAACTCGGCCATCTCAACTCGATGCCATGGCCTTCTTAGCCAGTGACAGATGTAGCAAAGAGTCGAGAAGAGTCCCCACGAAAGGAGCGAATAAATTTTCTTAGCAACCGACCGTCCACCAGCAGCACCGACCATCCCCATGGAATTCAAGAGCAGCTAGCCGAGCCATCCTTCCAATCCAGACAAGACAAATGGAACAAACACGCCACTCGCTCGGGCAAGCCTAGCTCCAGATCAAGGCACACACAACTTGCACAGTTGCACGTACAGAGCTCTACATGTCATCCTACTAAATGTCTTGACTACTTTAATTGCTCACCCATGCGGCAATGCAGAACGCATATGCCTCCTTACGAGCCCCCCACCCCCCGCCCGCAACAATTTGGGATCATCTGCAACGAAGTGTTAAATGCCGAAGATCCACAGTGGCACAGCATTAAGAACGATCTCTACTATCTAATTAAAAATCGAAAGTCCAGATCAATCGTTACACTGCAGAGTACTGTTTACCTTTACAAAATATTGTTCACACAATGAACTTCTATAGTACTGCAGAGGATCCGGATCCCTTGCAATTGGCACTGGTCCCATCGCCCTAACATTCCTATGGATCATTGTGTGAACAATGATTTCTGTTTGTGTAAACAGTACTCGGTAGTAGTACGCTAGAAACATTGATATATGTACTGTAACAATTTTACTGCTTCCTTGAGGTAATGCAGCACTTGATCTAGCAACATTGATATATGTACTGTAACAATTTTACTGCTTCCTTGAGGTAATGCAGCACTTGATCTAGCGGTTCGTTTTGGATCGGATGGTGGAGAGAAGAATCTAATGCATATCACTATACTCATCTGCGTTTACCTATATTAGCAGATGATCCGCTTCCCTGCATATACGCTTTCGTCACATCTCTCCCCTGACCTGGCATTCTTGGCCCAGGTTGACTATCTCCTATGCTAGCTGCATATGCATTAGAATTACAGATGCTCAGGGTTACTTAATTAGTCGTATGCGAATTCAGAATTACATATGCTCGGATTGGTAATCTGCCCAACAAATCACATCAGTGTACATCTCTTTCAGTATTTTTAACTGATCATACGCACATCTTGCTGCCTAAGAATCGCATGTCATGGATCATGCAACATGCATGCCAGTGAGACACGGGAGATTGATGGAATGAAATCCCAATCCTTTCTCGACCAAGAAGCAAGGCGCGACGATATATAGTTCGGTGGTTCATGTCCCAACAACTTATCCGAAAGCGACAAGCAAATGGAATGCGAGAAGCATGGTATCTACTGTAAGAAAGCAATGTAGTGGACTCAAAGCACATGCCATGCCAGCGCCAACTCCAGCTTACATCAACTAATCAGAACATCAAAATCAGCAGCTCGCCAAATCGAAGCTACATGATAATCCATATGCATGATCAAGTCAAGTGCAGTTCCATTACAGGATGCAAGCACCACATGTGCAGGCGGCAGTAATGCGGGCAAGCGGCTGATGCAGAATTAAGCAAGATGCCTTTGACAGCAGCGTCGAGCTGATTATCTCTACACTGCAAACCGATGGCGCCCACAGAAGCATGACGCATTTAAGACCAGCTAGGCAGCATCACGTTGTCTTGTTTTCCGGCCGGCATGGCCTAGCTCCAGATTTTTCAGAGCTGACCGATTTAATGCACAGTACATGCATATGGCTATGTCCATCCCCATCTATGTATGGGGGGTAAGATTAATTGGCCGATTGATGATTGACTGATTAATTGGCCGATTGATGATTGACTCTAACATCTTCCACATATGCTTTCAACCTGTTTTTCTCCAAACACAATCCGATCCATGTGCTTGCTGTGCAGAAATCACACTTGCAATCATCAAAGCCCTTAGTCTCTCTGAATGGTACAACATTGCTGCATAGAGTTGTAACTTCACCTCGACTAAAGCCCAAGAATCCCGGCAAAACCACCCAAACATGAGCGACCGATGAAAGACTTGATAGTGAAGCAGCCTGAAATACAACCTAATCCTCGATGCAATGCGCGCTTCAAGACAGGTCATTGTTGTAGTACAAGAAGGAAGCTGCCAGCTTGTCATGCTTCCCAATTGCCATTCTGGTGGTCCTGGTGAATATTCCACTTTTTCAGCCACTTCATTCATGACCAAGAGACATTTGGTATGATCTCATTAATTAAGAAAATTAGAGCTCACGGGCCTTCCATTAATGTGATATTGCAATGATCTTGACCACCTGGAGCCACCATCTGGATTGCTCTTAAACATGTCACTGGTAGCTCCGCAATGCCAGTCATGACACACCTAGATAGATTACATAGGCATGGTCAAGTATTAAGTATCCAAACATTTGTTCTGAAAGATGAACTATTTGATATCCTTGACGATCCACACCATACCTTTTACAGTCCTTCAGAGTATAATAAAAAGAACTAAGAACTGACAAATCACAAGCCCTTTAACAAGACATAGAGCACGTGTCAACACATCTCAATTCTTATATTAATAAGTGAGCACCAAAGCAGTTTGCACATATGAGTTTCTCAGCCCTTACTTTCCTACTTTGTAGCTTGGAGCAAAAACATGATAAATTAGTCACCTCAGACGCTTATCTCACGTCTCTCAGCAAAGAACTTTCCAGTTGTAGCTTGTTCCTGGGGTAATAGGGCAAGCAACACTCTTTCAGTATCAGCACCTTCTTCGGCAGAAATATTTCCTTCCCACCTAGTCATGGCAGTCTTTACCCAGCCAGGGCAGAAACAGTTAACGTAGATCTTTTGGCCTTCAGGCCTATCTGAAAGCCTCCGTGCCATGAGTCGTGTATAAGCATTAACAGCGAGCTTTGAGACTGAATAGTTGGTGTACATCTGAGGTCACTCATCGGAGGACCAACAACTATCTTGCTTCACTTGTTCGAGGAATTTCATGACCATCTCATCAATCAACTCCTCAGATAAACGCTCATCATTCAATAGTTGCTCTCTTAGGCTCGCATCACCGATTCTCTGACAGGCTAGAAAACAGAAGGAGCAGACAATGTAATGATAAATGCAACTCCAATGCATATTTGGAAGGTCACGTTGGAAAAATAGGAAGCTGTCGAGGGAACTTACATTGCATCTGCCATTGACTCTACCAAGCCTTGAGCTCACATTCACCATCCGGCCATCATAAGGAGAAGGTTTCATTAATGGTATCGGCTTCAATCATCTGCTTTGTTCCAAAATAATTTGTTTCAATAACTTTCTCAGCAAACTCAACAGAGTTATCGGCTCCTGTATTGAAGTTTACACCTGCATTGTTAACCGCAGGTGGGTCAAAAGATCTTCAGGAAAACTTCGGCCAGTATAAACATCAGTCAGTATAAGTACCAATTGCTTTTTTAAGGGATTGGTTTCCTCCCTGTTTACTGTGTGCAGAACAACCTAGGATCCATATTTCATCACAATTCACATGTACGAAATTGAATAATCATTCTTACACTGCACATGCTCTAACAATTTGTTTCCTAAACTTGCTAAAAATTCAGATTTCAATGCATCGTAGGCATTTAGGCATCAGTCTTTGCCACCGTTCCATTAGATTCATTAGCTATTCAGAGACAATCAGACGAACAATGCAATGAATAGAACTGAAATAAAACGAGTAACATTAAGAACTAAAATTGCTACCCTGTATGATACTGTCTGAATTGAGCTTAGGCAGGGAAAAGGACGAGTCTCTGCAGTAAACTGAATTTTTCACACTAGAAAGGAAGCCAAGCAGTTGATCATTTGATGCGAACGAGACGCGCTAACTGGGAAAGGGGACGAGCGTGAGCTCACAAGGACATGGATTCCGCCGTGGGTCTGCGCCGCCCGGGACGCGAAGGCCTCTACCGACGCGGCTTCCGTCACTTCGAGCTGCCTCCACTCCACGCTCACGCCCGCCTCCTGCGGCGCCGCTTCCCGGAGCTTATCCACGGCGGGTTGGCCACGTGTGGCGTCGCGGGGGATGAGGACGACGTGGCGCGCGATCTCGTAGCCGATGCCGCTGTTGGCCCCCGTCACCACCTCCACGGCGCGCAATGGCGCGAGGCCGTCCCACCACCGCTGGTGGGGCTCGTAGGGGACGGCGCGGAGGAGGGTGACCTCCCGCCGCCTCTGCTCCCGCGCCGAATTTAGGCCCAGCCCATCAGACCAGAAGAGCATGCTCAATCACAGCCTACTAAAATAGGCCTTAGTGTATTCTTAATCAGGCTTTGCAAACCCTCCTCAATCCTCTCTTTCCTTAAAAAAAAATCATCTCTTCTAAAAAAAGGCAAAAACACCCCAGATATCTTACCCGACGGTGCTAATAAAGTACTAATAGGGTGTATATATTTTTATTAAACTTGAAGGATAGCGTTGCAATCTTCGAGCTGCTCGATACAACTTGGAGCACCCGCCGTGGACACCTGCACCATGAAGGAGGGAGGCATCATGTAGCCTTAGAATCGTTAAAATGGCATGAACAGATCGTATCGTTGGTGTAAACATACTGTATATATTCATCACCTCACCGTACAAGCTGGCATCTAGCTAGCTAGCTGAACGAAGCCACTGGAGTGAAGTACAGCTGATTACTCAACTGCCAGTATATGAGTTAATTAATGGGACTGTTTACGATAGAATTCGACTATTATGAAAGTTTATTTATAACCTCATTATACATGAATTACAGGAAATTATTTATGTAATTTTGATTCTTAGTCACTGCAATTATTCTTAAAAGTTTTAATAACTCATATTTTTATTATATAATTCAAAATCTCACATGTACTTTAGGATGTTTAGCAAAAATAAAGATAAAAAATAAAATTATATACCAACAAAATACGATAATATGATGAATTCGTTATGTTCTTTATAGTTACTTTGAGATGATGAGCAAAACAAAAAAAAAATAAAATTATATACCAATAAAATACGATAATGTAAGAAAAAAATAAAATCTCAAAACATTCAGGAAAAAACGAAAAAAAGTTATAATAAATTAATTAATCAAACGGACCCAATGGCTCATCGATAGGAAGAAAAAAATACAAATCTCAAAACATATCTGACGAGGAAAAAAAAACAGCTTTGACTTAAAAAAACTGTAAAAAGTTATATAACAATTCCTATTAATTAATTAGTCAAACGGCAGCGTTAGAGCAGCCGGAGGCGCAAAGCGTGGCTTCGTTGGTGCAGCCGAGGAGGCAGACGGGCAGCGGCGCCGGCGGTGACCGGCGCGTAGCAGTTGAGCAGGCACGTGGTCACCAGCGACCCGCTCCCGGTCACGCACTGCGTCAGCCCCGTCGGGTAGGCACGGCCGCTGCGGCGGGTGGTCGTCGCAGCAGGCTCGGCCGCGTCGGACGGGCGCACGGTGGCGATGACCACCAGCGCCAGCAGAAGCACCGCCGCGGCAGCTCTCATGGTGCCAGCTCGTGCCATCCTTGTTCTGCGTACGAACTTACTATTGGTTTTCGAGTTAATTAGACAGTGCGAGCGTGGAGATGCAGGTCGGTGTTGGGTTCGCTTTTTATACGCGATGGATGCATCCTCAGAAGTAAAAACTCTCTCTGGATCGAGAACCCTATCATCACTAGTAGGGAAGAAATGTACATGTGGGTATCAAGTTGAGATGGCCGAGTTGGTCTAAGGCGCCAGATTAAGGTTCTGGTCCGAAAGGGCGTGGGTTCAAATCCCACTCTCAACATAAGATTTCATTTTCAAATTTTTCCCCCTGTTTGCACGGAGGGATAATTTAGCTGGTCTATGTGGAACTAATTTTAGATAGAATTTTCCAGGTACAAATTTCTGAGCGCTTGTCATCTTTCCTTTTTTGCCGCTTCATTAATTCGAAGTGGGAGAGCCGGCGTGTAAAGCTGACGCACATACGTATGACGAGGTTCTATTTCTATACTCCTGACATTACAATAGATGGACGCAACGTACTAGTAGAACAAGACATGGGCTTAGCAGACGTCGAAGCAGCCAGGGAACTCGTTCTCGCAGCCGTTGACGCACCGCCGGCCGCTGCGTTGAATCTGCCGCGACGTGGTCGCGCACCCGGCCGGACGATGCCTCGCACGCGCGGTATCTCTCTGATGCAGCGACTGTGCACGCACTGGTCGGCCACCTCCTCGACGGCGCCCTTCGTCGCCGCTACTACCGGGCGACCGATGCCACGATCACGACGATGGCAAGCATCGGCATCGCAACAAGTCTGCCAACTTTACCGGCGGCCACTCGTAATTGCGACGTGTAGCTATATATCGGCACGAAAAATAGTTGCGATGCGCGAAAGAAAGAAAGCATCGGCATCGCAGGCGTCGGGCACGATGATGGATCTTGGATGGCAAGCATCGGCATCGCAGGCGTCGGGGCACGGGAGCTAGCCTGGCGCGAGCACCAGGGGCACCGACCGCCGGGCCTCGGGGACAGGGAGCCTCCCACGGCCGGCACGCCGCCTCGCCGCTCTGTCACGACTCCTCACCTCCCGCCACTCTGCCTCCCGACGCGACGCCTCCCTCCGCGCTCGCCTCCATGAAGCCGGGCGCAAGCAAGGGGCCGGCGGCGGGGGAGAGGGTGATGGGGGTGACGGGGGGAGGCGAGGAGGCCACGAGGAGGAGGCTACGGGGCGGGGTGGAGGCGATGGAGGCGACGGGGCGGGAGGCCACGGGGAGGCGAGGGAGGCGAGGAGGCGACCGGCGGAGGGGCGAGGCGAGGCGCGACCGGGGCTGAGGCGAGGGATCGGGGGCGAGGGGCCGACCGGGAGGGAGCGAGCGAGTGAGGCGAGGAGCCGAGGACGAGGAAGACGAGTGGGCGACCGAGGCGAGGGCGAGCGAGGGAGACAAGGTGGCGTGGGAGACGAGGGCGTGGGGCGGGGAAAAAGAGAGGGAGAGAGAGCGAGAGAACCCGGGGGAGAGAGAGGGCAGAGGGGCGTGCGTGGGGCCAGGGGCGGGGAAAGAGAGGGAGAGAGAGAAACCGGGGAGAGCCGGGAGGGGCGGGGAAAAAGAGAGCGAGAGGGAGAGAGAGCGAGAGAGAGAAGCCGGGGGAGGGGGGAGAGAGGGCCGGGGGCAGAGGGAATCAACAGGCAGGGAATCTCCCTTTCTTTCAAATCAGTTTTGATTGTAAACGGGCAAGCATAGTTTCAATCGCGAGAGAAAATGAGGATTATAAAGGAAGACAGGACAGGCAACGTTCGGATTCAGAAGCTCAACGTTCGGATTCGGAAGCCAACGTTCGGTAACTCATCGTGCCTACAAAATGACCAAGCATTCGCCGTGCCACATACAAAAATCAACTCAGTGATCTCATTTCTTCAGCATACAAAAATCAACTTTCATTTATTCATCATCCATCTACTCTCCTCGTTTCTTCAACATCCATCTACTCTCCCACATTTATTCACCGTCGATCATCCATTATGCTACCAAGGAGTCGGAGCACCAAGGAGCTCCCGAGCAATATGCTACCGAGGAGTCGGAGCACAAAAAGGACAGCAGGGGCGACTTAGTGTAAGCTCTCGCCGCCGCTCCCCTAGTCCTCCTCCGGCTCCGACTCTCGTTGATCCTCGCCAGTTCTCACTAAGCATAGGAGACTACGGCATAGATGACCGTCATATGGATGGTACGGAGGGCTACGAGGAGTACCAAGGCGGTCCGGAGCCAATGTGGGCTCCAGAGTTCTCTCCCACGTCCACAGACGGCAACATTGGCGGGTCTGTACGAAGGACGAATTGCTAGAAGCACAAGACCTGGAGCTAGGAAATCCAAGACGGTCAAACGGTAGATATCACAACTTGTAATTATTGCTAAGCTAAATTATCTGCTCGTACAGCTGCAGGGACAGTGCACTTGAACCAGCACTACAAAGCATACTTACGCAAGATCGGGGCGCAGAGCCGAGGGGGAGGAGTACAAACGCAGCTAAACTTTGAGGCCGATGGCTCTGTAAGTACTTGGGTATACAACCCGCTTTCTGTCCGTGAGAAAATTGCTAGATATATTATTGCAGAAGATCAACCGATTAGGATGGGTGAAAGTCGCGCGTTCGAAAGAATGATCCAACGTGGCTTTTGCCCACAGTACCAACATGTTAGTAGGAGAACCACTACATCTGATATTTTACAGATATATCATAAGAAACTAGCAGAGCTAAAAGAACTATTCCTACAAGTTCGGTTCTCTTTTGCTATAACTTCGGACATCTGGACATCATCACACCAGATAAGTGCATACCTTAGTGTTGTAGCCCATTATTTAGATGACAATTACAAGCTAAACAAGAGAGTCATAAGGTTTAAGGTAATTAACGAATCACACACGGGAGAGGCCATTGCCGAGCGTATACTATGCGTACTTGATGATTTTAAGATAGACAATAAGATTGCTTCTATAACTCTTGATAACGCATCAGCGAACACTACTGCTATGAACATCCTCACCCCAAGATTGTAGACGTATATTGGTGGTTATTTTCTCCACCAGAGATGTGTATGTCATATCTTGAACCTTGTTGTTCAAGATGGTATGCAAGCGATTGGCGGATTTTTGAACAGTGCCCGCGACGCCGTTCGCTACCTCACAAATTCCCCACAAGTGGCAATTTGGTTCGCGGAGTACTGCGCGACCAATGAGAAGGAGCCAAGAAAATTCAGCTTTGACATGAAGGTGATGTGGAACTCGACCTATATCATGTTAAAGAAGTTACAAGGGTATGAACATGTTATATCCGTATTTGTCAATGCTAACTCTCAAGATAATGAATTAGTAGTAGTTACTAATTCAGATTGGCAGATTGCTAGTCATTTTTGAGAGTTTTTAAAATATTTTTATAAAGCAACAAAGATGTTATCTGGTGTTTATTACCCTACCTCTCCCTTAGTTATATAATTTATTTGGTTAATTGCAGGTAAGATTGCCAAATCTAAGAAGGATCCCCTTTTAGGTCATGCTGTCGCACTAATGGAGGAAAAAATTATTAAATATTTCGGTTTTATTTCACACGTGTATTGCTTTGCTACCATTTTCGATCCTACGAAAAAGTTATCAGGTTTGCAGATCGGTATGGAGGGAATAGGTGAATGCCTCGGTCTTGATTACTCGAAAGCTTTTGCACATGTCAAAGAGGAGCTTTTTCATATTTTCCGCATGTATCATGACAAATTCGGTAGTAGCGTGAGATCAGAGGCCTCACAGCAGACGCAACAAGAAAAGAAAAGCTTGACATCTCACTTGTGGAAGAAACTAAAGGGCAAGTCCAGTTCTTCGTCCACTCAATCTCAGGCAACCCCCTTGTGGAATTCTGTCTCAGAACTAAACCACTACCTGGAGCATGATTTTGCAAACATCGATCCTGATCTTTCCAGTGGAAAGATAGACTTACTCGAGTGGTGGAAGAACAACAAGTGGATATCTCCTGTGTTGTCACATTTCGCACGGATGTTCTGCTGGTGCCGGTGTCTACTGTCTCTTCAGAAGCAATGTTCAGCATGGCAGGGAGAATAATTGAAGAAAGAAGATCATCACTCACGCCTAGGATGGTGGAGGCAATCACATGCGCCAAGGACTGTGAATTGGCTAAAGAGCGGCAACAACATCAACTGGAGGATCTTGAGATCGTGCAGGCGTACGCTGACCTCAAAGGCATGAACGATCTCGACATTAATGAGTAACTAGTATGTACGTATGTTGTTACTGTACTCTTTTCCTTACTCGGGGAACCCCACTCTGGGGCGTAAGATTTTTAACGAGGCAGTAACATTTGTATCTGTAAATATTTTTTTTAATTTTCCCAAAATATTTACGTGCCCATGTTTTTACCAATTAATTGAATTTTAACTAGTTTTTAATGAGACGAGTACAAGAGGAATGAAGATGGTGGTCACCGCCGCCATCGCCGCTTCGCCGTCTATAGTTATTTCGGGCTGGGCTTGGGTTGGCACGGCACGACCCCAGCACGACGGGCTTTGGGCCATACCCGGGCCTTGCCGGAGGCGAGGTGGGCCGGCATGGCACGGCACGGCGGGGTGACCAGGCCGAGCCGACACGACACGACAAGGCCCGAAGCACGGTGGGCACGGGCCGGGCCAACCCGGCCCGGCCCAATGCCCATCTCTACTCCTAGATGATCTTGGAGCCGACATAACATAGGACTAAAATCGACGGATCAGGCCCACGGCAAGCTCATCCAACGGTCGAATTCAGCACACCGACTATTCGTCAATGCCAACCTACGAACGCTAAGAAGCTAAACCAAGCACACGACGATTCAGGTTGCTCGCAATATGAGATAGTTATAGCTTACCATTGCTTCCAGACAATATGCATCTACTGGTTATCCAAACCCTATACAGATCCGGAGTGTGACTGCGCTCTGCAGTAACACCTGCAGAAACAACACATGTATTGTAGTAATTTTGTTTGTTTTTTGGGTGTTGTGGCTCTCAATCTAGGCCGTTTATTTTGGATCGTACGAGAAATCATGCTCTAATGCATGTTACTGTACTCCTCTACACTCCTCTGTATTAGCCTGTGCTAATGCAAATGATCCATTTCCCTCGCTGTGTACCCTATGAGCTACCTAAAGATCCATCGTTATCCTTTCCAGTAATGGAGGCGGAATCAAGAGTTTTTGACTCATTCAACATCTTTTTATTTGGTTTTGCACATCTAGCCCCACTATTAGTAAAAAAAAATGATGTAGCGATATGTTAGGCAGGCGGTACGTATCCCTTGCAACGCTCTAGGACCGTGATTGCAGCATATCGTGCACGGGGAGCGCCGGAGGCGTCTTGCCGCACACGAGGAGTGAAAAAGCATGCCTGCCGCACACGGGTCCATGGTTGGTGGCATGGGTGCCTACCACCCTTCCAAAGCGCGGCAGGGAGAGTCCTCGCAGAGATAGTGGGGACCGGAAACAAAAAAACCGACTGGTTTTCCCGGTTTAGCAAATTCAAATTCCAGATTTCGAATTTCGGCTTATTTTTAAGAAAATTCAAACGAATTTCATCCGGATTTTTTCGTAGAAATCCGTGAATCGATCGATTCGCTTTAGGCCAATGACCGAATGTGTCCTATTCTGGGTTTTTTTAACCCTAGTCCCGACCACTTTTACTACTGTGGGCTACAGTGTGCATCACTATTTACTACACCGTGTGCCATTATTGACTGCATTCCATTATTTACACCTCTGATGCTACATTGTGGGAGGTAGTTGCCGACCGGGACCGCGACAGCCGCATCCAGCGGTTCGGATCCGCGGCAGGCAACATCCTGTGGTCTGGATTGGTGGCAGGCACATGCAGCGGTCCGGATGTACGGTAGGATGCATCCACAGTTCGGGAATGCGGTAGGGGGCACGTGACGCCTGTCTAACCTATCTTGGTGATATTTTTATCATTTCTAACCCGATAGGGCTACATGTGCAAAACCGGATGAAACAAGCGGCCAAACGTGCCAAAAACTCGTGGAACCAATGGTTTCTTGTTAAAGAGGGAGGGGAGGTCTATATGATTTTTTTACTGTATCCCACTCTATATTGTTTTTTAGTATTATCTAAAATAAAAAATAATATAAAGTAAAATAATTCAATCCTTTTTTTTTATTTTAATAAATATCCTTCTTTAGGTAATAACTAGGTAACAGAAATCCAAACTTACGAAGCTTCCTTGTGTCTCGAACCTTACACAGAACAGATAGAAGATTCCTGCCAATGCGTTACACTCAACAACTATGTACTCGTGTGATTATGCATTCGATTCCTTAAATAAACTATTTTGGGTTAGGTTGTTGCATCGCGTTCTATAGCACTGCATTCACAAGTAGGAGCAATGATGCTGAAGCTTCACATGGCGTTTGCTTCAGGAAGCAGAAAAGGGGCGGGGGGCAAAAAAAAAGAGAGGAAGCAGAGGACAGCAGCCTTCAATTATCGGATGGGCCCACACCTCGTACCAAAAGGGATCACCGCCGCCCCGTGCCGATCCAACGGCGCCGCGCTGGAGGGGCAGTTTGGTAATTTGACTGCAGAAAATATCTTGCACACTTGCGACGGGGGAGGAGATGGTCGGTGCGTCGTGCGTGTCAGGACGATGCTGGCCAAGATCTGGCAGTGGGGCGTGAGATCCAAGGTGCCTAGGGAACCAACAAAGCTGACTTTTTTAAAAAAACAGTACGGGGATTGGATCATCCGCAGTCCGTGTGGAGGATCTACTGTATATAACATTAGGAGTAATATTGTTGTTTGATAAAAATTAAGGATCAAGATCGATAACTACAACGTTATCATAAGCCATAAGCATAAATAATTTAATTATTCATAGAAAATCCTTTATATAACTTATACATGAATATATATATATATATATATTTATCCATAAAAAAAATTTATCAACTTAATAGATAAAAAGAGAAGACAGTAGATAATAGACTCACCATCAGCACTAAGCAACCCTTATTTTATAATAGCAAAAATTACTCGTGCTACCAGCAGCGGCATGCGACTGGTGATGGCAGAATGGCTCACGGACACAGATGAGCGAGGATATTTTTCCTCTTGCAGTGGTAGTACTAGCATTTGTTTAGCAAAGAGGCGGTGAATAAAGAAATATACTAATTGGCAAGAAACAGACGTGGCCCACCTGCTCACCCGACGGCAACTCGAGGCGGTTGGTGGAGTATATTTGCGGTGGTCGAGGTGGTCAGCACCGCATTGCCGCCTACTCCTCACCAGCCTGAAGAAAAGGCAGAGGCAGAGGCAGAGGCAGAGCCAGAGCCCCATCTCCTCTCCCTTCAGTTCGTCCGGTTCATCCATTCCCCTATCTAATAACAATACTGGAGGCAGAGGCAGAGGCAGAGGCAGAGAAATACATAGAGGCAGCCCGATTTTATCTTTCACATACACAAGCAGCAGGGTTGATTCAACCTTTGGAGGATGCCTACGGGAGCGATGAAGAGGCTGTTTGTTGAGTCCTCCTCCGGCCGCGGCGGCGGCAGGGAGGCGGAGCCGGCCGCGGCGGTGCTCTGCGCACCTAGACCGCGAAGGGTCCAGGTCCACCCTTGCAGCGCCGACCTCATCCTTGGCCCTCCTCCCTTCCTCTCCAACTCCAACAACAGCAACAGCAAAAAGGTACTATGTCCAATCTGAAACAATAGTCCTCTTTTTCCTAGTTCCTAGTTCCTACCCCTGAAGGGGAAAAAATCATCTTTCTTTGTTGTTACAAATTCTTCCTTTTTGTAAAACTATGTTATTTCGCCCCTTTTACGAGTATATAAATTATATTCATCTTCTCTTACAAAAATCTGTTCTTTCGTTGTTGCAGCAAAAAGAAGGAAAGGGCAAGACGCGGGAGAGGCAGGCGGACGGCGAGGAAGACGGGGGCTGGGCGCTGTTCGGCGGGTCGCCGCCGGCGCGCGCGGACAACCCGCTCGTCAACGATCCTCACTTCCTGCTCAACCAGCGCCACCGCGCCGCCGTCCCGGACTCACCGTCCGATCTCGCGATTTTTGACCACCATAGCCGCAACTACAGCCACCGCCCCACCTATAGCAGCAGCAGTTTTGCCCCGTCGTTCGCGCCGGCGGTGAGGATCCAGGGGTTCGACGTCGACGCCTGCCGGAGCTCTCACAGCAGCGGCAGCGGCCGCGTGCTGTCGGCCCGCGCGTGACTTGCCGACGCCGGCGGCCGAGCCGCCTACCCGAAGGGAGAAACCTCACAATCTTGTACAGTTTTCGTCGGCCGTGTACGTACGTCTAGTGTATTTCTACCCTACGTGTGTTCCTTTGTGGTATATACGGTTTTGTTAACAGCAGATCAGATGGATAGGGAGATCTAAGACTAGGTTAAGAGTAGATTGATCATCGTCGATACACAGAGGAGGAAAATCAATTTGGACAGGATTTTTACTTTTTTTTCTCTCACTAGTTTCCTCTCCCTTGTGTTGTGTTGTACACTTGCAAATCATCGCGTGTTCGCCCGGCCGAGTCAGGTGTTCTGTAGATATCATCAGCGTTGATTTTGTTGAAGAGTCCCGGGTGAACAAAAAAGGGCTTCTACTTCTGCTTGAGCCGTCATCACACTGCCATGTAACCATGGTTGTACTGTAAAAAAAAAACAAATTATGTACATAACATGCTATGGAGCTGTACCATGTAATCGAATTACATCAATTTGATCCACAGTAATTTGTTCCTTTGTTGGATCCTGCCTTCCTTACGTTCTGAGGGAAGAAAGAGAACCCTTTCTCGTTCTTGCCAATTGTTGTCTGATTGATCGATCAAGTTGGCTGATTCTTCCCACAGAAATATAGTGGGATTGCCGGCTGTTGAGCAGAAGGAATCCAAATCCATCAGTCGTTCCATTGCAATTTCCCCCCCAACACCCTTGACAGAGGCGACTTCTGAGATGAGTTGCTTGCCGAGATGGTAGTAAGTGGGAGACGAGCCCTGGTCGGCCAGACCGAGCCAAAATGGAAGCCAAGCCCAGCATCCCCAGGCCGCGCTGCTGACAAGTTAGTCTTAAATGGCTGTTTCGCGACGCAATAGGCAAAAAATGAGTGATAGGTTTAAATGGTTGTTTTCGAACATAGTAGCAAAAATTGCCTCGTGTGAATGAATTAATAAAAATAACACATCTTACAATGCCACATGACGGCCGGCCTGCCACGCACTCACCGGGCGACGGGTGACATGGGCTTGCCGTGGGGGCGCGGCGGCCGGCTTCCGCCGAATGAGAAGCCATCAATCGTGGTGGGGGCACGATAAACCTGTTAATGGGTATTTTGAGCACAATAAGGTGTTTTTTGGCTATTTCAGCAAAAGAAACACGCTGAATGAGCCAAAAACTCTCGATTGACCGGCTCAGCGGGAGGAAAGAGCAGCGTGGCGGCCTCGCCTGTCGCGTCGACCCGACGGGGGAGTGCGACCAGCACGCAACCACGTAGCCGCCCCTTGCTGTCGTCGTCGTTGTCGTCGTCGTCGGCGCCGCACACGTAAGAAACGAAACCAACCGTCTTGCCTTCTCCCCGCCCCCGCTATAATTCACTGTGGTCACGTTTTAAAACGCAACGAAAACCCAAGCTGCGTGCCACCCACCAGTCGCCGATGGGATGGGAGCTCGTGCCCGAGCCGGCCGGCAAGGCTGGCTGACGTGGCAGCTAATTAACGACAACCAAGTCCAGCAACAAGTCGCCTTGTTCTTGTTGTTTTAACATGTCGTTAAAACAACAATTTATTTTCTATCCTCTGCTTGGATTTTCCAAAGCGTCTGCTTCGTTCTATTAGGAGCTTTACTCCCTCAGTTTCACAGTAGAGTAAGACCATTTTCTTATGAGCTCCCCTTTCGTATCGCAAGCCCGATAAAGAAATCAAGAGTATAGCTATTGCAAAAAAAAAATTCGCTCTCCGCGTTTGAAATTTCTTTAGGCTTGTTTCAATTGGAGGATTCCTAAAATAATGTCAGAGGATTTGTATTGATTCCTGTGAAATTATGTGATGCAGAGGCACGGGATAATTAAGGGAAAATCGCCTGGTTAGCTTTATTTTCAGCTTATAAAGCCCTACCATGAATATGGAGGACAAACAAACCCAGATCTTCTCTTGATCATTTGTACACCCAAATCCTAATCAGTGATAACTAGTACTAAATTGTTTTTGTAAGAGCATGTATAATAGTAGAGACGACGGTTGTCTACATACTTCTTCATGTCATCTAGAGATAAGATTAAAGACAACTTCTACAATGGTTTATCTCTTAAGCTTGTTTCTATAGGTCTCACGATCTTTTAATTATTGCATAAAAATAATATCTGCTATAGACAACTCATATAATAGTATTTTGTACTGTCTACTATATCATCTCTTTAAGAGATAACTAAACTCTCTTTTCTCGTTCTCTCTCCGATATCAGAAAGAAAAAAAATCTTACACGACAAAACTTACAGGGAAAAAAAATCCGACATTGCATAATCGTACATACATCATTGTACGTGCCTGTGGTTTGAGACGTCAACAGCTACGACGATTCCTCTCAACAGCTACGACGATTCCTCGGAGTTTGATCACACTACCGTGGGCTTTGACTAATTTTGCCGCGGGCGATTGAAAACTGAGTTTGTGCTCGCCTGCACTCTTTGACTCTGTGTTGTCCCACTATCTGTCCTTGTGGATGCACTCCCTATTTCCGTAGTCCCGGGTTCTTATCGCAATTATCTTCCTTTCTTTTTCTCTCCCATTTCTGAATTTTCTATTAGGCAGACCAGAGACGAGGATTTTCCGAGCAGATAGGTTATGCATCACAATTAAGTGTGGCAGCGACTGCTAAAAATGATTGACGCTATTTGCCAACTAAACAGTAGTAGGATAAATGATTTTTGTTGAGAGGACCAGTGCAGACACATACCAATTTTGGCTCGCAATGTTATTAGACTAATTTATACTGTTAGTGTTTCCACTAGTCTAAAACTAGTACATCGGCATATAATGTTATTTAGACTATCAACTAAGTAACTTAACTTGCTTGTATACGATATCACTTCTTTTTTTACACGGTTAATCTGAAGTTTAAAGCTGTAAAAGGTAAAGCTGAAAATTCAAATAAGATTACCCCCCAAGATTTCGACTTTGAAATGTTCCTGGCGTTCTCATCAATCATCATCCACATACCTACTTTCCTCGTCATCGTTGTCTAAGCATTGAACTACTGCCTATATCATATGAGCAATTAGTTGGAAGCAATACGTTATCAATACTCCTGTTTACATGTTAGAACCTGGGATAATCTCGCTCAAATCTTGACCTTTACCTGCTTATAGGTAAAGAACAAGCTGGATAAATTGTGTTCACTAAACTGACTTTGGAACCTTGCATGCATGGAGCTACCTGCTTATATACAGGAGCACGCACAGTAATAGGATACCCACAGCATGCAAATAATCAGGGCAGAACTCGGCCTCGGGCCTAGTGATAAAATCTCACAAGAAGGTGGCCAAAAATGCCATAGGAAATCGAAGTTGGGCTAAAATTGCATGTGTCGGCCCGAGGCCTGCCCCACGCCTATGCCTCTGCAAATAATGGCAAAACAAAATCGCAATATAGCTACAAACTCTCTGCATATCTATATATGGCATGGAGAATTTCGTCTAGGAGTAGTCAAATATAGTCAAACACAGCTCATATGGTATGCTTTCCATCACCTTTAGCGTTCGTGCTTGCGATTTTGTAATAACAAAAATCCCCAACATGGAATCTGGGATTTTAAAAACTTTTTAATGCACGTTGGGCTATTTGAATTTTCAGGGAATTATTTGGATTTTTTTTTTCGTATTTTGAATTTATCAAAATCAATTAATAAAATGTAGATAAGTTAAAGTCAAGAGAACTTGAAATTAAAATTAATTTCAATTTGAATCACCGAATCAACTATTTGAATTTGAAATAAAAAGAAATAGAACGAGAATTTAAAAACCTCCTATTTAGTTTGGGCCAAAACTCCAGCCGGCCCAGTCGCTCGGCCTGCCCGCACTGCCCCTGGCCCAGAAACGCCTCGGTCTCCTTCCTCTTCCTTGCCCGTGTTGCTCCCAACCACACCACGCTTGGCCGTGCACGCGGCCAACCACCCTGCTGACCATTGTCGCTTCGGCCGCATTCTAGCTCGTCCTCGTCACGTCCGCGTCGTCACCAACCACCCTGCTGACCATTGTCGCTTCGGCCGCATTCTAGCTCGTCCTCGTCACGTCCGCGTCGTCGCCAACCGCTCTCGATGAGACGTCATCTGCCCACGTCATCCACAGCTCGCCCTGCCGTCGGTCGCATCCATTGCAAGCGCCAATCACAGCAGCCCTTGACCAGCGTGAGTTCCTCCCTCTATTTAAGCCACACATTGAGCTCACCTCGCAGCCCGCATCCTTCTTCCCTCCTCCATTTCACACCAGAGAACAAGAAGAGCACTTGGAGAACCGTGAGCTCTATTTCAATCGCCGCCCTCCTCGCCAGGCTATTATGGCCACTTAGAATCGTTGCCAACACCATCATCTCCTTCCGCTCCGACGCCCGAGCCACTGCACCGCCCGTTCTCACAGCCATGCCTCCTCTTTGGTGAGTTTTGACCTTGGCACCCATGCCCTTTCACGCCGCCTAGGCCCCGCCTCTATCTCACGCTCACCTTCTTCACTCCCTCCCTAGAACAGCTTAGAGCACTGCCATCTTCTTCCTCGGTGCCATCGACCCCAAGCCACGCCGCCTTCCTTCTCTACCACCCGACCTCGCCCTCTATCTCTACGGGATTAGCATCGTTGCCCTCACCACCGATGTCCTTGGGGTCACCGAGGACATGTGAACCCATTTTGGGGCTCTCGGGTCACCCCCGAGGTTCGGCTCGCCAGCGTTGAGCTTGACCCGAGCGCATCCAGGGCAACCTCCCCTGTTCTGACATGATTTTTTTTGGGGGGGGGGGCATTGTAGCTACGTCATTAAGGTTTAATGACATCATTAGGGAGTATATTAATTAACTGTTAATGTTAATATGACAAGTGAGCCCGACATGATTAGAAAAGTATAATTAAAACCTAAATTAGGTTCTGAGTTTATGACATGCGAGCCCCACTCTTTTAAATATAATGTGCAGAACCAATCTGTAGACCTACACAGCTGACATGTGGGCCCTCAACCCTGCATTGTTCCCATGGACCGAGTTCACATGGACCATGGCCCCACCTGTCAGTGACTAATGAATTTCCTATAGAGAAATAATTAAATTAGAAAATAAAAACCCTAGTAGCCCCACTTTTCAGCGACGATACCAATTTCTAATTAGAACAGAAATTAAAATACCTTGGGCCACCTGTCAGTCATAGTAAGGATTTCTAATTGAAAAATAAATCACAAAATAAAATAAAAATCTGGTGGGCCCCAACTGTCAATGAGAGATACCCTATCTCCTCTTTTACTTTTAGGATTTTTCATGAATTTAAAACTTCGGAGAGCTCATTCTCTCTCATTTTAAATCCAAATTCAACGATTTTTATCTCTGAATTCAAAATCTACCTAATTTGAGTTTAGGAGTTTGTTTAAATTTTTACATGCAATTTGAATTCAGTCAGATTTATTCGGATTTGGTTATTTTCGCTAAATAGATCTCGAAGCTCCAAAAGAGCAGCAGATCAAGCACGAACAAGACTAGAAAGGCGAGTCAACACTTTGATCATATTGCTCCTACTTTTAAATTTAAATTATAAAATTTTATGTTATACATTTATTGTAATTACGCTATCAATAGCTTTTAGCTAATGCCTTCATGCTAATCGAGCTAGTAAATTCCATTCCTTGATCTTGGACACTAGCCTTTGTAACCCTAGGGATAATGGTAACACTTAATTAGATACTAAGTCTGAATCTAAGTGTCATGCTTAGTCTTGCTTAGATACATTGACATGTGAGCCTTAAATTGCCCTGACATCACTGAAACTTGGATGGAAATGGTTGGCATGTTGAAATTAGAGGATAATTTCCAAACAAAACTCAAATACTTCTTTAAACTTAGGTGAATGGTAAGTGTGACGGGTGTGGATGGAGCAAGAGAATTTGTAATGTGGTAGTCCCGTCCAAGTCAATTAAGGAACACATCTTGTGATGACCTCCCGAACACTAACAGTGCAACCACAAGTCTATAATGGGTATAACCTAGTTGATTACTTTGGCAAACCTTAGCATCTATGTTACCGGTTGGGGAGAAAGTGGTGTTTGATCCAATTGTTGGGGCGCAAGTGGTGTTTGATCCACTTTAGGAAGTGTCGAGGGAGAGACTCCATATGTTAGAGGGACATCGTTGTTCCTTGGGAGTACGGAGGATAATTTTTTACTCAACAAGGGTTCCTTGTCGGGGACGTGGGGTACAACCCTACGGGCAGGTAAATGTTAGGGGGGGAGTATTGGAAACACCTTATGATGATTTTCTTATTTGCGTGTCTACAGTGGCATGTTGATATCACAAGATGATCATCTCTTGTGGGTAAAATTATACAACCCCTGAAGAGTGAAAACTATCTAGACAGTCATGCCACGGTCATGGGTGATGCACGGGAACTTGCTTAGTTAGTCTCTGATTTATACAAACCATTTGTGGGTGGGATAAAATTTTCAGATGGATGGAACCCTGAATTTGGTCCTGGGTGGATGGAACGCAGTGGATATTATTGGGTAGATGGAACCCTAAAAACTGATATAGCATATGGTGGCTGGAACCAATGAAATCCTTACAACCAAAATTTCGTCGGTTACCGCCAGCAACCGGTGTTACCGGCGGTAGCCAGTAGAAATTTAAACCGTCGGCGAAATTTCGTTTTGATAAAACTTGTTCAAAAAAATTCGAAGTTGTATGAATTATGTTCGAATTTGATTTTTTTAAAATCAATTTTTTTTCACTGGCTGGAACCATGCTATGCGCAGGTGGATGGAACCTTGCCAGTATTATACAACAATTACTCAATTCCATTAAAACTTGTTTAGTTAAAATGCTAGGTCTCAGGTATTGCATACTACTTAATCTATTTCAATTGTGGCTTTAGGCAAATAAAAGAATCTCAAGCTTTCCTTTGATCAGCCTTGCATCTATTATAATTGCATTACGTGTGTTGGCTCGCGGAGTACGGTTGTGTACTCACACTTGCTCATCATAAATAAACTCAAAGGCATTTGACCAAGACTCCTATGCCTATTTCGCCACGTTCGAACCAGGGGAAGACGATGGCAGGATGTAGGCCGGGACCCCCAGTCGTTTGCCTGGGGGCGGTACTGATGGATCCACCTTTTGTTCTCTGCTTTTGCATCTATCTCTGATTTCTATGTTAAACTCCATGTTATGTATTTGGACTATCCGGCCAACACCGTAAGGCAATGACCGTATAGTCTATTTAAATGACATGTAGTATTGGTTATGGTACGATCATATGCGACGTATGTGTATGATCCAGCAATATACATATACGTACTATCATACTATCTACTGATTTAAAAAATAGTATAGTATACGAATATGATTCCAAACAATAAATCCGGCCCCGACACATTCCCCCTAAACTAGTACTATGCTTATAATTGCCGCGTGAAAAGGAAGAGCAAATTAACTAAAGCGAAAATGAAATGGAATTGCTTCGAAAAGGAGGAAAGAACAAAGCAAGTGACCAGCACCACTTGTAAAAGACAAGACACGCGTCCTTTGGAATTCCCCTACCACTTGCAGCATATTTCCAGTGGGGCCACCGTATGTACTAGTAGTATATAATTCCCTAGTGTGGTGACACTGACAACGACTTCGATGTACAACAAGCATATCAAACGAGAGGTTGCTCAAATATTTTTCTCGAGGGAGTTCGGCCATAATTTACATGGTCTGAACGTCCGAGGTCGTCTGTGGAAAGCCAATATTATTATTTGTGGAGAAAAAAGAAAGAAAAGTAACTTAGTTTTGTAACGTAACATCTTCTATACGTCTACGGGTCTATCGAATCCTTTGAGTACTTAGTGCACGCAAACTTTGGATAGATGCAGTGGAGACCAATGATAGAACTGAGCGTGAGAAGTGGCCTTGTTTTCGAGGATGGACCGGGAATTTATACTTCCCAAATAAGGCCTCAGCTGGCCGCACTTGAGTATTGCTCCTATAGGTTAAGGGAAAAAGGTCGGTAATCAGTGTCATTTTAAAGTGTGTTTAGTTGCTTGTGCTAAGTGGTATATGTATGTGTTGATTTAAGAAAAAGACATCCATATGTTTGGTTCCTTGAATGGAACCATCCAATCCCAGATGATAAGATACAAATTTATGGAATATTTTATCTATATGCTGAACCATCACATTCACCTAAAATAGTAGAATCATATGGTACAAGACCATCAAATCACATTTAACTCCATTCCACCAACCAAACACACCCTTATAAGAACCAACTCTTGCGTGTGGTCAACAAAAAAAAGGGAAAGTGTGTTAAGATTGTTGAGGAATAATCGCTGGCTAGTCCAGTCCAATCGTTCACCTCGTAGACATGTGTAGAATTTCACATAATAATATAAGAATAAATAGTAAATTAAACACACAAAGAGACAATAGTGTAAGGGGTATTCTTTCTTCTTTATTCCTTCATCAACCGATCAGTCTTTTACAATTACTAGTACTCTCTATTTATAGTCTACAGACTCTGCTAGGGTTTTGAATGAGATGCCCACCCATGGACCGGTTGTTGGGTCAAACCCATGGTTTCCCAACACTCCCCTTTAGGCACTCATCCTCACATGTTCATGTCTCGTCAAAACTCAACAAAAACCCAGTGAGAAAAATTTAGAGAAATAGTAAATGATACATGTTCTTGCCGCGTTGCACGAATTGCCTCATTAAAAATCTTAGCTGGGAAACTTCAGGAAAACTCGTCAAGGGAAAAAGAGTACAAGTCACCCAATTTCATTTAATCTCTAGGATTTATTCTTTAAGTACTCGATCTTCATAATCAAGTTTCAATAATGAGTTCGTGAAGATCCCCCCTAAATTCTGCACTTCTCTAAGTCTCACCATTCCAATTCCACGTATGCATCTTTCAAAGCTAGACGCTAGAAATGACTTAGTGAATAAATCTGCAAGATTTTCACATGACTTAGTATGTAGTACTTTAATTTTGTCCATCTTTTGCAATTCATGATCATAGAATAACTTGAGGTTGATATGCTTTGTGAGATGACTCTTCACATATCCCATCTGCACTTATACAACAAAAGCTGCATTATATTCATAGATAATAGTGGGGGTTTGGGCGGTATTCAATCCACACGATTGCTGGATGTAGTGAATCATCCGTCAAAGCCTAGAACATTCTCGTGAGGCCTCGTACAATGCTATGATTTCTGAGTGGTCAATCGAAGTCGATATAAGACTTTGCTTAGACGATTTCCATAAAATTATAGTTCCGCCACATAGGAATACATAGCCTGTTTGCAACTTGGTTGTATGCGGGTCCGACAGGTACCTGGCATCTGTATAGCCATTCAAAGACATGTCTTGATTTTTTTTCTATATAACATACCAATGTCTTTGCTTCCTTAGAAGTATCAAAAAATGTCCTTCATTCTCTGTCAATACCTTTTGGTAGGTTCTGCACTATACCTTATTAGTAGGTTTACAACAAATGCAATATTCGGTCTAGTACAGTTTGCTAAATGCATGAGTGCTCCTACTACACTCAAGTACGGGAATTCTGATCCTAGGACTTCCCCCCTTCTTCTCTAGGTCTATACGGATTCTTGTCTTGATGCAAAGATCTACCGACCATTGGCACTTTTGAAGGGTATGACTTTTCAGAGCCAAACCTTTCTAACACCTTCAGGGGCATGCTCAAGCTACAAGCCTAGGCAGTATTTAGTTTTACCAAAATCTTTCATTTCGAATTCCGACTCCGGGTAAGAATTTACTTTCTTAATACCTTCTAGAGTTCCAATGATGTTTAGATCATTTACATACACTGAGATTATACAAAATCCATCCTGGGATCGTCGTATAAATACACAGGTACAATTCTCATTGTTCGTGTAGCCTTTCTTGTATAGAAAGTTGCTCAAGCGATTATACCACATCCTGCCTAATTGTTTAAGTCCGTACAGTGACTTTCTGAGTTTCACACTGTACATATTTCTATTTGCTTTGTCTTGGTTCGGGACAGGGATACATTCAGGTACCTTCATATAAATTTATGAATCCAAATTTCCATAAAAGTATGCAGTTAGCACATCCATCAATTTCATTTCTAAATTCAAGTTTATTGTCATTAAGATTAAATATCTAAAGGTAGTTCCGCCCATGACCGGAAATAGATTTCTTCATAATCAACTCCTGGACGTTGAGTGAAACCTTGTGCAGCGAGCCTTGCTTACAACTTCACTATTTTCATTTCTCTTTTGAACAAATACCCACTTATGCTCTACGGGGTGCACATAGGGAGGCGTGTGGCTTACAGGCCTAAACACATCTCTTTTATTTAGTGACAATAATTTTATTTCTATTGCTTTCTTTCAATTATCTCTATCTGATCTTTTCTTACATTAAGCAAGCGATGCAGGCTCTGGATCAAGATCGATGATTATGATAATTTTCTTTGCAAAATAAATATCGACATTGGCTATTGTCTTATTCATAGATATTCTCGTGGTCATAAAGTTTGTACCTATTTCTTCATATGACGACTCTTCTAATGTTTCTAGTTGCATACTGCTGCTTCCAATTACGGGGGCAAGTCCCGTTAGTTTTCCAGCTTCGATGTGTGCGCACACATCCATACTGGTATGTCCTTCCGTGGGAATGTTCAAATCTGGTATGCCTTCCTGAAGATTCCATACTGGTGTCAGGTCTCAACTGGCTCCCCTTCTGGTTCTGGGGAACTTGGGTGATCGGCTATGTCAAGTTCTTCTTATTCTTTTTCACCAGGCGTCCTCGGTTACTTGGGATTCAAGGGGCCAGAATTCACGTCCTTTTCTGAGGCCTAAGGACAGGATTAGGGATACCTTCATCAGTATTTCAACTCTCTCCGGTGCATTACGTGCATACACATGCGACTTGATCACGCTCTTCAAATCACTAAAGTGGTCAAGCAGTTGATTCGTTAATGCTTGCAAATCAATTATCTTCTGGATTTCAATTATCTTTTGAACTTCTCTTGTATTCTGGACTTCAATTGCCTTCAAGACTTCAGTTATCTCATGTACTTCTCTATTTACTTCACTAGTGCGTAGATCATGTGCATGGATTCTAGTGGCGCAGAGCCCGTGCGAGGGTGGTGCACATGCGGCGTAGCAGGTCGGAGCGGGGCCAACGGCGCATGCCGACGCGCGTATGGAGGGTCGACGGCCGAGCGGCGGCCATGGCGATTCGGCATTCGGTGCAACCGAGCGCGCGCGCGCGAGAGGAGCCGTCTTGAGGCGGTGCCGATTTCGTGGGGCACGACATGGTGGTGGCGCGACTTGAATCTGCGACTCGGTAAAGCGCGCGTAGTGTGGCTTCGGGCCGATGGCCACGAGAGTTTTGTTCTTTTCCAGTTCATGCAAGAATTGTGCAATCATCATCTGCTCTTTTGAAGTAATCTACTGATCAACTTGGTCGACGACTTCAAGTTGACTCGCGATAGATTACAATATATTTGCAATCTACAATCTACAGTGCAATTATCATATGTTCTTTCATGCAACCCACCGATCGGTTTGGTCGACGACTTGAAGTCTGCTCGCGGTAGATTAGAGCTGATTTGCATCGTAGAAAAAACTTTAGAAAGTCAAATTTGCAGAATTGAAAGCGATCTAGAAAATACGATTCGATCTACAAGCGTCGTGCTATGACGATTACCTTTCGATCCGAGTGGAGTAGGCCTAGAGTTAGGACGGAGTTGATCGTGTTGAGGAACCGTCGCTGGCGAGTCCAATCCGAACGTACACCTCGTAGACATGCGTAGAATCAAGGTTCAAGAAAGCGCTAGGCGCTAGGCGGGCGGTGGCCTGGGGCCTAGCGCCTAGTCGGACTAGGCGGTGACTAGGTGGTGCCCAAGCGGCCAATTTGGCTACAGTGCAGATAAGTCCACATCCCCACAATAGGAATAATTTGATGAATTGAGCAAGCATCGGCATCAAATTGAGCAAGATAGAAAAAAATTACCTGAAGAAGCAAGACATGTGCAATTTGATGTAGTTATGTACATTATCTCCCCTCCAAGACTCCGAGTGCTTGATGTAAACATGTATGTATTGTAATCAAATAATGATGTAAACATGCATATTTAATCAATGATGAGTTATTTTGCTACTGTGTTGTGCGAGAAAGAATGTATGAAACTATGAATGATTGATGAATGAAGGAAAGTATGAAACATATGCAGCCACACATCTCAAAGACTTGACATAGAAAATAATCAAAATATCATAAGTTCATAACATGACAGTGCCAACTCCACATAGCAAGCAAAATACTAATATAGTTTATGATGAATTGCGAAGACGACTCAATCTGTCAATCATGAGTTAGTGTCTTCGTCCTCCTCCTCCTCATAATTCCTGGTAACCACCACTTCATCTTGGTCGGACTCGAACTCAATGTCGTCCTCCCCCTCGTCGACATCCTCTTCGGAATCGGACGAGAAATCATCTTCATAGAGGTCTCTCACTCTTGTTCTCCTACAAGGTTGCATGGCTTCACTAGCCCCAGATGCTTCATCGATGACCTTCCATGTAAGCCCCGTACCGGCCTCAACCTCTTGATCATCATCATCACCATCAACTATCCACCCTTGAGCTTGTGTAGCATCCGAAGCTAAAATGACATCGATGTTTTTCACATTGCTTTTCTCTTTTTTTGCTTAACAATCTTGCATTGAATTGAACATAGACTAGATTGTTGAGACGTTTCACATCTAGCCTATTTCTTCTCTTTGAATGTATCTACGAATTGCAAAGTGGAGTGTAGTAGTTACATAGTTGACATATTGAGAATGAGATGGTTTTTCCTTTATAGTTGAGAGTTGAGACTTACCATATCAAAAGTGCTCCAATTTCTTTCACATCCGGATGAACTTGAGGTCAAGGAGAGAATTTTATGGCCATTCTTTGCAAAGTGGGAACTTGATATCCAAAAGTAGACCACCATGTTGCTAGCCATTAGCAAAAGTAGATGAAAATTAGTACAATATAAATAGTTAAATAAGCATTGAGTTGAAATCATGATTGTGAGCACAAGTTTACCGGGATTAAAATTGTTTTTTTGATATCCAACTTGTGACAATCCTCATTAAGCACTTGAGCTTGCATTTCATCATGACCATGATAAAGTGTTTCAACACATTCAAATAATGCATCCATGAGATTTGTATCTTGCAAGATGGTTTTATCGTTGTAACTATAATGTGGATTCAGAAGGTACGCTGTCAAGTGCAATGCATAATCAAGCCTCCCTGCCATCTTTACATCAATTGCATCCATGATCAATTTATAGTTGTTCTCCAAATTGTTCAAGGCCTCCTTGATTTGCTTCTTTGCTTGTAGTATTTCTCCATAAACAAATACCAAAGATGGACCATCTCCATCTACCATGCGAAGAATTTTCACTAAAGGTTCAAAAATCTTCTATCAATAAAATATAGAAGGTTATGACTTAATAGGTAAGCATGACATAATACTATAATAGACATCACATATTCACAAGGATATGATGCTTTGCTATACCTTCAAACAAGTAGACACACTATTCCAAAAGGCCCTACTCGTTAGTGTAGTAGATGTTGTCTTGCCTTTTTGTGTTTTAGTGTGAATGCTACCCTCCCATTCTGAACTAAGTGCCATCGACCTTAGTGTGTCATTCTTCTCAATCAAACTTTGCAAAGTAAGAAAAGCCGATGCAAATCTAGTCACCCCTGGCCTTATTATATCTCTTCTCTTTGTGTGTTTCCTCATCAAGGCCAATGTCCTATGATGTGCATAGACAAATATAGTGAATGTCTTTACTCGATCGATTGTCTTCTTATACTTTGGTATATTCTTGACAATTGCTTCTAGCATCAAGTTAATGGCGTGAGTTGCACATGAGATCCAAAAGAGATTTGGTCTCTTGTCCTTCAATAATGTCTTTGGTCCCATGTTGTTGGAAGCATTGTCGGTGACTATTTGCACAATATTTGTTGGACCTAGTTGTTCAATGCAAGTATCTATGTACTCGAAGATGTACTCACTTGTGTGTGCATAATTCGACGCCTCCTTTGATTGTATGAAGCTTGTCCCCAATTTGCAATGCACACACATATTCATTATGCTCCTCCTCTTTTGATCGGTCCAAGCATCGGTCATGATGGAGCACCCGGTCAAAGCTCTCGCTTCTTCATGTGTCTTCAACAAACCCTTTGTTCTTTCCACTTCCTCCTTCAACAACTTCTCCCGACAATCATATTGAGAAGGACCTACAAACCCCGGTCCAAAGCGACCAATAGCCTCACACATTTGTTTGAACTTGTCATTGTTGATGGCATTGAAAGGGACACCTAAACAGTAAATATAAAGGCATACAATACAATATGAGGCTAACAATCAACAGCTCAACGAAATGATAGCAATCGTGAGAGAATGAGAGTTGCAAATAAATTAATAAATTATACCATGAGAATAAAGCCATCTCACAACATATTGTTTCACTTTATGATTCATTTCTTTCCAAAGTGCATCTTTAATATTTTGTTGCCGGGTTGTCAAAACAATGGAAGTATCAATAGGTCAAGCAAACTTATCCATTGGCCCTAATGTACGAGGTGTCGAGCCTCCAACAACTTCAAGCACTTCATCTTCATTAGGGTCATCTTCTTTTTCAATTGTCACTTCTTTTCTAAGCTCTTACTCTTTTGCTTTCTTTGCTTTCTTCAATGCTTGTGCATGCTCTATAGACTTCCTACATTTCGTTTGTTCTTCTTGTGTGGACTTTGGACATCTAGCAACGTTCCCGCGAATATGACCAATATGTTGTCACCCCTCCGTGAATCACCTTTTGACACAACGACACTTCACTCTATCCAAGTTGTTTGGATCATCTAAATACCCAAATTCTCATCCTATATCTTCGGAATTCCTCTTAAGGACGCTTGAACTTGTTGCACCTCCAGAAGCAACAGATGACATCTTGAGTCCTTGACAAAATGACAAATCAACAATAAGTCATAAGATGTAATATTTGCAAATCATCAATCATACACATTAAGACATATAAGGAAATACAAAAGAATTCCTATTCTAACAGACATGTCAATTTTCTATGGTACATAAGTAACATAACACTATATATACTGATTAGTGATTAGTGATTACAGTCTTACAGAACTCCATGAACCATGCAACAAATTTTTTAAAATGATTAGTGTCTAATTACTTAGACTGACAACGTACAAAAGTTGATGACAAATTGACAACTATAAACTACCTGTTAAAACATTGAAAGGCACACAAACAAAGTTACATGCACAAATTCATGGTAGCTGCATCCATCTGTACTATACTACCATATTCATCTTCACTCTTCAGTATACAAAGTTCAGTGACCCATACAACCAAATAGAAATGGTAATGCGGCTGCGATTACTCTTCAGTATACAAAGTTCAGTGACCCATACATCTGTACTATACTACCATGTTCATCTCCACTCTTCAGTATACGAACTCAACAACGAGAACATCACAACAACATAATACCCATCATCAGTTCAGTGACCCATACAGACCAGACTTTCTCTTCTCTTCTTCATGTCAGGAAGCTCTTGTGATTCAGTCAGGAAGCTATGAGCTGCTCATTCATAGAAATGGTAATGCGGCTGTGATTACTTCGGCTGGGAGAGCTCAGAGTTGGAAGCGATTACTTCAATTCAGATTCCTTCAAGCGACGTTGCCGAGTTGGAAGCAGTGGGGGAGCGGGAAGAGAGGGGAGGGCGGCGGCGCGAGGGTGGTAAGAGAGGGGAGACCGAAGGGAAGGGGGCATAGGAGGAGGGGAGGCCGGCGTGGGAGAACTGAGAAGAGAGGGGAGAGGGGAAGGCAGCGACACGAGAGGGGAGCATGGGAGGGCGGCAACGCGGGAGGGGGACCAGAGAGGAGCGAGAGCAGAGAGGGGAGGTCGACGGAGGGGGAGCAGGGGGAAGAGGAGTATGGCGTACCTTGTTTCGAAGGTGGGACGACCGCGTTTTGGAGGCTGCGAGCTCGATTCGGCGACGGAGATGGCGGGGCGAGCTTGATTCGGCGGCGAGCTCCAATCGGCGACGCGAGATGGCGAAACCGGGACGAGCTCGACTTGGCGGCGGGGGAGGCCGAACCCTAGCGCGTCACAACGTGGTCGGGTGTAGGATCAAGGATAACCGACTAGAGGGGGGTGAATAAGAGGTTTCTAAAAATTCTAGATCAAATTAATCAATTTAGCAAGATAAACTAAGCAAAACTCTCTATCACAAGATATATGCTACAAAATTAATTGCAATAAGTAAAGACAAGAAATAACCGCAATGGGACAAAGAGGTTTTTCCTGTGGTATCGAAAATTTATCGATCTTCACTAGTCCACGTTGAGGAAGCTTTACTCGATCAAGCCGGCTCCACAAATTAAGCCTTCCCTCGTAATTACTTGGTTGTTCTTCCTCCTCTCCGGAGTTGGTGAACACCGACCAATCACAATCGGCGTCGGACCTCTTCACAAACTTCTTGAAGAGATCACCGCGCAACCTCCGCCAAGCCGTCTAGGTGCCGACAAGCACCAAGAGAATAGACCTTGACCTTCGCTTGACGGCAACCAAGAGCCAAAGGATCAACTAGAATGCAATGCTCTCGGTTTTGCTCACAACCTCACAAATTTGTGCAAACAGAGTAAATGAGGAGTGAGGAGAGTGCTCAAAGCTCAAGTGTATTGAATGAATGCTCAGCAACTTACTCCTTGAGCTGGTGGGGGTGCATTTATACCCCTCACAACCAAATATGACCGTTGCATGAAGAATCCAGAAATTTTCAGGGAAATCAGAACTTCCGCCATGTACCATGCGGAACTTCCGCTCTTTCATCTAGTGTACTGTAACGGTCATTACAGTGGCATTAAATGCTCTGATTATAGCCGTTGAATTTATATGTGGAACTTCCGCCAACTAAAATTCAGTTCGTCCGATAATCGGAAGCTCTGCTCCTATCATGGCGGAACTACCGCACTTGTGAAGAATGGCTAAGTCCCCAAAAGGGTATTCTCTGGAAAAACACTCCGCAAGAAATTCAGAGCAACCAATAATCGGAAGTTCCGCTCGTATCATGGCGGAACTACCGCGCTTATGAAAAATGGCTAAGTCCCGAAAAGAGGTACTTTCTGCAAAAACGTTCCGCGTAAAAATTCGTACTTCTGTGGTGCGGTAGTTCCGCTCCCATCATGGTGGTACTTCCGCACTTCAAAAAATCGGCTAAGTCCAGAAAAAGGGTAATCTCTGGAAAATACGTTCCGCGAATTTTTCGGAAGATCCACCCAGCGGAAGTTCCGCAGTTATAACGCCGGAACTTCCAATTATGTACTGAAAAGATGATTTTGATTTTAAAACCAGAACAAGAGAGCATGCATGATCCTAAGTTGATCCAAAGGTATAATGAAGTGCTTTCAAGCTACCAGACAAGCTCCCCCTTAATAGTACGGTATTTATCCTAAAATTCGGTTTTTCACCATACTCTAAAGACCAGTAAAATTTAAAAGGGGTCCTAGTCTATTTGTACCTTGCCCTTGAGACAAACTCCATCTTCTTGACATTCTTTGACATGCAGCTCCTTGATGTGACTTTGTTATTTAGGACTAAACCTTGTAATCATTTCAACAAACATATTAGTCCCATATTCACATAATGTCATTAATTACCAAAACACATTTTTAGGGGCCTAGATGCTTTCATCGGGGCGTCGGGCGCTGTTCTCCTCTTATCTACCGCCTCGGCGCCCGCCTCGCTCAGCGCCGCCGAGATCCGCTGAGGACCGCCTTGGACTGCCTATTGTCGTCTCGGCGCCTGTCCCGCCTAGCGCAGCGACTCGGTGGAAGTCACCGCGGGAGGAAGCCGCCTCGAAGCCGCCGAGAGCCGACTTTTATAACCGTGCGTAGAATCACACAGAATAATGTAAGAACAAATAGTAGATTGAACACACAAAGAGCCAAAGATGTACGGGTATTCTTCCTTCTTTATTCCTTCGTTAAGTGATCAGTATTTTACAATAACTAACACTCCTTATTTATAGTTTACATACTCTTTTAAAATTTTAGATGAGACGTCCACCCATAGACCGACTACTCCCAACAAAGATTTTGAATTGAGAATCTTGCTGGCCCAATTGCCTCATCAGCATACGGGCTCTCGAGCACTATTCAAGTTGGAGGACGAAAAATAAATCTCTTTCGGCTACTACAGCTGACGGCCCAGCAAACTACTCAGCTAATAAGCTAATGGGCTATTGAACTCCAATGAACTCAACAAATCGTACCCAATATGCCCATGTGGGTTAAAAAAAATCGGCTTCTTTATTTGTTGATCATCCAGCGTGCATTGAAATTCGACAGAGCACTTTAGAGTTTAGAGAGAGAGAAATATCTAACGCCACAGACTAACAATCAAGATTGTCAGTACAGTGATCCGTATAACAGGATTGTAACATCCTACGATCACGTTGAACCATTTCAATCCTAATTCCAAAATGAGATGATAATCAGGTAGTAACAAAGGTTCAAATCCTACCACATACAAGCTACAGGATTAAGTTCCTGATTTTAAGTTACTTGGTTTACTTTCAAGATCAAGCTCTGGAGAAACTAAAATCCCTAAAATCTCCTGGTTAGAGTATTGTGCACTAGACGAGAAAGCCTTTGCTTCTGCAAGGGAGAGTGAACGGGGGCGAGGAAGATTCAAGGAGGATGACATGGCTGCAACTGGATTGAATCGGAACCCGAATACATATATGATATATGATATATGACCAAACACAAACGTGAAAGTGAAACCACCAGCAAGAAACAACCCGTCAAAGCAAGCACTGAGCAATTATGGACTAATGCTTATTCATTTCACCAACAATATAAAATCGGCAGGTAATACCCTACTTTCTCCTCCCTTGCGATATTTTATTCAGAAGGGAGGGCGGGAATATGAGGCGAAAGATACCAAGGCACTCTCATCACCCAACAAAGTCTCCTATACGAATTTCGCATGCATCTACGACCAAAACACCGCACTACTTCGTCGTCAAGTGTTTCGTCAAGGGCTCGCCAAGTGTGTGTGCTTTTCGAGCCGAGATAAGGACAATTGACACGAACCAGGTTAATTTACAAGATTGCAATCGCGATAAAACTACGTCTTGGAACCGGCGAGAGAATAATTAGAGTAAACACACAAAAGACGACAATAGAATTTATTTACAAGGTTCAACAAAAGCTATATCCCCTGGGAGTCAAGTTGCGGAGGCTCCGCTGTAGAGTTTTTTTTTTCACTTTTCGATTAGTGTTATAAGAGGTCGGTTGTATATATTTATACTATGATTATACGTTCGACTCGGATTCATAGTCCGTACCACCACGGGAGACTTCGCCTTACCCCTAGCCTACAATATTTCGTAATCCTGCGCTACGCTTCTATTTTCTGAAAAAAACACTTTTCCTCCACTTTGTTATATACACGAGCCATACACAGCACTACGGAAGTAAACTAACAGCCAGCACTAACATTATTGCGGCGTTTACTTGTTCTAATCTACTGGCCATGTCCCACGTATTAAGAACAGATTAAACTTGGAAATTAACCAAGACTAGAAGCAGCTAAGTAATAATCGATTGCCAAGAGCCCAAGACTTACCTTCCAAATTGCGCACACGGTCAGAAGATCTTGGTCCTTTTAGTCAGGCAGTTGCAATTTTCCAAGAATTCACACGCCAAATGCCAAATGCTAACATCATGAAGACTTTTCTTCGAACGGATCCTGCACGAGAAAGAATGGAATGGTCAAGTCCACGTTGCAGTTCAGCAAGAAAGGGACTTAAAACTACCTAGTTGCAAAACAAGAGTTTGCTTCCCATCTTTGCATTCCATACCTGTCCAAGTTAGACAACAGTATTTGAAGTCAATACTTTTGGCAGCCACTGTGGGTCGTTACACACCGTTCAAGGTTTTGACGAATCAAATGGCCACTTGGCCATTCGTACGAACGTGCCTGCCTTCTGCTGAAGACATGCTTTCCTAAATGAACTTCAAACAAGTAGCAAGTATGTTAGAACAAATATGCCAACAGAGCTCGATCTGCCAAGTGCAGAAAGGACTGGTAGCCTGGTAGGGTTAAGTGACGACTAAAATCTTGCCTCCTCCATTTCACAAAAACAATAATCTTGCCTCCATGCCTACCTGGTGATTCAATCTGTGCACATACAGCCCCCCCACCCAGAGACGAGCTGATGATTTCTACATGCTACCATCGAAATGACATGTTTTCTTTTCATTGTCAAGAAGTAATCAGGCGAGAAATTGGAATTTAAATGCCATGTTGTAGCTTATGGAAAGTTTTACTGCCATTTGGCACTTACAAGTGACAAGAGATGCTTCTGAAGAAAAGTCACCATGCCTTCCCCCATAGCCACCTTCCTGGCTTAGTTATTGCGGATCACGAGATTCACAACTGAAGCATTGAAGGAAGACTTTGAGTAAAGCAAACGATAACCATATTTGACTTCACCAACCTTGAGTTAGAAATCCGTTTGTTGCACGAGGATCCTGTCTATCCTAAAACACGTTCATACTGCATAACAAGTCAAAATTCCACAGTTGCAAGAAAGTAAAAGCCTATTGTCATGCCTGGACCCACCCAGTACGCCTATAAATGCCAGGTTATGTTAAACAGCACAAAAGGTCGGCCCGAGTAAAATTCCATACCTTGAGGATGATCGAGCCTCTGCACACAAGCAGCAATGGAGCTGCTGAAGAGGGTGCAAACTCTGCATTTGCATCAGAGGCACTGACACCGCCAAAAAGGCTGCAGAGATTTGATTCCCTGCATATGGAAGCTGGAAAGATTCCGGGTGGCCAAAGCCATGTAGCCAAGGTCTGTTCTTCCCTTACTCTTCTTCAATCAGACAATAATCTTCATTTTCTTACAGGTAACATAACTGCATCAACATTTTTGAATCCCTGTTACTGTATGCACTTTCATAAAATTTAACCAAGAACTTAATAAGAACTCTCACAGAAAGGTAACACCACTTTGCACTATTCATTCCAAATAGTACCGTTGTAAAGGAATGTTCTACTATGTAATGATCTTAGATCGTTACGGGGTAAACACCACTGGAAGGACGGCCGGGCGGGATGGTTTGAATGAGGAGGGACTTTAGAGGAGAAAGATAGATATAGACAGGGACAAACTATTGTTTCTTTGTTCTTCTTGATTGATTGATAATACATACATTCCTTTTTATAGAGATGACAGACTTAGCCATAAGAAATAATATTTATTTATAAGGAAATCTATCTCTAAGGAAGTGAACTCACCTAACAAGGAAACTAATTATTCTTATATCTATTTTCCAACTAGTAATGCAACCGCGGGGCATGAACAGTGCACGGTTTCTATAGTACTCATGGAACTGTTCATACACGTGAGTAGTACTTCCGGCATGTGACATACTACAAGTTAACTAATGTACTATTATCACAAACAACAAGGCATATCCGCTGCTTTATTTGAGGCGAATGTATTCTGATTGGGAGTTTGATACCGTAAAGCAGGTTGGCTGGGCGACCACACTACACTTGGCATTCCAGAGCATAGGTGTGGTTTATGGGGACATGGGGACTTCTCCGCTGTACGTGTTCTCCAGCACCTTTAGCAGTGGGATCAAGGACACAAATGACCTCCTTGGTGTTATGTCTCTGATTATCTACACTGTGGCTCTTCTTCCATTGATAAAATACTGTTTCATTGTCTTGAGAGCTAATGACAATGGTGACGGTAAGTAAACATCTTCCATTCATCTTCCCAACACAACTTCTTACATGGCTACAGAAAAGTGTTCTTAAAAACTAGAGAAGATTATTATTTTATTACAAGCAGTGATTTCTATAAGAGAGAGAGAGAGAGAGAGAGAAAGAGAGGCTTAAAAAACAACTCATGAAGGCCTGAAGGGCCATGGGAGCAAACATAGAGATATCAAAATAGACATAAAAACTCCCACCACATCGGTTTAGACTTTATCTTTCAGATAGTATGTAACAATCATTAACAATGCTAGAAACGTGAGCGTTAAGCAACTAGTTCCCTAAAAATCCTCAAAAAAGCATTAAGCACTTAAAAACCATGCATATGGAAAAAATTGCTAATGTGAGAGATTGACATGTATTAATTTGCAATCTTGCAGGTGGAACATTTGCACTTTATTCCTTGATATCTCGTTATGCTAGGATTAGCTTGATACCCAATCAGCAGGCTGAAGATGCAATGGTCTCTCATTACAAGTTAGAGTCCCCGTCAAATAGTGTTAAGCGGGCTCATTGGGTTAAGGAAAAGATGGAAAACAGTCCAAAATTTAAGGTCATGCTTTTCCTAGTGACAATTTTGGCAACATCCATGGTGATTGGTGATGGTGTTCTAACTCCATGTATTTCAGGTTAGCTTTCTTTCTTTTAGCTCATTTCCAGTAAGTATAAAGTAATGTTGCATGCAAAGGATAGTTGACTTACATGTGGATTCTTCAAATATAAAGCAGAATATCTCCTTTACGAACTGGTTCCACACAGGCTCATGCTAAAAAAAATGGCATCTGTTGAAATATTGAAGAGGGAAATTGCCATTCAGAATAACATATTAGCAACTTATTATTCTGCTAGGCAATGAAATGTCCAAATGCCAAGGATAACTGTTTTTTCAAAGGAACTAACATAATATATCCTTTGGTATTTTACTATTTTGCAGTGCTTAGTGCAGTTGGGGGGATCAAGCAATCAGCAAAGTCCTTAACTCAAGGTATACCAATCATCAAGATGCTTCCCACTGTATACTACAGAGAGTTAAATCAGTTTCAGCTTAAGTACTATTTGGGATGACAATTTGATTTGACTCTTTTGGCCCCATCAACAGAACAGATTGCCGGCATCGCAATCGCCATTTTGATTGTCCTCTTTCTTGTTCAGCGCTTGGGCACGGACAAAGTTGGTTACACATTTGCCCCTATAATCTTGACATGGTTCATCTTGATTGCTGGTATTGGAGTTTATAATTTGTTCAAACATGACACTGGCATTCTGAAAGCATTCAACCCAAAATATATCGTGGACTATTTCCAAAGAAATGGGAAGCAGGGCTGGATTTCACTTGGAGGTGTTATTTTATGCATTACAGGTTTTTTTCTCTCTCTAATCTCTATGTAATCACCTTAAAATTTTGCTAGATAATTGTTTAAATAGAATTGTCCCACAGGATGATGCATATTTGTGTTGCAAACAAGAAAAGATCCCTTGTTTTATCAAAAGTTTTGAAAAGAGTACTGTGTCTTTCATGAAACAGGAACTGAAGCAATGTTTGCCGACCTTGGTCACTTCAATATGAGAGCTGTTCAGGTATTCAAGCACTCCTCCAGTCCCAGACTTCCAATTCTTAGATTTTTCATTTTTCTGAATGCATGCACACAAAAACTAATCACCCATGGAGAAAACGGACTACGACCAGTTACGCTTATTGAAAATAATATTCTTTTAGTTCTATAAAAATATTCTTAAAAAATGAAAAACTACTTTCCTCTGTTAACGAAATTCATTTGAACTTTAAATATTGCTATTCTTGCTTTTTCATAGTACTTCACCTATATATTTAAGATAATATTTTATTGCAAAACAGATTGGCTTTTCTGTAGTTCTTCTCCCATCAGTACTACTAGCTTACATTGGACAAGCTGCATATCTTCGCATCTACCCTGAACATGTTGCGGATACATTCTACAAATCAATCCCAGGTGAGAACCTATGAGGATCAGCTAAGAAATGGCATGAGTTAGGCACTGATATTAACATTTAACAACGAACTCATGTTATTTTTTTTGGTCAGGTCCATTATATTGGCCAACATTTGTGGTGGCTGTGGCCGCTGCTATAATTGCAAGCCAAGCTATGATATCTGGTGCCTTTGCAATTATTGCCCAGTCCCAAATTCTAGGTTGCTTCCCACGAGTTCGTGTGACCCACACTTCAACAAAATTCCATGGACAAGTCTACATCCCAGAGATCAACTATGCATTAATGATTTTATGTGTAGCTGTTACGGCTATTTTCCAAACTACAGACAAGATCGGCAATGCATATGGTAAGAAAAGTCTCAACTCTAGAAACAAGTATACCACCCTTCCACAAACAAAGGAACAAATAATTCATTACCTGAACATTCATTTCTGTTATGAGATTGAGATATTAGTGTGCTTCTATTCTTTCTTGACAACCAGCTGTCTCTTGCAGTTTCTCTTGGTTTTCCATAACTCCTATATCAATAACTTGAAGTAATTTGATGTCATCGCGACTTCAATACAAATACAGATGCACTAGAGTTGCCCTCTCAACTTGATATGTGCCCTCATCCATCTGCCTAGATTTCAAGCAATAAGTAATATCAATAGGCAGTTACTTCTTAAGTTGCCAAAAGCAGAAAAAGTGAAATCATCCTAACGAACATTATGGAAATCAGCAAGAATTTAGCTTCTAAGTAAGATGTGACAGTGTCTGCATAACCAGACAAATTGGTAAAAATCTACTAGATTGGCCCCTTCTTCCAGTGGCATCATGATGTGTCAACTTATTCATATAAAATTAGAAAAGTTACAAGGATTCTACACATCCCAAATTCACTTTCTTATTTCAGCCACGTTTCAGTTTTACGATATTCATATCACCGTCAACATATTAATGCAGGTATTGCTGTCGTCTTTGTGATGTTCATAACAACACTTCTAGTCACTCTAGTAATGGTCCTGATATGGAAGACAAGTCTGTTGTGGATTGCACTCTTTCCAATAATATTTGGTGGAGCAGAGCTCATATACCTATCTTCGGCGTTCTATAAGTTTACTCAAGGTGGCTACTTGCCACTAGTTTTTGCAGCGGTTTTGATGTTTATAATGGCCACATGGCATTATGTTCATGTTCACCGGTACAAATATGAGCTCCATAACAAAGTGTCAAACAATTATGTGGCAGAGTTGACAACAAGGCGAAATCTTGCCAGGCTGCCAGGAATAGGCTTTCTATACTCTGAGCTTGTGCAAGGCATCCCACCTATACTCCCTCACTTGGTAGAAAAAGTACCTTCCATCCATTCAGTTCTTGTGATTATCTCAATAAAGTACTTGCCAATCAGCAAGATAGAAACAATAGAACGGTTCCTCTTCCGATATGTGGAGCCAAGGGAATACAGGGTATTCCGATGTGTGGTGCGCTATGGATACAACGATAAAGTAGAAGATCCAAGAGAATTTGAGAGCTTACTTATTGGGAACTTGAAGCAATTCATCCTTCAAGAATCATTCTACAGCCAAAGTAGTCGTTCCCGTGGAGGAGAAGATCATTCAGTCAAACAATCAGGACATGTACTGGACACATCTGTTGAAGTTCAAGATGCAAGGTTGCCCAAAAGTTTTTCAAATGGAATCACCGCTGGTTCATCAAACGGATGCATGGATGAGATACAGTTAATTCAGAGAGAGATGGAGGATGGTGTTGTCCATATGCTAGGAGAAACCAATGTGGTTGCGGAGCCAAATGCATATTTCCTTAAGAAAATAATAGTTGACTACGCCTACAATTTCATGAGGAAGAACTTCAGGCAACCAGAGAAGATCACATGTGTCCCTCATAACAGACTGTTGAGGGTGGGAATGACATACGAGATCTAGAATGATGCTCAATGGATTGATTAAATTGACAACAGATTCAGTTTTCTCAGTATCAAGTGCAGAAATGCATGTGCAAAGGAAGGTGGAGGGCACATAACCAGCCTCTCTGACTGAACGGCAAAGTATGGAAAGATTTTACGCGCACAGGTGGAGAAATTATAATACATTCGATGGGTGTCTATCACATAAGTTTCTTTTTAGGGAAAGTCTACCACAGAAGTGTTTGTAAACAACAAGTACGCATAGCTGTTAAACTCCTAGTATGCATTGGTTAATTTAATGTCTTCTTTTGGAAAACTGAAAATCATAGTGTGCAGTGTGTACTATGTATACAAAGATTGTAAAGTGCCGGTAAAAGGTATAATGAAGAATAACTTGCCAGTTTTTGGTCAGTCGTGTCAAACTGTGCATAAGACATCTACTAGAGATTGTAAGTGGCTGATTTGTTATAGTTAGTATTTAGCACTTCCAACAATCAAACATGATAAAAAGGGGAAGAACTACTTGTGCCACTGTGCGTTTGAGCTCTTGTACCAGTATCCTACTATCACTTTTGTGATTCTAGAAGGGGAGGCCACAGGTGTGGGTAAAATGCGCACCAAAATATCATCCAGTGCTTCGAGATCAGGAATCAGTAGGTGAGAGAGGAATAGAACCAAACATCAAATTTATGCACAGGAGTAATCCCATTCTCTCAATCGAACGCAAGTATTAAAACGGTGATGAAATAAGAAGTCGAAGAAGGCATTACATCAAACAGTTCATATGCATGTAACGCGGGAAAAAAAAATCCGTGACAATCCACGAGATCGTACCTCTGCATCCCACCTGCACGAGCACGAGCACGACTCAGATTTTGAAGCGATCGTTCGCTGCTACGACCTGTCACCATTCTGCTACGCCATTCCTGGGATTCTACAGAATTTTCAACAACATCGTGTCATAGTTGGAAAAGAAAAACGAAGAGAAGGAACGGCGGTGAGAAGAATAGACCACCGATCAGGACCGGAGGACGCGCCGCGGCCGCGACGGGGAGCCGAGCCACAAAGAGATCGGAGTGATGGCCGGGACACCGATCGCTGCCGAAGCGCCATGGAGAAAATCCCAACTCCCGCATGCAAAATGCAACTACACGATAACACGAGTATACGCGGCAGAGGCACCTTTTCGGTCTGTATTTACGTAAATACCTATCACGAAAATATATTAAGAGAAATATCACCGTTAGTGCGCGACCACGGTATGAAATCTCTCATCGCCCGCCATGTCGTCCGTTACCGCACGATCACTGTGCAACAACCGTTACTGCAAGGCGTCATACGGCAACGCTCCCTATGCCGCCACGTGGCCCCCGCTCCTCCCCCTCTCTCTCCGCCTACACCACCCCCCTCTCTCTCCGCCTGCACCACCTCAGCCCTCTCTTGCCCCCTCTCTCGCACGCACTACCTCAGTCGTTGCTGCTAGGCCGCCCATGCGGCTTGCTGCATGGCCACCATGAGGCAACAGCTGAGAGCCCGCCACGTGTTGCAGCTAGGTTTAGGGTTAAATTTAGTTAGGGTTTAGTTGTTAGTTTCTACGTATTTTAAAATATAGCAAATGAGTTCAAAAAATCATGAAATTTTATGTGGAGTTTTCCGACACAGTGTACTTGTACTTGCTTGCTTAAATTTACCATAATTTTATTTGTTTAGAATTTTTTCGCTATTTCATTGAAGTATCATGTTTGTGTGAGAACAAAAAAAAAATCAACAGAAAACCGTACCATGTGTTGTTTGCCCAAACATCTGAATGATGCCCTCCCTCCATCTGTCTTTCTTTTCCACCGAAAACATCAATCACTTGTATATCCCATCACCTCCTTATCTCATCCATCAAATGTTTGCCTCTCCGAAATGCATGGCTTAATTAGCGCGGGGGGATAAGGATTCCCTCCCGCAGTGGCTATAAATTAGAGCGAGCGAGCGCGATTCCATTTCGCAGTCGCTCGCTCTATTGCTGTGTTGATTATATTTTTAGGGACATTTCAGCGTTATTAGCCACCATCATTCGCAGATAGTTTGGTCGTAATTTTTAATTTACAGTGTCAACTAGTTACAAAATAATTAGTAGTAATTAATTAGTAAATTAGTGTACATTAATTTGTAGTGTTAGTTTGGTCGTAAAGCGAAATCAAATAATAAGAACTGCATTCACCGAAGAGCAGAGGGACACAATCCAATTAAGCTATCTTATCATGTAGCCTATCACCCAGGAAAACTATTCTGCAATTAAAAAGCTAGATGTTTAATTTACAATCTTTTATGATCATTAGTCACCTTATCACTAATATTCTCTCTATTCCATGTGTTGCAAGCCATGTCTCTGCCGGAGCTTCTCGAACACTTCTACGATGAGGATCACCGGTGCAATTTGTGGATCGTCGGTGACGCCGATGGCCCTCCTGAAAGTATCTAGGCCCCTAAAAATGTGTTTTGGTAATTAATGACAATATGTGAATATGGGACTAACATGCGTGTTAAGTAATTTCAAGGTTTAGTCCCAATGACAAATTCAACAACATGGAGATGCATGCTAAAGGATATCATGAGGATGGATATGTTTCAAAAGCAAGGTATAAAATAGTCTAGGACCTCTTCTGTATTTTATCGGTCTTAGGAGAATGTTGGAAGATCGGGTTTTAGGATAAATGTCGTACTATTAAGAGGGATCACGACTAGTAGCTTGAAAGCATTTCTTTGTGCCTTTGGATCAATCTAGGATCATGCATGCACTCAAATCTGATTTCAAAAATTCAAACATGCTCTCTGTGCAAAATCGGTAGTACCGGCGTGTTAACTGCGGAACTACCGTAGGTTGTGCCAAAAATGTGGCGGCACATTTTTTTTTCCAGAGAAACACCCTTTTGGATTTCTTTAATTTTCTGGTAGTGCGGTAGTACCAGTATTGTAAATGCGGAACTACCGCACATTGGAAGTACTGGTTTTTGGGCGGAACGTTTTTTCTAGAACGATGCATTTTTGAGTCATTTTGCCCATTTGCAAGAACAGAACTACCGCTATTGATTTAGCGGAACTACCACTATGCGGTACCTTTGAAAATAGTGCGGTACATTTTTTCAGAAGGGGGTGCATTTGTGCTTCAACGAAGAATGGTAGTACCGCAAGTTATTTGCGGAACTACCAATAAATCGGAACTACTGCAAAATAGTTGGTGGTAGTACTGTCCCAAATTCTCAACGGCTATGTCAGACGCATTTAATACCTCTGTAATAACAGTTACTGTGCTGTCGCTAGAGGTGCGGTAGTACCGGCCATTACATGGAGGTACTACCGTTTTTCCTGAAAATCTCTGATTTCTTCCTCCAACGGTCGTATTGGTCGTGGGGTTATAAATACACCCCCACCAGCTCTAGGACATGTGGTTGAGCATTCGTTGAACACTCTTGAGCTTAGAGCATTCATTTCACACCTCATTCTCTCTTGTTGTATCTTTTGTGAAGTTGTTAGCGAAATCAATTGCATTCACTCTAGTTTGATCCATAGCACTTGATTGCCGTCAAGCGAAGATCAATGTTTATTACTCTTGGTGTTTGTCGACACCTAGATGGCTTGGCGGGAGTTTGCGCGGTGATTTCTTCAAGAAGATTGTGAAGAGGCCCGGCGCCAATTGTGATTGGTTCGGTGTTCACCAACTCCGGAAGGGAGGAAGAACAACCACAAGTGAAATCGAGGGAATGCTTAATTCATGGAGCCGACTCTGATTGGGCAAGCTTCCTCAACGTGGACTAGTGAAGATCGACAAATCTTCGATACCATGGGAAAAATCCTCTTGTCTTCATTGTGATTATCTCTGGTCCTTACTTATTGCATTTATATTTGTAGTATATATCTTGCGATAGGTTGTCTTGTTAGAATTTATCTTGCCTAGTTGTATAATTCGGTCAAGTTTTTAAAAACCTTCTATTCACCCCCTCTAGTCGGTTATCCTTGATCCTACAAGTGGTATCAGAGCTTGGTCTCTCTAATTTTAGACTTAACCGTCTAGGAGAGAAAGGATGGCTAGTGAGGGAATGTCAATAGGCATGTCTCATTTATTTGATGGAACAAATTATGCATATTGGAAAAATTAGAATATCCATTTATTTGAAGGCCATGAGCCCAAGCATATGGAGAATTGTTAGTGAGGGTTTCATTATGGCTCTTGATCCTACATACCCCACAGAACTTGCGGAACTAAACTCTCATCTCAATTCCCAAGCGATGAACGTTCTATTTGAAGCTTTAAACGCGGATGAGTTCAATCGAGTGAGCAATCTTGAAACCGCTCATGAGATATGGACTACGCTCTCCAAAATTCATGAGGGCACATCCACGGTTAAAGAAGCCAAATTGCATAGGCTTCGGATCAAATATGAGATATTTACAATATTGCCTCAAGAAAACATCACCAAGATGTATTCTAGACTTAACAACATTGTAAATGAGCTCAAAGGTCTTGGCACTAACTTGCTTGATATTGATATTATGCGCAAGATGCTTGGGGCTCTACCCGACAAGTATGAGATGTTGGTGATATTATTTCTCAACTCTACCGAGTTGCCAAGAATGACACTGACCGGGCTCTTGGGGAACCTTATCACAAATGGGCTATATAAGAAGGATAGGGAAGAGCTATTGGAGTTCACTTCATCAAGAAATAAAATTACCGCTTTCAAGGCGAAAGCGGAATCAAGTGATGAAGAAGATGAAGATGAAGACTCTGAAGAAGAATTTGCTCTCCTTGTGAGGAGAATGAAGAAATTCATGAGGAGATGCCCACATCGAAGCTTCAACTTTGACAAGATTGTAAGGAGGCAATCTTCAAATGAAAACAAGCGTTATAGCAATATACGATGCTATGAGTGAGATGAGAAAGGGCGCATTGCCTCTCATTGCCCTAACAAGAAAGATGACAAGGGCAAATCATCAAGGAAGAAAGAATATAACGGTAAGAAGAAGCTATTCAAGAAGCTTCACAATGATGGAAAGAACGAAGCTCATATTGGAGAATGGGACTCCGATAAGGAATATTCGGATTCCGACTCCGACTCCGATATTGAGGGATCCTCCAAGAAGAGAGGACTTATCGGCATCGCCATCAAGGAGACTCCATTGCTATTCTCCACTCCTACTTTCCTCATGGCAAAAGGAGAAAAGGTAAAATCTTTTGATGATAAAGAGCCTTCTTATGATGAACTTATGGATATGCTAGAAGAATTAAATAAATATCTTGAAAAAGATAAGGTAAAATTTAAGGTCTTAAAGAGAGAACACATTTCTCTCAAATATTCTTATAAGGAGCTAAAGGAAACTCAAGATTTGCTTCTCCAAGATAAATCAAGCAAAACTTGTACTAGTGTTGGTATTACTTGTGATATTCATGAAAAAGTGCCTAGTGTAGTCATTGCTAAATCTAGTATATCTACTTCATGTGATGATTTACTTGCCATGCCATGTTGCTCCATCATTGATTCTAAGAATAAAAATGCTAAATCTTGTGATGCAAAGCTTGTTGTTGAAAACAATGAGCTAAAGGAGCAAGTGACCAAGCTAAGTAAACGCTTGGAACGGTGCTTCAAGGGTAAGGCCACCCTTGATAAGATTTTGAGTGAGCAAAGATGCTCACTCAACAAGGAAGGACTTGGGTATGTGCCCAAGAAAGGTAAGAAACCGGTAAACAACCCCACAAGGTTTGTTAAGCAAAATGACAAATATTGCCATAAGTGACGAGAAATAGGACATGTGCAACAAAATTCTCCTATTGGTAAGATTTCATCCATTGATTTATATGATTCTTGTTATATGCTAAAGAAAGCAAATGATAGAAAGGTAATTGCTAGATTTGTTGGCACCTCAATTTTAGGAGTTAAGAAAAATGCTATTTCGGTGCCCAAGGCTTTGATAACTAGCCTCCAAGGACCCAAACAAATATGTGTACCTAAAAGAACTTGATTACTTTTGTAGGTAAACTACAAGACCGGTGGAAGACATTGGGTGCTTAATAGTGGGTGCACTCAACACATGACCGGAGATCAAAAAATGTTCACCACATTTGAGAATGGGATGGGAAATGAAAAGATCACATTCGGTGACAATAGCAAAGGAAAGATAATTGGTCTAGGTAAAATTGCTATCTCAAATAACCTTTCCATTTCAAATATATCTTTAGTGGAAACATTAAATTTTAATTTGTTATCCGTTGCTCAATTATGTGATCTTGTATTAATTTGCTCATTCTCTAAAGATGATGTTAGTATTTTTTTTAAAAAGGAAAATGAGTTGATTTTCAAAGGTTTTTGATTTGGAAATCTTAACTTGGTTGATTTTTTCTCAAATGAATCTTGCTTAAAAGCTTGTTTGATTGCAAAAACTTCAATGGGTTGGTTATGACATAGAAGGCTAAGTCATATAGAAATGATCCAACTCAAAAAGCTTTTCAAACATGACTTAGTGGTTGGCTTGAAGGACGTGAAGTTTGAGAAAAATAGATTATGTAATGCTTGCCAAGCCGGGAAGCAAGTCGCAAATTCTCATCCTTCCAAAATTATCATGTCAACCTCTAGGCCATTAGAGCTCTTATATATGGATTTGTTTGGGCCAAGAATCTATAAGAGCATTGCGGCAATAGATATTGTTTAGTCATTGTAGATGATTACTCGAGATATACATGTGTATTCTTCTTATATGAGAAAGGTTAAGTCTCCGGGATTTTCAAAAGTTTTGCAAAAAGGACCCAAAATGAATTTGATTTTAAAATAAAGAAAATCCGTAGTGATAACGGTTCCGAGTTAAAAAAATACTAAAATTAAAGATTTTTTGTGATGAACATGGAATAAAGCATGAGTTTTCCACTACTTACACTCCGGAGTAAAATGGAGTTGTAGAAAGGAAAAATCGAACACTAATTGAAATGGCTAGGACAATGCTTGATGAGTATAATATTTCCGATAGATTTTGGGCGAAAGCCATCAATACTGCTTGTCATGCCATAAATCGTCTCTATTTGCATCTCCTTTTGAAAAAGGCTTCTTATGAGCTTTTAATTGGAAGAAAACCGAACATCTCATATTTTCGTGTATTTGGTTGCAAATGTTATATTTTAAAAAATGATGTTCATCTCTCAAAATTCGCAAGTCGTTGCGATGTTGGTTTCTTGCTTGGTTACTCTTATAATAGCAAAGCATATCGTGTCTTTAACAAAAAATAGTGGTGTAGTTGAAGAAAGACACGATGTTCAATGTGATGAAACTAACGACTCTGAAGAAGAGCAAGAAGATTTTGAAGATGTAGGTAATGGAGCTCTAATGGAAGCAATGAAGAACATACAAATTGGAGACGTAAAGCCAAAAGAAGATCCAAATGATCCATCATCTTCCACATAAGTTGAACCTCCAACCTCTTCCGCAACAAATCAAGTTGATCTAAATGAAGAGGATATTAAAGAAAATGATCAATCCTCAAATCTACCACCAAGAATCCACAACGCTATAGCAAAAGATCATCCAATAGATCAAATATTGGGCGATATGAGTAAGGGTGTTCAAACTCGCTCGCGTATCGCTTCATTTTGTGAACATTACTCTTTTGTTTCCTCTCTTGAATTAAAACGTATAGATGCAGCACTAGAAGATCTAGATTGGATGAATGACATGCATGAAGAGCTAAATAACTTCATCCGGAATGATGTTTGGACAATGGTGGAAAGTCCTAAGGAGCACGATGTTATTGGTACAAAATGGGTCTTTCGCAACAAACAAAACGAAAACGGAGTTGTGGTAAAAAATAAGGCAAGGTTGGCTGCTCAAGGATATACTCAAGTCGAGGCTTTAGATTATGATGAAAGCTTTGCACCCGTAGCAAGACTTGAGTCTATTCGTATTTTACTTGCTTTTGCCTCAAGTTTTGATATTAAGTTATTTCAAATGGATGTTAAAAGTGATTTCTTAAATGGCAAAATAATCGAACTTGTTTATGTTGAACAACCTCTAGGTTTTGAAGATCCTAAGAATCATAATCATATGTACAAACTCTAAAAAGCGCTATATGGCTTAAAGCAAGCTCTTAGAGCATGGTATGAGCGCCCTCGAGATTTTCTACTCTCTAAAGGATTCAAAATCGGAAAGCTTGGTACTACTTTATTCACAATAATTATTGATGGTGATTTCTGCGTTGGGCCAACACAAGACTGGCGAGGTGCTACTCGTTTTACCACAACGAGCTCTTATGTGTTGTAACATCCTAAACTTTGGTTTGTGTTTCAAATGTATAAAAGTTTGAGCTTTTCCATAAACTTTTGTTAAAACTCATAAGTTGCCTTAAAATTTAAATTTTTACTTGAATTCAAGTTTCTAATTAAATTTAGGAAAATATGAGTAAAAAATCTCTAAAAATAATTTTCTGAAATACTAGTTTAGTTATCATGGGTTAATATAATTTTTCACAAAATTTTAGAAGTTCAAATGACCTCATAAAAATCCTAACCTAATTGATAAGGCTGATTTAAAAAAGAATTTATTTTAGACAAATAGAAAATGAACAGTTGCCAAAGTAAATTTTCCTAAGTCCTAGATGACCTTGAGGACACTCACAAAAATTTTCATAATTTTATTTCTATTTCAAACGGCCTAGTCAAACTATTTTGAATTCGGTCAAATCTAAATCCAAAAATTCCAAACCGATTGGATCGGGATTTGTTGTTCCGACCTGAACCACTCCAACCCGACTTGATCGAACCGCGTCGCTCCACCAAACCTGAGTCGGGCTCGAGCCACTCGCCACGCCGTTTCCCCGCAGCCGCTGATGAGCGGGGACCACCTGTCGGAGCCGTCGTCATCCTCACGCCGCTGAAGCCCGGAAAAATGTGGAATTAAGATGATATCAAAAAGGAATTATTTTTACATTAGAAAACGATTTAATCTTCAAAAATTTATAAGTAATTCATCTTAACTCCAAATAAAGTGAAATTAATTTTTAAATTCTCATTTTTCCTATACTTTATCTTGGAATAAGTTTGATTTATGTTGCTATTTCAGAAAATGTTGGTGATTAATTTAATTGTGCAATTATGCCTTTAACTTGTTAAATTCCTAGAAAATCCAAGTAAATTCATTTTGGACTAAAATTTTCACCTAAAATCCTTGTAAAATCTTACTCTACTTACTATGTATGCATAATTGGATGAAATTGAGTTTTGATTATTTTGGTGTTATTCGTCCTTATTCGTTTGTTTTACTCGATCGAGAGATTTCGACGATTCGGGTACTTACGAGAATGATCCTCAACAACAAGAACATTATCTACAGCATGGCAAGCAGTCTTCCTTTGATGCATGTTGATCCTAGTAATTGTGCATGTTAATATTTTAAATTTCAATTGTATGTATGCATGCTATGTTGTTAAGTTATTTGTCTGTTCACAATAGTTTACCTAAATAGTTACTTGAACTGTAGGTAAATATCCATCATTTTCCATCGATCCTAGGGTTATATGCGCTGTGACTTAGAGCTCGCTGGATGGGCTCTAGTCACTTTATATTTAGTATACGAGCTGTTGTCGCTTAGCCATGCTTAGAATGGTAGTTTGGGGATCATCGCTTCGGGGATGGTCAAGTACATCATCACTTCAATTAAATTGAGTCAGGGTACTCAAGTATGTATCATAGTTGGAAAAACTGAAAATGCAAACAAAAAGGATTTAGATTTGGGCGCATGAATGATGGTGTAATTTTTGGGTGTGTTAATGTGTGCTCAAATCAACAAGGACCGAACATCTTCTCCCACTAAACCAGGCATTCTCGCGTGCAACCACATGAGAGGAATATGGGACCTCTCTTGACTTAGTACTTTGGCATGTGCTAGCTCCGAGTCGCAGGAGGTTGTGTGTGTTGTGTGAAAAAGGAAATGATTGGTGTGTTGGGTGTGCGGGGGTGGAGTTCTGGGTAGGTTCTCCACCTCGAGTGGTATCGTAGTTGTCCAAGGTTTTACCCGTGTCGGGACCCAAATATGCAAATATGGACCCTCTGTGTATTCTGCACTAGTCCAGGATCACGCTAGTGCACACAGTGTCAACATCGATGAAATATCACATCCATACAACGAATATAAGAATAAACGAGTACCTTTAAATAACAAATAACTGGTGGGGACCTTAGGGTCGAGTTTTACATTTATTAAGCCATGCAAGGTGGACAATAAGAATAAACTACAGTGGAAACAAATTAAACTCCAGTGGCTCCCATCAATTTACCACGAGCAACCGATCGATCAAGACCCTAACGATCAACCTTCGAGAACTCTTCTTCAAAAGCAAAGTGACGACTCCTCCACTTCATTGATTTGTTTAGCAAGAGTGAGTACACACCGTACTCGCAAGTCATACCACAGAATGCAATTTATAGATGATGGCTTATTCCAAAGGAATGGCTTCTGTGGTTATTTTACAAAAATGCAATATTTGCAATTGAATACAAATAATAGATTGAAAGCATAATTCAAAACCAATAGACAATAATAAGTTAACAACTGATTTCACAAAGGACACACACCTAATCAAATTATTCACACAATGCACAAGTTATCTCACACACCGACCCTTCCCATTTGTTTTATGAAAATCTACCCTCGTGTGAAATTCGAGCATGTCCATAACCGAGGACGCGGCTATTCGAATAGATTGGTTTAAACACTCTGCAGAGGTCAGACACTTTACCCACACGATACAATCGGTGGGGCCAAGACGACCCATAACAAAACCTTTCAGAGACTTCATCTCAAACAATGACACTCCGATGTGCTTTCTGGAACGACACACACCGCTGGACCAAATCAATTTGTACACACACCTCCACCCTTGGAACGACACACACTACGTTGGGATCGGGGATGCAAGTAGTAAAACGAAAGTCATCAACCAAAGCGATGTGACATATCACACCTCCACCATCATGTGATGTCCATGTGCTCTACATAGTTTAAATACAACACGAGTGTTCAATGTCAAGACTCCATAACTTACTAAGTTAGGCCCACCCATACTAGGCATGTGGTCGTCTAATCATATGAAGGCCCTTCTTCAATGGCGCACAAAGTTAAGTCCTTAATTGACCAAGGCAAGACTTCCAGTTTTAACCCAAATCACAAAGTTTATACCACACAGTTCCACCATTCACACAGATCCACCACTTGCCTCCGTCTAAATCTTTTCCCACCCTGTTGATTAAGTGCAACACATGCCATCAACGAGTAACAGCACACAGCACACACAGTTTCATCACACAGTTCTATAATCACTTAGTCAAGTTTATAATTGCAACTCTCACATGAGATGATGACTCGTAGCATGGCTAAGCAGTCTAATCGTATCTAACCAACCCACATTGGTGCTACGATAATACCAACTAATAATTAACCAACCTAGGGTGACAAGAGATCATGGCATACAATAGACAAGGTGGCATAACAATTTGGATTAATAACTACACCCAAAAGAATTTAAATAAATACTTGAAATAGAATGCAATACATTGAAACAAAGTATTTTAAAAACTAGGTTTAATATGATCAAATGTATAACTTGCCTTGGAATAGATCTAGATATTGGTCTTGGTCTTGAGGTGCTCCTTCTTCTGCAAAATTCCCCGAAGTATCGACGTCTACTCGCAAACGAGAAAAAATAAATAAAAACAAATAAATACAGAGGCAAAACAACTCCAAAAGTTCAAATAAAATTCACCATTAAATAGATCTTAATTTTATATGAATTTAAAAATTTGAATGGGCTCAATCGGAGTTCGGATGCAAAAGATATGGGCTTTGGAAGTTTGAAAATCAAATAAAACCCTAATTTGGATTTTATTGAATTTCCCGAATTATTTTTATAAAGGAAAATCGAATTATTGCGCAATGCTTACGTCAGCCGAGAATTTCCAGAAAAAGAAATAGATTTAAAAGGAAATCTGGCATGTGGGCCCCACATGTCAGTCTCGGGGTTCACGGTGGACCGAGTGCACCGAACCGAGAGAGATCTGGCGCGGTGGACCGAGCCACGACGCTGCGTGTCTTGGCCGATCCGCACCACGCGGCCGCCACACCAAAGATCGAGGTCGACGGGCGCCGAGTGGCGACAACGGCGGCGGTGGCGCTCGGGACCCGATGGTCACCGGCGAACGCGGCGACTCGTCGGCAGTGGAGGGTACCAGATTTTTCCCCGTGCTATTGCGCACTCAGGGGTGCCCTTACCGGTAGCTGGCAACGACGGTGGCGACCGGCGGCGAGGAAGAAGCGGCGGGGAAGGCTCGGGTTTTGTCGGGAGAGTTTTCCGGCGATGCTCCGGTGACGAGGAGGTGCGCCCGAGGTAGCCTGAGACTTGCTGATCACGGTGGTGTAGTCGGCGAGGCAAGGGCGGCGACGAAGGCGGCGCAATTCACCGGAATAAGCTCGGCCGAAAACCCTAAAACTCGAAATGCGGCGGCTCTAGAGCGATCGGGGCGATGAGGGTGGCGGCTTTGGGTTGCGGAGGTCCGAGCGGTGCTAAGGGGGTATTTATAGGCCCGGAGATGCCAAGATTTGGAAACCCCCAAATCGGGTCCGAAACGGCCGCGATTTGAATTTCCTAGATTCGGGGAGATTGAAACCGATTCGGGGTTTGATTCGGTTTGGAACGGATAAGAAATCAACCGAGGTACGATTTGGTGGGGTCGGCGCGAAGAATCAACAACTGAATCGGTTTTGTCGGACGAACCTCGAAGTTCCAGCAATGGCGGGCGAAGCGCGGCGCGAGGAAGAAGAAGGCTCCGCGGAGACGACGACTCGGTGGCGGTCCCACCTGGTAGCGGCAGCGAGGCGCGGGCGAGCGAGCGAGCGAGATCAGCGAGCGAAGCCACGCGGCGAACACCCAATGGAGGAAGGCGGGGTTGAGCGCGTGCGTCCGATCGGAAACGAGGGCACGCGTCAAGCATCCAACGGAGAAGAGCGCGGCCGGGGCGAGATGGGCTGGCGCGCTACTGGAATAGTGTTGGGCTTCGGCCCAGCACTGTTCCAAAGGATTTTCTTTTGAATTTATTTTAAATAAATCTAGAAAATACAATTAGCAATTAGAAAATAGCAAATGGCCTTGGAAAAATTCCAGAAAATTCTATAAAATATATCCAAGCATATAGATTCTAAATAAAATAGTTTTAACAATTGTTGATGTTGGGATTAAGCACATTTAAATCAGTTTGTCCTTAAAGTCCATATTAAGCTTTTTAATTTAACATTCAAATAAATCCAAATGGTGAATTTTCTCTCTACCACTATTTAAAAGATTTTTAAAGCTCTGAAAATTGGGATGTTACAACTCGTGAGGGGTAGTTGACTGAGGCTTTGCGATGACCCCGACACAACGTATGGGTTTCCATCCATACAGGCGACTCGTAGTTAATACAAAATATTGGAAAACGTCTCGTAGGACTTAGCCTGGACCGGCATACCTAAGGAAGTGTGCTCTATAGCTTGGTAAAAAGGTGGTCTGACATGTGGGTAAAGTTGTACACCCCTGCAGGTTAAATCTATTCGAATAGCCAAGTCCTTGGTTTTGGACATGCTTGGGGAGGTCTTTCAAGAGTTAGACTATAACATTTTGATAAAATTTGAGATAGGGTGGTACGAATGGGTAATTCGTGCTATGGATGTGGTGGCGCGGGATTCACCTCTAGGATGTTAATTATGCCTATAATTGTTGTCTCATTGATTTTTGAACAATTTAAAACTGTTTTGACAAGTTGCTTTCAATCTATGACATTATTACAAATTAAATGTGGCTTTACGCTGAAAGTAAACTATATGGTCATCTCTATTGAATTAAGTTTGCATGTAGCTATGTACAGGTTTGTTAATCGTAAGTCTTGCGAGTACGTTTTTGTACTCAACTGCATTGTCTATTTGCTGCAGAGGAGATTGACCCCCAAGGGGTTAACGAGTGTGAGGCTGACTACATTCTCGACGACTAAGCTTGGACGTTTCCAGTTGTTGCCTTGTGGGTAAGGGTAGCCGGTTGGCTTTTGTTTTCTGCCATCTTATGGCATGTGTTTTCCGCTGCAAACTCTACCTTCTGTATGAAATAATTGTGCATGGGTTACATTGTAAAATTATGAAAACCCGGTAATGTAATGACTTATGTATGAAGCTGATGCTTATTTTTGTAAGGTGTGTGTGTACTGTTGTTCTGGGAAGTATATATACACCGAGAGCGGGGAAATTTGATTTGTGATGATAGAACCAACGGAAAGGTTAATCATTACAAATTAAATCGCCATGCAGCTCTCACATGTGCTCCATTTCTAACATCAATGTTTCCGGAAATGCAGGCGATCGAGGCAGGGTGGGCATACATAGGGCTGGCGCCCGGTCCAGCACAAGTGGACTACGACATGGACGGAGAGGGCACATGCGGATGTCTTGCATGCCCTGCGTCCATACGACCCTGAGATGTATGGTGCGTACATGTGACATCCCAATTTTCTAATATTTAAAAATCTTTTAAATAGTTAGTAGTTGGAAAATTCACCTTTTGATTTTATTTGATTTTTAATAAAGCTAAACATGGACTTTCGGTATCAAAATAATTTAATATGATTAATGACAACTGAACAATAGTCAAAACTATTTTTATTCGAGTTCTATGTGCTTGGATATATTTTCTAGATTTTTCTAGAAATATTTCGAGTTCACTTGCTATTTTCTATTTGCCTTTTCTGTAATTTCTAAAAAGGAAAATCTATTTTAAAATTTCAGAACAGTGTTGGGCCGAAACCCACGCTATCCAGCCTTCTCCGCGCGTCGGCCTGCTCGGCTGCACTGCGTCGCTCATTTCGCTGACATGTGGGTCCCCGCACCGACATCTTTGTCCCCAAGCCATCGTCCTCGTGGAGTCATCCCCTTCGCCATTTCCGCCATTGTCGTAGCTCGGAGCCGCGTTCGACCACGTGGTATCTCCAGCTAGATCCTATCTAGAAAACGCGTAGAATCTTATCTCTTTCTCTCCAGCGCCTGTTCTGGTTAAAATCGTATCACGTATCCCTCACAATCTCCGAGATTGCATTGTGTTCTTTTCGGACTCGATTTGGGGATTTCCAAATCCGGTACGCCCGAGGCCTATAAATAGGACCACTGAGTTCACCTTCTCGCCCTAATCCTGAAACCCAAGCCGCCGCACACCCTCGAGCTGTAGCACCGTGGCATCGTAATTTTTAGGGTTTTCGCCACCGCCGCTTGTTTCTTCAGATTGCCCCGTCGTCTTCGGTGCCTCATCGTCGTCGACCACGCCGTCATCTTCGCCGTCACCAGAGCTATCTCCAGCACCCCTTCATGACCACAAGGCGTCATCGGTGGTTGTCGTCGACAACAGCTGTACCTGCTCCACCGCTTCATCACCGCTTCTGACCAACTCCAACAACGTTCCGTGCCAATACCAGTACCGGTATGTGTGCTCAGTGAATAGTACTTGAATTCCCTTTTTCGAGTGGTTTTCTTTAGATTTAAAACTTCCAAAAGCCATATCTTCTTCATTCGAACTCCGTTTGAGCCCATTCAAATTCATAAATTCATATAAATTCGAGCTCTATCTTTATGAGATTTTTATTTAATTTTTGGAGTTAGTTTTTTCTCTATTTTTATTTATTTATTTTCGTTTGCGAGTAGATATTGATATTTCGGGGAATTTCGTCGAAGAAGGAGTTCTCCAAGACCAAGACCAGTACTCAAATTTATTTCAAAACAAGTTATACCTTTGATCATATTGAACCCAGTTTTCAAACTACTGTATTCTATTTTAAGTATTTATTTAAATATTTTTGGGTTAGCTATTCGCCCATTTGATTATATCTACCTTGTCGAATTGTACTACCATGATCTTTTGTCGCCCTAAGTTGGTTCATTATTAGTTGGTATTATGATAGCACCAACGTGGGTTGGTTAGACGAATAGTACTGCTTAGCCATGCTACGAGTCACACATATCATTCGAGTTGCAATTGTGAATTTGACTATGTGACTATAGAACTTTGTGTAAAACTAAGTACTGTGTATTATTACTTTATGATAGCATGTGTTCACTTAGCCAACAGGGTGGGAAAGCATGTCTTTTCTTGGTCAATTAAGGACTTAACTTTGTACGCCATTGAACTGAGTCATCAGTACAACCACATGTCTGATGGGACGAGCCTAACTTAGTAAGTTTTGGAGTCTCGATATTGACTACTCAGGTAGTAGGTTAGGCTCTGTGCCAGGTTGGAGGTGTGTTTCTGTCTCAGTGGCGACTCACATCGCGGGACGGTTCACCGCTTCCCTGTCCAAGGTGTGCGCTGGACTAGCTTTCTTTGTGGGTTAGCCGGCAGTAAAACACATCGGGAGTGTCAATACTTGAGATGAAGTTTCTGAAAGATTTTGTTATGATTAGTGCTAGCTACACTGATTGTATCGTGTTGGTAAAGTGTACAATCTCTGCAGAGTGTAAACAATCTATTCGAATAGCCACGTCCGTGGTCATGGACATGCTCGGGAATTTCACACGAGGGTTAGATTTTTATAAAATATTTGGGAAGGGAGCTGTGTGATCTAAGTCATATGAATATGTGAAATAAATTGATTAGGCTTTGTGTATTTGTGAAAATAACTGTCAAACTATTACTGTTTATTTGTTTTAAACATGTTTTTTAATCTATTATTTGTATTCAATTGCAAATATTACTTTTTGCAAAATAACCACATAAGCTATTCCTTTAAAATAAGCCATCATCTATAAATTTCATTCTGTGGTATGACTTGCGAGTACGGTTGTATACTCGTGCTTGCTATAAATAATCAACAGAAGTGGAGGAGTCTTCGCCTGTCTTTAAGGAAGAGTTCTACGAAGATGTTGATCGCTAGGTCATGATCCTAGTCGGTTGCCTGTGGTGAATTGATGGGATTCCGCTGAAGTTTATTTATTCCACTCCTTATTTATTTATTGCTAGTCTGTGAAGCTAATAAATGTAAACTCGAACATAAGGTCACAACAGTTATTTGTTATTCAAAGTACTTGTTTATTCTATTGTTTCATCTTGTGTGGATCAATATTCATCTATGTTGGCACTGTTTGCACTAGCGTGATCTTGGACTAGTGCAGAATATACAGATGGTCCAAAATTGTATTTTTGGGTCCTCACAGTACATGTAGTGGTACGTGCCATGGACATGTGCAAGACTCACCATTCCTCCACTGGAGCGCCCGGAGCCGGTGACAGAGGAGACACACCAGCAGCGCCTTCGCCGCTTGTTCGATCGTCACAGCGCTTCTCGGCATAATAACACCGTAAGACACTTTGTTAGTGAACCTGTTACGTATGTCACTATAGTTGGAGCGAGTGCAGTGCGTCCATCGCGCATCGGAGGCCACGATCCGCAGCCCAGATAGAACCACGCAGGGATAAAAAAAATTAAGCACATCTCGGCGGAGATGAAGAAGATAATAAAGAACTTGAGCTACGGTCGTTAGACGGACGACGTCCTGCACATCGAGCAACAAGTGGGGGGTATGCTCACCCGTCGGTCATCAGCGGCCCAGGTCAGTGGGGACTTAAGATATGTATAAATTTACATTCAGTTTTATTGGGTATGCCTTACATTCCGCTAACATCACGTCATTCTCCCACCGCAGGTCCGTCGGAACGAATCACTGTTGTCGTCCGCACCTGGTACACAGACTGACACTCCCCCTCGGTCATCTAGACTGCACATCCAGGAGGTACGAGGTGTAACACCCTGGCTATTCGGAAGCCAAAATGTTACCTAAAGGATCTAACTTGTAATCAACCAGCAGAAGAATTCAAACATAACTCATAAGAGGAAACAAAGAAGTTGAACTTTCATAAAGTAATGACAGTAATAAAGATTGGATCCAAACTATTAAAACAATGGAGTGATTAAGGACCATGAACAGTACTAAACAACCGTGGCATCGGGAGAATTATCAACTACATCAACATTATTTATTACAGTTCAACATTCTACGAATGAAAGATATAATAAAATCTTATTAATAAAACGGAAGGAAGGTGAAAAGAGTGAATAGTGTGGGTGTGACTATTCCCTCCCAGCGTCAACACCAATGATCACCTAAAATAAACAACATAGCAAGAATGAGTCGAAACTCAGTAAGTACTATACATGATAAATCAAGCATAACGTGGACAAGCCAACTACAACCGAAATATGAACAATTCTCGGAACATACATAAATGAATGGAATGAAAGAATGCATTGAAGGAATGGACTACTCAACAGCTTATACCGGTATAACGAGTGATACACCAGTCGGTGTTCACTTAAGCCCGTACTTAACAAAGTCCAGGGACCCAAATACCGTATAAAGAACGTTTCATATGGGTGTCCGAGATTGCCAATATTGGAGTGGTGGGACTTACATGCCCATACTGGAGTTGATGGGTCTTTCAATTTCCACTCCCGTGGTCAAAACGAAAACGATGCGTGTATGGAATGAATCACATGCATTGAATCTCTATCACATAAGAATGAACATAGTACGTTGCATAGGAACATGAATAGCAAGTCTAGCAATACAACCACACACAGTCATCAACATTCCATATGAAAAGATATAGTACTTGCCTTCCGCGCTGTGACGTGTTAGGAGGCAACGAAGGTGCCCCTCCACTCACCGCCTCACCGCCTACAAAAATATATATTCCGGATAAGGATAACCAGGTATGACATAGCTACAAGTGTCCTACTATAACCCTCTATCTATCCAACACAACCCACGGGTTCCAACTAACAATTACACTAATCAGTCATCTTTCAGCTCTACTGGACAGCAGTACGAGAAAAATCATAATTAATTATCTGGAATTCGAAAAAATAAGAAACTAATGCCTAATGAAACTTAACGCACAGAACTACGAAACTCTAGTTGACGGGGTTTAACGATTCGGCTAAGACAATTGGCTAACCATCAGTTGAAAATGTCTGACAGACATATATCCAAACCACATAACAGCAGTAAATAAAAATGGCATAACTTTCATTATACAAATCCAATGGAGGTGATCTTTATCAATATAGAAATATTATTAAAAATTCTACAATAACCTAGTTGGGTGGAGGTTCTGAATCCTACAATAACAAGGTCAAAATTAAGGAACAAACAGACTGTTCCTTCTCGTCAGACAGACAGAACAGTGCGCAAAGAATAAATCATATCTCCTAAACCGTAAGGTGGAATCTCGTGATCTCAGTGGCTATGAAAAGATAAAAACCAGGGCTACAAAACTATAGAAGATGAAAATATCAAATTATACTTCGAAGACACCGAAACTTGGCGCACAAACTACTGTATATAATCTGGAATCTGACAGACAGCATAACGGTTTACTACTAATCGATCAATCTACCTCCAAACAATATCAAACAGCGGGTGAGACTCCTCGTTAACCTTGTATACCTGTAGAAAGACATTGAACAGCACTTGGGGAAGACGACCTCCCTTCTCCCCACCCTCTTCTCCTCTTCTCCTTGCTTCTTCTCTTGGCCGATGCCACCAATGGCTTCCTCTCCTTCTTCCTCCCAAATGGCAGCAGCAAGAATCTTCACCGGGGAGATGGGGGCACTGCTAAGGGTGCTGGAATGCAGGGAGGAAGGCACAAGGAGGAGGGGTGGCCCATGGGAGAGAGCTAGGGCCGGCTAGGAGGGGAAAAGAGAGGGAGAGGGGGAAGGGGTGGCCGGTTGGGGGTAGGGGGAAGTGGGGACGCATGGGCCTTGGGCCTAGTGCGTCTCCCCCCTGTTTGGAACCCCTCTTGGCCGGCCATAGGCTGGCCAGGGTTTCACCAGCCTGGGCCGAAGGCCCAGGGTCCAAAAATCCCTTGAAATTTTGAATTTTTCAAATAGTTCTCTCTCCCGAATAAAATACTCCCTAAACCAAATTTGAAATATTACATTCTACCCCCCTTAACAGAATTCGACCCGAATTCTAACCATTGGAACGATTATGAGAACAGAATACCACAGAATTGGAAACAACAGACTAACACGTACCAGAAACAAACTGGTCTAGATACTGCTCGCTCAAGCGAGACTCTAGCTCTCAAGTGGCCTCCCTCCTGGACTAGCGAGACCTCAACACAAAGACGTAAAACGACGTCTGACCTATCTCTCAACTGGAACTTTATAGGTACAATCGTCAGAAGAGATTCGAAGGTGCGACCTAACTCGCTGGTCAACGTCTTTAACTAAATCTCGAACTTTGAATGGCTCAACTGCTCACTCAGCACCAGAACACAACCAACGTTTCATATTTCGCGTATGTACCCGAGACGGCAAAACAGTATGCCAACTTCCTAATTTCTACAACTTTCGAAAATGAAGAGAACCCAATTGGAAATAGAGAGTCCTCATAACATCTACACAATGCAATCTCTCCACCAAAAGGTTAAATTCCAAATTTGACAATTCATCTCGGAAACAAATCCATTTTCTAAATAGGCAGCTTACAAATAAACACCACGACAACCAAAGGAGAAATCACTCGAACGCCCAAACCAAACACTTGCGATTTGTCTGAATTGAAAAGAATCAACATGCCAACACAGCCCCAACTCAAATAGAAGAAAACACCGGTCAACGACACAAAACTCAAATAAGAATCAAGAAAACACCTCATTATCCGATGAAACATCATTTTCCTCAGTTTATCTCTTCTAGGAATAAAATTTCTCTCGAACCTTAAAATTCGAATTCATCACATACCACTTGAGTTTAAAATTCTTAGTTAAACATCCTCAAATTATGTTCAAACTGAATTACATCATCCACACCATTGTGGAGAGGCTATATTGAATCCACCGAATACTCTAGATAGCTCATTATACTAACCAAAATCGATTTGATAGAAGGCGTTCAAAGCACCACAGAATAGGTACCACACAATCACATTACCTCCAATTTCCAATAACAACAACTCACAATTCTTAGCACGCACGTTCATATACTACATCAGAAGGGTTCTATCAATTATCATTCCACTGCTAAGGAAACTCCATTATTCCACTCTCTCTACACAATCATTGAGTGACCAAAGGTCTAGTATAAAAAAGCAAAGCCCGGATTTAACCTCTAAAACTTCTACAACAAATTGTAATTATAATAGATAGGGAAATCAACGGATTGAATCTCCAACATTCCCACAATTATAACATGCTCACTTATTGTCATCCTCATAAATTACCCACATAATTTCACAATATTATCCAATTGCGTTACTCTATAAAAATTAATCAAGGCCTCCACACCTTCGATAATCCCCAACCTTTTAACATGAACTGAAGTTCTAGAATTTTTATATACCATAGATTCTACTCAATCGTAACACTATTCAAACTTACTTCGAGGCCAAACATTCCATGTGAATCAATTTCCCTCCAAGAGGTACAGATCAAAACCAATTCATTTTCTACTACTCCTTCAATAGTTTGGTAGCAAAATCTCACCACTACCGTTACTAAACTACTACCACTACCAAACAGTTGCCAATTTATACTTTGCAAAAGTTGGCAACATAAAACTGTTGACTCCTTTTCAAAAGAAAGAAGCGAACAAGGACGAGTTTCGTCACACAGGAAAAAGTTGCTCCTCACCGCGAGCAAGAAACCAAAAGAAATAATTTGGTAACGAGGATCTTGGAAAAACAAAAGTTGAATTCACGGTTGAGGGCACACATTCCTCAAAAGGGAATAGCAAATAACAGCCGATAAGAAAAATGACATTACGATTGAAACTCGACATCTCTTGAGTGGAAAGAGCAGAAAATTTAGGCATGATTCCAACAACCACAGGTTATAAAACTTGATTCAAATAATTAAATACTTCTACTGCACTCTTTTCTTTAACACAACAATTGGTCCTTGAACTAACAACACTTGCCACAATGAACAATGTAAGTTCTTAAGTCCAACCCATAAAACTTGTTCGGAACAGTTCATCTACTCATGAAATATGAGATCCAAATGACCTCAGCCACAAAACGCGAAACATTTTTGTTGGACCGAAAAGGCGACTAGAGGGGGGGGTGAATAGGAGCACGCTCACTTTTTCACAAATTATGAATTCAACACAATTTCACTTCAATAGCTATGAGCAAGCTATGAAGATCAATATACCAGTACAGCGGAAGACTAGTATTGAATTCAATTTAATCCCCTAAGCAATATGACCCAAACATCAAAGATCAAATCAATACAATGTACTGGCGGTCTGACCTCTGGTCTGGAACGGTCGGACCGATTTCCTGGCGGTCGGACCGCTGCCAAATCGGTCGGACCGGTGATGATGGGTGGTATGACCGGCAGACTCCAGAACAGATCTGAAACAATAAAAACAGCCCGATAACGAAGTTGCAATTAGGTCTAACTTTTGATTCTCAACTCCAAACTTCACGAAACTTTGCACACACCTTCTCTATGCTATTGAGGACCTATTCCAATTGAATATTATGATAATTCTTGGATAGATCCTGAACAGTTGTCAATTGAGTAAGAGAGGGTATAAAACCGGGCAAGAACGAAAACTTGATCCTAATGCTTGTTCGTGAGTGATTGATGATCAAGATGATCCTAGATAGGTTCACACGTATCACAGCAAGCTAATTCACGTGAAGAAATCAATCAAAACTTCGCGGATCAAAGAAAGCCCTAAAATCACGAAATTGAAAGCAAGAACGAAAATAGACTTATCTCAAGCAAACCTTGCGTAGATTAAATTCATGATTGATGCTGGATTACACCCACTCCATCAAGGAACAGTGGTCAATCTAAGATCACGAAAATCACCTCAAACCATCAAGAGCCCTAGCCTCCACCTCAACTCCCCCTAAGCCAATTAGGGTTTTGAAAAACATAAAAGAGGCGAGAGAGACAGTGCAGCCACCACCTCCCCCTATTTATAGTGGAGGCCTAGAACTCCTAGGGTTTGACTCTATTGGGCTCCCGTTAAGGCCCACTAACAAACGGGTCACACATGCACGCTTCGCAAAGCGCCGTCTTTAACCTTTTGACCTAAACCGCTTCACCATGCACCATGGATTCGCCAATAGGTCACCCTTGTCTATCTTGTGTCACGCTTGAGTCCATTGACCTCACCCGGCATCGTCGATCGTTCTGGACCTCAACTCTCCAAGTCTAGTCCCGATCATCCTCGCCGTTGACCGTCGTTGACCACCAAGCAACCTGCACAACCATAGACAAGCAAACACAAATTCAGGAACAAGTTCTTCACAACTTGACCCATGTTAGTCAAAACATGCATCATGCAATACATATGCCATGATACCAATGAACTTGACCTAACACATTAACATCACCACGAAGTTGGTCGATGCATAAGTGGAAATCGGTCCGACCGCTCACTGTGAGCCGGTCGGACTGCCCTCTGGTCGGTCGGACCGCTCCGTGTGAGCCGGTCGGACCGCCATAAGGGACTTAGCCAAATTTCAAGCCCTGAAATTCCGAAACCTTCTTGGAACTTAAAACGAATAGAACTTTTGCTTGGGAACTCTAAAAATAATGAGACCAAGTGCATTGGGATCCCCTCACTTGCCTACAACTCTTATTTTTGGCCCAGCCTGTTCTGACCATTTTTTATCACAGCCGGTCCGACCGCCGCACATGGCCGGTCCAACCGATTTGGGACCGGTCGGACCGCCATGCTATGGCCGGTCGGACCGCCCCTATCCAGAATGCCTGAACTTTGTCGAAAACCCTGTGAAACGACAAACCATAAATGCCAATGCCAATTATCACATCATTCTAAGATCTGGAGCATATCCCCATGATATCCACAATCTCCCCCTTGATGAACACATTGGCAATAATCTAGAAAATATAATTTAGAGGTTTGAAAAGTAAAATACTTTCGTTTTCGCACAAAGGTACAACTTGGTCCATAAGCAAGAAAAAACAATGTAAATGACCAAGCTGGCATCAGAATAGTATAGGCATGTGAGATAAGACAAAAGAAAGCATAAAAACTTTGATTTCCAGAAAAGGGTCAAAATTCTCACATGAGGTCCATATGAAAGAACCATTGTTCAATTGACCTATGATCATTGTGAGGATAAATGAATGCAATTCAAGTTCAGAATATTCAATAAGACAATAAGAATGCAACTCAAGAACTCCCCCTCACTATGATCCTCAAATTTCAGAAACTTTCAAATTCTCAGTTTCTCCCCCTTTTATCATTTTTATATATCATCTCCCTCTTTGTAAAACAATGATATATATCTCCAAAAATTTCTCCCCCTATTCATAATCTTCTCCCCAACATAGAAATATCTTCTCCCCCTTTGACAATGGAGTCATCAAGGAATCACGTCTTCCTCTCATCCAGAGATAACAAATGCAGAATGAAGAAAGAAGCAAAAAGAAGTATGCATGAAGTGCAATGGAGTGGCTTCATTTTTGTATTTTTCAATTTTTGATTACAAAAAGCTTTGGAGATTACCCAAAAGAACAAGCTAGTATCTCTAATATTACACAAACAGCATATCAAGCCTGACAGCGCTAGCAAGATCATGGAAGGACATATATATCAAAGCTAAGCATAAAGGCTCAAAAGTAAAGCAATAGATTTGATCAATTTAAGCAACGCTTCAAATTCAGCAAGTTCATCAACAGGGATCCTAAAGTGAAACTGGCTATGTCAAAATGTCAATGTAAGATCAAAAAGCTAACAAAGACCACATTAAGAGACAATTAGGTCCAAATTAATAAAGCAAATGTATTGAATCATTTTGCTCAAATTTTCTCAAATGCCCATTTTTCAACAAATTTTTATTTGCATTCAATTGAATATTGAAGTTGACTAATGATCTAACTTAGTGATAAGATCCAAGATCACCTTCTCTTATGCAAAGATGCTTATGGACTAGGAGCCATCCACAAAATCATCCTAAGCTTTTCGACCAGCGGTCTTCGAAGATCATAACTCAAATTGAAGTTGATTAAAGGTATATCTTAGTAAAGAAGATCCTAGACTAGGAGCCATCCACAAACTCTTTCTAAGCTTCTACCAGGGCGACAAATCTTGAGGTTCATGTCATTTCTGACAAGCAGTCCCCATGAGATCGTCTGGTTTATCAAACTATCTCCAAGTTCATGTCATTGACAAGCAGTCTCGTAAGAGTAGTTTGACACAATTTAAGCATAAGACAATCTTTTGATTTTTCATATTTCACAACAGCAGTTTTAGAATCTCAAGAACACTAGAAGCTCAAGTAATGGTCAATTTTAGATTAAAGAGCTAACAAAGCAATTCTGACAGGGCCAATGTCACAAAAGGAGCAATAATTGCGCAACACGCTAAAACATCCACAAATTGCAATTTTTAGTTTGAGTTGTTTTAAAGTTCTAGCTCATATAGCAAAGACTTAGCTACACATGTAAAAGCATGATAATTCTAGCAAGTCAAAGAACTAGACATGACATTGAGCAAGAATTGAAATACTAAAACTCCAAAGGGTAATAGGCAAAGCTTCATCAATCTTGAAAGATAAGCAGAAAAATTTATATTATAATGCATCTTTTTGAGTATGACTTGAATTTTTCATACCATTTGTTGAATTTTTCATATGAATGCAATATGATACAATGAGATGCAATAAAAGCCTAAACACCTGAAAAGTTCGAAACGATCAAAAAGTTCAGAAAAGAACAAGAAAAGATCAAAAGAACAAGGTAAGATCAGAAAAGATCGAACTCCCCCTCAAACCAACCCAAAGGGATAAATTACCCCTAACTCGCTTCTCAAGGTGGCAAACCTAGTTGGGTTTAAAGGTTTGGTGAGGATAAAATCAAAAGACAAGAGAAGTGCCTAGTGGGTGACAAGCGCCTGAGGTACTCTTCCTATCTAGCCGACAGCCCGCACAATCAGAATAAAAAAGACCCCCGAATGGACAAAGATAAGGAACAGGAATATCAAATGCCATACAAAGAGAGTAGAGTGTAAATACCTGAATATGAGCTTAAAGGCCTAGCGATGGGAAGTTCTCGGAGATGCTTGAAACCCGTCGACCGCGTGAAGGAGGTGAACCATCTTGAGTCTCCGGTAATATGACGTGAACAGTCGGAGTCGACAAAGCACGTGCCCTTCCTCTTTCCGTGGCAATCCTGAAAAATCAAGGCACAGAGGAACGAAGTTTCTCGATACTGGGGTTAGTTAAACAAGACTTGGGAACCCAGTACTGAGACACACGTCTGCAAGTAGTATGCAAAGCAGAAGTGTTATCCTTGATTCTATTTGCATTCCTATCATGAGTAATGGTCACAAGAACATGAGAATTATCCTTTCTAGAAGCATGATGATAAGCATGTGAAACAAATCCTAACTCAGGTTTATTCTTTTCAAAATGACCATGTCTCATAAAAGCTTTAGGTTGAGTGGATGAAATACCAGCAAAATTTTTCTTATTATTTTTCAACCTACGCCAACAAAACTCAATCAAGTGCCCACTCTTTTTGCAATAAGTGCAATGATACTTAATACCACTAGAAGAAGCACCTTTTGTTTGAACAGATGGTTGAGCAAAACCTGCAGATTTAAAAGTAGTTTTTGCAGGTTGAGTTTTGAATTTAACTAAGCCATTTTCTAAAACTTGAGTGACTTTTGGCTTTGAATTGTCTTGGATAGAGTTGTATCCTATCCCTTATTTTTTATAAGGAGTTTTAGACTTGTCAAGAATCATATTTAGCTGTTTCTTACCTTTAGAAAATTTCTCTAATGTGTCCTGAGGGTAAGCATTTTATTTTTCAAGATTAGTACATAACTCACAAGTTTTGCCAAGAATCTCATCAACTACCATGAATTATGAACCCAATAGAAATTTGCCAACACCACCGGACAAGATTTTTGTCAAATTCAGAAATCAAGGAAAAGAACAACTTTCTAAAGCACCACAAAAGAAATATGCAAGGTCGATGCACCCTTAATAAAGAACTTACAAAAGAAATCTTCCAATGCCCGAAATTCCAAGCGAACAAATGAGTTAAAATTTTCCAACAGGGGTAAAAACAGAACTTCCGTGAAAAGATAAATCTTGCAATTTAACTACGCTCACGTGGAGCAGAAATATCACAATAATCGAAAGAACAATAATTATTTCAAAGAATGATCAGAGACCTACTGGAGCTTGTCCACTTCATTATAACCCCCCCCCCTCCATTCAAAAGAAATTCATGAACTACAAGGAACTACAACCAGGAACCAGATACAAGCTCGAGAAAGACTACAAATTCATCAGTGAGCTCATGCTCAACACAGAACTTATGGAACATGGGTAAGAATTTTTCTATTTTTTTATACCACGAATAGTGGCGTAGCCTGGCAAAACCCAGGACAACAACCACGAACTCAACTGCTCAACGTCCGCTACTAATACAAATAGCCCAATGTAATCAATTATGAATATATATAGGATCATCTCATGACAGTCATAGAATAAATTCATATATATAAGATATCACATCATAACATAGATTAACAACGACAAAAACATAGTACAGAGACAATTCGGTACAGTACAACATAATGAACCATATCACTAGAAATGCGGATGCAAAGGATTTTCCCAAACCCCACCTACTGTGCACAGTGTGTCATTTTTAATACTTTTCCATTAACCACGGACCTAAAGCCCGCTTTGATACCAACTGAAACACCCTGGCTATTCGCAAGCTAAAATGTTACCTAAAGGATCTAACTTGTAATCAACCAGCGGAAAAATTCAAACATAACTCATAAGAGGAAATAAAGAAGTCAAACTTTCATAAAGTAATGGCAGTAATAAAGATTGAATCCAAACGATTAAAACAATGGAGTGATCAAGGACCATGAACAGTACTAAGTAACCATGGCATAGGGAGAATTATCAACCACATCAACATTATTTATTACAGTTAAACATTCTACGAATGAAAGATATAATCAAATCTTATTAGTAAAACTGAAGGAATGTGAAAATAGTGAATAGTATGGGTGTGACTACTCCCGCCCAGCGTCAACACCAATGATCACCTAAAATAAACAACAAAGCAAGAATGAGTCGAAATTAGCAAGTACTATACATGATAAATCAAGCATAACGTGGACAAGCCAACTACAACCGAAATATGAACAATTCTCGGAACACATACATAAATGAATGGAATGAAAGAATGCATTGAAGGAATGGACTACTCAACAGCTTATACCGGTATAACGAGTGATACACCCGTCGGTGTTCACTTAAGCCCGTACTTAACAAAGTCCGGGGACCCAAATACCGTATGAAGAACGTTTCATACAGGTGTCCAAGATTGCCCACATTGAAGTCGTGGGACTTACATGTCCATACTGGAGTTGATGGGTCTTTCAATTTCCACTACTATGGTCAAAACGAAAACGATGCGTGTATGGAATGAATCACATGCATTGAATCTTTATCACATAAGAATGAACATAGTACGTTGCATAGGAACATGAATAGAAAATCTAGCAATACAACCACACACAATCATCAACATTCCATATGAAAAGACATAGTACTTGCCTTCCGCGCTGTGACGTGCTAGGAGGCAACGAAGGTGCCCCTCCACTCACCGCCTCACCGCCTACACAAATATATATTCCGGATAAGGATAACCAGGTATGACATAGCTACAAGTGTCCTACTATAACCCTCTATCTATCCAACACAACCCACGGGTTCCAACTGACAATTACACTAATCAGCCAGCTTTCAGCTCTACTGGACAGCAGTACGAGAAAAATCATAATTAATTATCTGGAATTCGAAACAACATGAAACTAATGCCTAATGAAACTTAATGCACAGAACTACGAAACTATAGTTGACGGGGTTTAACGATTCGGCTAAGACAATTGGCTAACCATCAGTTGAAAATGTCTGACAAACATCTATCCATACCACATAACAGCAGTAAAGAAAAATGGCATAACTTTCATTATACAAATCCAATGGAGGTAATCTTTATCAATATAGAAATATTATTAAAAAATTCTACAATAACCTAGTTGGGTGGAGGTTCTGAATCCCACAATAACAAGGTCACAATTAAGGAACAAACAGACAATTCCTTCTCGTCAGACAGACAGAACAGTGTGCAAGGAATAAATCATATCTCCTAAACCGTAAGGAGGAATCTCATGATCTCAGTGGATATGGAAAGATAAAAACCAGGGTTACAAAAATCTAGGAGACGAAAATATCAAATTCTGCTTCTAAGACACCAAATCAGGCGCACAAACCTCGGATCTAATCGGCATCCGGCAGACAAAGATAACGGTTTACCACTAATCGATCAATCTACCTCCAAACAATATCAAACAGCTGGTGAGACTCCCCGTTGCCCTTGTAGACCTGTAGGAAGACGTTGAACGGCACTTGGGGAAGACAGCCTCCCTTCTCCTCACCCTCTTCTCCTCTTCTCCTTGCTTCTTCTCTTGGCCGATGCCACCAATGGCTTCCTCTCCTTCTTCCTCCCAAATGGCAGCAGTAAGAATCTTCACCGGGGAGATGGAGGCGCTGCTAAGGGTGCTGGAATGCAGAGAGTAAGGCACAAGGAGGAGGGGTGGCGCATGGGAGAGAGCTAGGGCCGGCTAGGAGGGGAAAAGAGAGGGAGAGGGGGAAGGGGTGGCCGGTTGGGGGTAGGGGGAAGTGGCGGCGCATGGGCCTTGGGCCTAGTGCGCCTCCCCCCTCTTGGCCGGCCAGGGTTTCACCATCCTAGGCCGAAGGCCCAGGGTCCAAAAATCCCCTGAAATTTTGAATTTTTCAAATAGTTCTCTCTCCCGAATAAAATACTCCCTAAACCAAATTTGGAATATTGCACGAGGTTCTCAGTTTACGTCTAGAGTGTTTATTTGAACTAATATCATTCCGTCTTGCAGCCTTCAGTTGGTAGTGGGGGTGACAGCCATTTCACATCGACTGATGACGATGATATGGGCAATGGCTGGGTACGGACAATGGTAGCCAGGGTACGGACAATGGTAGCCAGGGTTTGGAGGGTACGTAGGGCAGAGCTCCTCGGGGTTCGTTGTCCTACCGTATGTTCAAGGGCAGAGCTCCTCCGGGTACGCGGGAACCCCGTACGTTCAAGGCCAGAGCTCACCCGCACAACCAGAGTTGCAGGTATTGTACCCCGGAGTGATTTAATAGACTCTGTTATTGATGAATTCTTCAGAGGTGTCCCGCCAGGTTGGCATGCCCGTCACGACGACATATACGCCTACCAGACTCTGCTCTATAGTCAGCCTACTGGTCCACCTCCACCTCAACGGTATTCGTACCTACTCTAAACTGACACATGTTCTACGGACCGAGGACGTATTCCACGGGTCATGCTCGGCGCAAAACAAGGCCGCGCACGCGGACGCGGCCGGAGCAGGTAGAGAGTAGTGGCTCAAACGATTGAACCATATTGTATCGCGTGTTATTCGATGTTGTAATGTAATGTTTTCTCCCACCTTGTTTATATACAAACATGTCTCCAGAAAGCTATGCATTGTTGCTGTTTAATAGAAGATAAGTAGACAAGCGTACTAACACGAAATAGCGAGAAAAATTCTGAACAAAAAAGTATGGTAAATTTACACAAGCAAGTACACTATGTCAGGAGGCTTCATATAGAATTTTATATTTTGTTGAACCCATTTGCTATATTTAAAAATTCGTACAAACCGCCGAGAAACCCTAATCACTAACCCTAACTAAGCTAACTACTATAACTAACTAACCATCGGTAACTAAACCCTAACACGTGGCGAACCGAGGGCCTTTTGTTGGATCAAGGATAACCGACTAGAGGAGGGTGAATAGGAGGTTTTTAAAACTAATTGACAATTTTAGATTTTAAGCAAGAAAATTCTAATCAAGACTTTCTTGCACAATAAAGGAGATAAACCTATTATGCTACTAGAGACAAAAGTGCAAAAAATAAAACTAGATTCTTTCCTAGCTAAGCTAAATAAGCACACTAGAAAAGTAAATGCAAGATAGTAAAGACAAGAAATAACCACAAAGAAGACGATGAAGTTTTTCCTATAGTACCGAAGACTTGTCGGTCTTCACTAGTCTACGTTGAGGAAGCTTGAGCTAATCAAGCCGGCTCCACAAATTAAGCCTTCCCTCGATTTCACTAGCGGTTGTTCTTCCTCCACTCCAGAGATGGTGAACACTGAACCAATCACAACTTTTATGTCGGGCATCTTCACAATCTTCTTGAAGAGATGGCCGCGCAAACTCCTACCAAACCGTCTAGGTATTGACAAACACCAAGAGTAATAGATCGTGATCTTCGCTTGATGGCAATCAAGTGCCAAGGATCAATCTAGAATGAATGAACTTGAATTTTGACCAACCACCTCACAATGAATGCAATGAGAGTGTATGAGGTGTACAGTGAATGCTCTATGCTCAAAAGATGTTAAATGAAGTCTCTTACCCTGTCCAGGTGGGGGTATTTATACCCCCCACAACCAAATACGACCGTTGGAGGCAATTTACACAATTTTTCAGTAAGTGCGGTACTACCACCGTTATATGCCCGGTAATACCGCTTATCTAGCAGTGCATAGTAACGGCTAGCGCAGAGGCATTAAATGCTTCTGAAAGAGTTGTTAAAAATTCAGTGTGGTACTACTATCAATGATCAAGCGGTAATTCCGCTTAACAGTCATACCGCAGACAAGGGAGGTACTACCGCTTCACTTTGTGGTGCAAAACGAGTGCATTCTGGAAAAAACGTACCACTGTCTAATCTTCGGTATATTCGGGTTGCGGTAGTTCCCTCAACATGTGGTCATACCGCGATGCGGTAGTTGTTCCACCAAGTAAACTTCGGAACTACCGTTTACCAGGTGATCAACTGAGATAAAAGGTGTTGTTCTGTAAAAAACATATACCGCCACCTAGATTCAGGTACGACCGCGTTGCGGTAGTTCTGCACTACTGTCCCGGTCATACCGCAGTGTGGTAATACCGCCAACAAAACGTTGGTACTACCGATTTTTCTGGGAAAATGTGGTTGACTTTCAAAACAAACTCTAGATGCATGCATGATCCTAGATTGATCCATACTATACATGAACATGCTATTAAGCTACTAGTCATTATCCCTCTTAATAGTATAGCATTTAACCTACAATCCGGCCTTCCACCCTTTTCTCCTTAGACCGGTAAAAGCAAAAAGGATCCTAGACTACTTGTACCTTGTCTTTGAACTATATTGATCTTAATGTTGATCTTTAGCATGCATGTCCAGATTGTTGTATTCACCACTGAGATCAAACCCTGTAAATACTCAATCAACATGTTAGTCTCATATTCATATATTGTCATTAATTACCAAAACAATTTTTAGAGGCCTAGTTGCTTTCACCGTTGCACATGCGCGCGGCCGTGATCCGAGGTGGCGGCGCGTGCGCGCGGGTGGTCGCGGGAGCCGTGGAGGGCACGCGTGGCGGCACGAGGCGTTGCGTCGACGACGCCGTGCGCAATGGGATGCGTGGGGGTGGCGAGAGGCCTTCGCACGACGTTCATACTGCATCGGTGCTAATACTGCAAATATGACTCGCGGGTGGTCAATACTGCAAATACGCATCGAAAAGGTGCTATATTAGCCAAAAATTCGACAAAAATCTCAAAATCACATCCGATTTGGGTTAGGCCCAATTTCAATTTACGCACATAGGGCCCAAAATGGTGCATTAGGTAGCCTGGCGCCTTAAGGCCTTCTGTTTTTACGATCTCTGTCCATAAATATGCGTTTTTTTATACTTTTTATGGCATTTTTCATACTACAGATTAAAACAAATCGTAGTTCCATCATGTTCGATTGTCAACTATCATTGTGTTCAGCGACGCTATCTTAGCTGTCGGTGCATCGCTCGCCGATCCAACAGACGCCGAAAAAAGTAAGAAGGACGGACGATCACTAACTCTAATTTTTCAATTGTTGAGATATACTAACAAAAATAAATAAATAAAATTATATATTATGAAATTATTTTGCAGGATGAATCCAATAACACTAATTTCATGTACCTACACACTTTTATATATATTAATGGTCGGACTTCAACAACGGTTAACCGTGTGGATCCCACGACGATCTATATCTGTGAACGGAGGGAGTACTTTAGAATATTCTTTTGTAAATAGTTTGCTTTTACCACACCCAAGTTTCTCCAAAATTCCAAAACTAGGCCGCACAACGGCGCAAGCCTTCCCATCTAGTCTTTGGAAATGTTGTTCGGTTGTGTCCCAACACGAAGAGAGGATTTGCTCATGAACATTTAGCAAGCTGTACTAAAATAAATAGAACTAAAATTTATAGTAGAGCTGTACTAAAATTACACATTACTTGGTACTGTAATTTTAGACTTAGTATTGTGCGATTGTTGGTGATTGATGGATAAGAAAATTTCAGACAACTGAAAATTAGCAAACTTGAGATATAAATTTACATCCTCTTAGCTTTGCAGCCTGGTCTGTTCGCGCAAAGAAAGTAGGGAAAATTTGCTCAATAACATTGCAAAGATGTATAAGTTGAAAAATATCATCCAACGTAAGGATGACAGGTGGGTCATGAAGCCTTATGTTATTGACATACCAATATTATTTTTCAACTCATGAGATTATTACAGTGTTACGGAGCAAATTGCTCCGAGAAAATAAAGCACAACGCAGTTAATCCGGAGCTGGAATAAGTTCGAACTAATATACTAGTATACTAGTCAGCTGATTGATCAAACTAAGCAGCTCATTCTGTCTCTCTCTGTTCTAGCGTGTGTGTGTGTGTGTATATATATATATATATATCTCTTATTACGATGACTACAGAGTTTGTTTTGTGTGCGGATTAGGTTGCGCGGCTGTTTGTCATGCAAGATATGACATGGAGTATATAGATATAGTTTTGCCAGTTTTCATTGAGCTACAGCTGGCCATGGGTTTACATATAAGTCAGGGCTGTTCATCATTGTCCAGCCCGGTACTGAATGCTGCCGAACACCAAACGACAGTACTGTGCTGTCAGGTGGCTTATTTCAATTGATTTCTTAATTTATAGGCGCAAGCCAATGCGCCGTAAGTAGACTAAGATCAAATCACATGATCACCGCCACTGCGCATCGGTTGGTTAACGTAGCCTTCTCGCTCCAAAAGCGCTAGATTTTGGGGCGTGAATGCGTGCCGACGGCGTGTGAGCCTAGTGGTACCGTGATCAAACAGTGGCTAATCCCAGATGGAGCCACCAGAAATCAGGCATAAACTTTTTGTTTAGTACCATTTGAATTAGGGATCCAAATCGTCAGCGATACTGCAGAGGCACTGAGCCTAGTGCTACTGTGATCTGTTATTTTGGGTGATGACACTATTATTTTGGGAATTGTTATATACCTTCTGATAGTTTTTTGAAGTTAAAAACTGTCACTATTTTGTTTATCAGATGTGCTATAAGATTCGTATTGTAGATGTGTTGTAAGAAGAAAAAAAAATCATAATAGTCAGAAAAAAATCATAATAGTCGAATTTTTCATTCGTCCGATATGCTTTGAGATTTGCATTTTTTCCTATACGATGAATTGTGTTTAAATTTATTATGATTTTTTCTTCAGAAAATAATGGGTTCACTACATTGTCGTATTTTGTTAGTATATAGTTTTATTTTTTGTCTTTGTTTTTTCTCAACCTCTCAAAGTACATGTGAAGAATATAACGGGTTCACGCATTGCCGTATTTTGTTGGTATATAATTTTATTTTTTATATTTATTTTTTCTTAACCTCTCAAAGTCAATGTGAGATTTTGAATCATGCTATGGAAATATGAGTTATTAAGATTTTCAAGAATAATTACTGTAACTAAGAATAAAAATTACATAAATAATTTACTATAATTTGTATATAATGGAGTTGTAAATAAACTTTTAAAATGTAACCGTTTTTTACAGAGAAAATAGTCAATTCTGTATAGCTAAACCCTGTTATTTTTAGTTTCTTACGAGGAAGACACACACAGAAAGAAAAGAAAAGAAGATATGAGCAAATTGAAACCATCTATCGGCTAGCATCAGTCCCAGCTACCAAAACCATAGGGACGTACTCCATTTACATACATGAAAAAAAAAGAGCATACCCATGTGCATGTATATACATGCTGGATGCTGGTACATTCGTACACACGGCTAATTTATTCGTGTCCCGCGCCACACGCATGTGGATATATCGATCGTATTGCGACGTACGTACGTACATGCACGCGCCTGCGTGGCGACCACCAATACCAATATTGTACCATGCATATATGCATGATCGCTCATGCAAGAGTCGGCCTCCGGTCCGGCTGGCCGGCCGGGTGCATGCCACGGCCGTGCCATATCATCAGCCATCAGACGGCGGATTCCTGCAGGTACGGGAGCAGCGCGATCTGGTTCTGCCGGCGCAGCTGCTCGTAGAAGCGCCTGATGAACTCCTCCGCCTCGTCGTCCACGGCCTCGCTACCGACGAGCCCGCGATCCCCTTCGTCCTCCGACGAGTAGTTGGAGACCCGCACCGAGCAGCCGCCGGTACTCGGCATTAAGGGCGAGGGCGCCGGCGTGCATTCCTCCCCCGGGGCGAGTTCCTGCAGCAGACGAAGGCCGGGCGAGGTCGGCGCCGGGGAGGCGGCTGCGTAGTACTCGATCCTCTGCAGCGCCGTCGCGGAGGAGGGGCCGGGCGAGGCGCCGTGGGGCTCCTCGACCTCCGCGCCGACGCACGGGAAGTAGGCGTGGCGGCGCCTGGAGAAAAAACCCGGGCCGGGGCTGTTGCTGCAGGAGAACTCGTACTCGCGGCGGCGCAGCGCGCGGCTGGCACCGTGGCCGTGGTGGTGGTAGTGGGAGAGGAGGTTGGCGACGGAGCGCGCAAGGGCCTTGTTGCGGCGCTTCATGACGAGGAGTAGCTTGCGCTTGGAGAGCACGCCCTTCCTCATCATGAAGAAGACGGCGCGGAGGTAGTTCCACATCCGCTTCGCCACCACCGGCGTCGAGTTCACCTCCATGGCGCCCGATCGATGGTTAATCTCACCGCCTTGCTAGGACTTGTTTGAGCACTGCCTGATAATTAAGTTGGAGCCAGGCCTCCTATGGAGGGGTGGAAGAGACGAAGGGTGAGGCCTTACTTATAGCTAGGGCGGATAAGTAGGAGCTCTTTTACAGCTACAGTCAATTCAATATGTTTTGATTCAATACTTCAGATTAATTATGATTTAGTTATATTATACATGGTAGTATGAGTAGTGAGATTTCAAAAAAGGTAGAATTGTAATTGCTCATGTGAAAATCATATGACACAAAAGTAATATTTTCAACTCTAGTTAAAAAAAAAGTCAATAATACTCTCACGAAAAAATTATAGATACAAAAAAATATATATTATATTTTTAATAAATCAATGATCAAATTTAATTTATACTATCAATAAAATATACTGTAAAATTTCTCTATAACGTTGGCAGCTCGCTAAAAAATATACTGTAAAATTTCTCTGGCAGCTCGCTTAGTGAGGAAGGCAGCATGCAGCGCCTGCCTGGTGGTGCGCCCAGGAGCGATATGTATCGTATGGATTACCGGATATTGATCAATCTATGTGTCCTTTTGGCATGCGCCGCTTTTTCTTCCGTCTTTGTGCTGATGGGGATGTGAGGCCCAAATTCCCACCCCTCGCTGCAGCTGCTGCCGAGCTTCTTTTCAGAGGTGGGAATGAGAGGGCGCTGCCAACTGCCCCGCCCCTGCCGCCGGGGCAAAAGCATGGGGAAAGCCAGCGTGCGTAGTAGAACGAACGACTTGACCGTTTCTGACTCGATCGGCCGGCTCGCGCAGGAATTGGACCCTCACGTTTGTTTTCGTTGCGTAACCGTGGCTGGTGAATTCGAAGAATTTAATTTGAGTGAATATCTCATAAATAATATTCAAAAATGTAAGAACAAATAAAAATATAAGAACACAACAATAAATTGAACACCGATATACGAAGGGATTTTAGACTTCATTTTACTGCTTCTCAAAATCGTATTACAATGGTTAAGGGTCTCTCTCTATTTATAGCATCCCGACCCTGTTAAAGTTTCCAATGGGCTGCTTATATATGGGCTGGCTTATGGATCGGACCCAGAGTTTCTTAACACTCTCCCTTGGACGCCCATTCTTATATATATATGCCTCGTAAAAACTCCATAAAAACCTAGTGAAATTTTTTTGAAGAAAGAGTACATGACATATGTTCTATTGTGTTGCACGAATTGCCTCATTAAAAACCTTAGCCGAGAAACTTCAGAAAAACTCGTCAAGGGAAAAAAGTATAATCTACCCAATTTCATTTAATCTCCAGGATTTATTCTTTGGGTACTCGATCTTTGTGATCAAGTTTTAATAAAAAGTTCGTGAAGATCCCCCCCCTGAATTATGCACTTCTCTAAGTCTCATCAATCCAATTCCACATATGCATCTTTCAAAGCTAGATGCTAGAAGTAACTTAGTGAATAAATCTGCTAGATTTTCACATGACTTAGTATGCAGTACTTTAATTCCGTCCATCATTTGCAATTCGTGAGCATAGAAAAACTTGGGGTTGATATGCTTAGTGAGAGGACTCTTCACATAACCCATTTGCACTTGTGCAACACAACCTGTATTATCTTCATAGATAATAGTAGAGGTTTACGTGGTATTCAATCCACATGACTGCTGGATGTGGTGAATCATCCGCCGAAGCCAAGAACATTCCCGTGAGGCTTAATACAGTGCTTTGTGATTTCTGAGTGGTAAGTCAAAGTAGATACAAGACTTTACTTAGACGATTTTCATAAAATTACAGTTCCACCACATAGGAATAGGCTTAGCTATATGCGGATCGGCAGGTACCCAGCATCTGCGTAGCCAGTCAAGGTTAGGTCTTGATTCTTTCTGTAGAATAGACAAAGACTTTTGCTTCCTTGGAGGTATCGGAAGATGTCCTTTATTCCCTGTCAATGCCTTTTGGTAGGTTATACACTGTACCTTGCTAGCAGGTTCACTGCAAATGCAATGTCCAGTCTAATACAATTTGCTACATACATGAGTGCTCCTACTGCACTTAGGTACGGGAATTCCGGTCCCAGGACTTCCTCCCCCTCTTCTTTAGGTCTGTACGGGTCCTTGTCTTGCTGCAAGGATCTAACGACCATCGGTACTTTCGAAGGGTATGCCTTTTCAAAGCCGAACATTTCCAACACTTTCTGAGTATAGCTTGACTGATGTACTAGAATCCCTTTCTGGGTATGCTCAAGCTGCAAGCCTAGACAGTATTTGGTTTCACCCAAGTCTTTCATCTCGAATTCTGACTCCAAGTAAGAGCTTACTTTCTTAATATCTTCCATGGTCCCGATGATATTCAGATCATCTACATACACTGAGATTATACATAATCTATCCTGGGATCGCCGTATAAAAACACACGGACAATCCTCATTGTTCGTGTAGCCTTTCTTGCAGAGAAAGTTGCTCAAGCGATTATACCACATTCTGCCTGATTGCTGCAGTTCATACAGTGACTTTTTGAGTTGCACAATGTACAGATTTTTATTTGCTCTGTCTTGGTTCAGAACAGGGGTACCTTCATGTAAATGTCAGAATCCAAGTTCCCACAAAGGTATGCAGTTACCACATCCATCAATTTCATCTCCAAATTCAAATTTACTGCCATTGAGATTAAGTATCTAAAGGTAGTTCCGTCCATCAACAGGGAGTAAGTTTCTTCATAATTGACTCCTGGTCGTTGAGTGAAACCTTGTGCAACAAGCCTTGCTTTATGTCTTACAACTTCATTGTTTTCATTTCTCTTTCGAATAAATACCCATTTATACCCTACTGGGTGCACATGGGGAGGTGTGTGGCTTACAGTCCCAAATACCCCCTTTTATTCAGAGATAATAATTATGCTTCTATTGTCTTCTTCCAATCTTTCCAATATGATCTTTTCTTACATTCAGCGAGCGATGCAGGCTTTGGATCAAGATCAATGATTGTGGTAATTTTCTTTGCAAAATAAATATCGACTTTGGCTGTTATTCTATTCATAGATTCTCCCGTGGTCACGTAATTTATAGCTATTTCTTCACGGGGAGATACTTCTAGTGCTTCTACTTGATTACCATTGCTTTCAATTGCGGGGGCAAGTCCCTTTAGTTTTTCAGCTCCGATGTGTGCGCACACATTCATGCTGATGTCTCCCTCCGTGGGAATATTCAAATCCAGTATACCTTTTACTGAAGGTTCCATACTGGTGCCAGGTCTCAACTGGTTCCCATTCTAGTTGTGGGGAGCTTCATGATCGGCTGTGTCAAGTCCTTATCCTTTTTCGCCAAGCGTCCCTGGTTACTTGGGACTCGAGGGGCCCGAGCTCTCGTCCTTTTATTTTGAGGCCTTTGGACGGGATTAGAGATACCTTCAATGTTCTTTAGTATTTTAACTCTCTCCGGTGCATTTCGTGCAGACACATGCGACTTGGTCACGTTCTTCAAATCACTAAAATGGTCAGGTAGTTGATTCGCTAATGCTTGCAAACCAATTATCTTCTGGACTTCTCTATTTGTTTCACTAGTGCACGGGTCATGTGCATGGATTCCCGTGGCTTGCCATGTTAGTTCCCGGCATTTTTCATTAAGGGGTTGATTTCCTCCCCCTAATGACGGGAAACATCCTCATCAAATATGCTGTCAGCGAAGCGGGCTGTATGCAAATCTCCAATTATGGGGTCTGGATACCTGATTATGGATGTTGTCTTATAACCAACGTATATCCCAAACTTTCGAAGATGACCCATTGCAGTTCACTGCGGTGATGGTATGATACATAAACCTTGCAACCAAACCTTCGAAGATGGGAGATTTTCGGTGTTGACCTCCCTTGCGCTAGTTGCATAGATGAATGGATGTTATATACTGAGGTCGAAAATTGATGAGAGTTGCTGCGTATAGGACTGCGTGTCCCCAACACGTAGTTGGTAAATTACAATTCTGCAAGAGCGGTCGGGCAATAAATTTAATTCTTTTAATTAATACCTCTGCTAGTCAATTCTGGGTGCGGACATGTGGTACATAATGCTCAATGGTAATTCCCATTGCCATACAATAATCATCAAATGCCTTTAAAGTAAATTCTCCAGCGTTGTCCATCCTGATGGACTTCACATGATGATCAAGGAAATTATTCTTAATCTTAATTATCTGCGAGATCATCTTTGTAGAAGTGTGGTTTCTCGTAGACAATAAGCATACATACGACCATTTCGAGGAAGCATCGATGAGCACCATAAAGTACATAAATGGCCCTGACAGGGGCTGTATAGGACCGCAAATATCTCCCTTCATACAGTCCAGGAATGCAGAGATTTCATCATTTACTTTCAGAGTAGAGGGTCTAGTAATCATTTCCCCGGTGGCACATGCAGGGCACACGAAATCTTCTGGATTCGAAAAATTATTTACATTGACATTATGTCCCTCAGAATTAGTAATTATATTTCTCAATATTCTAATACTAGGGTGACCTAATCTATCATGCTAGAGATAGAAAAGTTTAGACCTTCTAAAAGTTATTTTCAGGACAGTATAGGATGCAGGTGCCTTAATGTGAGCGTAGTATAGCCCAGATTCATATGAAGGAAGTCTTTCTAATACCCTTTTTATATTTTCCCTGCGCTTTGTAATGAGTAGGTATTCCTTACCATACTCCTCTTCAGTCTCTACGTGGAGACCGTTAGCGCGAATATCTTTAAAGTTTAAGAGAGTCCTAGTCGATTATGGATACAACAAGGCTTCTTCAATGACCAATGTTGTGCCCATTGGGAGTATAATTGTGGCTCTTCCTGAGCCTATTATACAAGTATCGCTGCCTGCGATTGTCGTAAGACTACCAGCATTCTTGTTGGTCGACTGGAAAACTTTTGTCTCTCTTAATATGGTATTCGTTGTGCCACTGTCTGTTAAGCACACTTCCTCCATAGGGTGCATGACAGCGTTACGATATATATATATATATATATATATATATATATATATATATATATATATATATATATATATAAGGTATTTATTAATATGGGTAGGAAGCAATCCACACACATAAGTAAAATACTTCAAAACAGAACACAATTTGCTATTAATACGGAAAAAAGTCGTGCGGGACTCATAATAAGAATTTATTGCTACGCTCTCCTAGAGCTTACAACCATTATTCAAAATTAATGTTCACTCATAAACATAAATTGCAAATTGTTATAAAATCTAAGTGCAATGCTTGCACTAGATCGAACCAGCAAAGAAGGAAGAAGCTTCTTCCTGAATCTGCGCCATGTCTATCTTCTCTTCTTCGGCAACTACCGTTGCTACATGGCTGTCCACATCTATGGGTGCATCCCATGACTATGGATCCTCTATGCCTGCAATGACGAGGTGTGCCTCATACTGTCCTTTGCTGTTCTTCTTAGCCTTGAAGGCATCGATCACGTGCTGCGGCTGACGGCAAACACGTGACGAATGTCCCCAAGTGCCGCATTTATAGCAACTTTGGTTCTGCTGACCATAGGGCTTCTCATCGCGCTTCTTGGCTTGGACATTATACTTGGTTTTACGACCCATGACCTTACCCTTCCTGCCTCTTTCTGTTGAGTGAGGCTTCCTTACCTTGTAGCTGCTTGCGTTGACTTCATGGCCAACTTCGCTACTAGGCGGCTGTGAGATGTAGTTCTTTCGGAGAACGTCATTTTGAGCTTCCACAACTTGCATGATGTCAATCAGTTTGGCATACTCCTTGTAGCCATCTTGACGATAGTTGCGTGCGAATTGCACCGCATTTGGGTGGAAGGTAAAGAGGGTTTTTTCTATCTTCTGCTCGTCTGTGGTTACCTAACCATAGAGTTGAAGACTTGTACAAATTATGTGCAATGCAGAGTTGTACTCTTCCACGGTCTTGTAGTCAGCAAAACGTAGTCGGCTCCAATCCTGCTCTGCCCGAGGAAGGATGGTGTACTTTAGCTTCTCGAACAGCTTCTTCAGTACAGTCCGTAAAGCTAGTACGTTCTTTTATGCCATATGCTCATTCTTGAGCGTTAGGTAGAGATGATGTCTGAGGAAATGTAGTGCTTGATCATTTTCCCCAGCGGTTGGAGTGGTGTCCTTTAGGGGGCCCAGTCCAATAGCAGCACGGAGCTTCTTGGCTCCAAGTACAATTTTGATATCTGATACCCAAGTCAGGTAATTGTGGCTATGCTGGGCCAGTTCTTCGGACTCCCGGTTTGTAATGCCAGTCATCTGCATATTCATGTAAAAAGTGAATAAGATTACTGCTGGTAATTTGCATAAAATAGTTGCAAAGATTCTCATAATGTTCCCATATTTTCTATGTATTTTCCAGACTTTACTGCTTTTTTCAGTAATTAAAAGCACTATAAATAGTCACAAATAATCAAAAACAGTAAATACAGTACATAAATTGCATAGAAGTAACAATAACAAAGTTAAACATGCTTTCAATGCAAAAAATGATTCATAAATGAATTCCAAAGGCCTTTTCAACTAGAATATGAATTTTATGTGAATTCTGCAATTTTCAAGGGCTAAAATGCGAAATTGTCAGTTCTGGGAAAAATTTTGCGTAATTTTCGGGTCTGTGAGGGGTTTTTCTAAAAAAATCCTTTTCCCCGAAAGGATATCGTAATTTTCAGAATTTACGAGGGATTGTTCGCAAAATTTTCAAATTTTTGGTTTTCCCTTTTTTTTTTCTTTTTTCACCGGCCATTACAGCCGCCCGTTCTGAGTATAAGGACACAGGGAGTCCGGGGTAGGTTTCCTTCCCCAATTCCATCTCGGGTGGCGGCGACTCCCTTCATGGGAGCCGCCATGGTGGCAGTGGAGCCTCGCCACGGGCTCCTACCTCTTGTGCTCTGGCGCCCGGCGACAATGTCAGTAGTTCTTCTCCCTCCTCCTTTCTTTCTCTCGCTGCGATCGTGAGGTGCGGTCGGGGCCGAGCGGAGAGGGTGGCGGTGCCACTTCCTTACCCCTTTTTTTCGCTTGCGTTCTTTGGTCCGATCGGTGGCGTCGATGGGGTCTTGTCGCATTCTTGGCTTATGCGAAAAAAAATACTATTCATACATCTGCTGTTTATGCATGTACTGTTCATGTGTCCACCGATAGGCTTTTGCCGGCGACTTCAAGTAGGCTCGTGGTAGATTATAACGATTTTTTCAAATTCAATCTACGGTACAATTGACATCCAATCTTTCATGTAATCTACCGATCTACATTATGTCGACGACTTCAAGTCGGCTTGCAGTAGATTAGAACAGATTTGCACCGTAGAAAACCAATCTAGAAAGCAAATTTGCAGAATTGAAAGCGATCTAGAAAATACGATTCAATTTTGGAGTGTTGTTCATCGACGATTACCTTTCGATGCGAGGAGAGTCGATCGTGCTGATAACGTGTTGAGTAACCGTCGCTGGCGAGTCCAGTCCGAGCGATTACCTCGTAAACAATATTCAGAAATGTAAGTATGAATCAAGTACACAACAATAGATTGAACACAGAGATATGAGGGAATTTCAGGCTTCGCTTTATTGCTTCTCAAAATCGTGTTACAATGGTTAGGGGTCCCTCTCTATTTATAGCATCTCGACCCTACTAGGGTTTCCAATGGGCTGCCCATATATGGCCCGGCTTCTGGGCCAGGCCCAGAGTTTCTTATCAGTTTTGTTCTTCAAATTTGGACGGTCCGCTTTTATGAATAACTGATATGGTTGTCCACACCACACATGCATGTACGGAACGGAGTCGACTTAGGGAGGGAAACACAAGGTCAAAAGCGAGCGACTGAAGCATTGAGGGAGTTAGAATTTTAGCGTTGGCGGTTGCACACGCTAAGCAACACCTGGTATCATTAATTCAAATTTTGTATAGCCTAATGAAGCTAGAAATTTGCAAGTTAAAAGCGTCAAGTAAAAAAATAGAGGTAATGATCTACTAGCATTTTTTCACATGTCATCGGTATTGTAATGAATTTGGAAAATGATTTGCATAATAATATGAACGTGAGAAAAAAAAAATAAAAGTTGCTCCATGTACTTATTTAGTATTGCAATTGCATTTCACTATTAATTCTTAAATCAATATAAGATAGTGAGAAATGAATGAATGTAACATGTTAGAAACGGATCCATTCCCGAACTCACCACCATGCACACATGCTAAACCGTTGGCCTTAGTGAGGTCGCCATCCACCCACTCGCCCTACTGGCTGCCATGCGTCGCCTTGCTGAGATGTATTGCCGGCAGCGACATGTGTACACCAAGGTCTCCATACAATTTCAATCCAATTGAATAGCATCAAGTATGACATGAAAACAAAATCAAAGGACTCAAAGCATGCCATCATAGCATGGGCTTTCCCCCTCATTCTTTATGGAGGGGTATTTTTCAATCGAAATCCATAAATTAAGCATTGAGTTATTGTGGTTGTGCGCTGGTGAGTGTCGCGCCGCCTACTGCTGCCTGCTGCTCCCGCGCCGCGTCGCCTGCTGCTGCTCTCCACCCTGTGCCGATTGCTGAGCCACCGAGCCACAAGGACAAGGTGGGGAGGAGAGGAGAGGATCAGCGATTTAGGGTTGGAGATTGGGGAGGAGTTGGAGTATTGCAGATGGAGATGGCTGTGAGCTGGTGCGTGGTGAGGTGGCTGTGGGCTGGTGGGGGCACGAGCGGGTCATGGGTTGTGGACTTTGCTTCCAACAGGGTGCACACCAAGGAATACTACGAATATGTCCCAAATGCAAAATTGATCTCAGAATTTTTTTTAATATTATTTTTTGGTGTGTCTGGGCATACCGAGCACCCCTGCTGGCTCCGCCCATGCATCGAAGTGCTTGTGAGGCTGGGGATCCTACAACTTGAAAAGTTCATGAGGGCACTTCGGCTTTGATGGCTTTTGGTACAATGGACAACGCTAGAAAAACCATGGGTACGAATGGAGAACACTTGTGATGAAAAAGACTCGATCCTTTTCAATGCTTGCACCCGCATCACACCGGGGAACGATCACAAATCAATTTTTTGAAATGCGGCATAGCTCCATAGAAAGAGGATGCGTGGCATCGCACCCACCATTTATGACATTTCAAGATGAAAAAAAACAATATCGGTTCACAAAGTCCTCTAGGTCCAGGATGACAACCGGATAAAAGACATTGATTTATAAGCGTAAGTAACAGTACAACACACCTCCAAGATTTTATAGTCTTGTGGGAATAGCTGAATGTGGTAGCGCTTGATCCTGAAATTGATGATCAAATAGCTTGGAAATTCGCAACAAATGGCATCTACACGGCGGCCTCAGCCTACAAGGCCCAATTCCTGGACTCAACTAGGACATACCTCTAGTCCAAAATCTAGAAAACTTGGGCACCGCCGAAATACAAATTCTTCGCGTGGCTTGCCCTCCAAAATAGACTTTGGACATCGCAGCGCCGTGGCTGGCAAAACAATGGTCAATGTGTCATTTGTCGCCACCAACCGAAAACGGCAGCACACATCTTCTCCAGATGCAGGTATTTCACACTTATATGGAAAATGATCTTCAATTGGCTAGGCCCGACGAGTGTACAACCGTCCCAATGGGCGATGCCGTCCGCAACCTATGGATGGTGGGGCACAGTTCTGAATGCACAGGGGGCGCAGAGAAAGACAAGAGCAGGCTTGGTCATCCTAATTACATAGAAAATCTAGAAAGAGCACAAGGGGTTGTTGTTTTTTTTTTTAAAAAAAAACAAGAGTACTATACCGCAAAATCCTCTTAACGAAGATAAAAGACAAGGCGAGAGTTTGGTACCTTGCGGGGCAGCGTGTCTAGAGTCTATCATTATGGAAACATAGGCTTCTGAGTTTTGGAACAAACCTTTGTACATAGAACCTGTGTTTTTATTTTCTCTCTTATCTTACTCAAATCGGCAGGCAAATCTTTTGCCGTTTCAAAAAATATATATATTAACAGTATCTGAACTTCTGGTGTGTAGGGCTGAGTGCCGTCTCTTCTCTGAATGAGTCCGATAACATTGGACTCGGAGTCGCGTGAGCTTCCATCGACGAAATTTGTAATGGAGATAAGTAATCCAGTCCTGGTTTCCGCGGCGACAATAGTAATGAGCTAAACTAGTACGGAATGCTTCAAGCTGGCCACATCAATGTTCTCCACGGCAGCCAAGTGTCGTTCACAATCTTCTTTCCTTAGTCTGGTGGCCTTTTGACAGTACCGAATCAACCTCAAAGTGGTGGCCACGAGCCATCACACCGGGTTTCACCACAAGGATGAATTGCCACATGCTATCCGGTCTAGCTAACCAGATTAAGTAACCACTTGGAACGTAAGAAAGAAGAGATAAAAGAAAAGAAAACCGAGCCACATGTCGTTCACATCTTCTTTCCTTAGTCTGGTGGCGTTTTGACAGTACCAAATCAACCTCAAAGTGGTAGCCACGAGCCATCACAGCGGGGTTTCACCACAAGGATGAATTGCTGCATGATCATCATCGACACCCTTTTCAGATGCCACAAGAAAAGGCAACCGCGGAAAACAATGTGAAGGAGATATATCCGCCATGTTTCTTACAACCGTCAGCCACAAATTCAGGGGACGCTCACACTCGTGACTTTGACTTCTAACCAAAGTAAGGAACTCTACTTAACACCAGGGGTAATTTGTCTCGCTCTAATTTTTGTTACTGCCGTACACAAATTTACAGATAAGATTCTTCTTGGTAATTTGCATAAAATAGTTGCAAAGATTCTCATAATGTTCCCATATTTTCTATGTATTTTCCAGACTTTCTCGCTTTTTCAAGAATTAAAAGCACTATAAATAGTCACAAATAATCAAAAACAGTAAATACAGTACATAAATTGCATAGAAGTAACAATAACAAAGTTAAACATGCTTTCAATGCAAAAAATGATTCATAAATGAATTCCAAAGGCCTTTTCAACTAGAATATGAATTTTATGTGAATTCTGCAATTTTCAAGGGCTAAAATGCGAAATTGTCAGTTCTGGGAAAAATTTTGCGTAATTTTCGTCTGTGAGGGGTTTTTCTAAAAAAATCCTTTTCCCCGAAAGGATATCGTAATTTTCAGAATTTACGAGGGATTGTTCGCAAAATTTTCAAATTTTTGGTTTTCCCTTTTTTTTTTTTCACCGGCCGATACTGCCGGTAGGCCTGCATTCTGGTATAAGGACACGGGGAGTCCGGGGGTAGGGTTTCCCTTCCCCCCAATTCCATCTCGGTGTGGCGACTCCCTTCATGGGGCCATGCAGTGGCTGATGGAGCCCCGCCATGGGCTCTCGACTTTCAGTCTTCTGGCCTTGGGCGGCATGCTGTAGTTCTTCTCCCTCCTCCCTTTCTTTCTCTGCTGCAGTCGTGAGGTGCGGTCGGGAGCCGGAGCCAGAGGGGGTGGCGGCTGCCAGCTTCCTTACCCCCTTTTTTTCGCTTTCAGTTCTTTGGTCCGATTGCGGTGGCGTCGATCAGGTCTTGCGCATTCTTGGCTTATGCTGAAAAAATACTATTCATACATCCGCTTTGTTTATGCATGTCTTGCTCATGTGTCCACCGATAGGCTTTTGCCGGCGACTTCAAGTAGGCTCGTGGTAGATTATAACGATTTTTTCAAATTCAATCTACGGTACAATTGACATCCAATCTTTCATGTAATCTACCGATCTACATTATGTCGACGACTTCAAGTTAAACTATGATAGATTAGAAACAGATTTGCAATCGTAGAAAACCAATCTAGAAAGCAAATTTGCGAAATTGAAAGCGATCTAGAAAATACGATTCAATTTTGGAGTGTTGTTCATCGACGATTACCTTCGATCGAGGAGAGTCGATCGTGTCGATAACGTGTTGAGTAACCGTCATTGGCGAGTCGGTCCGAGGCGATTACCTCGTAAACAATATTCTAAATGTAAGTATGAATCAAGTACACAACAATAGATTGAACACAGATATGAGGAATTTGAGCTTCGCTTTATTGCTTCTCAAAATCGTGTTACAATGGTTAGGGGTCCCTCTCTATTTATAGCCTCTCGACCCTGCTAGGGTTTCCAATGGCCTGCCCATATATGGCCCGGCTTCTGGGCTGGACCCAGAGTTTCTTATCAGTTTTGTTCTTCAAATTTGGACGGTCCGCTTTTATGAATAACTGATATGGCTGTCCACACCACACATGCATGTACGGAACAGAGTCGACTTAGGGAGGGAAACACAAGGTCAACCACGAGCGACCGAAGAAGCAGTGGGGGAGTTAGAATTTTAGCGTTGGCGGTTGCACACGCTAAGCAACACCTGGTGTCATTAATTCAAACTTTGTATAGCCTAACGAAGCTAGAAATTTGCAAGTTAAAAGCGTCAAGTAAAAAAATAGAGGTAATGATCTACTAGCATTTTTTCACATGTCATTGGTATTGTAATGAATTTGGAAAATGATTTGCATAATAATATGAACGTGAGAAAAAAATAAAAGTTGCTCCATGTACTTATTTAGTATTGCAATTGCATTTCACTATTAATTCTTAAATCAATATAAGATAGTGAGAAATGAATGAATGTAACATGTTAGAAACGGATCCATTCCCGAACTCAACACCATGCACACATGCTAAACCGTTGGCCTTAGTGAGGTCGCCATCCACCCACTTGCCCTACTGGCTGCCATGTGTCGCCTTGCTGAGATGTATTGCCGACCGCGACATGTGCACATCAAGGTCTCCATACAATTTCAATCCAATTGAATAGCATCAAGTATGACATGAAAACAAAATCAAAGGACTCAAAGCATGCCATCATAGCATGGGCTTTCCCCCTCATTCTTTATGGAGGGGTATTTTTCAATCGAAATCCATAAATTAAGCCTTGAGTTATTGTGGTTGTGCGCTGGTGAGTGTCGCACCGCCATCTTCCTTTCGCTTGCTCCGTCAGCGTCGCTTCTTGCTCTCCACCATGTGTCGATTCTTTGAGCCACCTAGCCACAAGGACAAGGTGGGGAGGAGAGGAGAGGATTAGGGATTTAGGGTTGGAGATTGAGGAGGACTTGGAGTATTGTAGATGGAGATGGCTGTGAGCTGGTGCGTGGTGAGGTGGATGTGGGCTGGTGGGGGCACGAGCGGGTCATGGGTTGTGGGCTTTGCTTCCAATAGGGTGCACACGAAGAAATACTATGAATATGTCCCAAATGCAAAACCGATCTCAGGATTTTTTTTAAAATATTATTTTTTGGTGTGTCTGGGCATACCGAGCACCCTCGCTGCTCGCCCATGCATCAAGTGCTTGTGAGGTCAGATCCTACAACTTGAAAAGTTCGGTGGGGCACTTCGGCTTTGATGGCTTTTGGTACAATGGACAACGCTAGAAAAACCATGGGTACGAATGGAGAACACTTGTGATGAAAAAGACTCGATCCTTTTCAATGCTTGCACCCGCATCACACTGGGGAATGATCGCAAATCAATTTTTTGAAATGCGGCATAGCTCCATAGAAAGAGGCTGTGTGGCATCGCACCCACCATTTATGACATTTCAAGATGAAAAAAAACAATATCGGTTCACAAAGTCCTCTAGGTCCAGGATGACAACCGGATAAAAGACATTGATTTATAAGCGTAAGTAACAGTACAACACACCTCCAAGATTTTATAGTCTTGTGGGAATAGCTGAATGTGGTAGCCCTTGATCCTGAAATTGATGATCAAATAGCTTGGAAATTCGCAACAAATGGCATCTACACGGCGGCCTCAGCCTACAAGGACCAATTCCTGGACTCAACTAGGACATACCTATAGTCCAAAATCTAGAAAACTTGGGCACCGCCGAAATACAAATTCTTCGCGTGGCTTGCCCTCCAAAATAGACTTTGGACATCGCAGCGCCGAGGCTGGCAAAACAATGGTCAATGTGTCATTTGTCGCCACCAACCGAAAACGGCAGCACACATCTTCTCCAGATGCAGGTATTTCACACTTATATGGAAAATGATCTCCAATTGGCTAGGCTCGACGAGTGTACAACCGTCCCAATGGGCGATGCCATTCGCAACCTATGGATGGTGGGGCACAGTTCTGAATGCACAGGGGGCGCAGAGAAAGACCATAGCAGGCTTGGTCATCCTAGTTACATAGGAAATCTAGAAAGAGCACAACAAGGGGTTGTTTTTTTTTTAAAAAAAAACAAGAGTACTATACCGCAAAATCCTCCTAACGAAGATAAAAGACAAGGCGAGAGTTTGGTGCCTTGCGGGGCAGCGTGTCTAGAGTCTATCATTATGGGAACATAGGCTTCTGAGTTTTGGAACAAACCTTTGTACAGAGCCTGTGTTTTTATTTTCTCTCTTATCTTACTCAAATCGGCAGGCAAATCTTTCAATCGCCGTTTAACAAAACCCTCCCAATATATATATTAACAGTATCTGAACTTCTGGTGTGTAGGGCTGAGTGCCGTCTCTTCTCTGAATGAGTCCGATAACATTGGACTCAACAGTCGCGTGAGCTTCCATCGACGAAATTTGTAATGGAGATAAGTAATCCAGTCCTGCTTTCCGCGGCGATAGTAATAATGAGCTAAACTAGTACGGAATGCTTCAAGCTGGCCACATCAATGTTCTCCACGGCAGCCAAGTGTCGTTCACAATCTTCTTTCCTTAGTCTGGTGGCCTTTTGACAGTACCGAATCAACCTCAAAGTGGTGGCCACGAGCCATCACACCGGGTTTCACCACAAGGATGAATTGCCACATGCTATCCGGTCTAGCTAACCAGATTAAGTAACCACTTGGAACGTAAGAAAGAAGAGATAAAAGAAAAGAAAACCGAGCCACATGTCGTTCACATCTTCTTTCCTTAGTCTGGTGGCGTTTTGACAGTACCAAATCAACCTCAAAGTGGTAGCCACGAGCCATCACAGCGGGGTTTCACCACAAGGATGAATTGCTGCATGATCATCATCGACACCCTTTTCAGATGCCACAAGAAAAGGCAACCGCGGAAAACAATGTGAAGGAGATATATCCGCCATGTTTCTTACAACCGTCAGCCACAAATTCAGGGGACGCTCACACTCGTGACTTTGACTTCTAACCAAAGTAAGGAACTCTACTTAACACCAGGGGTAATTTGTCTCGCTCTAATTTTTGTTACTGCCGTACACAAATTTACAGAAAATCAGGCGACAATATACGTCTGGTCCACTCCAAAGTCGGTCCAGTTAGCTTTCTGGACTCATCCAAGTATCTGATACTTCACCTATTTTATGCAACGGGGAGAAGAATTTCAGGACTAGCTAGCGGCTAGCTGTCTGTTCTAGGCGTCAAGCATGGATTTTTTTTTTTTTTGAATGGAAACCTTGTCTGAATCATCCTGGGATACTGCACAGAAAGCAGCACACACTTTTCAAGAAATATCCTTTCTTTTGCAGTAAAGACTTGCTGCTATCTGCTGCACAGCCAGCATAAGATGCAGAGCCCCAGGATGCATTGTGCAATTGTGTACAGACGATATGTTACCATCTATTCTGCTGCTAATGCTGCACTCAATCTTCTTTATTATTATTTTTCCACTGTATGTCTACTGCTTTCGTCTTTCAGTCCGTAGCTGTTATCGACAGCCGTTTGTTTGGCAGATTTTGTGTGGACACGGAAACTGCAGTTTCTTCATCTTCTTGGGTACCTCTCTGCATGTGACACCTAGATTAGTAGTGATCATCACTCAACAATCCACTTGCGCTGCTCTGCTCTTTTAGTTTCTGCTGCTCTCTCCTTTCTGTTCTGCAAAGCAAACAAAAAGGGAACTGGCCACGGAAAGTCCATGCCAAAAAAACATCGCACAAACAAGCAAACATTATTATTAGCCGGGTGGTGTGGTAATGCTGTTGTGCCTTTTGCTGGGCCTCGGGTCATTGCTCGAGAGGTCCGAGACCCAGTTCCGCCCCTGCGCGCAGAGGTTTACATGGTTCTGGTGCTACTAATAAGCCTGCACAATCGATAATATCAGGCAAAGCGAGTGATAACTCACCTGTGTGTGTGATGCTAGCATGGCCCTGGCTGGGACTTATCTTGGGATAGCTTGGTATGCCCGGAGCTGCCTCTGGAATTTCATCTCCTCTTTGTTTCCTTTTTGTGCAACTTGTACACTCCAAGTCCTTTCTCTGAACTTCTATTGTATCTTCCATCGGAGGGAAAGGGGCCTCAGTACCTTTGTCAACTAACAATATGAATTTGTTCCCTCAATCTTTGTGCGAAAAGAGTGGATAGCTATTAGCATTAGCCGATGATCACCACTGTCCACTGAGAAGTTTAGTTTTCCGGGTGCTCATCGGTCACCAGGCTCATCACTGGAGGTACGTTTTGTATCATATATTTGCAGGATGAAGAACTTATCTGAATGCTACTTCAGAATTCAGATTGACATGATAATGCCCTCCCGGCAAGCCAGAATCTGTCATTAGTGCTGAATCTCAACACTCGAAATGCTTGTACTTTCTTTAGCTATTACCACTAACAAATTACCAACTGAATATGTAAGCTACGCACCATCCACACGTTCAAATTTAAAACCTTAAGATTTTACATAATTATAGAACATCCAATCTGAATCAATCCAATGCACTCTTGCATGCATATACGGAGGGCTTTGCCTGAAACAATATTCTTGTTAAAGTATATTGTCTATATTTTCTCATCAAATTAAGTTTCTAGGTGAATTGATAGGTGTATACTACTCAATATGGTATCAGATTTAAAAGATCTTAGTTCAAGATCTGACTAACGCAATATTAAATAATAATAAATGCGGCTCACTCCGAGTCTATGACTTAGTCCTCACAAAGCTCGGACGTGACAAAGAGTGTTGAAATATATTATTTATATTTTTTATCAACTTAAGCTTTTATACGAGATGCACGCTACTCAATAATTTTGAACAATCACATTGATGTTCGCAAATTCGCAAGGGGGACAAAACTCAGAAGTTGGAAAATCTGCATGTAGGCACGTTGTAGCCAATATGCATGGAGCCGAGAACTCTCTTCTGTTCTTTTTATTTTTATTGTTTATTTTAAAAGGTGCACACTGTTTGTTTTTGAACTTTAGCAATGACACAACACGTAACAAGAAAGAATTCTGGACTGTAGTAGCTCCGTTGCGCAACGAAATTCTAAAATTAGCACCCCATAAATTAAAAAATTCCAAAATTGCCCCTTGGTTGTACGTACTGCGGTTCGAGACGATAGCAACCGAGTTCGTATGATTTTTCTATCTATGAAATGTTGAAGCTAATATAATTTGTAGTATAAAAAAATCCGTAGCCTATTCTATGTTCCACTTCTGAAATTTCATGTGGTACTACAAAGGTTCAAACCTATTCCAAGTTAACATACAATAAAAAAAGAAAACCAACAAAACTGGTTTCCCTAAATTTGGAGTTAATTTCAAATAGTTATGAATTTTTTAACTAGTTCGAATTTACAATGCAAAAATAAATCACTTCATAATTACTTATTGCATTTGTATGTTTCCATACCCGAGTTAGACCTAACTTACACCAATGACATGCGGGGTCTACGGCATAGTATTCTTTTTCATTAAATTTCGGATATAAAAACTTACTGACAGATGGAGCCTGTTTCTCATTCTCGCGGTGTACTGACGAGTGCATACACCGAAGGCAACATGCCCGGTCAAGAGTACATATACAACGCGTTCCGTGGGTCTATTTCTATTTTGTTTAACAACCTCAAAATATTTTGCTATTTTATAGCCAAGTTCATGACACTATGCAAATAACCGAGATAAGATTTACAACACTATCAACAAAAGGTCTGTTAAGTCAACTAATTACAGCCTAATGACATTGCTAACTACTGAGTATTCCAATTTTGCGTCCGAACACTAGGTCAAAATAAACCGACTACACAACTATAACTACTCAGTTGCTACAATTCATCTAATTACATCCTAATCACATTGCTAAAACTAGCGACAACAATAGCCGGATGTGAATGCTAATTACCTTTTCTAGGTGCTCACAGCAGGCCGCATAACTTATTTGCTTCTCCCTTCTCTTCCTCTCTTCCAAGAACTACTTTTCTCTCTCCCTCGTGAAAATTTTCCTTCGCTCTCGCACGTGTAAATTTTTTCGCTCGCGCTCGTGAAATTTTTTTTCGCCGCTTTGGAGCTCACCGGCTCCTTTTATGGACGCGCAAGGCATGCGCTTGCCTTGCGCATGCGCGCCGCGCTAGACAAGCACCGGAGGAGCCCAGCGTCGCGCAAGCGGTTCGCGTGGTCGCGGTGCGGGCGCCGGCCCGCTTCGGCGCGTGGTCGGCGGCAAGGTGTTGCCGCCCCGACGGCGGCACTTTGGCCACCGCCACGCCGCCACTCGGGCAAGACACCCGCCTCGACCCGGTGGGGCCCTCCAAGGTGCTACCGTCGGGGACAACAGCACCTTAGTGCGGGCTCCACGTGGGGGCATCACCTTGGTGCTGCCATCCCCGACGGCAACAACTCAGTTGCTGTCGTCCCGGACCGCAGTACGTACAACTTGCCCCCCTTGGTGCTGCCGTCCCGGACCGCAGTATGTACAACCAGGGAGCCAATTTTGGAATTTTTAATTTATGGGGCTAATTTTTGAATTTCGTTGCGCAACGGGGCTACTACAGTCCATAATTCAACAAGAAAAAGAGGACACTGGACTTCCCATGGCAATGACATGTACTATTAGAAATATGGACAATAGTTTTATTACGGATTTGATTATAAGATAAAGATCATAAATAACTAGAGATGCATAAATCGATACTAACAACAGGTAATTCATTGCACTTCTAAACATACTCAACAAAATTATTATAATAGAATAGATTGGTCTTACAACCAACTTACAGTTCGGTTCGATGAATAATAAGTCGCTGTAGTCTCAAAGCGGTGCAGGTCGTAGATGATGCAGCGCAGCGAGTGGTTGCGCAGATGTGCTGCTCAGAAACCTTATTGCCGCCCCGTGTAGGTGTACTTTGCGATAATGGTTTAGGATATCTGTTCACCCTCATTTCTCGGTGCATGCCGAGGAGAAGGGATGACTTGGTTCGATAGCTCAACTCTTCAGCACAGATGAGAGAGGAAGATGGAAAATTGGAATGAATCATCAACTCTTGTCTGGACGTCTCTAGATTCTATTTATGGTCGAGACAATTACTCTCTAGTAATTGTCACAATAAAGCTCATATTAAACCACTAGTAACTGCCAATTCAAAACCAATTAATGGTAATTAAGCAGTGTTTATCAGATCCTGATTACACACTGGTCTACAGCTTCGACCACTGGTTTATAGCTTCGACCAGTGTATTTCGACCACACTAGTCTTTGGATCCGACCACATTGGTATAAGGCTTCGACCACATTAGTCTAAGGCTTCGACCCCATTAGTTTATGGCTTTGCCACATACCTTCACCACAATGGTCTAAGACTTACTAGCGCACCAAACCAAGATCATCGCTTTAGATCACGACCACTCGCGTTTGAGCACTTAGTTTTGAGCACTAAGTTTCGACCTTCGACCACTGAGTTTCGCACCACCAGCGCCCTCGACCACTAATAGAGGCGAGTTTCGACTACCGAATTAAGCGGTGTGTGACCTCTAGGTTCACGATCACACGATTCATACTTGACCCTCTATCCTAAACGAGTTTTGACCATATTGGTCTATGCCTTCGACCACAATGGTCTAAGGTTTCGACCAACCTGGTCTAAGACCCTTAGTTTGAGACTTAGACTACCCTAGTCTAAGACTTCGACCACACCGGTCTTATACTTCTGGTCAAAGATTGTGCATGCTTTGAAATTTTAGTAATGAATGGGTCTTTACACATATGTGCCCAATTCCAACATATACTACATCAAGCGATCAAACACACCTGTGAATATGTGATCATCATTCATGCTTAAATGGCCCTATTTCTGATATCGTTAGACTCTTCACAACCACTCAGGATATACGGTTGTAAAGCAAAAAATAGCATCACAAGCAAGCTCATGTTTACAAAAGAGGTAAATATTTATTATAACAGTTAGGGCTTAACAGCCAGTTTGGAGATAGACACAGGCATCCAAGCCCAAATATAATATATTATAAGACAAAAGATACTTCTGAACCACAGGCACGCTCGAGCATGATTGAGACCTAGCACTAGTAGTTGTCACTATCTAGTGGCTCCTCCTGGTCATAAAGATCACATGTTTCCTACCAAAGTTCTTCTCGTGATGATTAGCAAGAATGAGTACAATAGTACTCAACAAATTGCATGAGAAGTTGTATTTAACTACCTGTTGGGATTATCAAGTGATTGGGATGGTTTTACCATAATAGGTGTATGTGGATGCATTACTTTGAGTTGAAAGCAGTTTGATATTAAAAGCAGTAAACCAATAATAAATACAACATGGGTTTTCAACATCTGCAAATATCAACTTAACATCTGTAAAACTCTACTTATGCCTCATATATTAGAATCACCCATGAACACAACTTCATTAACCGGAAGCACGATGTATCCGAATACTACTCTATAGAGTTGTTCAATTTTACCCACAAGATAGCTCAAACTCATTATGTCAAGCTATATACACGAAACACGATAGCGTGCGACTGAGTTTAGATAACATGGCCCTTTCACTGCTCAACCTTTCTAGTTTCTACTCGGTAGGTTCAAGGTCAATACAACCATCGAGAAATCACCGACCAATGGTGAAGTATGCGGTCCGATGCTGACTGGCCCATACCATCGTGTAGTTCAGCAAATGCCTTAACCACCCACTCCCGACTCACCCCAATCCGCGACTGCTCTATACAACAAGAGCAGATGACATCCTTTAGATATTGAATCGGAAGAGCAATGTACTAAGCCAAGTAGGATAAACCAAACCGGTGGTTGAGCGATTTCTCACTACTACAGAGAGGGTCATCACAGACGGTTCCAAACCATCATCATAGACGACTTTTGAACCGTCTGAATCTATGTGTCTGTGATAACAGGCGGTTATCACAGACGGTTTGTGAGCCGTCTAGTGAAAAGGCACAACACCGACGGTTTTTGGTATAAACCGTCTGTGATAGTAGGCCTTCACAGACGGTTTCAACAAATAACCGTATGTGATATCCCACATATCACAGACGATTTTTTGTTGAAACCGTCTACGAAGGCCTACTATCACAGATGGTTTCTACAAAAAAAACCGTCTGTGATATGTGTGATATCACAAATAGTTTTTGGTAGAAACCGTATGTGAAGGCCAACTATCACAGGCGGTTTCCACAAAAAACCGTATGTGATATGTAGGATATCACAGACGATTTTTGATAGTAGCCGTTTGTGATATTCGACAAATCATAGACGGTTGTTGGTGGTAGCCGTCTGTGATTAGATACATATTACAGACGGGTGTTAGTAGTAGCTGTCTGTGATTGTATACATATCACAGATGGTTGTTAGTAGTAGCCGTCCATGAGTATCATTCACAGACGGTTTATTCTAAAAAAATTGTCTGTGATACTTCGTTCTATACCTAAATATATTTTGATTTTTCGGTTAACCTCAGGTAATGCTAGCCGTACCCTCTGAAAACAAGTAAGCAGAAAACAGATATATGATAATTGATTTGATATAGAACAACTCAAAGTGATTTACAAACTCAATATCAATTACAAAGCCACTTTAATAATCTAATTACAAAGTGATTTGATTACAACTCAAAGTGAATTGCAATAAATCAGAGTCACCGGTGTAAAACTCTCCACTCTCTTTAGTGATCTCCCCCGTGATGAAGGTGGAGAGTAGTCATCGAACTTCCACGAGCAAGTCCAGATGGAAGCTACTTTCTGGTATTTTCATGCTCTGTCGCTAGTAAGAGTAAAGTAGTAAACATATATATATATATTTAAATTCATAGTTATGAAATAATTATTAAGAGATTAACTGACAATCCTCTGGATCCTTCGTCTTAGCACTCGTAATTTCCAACATATGACGACAAACATAGAATGCACTTATGTTGCCTTGATGTAGTTGCTGGTGGCACTGCAAAAATAGAAGTGTGATATAGGATATAGGTATAGTCAGTTCGAGAGTCCAGGTTATGTAGTGTGATATAGGATTATTGTACTGTAACAGGTACCGAAAATCGCGTCATGTGTCGTAGTTTCGCGCCCGGCTCATTCTGTGTCCCTCCCTCGGTAACATAGACGCTAAACGACCTACATGATTCCAAAAAGTTATATTCGGACATTTCAAACAAAGGAAGATTACAATGGACTTACATATGGAGGAAATGATAATATTTATCGAGTACTTTTTGCACAAGGGTGAAGTCGTGGTCGTTATTGACAAGGGAATCAAGGTATATTATTTTGTCCCACTTTGATACAATGACTAAACGGACCCAGTGCCACCTACTCATGTATGTCGCTTTAGTCATTAAAACTAAGTTCGTGTTGCGTATGAAGAACAAATGAAATTTGTATAGCAAGTAGTGAAGCACTTACCCCTGGTTGTAAGACACCAGTACGTAGTCCTTATCGCGGTGAGTATGCAATCCCTTCGTTATGTACTTCTCGACGTAGTTTGCGTCTTCGCGGATGCATTGCTCTGAGATCAAATGTGGGTCGAGGAAACCCACCCGTTGTCGCCATCGTCGAGCTTGTTGCATCATGTATCTATACATAAGTAATGAGTTATGATATTTATCGGTATTACATGAATGTAGAACTTGATTGTACACACTTACAGTGCCCAACATCGTAGAAGTGAGGCGTCGAGAGCGTCAAGGTTCAATAGATCAAATAAGTTTTTGAAGCACACGACGAAGTAGCCTGGCTTGTGGTAGAAATGGTTCTCATTGTAGCTGATAGTGAATCCAGTAGGCCGGTCTGAAGGGATCGCGGCAAGGCTATGATAGCACAAACAAAAATTTTACCGCGCAACCAAGGAACCTCCGCTAGTAATAGATCACGAGATTACCGCTAGACGCGCCGACTCGTAGCGAAAGTAGAGTAGTTGTAGCGAGTTGATGCAGTCGTAGTCGTACTCACGACACGTCTCCTCCTTCGAGTGGTCGTACTCATCACGCGTCTGCTCCTCCGATTGGTCGTACTCGCCGCGTGACTTCTCCTCCGATTCCGGTGATCGTCACGAGTTGCGGATCATCCTAGTGCTGATGCTTCGCAACAACACCTCCGAGGTATCCACACGTACGGGGCAGGATCACCACGTGCTGGAGTGCTAGCACCAGCAGTGTGGTTGAGAAGGCGTGGCTATTAGGGTTTCGAGGGTTCTTCCAAAAATCATCCTCTTACTCCCCCATGCCACCGCCCCTCTTTATATATGGCATTCATGATGGGTCTCGACCTTGAGGCCCATTAGGAACTCGTGGCCTACACGAATTCGGATCATCATCCAAAACAGATTCTAGCCCTTTAAGTGTGCGACCCTACAGGCTCATGTGTAATCTGTTATGACTAGGAAACTCTTTTCCGACCACCAGTCGTTAGCGGTACCTAGCAGCACATAACGATTCCCAAATACACATAGAAAATATCGGACGAACCTTGATGTAATATGATCTATGACCAGGTCCTTATCACTTACGACCAGTCCGTACCTCTATACGACCAGGTTGTATTTGGTCACGACCAGTTCGTAACTCCTTACGGCCAGGTCCTTACCAGTCCGTACCTTCATGCGTTTCTCACTTATGTGACCCAAACGATAATGTCAAATAAAAGTGGAATTCATATCATTAGGCCGAAGCCTCTTTGCATTAACATTATAGATTGGTGCATCATCAAGATTTAAAATAAACAACCCGTTCAAAACGGGAGCATAGCCATAAAATATTTCATTCAAAAATATAGAACAACCATTGTTCTCTATAATGAATTTATAACCCTCTGCCATCAAACATGATGCAAAGATGATATTTCTACTTATGGCCGGAACGTAATAACAATTATTTAGTTCCATAATAAATCCTGAAGGCAAAAGTAATGGCAAAATCCCGATGGCTAATGTAGCAACTCTTGCTTTATTCCCGACGCGAAGATCCATCTCGCCCCTTGTTATTCTCTTTCTCATTGTTAGACTCTGAATTGAATCAAATACCCACAAGTTAACATAAGAATCAGTAAGAAAAATATCTATAACATTAATACCTTAAGTGGAAGGTTTAGTCCCACCATTCTTTTCGGATCGGCCTGTATTTCTTGCGCCCTCTTTCAAGGGCTTCGCCTCCTTGCAAAGAAAAGCATTCGTTCTCTTGAGTTGGGCCGGACTTGGTCTTGGGTTTAGGCTTGATAGCTTGGATCATATCCGAAGCCTTGCCCTTACCTTTGACCCAAGTCTTAGCCTTCTTCTTGAACCTTGTACTCTTTAGCACAATCATCATATGACTGTTGCTTTTCTTAATGCTGTCATATGCAGTCTTAAGCATCATATGCAGTTCGGTGAGAATCTTGTCTAAGCCATTGATATGAAAAATCGTAATGAACTGCCCATAGCTTGCAGGAAGCGAAGCAAGAATCAAATCTGTAGCCAACTCTTGACTAAATGGAAAACCAAGTTTTTCTAAGCTCTGAGTGTAACCAACCATTTTGATCACATGTGGGCTCACCGGACTACCCTTAGCTAGCTTACACTCAAATAATTTCTTTGAGATCTCATATCTCCCAGTCCTTGCTTGTGTCTCAAACATGCCTTTGAGCGCCACGATCATATCATAGGCCTCAATATTCTCAAACTGCTTCTGAAGGTCTGAGTTCATCGCAGCAAGCATGAGACAGCTAACATCAAGGGACTCATCACATGCCTTTTATAGGTCGCTTTAAGAGCAAGCAGAAGATTCTCACCGCACATCATGAATTGGTTCCTCTAGAACATGTTGCTTTTTATCTTGCCTAAGAACAATTCTCAGGTTGCGGACTAATCCGCAAAATTTGCTCCATTCAGTTTTTCCTTATCAAGTATCGAACGTAAAGCAAAACTGGATGTAGGTACAGCAATTGGTGCCATGATCTACACCATGAAATATGCAAAACTAAGATATATGTTCAAGAAAAGTAACTTCTGTTAAATAATTTAATAAAGATACTCCCACTGAATACCATATCCCTCTTATGACAATTAGTGATTCAAGACCCGCAATCAGTTAATCTACTAGTGAGCTTTGACATCACTGCTAGAAGATTAGTGAATTTGGTGAGCAACCCTTTGCTAATCATATCTCTATATAATTCTTGTTGTTGGGCAGCATCTCTATGCTCCGGCACCCAACCCTATGCCCCAAAGTCCATAACCACTATGATGACCTTGTCAAGTTAAACCAACGCTTGCCGTGTAAGTGTCCGACACAAACCCATCTAGTCAAGGAATATTAATGACACTCGCTTTAGCAAGACCTACCATTAAAATACAAGACTATGGATGGTGCAGCTAATTGGGAGGGCATCAATTTAACTTAATATTATCTGAGGTAATTTTACTTCTACCATGTTAAAAGAATTTCAAGCAATTAAATAACATATATAGAAATAAATGAACATAAATATAAGGGCATTCACAGACAATCAAATTGTATTATGATATAGTATGGCCCTTCCTTATGGTGATCTCCATCGCCAAGCATCATGTTCGCCATGTCTCCAAGTTGCCAAAACCTCCAAGTACTCCCACTAAGCCATAACCCCTGACAGCACTAGGGATAAAATTACAAGGAGTGAATAAGCACCACAAGTCGACACGCAGACCGTTATACAAATATAGACAGCCTTGGGTTGCAATAAACATGACACGAGGGTCTTGAACATTACACACATGCATGCATCTCATACATCATGGGTCATACTATTCACAAAAATCTGCAAAAATAAGTTAGGCATAGAATCACATTCTATCGGGCAACAAGAACACACACTACCTAAAAAGCGTGGTCTCGACATTCAAGACGGTGCTCCCGCTTAGTGGTTAGCGGGCGTGGTTCGAAGGGCGGCACTTCATTTGGTCGAGGGCAGCAGCTTCGAAAATTTTTCGATCAGAATCTTATTCACGAAATTGAGCCTTGTAAATCATCAGATTAATCATATTAACCCTATTCTGAACCGATCTCATCATTACCTTAATACGACCACACACTGCGGCATACTCCGATGGCGGAATTCCGACCGGTACGAGTATCATGTAATGTGATCGTGAACAAACGTAATAACACATCCGGTACTTAACGATCGTAACTCCGACTCGATCAACCACATTGATCTTCGCGTGCTCCAATTGATTTACGATCACTGTCTGCCCCGATGATGGAAACCGACCAGTAAAGGCAAGTCGTGATACGACCATGCAAGCACGATCACGGATTAACGAATAAAAAAACCCATCTTACCACCAATGCACATGGACGATCATATCGACCACTGCCAAAACAGAAATAGATCACATCTATAACTTCCATATATCACAATATGTGTCCAATCCGAATCTAAAACTAGACGGCATGGCTCTGATACCACTGAAGGGATCGCGGCAAGGCTACGATAGCACAAACAAAAATTTTACCGCGCAACCAAGGAACCTCCGCTAGTAATAGATCACGAGATTACCGCTAGACGCGTCGACTCGTAGCGGAAGTAGAGTCGTTGTAGCGAGTTGATGCAATCGTAGTCGTACTCACGACCCGTCTCCTCCTTCGAGTGGCCGTACTCATCACACGTCTGCTCCTCCGAGTGGTCGTACTCGCCGCACAACTTCTCCTCCGACTCCGGTGATCGTCACGAGTTGCGGATCGTCCTAATACTGATGCTTCACAAGAACACCTCCGAGGTATCCACACGTACGGGGCAGGATCACCACGCGCTGAAGTGCTAGAACCAGCAGCGTGGTTGAGAAGGCATGGCTATTAGTGTTTCGAGAGTTCTTCCAAAGATCATCCTCTTACCCCCCCCCATGCCACCGCCCCTCTTTATATATGGCATCCATGATGGGTCTCGACCTTGAGGCCCATTAGGAACTCGTGGCCTATACGAATTCGGATCAACATCCAAAACAGATCCTATCCCTTTAAGTGTGTGACCCTACAGGTTCATGTGTAATCGGTTATGACTCAGAAACTCTTTTCCGACCACCAGTCGTTAGCGGTACCTAGCAGCACATAACGATTCCGAAATACACATAGAAAATATCAGATGAACCTTGATGCAATATGATCTATGACCAGATCCTCATCACTTACGACCAGTCCGTACCTCTGTACGACCAGGTTGTATTTGGTCACGACCAGTTCGTAACTCCTTATGACAAGGTCCTTACCATTCTGTGATTACGTTCGACCAATCTACGACCAGCTCGTATCTCCATACGACTAGTTCGTAACTGATCGAACTAAGCGACCTACTCATTCATTCTCCCTTTGCCTCACAATGTCTGGTTGAACTCCAGGTGAGATGTAGTGTCATCCATGGACTGTTCAATACTTTCTCGATCGAGTGTCGGATAACTTCATGTGGTCGACACTTTGACCACTAGTGGCATGGCCATGCACTTTCTTTATACGATCACCACGAGGGGCCCAGAGACATCTCTCCTGTTATGTTAGGAGGAGCAAATCCCATCTCGATCAGTCACATCCCTCCGCATGTTTCATAGCATACCCGAAAGCTACCTTTGTAACTACCCAGTTACGAGTAGCGTTTGGCAACCCCTAAGAGTGCTATTACACATGTAGGAAACCATGCTGATCTCAGGTCTAGGGATTATATATCACCATTACTTGAGAACAACTAATGACACATAGATTCATAACAATCTCAATAGTGTCTCAACGATGGGTCTATCCAACCCCATGTTCTCTAACATGTGCTCACATTATCGATTCGATATCCCCATATCCATGACCGGTGAAACATGGTCATCAATCAATACATGTGCTGGTCGTAGAGTCACTGGTGTTCCGACCAGTGATATCCTACCAGAGATACATTTAGAATGACATCATATAAGTTAAAGAGTTCCACCAACAAGTCACATACTTATTGATCTATAACTGATGATTCATTCAAGAAACACGATAACATATTATCTAAACCATGAACATAACTGACGAGGATCTAATAATCCTCATTTTTATCTTTTATCTATAATTCTTATTATGGGTAAATATGATGTCACATAGTCCCCAGAGGTACCCCTTATCTAAAAGGGAGAAGCCCAATAAGTGGTTGTAAGTTCTTCTACAATCACCCCCACAGTTGTAAGTCTTGCTACGACTATATCATGGTCGTAAGTCCTTCTACGACCACTACATAGTCGTAAGTCCTTCTACGACTGCTACCTGGTCGTAAGTTCTTCTACGACTAGGTAAACTACGACCACCTTATAATCAAACCTACAGGCGAGTGGGTCCAATTGATTAAGGAATCCGAACGGTCTGCACGCACTATTATTCCGCTTATTAATGGTGCGTAATTACCCCATTATCTCTGGAAGATAATTGCCAGACGGCGTGAAGAAGCCGAGGCGCCGGTAATTACTGCCATCATGCGCCCGTTACTGGATTAATCAGGCGCATCTCCCGCAGAGCAAAACGGCTACTTCTTCACGACTATATAAGGGCATTGATCAGAGAGATAAGGGGCAGCGAACAAGAGCCAGTCAAGTAGGAACACAAGTGCTATTCTCTGTAATAGTCTTAGTCTTTTACTTGATCATCAAGAATACCATACACACAGGATTAGGGTTATTATTCTCTCGGAGAAGGCCCGAACTCGCCTAAACATCCCGTGTCAATCCACTCATGATCTTATCTCTAGGAGACCCCACGAATCAAACAATCTTTACGTAAGATCGGTTCTAATACACCGACAGTTGGCGCCGTCCGTGGGGATCTTCCGGTAATCTCTTGTCAACATACTCTCTTTTTCCAATCTCATGCAATCATGGCAGGAGAATGGAACGAGGAGAACTGGTTTGACTTGGCAGATTACGCAGACGTCGACATGGATGCCGGTTTCGACTATGAACCGAGTGATGCATCCGCTGATGGTGATGTTGCCTTCGGAGATTATTCTCCAGGAAACCATCCCATTAATAGAGTTGAGGAGGGATCCTTATCCCCCACAACAATACGTCCAACAGAGGAGCCATTTCCCTCAAAGGACAAGGGTCAATCCGACCAGGACCGCCCCCAGGAGGACTCACAACGCGACGAGAGTTTTTTCTCCAAGTGTTCAAGTCCCCTTAAGACGGTCCGACTTGGTAAGTCAAGTTCTGGGAGCCACCATCCCAGGACTCCACCAAAGATCTAGTGATTCTCTCTCGTGGTAACTCTGAGAGGGTGGGATCAAGCATGCTTTTCTCGCAGAATTCGACCGCCTCCCGCAGATCTCATTTGCGAACGGAGATGCTTATAACCCGAGTTCCCCTACCGGAAGGGATTACTCCAAGTCGCCAGATGGTGTCCTCGAGCACTCCTCGCGGGAGGCCTCGAGCGCAAGTGAGAATCATCAACGGAGGTCTTCGCCCTTCCCCAAATCGTGGTCACCTCATGGAGGCCGAGATAAGAACACTCCCAAGATCACACACGCCCCCGTGGTAATGGCAAGGGCACCACCGCTGGCGAGAGGACCAACACTGATGAACGCGAGAAATCCTCGACATTCTCGCACTCCACTAAGAAGGCCTCAAAGACACGATGAGGAGGATTTTGATGTCGCCGGAAGAAAGAAAATTGCGACCCGTAAGAACTTGCTCGCGCGATTCAACATCACGGAGGAGGTACAAGAACTCCGAACATCAACGACTTGCTCGAGAATCCTACCAAGAGCTTGCTCGAACGCCAGGTACGATCTCTTTGTCAAGAGATTACGCAAAGACTTCGAACCGTGATGACAAGACCGAGGTACCTCATCGACAACACTCGGTAGTCGTAGCAATACGACTTCCTCACTACCGACCAATCGAATATTTTCACGAGGAATCGACACGCCATAAGTCGAATCGATTCCTATTCGAGAAATACCTTCGATCACCAAGATCAAGAAGCCCTCAAGAGGTGATCATTCACCACTTCGACAAAGAAATTCACAACGAGTGGAATACGAGGAGTATTCTCCTCGTGAGAATCGAGGCCTACTACGTAACAATTCACCGTTAACGGTATCGTCGATACGATCACCGGTGACATTAACCCTTCTTTTCTACAAAGAAGGCGCTAAGAAGTGATTACCGGATGTCGCATTTTCGCCGACCTTCGAGCGCTTCACCGCCACCTCATTTTCGACCAATGAACATGGAGAAATTTGATGGATCTCAAAATCCCATCGAATTTCTTCAGATCTATACAACAAACCGTCCGAGCAAAGCAGGAGGAGGAGAGCATGTAATGGCGAATTACCTTCCGATCGTGCTCGAAGGATCCGCCGATCGTGGTTATTAAACCAACCACTCGAGTCGATCTACTCTTAGCAACACCTCTGTGATCTTCTACAGCGAATTTCCAAGGCACATACAACCGCCGAAAAGAAGACGACTTGCACCGGATAAAACAGAACAACAACGAGACTTTGCGCTAATTCATCAAACGCTTTAGTCGTTCAGAACTCAATTCCGAAATTTCGATTCCTCCGTGATCGTGGCTTTTAAGCAAGGAGTCCGCAGAGAAGAATAACGGAGGACATTGCTCAATCCTCCCAACATCAAGCGCCGAACTCTTCGAGATGGCCGATCGATATGCAATCGCTTCGAGGCAATGAGTGGAACAACACTATCGATCGAGAAACATATACTCCTCGAGAGCCGTGAAGTTGGTAAGGATAAAAAGCAAAAAGTCCAAGAAGAAAATAAAAATCAAAACCACAAGCCGCTGGTTCCAAGGAGGTTCTCGCCGTGAAAGATGGAGAGCCCCAAACCACCAAGTCGCACTCGATCAAGGCAAAGGTAAGCGCCCGATCGTAGGAACGACAAACCAAGGTGGTGTCCTTTTCATAAAAGGAAGGACATGACTCCAGAATCGCCGAAGTTTTCCAAAGAAAGCTCGAGGACTACTACAACCAGAAGCACCACTCCCTCTCGAAAGGTAGGACATACGAGTGGCCAAAAGTCGCTTGATGATGAGGAGATGCCGCCCAAGATCCACAACATACCGCTGAGCACATCTACGGAGGATCATCAGATACGACTCCAAACGACAACTTAAAGTCACGGACGAGAGGTAAATTCTCTACATACTCCTCTCACAATAAATTACCAAGTGGTCGGAAGTTACCATCTCTTTTGAGAAGGATGACCGCCGATCACTACGAGTCGATCAGTCGATATCCGATTAGTGGTCGAACCCACCATCAACAACCGTCGGGTCAATCGAGTGTTGGTTGATGGTGGCGCTTTGAACATATTATTTACTAATGCCACGGACGAGATGCAAGTACCGGACAAAGGTAAGGCCAGACGATACTCCTTTCATGGAATTGTACGGGTCTTCACCAAACCTATTGGCCAAGTTTCTCTTCCTTTAACATTTGGCTCACCAAGTAATTTCAGACAGAAAGTCTCCTTTGATGTGGTCGATTTCGACATAAGATATAATGCCATACTCGACGACCAACTTTGGCAAAATTCTTAATGGCTACTCATTACGTATCAATGTCTTAAGATGCCAGTCCCAAAGGAGTGATCACCATTCGAGGTGACAAAAGATGGCGATAGTCGCGATCGCCGATCCTCGAGATGGTTGGTCAAATACCAACTCGAGATGAAAGTCACCGACTAGCAAGTCGGGCCTAAAGTCGCACCAAAGCCGAACGACTAAGTCAAAGAGGTTCCTCCGACGCAGAAGAACCTCAAGACTGCTCGCACGGGAGACTTCCGACCCCAAATAGGAAGACGCCCTCATTACCTTCCTCCGAGCTAACGCAGATGTCTTTGCGTGGCAAGCATCCGACATGCCCGAGTCCCTGTGGAGGTGATCGAGCACAAGCTAGCTTTACTACCGATAAAGTACCAGAAACAAAAATTACGGAGATTTGCCCCGATCGACGAGATGCTATTAAATCGAGTTGATAAGCTACTTAAAGCGTGCTTTATAAGAGAAGTCAACCACCCAGAGTGGTTGGCTAACCTCAGAATGGTCAAAAGTCAAACGGCAAATGGCGATGTGCGTGACTTTATCGATCTTAATAAAGCTTGTCCAAAAGATGATTTCCTTTACCTCGTGACGATCACCGTTGATTCAACCGCAGTTGTGAGATATTAAGTTTTTAGATGCATATTCGATACCACCGATCAATATGTGTTTAAACGATGAAGAAAAGACCGCATTCATTACTCCATTTGGTACCTTTTGCTATGTCAAATGCCATTTGGTCTAAAGAATGCCTGCTTCTTTTCAACGCCTAATGCAATCGACTTTTCATCTCAATTAGGCCGAATTTGGAAGCCTATGTTGATGATCTAGTCGTAAAAGCATTAAGAGACTTAATCATATCACCGACCTACAAGAAACATTCGACAACCTCGTAAAGCACCGCTTAAAACTCAATCCGAGAAGTGTGTGTTTGGAATTTCTTCAGAAAATTGCTTGGATTCCTAGTATCCGAACGAGGAATCAAGCAAATCTCGAAAAATAAAAGCCATCCTCCGATGCGCCCTCCAAACACAAAAAGGAAGTCCAAAACTCACTTGGGTGCATGGCGGCTTTAAGTCGTTTCATCGCACGACTAGGAGAAAAAGGACTACCTTTCTTTAAACTTCTCGTGAGACATGAAGGTTTTGAGTGGTCGAACGAGGCAAACGCGCCTTTGAGGATGTCAAGAGGTATCTTTCGAGTGCTCTGCTCGTTTCTCCAAAGCCGTAAGAGACGCTCTTAATTTACCTAGCCGCCACGCCACAGCAAAGAAGCGCAGATTAGTCGAGAACGTGAAAACGCATAACGACCGGTTTACTACGCCGGCGAAGTTTTACACGGCCTAAGGAGCGCTACCTCGTGTCCAAAACTTCTATATGCCCTCCTCATGTCTTCGAGGAAATCGCGCATTATTTTCAGCGCACAAAATAGTCGGCTGCCCGAGTTTCCTTTGGGAGCAATCCTCCATAATAAGGAAACAATGGACGCATGGCAAAATGGTCACGAACTTGGGAGTTCGACCTCCATTTCGTGTCCCGAACGGCCATAAAATCCCTGATCTTGGCGCACTTTGTCGCCGAATGGACAAATCTGAACTGCTCAGATCCCCAAGACGATTCCCACGACCAGTGGATGATGTACTTTGACGGTCACTTACTTTAAGTGGCTCGGGTCGGGTGGTCTGGTATCTCCTACGGAGAAACCTTAAAGTATGCCATACAATTAAACTTTCGTGCTACTAACAATGTAGCAGAGTACGAAGGTTTGCTAGGCCGCATACGAGTGCAAAAGCACTCTCAATTGCCGACTACTCGTGAGAGGAGACTCTCAACTAGTCGTGAATCAAATCGGGAAAGAGTACCAATGCTCTAACTCAACAATGGCTCGGCACTTATCGTAAATGAAGCTAGAAAAACATTTTTAGGTTTCGAGGTACAATTTATCCTCGAAGGATAATTTCTCATGCACCAACTTGCTCGGATGGCTTCTTCCCGATCCACGCACTAAAAGGAGTTTTCTTGGAGCAACTCTAAAACCGCTCTCGGTCAAGAACCGTAAACACCTCCTCTTGAGATGGCCTCATTAGATTACGAGGATACCGGATGACTCCCATCTACGAGTATCTTTACAAGGGTTCCAGACCAAGATGATCTTGAGGCGGATCGATTATCCCAAAAGCCAAAATGTATACTTTGGTTGAAGGAGTCCTCTATAAACGAGGAACCCAAGGAATACTCATGCGATGCATTCCGCAAAACGAAGGAATAACACTCCTTCACGATATACACAAGGGCATCCGTGGGACGATGCTTCCTATAGAACATTGGTTGGTAAAGCCTTCGACAAGGTTTTTATCGCCTACTGACCAGTCGATGCTATGGAGGTGGTTAAAAGTGTGTCCATGTCAATTCCATGGTAGATGATACACCAACCACTCAAGCATTACAAACAATACCTCTTTCTTGGCCTTTTGCACTGGGGCTTGATATCCTAGGACCGCTTCCCAAAGCTCCGTGAGGTTTCAATTCCTTTTGTGGCTATTGACACGCTCACAAAATGGATCGAAGCTGAACTCAGAATCGATAACAACTAAGCAAAGAAAAGGTTCATGATGAGAAGCGAATTAGTCGATTTGGAGTTCCGAGTCTGATAATTACGCATAATGGTAAACAATTCGCAAGTGCAAAATTTCGTGAATTTTGCGACGAGTTGGGTACCAAGCTATGCTATGCTTCGCTGCACATCCCCAAAGTAATGGGGCTACGAACGTGCAAACGGCCAAATAATGCGAGGAATTAAAACTCGAGTCTTCGACCACCTTGTTAAGCGCTGGGGCTTGGGTACAAGAATTACCCTCCATATTATGGGCGCTCAGACGACCACCAATGAGCAACAGAGAAACACCTTTTTTCTAGTTTTGAGCCGGCCATGCTTCCTCCGAGCTAAAATTACGGTCGACACGAGTTGAAACCTTCAACAACTCGGATCAGAACGACTTCGAGCAGATGACATTAACCTACTCAAGAGAGGAGAAACCTAGCCTTAATCCGCTCGCGCCTACCAACAAGCCTGCGCAGATACTATAATCGTAAGGTCCAACCTCGCACCTTGTCAGGGTGACTTGGTATTGAGGCTCGCCAATCCAAGTCTAATCGAATAAACTTTCCCTAAATGGGAAGGTCCTTACACAAAGGTCGGCGTAACTCGCGGCGAGTGGCTCACGACTAGCAATGGAAGATGGACAGTTCTCTCAAACTCTTGGAACATCGACCGCCACGCAAATTTATGTGTGACCAGCTCGTGCAATAAAAGTCCGTGTTCTTTCTACCTCTTTTGCCTTAATTTTTGAGTAGTGCTTTTTAATCTTTCGACTATGATATGAAAACACGCAGCTTTCTTTACACCGGCAAAAGCGAGAAACGCTATCCGGTCGAAACTTCTCCTCTCGCATGTGGTTCTCGCCCACTAGAAGGAATTTCCTAGCATCGACTCGTTACTCACTTTTTCTCGCCAATACAAAGAGCTCGGTTTTATCTAGTCGTAATGTTCTCAAAGCCAACTCTCTCAATCTTAATCTTTTTCAAGAAATTCAAAAATATTCTAAGTAGAGTGCACTTTCTTACATTAGTTCGACCACCTTTGGTGTACTCGATTTGTTTTAATCGGTCAAGGAAGAGACACACCTAGTCAAGTCTTTCCTCTCTGCATGTGGTCCCGCCCACTAGAAGGAAACTTCCTAGTGTCGCCGCCTCCTACTTTTGCTCTTCGAAAAGACTTATCAAGTCCACCAAAAAGGACGAACGAATGACTAAAGTACTCTAAGACGCTTGTTTAACTCAAGTTGTCGTTCTTGGTTTGATTAAACTAGTCTGAGATGGGAACATCACCTAGTCGAAGTCTTTCCTCTCTCGACGTGGTCCCGCCCACTAGAAGGAACTTCCTAGTGTCAAGTCGCTTCTACTCTTTTCACCAAATGCTTAACAATAGTAATAAAAGCTATAAGTTAAATAAACCTCTCTTTGTTTTCGTAAACCCCATTTTAAACACTATTTATTTAGATTGTCTAAACAATCTAAGCAAATAGTCGAGGGCTAGGATAAAGTTATTAATTTGACTTCAATTCTTAGTTTTTCTTTCGCTTATTATCTTTTGAGTTACTAACTACTCGACAAGATGATTTTCGTGAAATGAGGCGGATCATATATTACTCATTAACAAAAATTGTCGCATTTACAAGGTAGTTACAAGATTACTCAAGGGGAGAGCCTAGTGCATTTCCTCCGCCACCTTTTACCAATCGATCATTTCTCAATCGACGACTTGCCTCGATTCGAGACGTACTAAGTCGGCTTCAATTGGTTTAACATTAAGGCGGGGTCTTGAGCTTTAAGTTTCGCCAAAGCGTAACTTCATCGCAGCTTCGATCGCTTCCTTATTGATTCAAATTTTGATTAGTCTTCGAGTGGTCACCATTTCTGCAATTTTCCGACTTGTTCCCCAATGGTACTTGTGTGAGCAACTATGGTATCTTCTCGAGGAGTTTTTCCTCGAATGTAGCTCATTACACATTGTTCAGAGAGTGATGTTGCCTTGAAGACTAGTCTTCATCGACTCCATCTCCGTTGGGTACAAGTCGAAGCCTCGCAAGCTTCTTGTTTTCACCACTTGTTCTCAAAAGAATAATATCGGTCAAACAAAGATATACTTCTAGAGGAAGATAACACAAAGATAATTATAGGTAAAAGCTTTTCTTACCTACTAATTGAGAATCCAATTTCTTGACCTCTTCTCGATGGGAAGCAATAGTTTCAAAGATGCTTTTGCTCCCATGCTCGATGTCCTCTCAGATTCATCTTAGCAATGCGACGGACTCATTGCAGATTAAGGTCTTTGCTTGGATTTCACCTCGAGGCTTCTCAATTGGGCAGACAATTTCGAACAAGAAATTGGCATTAGAAAAGGAAAATACTCAAAAAGAATAACAGTAAAGATTTACTTACCGTTAATCGAGTTCTAAAACCTCGAGTTCTTGATCCTTATTCGCAGTAATGCGGAAAACTCTGAATAACCAAAGATTTTTCTTGAACTTGATCCGAGCTTCCGCATCTCTTTTCTTTATCCGAGAAGAAAGGAGGGTCGAGTAAAGGTTAAAGATCAAAAGCGCTTAAGTTCGAACTTATCGCTTATTTTTTCCCGCAATCTTTTAGATGCAGAGACTCTCAAGTCTATCCGAGAGAACTAATACTTCATTCCTTAGCCTCCTCGACTCCTCTTTTCACAATGAGTGAGTCACTAAGGTCTTCGTATCACCGCTTAACCTACAAAAACAGAACGAAGATAAACATCACCGAATGGTTGTGAGTACTTCTACAACCACCGACCTAGTCGTAAGTTTTTCTCGCGACTAAGATATGGTTGTAAGTCTTTCTACGACCACTACCGGTCGTAAATAGTCGTAAGTTCTTTTCGATCGATACTTCATGAGTTTCTTCCATGACTATTCTCGTGAAACATTTTACGAGTATTTAAGTCAAAACAACTATGAATGATAAGTGACTTACCACCTCTCGCCTCTCGCAGAGTAGTTCTTTCTCTTGTCTTAGTTTAAAAGTTGTCGATGATACTCACCGACAACAAAGAATTTGCTCCAGAGCTTTCGCAAAAAGAAAACAGTGAGAAGGGAAGGAAAGCCACATATATAGTATTCAAGATACTTACATTCATAGTCGTTCTAGCAAAAATCGAATATACAAGGTCCGGTGTCATTGTGACTTATCTATCCTCGCGACTTTGTCCCACCACACCTTCTCGAGGCGCCGTTGTCAAAAGTATTCTCCGTATTGGGAATATCTTTGGGATGGGGACTCGGTCACGAGATTTGTGGCGTAAGACCCTACGACGGAGGCAAGCCCAAAGAAGTCACCACGAAGTTGAAATTTTCTCCTTCCGTTCTCGTGATTTCTCTGGGTAGGGAAGGAACGCCTCCTTCGATTTCCTTCCCGCAGCGGTGCGCAGTCGGTCACCACCTTGACCAGAGGCTTCCACAAATGCCTCTGTTGTTTCTACGACTTCAAGAGTCGAGCGCCACCTCAACAAAGAATACCGCTACCTCAAGAGTCGTAGTTACGACTTCAGCAGATGTGGAGACACTGGAGTCTCGACTTCATCGCCACAGGCCAAGGGTGATGCCACCACCTCCATTGCTACCTCTCCAAAGAGTCAAGGGATAGCAATGGACTTCTCAGAAGCATTCCTGGGTCAAGGAGCCTGATCAAATAAAGAAAAGCAAATCGAGTTGTGAAAAGAAAAAGGTAAATGTCGTTCTTACACTTCAAGACATTTCACATACCTCCGCACTCGGTCTTAACCAGAATTTTGGAGCAATCCTCCCAACGGAGGACCTCTTCTTCTCCACGACCACGCCCGGTCGAGGTTCAACAATTATCACCACGACCACGCCTCGTCAGAGTTTGAACAGAACCGAGCTCGTTTCTCGATCTTTTGATGGACGATCGGTCTCGACCATTCCGTATAAAGATCGCTCTCGCCAGGTGTTGTGCCGATGCAAAGATCGTCCTTCATAAAGACACAAAATCCTTCCAGCTTCTCCCTTTCAAGTTTCTTAATAAAACTAGGAGTGGCACCAATCGCGAAAGATTCCGTGTCATAATAGAAGGGTACCTTAGCCTTGCGAGGTTTGCGCTGAGAGGTTCAACTGCTTCAACCTCCTGGCTCGACTAGGCCGCGGCCTCGGCTTCAGATATAACTACACCGCCGCAGACCTTGTAGAGGTTTGGTCGAAAGACCGAACTCGAACTTGCTCCCCCTTGTCTGCAGATTTTACAGGATGCCGTGCACACTTTTATCCAAGGGCCCAAGAAGGACATCGCTCGACCTGCAGATGACGCGAGATCGCCACGACCGCCGCCTCTCAATAGGACCTCGATGAGTCCGCCCGACCTTCGCTTGTAAGCCCGCCTCATCGGTTCCCGTCGAGAAGACGCCAAGGACAAGACAAGCGTGTCACCATATCGCCCCTCGAGTCATCTCCGGATAAGACGTATCGCAGCGTCCGTTCACGCAAATCGACATCGAAGAAGATTGAAGCGCCGCCAAGCCCGGCAATACTCCCTTGATATCCGTTGGTCTCGACAAAGAACTAACCGGCTCGGACTAGCTTGTCAATCTTTGCATGAGTGGTACATGCGCAAGACCCGAGAGGAGGGGAGCCATCCGAATCGCGTCGACACGGAGCGAGCATTTTCATCACGAGGCGGGCCACTTCGTCGTGGGCTTCGAGGACTTATTCGACCTATACAACCTAAGCGCCTCGACGCCACTTCTACGATGTTGACATCGTAAGTGTGTACAATCAATTTCTACACTCACGTGATAGCGATAAATATCACAACTCATTCCTTACGTGCGGATACATGATGAAATGTGCCCGTCGAACCAACGAACCGGTGGGTTTCCTCGACCCGCACGTGATCTCGTGAGCAAACAATAAACCAAGACGATCCTACGTCGCGAATTACATAAAATGGGATTGCTTGCTCAGACGGCAAGGAGTACATAATGGTGCCGTACAACCAGAAGTAAGTGCTTCACTACTTGCTACACAAAATTCGTTTGAACATATATAGGTTTATGAATATAGCGACATACATGAGTAGGTTCCACTGGATTCTTGTGATTATTGTGCCAAAGAGGAACGCGGTATTGTACCTTGATTCTCTACTCAACAAAACCATGACTTCACCCTTCTTAAAGAAATACTCGAAAGGTACGATCATTTCCTCCGCATATAATTGTATTGTAGTCTTCCTTCATTTGAAATGGACGAGGATAACTTTTTGGAATCATGTAGGGCGTTCATCGGCTATGTTGCTGAGGGAGATTTATACAAGGGAACGGACGCCACACTAACCCACAAGATGCGATTTAAGGTTTATATCATACTCCGTAAATATTGCGTCTCGAAATGATCAGACTATATATGTATACCCATTTTTGCAAAGGTCACAAAGAAAACAAGATCACCTATGCGCATTCTACGATGCCATCATATGCGGCTATTGATTAATTCCACGATACACGATCCCCAGGTAGGTCAATCTCGCTATAGTTATTTTCTAATTATAAATTTAAATATATATTCTTACTACTTTACTCTTGCTAGCGACAGGACTTCAACGTACAGTTAAAAGCACTCCAGAAGAACGAGGTCACACATGTTCGAGGGTTGCTCTGCAGCTTCATCAAGTCGGAAATCGTTAACCCCGACGGAGAGTTTCACGTCGTCGACTAGTTGTAATTGATTCAATATTAAAACTCACTTTGACTAGTTGTAATTGATTCAATATTGTAACTCACTTTGACTAGTTGTAATTCAATTTGTAACTCTAGCGACAATACTTCAAACATTCTTTTTGTTCTTTTCTCGCTACTTGGATCATTTAGTGTTAGCAAGGGTAGGTCTAGGTATTCTCTACTCTCGATTAGCTTTAGCTTCAATTGAGAATCAATTGCTTAGAGTATTTCCTTATCTACTGAAATTTGCACTTGGTCTTTTGGCTGCTTGTCAGTTGGTCGGCCTGACCAAAAGACAGCCAGTTTTCCTCCCTTATTTCCTGTCAATTACTGATTAAAGATTAAGTTGGGTCCTGGTATTAGTTATGTATACTCTAAACTTAAGCAAACCTATCATCTTGTTCAAAGTTTAATCACCCATCAAACTTTAAAGTCTCAGATTTATTTTCAAAGAATTGATCGCACTCTATCTATTTTCTGTTTCTAGCAATGTGCAAAGAACTTCATTATTTCCTATCACTTGGTGCTAGTAGATGATGAGTTATCTTGCTAACCATGTTAGGAATACTCTAAACTAAAGTATAGTACTTGTGATCATTTAACTCAAAGAAATTGCATTTGGTGTTTGTCTGCTTCGCTTCGCTGCAATCAAAACCGCAACTCGCTTGAACTCAAATCGTGGTTAGTGCTAATCGATGTTTGGTGAGGAGTTAGACTTCTTAGTATACTCATTTATTTGTAGCTTAATCCAAATATTATTTCCTCTCGGTCTAATATAGCAGCAAGTTTGCTTGTGTTAATCATCTCTGCTTTCGGTTTTGCAAATCAAAATCGCAACTTCAGCTTGAACTGAAATTGCTAATTAGTGCTAATAGATGTTAAGTGATAAGTTAAACTTGTAGTTGTACTTATCTAGCTGTAACTCCATCTAGTATGTCAATTTGTTATAGTCTAATGGAGCATCAAATTTTCATCCTTAAATCTGTCCGCATTTTCGATTTCAAAATCGACATCCGCTATTCCTAGTAAGCCTCCAATTTTGATGATCTGCTAGTAATCGATGTTAAATAATAAGTTAGGCTTTAAGTTTTACTCATTAACAAGTAATCTAAGTAAAATCATTGCTTGGTTCAAAGCAAAAATCAGCAAGCTATCACTTTGCAATCGCCCAAATCTCAATTTTGCCATATCTCAAATCAGAGTACGTCTAATCAATTTGATTTTGCTTGATAACCGATAGTTAGTGATGAATTAGACTTGGTAAATTTCTCAATTAACTGAGAATTAATCCAGAGTAGCATTTTCTTCTAAAATCCTAGTTTCTAAATTGCTTTTGAGATTTGTCCGCATTTGGCTTTGTTAGAAACTCAAATCGTAGTCCAGCTTTTTAATCATATCGCTAGTGAATATTAGCTGATGCTATGTGATGAGATAGGTTTTAAATATTGCTCATTTAGCTGTAGCTTAATCAAAATATCATTTTCTTAGTCTAATGAAGCACCAAATTATTTCTCTCGCAATCTGTCAAATTTCTCGTTTTGCTAAAACTCAAACCGTAGCTACCCCGATTTCCCATTTCGGTTTTGCTACTATCGATGGTCATGCCGATCGTGATACTTGATATCACAGACGGTTTTAATAGAACCGTCGTGATACCGTATCACGCGGTTCTTGATTAAAACCGTCGTGATACTTCAATATCACGAGCGGTTTTTAATAGAATCGCCCGTGATATCGAATTATCGCGCAGGCGGGTTCTATTAAAACCCGCTCGTGATATTGAAGTATCACGACGGTTTGAATAAAGAACCGTCGTGATACTTCCGTATCACGCAGCGGTTCTTGGTTTACTTCGTACGTATCACGACGGTTTAAACCAAGAACCGCTCAGGATACGGAAGTATCACGACGTTCTTTATTCAAACCGCTCGTGATACTCAGATCCGCACGGTTGCAAAACCGTCTGTGATAACCGCCTGTTATCACAGACATAAAAATGCAGACGGTTGAAAAACCGTCTGTGATGACGGTTCCGAACCGTCTGTGATGACCCTTTGTGTAGTAGTGGTTGTTGTGCAGCATCTCTATGCTCCGGCACCCAACCCTATGCCCCAAAGTCCATAACCACTATGATGACCTTGTCAAGTTTAACCAACGCTTGCGTGTAAGTGTCCGATACAAACCCATCTAGTCAAGGAATATTAATGACACTCTGCTTTAGCAAGACCTACTATTAAAATACAAGACTATGGATGGTGTAGCTAATTGGGAGGGCATCAATTTAACTTAATATTATCTGAGGGAATTTTACTTCTACCATGTTAAAAGAATTTCAAGCAATTAAATAACATGTATAGAAATAAATGAACATGAATATAAGGGCATTCACAGACAATCAAATTGCATTGTGATATAGTATGACCCTTCCTTATGGTGATCTCCATCGCTAAGCATCCTGTTCGCCATGTCTCCAAGTTGCCAAAACCTCCAAGTACTACCGCTAAGCTATTACCCCTGACAGCACTAGGAATAAAATTACAAGGAGTGAATAAGCACCACAAGTCGACACGCAGACCGTTATACAAATATAGACAACCTTGGGTTGCAATAAACATGACACGCAGGTCATGAACATTACACACATGCATGCATCTCATACATCATGGGTCATACTATTCACAAAAACCTGCAAAAATAAGTTAGGCATAGAATCACATTCTATCGGGCAACAAGAACACACACTACCCAAAAGCGTGGTCCGATTACTCAGCACGGTGGTCCCGCTAGCTGGTTAGCGGGCGCGGTTCGAAAGGGCAGCGCCCCTCGCTGGTCGAGGGCAGCGCGCTCGAAATTTTTTCCAGAACATGAATCTTATTCATGAAATTGAGCCTTGTAAATCATCAGATTAATCATATTAACCCTATTCTGAACCGATCTCATCATTGCCTTGATACGACCACACACTGCGGCATACTCCGATGGCGGAATTCCGACCGGTATGAGTATCATGTAATGTGATCGTGAACAAACGTAATAACACATCCAGTACTTAACGATCGTAACTCCGACTCGATCAACCACATTGATCTTCGCGTGCTCCAATCGATTTACGATCACTGTCTGCTCCGATGACGAAAACCGACCAGTAGAGGCAAGTCGTGATACGACCATGCAAGCACGATCACGGATTAACAAATAAAAAAACCCATCTTACCACCAATGCACATGGACGATCATATCGACCACTGCCAAAACAAAAATAGATCACATCTATAACTTCCATATATCACAATATGTGTCCAATCCGAATCTAAAATTAGACGGCATGGCTCTGATACCACTGAAGGGATCGCGGCAAGGCTACGATAGCACAAACAAAATTTTTACCGCGCAACCAACGAACCTCCACTTGGACCTTGGCGTAACCGTACGCCAGCTGGGCACCGTGCACCACTATGTCTTCCTTGTATGAAAACACCACCTTCCGCCCAGCCTCAACAGGAATGTCGACACAACCAGCCTCACTTGGAACCTGCAGGGTGTGGACACCTACAAAACGATACACAATTAGCTAAGGCGTCATACATGTCTATCTTTGGAGCATCCCAGAGATGTACATCACCTGGATGAGGTCGATAGGTAATTGGGCGTTGCCAAGTTCAGGAAGTGCAGGCGTGGACTCGACGCTACTCCGATGTTGAGGGGGACTGGCTCCCAAAATCACAGGGCGTCTTGCGAACGATTGAGGATTTGATTCATTTATTCCTGCAATGTTGTTATCTGTGCTTGAAATTATGCAGTAATCTGTTCTTTAAACTCCGCTTTCCACTGTTCCTCGCGTTCGGCCTTGGATCTCTTCCGACTCCTATACGTCTCGGAGTCGTGCGGGAATCCATGCTTCCAAGGTGCTTAAAACCCCAAGGGACCGCATACGACCCGGGTGCTCCTTGTTTCCCAGGGTCGTGGATAGTATATACTTCTCCCTGATTGCTTCGAAGGAGTCTTGGGAAGATTGGGTACTCAATGTTTGCTGCAAGAGGCCATCATGTTATTTTAGACCCTACAAAGTTATGAACTTATTAAAAACTAGGTGGTTCAACATATCTTTCCATGCGTTGGCACACTCCCTCAACTGCCGGGTTTGTGAAAGAGATAGCGCCCGACGACGTGGCTGAGGCCCTCCCTCTTAACCAGTTTCGAGCGTGTTCGTCTGTGATCTCGGCAAATGGCCGGGAGACCTCGGACTGGATTGCCACATCGTCCTCACTCATCCATCTCGAGATTTTTTCCGCGTACCCAGCGGTGCGAATCTGTGGGGGTGAATGTTTTGTGCCTGGATAGCCTTATGCGCCTCACTTTGCTGCTGAAATTCGTCTGTCGTCTTCATTCGCACAAAGATGTCCCGTGTATCCGATGACACGAAACTATACTTCGTGCAGGGCGACTGATCCTTTTCACGTACTCTATGATAAGCTTGACCTTGAAGGTCTTCCAAGCGTGTTCCATCGCGTGGAACGCCTTCCGTCGCACGAGTTCAGAGAATTCTGGTGGGATCTCGAACGACGTTGTAATTTCAGCCTATAGCTGCGCTTTCTCTACGTCTGTCACATCCTTCAATTTCTGTGTGGTGAAGGGGACCCGTTCCTTTGCAAGTATACCGCGGGTGGTTCGGAATGTTGCCATTGCTTTCGGGAAGCAAAGGGACCACTGAGGGACTGACGGTCGTGATGGTCATTCGGCCCACATACATTTTCGATATTTCTCTGGCATGTCGTGTAGGTCCCACTTTTCTCGGAGATCCAGACACATTCGGCGACGTCGATGATGGCGGGGAAGATGGTGCGGATATCATCTCGCTTACTTGCTATCTCGCAAGATTAACAAAGCAATATCTCACAGTGCTAGCTATGAGGAGTAAGGACGCAAACCCAAGAGTGTGGAATAGGAGACGTAAACCCTAGCGAGCCCTCTATTTATAATGTATATCACAGACGGTTCACTAAGAGAACGGTTATATTAAAGAGCCGTCTGTGATAAGCCATCATATCACAGACGTTTCTATTTCAGGTCATAGTATGGTCGTAGGCTTTACTGCGATCAACCACCCCTTGGTCGTAGGCATATCACGGACGGTTCTATTACAGGTCCGTCTGCGATAAGCGAGCATATCACAGACGGTTATATTTAAGAACCGTATGATATGATAAGAAAACTACGACCACTGCCTGATCGTAAGCATATTACAGACGATTTTTTCCAGGACCGTCTGCGATAAGCGAGCATATCACAGACGGTTATATTTAAGAATCGTGTGATAAGAAAGCTACCACCACTAACGATAGCATTGGCATTAATCGCGAGGAGAGGGCTGTCATTGGTGTTGGCGTTGGTGCGCAGATTACAACAACTGTGTGGGTGCTGGTCGTTGGTACACAGTGAGCGGAGCTAGGTTGGCATTAATGGCGAGGAGAGGGCTGTCGGCGAGGTGGCGCGACACTGGTGGCGACTTGGCGCGGAGCGGGGGTGGCACGAGCGCGAGCAACGACAAGTGGCAGCGTGACACGAGAGCGAGAAGAACATGGTGGTGGTGGCATTTGAAAATGTCGTTTTCGGGTGGAGAAAACGGGAAGACGAAATAGGAAAGCGTCTTTGGGTTTAGAATTTTCCGTATTGGGAAATAATTCAAAATCAAGCTAAAAACTCCAAAAGCTTTGAAATTTTTTTTGGGTTATTTCACATGCATACCGGAAAATTCTCGGAAGAATAACTTAATAACGAGTCGTACCGGCTAATGTATGAATCAGACCTGCTCGGTTAGTCAGTTTGCAAGTAGAACTGCTACTAATTAACATCTTAACAGTGAAATGCGAGCTTTTTGTAAAAAGAAAACCGTGAAATGCAAACTCGGATTGAATTCTGACAAATATTACCACTCCAGTCAGCTCAGAGAAGCTGTGATCTATGAACTGGATATATCTCAGTTAGAGATGCTCGAAATTAAACAGCTCTCTACTAATATTACCGGCCACCAAACCGAGACACGAAGAGCACCGGCCAATACGTCTCCAAGGGCACGGCCGTGTAACAACAGTTGCCGCTAAACCGGCCCGTCACCTCCTCCATTGCCCCCGTTCCGAGATCGACGACGTACACGGTGCAACGTGCCGCTCTTCTCTCCCAACCTTCCCCCATGTTGAGAAGATGTGAAGCCCAAAATCCTCGGGAAAGTCCTCGGCAAAAGGGAAACGGTACTGATACGAGTAAATACACCCTTTTTTAATTCTCAATAGTTATTTCTCTCCAACGTCGCCGTGCTCTCTAGGAAGTGGTGTCATCGGTGACGAGACGACGTTATATGCGATGGTGAATGAGAGTTCCGCTATCTCACTGCATTATCCGATGCTCACGAAGAGCAATTATGCAATATGAACAATCAAGATGAATGTGTACAGACGCGCTCAAGGAGGGTGGAACGCAAGATGAGTCGCGTGTTACTAAGGTGAAATCGTTGTGTTGGTACTCGGCGGTTACGGTGCCGTATTTGTGTGTGTATCCGTGGAGTTGAGTCCGGAACGTTGAGGAGATGTGTTCGCCGTCCTGAGTTGAGTCCGTAGAGTTGAGTTCAGGATGTTGAGGAGATATATTCGCCGTCTTGAGTAGAGTCCGTGGAGTTGAATCCGGAACGTTAAGGAGATGTGTTCGTTGTATTAAGCAACAGTCAGGTAAGTCGTAGTTGAGACCGTCTGCCACAATAAGTAAGTGCACAAAGGTTAGGGATTGATTGCTAGATAATATCTGTGTATATGACATATTTAGATTTTTAGGGAGAGTTTGTGTTTCGTATTTAGGCAGCATTCGTTATGGATACTAGAGTTGGTTTGGAATCTCTTCCAGATACGTAGAATCCTTACCGGATACGAATAGTCGTTTGCTCTCAATAAAAAGACACCCTTGTAATCAGTTTGTGAACAAGAGCAATAGAGCAAGAGAAAATCAGAAAAGATGTGGTTGTTCTAGTGGCACAAAAAAAGTTCTAGGGTTCCGTCCATACCGATGAAGACGAAGGAGCGAGAGGCTTCCGTCCATGCCGATGCACAGCTACGCATGCGTTGTGTGTGGGATGGGGAGCTGGCTAACGAAGGAGTGTCACGTGTCCGCGCTTGCACGAATGATGAAGAGGCGACGGTGGTGGGATGAAGAGGATTGGGGACCGAGGATGGAGGCGTTTTAGGGTTTACGGATAGGATATTTTTTGGCCTGTGCCTGTGCCACTTTCTGGCTATGTGGGAAAAGCGAAATCATTATCCTCACGGTTCAAAACTGTCAATATAATATGCCTTATCCTCACATAGTCACATGTATGGCAAAATGTTGGAAAAATTAACATTTTTCTCGCGTTTAAATCAAAACCATCACGGGGTTATTATTTCCCTTACGGGTTTGTTCTAAAAACTCAGTAAAATATAGCTATTTTCCTTATGGATTTAAAACGACCGTCACAATAATTACTATCCTCACGGTTGCTTGCCAGCACATCAGTAAAAATGTAAACCGCAGCGAAAATTAACCAGCCTGGTAGCGACCGTTTGCACACGGCGGCGCTGGCGCAGCCGAAGAGTGCCCTCGCATCCAGCACGCGACCGCCTGCGAAGATCTCGCGGAGCACGTCTTCTGCGAGCAGTACTCCGGTGACGTCCATATCCATGGTGGGCCGGACCCCGCCGGTATGGACTTCGGGTCAGATTAATCTAACGATTGCAAAAAGAGCCAGGGGTGTGGATGTTGCTACAAGTATATATACATGCGTATAGGGAGTGGATTTTTACCACCTCCATGTCTCGTCCGTCGTTTAATTTGTACCAGTTTATCTCAAGATCCGAGCATGTGTATTTTTTTGAAACAGAGAATACTGTGAAAGACAATGGTTAGAATCCCAAGGCAAAATAGACGACGGATGAGATAAAGAATGTTTGCTTAATTAGGAGTTAAAAAGCTTTTCCCGTATGAGTGTGATGTTTCAGCCATGCGCAGATTGGCGCTTGCAGTTGAATTGAGGTATGGATTAATGGCATGGACAGTGAGAGGTGATATCAACTGTTGGTAATTTTTATCATGTAAGATTTTTGATAATGTAGATAAGAGAGAAAGAAGTCGTCTGTTATGCAACAGACAGCCTATAAAATCATTATAGGTGATTTTCTTGCTGTTGTTGTATGAATGATGTTCGTGGAAACTGTGAGGTCAACTTAGGGTCGATTCATTATATAAATTATCTCTAGGTTTATCTATAGATAATATAGAGGGTATTACAGGCAACAACTGTTTGTACTATTGTACATACCCTAAGACACATGATCCAACTAGCATCTTTCGCTTGCATGCAAATTCTATCACATTGCCTATTAATCTCATGAAATGCCACTACTACACAAAAGCTCATCACAGACGGTTCTAAACCATTATCACAGACGGTTTTTGAACCGTCTGAATTTGTGTGTCTGTGATGACACGATGTCATCACAGATGGTTTTTGAACCGTCTGTGAAAAAGGCTATCACATACGGTTCTAAACAAGGCTGTGATAGTTACTATCACAGACGGTTCTTGTTTAGAACCGTCTATGATAGTTTTTTCTATAGTAAAAAAACGAAAACGGATTTTCACTTCGTTTGGAGCCTCGCGAATGAATCTGATATTGATTTTCGGATTGAACTTTTCGCTAGCTTTCCCACAATAACCATAGCATCACAGTAGCATCAACTCAATCCATTCACAGAGCACTAAAAATAACACGACATGCATCACCCACATCACAGTAGCATCAACTCAATCCATTCACAGAGTACTAACACATCACAGTAGAAATCCATATCACAGAGCAAAAGGGGGAAGTAGAGAGAGTGAGGTCGTGGGAGGCTGGAGTGACGAGGTTATAGGAGGTCGGCGACGATGAGGCCGGTGCGAGGTGCAGGAGGCCGCGGGCGACGAACTCAGGGGAGGACGGGGCGACGAAGTAGAGGAGGCCGGGGGCGACGAGGTAGAGGAGGCCGGGGGCGACGAGGTTGAGGAGGCCGCGGGCGACGAGCTCGGGGGAGGCCGGAGCGCAAGGTCAGGGCGAGACGGAGATGGCAGAGGAGGAGATGGAGATGGCAAAGGAGGAGATGAAGGACTCTGTTAATATAGAGAGATTTTTGGCAGCCTGCCCATTAAGTGCAAATTTTCGTTTTCCCGCCCAAGTATCACAGACGGTTTTATAAAAAAAAAAACCGTCTGTGATGACATATCACAGTCCAAGCCATGGTAAATTTCCTAACCATGGTAAAAATCCAAGTTATGAAAAATCTAGAATCACAGACGGTTCTAACCACAAACCGTCTGTGATTATTTTATCACAGACGGTTTCAAAAAACCGTCGGTGATGAGGTGTCTTTTATGATCTGTTTTGTAGTAGTGTGCATACTTTAATTAATATAGGAGGGAAGCGTCATGCGAAATAACAGTTGGGTTTACTGCATGTATGTTGCTTGAGATTTTCTTTAAATCTAGGTTGATTTTTGTGAACGTTGGATTTGCATAGAGATAGATGCGGTTTCATATTGATCCACGGAATAAAAACATACGACTAACAGTTTAAGAAGAAATAAGCCACTTTATAAATAGACAATACGTTGGCCCAACACATGCATGGGGTGGAGTGCTCGCTGTATGAGCAAGCCGACATTGTGGAGTCAACACGTGTGTTTGCATTGTTCGGAACTTTAACTCGTCAGCCGCTTGGCCACTGAACATTGATTTACACTAGCATATAATATACGATGCCAAACTGCAGTACTTCTATTTAGGCTTTTTGTGCGAAGCTAGGGCAAAATTCCAAGCAAGCTGCTACATGCATGCGTAGCCCGTCCCATATGGGAACTTTGAGCGAATTTTGGGCTTACAATGCACAGTAAGAGCCGTTGAGCCCATGTAATTACATGCATAATCCGACATCCAAATGGCATGATATTAGCTAGGGCGCGACTAGCGCTCGGAAACATACGATTCAAGCGCTAATACCGTACACTCGAGCGCCAACATACTCATATGTTAGACACAATAAAAATGCAAAACGTGCATAATATATCAAAAATATCAGAATCCAAATAAATATTTTGAAAAAAAGACACATTAAAAAATCTTGCAACATCACTGTGAATAGTTGCAACATCACCATGAACCAGTTTGTAATATTTTTTTGGATAGTCGCAATATTTTTTTCAACGGGTCGCGACATCTCAAAAAACAAGAGGCAATATTTTTTTCAACGGGCTGCAATATTTTTTTAGTGGGTCGCAGCATCTCAAAGAACAATATAGAATATTTTTTTCGATGGGTCACAATATTTTTTTCAACGAGCCGCAACATCATAACAATTCACCAGTTGCAACAAAAATAAGAAGAAATGAAAGGGGAAACGGGATCAAGCGGAGCCAGTAGAAGGTACAGGAAGCTCATCTTGTAACACTCCCTTAATTCACTTCTATTGGCGTCGGAAATTTGGAACCCCATCGGCGCAGAGCAGCGAGGCCCCAGTCAGATCGAACCAGTGAGATGGAGAGAACGCAAGCCGGGACGGAGGCGGTGGAGGCCGGCGCCGCTGTGGACATCTCTGGTCGGAGCAGGCAGCGACGACGGAGGAGGAGGACGGAGAGGTAACCAGCCAGCCTCTGCTTCCTGCTGAATTTTTGGCTTCCCCCTTTGCTCGGTAGTTCTTGGGTTGGATACGAGGGAGAGAGAGATAGGAGAAAGAGGAATAGGGATGGAGGTAGGCCTGGAGGAGAACATGTCGGTGGGTGGAGTCATTAAGGGGAGGTGGGTGGGGTCATTAAGGGGAGGTGAGTCCGATGTGTCGGACGCTCGAACAATAGTGTTTCCCTATTAGCTAGTAACATAGGGAACATTACATTTATCTCATTTGTTCATCCCGTGTAGCTTAATAATTTAGAAATTTTACGATGCATTTTACGATAGTATCTGACCATTGATTTGTTAAGGACATAAGACTTTTATTTGTATTTATAATTTTCTCGTGAGAGTATCGTGGATTTTTCCAACTAGGGTTGAAAATTTTAATATTGTGCCATGTGATTCCCACATGTGCAATTACAATCCTACCCTCCTGATATTATATTACTTGTACTACCAAGTGTAATATAACCAAATCCCAGCTAATCTAAATTATTTGATAAAAAAATAGGCAACCCATATTAAATGTAAATTTTCTTTAATTATTACCCTGTTGGGCATTGCTCAAGGAGTCTCATGCATGGTTGACTGCAAATAAGTCCGGCCATGCTTCCTGCCCAGCTACCCGCGGCCACCAAGACGAGACATGAGGAACGCCGGCCAGTCGATCTCGCAGGGCACAGCAGTCGCATAGTTGAGCCACCGATTCCAGTCTACCACCTCGGTCATTTCGCCAGATTGGGAGTCGAGCATGTACACGCAGGTTTGGTCCGTACTGTAACGGGCAAGCACGGCGCCGCTCTTATCTCCTGTGCACACGACGTGCGCCGAGACGTCCATGAAAAGTCTGAGCGGCACGGCGCGCAGCTGGATTTTGTGAGTGCGGCGCCAGATCGCACGACCACCCTCATCTCCGCCATCTTGTTGGGTCCAAATCTCCTGCCGACAACCACCTTCAAGACGAAGCATCATGAGCCTTCCGTCCATGCCTAGGCACAGGTGCGCATGGCAGTCAGAACCCGTGTCAAATGGCACGGGGAGCTCGGTTAAGGAGGCCTGCCCCGTCTCCGCGCTTACAGCAATGATGCGCAAGCTTGATAGTCCCGCGGGAATGAGCCAGTGTGCGGTGCCGCGGACAACGGCGGCGGCGCGCTGCAAGTAGAGGTTCCAGGCGCTGTTTCGTTTGGATCGGCGGAAGCATTTGGTGGGCGTGCTCCAGCTCGGCGCCGAGGAGGTGGTAGCGGCCGATGAGAACTTGTGGAGATAGACGTGTTGGTCGTCACGGTGGACGCCGATGAGCAGCACTTGGAAGAACGTGGAGTAGCCCACCGACGGCCGCAGCTGCCGGTCTGGACCAAGGTGATCGGCGCTGGAGAGTATTGCGTAGCCTCTGACGCCCTCCTTGTCGAAACTCGCAAGATTTTGCGGAGGGAGGACGTCGCACTTGCCGGTCAGCATGTTGCACACGCACAGGTGGAGGAGATTCTGGCCGACGGGGTGGCGATGGCGAGCGAGCTCGGGGAAGACGCGCAGGAAGAGGAGGTTCTGGTCGACGGGGTGGCGATGGCGAGCGTGCTCGGGGAAGGTGCGCAGGAGGAGGAGGCCGTCGTGCCACGCCAGTGGCTCGGCTTGGTCCAAGAGGCCGGCGTCGTTGCGGACGAAGGAAGTGAGGAAGCGGCGACCATGGCCGAGGGCCGATCCTGGCGCCGGGACGAATACTGGCGCGCTGCTCGGGAAGAGCTTCGTGACCTTCGTTAACGCATTTACTTGACGCTGGTCGCGCTGCACGAAGAAGCCGACAAGGGAGGAGCCGTCGACGCGGGGTGTGTTCTCCGGCCAGATGCAGCGGAGGAAGGAGGGGTCGGCTACCAGGCGGCACCACCGTTTGCAGACGGCGGCGCAGCGTAGGAGTGCCCTTGCATCCGGTACTCCTGCGAAGATCTCGCGTAGTACGTCGTCTGCAAGCGATCTGGTGGCGTCCAGGTCCACGGGTGCTGCGCCGTGCGGCTCTCCCTCCGCCATCAAGTCTAGGCCTCTAGGGTAATACTGCGTGGTGACGGAGATCGATCTAGTTGCATGCTAAGATGCGTGGGGAGGCTGCTAGGGTTTTTCTCGTCAGGGGTATTTCCTTCCCCAGGGACGGTACGGCATGTAGATTGATAAGATGCCTCGCACACACAACGGCGCGGAGAGCTTCAGTATATGTAGATATTGTGCCGGCCGGATAGGTTACCGGCTCTACAAGAGATATATTCGGTTACAACAAACGTGATTAGCACGTGTATACACTTAGCTCTACTCGTGTACGTATCAAGTTACTAACTCTATCTCTTACACGGTACTATTTGAGATCCGGTTAATCCACGGCTGCAACATAGCTTTAGAACGTACAAAGGATAACGGCGAGGGCTGTTTGGTTCATGACGCGTGCAAACCCGACCAGAAGTTGGTACTGCCAAAATAGGGGCATGACCAAAACGTTGATAAACGTAGGGGTGTTTGGATTCCAACCATAGTAGTTTCAAGCTAGATAGATAATAAAAAATATCATATTTGTGATTATGATATCTGGGTCTCACATGATATTAAGTATTTACGGTGCCGAAATATAAATAGGTAACATAGGTCTTAATTTGTTGATCTTGTTACGGAAAATACGATGGTATAAATAGATTATAAATCGCCCGTGGATTTGCCTGTCCAAATTGGCGACTTCAGTAACGCGCGCTACCAAAGTTTCGTTGGCATGCCAAATGTCGGCAACAATCGAAGTGCTAGCCAAACTTTGAGGAATTACCGATTTTTGGTATGGTTTTTCGAGGGCTAGCAACCAAACAGCCTATCAATCCGGCCGCTGCGACCGATTTTTAGTAGGTGCCGTTAAATCCTGCATGCAGTACAGATTTCATGTAGTTTTGAATTAATTTTGGACTGCTCTCTCCTTACCACCCAGCTGAGACGTGAAGAACGTACGACGGCCAATCCATCTCGTCGAGCACATGGGTGTTGTATAGGCACACCGGGCAACTGTTGTATCCTTCGAAGAACTATTTTATCTTATCTTAACTAATAAAAAAAAGAATTTAACTCTACATAGTAGTACGATCGTCTCACCTTTTCGTATGACAAAAAATCCAATAAACACGAACTGCTCGCGAATTCCTCGTCCACCCCAACCGCTCACTACTAAAAAAAAAGGTAATATTGGACGTCTCATTACAGACGGTCTTTCAAAACCGTCAGTGTTAATGATAATCACGGATGGTTTTATCAGCTCCACCGTCTCTATTACCAGATACGCTAAGAACCGTCTGTGATGAGGTCTGTATTAAGAACCGGTTCTTAATACGACCCGTCTCTATTTCTTGTATTAAAAACCATTTATGACAAGTATCTCCCGATTTTACCTGACTATGTGACTTGAAATGACTAACTCTCTAATTTACCATGACTACTTGAAATGGTACCACGACTACTTGAAATGGCAAAATCATAGACATTTTTTAATATGAACTGTCTGTGATATTAGTTCATCATATACGGTTTTTGTTTGAAACCGTCTGTAATTCGTGAAAAAATTTGAACGCTTGCACGGGAGATGAAATGTTTTGGCGATGTCCTTATTTATTATACCCACCCACCCGCTCCAGTCTCTCCCTCTCCCCTCCCCACGCCAACAACGACGGGGAGGAGAAGGCACACGCAGGAGCTCCATGTCTGCCGCAGGAGGCCGACACATGCGTCTGCAGTCTGCTACTTCACGGTCCCTCCAGTGAGCGGGGTGCTGCGGCTCGACTAGTACCGCCAGATCTGGCCGCCCCCATCTTGAACTTAGGTGAGCACAAAGTTTTGCCCCCAAATCCTTATCCAGGTTTCATTCTCACTGATTTTGTCACCTCCATCCTGTCAAATTTCGTTCTCAGTGAGAACCCCATGTGTGGAGTGGCTCCTAACGCACATACTTAATGTGGAAATAAATAGTGCAACAGATTATACTTAATACTAGCATGTGTGAGCATGTCGTCGCTGGTTATGTTGATGCGACAATGAGTGTCTCGATCTTTCGGTGAGAAGGGTAACTCGATTTTGGTGGAGACGACTATTACGATTCGGCTACCAATCGCACACGACCAATATGCCAGGCAATCGCTGAACCAACTCTGAGATCGTTATCGACCTTGCTAGAAGCACAATCGACCTGACCACGAAGGTCTATTCCTGCATGCAATCAAAGAACACGCAAGAACAAGATAATAAGCAATCTAAAATTGCAAATAAGATTGAAATATTTGATAAAATTGGGATTCTATAGCGGTATTATGGTTGGTCTAATCGACACAAACCAATACACGAAGTTGCAATAAAGCTAACTTTTAACTAAATAAAATCCAAAAAAACTAGAGTGGTCCAGCATCCTTATATAGGGAAAGGGGAGCCGCACATAGCTAAGAGATAAGGGGGTGATACTATTCACACCACTGTTCACATAAACAGTACGACCGTAAATAGTATGGGCCAAGAGAGGGAGTGCCTTCCCCTTGGGTTCAAGTATTACAAGGCCTAATCTGGCCCAAACAGGTGACGTAGTATCTTCTTTTGGTGATCGCAGCACCCATAGAAAGAATTTGGAGGTGAGGCTAGATCCGTTGGAAAGAGGACAAGATAAGATTTCCATCAAGTACTCGTGGAGCTCAAACGAACTCCGTATGTGAAAGTTATGCACGTTTGAAGTTAGTGCTATCTCCGGAGGCCGAATTGTATTCCAAAACGTGTTCAGCTCGAACTCTTACTTAGCTTGGACAAAAAGTGATGTGATGCTGCACAAATATATATTTTCATCATTAGGTAGCATCATATAGTTCATATAATATAAATGTACTTCTAAAAACGAGTTCACCTGATAATTTAAGTGAAGCGTATGAGCTCTTCTAATTGGAATAGCAAGCATAACAAATATGATTGTACCCATAGGGGTCATGTTCTCATCATATGTCCAGCAGCGGAAGAACATCACGTGTGGTGGTCGGGTCCCAGTCGCCCACACCGATCGAGGGCCTTCTCGTAGTTGAAGGAGCCTTTGTGTATGCACCACGGCAGGGGCTGGATGTGTCTGTATAAACCGTGGGTGTGGTCGGGGACGAAGGAGGTGAGGGAGAGGTGGCCCCATCCGATGGTCTGCCAGTGCGCGGGGGCCCTGGTTGTCGGCAAGGCGGAGGAGTACCACCTAATCCGTTTCTCTGTGCGTTTCTCTGTACGGTGGAAGCAACGAAGACGACGGAAGAAGAAGCTGACAAGGTATGTGTATGCCTTGTCCGGCCAGAGGCGACGGAGGAAGTCCGGGTCAGCGAAGAGGCCAACCCACCATATGCAGACGGCGGCGCAGCGGAAGAGATCTTCCAAGTCCAGGATGCGTGAGAATATCTCCAGGAGGACGCCCTCTGGGAGGCAGGAAACGACGTCGTCGCCTCCCGCGGCGCCGTGCCGGCGACTATCATGTCTGTAGCTGGAGGCCTAAGGAGATACACACAAAAGGGGGAGATATTCAGTTGTAGATTGCTAGGGTTTCGATGGAAGAATGGTGTTGCCATTCCTATAGGGGTTATCTATTTCTTAGTCAACTGAAAAAACCTTAAATCCTATCGATGTAACTCCAGGAACACACGAGGAAGGCGAGACGCGCCCCGGAAATAATACACTCTGATACACACGATCTTTAGAAAACACACATACGCACCTAACGCAAGAAGGACTTGGTGCTGCACTGCAGCTTTTCAATCTTTCTTTCTGTTGCTTTTCTTCTTCTTACGTTATATGGCTTAGTGCCTTCGGACTAAGACTAGGACTCGGAATACATGCTGACTTCAGTACAATAGTAAAACAGAAACGGACTTCTATAAAGATTATCTAACAATCACTCTCTAATCTTTTATATACTTATGTTTCGTGTGCTGCTAGTTGGACTCAACTTCAACATGGCTCCCACACACTCGGGCGAAGACGGTAGCACAACTCGAACACGTCTTGGACGCTGCCAGTTGAACTTGACTTTAACTTGGCTCACACTTACTTGTCCAGGAACGGTGATGTAAGTCGAACACGTCTTGGACTCTTACTAATTAAGGCAGTCAGTCTCAACTATGACTTACCCAACTCTTACTCGACTCAGGATGGCGAACATATCTTCTCAACATCCCGAACTCAACTCCACGGACTCGACTCAGGATGACGAACACATCTTCTCAACGTCCCGAACTTGACTCAACATCATAGCAGTGTTAGTTCATCATCGCTGAGAGCTTCAGCAAGAAGCGCTTTCTCCTTCTTCGGCTTGCGACATTCCGAAGCAGAGTGTCCAAAATCCTGACAATTATAACATCCCACCTTTGTCTTATCAAATTTCTAATTCTTGCGGCCTTGGTTACCACCACCGTTAGAGCCACCGAAAAAGCCCTCGTCTTTGTCTTTCGATGATTGGGCCTCCCACTCAGCGCGAGTTAACAACAGGTGCTCATCTTCACTGCTGCCAAATCCTTAGATCCGTTCCTCATGCGTCTTCAAGCGGCCGATCACATCCTCAACCATCATCACCTTGAGGTCGCTAAACTGCTCAATGGCGAAGACGATTTGTAAAAACTTTTCAAAAACTGCACGAAGGAACTTTCTCACAATATAGCTCTCTTACATCTTGTCTCTCAATACTCGGATCTGATTGACAATCGCTGATGATCTTCGAAGATTTGGGTGAGTAATTGACTACTTTAAAGCGCACCTGCAGCCATTAGCCATGGCCATGAGGCATTGGCTATTAATATTGTTGCTGCTCCTCAATTGTTGAGTCGAGCGGACAAACCAAATAGCGACATCTTTCCAAATTCTCTCCAAACCAATCGAACTGCTATCAGACAAAAAATCGCGAACAATTCTCTGAAAAAAAAACAAAACACAAACTTTTTCCCCAGCACACATCCCCGTCCGAATTGATGATCTCACGCGAATTCCCCACATCTCAGCCTCACTTTCTCCTCGCCACAAGGCGGCAGCGCCTCCACATATGGGTGATTGAGTTCTTGGGCAGGGAGGTGCGATCAAAAATCGATCTTGGATTCCGAAAATTCCTTGTGTCTTTGCATCGTTTGCAAACGGCTTCTTTCTTCAGTTGTTGGTAGATACCGCGAAATTGGAATGCGTATTTGATCCCGTACGTGTTATTACTTTTGTTCAGTTTGTAAACCTGCAATCTGTATGCTAAAAAGTATTTCTTGGGCAACTCTTAGCTCCCGCTTTCCTTTCGTGGCATTTGAAATGTTGCGGTGATTTCAATAATTAATGGGAGATTGAATTTGATCTTGGATGACATTTTTTGCTGATCACTTGTGTGTTTATGATCGAGGAATTCTGTGTTTCTTATTTATTTTGAGGTGATGATGAGCTGTGTGTGATTTCCTTAATTATGTATGGTTTTTAATTTTAATATGTCATCAAAACCTGCTCTTGGGCTCCCTCTTAATTGTGCCTGAGTTCCGAGTTTTGTGTTTTTAATTGCCTTGGCAAATAAGATTTCAAAAGTATTTGAAGTTGTAAGTTGTGTAACCTTGTGAATTTAATTCTGCTTGTAGCTTGAGTGTTTGGGGTTTAAGTTAGTTAATTAATGCACCACCATCTTTCAAATTTAGGTCGTATTTTGTTCCATCCTGGCTTTTTATCCATTTATGCAACCACTAAAACAAGGAATTCCTTGTATTTGATGATTTGAAACATTGGCGTATACAATGGTGTTTTGTGTCTGACGACCAGTCGATGTAGTAGTAGACCAAATCGATCGGAGATTCAATACAACTTCTTTCGATGGATCGATGGTCCAGAGATGTAGGATAGGACGTTTATCCAGCAGAAGTACATATTGAATTTTCTATGAAGAGTCGAGACCTTCTAACGTTGAACACCTTACATACCCGACACTAACCCATCTAAAAATGCATCGGACGAGCCCAAGAAAACAGATGGGTACGACAAGACCAAGCGAACTACGGACAAAGTGAATACTCATGCAAGTGAGATCGTGGGCCGTACTACCGCTCCTCGTCGCCCAGAAGCACTCCGGATCCAAGAGATAAGTTATGTTCAGTATACATCATAATTATTAATTTGGCTTGACGTTTTGTTATCATAACATCATTCAACCGTCCAACCTGTCTCGCAGGACATGGATGATTTCGAGACTGACCGTCGTCGCTGCGATCAGCAAGTGGATAAGGGGAAGGCTTCTGTAAGTGAGAATGTCAACTGTACTACCGCTCTCTGTCGCCCGGGCACACTCCAGATCCAAGAGGTAAGTTATGTTCAGTATGCATCATAATTAATAATTTCGTCTGACGTTGTGCTATCATAACATCATTCAACTGCCCGGCCCATCTCGCAGGACATGGATTACTTCGAGACTAGCCGCCGCCGTTGCCGTAGGTAGCAAGGAGACAAGGAGAAGGGAGCGATGGGTCGCCGAAACTAATGATTTTTGTTCCAATCGACTTTATTTCCATTCTAAAAATGTGTATATGTATCGTAGGTTTATTTTGGTTTGCTGTGTCGCGTATGATGTCGTTCCTTATGCACATAATCAAACTCTACGCGCCGTGTAATTTGCAACTTTATTATAAAGTCTATTTCAATTCGCAACTGCGTTGTAAAGCCGACTTCAAATCTCGCTCCGTTTTGACATTTAATTCTTGGTGTAGCAAGACATGAAACAACATGAAAATAAAGGTCTAAAATACGTGTTGTGGAAGTAAGCACTAAAAATAAAGTTCCAAATGACAGTGAACTTGGGCATTGTTCAAATTCTGTTCAATCTCTACTTCACATTATATTCTCTTATCCGATTTTTGCATTCCGAACTATGTGAATACTTAAACGTATTACCAAAATTTTAAAACAAAATTACAAAAATTTAAAATTTTGACTACACTACACATAAATAAAAAAACACATAACCATCATGTCGCCAGTTCAATTAGCGGTAGGACTCCTGTTATCATTTCAAATGCACGACAGTATCCTATCGGTAATTGAAATGGCGACAACAACCCCCACTGTTTCAATTGGCGACAGGACTCCTGTTGTCATTTCAAATGCGCGACAATATCCTATCGGTAATTGAAATGGCGACAACAACCCTCCACTATTTCAATTAGCGACAGGTCCATATCGCCAATTGGAATGACGATAGAGACCTAGTTTTGTAATTGTTTTTTGACTATTTAATTTTGTAATTATCTTTTAAAATAATATTATTTTAAAAAATCTAAGCTGAAATGCTCCCTTAGAGCATGTACAGTGTAGGTACTTAGCAAAGAAAAACTATTTTTTCTTACCACGTAGAAGTCTCTTTATTCAGAAAAGAAATTTAAAGCTCTCTAAATGTGGTGACCATGTGATATGATCCTAATCTAGGTGTTGAGCAATTGACATTGGGGTCGAGGAATTTGGGGAGTAACCCATAGTTTTGCAAATTGTCAGTTTGCTGTCAGGGTGTAGGTGGTCTGACCGGTCCTGGGGGCAGTCTAATCGGCCGTGGCCGGTTGGTCTGACCGGTCATTGGTGGCGGTCAGACCAACGGTGTTGATGATCAAGACCCAGTGTCCCCTATTGCGCTTACTGGAAAAATAATATGAGAGTACAATCTAGATGAAGACCTTTATTGCCGTGGACACAATGAATATTTGTACGAGAATACAATGAGATTATGGATATGTATTGCAGAAAAAAAAATATATTATGTTACCGAATACGTGGGTTACCCCCTTTATAGCTATTGAAGGGGGGAAGTTAATGCCGCTAAATGTGCCTTATATCTTCACGCATGTTCCTTTGTTGAGTCTTAAATTGTCACGTCTCTTAGCCAACTGTCGTAAGTTGCTAGATGCGCCAAACCGCTCTCACATTAGTCACGTAGGAAACTGTTATGTCTCCCGACCAGCAAACTAGTCAGGGATGACCTAAAACTGTATAACTGGTCGTGTAGTGTCCATGATTAGTCGTCTCATGGCTCAAACTGGTCCACGACCAATTCTGTCGTAATAAAAGGGATTAGACTTCCTTTTAACACTAGTCGTAGGTTCATAACAGTCATAAAGTGGGCTTACTTTCATAGAGACTCTGACTTTGACTGAAAATATTGATGACGAGGATCTAATAATCCTCATTTTTATCTTTTATCTATAATTCTTATTATGGGTAAATATGATGTCAAACAGTCCCCAGAGGTACCCCTTATCTAAAAGGGAGAAGTCCAATGAGTGGTTGTAAGTCTTGCTACGACTATATCATGGTCGTAAGTCCTTCTACGACCACTACATAGTCGTAAGTCCTTCTACGACTACTACCTAGTCGTAAGTCCTTCTACGACTGCTACCTGGTCGTAAGTTCTTCTACGACCAGGTAAACTACGACCACCTTATAATCAAACCTACAGGCGAGTGGGTCCAATTGATTAAGGAATCCGAACGGTCTGCACGCACTATTATTCCGCTTATTAATGGTGCGTAATTACCCCATTATCTCTGGAAGATAATTGCCAGACGGCGTGAAGAAGCCGAGGCGCCGTAATATCGCCATCATGCGCCACATCAATTAATCAGCGCATTTCGCAGGCAAACGGCTACTTCTTCACGACTATATAAGGGCATCGATCGAGAGATAAGGAGAGAAACAAGAGCCGATCAAGTAGGAACACAAGTGCTATTCTCTAAATAGTCTTAGTCTTTTACTTGATCATCAAGAATACCATACACACAGATTAGGGTTATTATTCTCTCCGAGAAGGCCTGAACTCGCCTAAACATCCGTGTCAATCCACTCGCGTGATCTTATCTCTAGGAGACCCCGAATCAAACAATCTTTACGTAAGATCGGTTCTAATACACCGGCGCTGGCGCCGTCCGTGGGGATCTTTCGGTAATCTCTTGTCAACATATTCTCTTTTTCCAATCTCATGCAATCATGGCAGAGAATGGAACGAGGAGAACTGGTTTGACTTGGCAGACACGCAGACGTCGACATGGATGCGGTTTCGACTATGAACCGAGTGATGCATCCGCGATGGTGATGTTGCCTTCTGAGATTATTCTCCAGAAACCATCCCATTAATAGAGTTGAGGAGGATCCTTATCCCCACAACAATACGCCCAACAGAGGAGCCATTTCTCAAAGGACAAGGGTCAATCCGACCAGACCGCCCCGGGAGGACTCACAACGCGACGAGAGTTTCTTCTCCAAGTGTTCAAGTCCCTTAAGACGGTCCGACTTGGTAAGTCAAGTTCGGGAACCACCATTCCAGACTCCACCAAAGATCTAGTGATTCTCTCTCTGGGTAACTCCAGAGAGGTGGGATCAAGCATGTTTTTCTGCAAATTCGACCGTCTCCCCGCAGATCTCATTTGCGAACGGAGACAGTTATAACCCGGATTTCCCCTACCTGGAGGGGATTACTCCAAGTCGCCAGATGGTGTCCCTCGAGCACTCCTCAAGCGGGGAGGCCTCGAGCGCAAGTGAGAATCATCAACGGGAGGTCTTCGTCCTTCCCCCAAATCAGGGTCAGCCTCATGGAGGCCGAGATAAGGACACTCCCCGAAGATCACACACTGCGCCCCCTCGTGGTAATGGAAAGGGCACCACCGTTGGCAGAGAGGACCAACACTCTGATGAACGCGAGGGAAATCCTCGACATTCTCGCACTCCACTAAGAAGGCCTCAAAGACCTGAGGAGGAGGATTTTGATGTCGTCAGAAGAAAGAAAATTGCAGTCCAGAAGAACTTGCCTGGGCGCATTCAACATCAGTCGGAGGAGGTACAAGAACTCCAGAACATCAACGACTTGCTCGAGAATCCCAGTCAAGAGCTTGCTCGAACGCTAGGGTACGATCTCTTTGTCAAGAGATTACGCAAAGACTTCGAATCGTGATGACAAGATCGAGGTACCTCATCGACAACACTCGTAGTCGTAGTAATACGACTTCCTCGCCTACTATCAATCGAATATTTTCACGAGGAATCGACACGACCATAAGTCGAATCGATTCCCTATTCGAGAAATACCTTTCGATCACCAAGATCAAGAAGCCCTCAAGAGGTGATCATTCACCACTTCGACAAAGAAATTCACAACGAGTGGAATACGAGGAGTATTCTCCTCGTAGAACCGAGGCCTACTACGTAACAGTCACTGTTCACGGGTATCGTCGATACGATCACCGGTGACATTAACCCTTCTTTTCTACAAAGAAGGCGCAAGAAGTGATTACCGGATGCCGCATTTTCGCCGACCTTCGAGCGCTTCACCGCCACCTCATTTTCGACCGGTGAACATGGAGAAATTTGATGGATCTCAAAATCCCATCGAATTTCTTCAGATCTATACAACACCGTCCGAGCGGCAGGAGGAGGAGAGCATGTAATGGCGAATTACCTTCCGATCGTGCTCGAAGGATCCGCCGATCGTGGTTATTAAACCAACCACTCGAGTCGATCTACTCTTAGGCAACACCTCTGTGATCTTCTACAGCGAATTTCCAAGGCACATACAACCGCCTGAAAAGAAGACGACTTGCACCGGATAAAATGTAACAACAACGAAACTTTGCGCCAATTCATCAAACGCTTTAGTCGTTCGTAACTCAATTCCGAAATTTCGATTCCTCCGTGATCGTGGCTTTTAAGCAAGGAGTCCGCAGAGAAGAATAACGGAGGACATTGCTCAATCCTCCCAACATCGCTGTCGAACTCTTCGAGATGGCCGATCGATATGCAATCGCTTCGAGGCGGTCGAGTGGAACAACACTATCGATCGAGAAACATATACTCCTCGAGAGCCGTGAAGTTGGTAAGGATAAAAAGCAAAAAGTCCAAGAAGAAAATAAAAATCAAAACCACAAGCCGCTGGTTCCAAGGAGGTTCTAGCCGTGAAAGATGGAGAGCCCTAAACCACCAAGTCGCACTCGATCAAGGCAAAGGTAAGCGCCTACGATCGTAGGAACGACAAATCAAGGTGGTGCCCTTTTCACAAAAAGGAAGGACATGACCATCAGAATCGCCGAAGTTTTCCAAAGAAAGCTCGAGGACTACTACAACGAAGAAGCACCACTCCCTACTCGAAAGGTGTAGGACATACGACCAAAAGTCGCTCGGATGATGAGGAGATGCCGCTCCAAGATCCGCAACATACCGTTGAGCACATCTACGGAGGATCATCGACATACGACTCCAAACGACAACTTAAAGTCACGGACGAGAGGTAAATTCTCTACATACTCCTCTCGTCAATAAATTACCAAGTGGTCGGAAGTTACCATCTCTTTTGAGAAAGATGACCGTCCGATCACTACGAGTCGATCAGTCGATATCCGACAGTGGTCGAACCCACCATCAACAACTGTCGGGTCAATCGAGTGTTGGTTGATGGTGGCGATTCTTTAAACATATTATTTACTAATGCCCCGGCGAGATGCAAGTACCGGGACAAAGGTAAGGCCGGTACGATACTCCTTTCATGGAATTGTACCGGTCTTCACCAAACCTATTGGCCAAGTTTCTCTTCCTTTAACATTTGGCTCACCAAGTAATTTCGTGACGTAGAAAGTCTCCTTTGATGTGGTCGATTTCGATCGGATATAATGCCATACTTGACGACCAACTTTGGCAAAATTCTTAATGGCTACTCATTACGTATCAATGTCTTAAGATGCCAGTCCCAAAGGAGTGATCACCATTCAGTGTGACAAAAAGATGGCGTATAGTTGCGACCGTCGATCCCTCGAGATGGTTGGTCAAATACCAACTCGAGATGAAAGTCAGCCTTCGACTAGCAAGTCGAAGTCTAAAGCTGCACCAAAGCCGAACGACCAAGTCAAAGAGGTTCCTCCGACGCAGAAGAACCCTCAAGACTGCTCGCATCGGGAGACTTCGACCCCAAATAGGAAGACGCCCTCATTACCTTCCTCCGAGCTAACGCAGATGTCTTTGCGTGGCAAGCATCCGACATGCCCGGAGTCCCCAGGGAGGTGATCGAGCACAGGCTAGCTTTACGGCCTGATAAAGTACCTGTAAAACAAAAATTACGGAGATTTGCCCCTGATCGACGAGATGCTATTAAATCAGAGTTGGATAAGCTACTTAAAGCAGGCTTTATAAGAGAAGTCAACCACCCGCAGTGGTTGGCTAACCTGTAATGGTCAAAAAGTCAAACGGCAAATGGCGATATGTCGTGGACTTTATCGATCTTAATAAAGCTTGTCCAAAAGATGATTTTCCTTTACCTCGTATCGATCAGCTGGTTGATTCAACTGCAGGTTGTGAGATATTAAGTTTTTTAGATGCATATTCTGGATACCACCAGATCAATATGTGTTTAAACGATGAAGAAAAGACCGCATTCATTACTCCATTTGGTACCTTTTGCTATGTCAAAATGCCATTTGGTCTAAAGAATGCCGGTGCTTCTTTTCAACGCTTAATGCAATCGACTTTTTCATCTCAATTAGGCCGGAATTTGGAAGCCTATGTTGATGATCTAGTCGTAAAAGCATTAAGAGACTTAATCATATCACCGACCTACAAGAAACATTCGACAACCTCGTAAAGCACCGCTTAAAACTCAATCCAGAGAAGTGTGTGTTTGGAATTTCTTCAGAAAATTGCTTGGATTCCTAGTATCCGAACGAGGAATCAAGCAAATCTCAAAAATAAAAGCCATCCTCCGGATCGCCCTCCAAACACAAAAAAGGAAGTCCAAAACTCACCGGGTGCATGGCGGCTTTAAGTCGTTTCATCGCACGACTAGGAGAAAAGGACTACCTTTCTTTAAACTTCTCGGAGAGACATGAAGGTTTTGAGTGGTCGAACGAGGCAAACGTTGCCTTTGAGGATGTCAAGAGGTATCTTCGAGTGCTCTGCTCGGTTTCTCCAAAGCCGTAAGAGACGCCTTAATTTACCTAGTCGCCACGCCACAAAGCGACAAGCGCATACTAGTCGTAGAACGTGAAAACGCATAACGACCGGTTTACTACGTCGTGAAGTTTTACACGGCCTAAGGAGCGCACCCTCGTGTCCAAAAACTTCTATATGCCCTCCTCATGTCTTCGAGGAAATCATGCATTATTTTCAAAGCACAAAATAGTCATGCTGCCGAGTTTCCTTTGGGAGCAATCCTCCATAATAAGGAAACAATGGACGCATGGCAAAATGGTCACGAACTTGGGAGTTCGACCTCCATTTCGTGTCCCGAACGGCCATAAAATCCCAGATCTTGGCGGACTTTGTCGCCGAATGGACAAATCTGAACTCGCTCAGATCCCGATCTGATTCCCACGACCGATGGATGATGTACTTTGACGGGTCACTTACTTTAAGTGGCTCGGGGTCAGGTGGTCTGGTATCTCCTACCGAGAAACCTTAAAGTATGCCATACAATTAAACTTTCGTGCTACTAACAATGTAGCAGTACGAAGGTTTGCTAGGCGGCATACGAGCCGCAAAGCACTCTCAATTAAATCGACTACTCGTGAGAGGAGACTCTCAACTAGTCGTGAATCAAATCGGAAAGAGTACCAATGCTCTAACTCAACAATGGCTCGATACTTATCGGCACGTAAGCTAGAAAAACATTTTTAGGTTTCGAGGTACAATTTATCCTCGAAGGATAATTTCTCATGAGACCAACTTGCTCGGATGGCTTCTTCCCGATCCACGACTAAAAGGAGTTTTCTTGGAGCAACTCCAAAACCGCTCTCAGTCGAAGAATCGAAACACCTCCTCTTGAGATGGCCTCATTAGATTACGAGGATACGGATGACTCCCATCTACGAGTATCTTTACAAGGGTTCCAGACCAAGATGATCTTGAGGCGGTCGATTATCCCAAAAGCCAAAATGTATACTTTGGTTGAAGGAGTCCTCTATAAACGAGGAACCCAAGGAATACTCATGCGATGCATTCCGCAAAACGAAGGAATAACACTCCTTCACGATATACACATGGCATCTGTGGGACGATGCCTCCTCTGAACATTGGTTGGTAAAGCCTTTCGACAAGGTTTTTATTGGCCTACACACATGCGATGCTATGGAGGTGGTTAAAAAGTGTGTCCAGTACAATTCCATGGTAGATGATACACCAACCACTCAAGCATTACAAACAATACCTCTTTCTTGGCCTTTTTGCGACTGGGGCTTGATATCCTAGGACCGCTTTCCCAAAGCTCCAGGAGGTTTCAATTCCTTTTGTGGCTATTGACACGTTCACAAAATGGATCAAGTCGAACTCAGAATCGATAACAACGAAGCGACAAAAAGGTTCATGATGAGAAGCGAATTAGTCGATTTGGAGTTCCGAGTCGGATAATTACGCATAATGGTAAACAATTCGCAAGTACAAAATTTCGTGAATTTTGCGACGAGTTGGGTACCAAGTTATGCTATGCTTACATTGCACATCCCCAAAGCAATGGGGCGGTCGAACGTGCAAACGGCCAAATAATGCGAGGAATTAAAACTCGAGTCTTCGACCCGACTTGTTAGCGCTCGGGGCTTGGGTACAAGAATTACCTTCCATATTATGGGCGTTCAGATGCGACCACCAATCGAGCAACAGAGAAACACCATTTTTTCTAGTTTTTGGGCCGGCCATGCTTCCTCCGAGCTAAAATTGCGGTCGACACGAGTTGAAACCTTCAACAACTCGGATCGAGAACGACTTGGCAGATGACATTAACCTACTCAAGAGAGGAGAAACCTAGCCTTAATCCGTTCGGCGGCCTACCAACAAGCCTGCGCAGATACTATAATCGTAAGGTCCAACCTCGCACCTTCTTGTAGGTGACTTAGTATTGAGGCTCGCCAATCCAAGTCTAATCGAATAAACTTTCCCTAAATGGGAAGGTCCTTACGATGGTCGAAGTAACTCGGCGGTGGCTCTGTCACGACTAGCAATGGAAGATGGATGTGTTCTCTCAAACTCTTGGAACATCGACCGATTCGCAAATTCTATGTGTGACCAGCCTCAAGCAATAAAAGTCCGTGTTCTTTCTACATCTTTTTGCTTTAATTTTTGAGTAGTGCTTTTTAATCTTTCGACTATGATATAAAAACACCCAGCTTTCTTTACCGCCGGCGGCGAAACGCTATCCGGTGAAACTTCTCCTCTCTCGCATGTGGTTACGCCACTAGAAGGAATTTCCTAGCATCGACTCGTTACTCATTTTTACGCCAATACAAAGAGCTCGGGTTTTATCTAGTCGTAATGTTATCAAAGCCAACTCTCTCAATCTTAGTCTATTTTTTCCAAGAATTCAAAAATATTCTAAGTAGAGTGCACTTTCTTACATTTGTTCGACCACATTTGGTGTACTCGATTTGTTTTAATCGGTCAAGGAAGAGACACACCTAGTCGAAGTCTTTCCTCTCTCGCATGTGGTCCCGCCCACTAGAAGGAAACTTCCTAGTGTCGCTCGCCTCCTACTTTTGCTATCGAAAAGACTTATCAAGTCCACCAAAAAGGACGAACGAATGACTAAAGTACTCTTAGACGCTTGTTTAACTCAAGTTCTTTGTTCTTGGTTTGATTAAACTAGTCGGAGATGGGAACATCACCTAGTCGAAGTCTTTCCTCTCTCAAGACGTGGTCCCGCCCACTAGAAGGAACTTCCTAGTGTCAAGTCGCTTCTACTCTTTTCGACCAAAGGCTTAACAACCACAACAAAAGCTATAAGTTAAATAAACCTCTCTTTGTTTTCAGAAACCCCATTTTTAAACACTATTTATTTAGATTGTCTAAACAATCTAAGCAAATAGTCGGGGGCTAGGATAAAGTTATTAATTTGACTTCAATTCTTAGTCTTTCGTTCATTTATTATCTTTTGAGTTACTAAATACTCGACAAGATGATTTTCAGGAAATGAAGCGGATCATATATTACTCATTAACAAAAATTGTCTGCCTTACAAGGTAGTTACAAGATTACTCTGAAGGGGGAGAGCCTAGCTGCATTTCCTCCGCCACCTTTTACCAATCGATCGCATTTCCTCAATCGCACGACTTGCCTCGATTCAGATACAAGTCGGCTTCAATTGGTTTAACATTAAGGCGGGGTCTTGAGCTTTAAGTTTCGCCAAAGCGTAACTTATCGCACTTCGATCGCTTCCTTATTGATTCAGATTTTGATTAGTCTTCAGAGTGGTCACCATTTCTTGCAATTTTCCGACTTGTTCCCCAATGGTACTTATGTGAGCAGCTATGGTATCTTCTCGAGGAGTTTTTCCCTCAGAATGTAGCTCACTAAGCACATTGTTCAGGAGAGTGATGTCGCCTTGAAGACTAGTCTTCATCGACTCCATCTCCTGTTGGGTACAAGTCGAAGCCTCGCGAAGCTTCTTGTTTTCGACCACTTGTTCTGAAAAGAATAATATCGGTCAAACAAAAATATACTTCTAGAGGAAGATAACACAAAGATAATTATAGGTAAAAGCTTTTTCTTACCTATTAATTGAGAATCCAATTTCTTGACCTCTTCTCGATGGGAAGCAACGGTTTCAGCATGCTTTTGCCCCCATGCTTTGATGTCCTCTGCATTCATCTTAGCAATGCGGACGGACTCATTGCAAATTAAGGTCTTTGCTTGGATTTCAGCCTCAAGGCTTCTCAATTGGGCAGCAATTTCTGAATAAGAAATTGTCATTAGAAAAGGGAAAATACTCAAAAAGGACAACAGGTAAAGAGTTACTTACCTGTTACTTGAGTTCTCAGAACTTCGAGTTCTTGATCCTTATTCTTGGTAATACGGGAAAACTCCTGAATTACCAAAGCTTTGTCTCCAACTTCAGTCCTGAGCTTTCGCATCTCATTTTCTTTATCTAAAGAAGAAATGAGAGTTAAGTAAAGGTTAAAACTCAAAAGCAGTCTTAAGTTCAAGACTTCATCGCTTATTTTTTCCTGCAATTTCTTAGATGCAGACAGGTCTCAAGTCTATCCGAGAGAACTAATACTTCATTCCTTAGCCTCCTCGACTCCTCTTTTTCATAGTCGAGTGAGTCAGCTAAGGTCTTCGTATCACTGTTTAACCTACAAAAAACAGGAACGAAGATAAACATCAGCTGAATGGTTGTGAGTACTTCTACAACCACCAACCTAGTCGTAAGTTTTTCTGCGACTAGGATATGGTTGTAAGTCTTTCTATGACCACTACCTAGTTGAAAGTAGTCGTAAGCTTTTTACGACTAATACTTCGTCATGAGTTTCTTCCATGACTTTTCTCGTGAAACATTTTACGAGTATTTAAGTCAAAAACAACTATGAATGATAAGTGACTTACCACCTCTCTGCCTCTGCACAGAGTAATTCTTTCTCTTGTCTTAGCTCTAAAAGTTGTCGATGATACTCACCGACAACAAAGAATTTGCTCCGAGCTTTACGCAAGAAGAAAACAAAGGAGAAGGGAAGGAAAGCCACATATATAAGTATTCAAGATACTTACATTCATAGTCGCTCTAGCAAAAATCGAATATACAAGGTCCAGGTGTCGCGACTTATCTATCCTCGCGACTTTATCCCACCACACCTTCTCGAGGCGCTGTTGTCAAAAGTATTCTCCGTATTGGGAATATCTTTGGGATGGGGACTCACACGAGATCTGTAGCGCAGACCCTACGACGGAGGCAGCCCAAAGAAGTCACCACGAAGTTGAAATTTTCTCCTTCGGTTCTGCGATTTCTCTTTGGGTAGGGAAGGAACGCCTCTCGATTTCCTTCCCAGGCGGTGCATAGATGGTCACCACCTTGACGGAGGTTTCCACACCGCCTCTGTTGTTTCTACGACTTCAGAGTCGTGCGCCACCTCAACAAGAATACCGCTACCTCAAGAGTCGTAGTTACGACTTCAGCAGATGTGGGAGACACTCTGGGAGTCTCGACTTCATCGGCCACCTGGGCCAAGGGTGATGCTTCGACCACCTCCGTTGCTACCTCTCCAGCAGCTGAAGGGATAGCAATGGACTTCTCAGCAGAAGCATTCCCGGGGGCTGAAGGAGTCGGACTAAAATAAAGAAAAGCAAATCAGGTTGTGAAAAGGAAAAAAGGTAAATGTCGTTCTTACACTTCAGTACATTTCACATACCTCTGCACCCTGGTCTTAACCAGGAATTTTGGAGCAATCCTCCCAACGGAGGACCTCTTCTTCTCCACGACCACGTCCGGGTCGAGGTTCAACAATTGGCTCGGCACGACCACGCCCGTCAGAAGTTTGAACAGAACCGAGCTCGGTTTCTCGATCTTTGGATGGACGAGATCGGTCTCGACCATTCCGTATAAAGATCGCCTCGCTTGCGGGTTGTCTTGATGCAAACATCGCCCTTCATAAAGACACAAAATCCTTCCAGCTTCTCCCTTTCAAGTTTCTTAATAAAACTAGGAGTGGCACCAACTGCGAAAGATTCCGTGTCGAACTTGCTCCCCCCTTGTCGGCAGATTTTACAAGTCGACGTCTCTTCGAGGGAGGAGCCGAGTCTTTGTCTTTCGACAACCCAGCGCCAATAGTCATCAAGACGACTTCTTCGTCGTCTCCGGCGATTTTCCATGCCTATTTACGTAAAGCAAAATGAAAAAGAAGAATCACTAATTTGTCGTAAGTTTTTCTCGACTAGTACCAAGTCGTAAATTTTTCTCGACTTTTCTTGATTGTAAGATATTCTACGATCACCATTAGTCGTAAGTATCTTCTACGACTATAAAGTCCTAAAGAGAGAATCAGATTTCTGATTACCTTTAGGCGCTCTATCCTTTCATCTGCGGACAAAACCGCAATGACTTGAGGAACCGCCTCGGATGGCGGGGACTTCTCACGATGAGTCGACTGAGTCAACCTCACTGTGAAAGATCTGTAAATGATAAAAATATTAGACAAGGTTGAGAAAGACCAAACGGAGAGTTAAGTCGACAATTGCTTACCCTCCTCGTAGTCTCTCGTGGGTCTCCTCTCCCGAGTACCTCCACATAGGAGATGCTCGCTTCTTCAGAGGACTAATTCAGCGTGTGATGAAATCTTTCACCACATGCCATCCGGCGACCCTTCTTCCTTCAAGTCCTTAATGGCTTGAATATAAGGGCTAATCCGGTTGATATCTTCAGGGGTTGAGTCCCATGAAGATTTCTTTTCCGCAGCCTTCCCCACGAAAGAAAGGCTGTCTTCAGAGGTGACCTTCCAGTAGAACCACCTCTTCCTCCACTCGCCACGAAGACCGGTGAAACTCAATGTACTCCTTCGACTTGAGTCGTGGAGCTTGCATCACACTTCCGCGATTCGGTTTGTCGAGCCATCCCATAATAATATTGGAACAGCTCGAGATCCGCCGGAATCCCAGTGCGCCTCATGCATACGAACACACTCAACATGGTAATGGAATTGGGACCTAAGTTCACCGGTTCCACCCCAAAGTGTTCGAGTACTCTCAGAAGAAAGGGGCGGGCGAGCAATCGAAGGTCGCACTCACAATACGCTTGGAAGACGGATTTGCCCATTTTCCCCGATGGCGATCTTGCCCAATAGCCTAATCCACTTCACGAGCCTTCTCGAATCTTCCCAAGATCGACCAAGATCTTGATCTTAGCGCATCCATCTCCGATTCCTCCCATTCGAAACTCTCTTGGCCATTTCGCCGTAGCAAGAAGTTTTTTGATTGGGTTGGCGGCGAGAAGATGAAACCTAGTCGAAGACGGAGAAAGCAAGAGCTCAAGAACAATGGAGTGATTTGGGAAGAGTAAAAATCCAAGTCTACCTCCCGTAAGTTTTTATAATCAGACGATCTCCGCCCGGAAACCGTCCGGCTATAGGTCTATGATAGATGGTTGTACCGCCGAACCGCTTCATCGGACAAGTCTATGAGAGACGGTTGCAATTCTCCAGATGGTCCGTTCGAGAAAAAAGTAGGTACGTATTATCACCTCCAAGCAAAATTACATTCTTGACCAAGTCTTTCTAGTCGAAGGAAGTATCAATCGGAAGAGCTTTTTCTCCGATTCCCCTACCACGACCATCAGACGGTCATAGGGGTTTTTTATGACTTTTTAATAGTCGTAAGCAACCTTCCTGATAAAGCAAATTCCTGGTCAAAGCAACACTCAAATGTCGAAGAGTTTTTCCTTCGACTATCGTTCTCTGACATTCTCATGGTCGTAAGTCCATTTACTGAAACCTTTATCAAGTAAGTTACTTTCACTTGAAGTCGGGGCTAGATGACGAGGATCTAATAATCCTCATTTTTATCTTTTATCTATAATTCTTATTATGGGTAAATATGATGTCACACAGTCCCCAGAGGTACCCCTTATCTAAAAGGGAGAAGTCCAATGAGTGGTTGTAAGTCTTGCTACGACTATATCATGGTCGTAAGTCCTTCTACGACCACTACATAGTCGTAAGTCCTTCTACGACTACTACCTAGTCGTAAGTCCTTCTACGACTGCTACCTGGTCGTAAGTTCTTCTACGACCAGGTAAACTACGACCACCTTATAATCAAACCTACAGGCGAGTGGGTCCAATTGATTAAGGAATCCGAACGGTCGCCGCACTATTATTCCGCTTATTAATGGTGCGTAATTACCCCATTATCTCGGAAGATAATTGCGGACGGCGTGAAGAAGCCGAGGCGCCGTAATTATCGCCATCATGCGCGTTCTTCGAATTAATCAGCGCATTTTCCTTGGCAAAACGGCTACTTCTTCACGACTATATAAGGGCATCGATCAGAGAGATAAGGAGAGAAAACAAGAGCCAGTCAAGTAGGAACACAAGTGCTATTCTCTGTAATAGTCTTAGTCTTTTACTTGATCATCAAGAATACCATACACACAGGATTAGGGTTATTATTCTCTCCGGAGAAGGCCTGAACCTGTCTAAACATCCCGTGTCAATCCACTCTGCGTGATCTTATCTCTAGGAGACCCCCCGAATCAAACAATCTTTACGTAAGATCGGTTCTAATACACCGACAATTGACCTAGTCAATAATCCTCGTCAGCTAGCCCTCGGGACTTAAGAAAATAAAGAATATTTACTTAAGTCTTTCTTGACTTGAAACATGCATAAAGAAGACTTTCTCAGGTACAATTAATCCAAACATTTAATGAGAATGTGGGAGAGATGAAAATATTCTTGTTTTCTTGAAAATCGTATCCGAAGGTTGTGGTGAGTGGGTGAACGGTTTGTGGTAAAAAAGAGAGGATAAAATGACTTCTTTTTTACCTTCACCTTTACTCTGCTATCATTGCAATCTCCGTCTTCCATCCTTCCGCCTTAGTCTCTTCGTCTCCCAACTCTATTCTCGAGACCTCTATTTGATCTTGACCATGGGGATTTTGGGGACATCATCCTACTCCGACAGCAAGATTCAAGAGCTGGAGAACCAATAGTATCTCCTACCTAAGCTCCGATCAGATGGAGTCCTTGCAGCAGCGAAATAGCTCCAATTTTGCAAGAAGGTCGGATTATCCTCTTTGCTTCTTTTTGTAAAATTGGGTTTCCGCTTAGCTGAGAGTGAATTCTTAGCATATATCTTAGACTACTTTAGGATAGAACTTTTTCACCTTGGATCAAACTCTATTTTGATCCTTGATTTCTTCTCGCATCTTTGCGAAGCTTTCCTATGGATTCCTCCCTGTTTGTTTATTTCACCACTTCTATCAGTTTACTAGTAACAATAGAGGTCAGAGGAACTGTGCTAGCATGTATTTCAAGCTCCACGACCAAATGGCCAAAAAGTATCCCCTTTCCTCTCAAAGATACATGGTGTGACTACCGGAAGGAGTGGTCGAAGATTGAATAATCCTTATTTAATAACTGAATCGATGATTGAATAATCCTTATTTAATAAAACTATTTATCCATAATATTTATTGTAGATAATAGTATTCTAATAGCCCTCTTGTATACCCCTGGTCGAAGATGCTTGCCACGACCAGTTCAGGTTACGACACCCCCTAGTCAGAAAGTCTATTACAACCAGGTCAAATCACGACCACCCTCTTATCGATAAGTCTCACAGATTGATATGTGGGCCCTGTCTTATCAACTAGGGACCCTGTACACCATAACACCTTGCCCAACTATGCGTGTTAGCAACTACAACACGTGCAACTTTGTGTCTTTGACATAACTGCACACATCTCTCTATCTCTGGCAATAATCGTCTAGCGGACATGCAAGGTGGATGTCTCACTGGCAACAACCATCGTCAACATGCGAATTTTAGAAACTGTCAAGGTGTCTTTTGATGGACAACAACCGCCACCCCTTCGACGCTTTATAAGGGACGATGTCGATAGATTGAAGAGAGAGAAAGATAGAGGACTTTGATATCATTCATAATTTCAGTGACACATTGTGCATTGTAATCTCGCTCATTTCAAGAACATAGGACTAGGGTTATTATTATCTCCGGAGAAGACTTGAACTTGTCTAAAAACACCTTATCTCTTCATGCGTCATCTCGAGAGTCATGCTTCCCATATTTACTCACAAATATCGATATTAATTCATCGATAGTAGTTGTATTAAATATACCAGAAGTATTTCTCTGACCTTGTCTGCTCAGGATGTGAAGAATGAGAAAGCTTCCTTGAAGCTAACATCAGAGGAGAAAAGACTGGTCGATGCAATCATTTCTCTAGTGGTTGCCGAACTAATTGGTCAGAAGATCATCCACAACTTCCTCCAGCATAGGATCAATCCCCTGAAGAAGAGGATCCACTATGCTTGGATGCTTGAGGGGAGTGAGGACTCCACCAAAGACGGCCGTGTAGGTATGTTACTTTCCAAATTCATTAAAGTAATATTTGACTTAGTAGCATACATTTTACTAAGTCTATTTGTATTTTTTGCTTTAAAATTGTCTTTCGACGACTAGCGTTCCAGCTTAATTAGGAGATAATTTAGAATTCAGCTGGTAATTGCAATTTAAACAAAGAGGTAGTTATTGAGAGCAGAAGAAGGAAGGGGTAATGGGGGTATGGTCATTTGTACATATTTTCTATTCAGCACAAGATAAAAGCAGAAGAAGGAAGGGGTAATGCCAAGAATGAAGAGGAAGAAGGGCCGCATGACGAAGTCAGCAAGGTTGCAGCCATTCCACAGCGCGTGCCCGATCACCGGCCACTCGCCGCAAGCGCTGTCCACCAGTATCATCAGCTGCACCAGAACGACACGCATAATTGCCACAAATATACACCAGCACTACTGAACCACTGAAAACTCGCTCACTAATACACCTTGTATACTGTTTCCTACACTAGAAATTGCAGGTTCCAGATTCTTTTTTCAGAGAAAGAGAAGACGGAAAAAGGAAAAGCATAATTCTAGCTTTTGAGCACTGCCTTCATTTATGACATAGAATCGGCAGTTAAACTTCACAGTGAGGTAGCCTGCAAGAACGAGGAGAGGAAGTATATACAGAGGGAAGGGAATCTGGTGGGACCACGGAAGACGTCGAGGGAAGCAATCCGTCTGCTCCGGCGAGGCGCCTTCTCGTCGTCGCCATCAGCTTCATGAATCGGAGCACGGTGGCGGTCAGGATCCTCCTCGGCGGCCGCGCCGTGTCGCTGCACGACGTTCTGGCCGTCCATCCCAGAGGCCCAACCGTGCAAACCCAACGAATATTTTTTTGTAAATAATATTATTTAATTAATAAGTAGAAAATTAAATAGTCAATTTTTTATTACAAAAATGACATCCTATCGCAATTTCAAACTCACCAGATGAAATAGCGACAGGTGTCCTGTTGCCATTGCGAACAGTGAGACTGTCGCCATTTCAATTGGTGATAAGGTTCATATTTTGCAATTAAATTAAATTTACAATTTTGGTATATCTATAATTGTCTGTGCTACAGATAATTTTTGAAAAGATCAGGAAATATGAGTTACAGAAAAATTTATGAGTTTCGATGTGACAAAATATATTTGGAATGTGTTTTAGGCGGCACAATATAAAAAATATTATAAATAGTCTCCTTCAGCGGCGCAATATCAAAAATGGATTTGTTCGGCGACGCAATATGAAAAATGCACGACGTACTTTGCGAACATGGTGTAGTCATTTCACGTACGAAAAGGCTAACTATGGTGTTGTGGGTTGTCGCGATGCTGCAGTTACATATACACACAACAAGAACAAATAGTATTGAAACATGATACTAACATAAATTCATGTAAGTCATACATAAATTAATATTTACATAACAAGATTGATACAACTAGTCGCGGACCCTCTTCGGGTGTACCCTACGTGTGGCCCTTGGCCTCGCCTGGGGCGACTGTAGACGCTGGTGCGAGTACATCAAAGACACCGGTGGCCGAGGTACCTTACCTACGCGAGTAGCCTGAGGGGGTGTCCCGAGGGGATGCTACGTCGGCTGGCTCGCTCCTGACGCACCGTGCAACTAGGAAGCCCCACCTAAGACCAGGCTGCTCTCACCGTGTGAAGGCCCACCCCACCGCCCGCTCGCCGTAGTGCCAATTCTCGAAAAACGTAGTAGTCCCCGGAGTCTGCTCCCTCCTGCGACCCCAGCTCCTCGTCCGGTAGGGGTCTATGACATGTGAAACAACACAGTGTGAATGTAAACAAGAAGAAAATATTGAAATAGTATGTTATGCGTGTAAACAACATAGACATACATGATTGTTGTATCACAAGACGGCTCGGCATAGTCCTGCCCCTGGTACGGACGGTACCAAGGACATGCCAGAAGAAAGTATCGTTAGTAACTAGTGGAATTCAAAATTAACAACTAGACGTAAATGTTTCAAGTGTACGTGCAAACTGAGTTGGCGCTAGGGCACTCCCGGCACGATGCTACGAGGACCCGCCCACCACGTCCGGGTGAGGAGCCGTGATGTGTGACGTACTGTGGCTTACCCCTCATCCATGCTTAGGTGGGTCCGCCACGTCCCCCCAGGCCTACGGCACGACGTAATCTAGATGCCTCACGCTTGTCGCTTCTATGATCCGGTCCATGGCCTCTCTGATCTCCTGCCTCATCATGCTGTAGCGCTCCCCGATCGTCATACTACGCACGGAGGTAGCCAACTCATGCATCTCCCATTGGAGATCGTTATGCACATAGAATTAGCAAGTTAAAAATCAAAAAATATATGTAGAAAATAAAAAGTATGGACCGTTCAATACGTACCACGCGATGGAATGCAGAGTCCAAGTGGGTGGGGTACGTGTCGATCGTCGCGGTCTCGTGGCGTGGTGGGTCGTCTATGACCCTGACACAACGAACCCTCGTCCGAGTGATGTACCACTCGATGTCCCACGATTGTAGGGAGCAGTCTCCCGATGCACGTTCACCAAGGCATGGAGCCACTGCTCAACCCAATGGGCCAACTTCTCGGTCCACGAAGTCATACCAGCTATGCCCTTCCTAATGTACTGTGGAAGATAAAACGATAAATTCGTAAGTCCGTAAGGGAAAGGCTATGACATACATAAAATGTGAACTTACCCCTGAACGGTCGGCAGCACCCGCGGCCCCCAGCGCACTGGGAACTCATGTCGTAGGTGTTGGAATTAAATGGGCTAAGCCCATATTATAATATTCAACTTAATTCCTGGTAAATCTCAAAAGCTCATATGCTTGTGCTAAATTGTTTAGTCCCATATGGACAATTGAAGGGGAGTTTCACCTGTTTATAAGGTGGAACGTGAGACCTCTTCTTGTGGAATTGGAGAGAGCCAAGAGACAACACACGCGCGCTCGCTCGCCTCGCCTCGCCGAGCTTTGGCCGTCTTTGTCTTTGTCTTTATTACACAGTGCGTCAGTCGGGCGCGATTTTCTTTATCTATTCGAAAATCGAAACGCTCTGACATTGATGGCGACTGTTGGTCTTCAACTTCTGGTAATTGTTGTCTTTTGGTTTCTGGCAACTGTTGGCTTTTAGTTTACGTAAATGTTGGCCTTGGTTTCACAACTGCTGGCCTTTGGACTCGAAGTTTTGGCTATAAAAGGAACAAAGGCGATTACGCTTGTTTGGTTGGTTTTTCCACAATACTGCCCACAAGATCTTTGTTCTTTGCCTCGGCACTCTCCATCCCGGCGAGACGCGTGTCACGGCCGCACGGAGAGCGAGCCTCGGAACCCTCATCCTCGAAGGCTTGCACGAGCGAGGACGAATAAGGTTTTTGGGGAGCGTTCGCGCGACTGCTCGCTGCTACATCTACATCATCAACGCTCTGCTACATTCTACATCCACCACTACCACTACGTCAACTGTATATAGGCATTTTTCGTCAACTGGCTTTGCTGCTGCGCTCAAACCCTCTGTATTTGATGGTGCGAATTACAAGAGGTGGCGCACCAAGATGGTGCTTTGGCTAACTGCCATGAACATTTACCATGTGGCAAACGGCAAGCCTGAAGGAACACTTACTCTGAACAGGAGCAAGCGTTCGAGGTCACGATAACCTTTTAAAGGTGCCGTGGTTAGTGTTCTTGGTGAGAAGTTAGTCGATGCATACATGGTGATTACATCTGGGAAGGAGATGTGGGATGCACTCGAGGCCAAATTTGGGGTTTCGGATGCAGGCAGTGAATTGTATCTCATGGAGCAATACCATGACTACAGAATGGTTGATAACCGTTCTGTAGTTGAACAGGCTCATGAGATACAATCCATGGCTAAAGAACTTGAGTACTTCAAGTGTGTGTTCTGGACAAATTTGTCGCGGAGGTATTATTGCCAAACTTCCTTCTTCTTGGAGGAATTTTGCTACTTCTCAAACACAAGAGACAAGAGTTTTCTGTTGAAAATCTCATTGGGTCTCTTGATGTTGAAGAGAAGCGAGGCAAAAGATACACACACTAGAGGTAATGAGGGACATTCTAGTGCCAATATGGTGCAAAAGAAGAATGTCCAAACTCAAAAGTTCAAAGGCAAGAACAAGAGTGCACAAACAACAAGCTTCAAGAAGAAGAAGAAGAACACAAAGGAAAGCCTTTGCTTTGTGTGCGGTGAACCTGGTCATTGGGCCAAGGACTGCAGCCAACGCAAGGGTGGAAAAAAATCAGCAAGGGCAGAATTCCAAGTCTGCCAATGTTGTAGTTGGTACTACTGAGACGGGAACTTCAGGGTATGGTAATTTACCTACTGTTTTTTCCGTATGTCAATCTACCGATTGGTGGATAGACACTGGTGCTAATATACATGTGTGTGCTGATATTTCATTGTTTTCTTCTTACCAGGTCACTCGGGATTCAGCCGTTCTAATGGGGAACGGGTCACATGCTACTGTTCATGGTGTTGGTACGGTCGATCCGAAGTTTACTTCGGGGAAGATTGTGCAACTCAAGAACGTGCATCATGTGCCATCCATCAATAAGAATCTCGTTAGCGGATCTCTTACGTGTAGAGATGGCTTTAGACCGTGTTTGAATCCAATAAATTTTTGTGTCCAAGTGTGGACAATTTGTTGGTAAAGGCTATGTGCGGAGGCTTGTTCCGCCTATCTCTTTCAGATTTGTGTAATAATGTTGTGAACCATGTTTACAGTGGTAATGAGACTACTATTTGGCATTCACGACTTTTCTAATGAGTTCAATTTATTCTGTGAGGAACATCAACATTATTCTGTGAGGAATATCAAAAGGGTTAGGTCTGATCGTGGCGGCGAATACTTTTCTAATGAGTTCAATTTATTCTGTGAGGAACATGGTATAATCCATGAGAGGACGCCTCCCTATTCACCCAGTCAAATGGGGTTCTTTGAAAGAAAGAACCGCACTCTAACTCGAGTTGGTTAACGCCATGTTGGACACAAATGGGTCTTTCCAAAGCATGGTGGGGAGGCTATATTGACTTCATGTCATGTCTGAGCAGGTTCCTACAAAGAATAAAGAGATAACCCCATATGAACAATGGGAGAAGAAAAGACTATCACTTTCATACTTGCGTACTTGGGGTTGTTTGGCGAAAGTCAATGTGCCAATTCCCAAAAGGCGTAAGCTTGGGCCAAAAACCGTGGATTGTGTCTTTCTATGCTATGCTCATCATAGCGTTGGATATAGATTTCTAGTGGTGAAATCTGGAGTACTGACATGCATGTTGGTACAATTATGGAGTCCAGAGATGCTACATTCTTTGAGGATATTTTTCCAATGAAAGATATGCCTAGTTCATCAGTCAGAACTCGATACAATTCCCTGAACTGCCATTCCAATGGAATATTTTGAACAAACCCTCGAGCAAATTCTCGAGGAGGAAGACAATGAAACTCGAGGAAGAGTAAAAGACAAAGGACTGCAAAGTCTTTTGGTCCCGATTTCATTGTGTACCTTGTGGATGATACTCAAGTACTATTTACGAAGCATATGCTTCACGGATGCGAAATCTTGGAAGGAAGCGTTCAGAATGAAATGGATTCCATTATATGTAATGGAACTTGGGAGATCACCGAGCGTCCTTATGGTTGTAAACTTTGTAGGATGCAAGTGGGTGTTCAAAAGAAGCTTAGGCCCGATGGTACTATTGAAAAGTACAAGACACGTCTTGTGACCAAGGGTTATACCCAAAGGAAGGCGAAGATTTCTTTGATACTTATTCACCTGTGGCTAGATTGACCACTATTCGAGTACTACTATCTTTGGCTGCCTCACATGGTCTTCTCGTTCATCAGATGGATGTTAAGACGGCTTTCCTAAATGGAGAGTTGGACGAGGAAATTTACATGGATCAGCCAGATGGATTTGTAGTAGATGGTCAAGAAGGAAAGGTGTGCAAGTTGTTGAAATCTCTATGGTCTTAAACAAGCACCTAAGCGGTGGCATGAAAAGTTTGATGAAACTTTAACGTCTGTAGGCTTTATTGTGAATGAAGTGGACAGATGTGTGTATTATCGCCATGGTGGGGGCGAGGGAGTCATTCTCTGTCTGTATGTTGATGACATACTGATCTTTGGGACCAACCTTAATGTGATTAAGGGGGTCAAGGATTTCTTGTCTCAGAATTTTGAGATGAAAGATCTGGGAGTAGCTGATGTTATCTTAAACATCAAGCTGTTGAGAGGTGATGATGGTGGGATTACTTTGTTGCAATCCCATTATGTGGAAAAGGTTCTGAGTCGTTATGGATATAGCGACTGCAAACCCTCTCCAACACCTTATGATCCTAGCGTGTTGCTTAGGAAGAATCGGAGAATAGCTAGAGACCAATTGAGATATTCTCAGATAATTGGTTCACTAATGTATTTAGCTAGCGGTACCAGGCCTGATATCTCGTTTGCTGTGAGCAAACTAAGCCGTTTTGTTTTCAATCCGGGAGATGATCATTGGCATGCTCTTGAGAGGGTAATGCGCTATCTAAAGAGTACTATAAGCTATGGCATTCACTATACCGGGTACCCTAGGGTACTGGAGGGTTATAGTGATTCAAACTGGATATCTGATGCTGATGAGATTAAGGCCACAAGTGGATATGTCTTCTTACTTGGAGGTGGCGCTGTTTCATGGAAGTCTTGCAAGCAGACCATCTTAACGAGGTCAACAATGGAAGCGTAACTCACAAGATTAGATCACGCCATCGTTGAAGCCGAATGGCTTCGTGAGCTCTTGATGGATTTGCCGGTGGTTGAAAAACCGGTACCGGCTATTCTGATGAACTGTGACAATCAGACTGTGATTGTTAAGGTGAACAGTTCTAAGGATAATATGAAGTCATCAAGACATGTGAAGAGAAGACTGAAGTCTGTCAGAAAAATGAGAAACTCCGGAGTAATAGCTTTGGATTATATCCAAGCGACTAAGAATCTGCGATCCCTTCACAAAGGGTTTACCACGGAATGTGATAGACAATGCATCGAGGAGATGGGTTTGAGACCCACGTGAGTTTTACCATAGTGGTAACCCATCCTATGTGATCGGAGATCCGTGAAGTAGGATTAGCGAAACAAGCTATTGGTTAACGGGAGGAGAGTACTTTTACTGCACCCACCCATTGGAGATGCAATTCTCTCCTAAATCAGTATGGCGAGTTGATTTTTATCTTAATGTGTTCTGTGGCTTATTTTAAGCAAAGATCTTTGTCCTCTGAGCAATCTTGAAAGAGCACACCTATATGAGCCCGATCGCTAGTCACAGCCTATGAGATAGGGTAATCTCTAGGAAACTCATGAATAGGCATGGAGTATGACTTTTATGCTCCAACTCAGGGATGCTCGACACTTAGTATCGATTAAGGACATAAGTGAAACTTATTCACACAAAGCTGTCAATTCAAGGCTTTGTCCATTGTGCGATTGTGAATAAGTGTAGCTTCATTCTAGGTGGATGTTCAACCCTAACCGGTCTCCATCAAAACACCGTATATTAAAACAATAATTGTGGATCAAGGCATTTGACATGTGCTCTTGAGATCCGGTGGGGATTGTTGGAATTAAATGGGCTAAGCCCATATTATAATATTCAACTTAATTCTGGTAAATCTCAAAAGCCCATATGTTTGTGCTAAATTGTTTAGTCCCATATGGACAATTGAAGGGAGTTTCACTGCTTATAAGGTGGAACGTGAGACCTCTTCTTGTGGAATTGAGAGAGCCAAGAGACAACACACGCTGCTTTCGCTCGCCTCGCCTCGCCGTCGAGCCGAGCCGTCTTGCGTCTTGCGCCGTCTTGTCTTGTCGTGCGTGTCGCGTGTGCACCACACAAGCGCGTCAGTCGGCCAGTCGCGTCAAAGTGCGCGATTTTCTTTATCTATTCAAAATCGAAACACGCCGACATTGATGGCATCGTTGGTCTCTAGTCTCTTTATTTTTGCCATTAAAAGAACAACGTTCGAATCGCTCACCTTCAACTTCGTAATCTGTTGTCTTTTGGTTTACGCAATCTGTTGGCTTTAGTTTCGTAATCGTTGGCCTTTGGTTTCTGGCAACTGCTGGCCTTTGGACTCGAGTTTTGGCTATAAAGGAACAAAGCGATTCTCGCTTGTTTGGTTGGTTTTTCCACAACACAGATTCCAATATCTTTGTTGTCGTCGGCACTCTCCATCCGGCGAGGCGCTGTACGGCCGCACCGGAGAGCAGAGCCTCGGAACCCTCATCCTCGAAGGCTTGCACGAGCGAGGGCGAATAAGGTTTTGGGAGCGTTCGCGCGATCGCTCATTCGCTACATCTACATCATCAACGCTCGCTACATTCTACATCCACCACTACCACTACGCCATGATTTAACGATGCAATCACCAAGAACACTCACGCACCTTCCTCCTAATACTGGTATACCTATATCATTCTTGTTAATTGTTTTGTTTTAATGTTAATTGTTGTCTTGAACATCGAGATTGAATTGCTAGCTTCGCTCTTCTAGAATCAATCGGCATTTCTATAGTGTTCTTTGTGATCCGCTTTATGCATCTGTTTCATCTATTATATTTACGGATTAAAATAATTCAAAAATGCTTATATACTCAACAAGATGGGCGAACTATCGCATCGCCTATACACGTGGTACTCCTCTACGAAGACGTCGTGCACCAAGAACTTTCGTGTGTACCAGTACTGCTAGTCTCGCGTGCACTAGATGGACAAGCCTCGTGGTGCGCGCACTAACACCCTGTTGGTGGTGTATGGCGTCCAAATGATACAGTCATCCATCAACTGATCGAACACCGCAACGTAGTCCGGGTAGAACGCGTGCGTAGTGATTGGAGTGAAGGTGACGTGTGGAATATTAAAAAAAATTGCACATGCAATTAATATTAAATTACAAAAGTACTAAAGGTTCAAAAAACTTACCCCGTCGGTGACACCACCTTGTACCCATAGTTGGCCAGTCCACGGGGTTGTCGGCGGCGTACATCACGTCGGTGTAGGCTCTCAGACCAGTTGTGGTCGTCCGATCTGGAAACGCCTGAAGGACCACAACTGAAGAAGCAGCGGGCATTCGGAGAGGACAGAGCTCTCCTGAACCCAGTGGTACATGTTGCACAAACCGCGGTACGTCGCGCACAACACCACTGGGCCCAGGCGTACGGTGGGATCATATCCACCTCCACGTCCGCTAGCTCCCGTGCGTAGCAGGTCATGTGCTTATCCATGTTGTCGCCGTGGGACCCTGGAAATATGACCCACTCGAAGAGCCATATCAAGTACACCTCGAAGTACCTTTTCACTGTGTACTCGGGTGCGTCCGGTCCCAGGGCAGCCGGCTGCAAGAAGACATAAATATATTACTAAGTTGAACAAGGGAATTGAAGCGGGAGCACAAGAGTTATAAATACTTACGTTGAACTGGTTGATCCAATTCAGCATTGGTCGTGCATACTGGAGAACTCCCTGTAGCTGGCGTTAGCCAGCAGCAACCCCTGGAACCTCTCAAGGACATCCATGCGCCACGTGTCTGGGACATCGTACGCTGCCTTGAGGAAGCCTATGCAGGGCAACCCAATCAAGTCGCCCATGTCCTGAAGTGTCGGCGTCATCTCCCCGTACGGAAGGTGGAACGTGCGCGTCTCCGGTCTCCACCAATCAACTAGCGCAGTCAGGAGGCACCGGTCGTACCGAAACCACCTCAACATTGACACCCTGGTGGCGACGGCCTCCCACGTCGCCTCCACCATCCTAGCTAGTGGATGCAGGCCTGCCACTCTCAACCTGTGTCGCAAGTATTAAGAACATACGTGAGTCCACCCACACAAGCCAGACTGTAATACCTCGGAACCCAACGTGGGTTCACCCTCCATGCCCTTATGGGTGTGCGCAGCCGCAACTCGGCAAGCTCAATGGGTTGCTCTCCCTCCTACGAGAGGATGGTGCTGAGGCGATTACGGTGAGTCACGTCAATGATCGGGTCAAGCAGCTCATACCGCCACTATATAGCATCTCGTGGGGCCGCCATACCTAAAATTTAAGATGGTAAATATTTCAAATTTTATCTCGGCATACACATAATATTTACCATGCAAAAATAGAACATAAATGAAGCTGAGAACACACCCTATTTAGCTACTCTGGAATTTTAATGTAATTTTTAGAACCATCTTACTATTTTCCTAGTTTACAATGCATTCTCGGCATATACAGAATATTAAAATGAGAACATAATTGAAGTTGTGAATATTTTAATCAAGCTCTACACACCCTATTTAGCTACTCTGGAATTTTTAGAGCTACCTTGCTATTTTCCGCGTTTAAAATGTATTCTCGATATTTATAGAGTATTTGTCATGCAAAAATAAAAACAGAAATAAAGCTGAGAATATTTTAATCAGGCTCTACACACCCTATTTAGCTACTATAGAATTTTAATATAATTTTTAGAGCAACTTTGCTTTTTTTTAGTTTAAAATGTATTCTCGGTATTTGCAGAATATTTACTGTGACAAAATAAGAACATAATTGAAGTTTCGGATATTCTAATCAGGCTCTACACACCCTATTTAGCTACTATAGAATTTTTGTGGATTTTTTAGAGCCGCCTTGCTATTTTTAACGTTTAAAATGTATTCTCGGTATTTACATAATATTTACTGTGCAAAAATAAGAATAGAAATGAAGCTGAAAATATTTTTAATCATGCTCTACACACCCTATTTAGCTACTTTGGATTTTTTTTAACCAAATTTTTAGAGTCATCTTGCTATTTTATGCATTTAAAATGTATTCTCGGCATTTACGAAATATTTATCGTGCAAAAATGAGAACATAATTGAAGTTATAAATATTTTTAATCAGGCTCTACACACCTCATTTAACTACTCTTGAATTTTTACAAAATTTTTAAAGCTACCTTGCTATTTTCCACGTTTCTAAATATTTATCATGTAAAAATTATCTAAACTACAACGATAATCTAAAGTAAAACAAACTACACTACGGCTAAAATGATCTTATGATATCAATTCTCAATCGCTAGTTTTATTTGCGGTTAACAGGGGTTTCGAATTAAATTACAAAGTTGCAAAAAAAATTACATGTGAGGTAGACGACAAGATCTGCTTCTCTTTTTCTCTCTCTTCCGTGACAAGTAGATAGGGCTTCGTTGCACACTTTTCCTCCTCTCCTCTCTCCTTTTCCCTCCCTCGTCTCTTCCTCCCCTCTATTTGCTCTCGGCTGGAATGAGGGCTGTGTGGGGTGGGGAGTATAAAATAGTTATTATATTTGGACCTTGTGTACTGGTCATCCTTGTCGTGAGATGAAATAACGATATGATGCCATTTTTGCAATATATATATAATTATTAATTAAAAATAATATTATAAAAAATAATCCAAGCCCAACACCCACCGTCCTTGAGAGGAAACAGAAATCTTCGTAGTACGCAAAAAAAATGTGTTTCCGTGTTGCGCTGCTGCGTGATGCAGACGGGGGATGGGATAATAAGGAGAGGATTGCGATTCCTTGAAGCCATCACTCATCAGCTGCTCGTCGCGCCGAGACCAACCAACCTCGCTAGCTCTCAGTCTCACATGCCAAATGATTGAATCACTGGACGGTGACAGGTGGGGCACACCTGGCGGTCTCACGCGCCTAGGGCCGAGGAGTTTGGAGAGGAGGCTCACATAATTCTGGGTTTTTTTCGCAGTTGTGTGGAACACGCCGCGAGCTTAGAAAAGGACGATCATGTCGTCGTTTTCGATGGAAGAAACAGATTTGGACATTGATTTTATTCGGTTTTCCTGATCAGCTCAATCTCTGCCACTCCGTACTCTATTCACAAATAGGAGCTATTTCCTAGAATCGACTTAGGAGTATGTACATTTCATATTGGATTTGGATGAGTTGGTCCGTGTCAGTCTTTGTAGCTCCGCTATGTTAATAAGAGCTCATAGGATGATAGATTTAGACATTCTCCCAATTATGAGATCGTGAAGGGGGGAAGAAAAAGAACACAAACGATGCCTACATGGAAGATTCAACAAACCATGCGAGATAGCATGTATAAACAAACGAAAGCAGCAGCAACACATTTTAGGCTAAGGCAAGCAGTTGCCTCTCGCAATCTCAGAACGCAGCCAGCCACCAGCACACTCGTGGTTACTGCGAGCGCGAGACGATCTTGGTGACAGACTGCACCGACATGGGCGGCAGGCTGAGCGAGCAGAGGCTCTCCCAGGACGCGGCCACGGCCGACTCGTCCTCCTCCTCCCTCGCCGCGGCCTCCTTGGAGAAGGCGGCGTGCATGGAGCTCACGATGCTCCTGGCGGCCTCCCGCGCCTCCGGCAGCCGGTCGTTCAGCAGCTCGACCGCCACCTGCAGCAGCACCGACATCCCGAACTCCTTCATGGTCTCGATGTCCTGCGCGCAACACAAACTAAGCAGTGGATTCTTGGGACGTTTGGAATATCGCACACGCCGAATTTCTCGAATGGGCTGGTTCTCTCGACGGACGGACGGACGTACGTACGTACCATCCTGGAGGCGCAGTGGGACATGCCGACGGCGGCCTTGGCCCTGACCCTGAGGTTGGCGTGGTGGACGTAGGACTTGAGCTTCTTGAGCAGGGGGAGAGGTGGCATCGACGACGCCATCGCGCGCATCGCCTTCTCGGCCTCCTCGCACACGAACCGCTTGTCCTGCGACGCTTTCAGAAGGAGCTGAAGCAGCTGCAATGCAAGTAAATGAAGTAATCACATACCAGATTGTCAGCTCCATTGACTCTCTCGTTAGACAAAATTGCCACATCGATTGTTCAGCAACCAGACATACCAACTTGTCGAAGGCTTTGTCGGAGGAAGAGGAGAGGAGATCGCCGAAGGAGTTGAAGATGTCGGTGCACGCCATGATGGCCGTCTTGCACACCGCGCTGCGCGGGCTCTTCATCGTCTTCACGATCGCCAGCGTCACTTTCTCCCTGCTCGATCAGCCACGAATCAAGTAAGAATATCACCACCAATCCCAAAACAGAGGAGAGGGAAAAAAAAGAAGGCATAGCAATCTGAATTAAGTGAACCTACAGAATCGGGTTCAGGAGGGAGGGATGGTGGATTGCGAGGCGGCGCGCGTCGTTGAGCGCCTCGCAGGCCTTGACCCAGTCCTTGGAGTCCAGCTCCGCGACCAAGCCGGCGGCCTTGTCCTTGAGGTTGGGCGCCGCCTGGAGGTCCTCGGACCGGACGTACTCCACGGCCTGCTCCCCCGCGGCGGCCGTGGCCCTGGGCGCCGAGTTCTCGTCGTTCCTCTTCTTGCCCTCGGGGGAGGCGGCCGGGACGGCGGGCGACAGCTTGGGGACCTTCTTGGGCCGCTCCACGGCGGCGGGCAGCGTGTTGTCGAGCGCGCGGAGGGCCATGGATTCGCTGGTCGAGCTCGTTCGGCTGCCGTTGCTGCTGGATGGAGATGGAGATCAGGAGATGTGGTTGATGCTTCTGCAGGTGTAGGGCGGCGTTGGAATTTTAAATGCGGAGATTGGACAGGAGGGGGATGGCTGTAACGGCTATAAAATGTTCAAACTCGCAAGTGAACGTTGGGAGGGAGCTTGTGGCTGTGGAGAATGGATTTTCTGCATTGAAGATTTTAACGCGGATGATCTATAGTACTCAACATTAGAATATGTTCTCCACCGTTCGATTGAAAAAAAGAGATTAGACTAAAGTTGCAATGTTGGTACAGTTAAAAAAAACTCCGATGTTTCTACAATATTTATTGTAATACTGCTGAGTACTGTGCATACAAAATACTGTTTGTACTGTGATATGCAAAGGATCTGGATCTGTGATTGTGATGTTGTCGGAAAAAAAGTCGTAGGTGAATTTTAAAAACAAACAGGAACAAAGAAAAAGGTGTTCACGTTCTATGAGATCCAAAGTTTATTATTATTAAATTCAGTAAAGTAATATTAATATTTATTTGGAGTGCGAAAATAACTAGTATCGAAGTTAATGTAAATATCACCAACTTCTCTCCCGAATTGAACGACAGGACCAAATGATTGGAGAGTAGAGGGAGGCTAGCACCTCATTTAGCTGCAACTGCAGTCATAAACGATCACGAGATAACTGGCGGAAACACGCAGAAACAACTAGTTTTAACTTTTAAGGACCCTGACATTTGCTAGTGGAGTTGCCACACCTGATCCCACGAGATATTCAAAGTTCAATTTTGAAAAAAGTTCCCAACCTGTCGAGCGAGTTCACTAAGGATGTGATTGGTTGGGTGAATGATCATGTTCCTAATTGCTTTAGAGGAGACATGTTGGGTTAAGACAGACAGAGAGGTGCAAGAGATAGTGTTGGTGTGGTAAGTACTACCTCTGTTCCTTTTCACTTTGCGCTTTTTTCATTACCTTTTTATGGTTTTCAAGCTGCGACTTTGACCGCTACTTTTTATAACTATATATTAAGATGTATTAATAAACTTATAATATTATTAAAATATCTTTAACAACAAATTTAATGATATAATTTTCACATAACCAATCTAAATAGTTTTTAAACCAATTGATAATCAAATTTTAGAAAGTTTGATGGCACGAATTCTAAGACATCAATTAGTATTTATGGAGATATTTGGTTGGGCACGTGACCTTAGTTTTGTCTTAATATATTCTAATAGCCTTTATTTCACCTTAATCCACTTTAATACTCTAATACTACCTAATATGCACTAATCACTGCTTAATAATGTCACTAGTAGACCCTGCATACGAAGAACGGCGAAATTGGGCATTTCTGCATAGCCTGGCCAGAGGCAGTTTTTTCATTTGCTTAACCAGAATGCTTTTATACGTGCAACCATCCAAACATGGTAAAAAAAAATCTGCATTTGTACAGCTTGGTCCAAGGTGATGCACCCAACCAATCACCCCCTAACCGATCAGCAATACTCCACATGCTTAAGCCACAAAGAGCAACTTACACTTAAAAAAGAACTGAGTGCACGACATGCAGATGGCATTCCTCATAAAAGAAGAAAGAAGAAATGCCGATGACATTTACAACCTCTCTAAGACAATGTAAGGCGTCCAATTCGTTCGCACTAGTTCCAAAACTGCCAGCAGGTTTGAAACCTGGAGCTGTCAAAATTTCCGTCGGTATGATCGTCAGAAAACATACGCACGAAGGGAGGGCGTGGCCTAAGTCAAGCTGTGCTCCATCTGGGTACAGCGTTATTGGCCTGGGATCCCACCAGGTGTTCAATGTAGCCGGCTCTTGGAATTCCCGGTAGCCTTTCTCCATGAACCTGCCATTCTTGAGCAGGCCACGGGCAGCAAACCCCATGAGCTCAGAAGGATCCATGTGACGGATGAACCAGTGTGGAACACCAACATCATAAGAGATCGCTGCACTTGGGACTGGAGAAACGTTTTGTTCCTCCAGGTGTGCTTCAGGCTCGGCCTGCATTGGTTGCTCTTGGACGGTTGAAGGTTCTGATAACAACATGGAACTCCCTATGCCAAATGCTTCCCATCAACCTGCTGCCACAGCCGGTACCCATCATCAACCGTATTGTGTATGTAATAGTTGTGGAGTTCAGATTGCTGCTCCGCTGCCAATATGTCGACTTCGGCCTTCAGTTCCTGCAGTCGCTGCCCAATTCTTTGTGTTGCTTTGTCATACAAGATCCCTCTAGAAATACGTCAGGTCGTCAAAGTTGATTGGGTCACCAACAACCACAATCACCTAAAAAACAAATAAATAATTTAGGACACCGCTGGATTTCATGATAGCATAGCCATACGAGGTTCATCGGTTAATATAGGGGCACACAACCTTTTGCCTGCTCTCGGGATACGTTTTCCAATAGGCATTATATCCTGCATCCCAGTATGGACAAAGGGTATCACAATCGGAAGGCTGTCGGCATCCATTACCAATCTGGTAAGACAAAAGGAGGAATTAGACTTGGTGCACCTCAACAATGACCAAAACCTAACAGTCTTAAAAACCCAAGGCTCCGAAAAACAGTATATGTATATGCAAAATGCAGATTTTCTTACACAAACAGAAGAAAGTGTAGTATAGTACTATAGTACAAGAAGGAAATAATCTTCTAACCTCCCAAGACCTCTCTTGGCAGGAGCAATGGTTTTGCCTCCATCCTTTGAACGACGTCCTTTTGGAAATATATGAACCCATCCACCATTATTCAGCTTTGAAAGTACCATATCCATTCCCTGAACAAATAAGAAAAGGTAGTGACGAGTGAAGAGAAAACTCAGCAGTGCATCAAATTCCACACAATCAACCATGTAGAATCATACTCCATCTGGATTCAAAAGGAAATAACTTGTAATATTCAAATGATGAAGCCTCAAATGTCTCAAAATAACTTTACACAAGTAGAAACAGGGAAAGATAATGTGCAGTGCTGCACTATGACCCTAAGCACTAAGCAGCTTTGAGCACCGATCCAAACATAAGCTTAGCATTTCTTTCTGAAAAGCTAGATCAATCTTTAACAACAATATGAGGAACTAGAGTTACAGGGACTAGCTCGAAACTTTGTCTGAATTTAATGATGTAGTGCATGTGCCACCAATATTCCCCAGAAGTATAGAGCAGCATGTTACCGGTAAGTTCATAGTCTTTATATTGCTCATCATTGACAGGAACAATAACAAAGATAAAGCAAAGCCTAGTGAGTATTTAAAATGATCACAACTAGAAATTGTATTGCATAATTTAAATCAATTGATGCCACAAGTCATAAAGAAAATATACAGTGCATAATCGTCTAAAAAAAAATCAAATATCATAGTTCCTCCACTTTGGTAACGGTTTCATTCATATAAGAGCTTTTGTATTTATGACTACTAGCTTACAACAATATGTCAAGCAATACAGCACTGTGCTGCAATTATTCTACTAGGTACCGTTAGAAGAGGCTTGCCTTTAGGTCTTTCTTGTAATGCCTGAGGAAGTTTCTCTGCACCATAAATCTATACAACTCCATAGTTTAGAGACAACTGAAACCAATAGACTCGAGTATTCAGGTAATTCCTCTTCAGCTACAATACCTGGACGGAGTTAAGGCCATGCATAAAAACATGGCAAGCATTGCCAATATGAGGAACAGCCAATGCTTGAAGCGAGCAAATAATAACCGAATCTTCAACCCCATCAACTTCTTTGCCCACAACATTCAGAAAGAGATGATTTAGGAAATAGTATAAAGAGGAACCTAGTAGAATCTGACTTTTTTATGTAGACACATGTGCCAGAGAAGTGCTCGTATTAATCATGACCAACCAGCACCAACCATGACAAAATACAAATACTACATGAAGATACCAACCGCAAATCACATTAAACACGCATTTAGCTATGGATTGAAATAAATTATAAAACTATAGGAAACCAATAGCATCAACTAATACGCATCACCGGTTTCAAAATAAAAATAAAAATCATAAGCATCACTGCGATACCGCGCATTTGGGCCGAATTAGATCCAAATTGGCCGGTACTAACAAAAGGTTTATTCTACGGTTCTACCTTTTTTTTCGGGTAGAATCTCAAAGCACTAGACGAGGGCTTCATCGCCGCCGCCGCAGGACTCAGGAGACGCCCCCGGCGATGCTGTGCTCTGATCCGTGCTCTTGTCTATCTGGAACAGGCCCGCACGCGATTCGACCACTGCCGGGCCGCCTCGGAGGCGGCGCGGCCGTCCGCCCGCCGCCACAGCCACCGTCGGTCCACGGGCGCCACGCGGACCCTGTTGCGGATCTGCAACCCCACCGCCCGGGCCCGCTCCGCCCACGGCACTCCGCCGCCGGCCGCCATTGGGGGTTAGGGTTTCGCTTCAAGCGTACCTGGGTTAGCTCTCAGCTCAGCCTTCTAGAGGCGTCGAGAAGTTTCGACTCGTGCTTATTATCAGATCAAACAAAACTAATCCTGGTCTTGGAGAAGAAAGCCAAGGGGAGAGGCGAGCGATCGGTGGAGCCCTGGTGCAGTGGGGGCTTCCTAAAAATATCAGGATTCAGGAGTGGGGGACACCTAAATGCGCTGATTGTGTCCGGTGGCAGTGAGAGGATGGTGGTAAGTCTTCGGCGAAGGGTCTCACTCCCAGACTGATGGCGTGTGATATCAGGGAGCGCTATGGGTAGCTAATGATCAAAGCAACGCATTTTTTCCAGAAGAGCAGCGCATTTTTGCCAGAAGATTTCGATCGCAACAAACAGCTAGGAAGAACAATGAGAGAATCCAGAAGAACAAGGTGGGGAAAGCAGCTTTGTCAAAAAAGTTTATCATGAGTTTGTCGTTACACAGGATCGATGGGCCTCGGCAACACACCCAACTCATCACAGCTCACGCTTGGCCCATTGTCAGTCACAAGAAGCTCCTCCCTGCTTGTCTTCTTCTTCTCCCAAAATGTCTTCTTCAGAGCAAGCGCGCTTCCTGTGTCTATCGCCATGGATGATGGCGTTGTGACACTCGCTGATGAACCCGAAGGTTCTTGTTTGTTGGTCTGATCTTTCGATGAGAACGATAAGTTCGGTAGTCGTCGCTCAACTCTCACGATCCTGACTACGAACACGCAAGGCTTGAAACCACGCAATCGCTGAACTGCTCGACAAGTCGTTATCAACCGTGCACGAATACCCGGACGACCTGATCACGAAGATCAATTCCTGCATACACCGAAGAAGCAAGCATGAACGAGGTAAAAAGCAATCTAAATTGCAAATATATGATTGAGTTCAAAAGGTGGGATTCCGCAAGAGGTCCTTTACGGTTGGTTTAGTCGACACAAGCGAGGAATGAGAGTTTTCACAATGGAGAAACTAATCAAACAAAATTCAAGAAAACTAGAGTGGTGCGTCCTCCTTAAATAGGGGATTAGGAGCCACAAATCTAAAAGAAATAGCGGGGTGAGACTAAACTCGCGGGTTATTGTTGAACAGTAACCACGCCCCCAGGTGGGCCGGTGGCATATGGGCCAATTCCGGTACGATTACAAGGCCCAAATCGGTCCAAATTGGTAGTATATCACTTTCTTTTGATGATTCTAAAGTCTACAGAAGGAATTTGGAGGTGAGGCTAGATCCGTTGGAAATATATCGTCGTTAGCTTTCCAACAAGCCCAAGAACACCCGAATCGGACTCCGTTTGCAAAAGTTATGTCTATTTTAAGTTGGTCTTTAGAGGCGATTAGGAGGCCGAATCGATTCCAAAGCAGGTCCACTCGAGCTGTTTACTTGTCTTGGACCAAAAGTGACATGGTGCATATATATATATATATATATATATATATATATATATATATATATATATATATATATCATCATTAGGTAGCATCATATAGTTCATATAATATAAAGACACTCCTAAAAACAAGCTTACCTGATAATTTAAGTGAAGCGTACGAGCTCTTGTACTTAAAACAACAAGCATAGCAAATATGGTTGTATCCATAGGGGTCATGTCCTCATCACTTGCCCCCCCCCCCACCCCAAAATGAGCAGGCGCATGATCCCAAATGCTTGCGTTTGGAAAACGAACTCGAAGAACCGAGTAATCTTCCCAAGTAGTGCAATCCTTCGATAATCGCGACGACTGCACCAGAATTTGCTGTGTCACTGAGCTTCCCTTCTTTACCAGTCGTCGATCCAGTATGGCTATTGGTTCTGGGGTTCCCTCAGTCAGGTTCACCACTGTTGAGAAATCACTGAATACCGGAGAATAGTTCAGGGTGAACGACTTCAGTTGGGAGACATAGAAGATGGATGAACAAACAATCTTACGGCGATTTGACCTATGCGATCCAAACCAAAAACAGACTGAAATACTTGAATGCAAGTTTCGGAAATGAGCAGATGACCACTGAATTCTGGGCATACAGCTGTAATTTCAAAATAACATGTTCACCGACTTGAAATTGTCGGTCCTGTTGTTGTCGGTCATACTGAATTTTCATTCTGTTTTGTGCCCGAGCTAGCTGTGTCTTGAGCATTTCAGTATACAATTGTCGATCCCTGGTAACCTCCTCAGCTTCAATGAATGTCTGCGCGGATAGATTAGGCATGTCACCAAAATTGGGTTCCACTCCGTATAATTCTAAGGGTGAACAACCTAATGAAGAGTGAAAACTAGAGTTGTACCAGAACTCTATCATTGCCAGCCATGACTTCCACTTCTTAGGATAGTTATGAACAACACATCGGAGATACATTTCTAGGCATTCATTCAACCTTTCTGTTTGTCTATCAGTCTGTAGACGATACGATGTGCTGTAATGTAGTTTGGTGCCCACTAATTGAAACAACTCATGCCAAAATGTACTTGTGAAGACTATGTCTTGATCAAACACAATTGAGCGTGGCATGCCATGTAACTTCACCACATTGTCAAGGAATACCTTAGCTACCTGAGCTACTATAAAGGGGTGTCGAAGTGGAAGGAAATGTGAGTATTTGGTTAACCGATCAACAATTATGAAGATCACATCATACGTCTCTGATCTGGGCAATCTCTCTATGAAATCCATGGCGAGATCTTGCCAAGCTCCTTCTGGAACCAGTAGTGGCTGCAAGGTACTTGCTGGACGAGTGTTTTCATGTTTAGCTTCTTGACAAATATGACATTGTCTGATAAATTCCTCTACTCCACTCTTGAGTCTAGGCCAGTAAAACAATTTCTTGATGCGATGATAAGTGGCCAGAATACCTGAATGTCCCCCTATTGTCGTTTCATGAAAATTACTGATCAATTTCATGTGTAGAGCCATATTTTCACAAATCCAGATTCTCCCATGATATTTGATTAGTCCATGCTCTAATGCATATCTTCTACTATTTGGGCTAAGTACTGCTAGAGAAGTGAGCAATTCCTGTGCATCTGAGTCTATTTCATATGAATTCAATATTTCTTGTACCTAGTCAAGCCAACAAGCTGAGATGGCTAGTATCTGGAGCAAAGGACTGACACAGGAAAGTGCGTCGGTAGCCCCATTGTCCACTCCTCTTTTGTACTAGAATTTGAATTATAATCCAACCAACTTCGCATTGCTTTGCGCTGCAGTTCAATGCCCAATTGTTGATCATATAGACTGCATAGACTTTTATGATCTGTTAAAATAATGAAGGGACCACGTTGCAAATAGGATTGCCATCAATCTACCGCCATGATCACAGCTAGAAATTCCTTTACATATATAGAGAGTCTTTGATTCTGTGGACCCAAAGCTTTACTGAGGTATGTGATTGAGTGTCCCTATTGTGTCAACACTGCTCTGATGCCGGTGGTGCAGGCATCCGTCTCCACTGAGAAGGACAATGTAAAATCCGGCAGCGACAATACTGAAGTATTCATTGTTGCTTGTTTCAGAGTATTGAAAGCTGCTCTTGCTTGTTCATTCCATTCGAAGCTTTTCTTCTTCAAAAGATTGGTCAATGGCTTCGCAATGTGTCCATAGTTTCTGACAAACTTGCTATAGTACCCTATGAGACCAAGAAAACCTCGCAACTATGTGGTTGTCATTGGTTGCTGCCATTTATGCATTGTGCTCGTCTTTTCAGCATTGCTTGCCACCCCTTTATGAGAAATCACATGACCCAAGTACTCCATCGTTTATTTGGCAAATGAGCATTTGGATATTTTTGCAAATAGTTGATTATTGCGTAACACCTCCATCACTATTTTCAGATGCCCGAGATGGTCTTGTAATGTGTGACTATACAAAAGAATGTTATCCAGGAATACATCACGAATTTACAAACGTATGGCGCGAAAATCGTGTTCATCATGCACTTTGGAATGTTCTTTGGCGCGTTTGTTAGGCGAATGGCATGACCAGCTGAATTGGCCTTGGTGAGTTTTAAATGTTGCCTTCTCTTCGTTTGCTTCTCTCATACGAATTTGATGATATCCCAAACTAAGATCTAACTTGGAGAAGAGCTATGTACCTGACAATTCATCCAAGAGCCCATCCACCACTGGTAATGGAAACTTGTTCTTCACTGTGTTCTTATTGAGACGATGGTAGTCCACACAGAAACTCTAGCTTCCATCTTTCTTACGGACAAGACATGGCGATGCATAAGGACTCATGCTCGGCGTGATCATTCTCCATTCCAACATCTCTGTTACTCGCCTTTCAATCTCATCTTTCTATAGCGGCGAATAGCGATAGGGTCGGGAGTAAACTGGTGGTGTGTTGGGCTCCAACGTGATAGCGTGATCATATCCTAATTGAGGAGGCAAGTTCTTGGGCTCAACGAAGATATATGCGTATTGATGTATCAATGGTTGAACTGCTACTGGCATAGCTATAGATTATTCTTAACTCTACTGAGACTGTTGCTCCACCACTGCAATGGACCATATCTCATTGCCAGTACACCACTTTTGTAATTGCTTTGACGAAAGTTCTTGTAGCTTGCCGCTTGGTTTGTACCCGTGAATGCAAACATGTTTTCCCTCGTACTCAAATGACAATGTCTTGCTCAACCAGTGACAATTCATAGGGCTGAATGGTTGAAGCCAATCCATTCCTAGCATGGCATCATATGCCCCCAAATCAACCACTCTCATATCGGTACGAAAAGTAATGCCCTGAATCCACCAATTCAGTCTAGGCACTATATTGTCGCACTGCAATACTTCTCCATTTGCCACTTTGACTATCACAGCCGGGATCGGTTGTGCTTCGAGCTCAGTGTGATTGATAAACTGTTGATTGACAAAATTGTGTGTACTGCCCGAATCCACCAGTATTAACATGATTTGATTCCCCACTAGTGCTCGAAGTCGTATGGACTGCACCTCCTCTGTTCTAGCCACTGCATGTATGGACGATTTGAAGCATTTTTCGATGGGGTCATCTCTGTTGAGTCTATTACTCATGATGTTTCTTCTTGCAACACTTCCGAAATTATCAATTTCAATTATTAATAACTACATCGGTTTCTTACACGGTGTTCCTTGATGTATTGTCTCCACATTTGAAACAAAGACCATTAGCCCATCTGTAATCCCATAGATGATGTTCTCGCCTGAAATCTTCACTTGTTTTCTGAACTCGCATTGTCGTTGTTGTCGGGGGCAACACTATAGCTGGTAAGGTGACTGCCCCTCTCTGAATATTTGGGACTCGATGGCGTGGGTGACTTGTTTCCAATTCCTCTTCTTGAATTTTGGATAACACCGCCACTCTTGTCACACTAGTTGGTGCTGCAATCACACTTGCTCCACGGTTTCGTCCTTCAAACCGAGCAAGAACAGAGTTAAAAAAACCGATTATTCAATGTGGTGTCGAGAAACAACAAGTGATACTTGCTTGCTTGAAGGAGATGTGATATTCGTGACGGTCTTTGGTTTGCTTGAGTTGAAGCAACTTGTTCATCCGAGCATCATATTAGTCCAATCAAATTCTTCCTCATTGCTTGACAAAAGACATCTCATCCCTGCAACACATGGTGTCGCTTGTATGCTAGCAACTAGAGTGTCGCATGTCCATCCATATACAGAGTTGTCATCGACACCTATTGCAACACAGGCACACGATACATGTCGAAGTAAGTCCGGCACCGATCAAGCCATAACCATGGATTCTCACCGAAGAATTTGGGAAAATACAACTTCAGTGGTTTAGTGTACCCACCGTTTTTAGCAGGGGACGTCGATGTGGTGACGACACCATAGGAAATCGGTACACCTTGTGGCTGAGAAAGCAGTGGAGGTCCATGGTTTGTAAGCGCACCCGGAGGGATTACCGTGGTTACTTGACCTACTCCCCTATGCAGATTCAGAGCTGGGGGGTGAGTTAACTGTAGGGGTAGCGGCGACGAGAATGGCTAGCGCAAGAACTCTACCTAGGCACATTTCACCTCGTCTAAACTATCTTGTTGGATCTCCACTTGTTGGCCATGGTTCTTCATCTCCACTGACAACTGATCAAGCTTCTTTGCCTAGACATCGAAGCGAGACAAAATCTCCACCAGCGTCGTCTGAAGTTGGCCGACACTTTCTTCGATTGCCATGATGACTTGGCAAGATTGCGATGAAGGTTTCTTGGGCGCCGTGGTGCCTTCCTCCGTAGATCCAACCTAAGATTGGGATTACGAGGCTGATGCGGTCTCCAACCTCTCCAGGGATTTTACAGATCGAACGACAATTTTTTTTGTGTGGAGGATTCGGGGCTCTAATACCAATTGTGATATCCCAGGGAGCGCTACAGGTAACTAATGAACACATTTTTCGCCAAAAGATTTTGATTGCAACAAACACGTAGGAAGAATAAGGAGAGAATCAGGAAGAAGACGGGGAAAGCAGCTTTTCCATTTCTTTCGTCATGAGTTTGTCGTTACACAGGAGAGATTCTTAAATAGTTTTTAACTTACAATGACGGGTGGGCCCTTGGCAACACACCCAACTCATCACAGCTCACACTTGGCCCACTCTTAAATAGCCTTTAACTTACAATGACTGGTGGGCCCTCGGCAACACACCCAACTCATCACAGCTCACACTTGGCCCACTGTCAGCCGCTAGGAACTCCTCCCTGCCTGTCTTCTCCCTGGTTGTCTACTTCTCCAGAGCAGATGTGCTTCCTGTGTCCATCGCCATGGATGATGGCGCTGTGACATGGTGGCTTCTCATCTAGAAACATTAGAATGCGCCTAAAACTGCCCAGTGATCTCTTAACAAAACTGCAAAGTAAATTTGCAATCATGCACTTCAAAATTCGGAGACCAAATATGCAAAAAAGAAAAGAAAAGAAAAGAGCAAAAGAGATTAGTCCAGGGCTTGAATGAGAATGGAACAGCATACTTACGGCATTTTGTATGATACTTTGAAATACATAGATGCTGGATGGATAAATAAGAAGCTTACATAGGCGGGCACACCTATTCGGTTTGCTAACATCAGATGGAGTGTACAAAATAATCACTATCACGTTACAAAAATGTAGAGCTCATCCACGTAAAATTGACATGCCAAAATTTGGACCATGGTACAGCTATGGGTAATTCACTAAGCACAATCTCGGAGCGATATTGTCCAAATCAGATCAGCATCTGAAGTGACACTAACTGTCTCCTCGTCCACAATGTTTGATGTGCTTATCAATCCGCCATAGCTCATACTGGTATTATCTGAAGACAAAATGCGGCATGACTATCAGATGTTGTTGCCATACAAGAAAGAGGTTACAAGTTAGATTACAGGTTAGATGCTTTTACCTAAATTCCATCGGAGCCCGGTGGTGGTGGTACTAGTCGAAGGTGCTCCGATGGGAATCAAACCACAATGAGGCCCCTCGATCGATCGCTCCATATGGATCTCATGGGTGTGCGTCTTCGGGAGCAGAAAGATCGAACAGTCATCTGACAGGAGGATGATCCTGATGTTTGAGAAGTGATATAATACATTGACGTTCCCCATCTCATGATCGAACCTTCCTCCAAGTGCGCCAAGAACAAGAATGCACATCTGCAGTTAAAGAAATCACAGTAACATCTGTAAAGATTACTTGCGTAGCTCTAAAATTGATGATTTGATGAATTAAACTGGAGTACATTAGACTTTTCTGGGCCAGGTGGATTTCTGGTGATAAACGATATGCATTTGTGCAAGTCAGTTGTGTCCTGATCATGGGATTCATCAACTATTTCGGCACCCTGCAAATGATCACAGAAGAGCATCATGGTAAGTCAGAAATTCCTGTCCTCAATGTCCATTGGGATCAGGATTCAGGAGGCTACATCTTAAAGCAGATAACATTAGCTACAGTAGTATAGCAGAGCAAAAACACGATTCTATCATTGACCTTCCTATCATCTCTCACAAAAGGAAGTAAAACAGAAACGACAGGTCAAATCGAGTGTACACATATTAGTTTTGCAGATGAGCTTCCTGGGGCCATTCCAAAACATGTGCAGAAAGAAAATTGAGGTGCACAATTGACAGTACACTGACCACGCCATTCTAATCAACAACAAAACAAGGTACCATTCCATTGCTCATTTTCTAGGACATTTGGAAAGTTTGAAGGCCTAATTATTGTAAATCATTTCAGCACTTTGATTTCACACAGGAAACTAGAAATATTCCTTAATATATTACCATGATTAACAAGGTCATCTGGACCAGAAGAGCTCAAGTTCTGATATCCAATTAGATACTCCCAAGTCCCAACAAGCATGCACCAGCCAAAAAAGAACTACAAACATAGTCATATGGACCTAGATGGCAAAAACATTGATATATTTCTGCACAATACAGTGAAAATTGTCCTGCACAGTTGCATGCAGTATGACTCTATGGTTCAGTTGTCAAGCCTTAGCATCTCGTTTTCAACTAGGGATTTTAAAGTAGTTACCAAATTGGAATAATATTCCTTCACGTCTGGCCTTATTGAGTCCATATCCCCTTTGATAACATCTGGCTTGTACCTGCAGGAAGATAAGGGCAAATTAATAAAATCTTCATATACAAACACCCAATAAAGAAAACTGTCTTAAACCCCTTCCCAGCTACCAATAAAGAAAACTGTCTTAAATTTCTTCTCGACTATTCAGGCATGGCAAACCAACTAACCATGCTCCTTTGCTGGATGGAATATTCTTTTAAGTTATCATACATAATGTTTCCAGCTGATAAAGCATGATTGAATACAAAAAAAAAATAATAATTACATAACTGTCTCCCAAACCTTTGGCAAACTTTAAAAATAGTTTGTAGAGAACAAATGCTCTTATTGCTAACCATGTTGCTTCAGAATATACAAGTTAAACCATTTAGTTTTCCAGCAAGCTTATATAGTTCATATCCCCAATTTTGAATAATTTTGTGTGACCTCGTATAGACTTTGGCACAGTATTAGGCGCATTGTCTGCCGAGCCCTCTGGTGGCACCTTAGGCCAACATAAGAGCACTCTTTCTCCATAAACAAATCCCCAGCATTAGAAAGAAAAAAACATAGGTAACCCAAGCACTCCAAACACAGAATAAGCTTTGAAGAGAAGCAAAATCTTTACATTGACAGAGACTGCTGTTGGAATGAGGCTTATATGTACATTCCAATGGGCCAAGAGGCCAATATATAACATGTACAGAGTTTACAATTATGCAAAGAATACCCCACACTATCTACATATCTAACACCCCCCTCAAACTCATGGTGAATCAACAACACTGAGTTTAGAAAGGTAGAATCTATGCTGAACTCTAATATGTGCCTTAGTGAAGAAATATCCTAACTGAAACTCCGAAAGCACATACTGAAGATCAATAACTTGGTCTTGCACTTGCGATAGCATATACGAGGCATCCACTCCATTGTGCTTGGTGAGCCAATGCTTCACAGGATCTCAAGCAATGTTGATCGCACCAGTACTATCTGATGAGAGAGGAGTCGGTGCAGAAGCGGAAACACCAAAATCCTCAAGTAGCCACCGGCGGGTGATCTCGGTACATCAGCGGCGGCGTGGCTCTCAACTCGACCTCGGCGCTCAAGCGAAATCTGCGATCGCTTCTTGATCTTCCAAGCAATCAAGGAGGAACTAAGAAAAACACAAGATGGCGAAAAGAGACCGTGATCGAATGATCGCTAGCCCAGGTCGCATCAGAGTACACCTGAAGCTGCAAAGAACTAGAGCGAGGAAAGAAAATACAACGAGTGATAGTCCCACGAAGATATCGTAAGTCTGAAGAAGATGAGTGCAGTGAAGGTGAGTGGGAGCGAGACAGGCTGGTGAAGATGTGAACCCAGGTGAAAGATGCGGGACAAGTGATCCCGAGGTAGACAAAGCTCCCGACAAGATGGTGGTTGCGAGTGGGATCCTCAAGAGGCTCACCATCAGTAGGATGAAGGTGAATACCAAGCTCCATCGGAGTACCCACAACATGTTGATCAGTAAGACAAGAGCGAGTAAGGATATCTTGAATGTGTTTCTCTTAGGAGAGATAGTAGCCCTTGGGCGTAGAAGTGAACTCTACCCCAACGAAGTAACGAAGAGAACCCAAATCGGACATCAAGATCTGCTCAATGAGACGCTCCTTGACAAAGGCAATGTACTGAGAGTCATCTCCAGTAATGATCATATCATCCACATAGAGGAGTGTCCGACCCTAAGGAGAGGTGTGGACGAAGAGGGTAGGGTCGTGATCACTGGCGAAGAAGCCAGCAACAGTGACAACAGAGAAACGGTCAAACCAAGCACGAGGAGCTTGTTTGAGCCCATGGAGAGAGCGACGAAGGCGACACACCATACCATCAAGGACAGAATACCCAGGGGGTAGTTGCATGTAGACCTCCTCATGCAGCTCGCCATTGAGAAATACATTCTTAACATCCAACTGAGAGATAGAGCACTGTCGAACAATGACCACAACAAGAAGAGTGCGAATAGTGGTCATATAAGTAACAGGAATGAAAGTCTCATTGTAATCACGACCATGCTCCTGCTGAAAACCACGCGCCACGAGACGGGCCTTGTAGCGCTCAAAGGAACCATCCGAGCGGGTCTTGATCTTGTACACCCACTTTCACGTGATGGGAGTGACACGTGCAGGTAAGGCACAAGATCCCAAGTGCGATCGCTCTAGCGACAATCTCCTCGGATATCGCGGTGCCACTCGAGTGAAAGCGACCTCACGGTAGGTCGTAGGCTCAGAAAGAGCAGCGGCTGCAAAGCCGTAGCGTTCCGGCGGCTTGACAGTGTGACGATCACGAAGATCGTATCGGGGAGGAGAAGGCGGAGCGGGACCTAGCAAGGATGGAGAAGGAGAACTGGGAACAGGAGCCAGCAAAGACGGAGACTCAACAGGGGAAGGACTAGGCCGAGGGCGGAGAGAGCAGTGCAGGAGAAAAGGTGGAATCTCAACAATAGAGCGGGAAGGAAACTCTGACGGAGGGGGAATAAGTGGAGCTGGAGGAGAGGGAGGGGAAGAAGATGGAGGATGAGGTGAAATTGTGGTGGAAAACTGAGAATCAGGAAAAATCAGAAAGGAGATCGACTAAACAAGAGAATCTGGGCTGACAATGGAGGAACGAGGGTAGTAAGAGCGGGACTTGTCAAACGTGACATCCCGAAAAATCCTCATCCTGTAAGCTGTTGGAACTAATCTTGTTGTTTATGTGTTCTTTGTTTATTTATGATTTAGTGTAACATGTATAGTGGCTAGAGTCCAAGTTAGTTGAAACGTGTAGCATGGCGTAGTGGGTGATTGGCGGTCGTGATGGTGATCGGCGACCCGGAGTTGAGTACACGTATGTGTTACTTGGAATTAGCCATACATGTGTTTGTGGCCAGGTATTCGATCAAGTCATGGTGCACGTCCGGAATAGGAAGCGGTCAAGCTGTGCGTACATGCAGGAAGGTGATGCATGTTCAAGCGTTGCCTGGAATTCTGGAGGTGTGGCTTTATGTGTGCGTGTGTTAGTGGGGTGGCAGTTTGTTTGCATGCATGCAGAGTATGAGTGGTGTGTCCGAGTCAGCGGGAGGGCGTGCGGCACTAATGCTTACGCTTCACGCATGTAACCAATTTGTTTAATGCTTTATATAAGAGATAGCGTGACAAGTAAAAGTTGTGAGGTTGTTACTCCGTCAAAAATTACATGCGTCTTGTGTTCTTCTTCCTTATACTTGAGTGTGTGTGTGAAGAACACAAGTCCAAGAGAAGAAGCAAGCCATGAGTGAGTTTCTCTAACACGACAGGTCAAATCGAGTGTAAACATATTAGTTTTGCAGATGAGCTTCCTGGGGCCATTCCAAAACATGTGCAGAAAGAAAATTGAGGTGCACAATTGACAGTACACTGACCACGCCATTCTAATCAACAACAAAACAAGGTACCATTCCATTGCTCATTTTCTAGGACATTTGGAAAGTTTGAAGGCCTAATTATTGTAAATCATTTCAGCACTTTGATTTCACACAGGAAACTAGAAATATTCCTTAACATATTACCATGATTAACAAGGTCATCTGGACCAGAAGAGCTCAAGTTCTGATATCCAATTAGATACTCCCTAGTCCCAACAAGCATGCACCAGCCAAAAAAGAACTGCAAACATAGTCATATGGACCTAGATGGCAAAAACATTGATATATTTCTGCACAATACAGTGAAAATTGTCCTGCACAGTTGCATGCAGTATGACTCTATGGTTCAGTTGTCAAGCCTTAGCATCTCGTTTTCAACTAGGGATTTTAAAGTGGTTACCAAATTGGAATAATATTCCTTCACGTCTGGCCTTATTGAGTCCATATCCCCTTTGATAACATCTGGCTTGTACCTGCAGGAAGATAAGGGCAAATTAATAAAATCTTCATATACAAACACCCAATAAAGAAAACTGTCTTAAACCCCTTCCCAGCTACCAATAAAGAAAACTGTCTTAAATTTCTTCCCGACTATTCAGGCATGGCAAACCAACTAACCATGCTCCTTTGCTGGATGGAGTATTCTTTTAAGTTATCATACATAATGTTTCCAGCTGATAAAGCATGATTGAATACAAAAAAAAAAAACAAAACAAAACAAAAAATTTACATGACTGTCTCCCAAACCTTTGGCAAACTTTAAAAATAGTTTGTAGAGAACAAATGTTCTTATTGCTAACCATGTTGCTTCAGAATATACAAGTTAAACCATTTAGTTTTCCAGCAAGCTTATATAGTTCATATCCCCAATTTTGAATAATTTTGTGTGACCTCGTATGGACTTTGGCACAGTATTAGGCGCATTGTCTGCCGAGCCCTCTGGTGGCACCTTAGGCCAACATAAGAACACTCTTTCTCCATAAACAAATCCCCAGCATTAGAAAGAAAAAAACATAGGTAACCCAAGCACTCCAAACACAGAATAAGCTTGTGAAGAGAAGCAAAATCTTTACATTGACAGAGACTGCTGTTGGAATGAGGCTTATATGTACATTCCAATGGGCCAAGAGGCCAATATATAACATGTACAGAGTTTACAATTATGCAAAGAATACCCCACACTATCTACATATCTAACACCCCCCTCAAACTCATGGTGAATCAACAACACTGAGTTTAGAAAGGTAGAATCTATACTGAACTCTAGTATGTGCCTTAGTGAAGAAATATCCTAACTGAGACTCCGAAAGCACATACTGAAGATCAATAACTTGGTCTTACACTTGCGATAGCATATACGAGGCATCCACTCCATTGTGCTTGGTGAGCCAATGCTTCACAGGATCTCAAGCAATGTTGATCGCACCAGTACTATCTGATGAGAGAGGAGTCGGTGCAGAAGCGGAAACACCAAAATCCTCAAGTAGCCACCGAGCCAGGTGATCTCAGCAGTCAACGACGACGTGGCTCTCAACTCAGCCTCAGCGCTCAAACAGAAACTCGATCACGCTTCTTGATCTTCCAGCAATCAAGGAGGAACTAAGAAAAACACAGTAGGCAGAAAGAGACCGGCGATCAGAATGATCGCTAGCCCAGGTCGCATCAGAGTACACCTGAAGCTGCAAAGAACTAGAGCGAGGAAAGAAAATACAACGAGTGATAGTCCCACGAAGATATTGTAGAGTACTGAAGAAGATGAGTGTAGTAGGTGAGGGAGCAGACGAGACTGGTCAAGATGTGAACTGGGTGAAAGATGCGAGGACAAGTGATCCCGAGGTAGACAAAGCTCCCGACAAGATGGTGGTTGCGAGTGGGATCCTCAAGAGGCTCACCATCAGTAGGATGAAGGTGAATACCAAGCTCCATCGGAGTACCCACAACATGTTGATCAGTAAGACAAGAGCGAGTAAGGATATCTTGAATGTGTTTCTCTTAGGAGAGATAGTAGCCCTTGGGCGTAGAAGTGAACTCTACCCCAACGAAGTAACGAAGAGAACCCAAATCGGACATCAAGATCTGCTCAATGAGACGCTCCTTCACAAAGGCAATGTACTGAGAGTCATCTCCAGTAATGATCATATCATCCACATAGAGGAGTGTCCGACCCTAAGGAGAGGTGTGGACGAAGAGGGTAGGGTCGTGATCACTGGCGAAGAAGCCAGCAACAGTGACAACAAAGAAACGGTCAAACCAAGCACGAGGAGCTTGTTTCAGCCCATAGAGAGAGCGACGAAGGAGACACACCATACCATCAAGGACAGAATACCCAGGGGGTAGTTGCATGTAGACCTCCTCATGCAGCTCGCCATTGAGAAATACATTCTTAACATCCAATTGAGAGATAGAGCATCGTTGAACAATGACCACAACAAGAAGAGTGCGAATAGTGGTCATATAAGTACGGAATGAAAGTTTCATCGTAATCACGACAATGCTCTCATGAAAACCACGCGCCATGAGACGGGCCTTGTAGCGCTCAAGGGAACCATCCGAGCGGGTCTTGATCTTGTACACCCACTTGCACGTGATGGGAGTGACACGTGCAGGTAAGGCACAAGATCCCAAGTGCCAATACGCCTAGCAAAGCAATCTCCTCGATATCGCGAGCCGCCACTCGAGGTAGAAGCGACCTCACGGAGGTCGAGGCTCGAAGAGCGATGGACGCAAAGCCGTAGCGTCCGGCTACGACGGTGAGCGATCACGAAGATCGTATCGGGGAGGAGAAGGCGGAGCGGGACCTAGCAAGGATGGAGAAGGAGAACTGGGAACATGGCCCAGCAAAGACGGAGACTCAACAGGGGAAGGACTAGGCCGAGGACGGAGAGAGTAGTGCAGGAGAAAAGGTGGAATCTCAACAATAGAGCGGGAAGGAAAGTCCGAGAGGGAATAAGTGGAGCCGAGGAGAGGAGGGAAGAAGATGGAGGATGAGGTGAAATTGTGGTGGAAAACGAGAATCGGAAAATCGAAAGGAGATCGACTAAACAAGAGAATCAGGGCTGACAATGGAGGAACGAGGGTAATAAGAGCGGGACTTGTCAAACGTGACATCCCGAAAAATCCTCATCCTGTAAGCAGCAGGGTCATAGCAACGATAACCCTTATGCTCAAGACTGTAGCCAAGGAAAACACACTCAATGGTGACGATTAGTTTGGTGCACTTACAGTGGAAGAAAGACAAAGCAGATAACCAAAAGCTGAAAGGTGACTATACTGCGGAGTTGACCGAGAAGAGGCGTTCGGCGAGTAGAACCGAAGAAGAAGTGGAAGGCCGTATGTTGATGAAAGCGGCGATAGAAATAGCCCGGCTTCGAAGTGAGTGGAGCAGAAGAGAGCAAGCATGAGGCGTGGCGATCTGAAGCAAGTGGCGATGCTTACGCTCGGAGACACCGTTACGGCGTGAGCACCGAGACAAATCTTTGGGAAGAGTACCTGCTCAACGAAGCGGCGCAAAAACAGCAGATAGATAGTCACCAGCGAGTCGACCACGAAACACACGAATGGCGAATCAAACTAAGTGCGAACCATGGTTGCGAACATCTAGTAAATAGAGAACCTAGCGTGAGAGGAGATGAAGTAGATCCAAGTATGACGAGAATAATCATCAATAAAAATCACATAGTATCGATGACCCCCTTTCGAAACGAAGGGAGTTGAATTCCAAACATCAGAGTGAACAAGATCAAAAGGACAAGTAGAAATAGAATCACTAAAGGGATAGGGAGTGCGATTGCTTGCCAAACTTGCAACCCATACAATGTAAAGAGGTGTCCCTAGAAACAGACCCAAGAACACCACGACCTACTAGAGACGATAGATGTGATCTGCAGAGATGACCCAGACGATGGTGCCAACTGGCGAAAGAAGAGTAGGTGGAGGAATAGCGACAAGACCGAGAGGTAGTGGTAGTGGGTGGTGGGTGGTGGTGGCAATGAAGGAAGATGAACACAAGCGAAGTCGGACTCAAGAGCGACACGACGGTTGTGAGTCGATGATATGACCGGTGACATGCTACACGCATAGTGGTGAGGAACATGAAAAGAAGAAGCGGAAAGGGTGCCTCGGCCTATAACGGGAAGAGGATACCATCTGCCGATTAACGAGTGGAAGGAAAAAGCGTGGAGCGAGCGGAAGTGAAGTGGGTAGAATCTGGTGTCATGTGAAAGAGCGCCGAGAGTCCAAGATCCGGAAGACAAGATACGACGAGGGAGGCGTGGTAGGAGGCTGGCTTGAAGCAAGAGCGACAGCGAGGCAAGGTCGAGGACGAGCCAAGCTCTTGAGAGCCTTTGGGCGGTAGAGGAGGCTGGCGAGTGGCGTCAGGAGGAGCCTGGCGAGGCGCCCGGCTCTCGAGTGGGAGGAACCTCTAGAGGCCCTGGAGGATGTCACCCCAGCGACCAGTCCTCTCCGCATGCTCGATCCACGATACACATGGTCATCACGTTGGCAATAGATGCAATGGAGACCATGATGGCGGACAACCACTAGTGTCTTTGGGACCTAGAGGAGCATCATGGTGGGTCTTGAAGAAAGCAGAGCAAGGGCGGTCTTTAGTAGACAAGACAACGCATCGAGCCACGCCACGGTGGCGAGCCTCCTCAACCACACGGTGAGTGCCTCCACGAGCTCGAGTGCGGTGGCGAGTCGGGTTGAGCACCTACAGATCTCGAACTCGAGCTGAGGCGTCGAGGAAGTCGTGAGGCGGTGAGTCTCTGGTGGCCGCGAACCGCACACAGCAGAGACATGTCAACGAGACATCCGGCCTGAAGAGTCGATTGAGCGCCACCTCGGGCGATTCTTTGGTAGAAGTCATCTACGGTGGCATCAGTTCTTTGAAGAGAATGCGCTGGTGCATTTGAAAAATTACATAGCATCACTCGTCGGTGATAGTGAGCTCGAGGCGCTTTCATAAAAGTATGTCATCAGCTGACTCCGCCACATCTATGGAGATGGCACAAGCATGCTACCGCGGGATAAGCGGTAGCACGAGCCTCGGCATCATGTCATCGCTCGTGGCGTGCGGCTCGGTGGTAGAGCTCGGGGCCTCCTCCGGTCACGGCATTGCGGCCTTTTGAGCGCTGATCCATGATAGTAGGAAGCTGGCGGTGTAGGCGAAGCGAGCGAGGGTGCTCACTAGTGAGATGACCCGAGGCAGATGGTCTGAGTTGAATCCTCGGGTGAACAACCCGCTCCGAAAGTTCGTCCGCGAAACGAGCGAGGGAGTGGGATGCGAAGACCTCATTAAAGCCATCGGTTATGACTCAGCCGGATCCGGTCGAGTCGATGTGCTCGGGAGATCTAGTTGGAGCCTCTTCTTCTTCTTCTTCTTCTTCTTTTTGAAGCGGGAGAAGAGGAAGTCAGCTAAGGCTAACTGGTTATTGACCAAAGCGAGCTCCCGCCAAACTCGGAGTAGATCGATGGAGCGGTGTGAGGCCGTTTGCCGGCTCATTGTGTTCACATGGCGCTTCGATTTAGTTGAGAGAGGCGGGGAGAGTCTGCTGAGTGAGTGGCGTCGGGGATAGCGGCCAGGCCGGCGCGATGGCGTCGGGAGGAGAGCTAACAGGAGCTGTGGCGGGAAGCTTGGTGGAGAACCCATGAGCGGCAGTAAGCGATTCTTGGCGGAGATTCTTTGATGCTGCGGCAGAAGCGAAAGGCTTAGGGCTAGCGGCAGCGACGGCAGAATCGGCGGCGGAGAGACCTCGGTGGCGAGATCAAGCGATGGCGCCTGAGTGGCGATGAAGCGAGTGGATGCCCTCCGTGGCGGAGGAGACCTCGATGGCGAGATCCAACGGCGATATGCGAAATTTAGCGATGGCGAGTGGATGGCGGGGAGAGGAGGAGCGGGAAGGGTGGCGATGGCGGCGGCAAAACCTAACCTAGCCTTGCTCGATACCATGTTGGAATGAGCCTTATATATGTACATTCCAATGGGCCAAGAGGCCACAATATAACATGTACTAGGTTTACAATTATACAAAGAACACCTTACACTATCTACATATCTAACAACTGCATCAAGCAAAAGAGCAATTCGTTAGCTAATGTACCTCAAAGAACAATCACCCAACAAAAAATAGCATCCCACATCTGAGGCATTCCATACCAAGTAAAGGTAAACTCTAAACACTTAGTACCAACTTAGAGCGTATTAGGGGACTCGGTTATTGTCTTATTGCTTTAACACGTACCAACTCGGAACATATTGGGGGGCTTCGATTTTTGCTTCAACACATGCCAACTAAAACATGTATATTACAAAGACAAACATGGCAGATGCACCATGCAAGAACCAACATGTACACGTGCACACAACCGCACAGGCACACAACTAAAACAAAATTCAATGTCATCTCTGACGATGAGCAGTGAGCCTCGGAGTCAAATACACAGAGACGACAGACGTAAGCAAGAGACGACAGACGTAAGCAAGCAACTAACATAATAAAAAAAGCTGGAGAGTTTCATGACCTCACGCGGACCTCGGCGGGGTCCTCGCCGGGGAGCAGCTCCGGCATGCCGTCGAACACGCGGTTCGCGCCCCCGTCCGCGCACACCCGCAGCTGCGCTGCTCAGACAAGCACATCAACTTGGACACGACGAAAAGCGAAGCCGATAATGCCACGAGACGAAACGGAGGGGCGGAGGGAAGAGAAGCATTACCGCGGGTCCAGAGGAGGGGGGCGAAGCGCGGGAGGCGCTGGTTGAGGACGACGACGGCGTAGGCGACTGCGTCAGCGGGCGGAGGAGGCGGGGAGGGGAGGAGGAAGGAGGAGGAGTGGGTCATCGTGGGCAGCGGCATGGCTGCCGCCGGGGAGGTGGCGTGGCTGGGACGCCGGGGAGGTGGGGAAACAAACAACGGGAGAGACGACGATGAGATGGGAAAAGAGTTCGCGTTGGTGATGGACTTCCGATTTGGGGCGTTCAAAAAAGTCCTTAACGAGAGGTCAGAGTCTCTCCCCCTCTTCTGCGGGCCGTGTCCAAGGCGCGTAGGCGTAGCCTTTTTCTTCTCTTCTCGAGCCGAAGTCGTTGACGGTGGTGGTTGGGTCGTGTGAACGAGAGGAGGCGGCGTTGATCAGAGCGCCGCCGCGACTCCGGCTCCGGCGTACGATAGTAGTGGACCGACCGATGATGTCTGGCTTGGGGCCATGGTTAGGCTGGGCCATGTTGGTGTCGGGCCGCTTGTTTGTAACGCTTCATCCGGCCTTGTGCTCAGCTCAACCCTGATGGCCTTTTTTTTTTCCCTCTTTAGATAATGGCCTGTGTAATCTGTGGTTTTTTTTCGCGAGGGTAAATTTCTTTTCAAGAATCATCACCATGTAAACTGGTAGTTGGAGTGCATGTCAAACTATCATATAGTCCAACAATGGATCGGATGCTCTGCTCTGCAGATAATCACAGATCAAACAGTAATTTAAGTATGTATGAATGCTACTCGGCAGCATCACGGTAGAAAAGAGTGCAATATCTACTACAGCTAAATGCACTATAGCGATTTTGTTGCTTTCTTAGATACTATAGTGTTTGATATAGACCGCTCGTTTTGAATCAAACGGTGGATGGAAGGACCTAATGCATGCTCTGCACGAGGATCCGCTTTCGTCTAACAACTATCCAGCTAAACACCAGGGGCGGACCCACAGGGTATGCGGGTGGGCCACGGCATACCACAATGGGTGGTGAGCGACTCATAACAAAAACTAACGTGAAAGCGCATAGCTTTTTTGTACACACTCTGAGACTTACAGGAAAAAGAATAACAAAGAGCACAAGTACTCATGATGTAGCAAGCAATGTATACTAGGACATCCCTAAAGTGACCATTACTTTACAATATGGTGCTCAAATCACAAGCTTTTACACGTGTAGTAATAACAATGTATTTATCTTTACAAGACTCTTTACCCTATCACCCCACCACCTAAGCTTGTATTACATTTCTGCTATACCTCCTCTTACATATCAAATGCGGGCGGACCCACGAGGGTATGCAGGTAGGGCGTCGCCTCTCCTCTACGGCTCGGGCACGAGGCGGACCGCGACTCAAGCGGTCTTAGCGAAGAGAAGAGTACGGCCGGGTGAATTGGGCTCCATTAGCGGGTTGGATCTCTCGGCCTACAATTTATATGGGCTAGCAAAATCGGTGTCGCCTCGAAGCGGCGTTTGAGATAAAGCTCTCGCTCGCTGGCGACATCACGCTTCGCTCTGCTCTAGGGTTTGTCATCTCCTCGCCATTCGATTTGGCGGCGTTATCGCGCAAGCAATCCTCGGGAATGGCGTCGTCACGACTCTCGGTCTTGGGAGTTGGCGCGAGGGCTTCACGGAAGGTCAGGCCTCCGCCGACCGCGCTCCGCGTCCCGGCGGTGGCGGCAGAGTCTACGGCGACCGCTCGCTGACCTCGTCGTCGGACGCCACGCCGTCGTCGCCCAAGGTGCGTTCCTTGCAATGTACCTTATTGTCACACTTCCATTGTATTTTTCACAAGGAATGGGTTAGTGGATAGATTATTGTCACGGTGTTTCATATGTCATGGTAAGTGCGGCGAAATCGATGATGAGATTGTTGGACATCTTTGTTTAGTTTCCTTGGATTTGATAATGGTGATGGAATGCATTGGATTGGAATGCATGTTCCTTTAAGTGTACAACTGTATTGAAGTGTGATTAAGGTCATGGTGATTCTGAAATTTTAAGGTCTCCATGTTTAGGGTGTGGTGTGGTTAGGGGACTTCTAGTGTCTACGGGCGGACCCAGGGGTATCTGAGTGGTGCATAATGGGACCAAGCAGATGAGAGTCACATTAGGTAATCTCTCGTGTACATGGTAGGGAGTCCTTTTCGTTTGTTTCTGGATGGAGTCAGGAGTTGTGCTTGCATGGGGTATAAAAGTGGGCCTAATGCCATGTAAGTAGAAATTAGATCAAGCATTGTGAGTCAAAAGCAATAAGAAAGCTGCTTTGTATCACGTGAGATCACGGCACAAATAATTCTTTACCTTCTTGAGAGTTCAGTGTGTATCACTTCTTGTGTAGCGTCACGTGACTTACATCGAGTGCATGTGTTCCGTTCCATGGGACCCACACAGGTCAGCGAGTCATACACACATAATAAAAAAATTATGTAAAAAAAAGAAAGAAGAGGAAGCTAACGAGCACTTGCATATCGCGAAGAAAAGAAGCTAACGAGCCGCACGCATATCGCGCCTTCGGTTAAACCTGCAGCCCTGCGCACGCATATCGCTTAACTTCGGTTAAACCTGCGCAGCCCATGCGCGTGCTCTCAATAGACGGACGTGAGTAGCCAGCTGTACTTTGGCACAGGGCCAGGGAGTAACCTGCCTGCGCGAGAAATTTTTTAGCATACCTGCGTGGTAAAATCCTAGGTCCGCCACTGCTAAACACAGGATAGGAATCGGGTCACACTTAGGGATGGAAACGAGCCGAGCTGAGCCGGCTTGAGCCAAGCTCGCCCAGGTTCGGTCTAAACTGCGGCTCGGCTCGACTTGGCTCTGTCGACGATCGAGTCACAGATCTTACGAAATAAAACAGAGAAAAATGGCAAAGAGTTCTTGGGAGATGATGAGACTGCTTTTTATTGCTATGAACTGAATCCTTTACAAGGACTGCCCTTGACAAGGCAGTGGACTAATCCTAATTACACTCAACGCAGTACTTGCTATGCTAATGCTTCAGATGAAATCCAATCGTCTGTTGATTTTCCGAATTGGCTTCAATCCCCTTTCCGCCGTTCACGCCCTTCTTTAAATAGTTGATGAAGTGGTGGCAGTTAATCCTAGTATATGCGTCTTTTGGGAGTGTCGCGACTGGTCAGGGCGAGGTGACGGTTGATGAAGTATCAACCGTTTGGCGGTTTAATGTCTGTGAGACACTAAACTTCATGGTAGTTTATCGCTAGTGTCTTAGGATCACAAATATGGAGCCAATACGACATGTGCTCTATTCATCACAAGGTAAAGGATATGCTTAGAGCCGAATCAGATGCCAGTTTATTGCTTGTACGAGCAATCATCTGGTCGGGGACTAGGTACAGGACCTCATCCGACTAGTGTACCTATAAGTAACCTCTAGAACCCTTGCGTTCATAGGGGTATTAGCTTCAAAGGTTACGACTCTTACGACAACAAGGGTCGTTAGCATTAGGGTTTATGACTCTTACTACAACGGTGGTCGTTAATATTAGGATTTACGATCACGCAGACATATGGTCTTTTATTTATGTATTTAAAGTAATACATGGATATTTTAATCCTCGTCAGCTAGCCCCCGAACTTTAAATGAATTGGGCGTGTGATTACTTTTTTCGATGAAGTCGTATCGGGTAGACCCTCATTTAATGCCGTGACATTCGAGGTGGTCTGTATTCATTTTAAAGTTTGAGAAACTGCCTTAAAAACTGAAGAGTCTTTTTGTCCGTTGGACTTTTAGGTAATTTCCTAGTACATTTAGGGAATTGCGGCTATAAAATCCTCTTAACGTAAGGCTTTAGGGTTTTTACGCCTTCTGCTTTTCATTTTAATCTTCTAAGAGAAGGAAATCCTCCAACCTCTTTTGCCTTCAACCTTCCACAGCCCCCTTTCTTTCTTTGATCCAATACCTAACCATGTCGGACTTGATTACCAAGCGGCGGTTTACATTGCGAGTGGAAAGAAGCTTGAAGCCTTGGAAAGATTGGGATGCTTCGGATAAAGTATGATTTCTTGGAGATCGTGGTGGAGAGCACTCTCCGAGCGGCGAAGATGGGGAAATATCTGCTTTTCTCGCATATATCGAATGCGGTTAAGCTTTCGGTTCATTCATCCCCCCCCAATCTTGGAGCATTATGGAATTGAATTGGTGAACCTTTCCCCCCAATGCGATTGCTAATCTTAGCGTCTTTGTCTACCTGTGAGGCGTGCTTGGGAATTCACACGGACACGGAGCTCTTCAAGTACTTTTACGAGGATGGCGAAGTCGGGAAGATTCGGTGACCCTAGGGAATGCACTTGTGCTTCCACGAGGAAAAGCTAATGAGTACATCTGTATGTACTCAAAGTCTTACGTAGTCGTTATGGAAGAACATTTGGTTGTAAATGGCGGTTACCCAAAGGACATCCTCTACTATCTTGGTAAGAAGGCGATCGAGAACAGGAATGACACTCCTCCATGAAGAAGGAAGGTGGGGAGATGGGTTGAAGCCATCCAACACCTTAGTATCGAGTCTAACTTCTTGGCATGTAGTAAGAGATTTCTCTATACACAGTTAGCCCCACGAAATCCTAAATAAATTCAATGCTATGGTATATTGGTGCGTGACGTTGCGACCAAAGATTCCAAGGAGGGTAAGTCCTAAAACATTTCGACTGATTTGTTTATCTTGGTAGATTACTTTTGTAACCCTAAAGTCTCTCATTCATTCTTTCAACCCTTTCTCCTGATGAGGTTAGAACCGGATCGAGAATGATGCATGAGGAGCAGATGGGAAAAGTGATTTCCCTCAGATTTTGGCGATTGTTTCTGCAACAGAGAGAGTCGAGAGGGTTAAGGTAAGGATATCAACTATCTTTCACCATTTATGTATTTTTCGATCGGTTTACCATAAATTCTCTTTGATGTGTAGTCGGTCGGATTGAAGATCAATGATGCCAAGAGTTGTGGTGATTGATACTCATTGCTCTCTCGACCACAGGAAGGTGATCTTCTGAGTAGGTAATCGAACATAAATGTATATTCTAAGTGAAGAATTTTTATCACCTAACTAACTTTGATTGTTGTTATGGACTCCAGTCGCTTACAACCCGTCAGTTGCTACTGAAGCAACCGCTCTGGAGGTCAACGAGACCACACAATCCGACCCTATAGTCAGGGATCTTATTTTCGACCGGTGGTCGAGGATATTCTTCCGACCTCTTGTCGGTGGATATGAGGTCTAACCAACCCTCTGGATTTAGAATTGGTGAAGTCGGTTGTAAAGAAAAGAAAAGCGAGCACATCAGATTTTGCTTCAGCGCGCTTCAAGTTCAAGACTAAGAAAACAAGGTATATAAACATGACAAAGAAATCTATGTAAATACTTAACTTTAGTGTGTCTAGAGTCTTGAGCTTCTTTCCTTCTTTCATTACAGATCCTCTGGTGTTCCCATCGCTTAGAGCTAGTGCACCCCTCGGGACAAGGTCTCGAGGAGAAAGAGAATCGAGCTAGCACGTGGCGGTGACAAAACTAATGCTTGTTGCGGAACAGTGGCGGCTCCAACCCGCTTCGGAGGTGGTGGTATCGAGGATTTCGGCGAGGTTCAGACCTCTGGGAAAGTCTCCTCTTCTTGTTACTTTCCCTTGTCCCTTTCGACTTTTTGACAATAAAGAACTCGGTGAAGCTTGGGGAAGAATATCAGATCGTCAATCAAAGACGAGTCCCGATTCCATTTTTGCCGAATATAATATCATAGCAATACAGGTAAGCTTCCACGTCCACTTTTCATAGCCTTTCCCTTTAAACTTCGTCAAAAACTCAAAAAGAGTCTACTATTTTTGTAGCATTTGGTGGAGAATTTTGCTGTGGTCGGAAGACTGACCTAGCGAATAAAAGTTTTAGAGCAAAAGTACTCCAAATTTGAAAGTAAGCATCTTTTCATATCTTCTTCTCTCCTTCTTTACCAGTTAGCTCCTTCTCTCTTGATTAACTTCTCTGTTTATCATATTTGATAGATTTGAAGAAACTTAAAAAAGAGGTTATGGCGAAAGAAGGCATAATAGATAAGCTTAAAGAAGAATGTCAAAACAAAGATCGATCGATCAAATATCTTACGACCAGGCACAAGGAAGTCCTTGAGACTTTCGATAAGAAGGTTGAAGGTAACCGGTCGTAAATTTGACCAGTGTACTATCCTTAATGATATATATTTATTCTTTGGTCTACTCGTGCAGAGCAAACTCAAGTATTGAAGAAAATAGAAAATACTCTTGAGTTTGAGCGCAGCAAGGAGGCAGCTTTTAGGCATAATCTTGAAGAGAAATCAAGGCCCTCAACAAGATACTCTTTGATATGGGATCGGGAACACAACTGTCCAACTTAGGAGATCCCATAGAGAAGATCAACTTCCTTGGCCAACAACTCGAAGATGCTAAAAGTTTGCTTAAAACTACTCGGGAGAACCATACACAGACTTTATTTGTAGCTGTCAAGAATGGAGTCAGTTTTGCTTTGGCAAAACTAAAAGCTTACGACCCCAACATAAATCTCCAAGCTGCTGAGGAAGACTTCAACTGCTCGGGAGATTATGCAACCAAACTTTTTAAGAAAATTGCATCTCTCAGAAATAAGGTTGCAGAAGAAATAGAGGTCAGATCTCTGACACGCAGCGATCAGTCTGGTGATCCTAAAGAGTAGATTATTGTAATATGAGAAGTATGAATGTAAAAAATTCACCTTTTGTTCATCAAAAAAATATTTCGTTTATCCTTTTGACTCATAAAGTATTCATATATTTTCTAGCCCCCGACTACTTGTATAGTAGAAGATCTTTACTAACGAAGCAGTAAGCCAAGAATAAGAGTAAAAATCACAACCACTATTGATAGTATATGCTGATTATATGAGAAAATTTGATCGTATTAATACTAGAAAATCAAGCGTAGTCGGAACGATTAATGTGACTTCAATTGGTTGTAGATCTATTTTGGATGATAAGACTTGTCGTAATGAAAAAGAAAATATGCAAGGATGTATGCAATAAACGATAAGTGGTCTTATTTATATGTAGTATCAAAAACTGGTCGTAATGATTGCTAAGAACGAAAGACATAAGAAACACTCCGCGAAACGTGCTCATGCGTAAGTCCGACTGGCAGTGAAGATCGTAGGAAAAGGACCGTCGCTAGGAATCTCCTTCCAGTGGGCAGGACCACGTGCGGAGAGGAGAGGCTTTCCGTGTCCCAACCAGTAGACAAACAAGAGTAGAACAGAATGTTGAAGTGAAGAAATGTAGTCTTCGAAATCTTAAGCATGTAAATCACTATATGTAGTTATTTGTGTTATGCTCCTTGTACCCACAACTTTCTTTAAGAAAAGAGTGGTCGCTCGTGAGAACCATAGACGTAATAGTCACGACTAGGACCCTTGTGGCTTTTGACTTAGATGTCAGAGCCAGACAGCAAAAGAGATCCTTTTAAAGGATATCGGAGAGAAGTTGGTCTTCTCTGACTAGTATAAACAACAATAGCATGCAACCAGAGTATGGGTACAAATATATAAATAATATCACCCATCGAAGAAAATATAGAAATGATATAATTTTATTGAAATTTGACATAATATAAAGATACAATTATACAAAGAACTTACACAATTGGTCAATATTCCAGGAGTTTGACACAACACGCTCGTTTGACATAGCTAGTCATACCGAACAAGGTCTGGTGACTTCGACCATAGTGTATGGACCTTCTCATTTGAGAGAGTTTATTGCGATTAGCCTGGCTCTGAATTTTTCTGAGAACCAGATCACCTACAGCTAGGCTGCGAGGTTGCACCTTACGACTGTGATATCTTCGCATGGCTTGTTGGTAGACCGTCGATCGTATTAGGGCTTGATTTTGTTGTTCCTCAATAACATTGATGCCGTCGAGTCGTCGTTCTTCTTGATCGTTTTTGTTGTAACGATCAGTTCGAGCAGAGCCTATTTTCAGTTCTGGAGGAAGCATGGCTTTAGCACCATAAACAAGAAGAAATGGTGTTTTACCGGTGCACGACTGGTCATGGTTTGAACGGCCCATAATACAAAAAGGAAGTTCTTGAACCCAAGCTCCTGACCGTTGTGTTAACTGGTCGAATACTCGGCGTTTCACCCCTTGCATTATAATCCCATTGGCTCTTTCATTGCTCAGTTACTCCGGGTGGCGATAAGCGAAATGTAACTTGATGCCTAGATCCTTGCAGAATTCCTGAAAATTTACACTAGAGAATTGGACATCGTTGTCTGTGATTATACGACTAAGTACACCAAATCACGTGATCATATTTTTTGTGAGAAATCTCTTAGCAGCTTCAGTTGTTATTTTAATAACTGGTTCGACTTCTATCCATCTGGTAAACGTGTCAATCATGACGAAAAGGAATTCAAAGCCCCGGGTGCTCTTGGGAAAGGTCCCAGAATGTCTAGTCCCTATGTGGCAAAAGACCAAGAAAGATGTATTGTTTGCAAAGCTTGTGCGGGCTGATGTACTTGTCGACTATGAAATTGATATTGTACGCACTTCATCACTAGCTCTTTTGCATCATGAAGGGTAGTTGGCCAGTAGTATCCTTGCTTGAAGGCCTTACCAACCAATGTTTTATAGGAATGATGTACTCCACAGACTCCTCTATGAATATCAGATAGCAACTCAATGCCATCCGTTTGAGATATGCATCTCATCAATACTCCGTGAGATCCTCGTTTATACAAGGTACGTTCAATCAGAGTGCATGATTTGGCTTTTCGAGCCATACGATTAGCCTCTACATCATCTTCAGGAATACTACCACGCTGAAGATAATTGTAGATCGACGTCATCTAATCTCTGCCGGGGTCGTGCTTGACGACCTCTTGTGGAGCATCCATGTTCACAGGATCGATTTGTACGACCTTTATTGGAACATCTATGTTATCAGAATGCTCAAACATCGAGGGTGAATCGAGTTGCTCGAGAAAAACTCTGGGCGCGACAGGTAACCTCGTGGAGGTCATCCGTGCCAACTGGTCTGCCATAAAGTTTTCCTTTATAGGAATGTGTTGAATCTAGAAACCGAAGAAGTGTTTTTTGAGTTTTTGTACTTCTGCCCGATAAGATGATATCTTGGTACTCGAGCATTGATACTCTTTCCCGGCTTGATTCACTACTAGTTGAGAATCACCTTTCACTAGTAATCTTCAAATTCTGAGCGCTTTGGCTGCTCGGAGTCCTGCCAGTAAACCTTCGTATTCTGACATATTGTTTGTTGCGGAAAAATTTAGCCGAATGGCGTATTTGATATGTTTTCCAATATGTGATATTAAGACGACTCCAGCCCCCGAGCCTTTTAGCATCAAGGAAACATCAAAGTACATTGTCCACTCGTCGTGGTGTACGTACTCGGGCCCTTAGGTGGGTTCAGGGTTTGTCCATTTGGTAATGAATTATGTTATTGCCCGGGACTTTATTGTTGTTCGTGAGATGAAATGGAGGTCGAACGCCCCAAGCTCGACCACCCATTTTGCTATTCGACCTGATCATTCCTTGTTTTTGAGAACTTGACCAAGGGGATATCCGGTTGGTACGAGCACCTTGTGATCTTGAAAGTAATACCCTAGTTTCCTTGAAGGCATAAGGAGACCATAGAACAACTTTTGTATCTGTGGGTATCTTTCCTTTGGTCCATGTAAGACTTCACTTACGTAATACACCGGTCGTTGGACGTTGTCACGTTCTACAACCAGTACACCACTGACGGTCTGTGGCGTTGTAGCCACGTAAATCAGCAATATTTATCCCGGTCTTGGAGAAACTAAGATTGGGGTACTCGTAAAGTACTTCTTAAGTTTTTCAAAGGCATCGTCTGCTTCCTTAGTCCAATTGAAACTTCCATGTTTCCGAAGAAATTTGAAGAAAAGTAATCCTTTCTCCCCTAACCGTGCTATGAAATGACTTAACGCTGTCATACACCCGGTTAGTTTTTGGACTCCCTTCTTTCTGGTCGGAGGGCGCATCTGATCGATAGTCGATATTTTTGCTGGGTCTGCTTCAATATCTCTAGCCGAAATTAGGAATCCAAGAATCTTTCCCAAAAAACTCCAAACACACACTTTTCTGGATTTAACTTAAGGTTACGCCTTCCTAAGTTATTGAAAATCTCGTGCATGTCATCAACGTCAGCTTCTAAATTTTGACCAATATAAGGATTGAAGGTTTTTTTGCATCAATCTTTGAAAAGTTGCACCAGCGTTTTTGAGACCAAATGACATCTTAACATAGCAGTAAGTGCCATATTGAGTGATGAAGGAAGTTTTCTCTTCATCATTTTTACTCATACTGATCTGGTGGCACCCTCAGTACACATCTAAAAAACTTAACAACTAACACCCGGAAGTAGAGTCTATAAGCTGATCAATGTGCGGAAGGGGAAAGTCATCATTCAGACAAGCTTTATTAAGATCTATAAAGTCAATACACATTCGTCATTTTTCATTGCTTTTTCTAACCATTACAGGGTTGACGACCCACTCCGGGTGGTTGACTTCACGGATGAATCTAGCCTTGAGGAGCTTGTCGATCTCCGACCGGATTCCCTCCTTCCGATAGGATGCGAAACATCTTAGCTTCTGCTTGATCTATTTTTTTGTTAGGCTGGAGAGCTAACCTGTGCTCGATCACCTCCCTAAGAACTCTGGGCATGTTAGATGCCTACCATGCGAATACGTCCTGGTTTGCTCAGAGGAAGGAGACGAGCGACTCTTCCTATTTGGGGTCGAGTCCTGCCCCGATCAGTATCTTTTGGGAGAACGCATCAGCGTTTCTTGAGCCAGATGGTGCGTTGGTGCCTTCCAGAGGAACGCCTTTGCTGAGTGGTACCTCCTTGGTCTGGTCGGAAGGCTTTGGAGCTATCTTTAGCCTTGAGTGCTTGACTTGCATGGTGGGTGGATTAGTTTCTCTGATCGGAAGTTCATCGATCAGTTCTAAGGATTTTCGATCACATGCATAATCCATTTTTTGATCCCCTCGAACCGTGATGGCTCCCTTCGGTCCTGGAATTTTTAAACTTTGATAACCGTAGTGCGTGGCTATCAGAATTTTTGCTAAAGTCGGACGACCAAGGATTCCATTGTATGCGGTTTCGAAATCTACCACATCAAGTGTAATATTTTCTATTCAGAAGTTGTCGGGTCTTCCAAACATAACCAGCAGGGATAGTTGTCCTATCAGTTTGGCGGTAGAACCAAGAACTATATCGTAGAAGGCATATTTCACGGGTTTTACCTTAGACTTGCGAATCGGCATCTCTTCCTATGCTTCTGTAAATAAAATATTCAAAGAACTACCCCCATCTATTAAGACTCGATTAACTTTATAGTAGCTAATAGTAGGTTCAACTACGATATAAAACCTACCTGGTCGAGTCGACGGAATGGGGCAATCTTCTTTGCCGAAGGAGATTACAGTTTCCGACCATTTGGATAGCTCGACGGTGATTGAAGACTCGGCAAAGTTCACCTCCCGCTCTACGGCCTTCAGATGATGTCTTGACTCATACGATGGGGCTCCACCAAAAATCATATCGACTGTGTGCTGCGGCTCTTGGTACTACATCTCTTTGTCACCATCTTTGCCTTCTTAGAGCTTGGTTCTCCGAGTTCTATTATGGAGGGGAATGGACCTTTACCTGAATAGCGATCTTCCTGTTTCTTTTGCTAGGCCTGGTAGGTGCGCAAATCATGCCTTGCCGATTGGTGAAGTGGACACCACTTCTTATTTTTCTTATAATCGCTGGTCGGAGCCGTAGCCTTATCCTGACTAGTGAAGTCTCTCTTGCCCCTGGTAAACTTTTTGGGAATCAAAAGGACTTCCTTGTCATCGGGCTTACGATTCTTTTTGTTCTTGAGAGACTTCTTGCTTTTCATCTCTTGTTTCTCCAGGCCTTACTAGCGGTCGCATACTCGAGCGGGTAGACCCTTCTTGGACCGTGGGCAAGTAATTTGCCATCACGTTGTCGTTACTACCAGCAACTTTGATGGCAGTAGTATAAATTTGAAGAAATTCTAATGGGTTCTGAGTCCCATTGAACCTTTCTATGTTGGCTAGTCGGAACCTATCCAGCCAATGAACAGCTTAGAGACCTGCCGAAAATGCTCGGCAGCCCGTAATGGAATCGTGGTGCCTTCTCTTAAAAGGAGACAGATTGTAATCAGTCGGGGATCAATTTCTCATATTTGTATACCTAGGATTCGGTGTCCCAATTCGGTCGTGGATGTTATGATAACATCTTTGACCACCTGCTTGGTTTAGATGATACCTGAGATAGCCTGAATTAAGCGATCGTTACTCTTGATGAGGAGGAGTGGTTGTCGTGAAGAGCCATCTTCCCTCGTGATTTCCTGGTCGGGACCTACGAGGGGGTCTTGGTGTTGATTAGTCCTCCGCTCAATCATGTTTTCCCCTACTGAGATAGTAGCGCTGGGATAAGTCATCGTGTGACTTTATGAATTCCTTTGATCTCGGTACATTTTCGTACACCGCATGGTTTGTTGGAGGATCTCCAACACCTAACCTGCAAGCTGAGCATAACATGGAGTTCCTGCTAAAGCAGGATCTGGATTATTCATAATATCTTGGACTCGTTGCAGGTTTTACATTGTTACCGAAGGTTGTGGAGGATTCCCGCTTGAAGTGGCCGTTTGATAAGGTGAATTTTCCCTCGACCTTCCGGTGGGCCCTGTTTGACCCCTTACTCGCAGCGAGGTAGGAACAGGTGAATTAACTAATGCACGTCTATCAGCTCGGTTGCCTCCGGTAGTTGGTGCTTGAGCACCCTTACCATTTCCACTAGCAAGTGGTGGCGTGTTAACCCGTGGAGGATCGTGAATGGCATCAGTTGGTATCTTGATTGTGTTAACCGTGGCGCGCGTGATGATCTTAGATGAACTCCGTTGTAACTAAGGAGAGCCTTCTAGTGCTTACACGTAAGGAGCCTCCATGATGGGGCGGTCGAAGATTACACGCCTCTAGTGGGCTCTGTGGTAGACTTAGCTTTGATCCGTGATTTGCGGATCGTATCTTTGAGTTTCACAATGCCCACTTGGCCTGCGCTCGGTGATAACTTCATCGACACCTTTACCAGGTGTCGGTTGGCCCCTGAAATACGTAGAAACCGTTGGCGAATACTTGTCGCCCATGACAATATCGAGAATACATGGACTCTATGATTGTGGCGCTGGGCCTCTGTTGTCGTTTTTGTCGGTCGGGTTGGCCAGGGCTTGTAAGCGTTCGGATGTTCGAGCTGTTGAACAGCAATTCCTCTAAGAGCGCCATTGATGGCGACGATGTATCCTCATCCAATCGGTCGATTTCGCCAATCTCTGCGACTACAGAGCTAGTGAGGAGGATGATGATGACATCCCATTGTCTTCCATGGCGTGGATGCATGCGTTCATGTCGAGGTCGGAGTAGTCTGCTAGCTCGAACCAATTTTTCTCATCCCATGTCCCTACCATGTTCACATGAACGATGACGAGGCGAAGAAAGTAGATGAAGAATGCTTGAGCGAAGTAAACTTCAAGAACTAAACGCCTTCGTCCCTACGGTTGGCGTCAGCTATCGATGATCGAGTCGTCGATCTTACGAAATAAAACAGAGGAAAATAACAAATAGTTCTTGAGAGATAATGGGACTACTCTTTATTGCTATGAACTGGATCCTTTACAAGGAGTGCCCTTGACAAGGCAGTGGACTAATCCTAATTATACTCAGCGCAGTATTTGCTACGTTAATGCTTCAGATGAAATCCTATTGTCCGTTGAATTTTTGAATTGGCTTTGATCCCCTTTTCGCCGTTCACGCCCTTCCTTAAATAGCTGATGAAGTGTCAATAGTTAATCCTGGTATAGGCGCTTGTTGGGATTGTTGCGACTGATCGGAGCGAGGCGAAGATTGATGAAGTATCAACCATTTGGCGGTTTAATGTCCGTGAGACACTAAACCGCATGGTAATTTATCGCTAGTGTCTTAGGATCATGAAACGTCACGTGGTATGGAGCCAATATGATATGTGCTCTATCATCACATGGTAAAGGATATGCTTAGAGCCGAATCAGATGTCAGTTCATTGCTTGTATGAGCAATCATCTGGTTGGGGACTAGGTACAAGATCTCATCCGACCAGTGTACCTATAAGTAACCTCTGGAACCCTAACGACCACAGAGGTCGTCAGTTTCAGAGGTTACGACTCTTACAACTACGGGGGTCGTTAGCCTTAGGGTTTACGACTCTTATGACCATGGGGGGTCGTTAGTCTTAGGGTTTACGACCACAAAGACATATGGTCTTTTATTTTTATATTTAAAGTAATACATAGAGATTTTAATCCTCGTCGGGCTCGTTTTGAAAATGAGCTGAGAACTGGGCTCAACTCGGCCCAAAAAGAAGCTCTAGCCGGCTCACGAGCTCTCCCGAGCCAAGAGACACCCAACCCAGGAAACCGCCCAGGAAGACTTTGATTCTCAACAGCAGCAACAATGACATGGTTTTGTTCATTCCACATTCGTCTTGGAGACATCCAAACTGACCAAATTCACCAGCATATCAACATGTAGAACTTGCATTGTAGTCAGCACATGACACTAGAATGAATTGCAGAACTAACTCGCAACATCCAGACCAAACAACATCAAAATCACCAAGAAATTGATACATGCAACTCGCATACTAATAAGAACATTGTAGTCTGCAGCACCATCATTAGAGGGCATTCCCAGTCTAATCACAAATTCACACGCAGCCTCATTGCTTAAACAATTCACCCTAGAATAAAAATCCAAAATAATCTAGAAATGGAATCCAATCAGCACAGACATAACAAAATCATATCAAGGTGCTCCGTTGGAGATCCATGCACGTCGGTGGAGAGGGGGCGGGGTGGACGGCATCGTCGATCGGCCGTGGCTCTCTGCGAAACGGATCGATCGTGGATCACCTCGCTGAATGGCGGCGTGGCATGCCCAGCCGGTAGGAGAAGCACTAGTTGTAGCAGGGAACGGGATAGGGGTAGATGGAATAGGGGGCGGGTGAGGACGACAGAGCGGTGGTGCGGAGGAAGGGGGATCATGGGATGGGGTGGAGATGGGGTGGAGAGGGTGGGGTGGGCGGCCCAGCATGTGGCGTGTGTGGAGGCAGGGGAGAAAAAAGGCGAGAAGGGATCTGGACTTGGGATTAGGGTAAGGGTTAGTTTAGGACTTTGGGAGGATTGGGCGTTGCCTCCTAGAGACTGCCGAGTGGGTGGGGGACCTGGGCCTTCGTGGTGAATAAGCGACCTGGCGACTCGAGCTCGACTCGTTTCATTTGGCGGGCTGAAAATGGGGCTTGGATCAGCTCGAAAATTCACGAGCCCGAGCCGAGCCGAGCCGACTCGCGAGCCTCGAGCTATTTTTCCAACCCTAGTCACACTAAATGTACATTGGGCGAATTTATTTACGAATTTTGTCATATTTGATCACACACATTCTCACCTCTCATACTTAATTATTGTTCATCAATGCATACGTACAAAGCTGTGTCAAGCAGGGCCTTGCACAAGCTCAAACATTTCTTGTCAAATGATAGATCGTGTGCTCATCCTACCCATGCACCGATGCACAGCGCCTACATGATCAACTAGTACAACAATTTAATTATCGGTTTACTATTTCACATGCACGAAAATTTGCAAAATCACCGTCAATTCGCTGCCGTTGGATTTGACATGGAGATTCGTGCTCTGGCCAGCCATCGTCCTCACCGACACCGCCGTACTCGGCAATTAGCATCGCGTTACTCTTGATAGTAAGGGGGAGAAGCAGATATGGGAAGACCATTAGAGTCGGGACGAGAGATGGTGGAGGCTTCTCGAAGAAGCTTCGCTGGAGGATTGATCCTTTGTTCGTCTTCCCATGGTGAGTATTTGTCGAGCCAAGAGGGGAGCGATCTTCGATCAACAGGAGAAGAGTCGTGCGCGGCTACAGAAGTGGATCGCCAAGGGTCGCGAGGCGATTGGCGTGTCGGAGCGGAACAATCTTGAGGTGGCCCATAGGTTTGGTACTTCTCTCACCGGCATTTTTGCTCATTCCTGGCGTCACATTCTGAGCTCTTTGTGGAGGTGGGGTTCCCAGGCGTGCGCGTGTTGGTGATTTAGGGTTCGTCGCGAGACAGAGTGAAGTTATTCGGTGGGGGTCGGGAGCTCGAATCGTTCGACGAATTTTAGATCCACCGCCTCTCACCAGATCTTACGTGGAGGCCGTGAAGGAAGGGGTGATGGAGCATGGAGGAGGGCGATATCCTCGACGATTTGGGGGTGGAGGAGTATCTTGTCATTGGGCCAGGGGAAAAAGGAATGCACCTGAGGAGTGGATGGAGGAGGATGATTTGATGGCAAAAGAGGATGATTTGATGGCAGAAGAGGTTCTATGTGATAAATTGCAGAGAGAACAAGACTAGAAGCGGAGATTCCAAGAAGATCAACAAGGGGGATTAGTTCGAACAGGTATGCATCAAAACTTCCATAATGTTGACAGATCTGGGGTGATTTCTCATTTTGCGGGGGGTGCAGACAAATTTCCTTCTGGTCATGCCAAGGGTTGGCAGGGAGATTATCAAAAGGAGACCATGAGCAAAGAAGGAGGTCTTCACAGAGATGATCGGATGAGAGGGGAGCAGGGTAGTGGATCTGGTGTTTGAGGGGGTTACTTCAGGTGGGGTCAACATAAACCTATGCCTAGATGGGAAGAGCCAGTGGGATCTGAAAAGGGAGAGGATCTAAAGAAAGGTTGGGGAGATGTTGGGCCAAACACAGGGGTTCTTCGATCGAAGACAAGGGGACTTGTTTTCGATGTTTGCAAACTGGCCATCACCAAGCTCGCTGTTCTAATCCTCCGGTTTGTTATAAATGTAAGAAAACATGTCATATGACTTCTGCATGCCCTAAAGAGAGGAAGCACCATGGAATTAAACTTTGTGGGTTTGACATTCCGGGCCAAGGTTTTTATAGCTTGCAAGTCCCTGGGTTGAAATTAGTGGAACAACAGGCTACATCTGGGGTGATTAGTATTAAAGAAGGGGTGGCTACTGTCCAAAGGTTAGAAGCTGAACTTAAACATCTTATTCAGCCCAATTGGGATTAGAAAGTGAGGAAGATATATGAGATGGAATATGTGGTAGTTTTTCCTTCCAATGAAATTTTAGAGATTTGGTCACGAGCAAGGGGTGTAGAGTTCGAGCTTCATTCTATAAAAGCTAAAGTTGATAAGTCTACTCTTGATCCAGGAGCTTCATATGTTCTGGTGCTAGTGTGGGTTAGAATTTCTGGGGTTCCTTTGTCTGCTAAATTAGTAGATTTGGTCAAAGAAATAGCAAGCACAGTGCGAGAACCTATTGAGGTGGATAAAATTAGTCTCATGAGAGTGGATCCTATTAGGGTCAAAGTTTATTGCCGAGATCGGATCCATCTAGTATTAACTACTTTGTGGAAATTTTTATAAACTCGGTTGGTTATGAAATTAAGTTTGAGGCTGAAGGGAGTGTGTTAGCCAAGAAAGGGGATCAATATAGGGGTCCCAGACATAATTCAAAAGATGATAAAAAGAAGAAGAAGAGGAGGATGATGAGGAAGAGGAGTCTAATGGAAGTGATCACAAAACTGAATGCGAGAAGTTGTCTGAGAAATTTGGGGGTGATTTTAATCAGGCAGCTGACCAAAACAGTGGGGGTGGGTCTACCCAAACCAAGAATAGACATCAATCAGTAGATGAGGTTGAAGAGGAGGTGGTATGCGCTGATATCATGCAAGTTGAAGCTGAAAGCCGAGCTATTCCAATCATGCCTCTAGCTTACAGTTTCCCTTCTTCTGACTTGGTTTTAGTAGATCATTTTAGCCAAGAAGGTTTTGGAGAAAAGTTAGAAGAGGACCTGGACTAATGTGGTCAGCAAGGTGATTTGAACTTAGATTATGGGGTAGACCCTACTCATATTCCTCCTGGTACCATGGTGGTGCACACCAGGGAGGGACCTAGTCTGATGAATGCTGCTTTTGTGGGGTGGTTTCTGCACATGATGTGCAAGAGGGGATTAGAGATAAAAATTCATCAGAAATGGAGTGTTAGTCAGACAACATTAAAGAAGGTTCTGACATGGTCGATTTACAGGATATGGAAGAAGCTGTTGTTGTTATTCTGGAAAATAGAGATAATACAATGGGGGTTGGTGAGGTTTGTAAACTGCATGAACTAGAAGGTATGCAAGAGGATTAGATCATGGCAAAAGGAAGGGAGGAAAAAATAGGTTTAAAGAGCCTCAGGTGGCTATAACAAAAAGTAATAGGATACATGATCAAGGTATACCCATGCAGGAAAAAGCTACTCTTCTCAAATCAATTCAGAATCTGGACCCTCAAGGTAATCTTGAAAAAAATCCTTTTGCCATTCTTAATAATGCTTCTATTTATTATTTAGAGCAAGTTGCTTCTTCTTGTGATATTGTGCTTGGCTCTTAGTCAGAAAGTGCTAAAGGGGTGATTTCAGCTATGCAGTCCCAAGAGTTAGTTAGAGCAGCTATTGCTAAAGCTAATATAGAGGTTAGGGGTAAACCTCCTCAAAAAGGGGCAGCTGAGAAATTAAACAATGTCAGGGGTATGGATGCCAGTATAGAAGTAATTGATAATGCTACTAGGGAAGCAATGGGGTTTAGGATGAATAAGAAAGGTAGAGGGAGGCTGAACACTGATAAGTTTTCTTATAGAAAGAATATAACATGAAAATTCTTTTCTGGAATATCAGAGGTTTGGGAAAACCTGCCACGAGAAGACAGCTCAAGGATCTGTGTTCTCAAGAAAGGTTTGATGCTGTGGGGATACATGAGACTTTTAAGAAAGATTTTTCTAATACTGAGCTGAATGCTTTGATAGGAAATAACAATTTTGGTTGGCACTAGATTCTTGTTGTTGGTTGTGCTTTTGGGGGTGAACAGAAATGAAATCGATATTGAAGGCTGTGATCAAGGTAGATTCTTTGTGAGTATGGGGGTGAGACACAAATACTAATTTTATATGGGAATTGGTGACAGTTTATGGACCTACTCATCATGATTTGTCTCAAGATTTTTTGGGGGAGCTTCATCAGAAATGTTGTGATTCTGATTTACCTCTAGTTTTAGGGGGGATTTCAATTTGATAAGAAAGACCGAGGATAAAAATTCTAAGTGTGTTAATTTTACTTTGATTGACAAATTTAATGGCTTTATTTATGGTAATAAACTGATGGAGATTAAGAGGGGGGTCCGAAGTTCACTTGGACTAACAAAAAGTTGTGTCCCATCCAGGTGAATTTGGATAGAGTTTTGGTCTCTACCAGCAAGGAGAATCACTACCCTCTATGTTCTATTCTTACCCTAACTAGGGTAAGTTCAGACCATGATCCTATTGTTTTGCATGCAGGTGAGGATGGTGTTTTTAGAAGAGGAAGATTCCATTTTGATAATTAAAAAATTGGTTACACCAGGATGAGTTTAGAGAGGTTGTGGTCAAAAGATGGGGGAAATCTGTGCTAAGATGCCTGATTCGATTTATTCCCTGGACAGTTGGAATGGGGGAATGCCTCTTTGAGATATTTTCTACAAGGTTGGGGCGCAAATGTAATTGGGAAATACAAAAAGGAAAAAAAGCCTTTGTTGGAGTACATCAATAGTTGGGATAGAAAAGTAGAAATTCCATATTTAAGTGCTATGGACTGGATTAAAAGATATAAGGCCGAAGAAGATTTAGAAAATCTGTATAATTTTGAGGAAAAGATATGGCAGCAGAAAGGAAATGTGAAGTGGACTATTCAGGGTGATGCTAATACCAAAAATTTTCATTGTTGTGCTAATGGTAGGAGGAAAATCTTTATCTATAATTTGGAGAACGAAGGGATAGTAATGAAGGATAGTGAGGAAATTAGAGAGCATATCTATCAGTTTTATAAAAGCCTGTTTGGGTATGAAGAAAGTAGGAACATTGGTTTGTATGATAAATTCTGGATCTCAGCAAACATGGTGTTTGATTCTAACAATCAAATGCCGGTGCAAGCTTTTGCTGAGAAAGAAATGTTGGACATTATAAAGAGCTTGCCTAGTGATTTGGCCCCTGGTCCAGATGGTTTCCCTCCTATCTTCTATAAAAGTTTTTTGGGGATTTTGAAGCCTTACTTCATGAAAATGATTTAAGACTTCTATGAAGGGGAGCTGATCTAAAAAGACTGAATTATGGAATTATGGGGTGATTACTCTGATTCCAAAAATTAAAGATGCTAATACCATTAAGCACTTCAGGCCGATCTGTTTGCTCAATGTTAGCTTCAAGATTGTGACTAAGTTGCTGGCAGTTCGGTTGCGTAAAGTTGCAAATAGAATCATTAGAGAGAGTCAGACTGCGTTTATTAAGGGGATAAATATTTTGGATGGGGTGGTAACTTTGTATGAGATTCTTCATGATTTGAAAGAAACCAAGCAAAAGGGGATTGTACTCAAATTAGATTTTGAGAAAGCTTATGATAAAGTTCATTGGAGGTTCTTTGAAAAGGTTATGAATGGTAAAGGTTTCTCTCATAAATGGATTGATTGGGTGATGGGTGTTGTCCAAGGTGGTAAAGTGAGCATTAACAGTAATGACACAGTGGGGCCATACTTTTCTACTCATAAAGGGTTAGGACAAGGGGATCCTCTATCTCCTCTCCTTTTCAACTTGGTGGCTGATGCTTTGGTAGTAATTATTGAGAAAGCACAACATAGGGGTTTGATTAGAGGGGTGGCTTCTCATTTAATTTCTGGGGGAGTACCTCTTTTGCAGTATGCAGATGATACTGTGTTAATGATTGAATGTAATGATGAATATATTTTGAATCTTAAGTTTCTGTTATATTGTTTTGAGTGGATGTCTGGTCTGAAGGTTAATTACCACAAAAGTGGGGCTTTTGTGGTGGGAGTGAATAAAGAAGAGGTTGTTAGAGTGGCTAATATGTTCAATAGTAAGCTTGAGAAACTTCCCCTTACTTACTTAGGGATTGACATTGGGGATAGACAGTTGAACAGGGGTATTGGGAATAGAATCATTAGTAAGTTGGATAGCAAATTAAATACTTGGAAAAACAATTTTCTGTCCTCGGGAGGGAGGCTGGTTTTGGTTAATGCTTGCCTTAGCAGTCAACCTATCTACACTATGGGATTTTATAGACTGAATGAGAAGATCCATAAGAAGATGGACTCTATTAGATCCAGATTTTTTTGGAGGGGGCAAATCATAAATTTAGGTGTCATATGGTGAGCTGTAAAGCTGTATGCAGGCCTAAAGACTTTGGTGGTTTAGGGGTTTAAAACACAAGATTAATGAATGATTGTTTGCTTTGTAAATGGATCTGGAAATTAAATGTAGCTAAAGATGAGCTTTGGTTTCGAATCTTGAAAGCTAAGTACTTTCCTAATGGGGATTTTAGAGAGTCTTTAGCTCTGAGGGGTTCTCTATTTTGGAAATCCCTTTGCAAAGTTAGAAATCTTTTCAACAGGGGTGTATCTTTTCAGCTTGGCAATGAGGAGTTTATTTCCTTTTGGAAAGATGTGTGCATTGACAATTGTCCTTTGTATATTAGATTTGCTGGTTTGTTCAATATTTTTCTTGACTCTGAAGCAAAGGTAGGAGATTATTTGAAAAATGGGGTGTGGAATATTAAGTTTGTCAAGAACTTGGGTAAGGATGAAGAGGTGATGTGGAGAGATTTGAAAGATTTACGATGAGAAATTGATCTCATTAGTGAGTAGGATAAGATGGTCTGGTGCCTTGAGAAATCTGGGAAGTATATTGTTAAGTCCCTTTACAGGGAGCTGACTTTTGGGGGGGTCATAAGTAGGAGAATGAAAGATATTTGGACTAGTAGGATACCTCTTAAGGTTAAATTTTTTATGGCAGACTCACCTGAATAGATTGCCGACTACAAACCAGTTGGTCTTGAGGAATTGGAAAGTTGACAATAAGTGTTGGCTTTGTGGGGTGATAGAGGGTGCAAATCATGTTTTCTTTAAATGCATTTTGGCTAAATTTGTTTGGTCCTGCGCCAAGGAAATCTTTGAGTGGTAAAGAATTCCTGGGTCATTGGATGATCTTCATACTTCCTGGCTAGGTAATGGGGGTGCGATTAACCATTGTGCTGGTTTGTTCAGTTTTGCGGCATTTACTTGGACACTTTGGAAAGTCAAAAACAAAGGAGCAATCGAGAAGACCTTTCCTAAGAACCCAACTGAAGTCATATTCCAATTGTTGTCGTGTTTGCAGCGTTGGCGCATCCTAATCAAAAAAGCTGACCAAGCTAAAATGGATGGAGTGTGTAATCTGGCATAAGACTGGCTGAAGAAGTTCTACGTGCTTAGCAGTATCTAGAAATGTTGCTTTTCTGGCTGTTTGGGGGTGGTCTGTTAGAGGTTCCTTTTGGGTTATGAAACTAGGTCTTGTGACAATTATTTCTGTATTTGTTATGCTCTCTAGCTGTAGTGGCGCTGGTTTCCCCAGCCTTATTTTCTTCTCTTGAACTGCTTGTGAACCTGGGTATGAGCTGGGCTATGCCTTCTTTAAAAAAAGTTAGCATCACGTTTTCATGTTTCTTGGCATGCACTAATTTTAGCACGGTAGTAGTTCACAAAAAGAATCTCAGGGATGTCTATATATGTAGGCATGTATGGTTAGTTCTATGCATGTGTTCACATCAAGCATAACTAAAGTTCCAGAATGCACCGCAGCAGACATTACTAGCTATGATGCATGGTGTGAATGGATGCATAACAGAACAGTTCAATTTGTGGTTGTGTGCAGGGGCGTATCCAAGTACACTTCAAGGTGCACAGGACACCGTGTTTGATACTGTTTTACTTTATCAGAACACATGTATGCATAGGTGTGCACTTCTCAATTTAAACTCAGTGACTCCATACACATGTGTTAATATGTACGGTGAACCCGGATCAATTTTGTTCAATATCCACCACTGGTTGCGTGTGCATGCATTCCAGAAGGTTTAGCTGTAGTGTATGCATCCTCAACAAAATATTTAGTTGAGTGACCCCTTGCATATAAGTACCTGTATATGTCAACTAATTCTTGATACTAAGACCAGTTATAAGTAGCAGAAGTTAGGTCTAAAAAAACTTTAAAAAGCAGCTATTTCAACTTCGATCGAAACATACTACATATTGTTCTATTTGGTGTCATATATAGAGCAAGCACGTACAGTGAATAAATGACAAGTGCTTACACCAAAGTAGCAAGGTTTAGTTTAATTTTTAGCTCTGTTCTTCCATGTACTACTCTAATGCTGATTAGTTTCTATTGTTGTTCTTCCTTTCTACGATGTCATCTCCAGGGCGACCCACATCTTTGTTTACAGGATCAGTTATCCACACATGATGACATGACATAGTACCATAATATTAAGCCCTATTATTTTCCTAATCTACATAGAATGCACGCACCTAGTTTTTTTAGATTTAATTGTGTTTGGTCATGATAGCAACTAGAGGAGGGTCAATAGGAGTTTACTTTTTCCCTTAAGGTATTCTACTTCTTTTTCACTCTAGCAGCTTAGCTGTGTGAAGCTATGAAGATCAAAGTCTAACAATCGAGGCGAAAAAATGAACCGACAACAAGTACAACCAAAATCCCCTCGAGACGATTCGACCACAATGTAATGGCTTCTCTTTGAGGGCAATCTAACTCTCGGCTTGGGTAGCTTGCCCTCTCGTCGATCTCATAGAAAAATAACACGATTTCATATTCATAAATAGTCCTAACTTTTATCTACAACTCAACGCCACTTGAAATTTTAGACACAACTCAACAAGAAAGCCATAAACCTATTCCAATCTAAGATCTAGACAATCATAGCAAAAGTTCCAAAATTTTCTTGTTTGAGTGCAAGAGGGTTCAACATCGGATTAAAACCAAAACTTGATCAAAAACTTGCTCGTTGATTAAATATGGTCAAGATGACCTTAGATTAACTTCTACATGTCCTAGCAAACTAGATCACGAGAAGAAACCAAAGCAAATCCCTAAAATACAAGAATCCTAGATTTCAAGAAAGAGAGCAAAAAAAGAGAACTCATCTTTGCAAATTGATTGTATTGATAATGAAGGATTGAGGATTTACAACTACTCAATATGAAGGACACAAGCTCACTCATGAGCACTCAATCCCATGAATTTTCTCTCAATACATCTCTCAAGCCCTAGCCTCCTCTGCATTCCACTTTCCTAAATTTTCCAAATTAGGGTTTCAAGGCTGAGTTCTTTGTAATCCTGCACCAACCCTTATATAGTCAAGGCTAGGACCTAAGAGAGAAACCCTAGCAATTTTTGTTAAGCCTATACACAAACAAGTCTCCCACTCACGCACATTTCTCAAAGTATATGACGACCGATGCTCTGAATCATCTCTTCATGATCTTGTCTACCTCATGACCTAAACCACTTCTCCTTTGTGACGTCGAGACGTCATGGTTTCTCGAGGTCATCTACGGTATTTTGGTGAAGTTACCAAAGTGTCCTTCGTTCATTCCATTATTGATCGAGTCCAATCTTGTGAAACAATTGTAATACCGGCGCTTAGAGAGAGAGAGAGAATGATTTGGACCTTTGCATAATTTGACAAAAGAGGATTCGTGAAAGCAGGGCGCTTGGGGTTTTTAGAGTGTTGTTTCGTCAAAATGAGTCTTCTGAGGTAGTTGGTGTCTGGGTCGAGAAAAAACCGTGATAAAAGAATTTTCTCCTAAACCCTAGCCACTCTCTTTCTTTCCGTGCATCATCTGGCGGGGCCGTGCCCATGGGCGTGCACGGCCGTCTGTCTGTCTGGGCCCCCAATTTCGGGGCCTCAAAAATCAGCCCACCAAGATGAAGGCCCTATGTATTCGAGTGAGACCAGTGGCGAGCCTAGCTTGAGTCCGTGTGCTCGTCTCGCAAAGTCCGCAGCCCTCGCGGCGACTTCACGAGTTCACGTGCGTGGCGGCAATGCCTGACGGCTTCCGTTCGGGGTTTGTGTTCATCTCGTCTCGGCTCCTGCCCGCCTCGTCGCCTCGGCCATTCATCTAGCAAGCAAGCGACAACAGCGGGGAGAGGGCGAGGCGAGGCCCTATGCAGGAGTGCAGTATTGTTTTTTTTCAATTCCGTCATATTGTACTAATTAAATCCTTAAATAGGAAAGTCTAGAACTGCTTGTATAATTTTAATTTTATTCTTTTCATCTTTTGAAGCCATGTCTTCTACAAATCAATTTAGAAAATATGAATCCGGTTCCCAAAAGCGTAGAAGAAACAAAGAATTGAGGAGTTAACTCAATCTCAAAAGGAGCAATGGATAGATTTATTATAAAAGAATCACACGTGCTTTTCGGTAATGAGGCACTTAATCAAGGTCCTGCACTTGATAGTAATATTGAAAATGGTCTTGGAGATGGTCGAGACGAGGCGAGAAAATAATCTTGAGGTTCGGAAGTTCTTATTAATAACATAAATGTTGAAACGGATAATGATGGTGATAACAATGACAATATTGGTGATTCTTTTCACTGATATATTTGATCCAAGATATTGGGATTCACTTAATCCTAAACAAATAGACATTTTAGCACAAAAGGGCCTAGAAGAGACTTATCAATTCAAAAGGTCCCAAGGATAGATATTCTAGAAGGTTTTACGCACTATTCTATACTAGAATTCTATCAAATGGAGAGCATTGCGATAGAGATTGGCTTGTCTATTCTAAGGAACTCGATAGAGTATTTTGCTTGATTGTAAATTATTTACAAAAGGGCATAGAAAGGGTCAATTGGCAAATGAGGGTACAATGATTGGATACATCTTGGCGATGAAGCTTAAGAGCATGAGACAAGTGCAGATCATGTTTTGAATATGACCACTTGGTATGAGTTACGTAGTAGGTTGCAAAGTGATCAAGCTATTGACAAAGCGCTCAAATGACAACTTGAGAAAGAAAAGACCATTGGAGAAAAGTTTTATTCAGAATTGTTTGCATTGTTAAATTTCTTGCCAAACATAGTCTAGCATTTCGTGGTACTAACAGCAAACTATATGAAGATAGCAATGGGAATTTCTTAGGCTTGATAGAGATGTTGGCTGAATTTGACCCAGTTATCCAAGAGCATGTTCGTCGTATTACAAGTGAAGAAACTCTACTTCATTATCTTGATCCAAAGATTCAGAATGAGTTGATACACTTGCTTGCTTCTGCTATTAAGTCTGAAATTGTAAGGAAAATAAAGAGAGCAAAGTACTTCTCTGTCATACTTGATTGTACCCCTGATGCAAGCCACCAAGAACAAATGTCTTTAATTATAAGATACGTGGATTCATCTTCAGATAATATTTCCATAGAAGAATCCTTTCTAGGATTTTTAGATGTAAATGATACAACCGGACAAGGACTTTTTGATGTGCTAGAGAATGAACTAAAGTGTCTTGATCTTGATATTGATGATGTGAGAGGACAAGGCTATGACAATGGGTCAAATATGAAAGGAAAACATCAAGGGGTGCAAAAGAGACTTTTGGATGTAAATCCTAGAGCTTTCTATTACCTTTACGGTTTGCCACGACCTTAATTTAACACTTTGTGATATGGCCAAGACTTGTGGTAGAGCTAAAGACTTCTTTGGAATCATCCAACGCATTTATACAACTTTTGCTAATTCCACTAAGAAATGGCAGATTCGGAAAGATAACATAACGGGATTGACTCTCAAGTCGGTTTACTTACACGATGGGAGAGTCGTGTTGAAAGTTTTAAAGCTATCGATTTCAATGCTTGTGACATTGAGAGGCTCTACTTGGGTATTTGACATTGACATATTAATAACTATACATTTTCTCTGGCTGTCCTCAAAATTTAACTTATCTTTTTTTTCTTTTTAATTTCAGGTATCCGATGTTGATAATGATGTAAAAACTAGCAGTGAGGCTAAAGGTTTGGCAAATAATGAACTTGGAGAATATGAATTTATAGTGGCAATAGTCATTTGGTATGAGTCTTGTATCTTTGTTAATTTAGTAAGCAAACACTTGCAAGCAAAGGATATGCTTATTGATGTTGCTATTGAGAAAGTGCAAGGGCTAATTTCTTTCTTCAAAGGGTATAGAAACTGGTTTCTTAGAAGCATTGGAGGCGACAAAGGAATTGCACTTGAGCTGAATATCGGCACAACATTTTGTAAGCGAGAAATTAAAAGAAAGAGACAATTTGATGAGAACCGGATGACACAAATGTTGCCACCACAGTCTCGGAGGAATTATTTAGAATCAAGCTATTTTATACATTGTTGATCAAGCTATTTCCTAAACTTACAAGAAGATTTGAACAATATCGGGATTACCAAAAGAATTTTGGTTTCTTATTTACTTGGACTCATTGCGGTCATTGGATAGTAAGAGCTTGAAATCTTCTTGTGACAATCTTGAAGCAACCCTTAAAGAGATGGGAAATCGATATTGATGCCAATGAACTATATCTGAGTTGAGGTTTCTTCATGATTTCATTCCAAATGAAAATATGGGTCCTCTTGAAATCCTTAAGTTTCTAAAGCGGCATGATTGTTTTCCCAATGCAGCTATTGCATATAGAATTTTATTGAACATTCCTGTGACTGTTGCATCAGCGGAGCAGAGCTTTTCTAAGTTGAAGCTATTGAAGTCATACTTGCGTTCTACAATGACACAAGAAAGACTTAATAGTTTGGCTACGATAGCACTTGAGAGTGGATTGCTAGAGAAGATTAATTATGAGCATATTATTGAAGATTTTATTTCAAAGAACACTAAGAGAATGATGTTATTCAAGTAAACATTATGCAAACCAATAGTTCAAAAGGTACTATTCTTGATATATCGCATTTGCTCTGCAGTATATACATTATTTTGGCGATATTTGGTACTTGATTCAGGCCTCACTTAGAGCTTCGTACAGGGCCTATAAATCTAACGGCACGGTCCTGATCTACAGCCGCCATCGCCTATTTCCTCCACGCGCCAGTAGCCGCCGGCCTGCCATGTGACCTCTGCCCGAGCGCGTGTGCGCTAGTGCGCCAGCCCGCGAGAAGCCACCTGCCCATCCACGCGTCGCCCGTGTGCATGCGCCCATCCACGCGTCGCCTGGCTGCTTGTAAGCCTACGCGTGCGCGCTAGCTACCGCGTGTGCTCGCCTGCTCGTGTGAGGTCGTCTGCCTGCGCGCGCTTTTGCAAATCCCGACCGTGCGCGCTAGCATCTGCCCGCCCGCCTGCCCGCGTGTCACGTTTGCCCGCGTCGATGTTGGCCAACGCGTGGAATTTGTTCTGCCTGGTTGCTTCGACCGTCGCCCTTGTTGCGTGTGCGTGTGCGTGTGCCCCGATTTTTCTTCTTGCCGTACAAGGTTTTGGTGCTGTTGCTAGCTACTAGATAAATTGATTCATGACTTGTATGTGTATGTGTTGAGTTGAACAGTAGAGAGAGAGAGAGAGGGGGAAGAGAAGGAGGGAGAAAGAGAGGAGAATCGCGCAGAAGATTGTTGTTCGTCATAGCGGTCTCTAGGTAACGATATATTTATCTTCCCTATTTTTTTAATTTAATTAGGGATTAAATAATCAAGATTAGAAGAAAGATTTAGCATGTTTCTAGTGTGTGTGTGTGGGGGGGCAAATCAAATAGTATATTTGTTTACTCTGCTGTACTGTTGTACTATTTTTATAGGTAGTATAGAGGCATAATTTGATAATTTCATATACTAGAGAGTTGTAGATAATTTTGATAGATTTCGGTAGAATTTTTACTCATATCAATCCGACATAAATTGTGAAATATGAATTTTATAGTTCTACTGTCCGGTAGAGTTTATCGTGTGTTTACAGTCTGTAGTAATTAGTAGATTAAAAATAGTAGTTGAGTTAATATGGGCATTTTATCAACATGAATGTTGTAGGTAAGTTATTAAGGTTTCCAGAATGTCTTAGAACACAATTTTTAGATTAGTAGATTAAAAGATATGAATTTTGGTGAATAATGTACTATGTTCTAGCATTACGCCCGCAGGCTGTAGATGGTAGGTTTTACCTGGTAGTGCAGACGATGGTAATTGACGTCCATGTCTGTCAGGGCTTGCGTCGGATGTTGGTAAAAGACATCCAAGTCCGGGCAGGTTATCCCTCATAACGGTGAGCTCTGGGTCGATGGTAAATGACATCCATGACTTGGGGTTAAGCTTATCGGGCGGGCTAGTGTTAGGATAAAGTATAGTAAAAGCAATGTCACAATCGCTTAGTCGCACACCTTCGGAAGTGTGTAAGCGGATAGTATAAGTTGATTGTCTCGTGTGGGTCAAGCTGTACAACCTCTGCAGAGTGTTAAAAACTATTCGAATAGCCGTGCCCACGGTCAAGGGCGGGCAAGGTGCGTATACACATGGTAGATTTCAGTTTTGGTTTAAAAGATTTATTTTGAAAATCTGGGAGTAGTTGGAACTCTTGGATTTTGGTTCAGCCAGTTGAGCAGCTAGAGCTCAAGTCTTGAAAAACCTGATGGTTAGGACCTTTTTTTTTTACTAATGTATGGTAGCTGGAACCTACATTAGAGTTTAATTTACTTTACTTTATCTTTTTAATCACCTTTTGTCAAATGAGCTTTTTAAAAGATGTTTAAACTTAAAATGCTGCTTTGTGCAAATGAACCCTATATGCCCAATTGTTAAAGCTATGCATATGCATCATTTCCCAAGACTCGTGGAGTACTTTATGTACTAACATGCTACGCTCAACCAATCTCAGAAGTCTACGAAGATGCCGAGAACGACTACGACTACTTCGCCTGTGGCTTCGACGAAGGCTTCCCGGAGTACTAGGCTACGTTTCCCTAGTCGAATGCCGATGGGCAATTTGATGGGTCACCACTCGAAGTTTACTCTTTTGTTGTTTCCGCTGCTGTATGACTTAAGGTCTTTTGACCTCTTTTGTAATAAGTGGTCATAAGGCCGGTACTTAATTATTTATTAATGTTATTTCATGATTCGAACTGGTTATCAACAATGTTTCCACTGTGTGCACTTGCTACTGATCTGGGACTGATGCAGAAATACACAGAGGGTTCGGATTAAAAAATCCGGTCCCAACACTATGCCTTCTTTTAAAAAAAATTAGCATCACGTTTTCATGTTTCTTGGCATGCACTGATTTTAGCACGGTAGTAGTTCACAAAAAGAATCTCAGGGATGTCTATATATGTAGGCATGTATGGTTAGTTCTATGCATGTGTTCACATCAAGCATAACTAAAGTTCCAGAATGCACCGCAGCAGACATTACTAGCTATGATGCATGGTGTGAATGGATGCATAACAGAACAGTTCAATTTGTGGTTGTGTGCAGGGGCGTATCCAAGTACACTTCAAGGTGCACAGGACACCGTGTTTGACACTGTTTTACTTTATCAGAACACATGTATACATAGGTGTGCACTTCTCAATTTAAACTCAGTGATTCCATACACATATGTTAATATGTATGGTGAACCCGGATCAATTTTGTTCAATATCCACCACTGGTTGCGTGTGCATGCATTCCAGAAGGTTTAGCTGTAGTGTATGCATCCTCAACACAAATATTTAGTTGAGTGACACCTTGCATATAAGTACCTGTATATGTCAACTAATTCTTGATACTAAGACCAGTTATAAGTAGCAGAAGTTAGGTCTAAAAAAACTAAAAAAAGCAGCTATTTCAACTTCGATCGAAACATACTACAGATTGTTCTATTTGGTGTCATATATAGAGCAAGCACGTACAGTGAATAAATGACAAGTGCTTACACCAAAGTAGCAAGGTTTAGTTTAATTTTTAGCTCTGTTCTTCCATGTACTACTCTAAGGCTGATTAGTTTCTATTGTTGTTCTTCCTTTCTACGATGTCATCTACAGGGCGACCCACATCTTTGTTTACAGGATCAGTTATCCACATATGATGACATGATATAGTACCATAATATTAAGCCCTATTATTTTCCTAATCTACATAGAATGCACGCACCTAGTTTTTTTTAGATTTAATTGTGTTTGGTCATGATAGCGACTAAAGGAGGGTCAATAGGAGTTTACTTTTCCCTTCAGTATTCTACTTTTTTCACTCTAGCAAACTTAGCTGTGTGAAGCTATGAAGATCAAAGTCTAACAATCAGAGCGAAAAAATGAACCGACAACAAGAAGTACAACCAAAATCCCCTCGAGGGCAGTCGACCACAATGTAATGGGCGGCCTGGCTCCGCTGGGGCAATCTAACCTCGGCTTGGGTAGCTTGCCCTCTCGTCAGTCTCATAGAAAAATAACACGATTTCATATTCATAAATAGTCCTAACTTTTATCTACAACTCAACGCCACTTGAAATTTTAGACACAACTCAACAAGAAAGCCATAAACCTATTCCAATCTAAGATCTAGACAATCATAGCAAAAGTTCCAAAATTTTCTTGTTTGAGTGCAAGAGGGTTCAACATCGGGTTAAAACCAAAACTTGATCAAAAAAACTTGCTCGTTGATTAAATATGGTCAAGATGACCTTAGATTAACTTCTACATGTCCTAGCAAACTAGATCACAGTAAGAAACCAAAGCAAATCCCCTAAAATACAAGAATCCTAGATTTCAAGAAAGAGAGCAAAAATAAAAGAGAACTCATCTTTGCACGAAATTGATTGTATTGATAATGAAGGATTGAGGATTTACAACTACTCAATATGAAGGACACAAGCTCACTCATGAGCACTCAATCCCATGAATTTTCTCTCAATACATCTCTCAAGCCCTAGCCTCCTCTGCATTCCACTTTCCCTAAATTTTCCAAATTAGGGTTTCGAGGCCTGATTGCTGTAATCCTGCACCAACCCTTATATAGTCAAGGCTAGGACCTAAGAGAGAAACCCTAACGGATACCTGTTAAGCCTATACACAAACAAGTCTCCCACTCACACACGTTTCTCAAAGTATATGACGACCCGATGCTCCTGAATCTGTCTCTTCATGATCTTGTCTACCTCATGACCTAAACCACTTCTCCTTTGTGACGTCAGACGTCATGGTTTCTCGAAGGTCATCTACCCGGTATTTTGGTGAAGTTACCAAAGTGTCCCTTCTCGTTCATTCCATTATTGACCGAGTCCAATCTTGTGAAGCAATTGTAATACCCCGAAACGCCTTAGAGAGAGAGAGAGAGAGAATGATTTGGACCTTTGCATAATTTGACAAAAGAGGATTCGTGAAAACGGGACGCTTGGGGTTTTTAGAGTGTTGTTTCGTCAAAATGAGTCTTACGAGGTAGTTGGTGTCTGGGTCAGAAAAAAACCGTGATAAAAGAATTTTTTCCTAAACCCTAGCCACTCTCTTTCTTTCCCGTGCATCATCTACAGCCGCCATCGCCTATTTCCTCCACGCGCCAGTAGCCGCCGGCCTGCCATGTGACCTCTGCCCGAGCGCGTGTGCGCTAGTGCGCCAGCCATCGAGAAGCCAACTGCCCATGCACGCGTCGCCCGTGTGCATGCGCCCATCCACGCGTCGCCTGGCTGCTTGTAAGCCTACTGCAGCGCACCTGCCTGCGTGCGCGCTAGCTACCGCGTGTGCTCGCCTGCTCGTGTGAGGTCGTCTGCCTGCGCGCGCTTTTGCAATTCCCGACCGTGCGCGCTAGCATCTGCCCGTCCGCCTGCCCGCGTGTCACGTTTGCCCGCGTCGATGTTGGCCAACGCGTGGAATTTGTTCTGCCTGGTTGCTTCGACCGTCGCCCTTGTTGCGTGTGCGTGTGCGTGTGCCCCGATTTTTCTTCTTGCCGTACAAGGTTTTGGTGCTGTTGCTAGCTACTAGATAAATTGCTTCATTACTTGTATGTGTATGTGTTGAGTTGAACAGTAGAGAGAGAGAGGGGGAAGGGAAGGAGGGAGAAAGAGAGGAGAATCGCGCAGAAGATTGTTGTTCGTCATAGCGGTCTCTAGGTAACGATCTATTTATCTTCCCTATTTTTTAAGTTTTTAGTGTGTGTGTGTGGGGGGGGGGGGCAAATCAAATAGTATATTTGTTTACTCTGCTGTACTGTTGTACTATTTTTACAGATAGTATAGAGGCATAATTTGATAATTTCATATACTAGAGAGTTGTAGATAATTTTGATAGATTTCGGTAGAATTTTTACTCATATCAATCCAACATAAATTGTGAAATATGAATTTTATAGTTCTACTGTCCGGTAGAGTTTATCGTGTGTTTACAGTCTGTAGTAATTAGTAGATTAAAAATAGTAGTTGAGTTAATATGGGCATTTTATCAACATGAATGTTGTAGGTAAGTTATTAAGGTTTCCAGAATGTCTTAGAACACAATTTTTAGATTAGTAGATTAAAAGATATGAATTTTGGACGTTTGTTGTCCAAAAGATGACAGATCTGTCTCCGGGTAAAGAAACGGGGTAGAAAAAAAAAAGTAGAATCATAGTTTTATCATAACTAGGAAAATATAGGTTGTTTCGGGGATTCTAGAAAGTCCTAGTTGGTTGAATTTGGAGTTCGGATGAATAAGTTAGAGACGTTTTACTACTAGAACATCGGGTAGTGTGTCCGATGGATTTGGGTTAATTTGGTCGGTTTGGTGTAAGCATGCAAGATTGATTAGTGTGACGGGTTGTGCCGTGATGATGTGATTTTGATGATTTTTTTAGTGTGTGTTATTACTTGCTTGTTCAGGGACTGTGGCCTCATGTGTCGTGCCACACTGTCGTTATCTAGCTTCGAAGGGCTAAGAGGCAAGTACATGGTAGAGTGGTGAACAATGGGTTATTCGATATTATCATTGATATTACTTATCATGTTTTTATTATGCTTTCGTTAAGCTTATTCTTATACATGATATTGATGACATTAAGTGAATGAGATTATGATATTGAGATAATGAGGATGAGATGCTGAGTTAATGAGATGGATTATGTTGATGAATAATTAAAGATGACGTGTCATATACATTCATCATAACAGAGTTGCATGAGCTAGGTCGGTGAGAAAGTCATGTAGCTATTCCAGTGAGGTCGGTGAGAAAGATACATAACTAGTCCGGAGTGCTCTAGATAAAATCATACTTCGGTGGAGATTTCACGGGAGTGAAGGATAGAGTGGATCACTGACGGGTGAACACTCCGCTATACCGGTATCAGCTGATGAGATGCATATGAGCATGTGTATGATGGTGCATTCACATATATGAGTAAATTGTTAAATTGTACAACTTTACCTATATGTAATATGACTTGATTGTTTGAGTATGAGAATAGCATTAAATAGATAGATGATGATGATAACCTTGATTATGGTTGATAAACTGTTGTTTATAACTTTACTATGTATTTGCTGAGTTTTGAACTCATTCTTGCTCTATTGTTGTTTTTAGGTGATTGTTGATGACGTTTCACTCGAGAAGTGCTAGCGCAATTGGAATCACAACCTACACCCAATTACTTGATTCATTGGACATGAGACATCTTTTATTATAACATGATGATTTATATTTAGAACACAATGGTGTTAAATAACCTTAGATGATAAGTTATAGTTGATTATTCATTCAAAAGACAATTGATTGTGTTAATATTGGTTTATTATCTTGCTATACTCCTAGGAGTAAATTATCTATAGTTGCCATATCATTATGCTTATGTTATTGTGACCTTTGGACGGGTTTTATCATGATACACTTGTTGTAATTTATTATAAAGTGATGTTAAAATTGATAGTTAGTGTAGTCAGTGGTATTCTGGGCTCTGTATTGGATCGAGGTGTTACAGCAATTTAACTTTGGAAAATAAAAAAACTAACTTTCCAAACTCCTCGACAACGGTGCCAATTATTCATCATCTAATCTAAGGCCAAACCACAGGGTCTGTACAAATTGTTTCCTGCTTTTTTTTTTTTTTTTTTCTTTTTTTTGAAACGGCCGTTCCTGGTGATGACATAAAATGGATGTGCATGCTGCTGAGTATTGAATTAAGTAAATTAGCTTCTAACTCACAAGGACAAGATGATCACAAGATACAACATTAAACAAAGCAAGTACTGCCACAAAATTGGGAGTCTTGTGCAGATTAGCAACTGTGTTAATAATGCACATAAATTATCATTAATTTATAGATATATAGTTGTACCGTGTTATGCAACGGGAGACTTCTGAAGTTTATTTATTAATTCGAATTGTTTTGTCCAAGGCACAAAAACCATGCGTACATTATAATTTATACTAGACAGAGGGAATCTTTGGGGAAATGAAAATCTGCATACGGAGACGAGATTATATAATCAGCAAAGTAAAAAAAAACTTGTTGACCGAATCAATCGTTTTTTTCTTCTCAAAGATAAATATGTCTCCAAAAGAAAATGACACTGAACGTATGGGTGAGCACAGTAGTGCTATGTATTCAGTACTCCGTGCATACTTTGCACGTTTATGATCAAAGTCTTATATTTACTATAAAGCTTCTAGGTTTGTTTGGAGTGTAGGAATTTTACGATCTGTACATACTTTGCACGTTCACTATCAAAGTATTTTGCTTACTGTAAGGCTTTAAGGTTTGTTTTGAGTGTTGAAAGTTTACAATATTCTAACAACAATTTGCAGGAAACATGACAAATTAATCATGTGTAATTCTCTTGACAATGCTCCAATCCAAACAAACTAGCAGAGATAAATTCTAACACCCTGCGGCACAAAGTTCGCTTAAAGCCCAGCCCCTACATGAGGCAGGCGTAGTTGGTTTTTCATCCTTGCTTCGCTTAAAAAAGTTTATCCAGAAGTACTACAATTTGATCTATCATATATTATATGATAGCATAGTGCAACGTAAACTGACTGTGATACCAAGGGTTGTGTTACAACAAATACATAGGATACTTTAGCCATTGGTGAAAATCCCAAGGGAAGGATCGTTTTATGTGCGAATTCCGCGCTTGCTCTTGAGTAGGGATGAAAACGGGGTAGATAATTTTCGCTTGATACGGAAAAATTCGTCTATGGTATCATTTTTTAAGTCCCGATTCGCATCTGATATTATCCGTATCTGCATCCAGAAAATATCATGTAATATGAGTTAGGATATGAGAAGAGCAATATCTGATCTGTATGTGTATTTTATAGGATATCTGATAAACATCAATATCCGCTACGGATTTCTAGTCGTTGACTAATAAGGGTGGAAAAAAGCCCGAAACTCACGAGCCAGCTTGGCTCGTTAAGAACTCGGCTCGAACACGGTCCCTTAACGAGTCGAGCCGAGCCGAGCTGACAATTTAGCTCGATTCTTAACAAGTCAAGTTTGAGCTGGCTCGCGAGTTGCTCGTTTAGCTCGTTAAGAAACCAGACCCAACCCACTGTGCGTAGTGTCGAGTTAACGAGTTAGTAACGAGTTTAACTTCAATTGTTAGTAACGATCCTAACGAGCCGAGTTAACATGTTTGAATAAGCCGGGTCGAGCTTGTTATTATGCTCGTTAGCTTAACGAGCCGAGCCGAGCTCGTTTCCTTAACAATCCGAGCCAGCTCGTTATCCACCCGTATTGACTAATATATAATATGAATTTATATTTGATTACATTTATGTTGTTAAGTAGGATAAATAATTCTCTAAAAGGTACTATAATTTGAAATTTTTGTTGGTGAAATTATATCTTTTCTTTATGTGTACACTATCCATCAAGTTATTCGCGATCGATTTGAATCCGATTCACACTTGTCCCGTGGCTGTATCCCAAAAAATCTATATCTAAGGTATCCGTGTCCGACTCTGAATTTGAGGTAAAAATATAAGCTATAATATAGAATGAGTAATATTTGTCGCATCCGGCCGTTTTCACTCCTACACTTGAGTCAGCCGGTCAAATGAAAATGTTATTTGACTGCTTTACGGGAAATGGTGGTCTCTTTCTGAATAATAAGGAAGAAGACTAATTTTAAGAAAAGCATATGGATGGATTGGTCTCTTTTCAAAAGCAAAATATGCAAACCGTGTAACCTCTCACGTCTTGGTGCATAAAAATTCTCCTATACCAAAAATTGTAAAGCTAGATTCTCAGAAAAGAAGTGTAAAGCTAACTATGCAAACTAAAAGAGAAGTGTCGAGCAGCTGAACAACGAGGCATAGAGCAAGTGAGCAACCACACGTTCCCTCCGAAGTCTGAACTCTGAACTACAGTCTCTCTGAAATTTTATTCTATAAAAATGGTAGCACTGCCCACGCTTGAACAGTTCGGCTCAACAAAAACATGCAAAGGAAATAGCATACCATACTCGACAAGAGGGCTAGTAGTACAGTATCTGATCCCTGACTACTTAAACAAATTTTGCTCAAATTAACCTTTGTGAACATCGCATGGAGAACCCATCTAATTCTTTAAAAAGTAATTATGACATATCTAAACCGAGTATTATATATAACACGCATGTCCTGAATTGCATAAAGGCCGTGCCTATATGCATCTAGTATAAATGCGACATCTGAGCAATTGCAGTGCTCATCTCATCTCATCTCATCTCATCAGGAAATGGCCGTTACTACTAGGATCCAGCCGCTCTCTGCTCACCTGCATCCTTCTGCTGATTCGACAAGACGCTGATAAAGCTACTCAAGAAGGTAGAATTCTATCTGTAAATGTATGAGACATTACTGATTTATTTCCATGTCAGTGAAACATGTATATACAGTTGCAGCCTATTTGAGAGGAAATCGTAGTACTGATTTGGGTTTTGTGACCTGTATTGCAGAATTTTGGAGCTTTTAAGATATGGCAAGGATATTCTTATTGCAATGGCACCGCAAGCTTGGAAGAGGAGGCTAACGAGCCATGGTTCAGGGTCCAAAAGGAGTACAAAATTCTGAAGAAGGAAGGGCAATACAGTAGCAGAGCTATAGTTAGGGTTGCTGTTAGTGGGAAGGTTTTCAAGATTGATGGCATGTCACACAAACCGGAGTACAGAATCAGCGATGCAGATGGTGAGGTTGTAGCGGAGATCAAGAGGAAGCAGATGGTGCCTCAGGGGTAGCACTGGGGGGGAGACGTTCTGAGCCTGACAGTGGGCTCCGCAGTGGATCGCCTGCTCACCGTGGGGTTTGTGGTCTTGTGTGGCCTCCTCAACCGCTGCATCTGATTGGAGGAGGGCTATGCACTTACGCTGTAACATTTTTAAGCTACTACGGTACTTCCAGTGTTTACTGTTTACTCACTGGACGAAGAAAAAAAAACACACCATGAGGTCAACTTTGTGTTATGTTAAAAGAAAATGAAGTCAACTTTTTTCCCAAAGGAAGGAAAAATTCTATCCTCTTCTCCTTCGGTTGTACATAACTTATGACTTGTATTGTTTATCTGTTACTCTTTCTGTTCTTTTTTTACTTTAAGTTTCTAATTTTTACGATCTTCGAGATATAACTTTAATCACTAATTTCTATAATCTTACTTTAAGATGTGCTAATAAAAATACAATATTTATGAAAGTAATTTTTAATGACAAATATAATAATATAATTTTCACTTAGTTAATCTAAATAGTTTAAACCAATTAGTGGTCAAACTTTAGAAAAAATGACGGCACGAATTGTAGGACGTCAATTAAAAAAGAACACAGGTAGTGGTATTTTCAATGTACTTTATTTCTTAAGAAGAATGTGAAGTATTTCCCTTCCATTTCCCCATATTTCTCTATTTCTAGTTGGATTCAGAAAGTCAAATTCCAGCCTCCCAAATGGTTGTTGAAACACCAATCAATTATTATATAAAAAAAAGACCATTCAATTAAATATTTCATACGAAGACACGTTCTTAAACTTTTATAGGAGGAAGGTAGAACACTAGAAGAGAGAATCTGACCTTCAGTTTGTATTTAGCTGAACAGAGAAAACCGTTAGAAATTAACATACAAATAACAAAGTAGATTAATAACACAGAGACACCGATTTTTACGTAGAAAACTCTTTCAAAAAAAAACTATAGACGCACGACAGCGATCTTCACTGTATCAGAAAAAGTGTTTACAAAATACAGAGATTTTAATCAGTCGTCAACTCTTCCCGTGCGGCTTACAGAGGTATATATATTGGCATAAAACTGACTCGAGTTGAAGACGAAAACAAATCCGAAAAAAGAAGAATTCGTACCATAGGGGCTCTGCACCCCACCTCGGACTACGTCGTGGGTCTCTATATGGGTCATATCTATCGACGCAACGCTCTGCGTCTCCACACCTTGACCTCTTTAGAATTCGAATCAGATATCAATAATAACATCCTTCTGGAGGTATTATGAAGGCAGAATTGGGCTTAATTAATCCAAACAACTGCATTATACTTCAGACAAATACACTATCGTCTTGAAGGAACGTATCTAAAAAAACCATGACTTAAGATGAGACGACCTCGATACAGGATCTAGTACTCACTGTCAAAACAGTTTTGGAACTAATCTCAAGAGCTACCAACTACAAACTAAAACACAACTTAATTCAATCGATCTTATACTGCATTCGAACCTGCAGGGTCTTGGCACGATCGATCTTCATTGTCGAAACATTTGACCTGAAGTTCTTCTGCAGGAACCTGTAGAGTTCATTGATGACAAAGCGCTTGAGCCAGCTGTGCCTGTGGCCCCATCTTAAGGATCATCCTCCCGAGCACAAAGCTCACCCCATTGCGGTGAGCCAGACCCATCATCTCGAACTCCTCGGCGCTGTCGGCGATCTCCTAGATCACGGCAATGACCGATCCGGTGAACTCGTCGCCTTCCATGTCCTTCTTGTCCATGTAGCCGTACCGGACGATGCACCTGTACACCCCCGCGGGCTCCTTCGCCACGAGGAAGCGCTCCTCGGGGAGCACCGACCTCACCGGGAGGATGTTGGGAATCACTCTCTCTCTCTCTTGTTGGAAATTGGAATCACTCTCTCTGGTTGGAAATCACTTCCTCACTCTTGGTGTTTTTCACAAACACTTACTAGCCTGATTCTTTTCTCTACTGGACACAAGAACAGGGGCTGGACAACACACACAGAAAAGCTGATTTTTGTTGACGCAGACACACACTGGCTCTTGCCTTTAACCATTAATTTATAGACTAAGTACATGCAAGATAAGAACCTGGCCATCCACTTAGCCGAGACACTAATGCCATATTCCTAAACTAATGCAACATGCAAAGACCATGCATGCAAGTCACGACCTCCACCAGTCACTACTTCACATCGTGGCTTTTCCCTTGGACTCGGCTTGGCGCACAACACCTGTATGCATGCATCTACTAACTAGTGATGCACATAATCCTAACACATGCAAGATAATGATGCCTTCCATCCGGCCGCATCGCACGGCTCCTCTGCCATTCTTGCGTACGCATCTCACGTACTGCCACAAACTTCTTCAGGCACCACACACTACTATGAAAAGCAAAATCCTATATACTTGATGACCGCTACATGCATGCACATAATTAAAAAACATGGATATGCACTAATGACAAGATTAAATTCTAACAGAGGATCCTGACAGCAGCAGCTCGCGAAGGCAGCCCGTGTGCTCAGCGTAGTGGCGCACAATCGGCGGGATGCCGTACATCAGGTCCGTGAAGAAGAAGCAGGTTCCGGGCACCCGGGTGCTCCTGGTCACGATCCTGCCGAATTCTTCGCCGCCGACCAGGTTGTTCTCCTCGTACTCGCTCTTCTTCTTCCGCCCGTACGTCCAGGAGAGCGTGATCACCAGGAATAATGCGGTGATCGCAAACGGAACCCAGCCACCTTGCGCAACCATGTTCATGAGCGAGCTCATGTATATGCCTTCGATGGATAAGTAGCCGACGAAGAATGCACCGGCCAGTCCAATGTTCACGTCCCAGATTATATCCATGACCACTGTCATCAGTGCTGTTCTGATGAGCACATCACCCATATCACTGCAACACCTGCAAATTAACCAAAACCAGCACCGCAAGTTCTAATCAATCAGACGGCATGTAATGCATTTAACGAGTCTTGTACGTACATTCATGCATGCCATGCAGGTATCAACATATATGCTAGTTTAATTGCTTACCAAATGCACGGCCAATCTCTGGTCCACCCCGGAAGCCAACGGTGATGAGGATACACACAACCATCAAGAAGTAGTTGATCTCAGGGCAGTCCGAGGTGTGCGACTCTAGGGGATAAAAAAGAATGCATGGCCGGTTTGTATTAAATTGAGCGTGTCATTGAAAACTAACTCTCTCTCTCTCTCTCTCTCTCTCTCTATATATATATATATATATATATATATATATATATATATATATATATAATTTTGATACAACCAACACTACCAGAAACAGGTCTTTTCCCGAGTGCTCCATACACTCGGGAAAACCAATAAAACACTCGGGACATACTTTCCCGAAGGTCAACACTCGGGAAATAACACTCGGGATAGTTCAGTCGGGTAAATCAGTGTTTCCCGAGAGTAACACTCGGGAAACTAAATTGTGCCGAGTGTCAACATGTACACTCGGGAGAAAAAACTGTCCGAGCACCGTAGTCACCGTAACGGAATAGTTTCCCGAGTGTTGACACTCGGGAATAAGAGAAACTGATATTTTGTCAGTATTTTGCCAAGACGTTTATCCCCGAGTGTATGTAAAATAAAACACTCGGGAAGTCACCGTTTATTCCCCGAGTGTTGACACTCGGGGAATAAGAGCAAATACTGATCTCCCAGGTCGCTTTTCCCCGAGTGTATGTCGAAGAAAACACTCGGGAATATGGGTTCCCCGAGTGTATGGCGAAGAAAACACTCGGGAACATGGGTGAAACAGTTGTACCCAATTTATTCAGATGCACAATTTGCAATTGGATTTCAATCAAATTCAAAAATACATTCCACATCCAGATTCAGCAATACATTCACAATCAGATTCAACAATATTATCATATATATGAAACAAATATTGACATAATTCTCAAGTTCACAACATTCAAGTTCAAATTGAAAAGATACATATAATAGTTCAAACATAATTCTCAAGTTCACAACATTCAAGTTCTGCATCAACAGGAATATTGCGATTGTAGTGAAGAGATGGCCTTCTCGTCTGAGCTTCTTCCCATCCTAAGCGATGAACTCAGACCACTGCATTGTCATGAAGAGAACAACTCAGTTAGTACTCAACATAGACAAGATGAAACTAATAAAATTCATAAATGCAGGGTAAACAAACTACTGCAATTCAGTTTACATTATATATTTTTGAGTACGCTGTTGGAAATATGCCCTAGAGGCAATCATAGAGATGATGATATTTCGTTGTATCCATGATTTAATAAATGTTCCTTGAATATTGCCTTTGTGTTGATTAACAAGTATGTGACTTGTTTGTGAAACTCTTTACTTGTATGGTTATTCTAAAGTTGTCCCTAGTCGGAGTTCATGTGAGGACACACGTGAATGGTGGATTAGCACATGTATCGGTTGATGACTATATTTCACAGGTCATAGACATGGAGATGTCAAACCAATAATGTGGACACATGTTTAGAATATGGGGTTGGACCGACCCAACATGAGACATAACAATTATACTTTTGGTTCTCTCTACACAACGTGTACGCCTTGTCCTTAGACCTAAGATTGTCGCATGTACTTGAGATGTGAATCGACCTACTTAGGGGCTATCAAACGCCACTCCGTAACTGGGTAGTTATAAAGGTAGTTTTCAGGTTTGTCATGAAGCATCTTTGCGAGGCATGGTCATCAAGATGGGATTTGCCCTCTCTACCGAGAGATATCTCTGGCCCTCGAGTGATCGGATCCGAAATGCATGGCCATGCTACTTAAGGTTAAGAGTTAACCTAGTAAGGGATTCCTGATCACAAGATCGAAAGAGTGGTCGACTTGGAGCTCGACCGAATATCGTGAGGCGGGATTGGCATGTACATAACGTTGTGTTGGTTCGTCCGATATGATCTTTGTGTACGTTTAGGAGTTGGGACGTCTTGCTAGAGACCGCTACCAACTATTGACCAAGTATGTGCACTCGTGTCATGTCTAAACGTACGCGAACCTAGAGGGTCACACACTTAAGGGGCTGAAGCCTAATTCGGATTAGATCCGAATTAGAGTGGGCATTGAGTCCTAATGGGCCTCTATTGGTAGAAGCCCATTGTAAGGACGTCTATAAAAGGAGGGCTTGGGCGCTCGGGTTGGAGGCGATTTTGGGACCCTCAAACCTGGCCGCCACCTCTCCCACGCCCTAGTCGCCGCGCGGATCTAGCGATCGGCGTCGCGCGCTTTCTCCCGCACGTGTGGATACCTTTGAGGCGCATCCGTAGCGCTTGGACGAACCGCAAGAGGGGAGTCAGACGTGGGGCCGCGACGAGGACGAGGAAGTAGTACGACTACTCGCCTGACGTCTTCGCATCAACTTAGTACGACTACTCGCCCGACGTCTTCGCATCGGTTTCGCACTGCGTCTAGTGGTAAGACCGTGATCTATAACTGCAGTGATCTTGGTTTACGGGTAGAATTTTTATTAATTTGCGCTAGTGTAGCCTACCCTTGACCCTTCATACGCATGCATATATGCTACATCAACACAAGAATGGAGTGAAGTATGTTCATGTTTGCACGACAAGATCATGAAAATGGCAAGCACCTGGTGGTGCCCTCTCGATGTTGGACTCATCCACATGATCTTGGTTTGGGCAGCTAACATGTGTACCATCTCCAGCATCAGCACCGAAAGCAGCTGGATCTGCCATTGATCCCGCCGTATGCTGAAATTTGGATTTGAACAGAAACACTAAAAACATTAGCAGCAATGTTTTGTATGCGAAGTCAAGTTGAGTCGTGAATGTTTGGTAGAGTAGTGCCGTGGTCCTGCTGCAGTATTTGTATCCTAGTCCATCAATGTCTAAACTACTCCATCATTTGTATGGAAGAATATGGAATATACAATGCAATACTTGTAAATTAGAAAGAAAGAGTGAAATATAACATACCAAATATGATGAACTTTCACTTGACTTAAGGTGCAATCCACTGGTACTTTAATCAAATTAAGTTGAAGATTAAGGTTATAGAACTAGAGCTTTCCTCTGTGTTATGTTTGAAGGTTACGGTTGTAGTACTAGCTAGATATTTCATTTGTGTGTTGAAATCAATGCATATTGAAATTGATACAGCACATACCACACCTACACAACATTGTCATTTCCTCTGTAGATTAAGTATGACAAGAATCGCACATGGAATAAAGTGAAGAGTACCACATGGGATCAAGGACAAGCAGCCTACAAATATATTAACAAGCACTCTCAAAACAACCTAGTGTAGTGGCATCAAGTGAGCTCTCAAGCACTCGTAAGAGACTAACAATATAATAATAAGTGTCCAGTTACTAACCGGATTAGAAAATGTAGGCAGTGGTGCCCCTGGTGTAGTGGTGTCAAGTCGAGTTTGAAGTGCCTGCATATTTGTTTGTTTCAGTCATATGGGGTGAGAATCTACTAGTAATGTTAGCTAATGGTAACTAAAAAAGGGATAGTGCTGGTACTAACATCTTATATGAATTGAAAACAAAAAATATCAAGGTAAGCTTGTGGAAATAAATGAATTGCAATTTGCATCGCATATGGGGTTCGAAGTCCAAACCTGGATCATTTGCTCCAATCGCTGCCTAGCCTCGATTTCATCTTGTAGCCTGGCCTCGAGCTGAGAAACCCTGTCAGCTGATGGTCGCACTCGTCTTTGAGGGTGTACATCATCCGTTGATCCCGTACTTGTTGTTCGGACCTCCGAGAGGGTGGTCGGTGTGCTAATGTAGCCGGCACCGATCAAGAAACGGCCATGTTTCTTCCCCTTTCGACCACAGCATACAAAGATCGCATCCAGTGGTGAATTCATTACGTCGAAGTCCTGGCCATGAATCTCCTTAGCAGCCTCAGTATATGCTTCTTGTTGGACAAAATCATAAGTGAGCGAATATCATTAGGGACAAAATCATAGTGTAGAAATGGTACCAAGTTCTGTGTTGCGCGCTGGCTGCATAGGGTGCCCTCCTGATCACCCCTCCTAGCTTCTACATATGCCTCTACATCGGAGACAGGCCTCTGCTTCTTCTTTTCCTGCACCCAAAGTTCTGTTTCGCTGACCGATCATATGTTACTATACCTTGTTCCCAAGTATGTAACAATTCATCCACCACCGGCTCCATGAATATACTCATATTCTTCCCTGGGTATTCAGGACCAGGGATTATCAAGGTGTGGATTTCATGGGGATATGTTCCAGATCTTAGGATGATGTGACAATTGGCAATGGCGTTTACGGTTTGTCGTTTCACGTGGTTTCGACAAAGTTCTGTGCTTATCGGATGGGGCGGTCCGACCGGTCCCTGCACAGCGGTCCGATCGTCCCAAATCGGTCGGACCGGCCATGTGGGGCGGTCGGACCGTGTGACCAAAGTGGTCAAAACGAATGGGCCAAAATAGGTGTTGTAGGCAAGTGAGGGATCCCAATGCACTTGGTCTCATGATTTTTGGAGTTTCGATAAAAGTTCTATTGGTTTAAAGTTTCCGAAGGTTTGAATTTGAGGGCTTGAATTTCGGCTAAGTCCCAGGCGGTCCGACCGCTCACGGGGAGCGGTCCGACCGCCAAAAGGCGTCCGACCGGCCACCCTGGAGCGGTCGGACCGTAATAACTTGAACGTCGGCCAACTTCGTGGCGATGTTGATTGGTTAGGTCAAAGTCATTGGTATCATGGCATATGGTTTGCATGATGCATGTTTTGACTAACATGGGTCAAGTTGTGAAGAACTTGTTCCCGAATTCGTGTTTGCTTGTCTGTGGTTGTGCGAGGTTGCTTGGTGGTGAGCGACGGTCAACGGCGAGGAGGATCGGGACTAGACTTGGAGAGTTGAGGTCCAGAACGATCAACGATGCCGGGTGAGGTCAACGACTCAAGCGTGACACAAGATGGACAAGGATGACCTATTGGCAAATCCATGGTGCATGCTGAAGCGGTTTAGGTCAAAAGGTTAAAGACGGCGCTTTGCGAAGCGTGCGTGTGTGACCCGTTTGTTAGTGGGCCTTAACGGGAGCCCAAGAGAGTCAAACCCTAAGAGTTTTAGGCCTCCACTATAAATAGGAGGAGATGGTGGCTGCACCTCTCTCTCTCTCGCCTTTTTATGTTTCAAAACCCTAATTGTCTTTAGGGGAGTTGAGGTGGAGGCTAGGGCTCTTGATGGTTTGTGGTGAATTTCGTGATCTTTGATTGTCCATCGATCCATGATGGTGTGGATGTAATCCAGCATCAATCACGAAATCAATCTATGCAAGGTTTGCTTGAGATAAGTCTTTTTTCGTTCTTGCTTTCAATTTCGTGTTTTTAGGGCTTTCTTTGATCCGCAAGTTTGTGATTGATTCTTTCACGTGGATTAGCTTGCTGTGATATGTGTGAATCTATCTAGCATCATCTTGATCATCAATCTCTCACGAACAAGCATTAGGATCAAGTTTTCGTTCTTGCCCGGTTTTAGAGCTTCAGTTAATCAATTGGCAATTGCTCAAGATCGTTCCAAGAATTATCATAATATTCGATTGGAATAGGTCCTCAATAGCATATAGAAGGTGTGTGCAAAGTTTCATAAAGATTGGAGTTGAGAATCAAAAGTTTCACCTAATTGCAACTTCGTCATCGGGCTAATTTTACTGTTGCAGATCGGTTCTGGAGTCGGCCGGTCAGACCGCCCGTCATCACCGGTCAGACCGATTTTGGAGCGGTCCGACCGCCAGCACAACACCGGTCAGACCGCCCGGCAATCGGTCCGACCGGTTGGGTCCAACGGTCAGACCGCCTGTGCTGTGAGTTTGCAATCTTAGTTGATTTTGTTATTTTGCTTAGGGGATTTAATTGGATTCAATACTAGTCTTCCGCTGTACTGGTATATTAATCTTCATAGCTTCATCATAGCTATTGGAGTGAAATTGTGTTGAATTCATTATTTGAGAAAAAGTGAGCGTGCTACTATTCACCCCCCCTGTAGTCGCCTTTACGGTCCAACAAGTGGTATCAGAGCCAGGTTAGTTCAATCTTGATCTTAACCGGTCACTGAACTTTGGCGATGGATAAGTTTTCTACTAAACCGCATATCTTCGATGGGCACGACTATGCCTATTGGAATAATCGTATGCGCGTCTTTCTTGAGAGCGAGGGACAAGCTATTTGGGATGTTGTTAGAGCCCCGCTGGTTATTCCTGAAATTGCTACACCTGCTTTTGCAATTCTTTTGGCTAACAACAATAAGGCTAAGAATCTTTTATATGGTGCACTTGGTAGACAAGAATATGATAGAATTTGTAATCTTTCAACTGCGCATGAAATTTGGAACACTCTCGAAACATATCATGAGGGTTCGTCCCAAATCAAAAAGGTGCGCCAAACAGTTTACAAGCGTGAATACAATAAATTCGAGATGCGTCTGGAGAGAGCATCGATGATATTTTCGATCGCTTTAATAAAGTAATTAATCAAATGAAAGTTGTTGATATTGAATATTCTCAATCTAAAATGCCACCCATCTCTTGGCCGCAATCAACACCAAGGAGTGGGAGATGAAGGCTACTGCTATAGAGGAAAATGTTGATCTTTCAAGTCTTACTTTAGAATTGCTTTATAGTAAACTCAAGAATCATGAAATTAAAAGAGTTGATCATCCCAAGAAAGATAATTTAGCTTTGGTAGCAGATTCTCTCAAAAAGGCTTTTGATGACTCTTTTGAATCTTCTTCTGGATTTTCATTTGCTTGTTTATCTGCTATTCATGAAGAGGAGCTTGAAAGTATTCCTGAAACAGAGTTAGCTCTTCTAGTTAAAAAATTCACACGGGCCTACAATAATGTGAGAAACAAAAAGAGAGGTGATCCGGTGACATGCTATGAATGTGGTGAGCTCAATCATATCCGGGCAAATTACCCCAAGCTGAAAGGTAAGAGCAATCATAAGGAAGGAAAGTCAGCTTGGAAGAAGCCTCCTTTCAACAAATCAAGGTATGAGGCTAATAAGCTTGTGAAGGCTGCTTACCGGGTCCTTGCCGCTTTTGAGGATCAATCCTTGAGCGATGTGGATACCGGGAGTGAGGAGGACAAGGAGGAGTAGATCCCTCAAGGCAAAAAGAAAGGGAAGGCTGACATGCATGGTATCTTTTTCTTATGATGAGCTTTCTGCTAAATATGATTCTATAGTTGAGCAATTGCTTAGTCAAGATGAAGCACTAGAATTTTTCATGACAAAGAATAAGAAATTAGAGTCAAAGATTAACAAACTAAAAGTAGAGCTTAAAAATACTAAGACTCTTGAACCTGATGAATGTTTATCTTGTCATGCTATGTATTCAGAAATTACCAAGTTACAATCATCATAATATTTACAGACAACAACTTGAGAATGCTAGATCCGAACTAAATGAAATTAAAAGTGCTCCTTGTGAAAAATGTTTAGAATCTAGTAAATTGATTGCTTTTGATGTATTTGATTCTAGCCCTTACACTTCATGTTTAGAAAAAGAACGTGAAATCAAAGATATCTTAGAAGCTGCTAGAGTCAAATATGCTAAGCTTAAGGACGATATTGAAAATAGTACTTGTGCTTCATGTTCCACTCTTAAGCTTGAAATTGCTTTGTATAAGGAGAAATCTATGGATGAAACTTGTGATGCTTGTGTTAACTTGAGAAAAGAAAATGCTTACCTTCATGATACATTAGAGAAATTTTCTAAAGGTAAGAAACAATTAAACATGATTCTTGACAAGTCTAAAACTCCTTATAAGAAGCAAGGTTTAGGATTCAATTCTTTTCAAGACAATTCAAACCCAAAAGTCATTCAAGTCTTGGAAAAAGGTTTAATTGAATTCAAAACCCAACCTGCAAAAACATCTTTTAAATCTGCAGGTTTTGTCCAACCTTGTATTAATTCAAATGGTGCTTCTTCTAGTGGTACCAAGTACCATTGCACTTATTGCAAAAAAGGTGGACATTTGATTGAATTCTGTTGGCGTAGGTTGAAAAATGATAGAAAATTTTTTGATAGAATTTCATTCATGCAACCTAGAGCTTCTATGAGACATGGTAACACTGAAAAGAATAAACCTGGATTAGGATTTTTCTCTCATGCAAATCATTATGTTTCTAGATATCCTAATTCTAATGTTTACATTTGGCGGTCCGACCACTGTGGTCACCGGCCGACCGTTTTGGTCGCGGCCGACCGCCAACACAATGCTGTCGGACCGCCATGGACAGCTTTAAGTCTCATGTTAATTTAAACATTGCTCATAACCGAATGTTAGATGAAATCAAGGATAGTACTTCTGGTTTGTATACTCCTTGCAGACGTGTGTCTCAGTACTGGATTCCAAAATCTTGTTTATCTAACCCCAGTATTGAGACACATCTTTCTTTTGTTCCTTGATTTTCGGGACTACCGTGGAAAGGGAAGAACACGTGGTTCGTCGACTCGGTGTTCACGCCACATGACCGGAAACTCAAAATGGTTCACCTCTTTCACGCGGCAACGGTGATGACTTCATCACTTTTGGAGATGATACACAAGGGCGAATTGAAGGAGCAGGATCAATTAGGGTGAACAACAAATTCATTCTAAAGGATGTCGCTCTTGTGGACAAGCTTAGGTATAATCTCCTTTCTCGCTTCTCGACTTCTTGATGATGGTTATGAGACTGCTTTTTAAGAAAAATGCTTGTCGTGTGCTTGATTCTCTTGGTGAGCTTGTGTTTGGAATCTCTAGAGTTGGTAGAATTTTTGGAGCTGATTTTTCAGAATCTCTTGCTGGATCTCTTAAATGTTTGCTTACATCTTCTTCTGATTTCTGGCTTTGGCACCGACGTTTGGGGCACATTGGTTTTGATCATCTGACACGAGTTAGCAACCTTGATCTCATGAGAGGTTTGTCTAAACTCAAAGTCGCCAAGGATCTTTGTATGTGCGCCATAGGCATGGCAAACAAGTTGCCACCTCACACCCTTCTCAGACTATGGTTATGGTGACGAACCAGGACAGTTGCTTCATATGGATATTGTTGGTCCTGCTAGAGTCCGGTCAGTCGGTGGAAAATGATATATTCTTGTCATAGTCGATGATCTTTCTAGATATACTTGGGTGTTCTTTCTTACTTCAAAAGATGAAGCTTTTGGTTATTTTCATGACCTTGTTCTTCGTTTGGCTTCGAGCTTCACGGTGCTTTGAGAGCGATTCGCGATGATAATGGCACGGAGTTCAAAAATGCTTCTTTTGCTTCTTTTGTCTTTGGCGTGGTATTGAGCATCGCTTCTCCTCTCCACACGTCCCTCAACAAAATGGCGTGGTGGAAAGGAAGAATAGGACCTTAGTCGAAATGGCTAGGACGATGCTAGACGAGTATAACACACCGAGGAGATTTTGGGCGAAGCTATTGCTCGCTTGCCATATTGCAAATCGTGTCTTTTGAGACCTTCTTTAGGCAAGACTCCTTATGAGCTTCGTTTTAGTAGAAAACCCTCTTTCGCATTTTGAGTTTTTGGATCAAAATGTTTTATTCTTAAGACAGAGCAACTTAGATAAATTTGAATCAAGAACTTTTGATGGGTTATTTCCGGTTATCCTGCTCATTCGAGGGGTTTTCGGTTTTTAATCTGAGACTAACATTATTCAGAGACTTGTAATGTCACTTTTGATGAGACTAGCCACGAGCTAGATCTATTACTACTGATGATTTACAGTGACAGAGCATTTTGTGGAGGAAGATGAGGACGAAGCTAATATCATTCCTTCATCTGCTTTGCTCTTGAAGCTACCATATCGATACAAGAACTCGCTCGTCTACTTCACCTTCGATTGAGGCTCTGCTGCATCTTCATCATCGCAGTACTGCGGAGGTCGAAGAAACAGTATCTCACCCGGCGCTCCACTTCGCATTCAGAGACAAAGATCCTCCGAATGGATAATAGGTAATCTACATGAGCGAGTCACTCGCTCCGGTATAATGATCCAAATCTCTACTCTCATTCGGCTTTTGTTGCTTCTTTTGAACCCGCGATATATCACATGCTTTATCGATTCTAGTTGGGTAAATGCCATGCATGAGGAGTTAGAAAATTTTGAAAGAAACAAAGTTTGGAACCTAGTAGAACCCCTAGTGGTCATAATGTTATAGGAACCGTTGGGTGTTTAAGAATAAACAAGGTGAGGATTGTTACGTGGTTAGAAACAAGGCCGATTGGTAGCTCGTGGTTTCACCAAGTTGAGGGGTTAGATTTTGATGAGACATTTGCTCCTGTTGCTAGACTAGAAGCCATTCGCATTCTGCTTGCATTTGCTGCATCAAAAGGTTTTAAATTATATAAGATGGATGTTAAAAGTGCCTTTTTAAATGGTTTCATAGATGAGGAAGTGTATGTTAAGCAACCCCCTGGTTTTGAGGATCCTAAATATCCAAATCGTGTTTTCAAGCTATCTAAAGCATTGTATGGTCTTAAACAAGCCCCTAGAGCCTGGTATGATAGACTTAAGACCTTCTTGCTTAAAAATAATTTTGAAATGGGTAAAGTGGATAAAACTCTATTCATTCTTAGATGTGACAATGACTTCCTGCTTGCTCAAATTTATGTGGATGATATTATCTTTGGTGGTTCCTCTAATGCTCTTGTTTCCAGCTTTTCTGACACTATGTCCAGGGAATTTGAGATGAGTATGATGGGAGAGCTTAATTACTTTTTGGGACTTCAAATCAAGCAATGCAAGGAAGTGTTGGACCGAAAAGGCGACTAGAGGGGGGGGGTGAATAGGAGCACGCTCACTTTTTCACAAAATATGAATTCAACACAATTTCACTCCAATAGCTATGATGAAGCTATGAAGATCAATATATCAGTACAGCGGAAGACTAGTATTGAATCCAATTAAAACCCCTAAGCAATGCAACACAAATCAGCAAGAATCAAATCTAACAGTGGCGGTCGGCCATTACGTTATCTTGGCGGTCGACCGGTCACTCGATCGACCTCACGGTGTGGGGCGGTCGGACCGGCACCAAAATCGGTCGACCTGCGGTGTGGGCGATCGGCCGGCGAGCTCGAGCAGATAAAAAATGCCCGATGACGAAGTTGCAATTAGGTCTAACTTTTGATTCTCAACTCCAAACTTCACGAAACTTTGCACACACCTTCTCTATGATATTAAGAACCTATTCCAATCAACAATTATGATAATTCTTGGACGAACAAAAATCTTTTACGATCTGATTGAAGAAGGGTGCAAAACCGGGCAAAAGTGAAAACTAGATCCAATCGCTTGCTCGTGGGTGATTGATGATCAAATTGATCCTAGATGGGTTCCCACACATCACAGCAAGCTAATCCACGTGAAAGAATCAATCAAAAACTCGTGGATCAAAGAAAGCCCTAAAATCACGAAATTGAAAGCAAGAACGAAAAGAGACTTATCTCAAGCAAACCTTGCATAGATTAAGAACGTGATCGTCGCTGGATTACACCCACGCCATCAAGGATCAGTGGTCAATTCAAGATCACAAAATTCTTCTCAAACCATAAAGAGCCCTAGCCTCCACCTCAACTCCCCTAAGCCAATCAGGGTTTCGCAACAAAAGAGGCGAGAGAGAAAGAGCTAGATGGTGCGACCACCACCTCCCCTATTTATAGTGGAGGCCTAGAACTCCTAGGGTTTGACTCAATTGGGCTCCGTTAAGGCCCACTAACAAGCGGGTCACACACGCACGCTTCGCATGCGCCGTCTTTAACCTTTTGACCTAAACCGCTTCACCATGCGCCATGGATTTGCCAATAGGTCACCCTTGTCCATCTTGTGTCACGCTTGAGTCATTGACCTCACCCGGCATCGTCGATCGTTCTGGACCTCAACTCTCCAAGTCTAGTCCCGATCCTCCTCGCCGTTGACCGTCGTTGACCACCAAGCAACTTTGCACAACCACGCACAAGCAAACACGAATTAGGGAACAAGTTCTTCACAACTTGACCCATGTTAGTCAAAACATGCATCATGCAAATCATATGCCATGAAACCAATGACTTTAACCTAACCAATCAACATCGCCACGGTTGGCGGCGTTCAAGTCAATACGATCCGACCGCTCCAGTGAGCTTGGCCGGACCGCCTTGGCGGTCGGACCGCTTCCTATGAGCGGTCGGACCGCCTTGGGACTTAGCCAATTTCAACCCACGAAAATCCAAACCTTCCGGAAATTTAAAACCAATAGAACTTTTTACTGGAGACTCCAAAAATCATGAGACCAAGTGCATTGGGATCCCCTCACTTGCCTACAACACCTATTTTTGGCCCAGCTCGTTTTGACCATTTTGGTCATCGCCGGTCCGACCGCCCCACATGGCCGGTCCGACCGGTTTGGGACCGGTCGGACCGCCGTGTTAAGACCGGTCGGACCGCCCCTATCCAGTAAGCCTGTAGCTTTGTCGAAAACACGTGAAACGACAAACCGTAAACGCCATTGCCAATTGTCACATCATCCTAAGATCTGGAACATATCCCCATGAAATCCACAATCTCCCCCTTGATGAACACATTGGCAATTATCCAGAAAATGTAAGTAAGAGGTTTGAAAACGAGTTTACTCGCAGTTTTCGCACAAAGGCACAACTTGGTCCATAAGCAAGAAAAAGCAATGTAAATGACCAAGCTGGCATCAGAATAGTATAGGCATGTGAGGCAAGGCAAAAGTAAGCATAAAAACTTTGATTTCCAGAAAAGGGTCAAAATTCTCACATAAGGTCCATATGAAAGAACAATTGTTCAATTGACCTATGATCATTGTGAGGATAAAAGAATGCAATTCAAGTTCAGAATATTCAATAAAACAATAAGAATGCAACTCAAGAACCCCCCCTCACTATGATCCTCGATTTTCAAAAACTTTCAACTTTTCAGTTACTCCCCCTTTGTAAAACAAATATATATATATATCTCAAAGTTTCTCCGCTTTGTTTAATCTTCTCCCCCAACAAAGAAATATCTTCTCATTAACACATCTTCTCCAAATAAAACTAGCAAAGAAATATAACACATCTTCTCCCAAAGAAATATCTTCTCATTAATTAACACATCTTCTCCCCCTTTGACAATGGATTCATCAAGGAATCACGCCTTCCTCTCATCCAGAGATAACCAATAGATGATAAAGAAAGAAGCGTAAATAAAAGAAGCATAAGCAGAGTATGCATGAAGTGCAATGGAGTGGCTTCATTTTTGTATTTTTAATTTTGATTACAAGAAGCTTTGGAGATTACCCAAAAGAACAATCTAGTATCTCTAATATTGCACAAACAACATATCAAGCTGACGACAGCTAGCAAGATCATGGTAAGACATATATATCAAAGCTAAGCACAAAGGCTCAAAAGTAAAGCGATGAGATTTGACCCATTTAAGCAACGCTCAAATTCAACAAGTTCATCAACGAGGATCCTAAAGTGAAATTGGCCATGTCAAAATGTCAAAGTGAGATCAAAATCTAACAAAGACCACATTAAGAGTCAATCAAGTCCCGTATTGAATCATTTTGCTCAATATTTTGTAAACGCCCATTTGTCAACATTTTTCTCATTTGCATTGAATATTGAAGTTGCTAATGATCTAACTTAGTGACAAGATCCTGGACTAGGAGCCATCCACAAACTCATCCTAAGCTTCGACCAAAAGTTGATTAAAGGTATATCTTAGTAAAGGAGATCCTGGACTAGGAGCCATCCACAAACTCTTTCTAAGCTTCTACCGGGGCGACAAATCTTGAGGTTCATGTCATTTCTGACAAGCAGTCCCCATGAGATCGTCTGGTTCATCAAACTATCTCCAAGTTCATGTCATTTGACAAGCAGTCTCGTAAGAATAGTTTGGCACAATTTAAGCATAAGACAATCTTGATATTCATTTTTCACATGAGCAGTTTTAGAATCTCAAGAACACAAAAGCTCAAGTAATGGTCAATTTTAGATCAAAGAGCTAACAAAGCAATTCTGACAGGGCCAATGTCACAAGAGGAGCACTAATTGCGCAACTCGCTAAAACATCCACAAATTGCAATTTCTTAGTTTGAGTTGCTTAAAAGGTTCTAGCTCATATAGCAAAGACTTAGCTACACATGTAAAAGCATGATAATTCTAGCAAGTCAAAGAACTAGACATGACATTGAGCAAGAATTGAAATACAGAAGCTCTAAAGGGTAATAGGCAAAGCTTCATCAATTTTTAAAAATAAGCAGAAAAACTTATATTATAATGCATCTTTTTGGATTTTTCATACCACTTGTTGTAACCACTTGTTGTTACCACTTGTTGTTGTACCACTTGTTGGATTTATCATATGAATGCAATATGACCCAATGAGATGCAATTAAAAAGCCTAAAAACCTAAAAAGTTCAAAAAGATCACTAAGTCCAGAAAAAGAACAATAAAAGATCAAAAGAACAAGGAAAGATCAGAAAAGATCGAACTCCCCCTCAAACCAACCCATAAGGATAAATAACCCCTAACTTGCTTCTCAAGGTGGCAAACCTAGTTGGGTCTAAAGATTTGGTGAGGATAAAAACAAGATATAAGAGAAGAATCTAGTGGGTGACAAGCGCCTGAGGTACTCTTCCTATCTAGCCGACAACCCGCACAATTAGGATAAGAAAAACAACCCCGAATGGACAAGGATAAAGAACAGGAATATCAAATGCCATACAAAGAGAGTAGAGTGTAAGTACCTGAATAAGAGCTTAACGGCCTGGCGATGGGAAGTTCTCGGAGATGCTTGAAACCCGTCGACCGCGTGAAGGAGGTGAACCATCTTGAGTCTCCGGCAATATGATGTGAACAGTCGGAGTCGACAAAGCACGTGCCCTTCCTCTTTCCGCGGTAATCCTGAAAAATCAAGGCACAGAAGAACGATGTGTCTCGATACTGGGGTTAGTTAAACAAGACTTGGGAACCCAGTACTGAGACACACGTCTGCGAGTAGTATGCAAAGCAGAAGTTATATCCTTGATTTCATCTAAAATTCATTATGAGCAATGTTTAAGTTAACATGGGAATTAAAGCATCGAGTGGTCGGCCGGCGTTGTCTTTGTGATCGAATCGGCGACCATATCGGTCGACCGGTGACCACCAAATGGTCGACCCGTGACTGAAGAACATGAGAATTAGGATATGTAGAAGCATGATGATTAGCATGTGAGAAAAATCCTAATCCAGGTTTATTCCTTTCAGTGTTACCATGTCTCATAAAAGATCTAGGTTGCCTGAATGAAATTCTATCAAGATTTTTCCTATCATTTTTCAACCTACGCCAACAGAATTCAATCAAATGCCCACCTTTCTTGCAATAAGTGCAATAGTACTTGGTACCACTAGAAGAAGCACCATTTGAATTAATACAAGGTTGGGCAAAACCTGCAGATTTAAAAGATGTTTTTGCAGGTTTGGTTTTGAATTCAATTAAACCCTTTTCCAAGACTTGAATGACTTTTGGGTTTGAATTGTCTTGAAAAGAATTGAATCCTAAACCTTGCTTCTTATAAGGAGTTTTAGACTTGTCAAGAATCATGTTTAATTGTTTCTTACCTTTAGAAAATTTCTCTAATGTATCATGAAGGTAAGAATTTTCTTTTCTCAAATTAACACAAGCATCACAAGTTTTATCCATAGATTTCTCCTTATATAAAGCAATTTCAAGCTTAAGAGTGGAACAAGAAGCACAAGTAGTATTTTCAATATTGTCCTTAAGCTTAGCATATTTGACTCTAGCAGCTTCTAAGATATCTTTGATTTCACGTTCTTTTTCTAAGCATGACGTGCAAGGGCTAGAAGCAATCACATCAGAAGCAATCAACTTGCTAGACTCTAAACATTTTTCACAAGGAGCGATTTAATTTCAATTAGCTCGGTTCTAGCATTTTCAAGTTGTTGTAAAGCAATATTGTGAGCAGATTGCGCTTAGCCAATTCGAGTGCATATCATGACAAGATAAACATTCATCGAGTTCAAGAGTCTTAACATTTGTAAGTTCTAGTTTTAGTTTACCAATTTTTGACTCTAGTTTCTTATTTTTAGTCATGACAAATTCTAGCGCTTCATCTTGACTAAGCACTTGCTCAACTATAGAATTATATTTAGCGTAAAGCTCATCATAAGAAAAAGATACCTCATCATTATCAATGTCGTCGATGTCGACCATGAAGCACATGCCGTGAAGTTTTGGCCTTCCCTTTCTTATCCTCTTCGCTCCCGAGTCCACATCGCTAACGGATTGCTCTCCAAAAGCGGCAAGGACCCGGTGAGCGGCCTTTATGAGCTTGTGACATCATACTCGAGTTGTTCTCATGAGGCTTCTTCCAAGTCGTCTTCTCCTCCTGTGCTTACCCTTACCTTTTAGCTTGGGGCAATTGGCGGATGTGGTAAAGCTCTCCACACTCATAGCAAGTGTGAGGACCACCTCTCTTTTATTTCTCATATTGTTGTAAGCCCGTGTGAATTTTTTAGCTAAAAGGGCTAACTCTGTCTCAGAATATTTTCAAGCTCCTCCTCGAAATCGCAGATAAGCAAGCAAATGAAAATCCGAAGAAGATTCAAAAGAGTCATCAAAAGCCTTTTGTGAGGATCTGCTACCAAAGCTAAATTATCTTTCTTGGGATGATCAACTCTTTTAATTTCATGAGTCTTGAGTTTACTATAAAGCAATTCTAAAGTAAGACTCGAAAGATCAACATTCTCTTCTATAGCAGTAGCCTTCATCTCCCACTCCTTGGTGTTGATTGCGACCAAGAGGTGGGTGGCATTTTCAGATTGAGAATATTCAATATCAACGACTTTCATTTGATTAATCACTTTATTAAACGATCGAAAATGTCATCGATGCTCTCTCCAGGACGCATCTCAAATTTGTTATAATCACGCTTATAGATTGTTTGGCGCACTTTCTTAATTTGGGACGAACCCTCATGATATGTTTCGAGAGTGTTCCAAATCTCGTGTGCAGTCGCAAAATTGCAAATCCTATCATATTCTTGTCTACCAAGCGCACCATATAAAAGATTCTTGGCCTTGTTGTTGTTAGTCAAAAGAACCACAGAAGCAGGAGATTCAACCTCAGGAATAATGAGCGGGGATCGAACAACGTCCCATATAGCTTGTCCCTCGCTCTCAAGGAATACTCGCATACGATTCTTCCAATATGCATAGTCTTGTCCATTGAACATATGCGGTTTTGTAGAGAATCTATCCATCGCCAAAGTTCAGTGACCGGTTAAGATCAAGATTGAACTAACCGGGCTCTGATACCACTTGTTGGACCGAAAAGGCGACTAGAGGGGGGGTGAATAGGAGCACGCTCACTTTTTCACAAAATATGAATTCAACATAATTTCACTGCAATAGCTATGATGAAGCTATGAAGATCAATATATCGATCTGTTGGAAGACTAGTATTGAATCCAATTAAAACCCCTAAGCAATGCAACACAAATCAGCAAGAATCAAGTCTAACGGTCGGTCGGCCCGACCATTGTTATCTTGGCCCGACCGGCGGTACCAAATCGGTCGACCTGCGGTGTGGGGCGGTCGGACCGGCACCAAAATCGGTCGACCTCCGGTGTGGGGCGGTCGGCCGTGAGCTCGAACAGTAAAATGCGGCCCAGATGACGAAGTTGCAATTAGGTCTAACTTTTGATTCTCAACTCCAAACTTCACGAAACTTTGCACACACCTTCTCTATGATATTAAGGACCTATTCCAATCAACAATTATGATAATTCTTGGACGAACAAAAATCTTTTACGATCTGATTGAAGAAGGGTGCAAAACCGGGCAAAAGTGAAAACTAGATCCAATCGCTTGCTCGTGGGTGATTGATGATCAAATTGATCCTAGATGGGTTCCCACACATCACAGCAAGCTAATCCACGTGAAAGAATCAATCAAAAACTCGTGGATCAAAGAAAGCCCTAAAATCACGAAATTGAAAGCAAGAACGAAAAGAGACTTATCTCAAGCAAACCTTGCATAGATTAAGAACGTGATCGTCGCTGGATTACACCCATGCCATCAAGGATCAGTGGTCAATCCAAGATCACAAAATTCTTCTCAAACCATAAAGAGCCCTAGCCTCCACCTCAACTCCCCTAAGCCAATTAGGGTTTCGCAACAAAAGAGGCGAGAGAGAGAAGAGCTAGATGGTGCAGCCACCACCTCCCCCTATTTATAGTGGAGGCCTAGAACTCCTAGGGTTTGACTCAATTGGGCTCCCGTTAAGGCCCACTAACAAACGGGTCACACACGCACGCTTCGCAAAGCGCCGTCTTTAACCTTTTGACCTAAACCGCTTCACCATGCGCCATGGATTTGCCAATAGGTCACCCTTGTCCATCTTGTGTCACGCTTGAGTCATTGACCTCACCCGGCATCGTCGATCGTTCTGGACCTCAACTCTCCAAGTCTAGTCCCGATCCTCCTCGCCGTTGACCGTCGTTGACCACCAAGCAACCTGCACAACCACAGACAAGCAAACACGAATTCGGGAACAAGTTCTTCACAACTTGACCCATGTTACTCAAAACATGCATCATGCAAATCATATGCCATGAAACCAATGACTTTGACCTAACCAATCAACATCGCCACGAAGTTGGCCGACGTTCAAGTCAATACCGGTCTGACCGCTCCAGGTGAGCCGGTCGGACCGCCCCTTGGCCGGTCGGACCGCTCCACAATGGGCGGTCGGACCGCCTTGGGACTTAGCCAATTTCAACCCCGAAAATCCAAACCTTCGAAATTTAAAACCAATAGAACTTTTTACTGGAGACTCCAAAAATCATGAGACCAAGTGCATTGGGATCCCCTCACTTGCCTACAACACCTATTTTTGGCCCACTCGTTTGACCATTTTGGTCATCACGGTCCGATCGCCCACATGGCCGGCCCGACCGGTTTGGGACCGATCGGACCGCCCATCGATAAGCTCGTAGCTTTGTCGAAAACACGTGAAACGACAAACCGTAAACGCCATTGCCAATTGTCACATCATCCTAAGATCCGAACATATCCCCATGAAATCCACAGGAAGGAACTTTCATCCATCGACGAAGTACACTAAAGATCTACTAAAACGCTTCAACATGGGTGACCGCAAGCCAATTTCCACTCCCATGGCAACCTCATTGCTTTGGATCCGGATGAGGAAGGAGAAGTCGTGGATCAACGCGAGTACCGCACATGATCGGCTCCTTACATATTTGATGGCCTCGAGACCGGACATTCACTTCACGGTATGCCTTTGTGCAAGATTTCAGGCGTCTCCGAGAACTTCCCATCGCTAAGCCGTTAAGCGCATATTCGGTATTTACACTCTACCCTCTTATATGGCATTTGGTATTCTGCTCTTGACTTTGTCCATTAGAGGTTTTTCGATTCGATTTTGCGGTCATCGGTTAGATAGGAAGAGTACCTCGCACTGTCACTTTCTAGGCACTTCTCTTGTATCTTGGTCCTCTAGGAAGCGGTCTTACATTGCACAATCCATCTTTGAGCGGAGTATGTAGTCTTCTTTGCTAGTTCTTTGTAGCTGATTTTGTGGATGACGTCCACTTTGAAGGATTATGGGTTAAACTTTGCTAGTGTTCCTCCTTTCTGTGATAACACTTCTGCTATTAATATTGCTAAAAACCCAGTGCAACATTCTAGGACTAAACACATAGATATTCGTTTTCACTTCCTTAAAGATCATGTTGAAAAAGGTGATATTGTGATGCACTTCGTGAGAGTCCAAGCTCAATTGGCGATATTCTTACCAAGCCTTTAGATCAAACCGATTTTCCTCCTTAAGAAGCGAGTTAGGGGTAATTTATCCTTATGGGTTGGTTTGAGGGGGAGTTTGATTTTTTTTCTTATCTTTCCTTGTTCTTTTGATCTTTTATTGTTCTTTTTCTGAACTTAGTGATCTTTTCAAACTTTTTAGGTTTTTAGGTTTTTTAATTGCATCTCATTGTGTCATATTGCATTCATATGAAAACTCCAACAAGTGGTTACAACAAATGGTATGAAAAATCCAAAAAGATGCATTGTAATATAAGATTTTCGATTATTTTTAAAAATTGATGAAGCTTTGCCTATTACCCTTTAGAGATTTTGTATTTCAATTCTTGCTCAATGTCATGTCTAGTTCTTTGACTTGCTAGAATTATCATGCTTTTACATGTGTAGCTAAGTCTTTGCTATATGAGCTAGAACATTTTAAACAACTCAAACTAAGAAATTGCAATTTGTGGATGTTTTAGCGAGTTGCGCAATTAGTGCTCCTCTTGTGACATTGGCCTGTCGAATTGCTTTGTTAGCTCTTTGATCTAAAATTGACCATTACTTGAGCTTTTGTGTTCTTGAGATTCTAAAGCGCTCATGTGAAAAATGAAAATCAAGATTGTCTTATGCTTAAATTGTGCCAAACTATTCTTACGAGGCCGCTTGTCAAATGACATGAACTTAGAGATAGTTTGATGAACTGAGACGATCTCATGGGGACCGCTCACGAAATGACATGAACCTCAAGATTTGTCGCCCGGTAGAAGCTTAGAAAGAGTTTGTGGATGACTCCTAGTCTAGGATCTTCTTTACTAAGATATACCTTTAATCAACTTTTGGTGAAGCTTAGGATGAGTTTGTGGATGGCTCTAGTCCAGGATCTTGTCACTAAGTTAGATCATTAGTCAACTTCAATATTCAATGCAAATGAGAAAAATATTGACAAATGGGCGTTTACAAAATATTGAGCAAAATGATTCAATACGGGACTTGATTGACTCTTAATGTGGTCTTTGTTAGATTTTTGATCTCACTTTGACATTTTGACATGGCCAATTTCACTTTAGGATCCCTGTTGATGAACTTGATGAATTTGAAGTGTTGCTTAAATTGATCAAATCTCATCGCTTTACTTTTGAGCCTTTGTGCTTAGCTTTGATATATATGTCTTACCATGATCTTGCTAGCTATTTGTCGGGCTTGATATGTCTGTTTGTGCAATATTAGAGATACTAGCTTGTTCTTTTGGGTAATCTCCAAAGCTTTTTGTAATCAAAAATTGAAAAATACAAAAATTGAAGCCACTCCATTGCACTTCATGCATATTCCTCTTTATGCTTCTTTTGTTTCTGCTTCTTCCTTTATTCTATATTTATTATCTCTGGATGAGAGGAAGGCGTGATTCCTTGATGAATCCATTGTCAAAGGGGGAGAAGATGTGTTAAATGAGAAGAGAAGATGTGTTAATAAGAAGATATTTCTTTATTGGGGGAGAAGTTTATACAAAGGGAGAAACTGAAAATTTGAAAATTGAGGATCATAGTGAGGGGGAGTTCTTGAGTTGCATTCTTATTGTCTTATTGAATATTCTGAACTTGAATTGCATTCTTTTATACTCACAATGATCATAGGTCAATTGAACAATTGTTCTTTCATATGGACCTCATGTGAGAATTTTGACCCTTTTAAAATCAAAGTTTTTATGCTTTCTTTTGCCTTGTCTCACATGCCTATACTATTCTGATGCCAGCTTGGCCATTTTCATTGCTTTTTCTTGCTTATGGACCAAGTTGTGCCTTTGTGCGAAAACTGCGAGTAAACTCGTTTTCAAACCTCTTACTTACATTTTCTGGATAATTGCCAATGTGTTCATCAAGGGGGAGATTGTGGATTTCATGGGGATATGTTCCAGATCTTAGGATGATGTGACAATTGGCAATGGCGTTTACGGTTTGTCGTTTCACGTGTTTTCGACAAAGTTACAGGCTTACTGGACAGGGGCGGTCCGACCGGTCCTTGCACGGCGGTCCGACCGGTCCCAAATCGGTCGGACCGGCCATGTGGGGCGGTCGGACCGGCGGTGACCAAAGTGGTCAAAACGCAATGGGCCAAAATAGGTGTTGTAGGCAAGTGAGGGGATCCCAATGCACTTGGTCTCATGATTTTTGGAGTTTCCAGTAAAAAGTTCTATTGGTTTAAAGTTTCCAGAAGGTTTCGGAATTTGAGGGCTTGAATTTCGGCTAAATCCCAAGGGACGGTCCGACCGGCTCACAGGGAGCGGTCCGACCGGCCAAGGGGCGGTCCGACCGGCTCACCTAGAGCGGTCAGACCGGTAATAACTTGAACGTCGGCCAACTTCGTGGCGATGTTGATTGGTTAGGTCAAAGTCATTGGTATCGTGGCATATGGTTTGCATGATGCATGTTTTGACTAACATGGGTCAAGTTGTGAAGAACTTGTTCCCGAATTCGTGTTTGCTTGTGCGTGGTTGTGCGAGGTTGCTTGGTGGTCAACGACGGTCAACGGCGAGGAGGATCGGGACTAGACTTGGAGAGTTGAGGTCCAGAACGATCAACGATGCCGGGTGAGGTCAACGACTCAAGCGTGACACAAGATGGACAAAGATGACCTATTGGCAAATCCATGGTGCATGGTGAAGCGGTTTAGGTCAAAAGGTTAAAGACGGCGCTTTGCGAAGCGTGCGTGTGTGATCCGTTTGTTAGTGGGCCTTAACGGGAGCCCAAGAGAGTCAAACCCTAAGAGTTTTAGGCCTCCACTATAAATAGGAGGAGATGGTGGCTACACCTCTCTCTCTCTCGCCTTTTTATATTTCAAAACCCTAATTGTCTTTAGGGGAGTTGAGGTGGAGGCTAGGGCTCTTGATGGTTTGTGGTGAATTTTCGTGATCTTTGATTGTCCACTGATCCATGATGGTGTGGATGTAATCCAGCATCAATCACGAAATCAATCTATGCAAGGTTTGCTTGAGATAAGTCTCTTTTCGTTCTTGCTTTCAATTTCGTGTTTTTAGGGCTTTCTTTGATCCGCGAGTTTGTGATTGATTCTTTCATGTGGATTAGCTTGCTGTGATATGTGTGAATCTATCTAGCATCATCTTGATCATCAATCTCTCACGAACAAGCATTAGGATCAAGTTTTCGTTCTTGCGCTTTTAGACCTTCATTAATCAATTGGCAATTGCTCAAGATCGTTCCAAGAATTATCATAATATTCGATTGGAATAGGTCCTCAATAGCATATAGAAGGTGTGTGCAAAGTTTCATAAAGATTGGAGTTGAGAATCAAAAGTTTCACCTAATTACAACCGTCATCGGTGATTTTCTTGTTGCGAGATCGGTTACGAGTCGGCGGTCGGACCGCCGTCATCACCGGTCGACCGATTTTGGAGCGGTCCGACCGCCAGCACAACGCCGGTCAGACCGCCCGGCAATCGGTCCGACCGGTTGGGTCCAACGGTCAGACCGCCTGTGCTGTGAGTTTGCAATCTTAGTTGATTTTGTTATTTTGCTTAGGGGATTTAATTGGATTCAATACTAGTCTTCCGCTGTACTGGTATATTAATCTTCATAGCTTCATCATAGCTATTGGAGTGAAATTGTGTTGAATTCATTATTTGGGAAAAAGTGAGCGTGCTCCTATTCACCCCCCCCCCCTCTAGTCGCCTTTACGGTCCAACACAAGGAAAGGAATATGTTTTACTTCTGCATGCAAACGCCGGGTGGGAGGTTAAGGGGAATGACAAACACAGGCCAACAGCTGTACGGCGCAGCCCCCATACCAAATGGGTTAAACCCATCAGTTGCGATTGCAATTCGAACATTCCGAGGCTCCGCGGTGAACTCTACATAGTCTCGATCAAATTGCTTCCATGCTTCACCATCAGATGGGTGGACCATCTTGTCAGCATGGTACCGACGAACATACTTGTGCCATATCATTTGTTTGGCAGAAACCTCAGACATGTACAACCGTTGGATTCGTGGCACAAATAGTAGATAGCGAAGTATTTTTCTGCCAATAGGAAGCTGCCTCTTTTGACCATCACCGGAGTCAACCTCAACAAACCTAGACTCACTACACTTATCACAGTGATCTTTATGCACATTCTCATTCCTAAATAGCATGCAATGATTTGGACAAACATCAATCTTCTCATATGGCATATTTAGTGCGCTTATCAATTTCTTGGCCTCATACAAGTTAGCGGGCAGTTTGTGACCATCAGGGAGAAGGGTGCTAAACACGCTTAAGAATACATCAAAGCAAGCAATGCTTGTCTTTGAATCGACTTGATGACAAGTAGTCGTGGTGACGGCATCTAGTTGAGACACTGTGTTTGCCCATGAAGTGGTTGACTCATTGCGGACAACATATCAAAGAAAGCCCTTGTTGCGAGCTCGGTTCTTCCTCTACAGTGGCACATACGCATCACGCACATCATCTAGCATGTCTTCTGTCCTACTCTCATTGTGGCCGCCATCGTCCGTTTCTTCCCTTAGCACATATGATGTACTACGTTGTGACTCGCCGTGATAGACCCACACGGTATACCCTGGCCGAAATCCGTACTTGCACAAGTGTGCGATCATTGTTGCCCTCATTTGTGGTCGTGTGTTCGAACAACGAGAACAAGGGCACAACACACCCCGTCCATTACGCCTAGCAAATGCTCGATCCACAAAATTGGACGTCTTTTCATCCATTCTTCGCTACAGTCACCCATCTCTCTACGCCCAGTGTACATCCAACTACGGTCCTCAGTCATCCTAGTGTACAAAATATAATGCATATATTAATCCGACTTGTTATTTATGTCAAAAATAACAAATACGGAGCTAGCTACAAGCTACTATAGGATACATGCCCTATACATGTACAGAAAAACATATTGACATGAAGACAACATAAATGATCAACAGAGCATAAAAACACTTTCTTTCAATATAAAGGAGTACCATTATAAATGAATACAATTATTTATTAACACGTTAATGTAGCATTGTAATGACAGCATATCAATCCACCATAAATGGACAAAACTGAAGAAATTAAGTAACCTTTATTATTTTTCCACTTATCCACTACCTTTAGTACTTTTTGGAACCGAGGGAGCCAAGGGAGCAGTAGTGGGGAAGATGGCTGCAGCTATGTGTCGGTGGAGGCAGTCAGCGGCACTGCAGACAAATGAGGCAAATTAGAGCATGCATAGAATCATTAGGACAAAAAAGAACAGATACTAATCATAGACTTCAAAAGCTAATACACAAATTGCTACCACTGCTATCCCTAACGAACATTGAAGATCATTCCCACCTCCTGACAATCATGATCTGGCGAAGTACTAAACAAAAATTGTAGTGATATGTGCAGTTTTAACAAAATTTCAGAAATAATCCTAGCATACAATTTCAGAAATAATCCTAGCATAATTAAATAACATTAAAGCATAATTCCAACATAATATAAATGCACGGGGCAAAGATCGAGCAGGGCGAGGCGGCGGCGGAGCGCCTGAGGCAAAGATCGAGCAGGGCAAGAAGCGCGACGCGGCAAAGATCGAGCAGGGCGGCGGCGGGCCGAGTGCACGGGCAGACTCGAGCAGGGCGGCGGCGGCGGCGCGGGCAAAGATCGAGCAGAGGGCCGAGCGGCAGAATTGCAATGCCGGAGGGGGAGGAGAGCACCGGAGAGGGCGACGACGAGCGGCTTTGGCGGCGCGGGGAGACGACGGGCGGTGGCCTTCGACGGCGAGGAAGGAGACCAATGGTCGGGAAGCGTCGGGGCGACAGGCGGAGGAGCGGAGGACGCGGTGCCGGAGGAGGGAGCCGGGAGGAGGGAGGCGGGCGGAGGAGGGAGCCGGGAGGAGGAGGCGGGCGGAGGAGCGAGGCGGGAGGAGGAGGCGAGCGGAGGAGGGAGCCGGAGGGGGGAGGGGAGGGAAACTCACCGAGTTGCCTCTTCAGGGGTGGGAGGCACCGGAGAGGGCGGCGATGAGCGGGCGGCGGGGGGAGACGACGGGGGCGGTGGCCTTCGACGGTGAGGAAGGAGACCGCGGTCGAGGAAGAGGAGGGGCGACAGGCGGAGGGAGCCGGAGGACGGGAAGTGCCGGGAGGAGGAGCCGGGAGGAGGGAGGCGGGCGGAGGAAGGAGCCGGGAGGAGGGAGCCGGGAGGAGCGAGGCGGGGCGGAGGAGCGAGGCGGGAGGAGGAGGCGAGCGGAGGAGGGGCCGGGAGGAGGGAGCGGAGGATGGCGGTCTTGGAGGGCGCCGGCCGGAGGAGGAGGAGGCGGCGGCGCTCGGGAGGAGGAGGCGGGCGGCGGGAGGAGGGGTAGGAGTGGAGGCAGCGCGCGCGGAGAGGGGGAAATTAGGGCGCGGGGGGAAATTAGGGCGCGCGGGGGAAAACGACTCCGTAGGAAAAAACGGGCGCGGGATGGTATTTTCTCTCCCGAGTGTTTTAATTTTAAAACACTCGGGAAAATATTTATTTCCCGAGTGTTTTGTATAACACTCGGGAGATTTTTTTTCCCCGAGTGCTTACAGCCCTTACCGAGTGTCTTCCTAAACACTCGGGATCTTCCCGAGAGTTTCTATATAGACACTTGGTAAAAATATAGACACTCGGGAAAAAACTTATTTCTGGTAGTGCAATTACATTTGTAGTTACGTGTAAGTGTTATATTGTATGTTAGTATGTAGAATTCTATAAATTATGCATATTACGTAGAAGTAGAATCATTAGTAATGAGTTAGTCATAAGTTAGTAGAATTATGTGTTATTTAAGTTCGCATTTCCATCGTGAAAATCTTGACTCCGCTCTGCCCCTTCTTGTATTGTACGTATCCTATCTACGCAGGGATTAGCACTCTGTTTACGCTTAAATACATGCTTAGTTTACGTTTCTATCTCCGTTTATTTTTTAGATAAAGAAATATCATGTGGGCGTGTTGCTTAATTATATTGTTAGTTACTTAGTTGTACACACTCTCGACGAATTTGCCCGTCTATTAACCCTCTTCGCGTTGCCGATTAAGTTTAAAACTAGTATTTAAAAAAAGCGAGCGCGCGTACGTACATACGTTGGAAATTCTGAATGCAGATTTTCTTGTTGTACCTAAAAAAAAGAGAAATATTTTCTTGTTGTGATCCTGCTGACTCCGTGTTTACAAATATATAAATAAACTCGAGTCCGTAGACACGGTGTTAGCTGCTTGGAACGTTTTATGGTTCAATTTAGAATCCAGAAATTTCACAAGAAACAATTTATTAATATCTATAATAAAATTCCTATGTTCTAAACAAACATTAATTAATCCAAACAAAAAACTGATATAAAACAATTATGAAAGGAATGACTACGTATCATGCGAATGATTTCTTCAACAAATGTCATTTGAATTTTCATAGAGATCCAACGGTCAACTTCCAACCATCTAGAATTAAAATCCTACTCTATGTCTCCAACCACCCTTCACCGCGATTCCCACCCGACTCCTGCTCAATCCAGCCCTCCTACTCGCGCCCATAGCCGTTGCCACCTGACTCCTTGCGTTGGCGCTGGCACAACACCTCGCTGGCGCGGCGAGACTCGTTAGAGCTCCATCATAACTGTTGCTATCTCCTCCCCTCAGTGCAGCCGTGCCTCGTCCTCATCTCCTGAAGAATCTGCTGTCGCCCGTCTAAATCTCCCCTGCCCTACCCTTCTTTCTCGTCTCCGGCGGCCGCCATTGCCTCTGCTACCACCCACCACCGGTCCTCCCCTGCCTCCAGCCTCCCTCAAAATTTAGGAGCTTTGATGAACCATAAACCCTAACCTTAACTGGTGGCGGTCGAAAACGATGGTATCGGAGAGAACGAGGACAACGAGTTTGTCAGAGAAGATAACCTCGGTAGTTAGAGCACGAATCTGCAACCAAATCGCAATGTCATAATTTTGAATGATTTACACAAATAATATCATTCGAATGACATATATAGCAATTCTGTACCGTTAAAAAGGGAAGAAAAGTCAAAATCTCAGTCAGTCGTGACAGTAACTGTAGCACTGTCTTTACTCCTTGCGCCCAAAAGCCATGGAAACCCGAACCAGCGGTTTCTTCTACCTCCCGATCGACTCGTTCCTCTCCCCTCCCGCGTCCCGTCTCATCATTCATTCCCCATCCCCACCGACACGCCTCCACTAAAACCCTAGCCCCGTCCCGATGTCCGCGCCGCCGCCCCGCCCGTGCCGGCGGGGCCGCAGCCGTACGAGGTGGCGGTCGCGGAGGCGGAGCTCCGCCCGGTGGACTGCAACCTCGCGGCGCTCTGCGACCACGTCCAGGCGGAGGGGTTCGGTTCCGGCGCCTTCTCAGACGTCGTCGTGGAGGCCATGGGCGCCAACTACCGGCTCCACCGCCTCATCATCTCCCGCAGCGCCTACTTCAGGTGAGCTTCTCGAATACGGACCTCCGAGGCTCGTGCTGCCTTGGATTCCCTGGGGATCAAAGCTGCTGTTGTAATATGAGCATCTAGGACCGCTTTAGAGACTATAATTGCGTTTCTATTGGAAAGTGGAATTTTGACGTGGTCGGGATGTTTCGATTCCTTAAAGTGGAATTTTCTTGTGCTACGATCCCCTGTTCAAATGTTTGATAGAAAAATCTCAGCACAAATAATTGTTCCGGGACCAATTTTGTTGTTGATTACAGCAAGTTAGTGTAGCTTGGCAAGTGAATTCTGGTATTAGGATAGGTAAGCATGTCCTTTTAATTTCATATTTGAATTTTCAAAACGAAACAAGTTTGTCCTCTTCGAAATTCCTGTTATCGTACATTTTTTTTTCTTCTTGAAATGGATGACAGGAGCTTTGCCCATTCATTAAAGAAAGGAATATAGTTTAAAAGTTACAACACCCATCCCCGGTAAGAGTGAAAACGGATCGAATAAGAACGGATAATGATTTTACTATATTTATTTTTATATTTTTTCTTGGATACGAATACAAATAATATCAAATACGAATACAGAGCGAATACGAATAGAAACAAATACGGTCATGGTCATGAATATTTTTTGGAATATGAAAACCCCTTGAATTGTATGCCATAAAATAACGAAAACATATAACTAGTTTATTTAATACAAATATTCATGAATTATTTATATTTTTAACAACTATACATAACATTAGTACTAGCAAACTGCATTAATTGATCATATTTTCAGCAACTACATATAACATCGCTCGAGGAAAAAAAGTTATGTACTCGATGCGGACTGTCTGCAGGGGATGGTGCTCGTTCGGTGGGTTTTTAGCGAAGAAACCGAATTGGATCTCTTTGAAGGTGTGAGATAGTGGTTTGCGTGTTCTTCTCGACCCTTTTCTGTAAGCCAAGGGAACAGAAGTCAGTGAAGGTTTGCAACAAATTCAAACATAAGCTTCTCCTATTCTTCTCTGAATTCAAATGAATTCTTGCAAAACTGATACCAAAAACTACAACGTACGGACCTCTGAAGTCTGAACTCCAATACCGCAACAATCCAACATCAACACCACTTCATAGTTCATAGATGCTACCCCCCTATATATCAACTATCGGTGAAGGTTGCAACAATCTTGTGGCGAATTATATATGTTTGTATGCGCATGAATAGTCAATGCCACTTCGCAGATGTTGCTATGAATAATTTCACTTCACGATGTATATATCGCAAACTCATTAGATTTCTTGTCAGTACATCCAAACTAGCACTGAACACTGAACCGATTCTAGGAAAGTTTGAAAAATTTCTCACCTTTGCACGACCCAAAGAAGGGAAGCACCAGCCATTATTCTCCCTCCTCAATGGCTCAGTCCTCCCACTCCCCAAGAAGCTTGTCGACCAGCTCTACCAGCTTTCTGGAATCCGGCCGCAGCATCGCCTCCTCCAGCGCCACGCCTCCTCGATCCTCGTGTCCTGCAGCATCGCGTCCCTCACCGCCTCCCGCAGCTTGCGCAAGGGCCGGACCCCGTCCGCGGCCAAATCCCGGAGTGCGACGAGCACGTTCTTGGGCTCCTCGAGCCAGCAGAGCCCCGCGACGGCGACAGCGTAGGTGGCGCTGTCGGGGCGGTGAGGGGAGTTGGGGCGGCAGAGCCAGCGGAGGACGGAGGCGGCGTCGCGGGCGCGGCGCATGGAGAGGAGGTGGCCGACGAGTGGAGTGGCGAGGGGCGGACGGGGTGGTGGCGGATGGCGGTGAGGAGGGCGAAGACCGGGGTGACGGTGGGCATGGAGGCGAGGTGCGCGGCAAGTGGGGAGAACGGGAGGCGCTTCGCGGAGTCAGGCAGGAGGAGCGCAGCGGAGCTACAGCGATGGACTGATTGGCCAGTGGGCTGTTGGACTGGTATTCCGGATATCCAGTATTTGTATTATCCGGATAATCCGTATTCGTATTCGAGGTATAGCAAGGTTACTGTATTCGTATTCATTTCTGACAAAAAATCCGTATTCATTTCCGATCCAAGAATTGCCTGAGAAAAAACTGAATTCATATCTGTCCGGATCGGTCAGAAACTATCCGATCCGTTTTCACCCATAATCCCATGTGGACTCAGTCTCAGCGAGAGGATAAACACCCAAAAGACACCTGTTGTAGGGGCGCCCCACTGATCCCAACGACCAGACGAAGACCACAAGGAGGCCCCCGAGCCGAAGGTGTGACTAGCCCCCCCCCACCCACCCCCACCACACACCAAATATGCCTTCAGGGCCAAGGCCGAAGGTGTGGCTAGGGGCTCCCAGAGGGCTTCGCGGGCTCCCCCGCCTCTCCCGAAGAGTACCACGGGTACCTTCGGGGGGTGCCGAAGGTTGTAGGAAGGCCCCGAGCACCACGTATCCAGGAGGGAGGAAGTCCCGGGATCCCTGCCTGGGGCCACCTACTGAGCACCGAAGGGTATCTGGGGCCTCTCGGCCCCGGGGGCACCCCTCACGGTGCGAAGGGAAAGGGGTACCAGTGGACCACGTGTACCGACTAAATAGACCGGGACCAGAAGAGTCCATCATAGACCAAAGGCTACGTGTAGAATGAAAAACCCCTACATGCGTAAGGCCTTTTTAAGGATAAAGCTGCAAGCTCGTGTACCCTCGTCGGAAGGCTATAAATAGCTCTCCCCCATGTAATCGGTAGGACTTTTTTCATGACAATTAATACACATTAACCTTTCTCTTTGCATCGGTCCTCTCTCTTGACAATTAATAGCCGCCGCCTCTTACGGTAACCGGGGTCCCCCTTTCTACAGTGTCTGGTCCGTTGCTACGACAACACCAACTACACACCATTTGTTATTGTACAAACGAGTGAAGCTAAAACAGAGTTGATGGAAGTCGGATGGCTAGTTAGTGATCCAATTGAGATTCCAAGGCCAGAACCTGTGAATAGAGGTAGATGTATCATCAGTCAGAACATGAAAAAATGGAGTGTACTTTTCCCTCTCAAGTTCTAGCAATTATCTTAGATTCATGCTTAGTTCTTTGATGGCTTTTACCACAAGGTTCAGGGATCAAGCTGGTTCTCTTCCGTCTCCCATATAATGGGGACTCAACTAGATGTTCCCTTGTTGGATATAGTCGCTTCATTTGAACTTAATGCTTAAATGGGACTCAGGCACTCTGCTCATGTAGTTTCCATGGGCGACACTTTACTTGTTTATTATCATAATCAATGTAGAAGTTTGATGAAACTTCTCAATGTTAAATGCCTTTCAGTGCCTATATCCTCTGTATATGCCTTCAGTTGTTCATTCAATATAGAAGGGAACCTACTTCTGCAGCCAAACATCTTCATTTCACTGGATTATAACCTTTTCCTAGTTGCATAGTCAAATTTTGCCAGATTGATACTGTGGTTAAAAAAACTAAAATTGCTAAACAAGTTCTGTATACAAATGACTGTCAGGAATATGCTACATGGTCCTTGGAGGGAGGCTGGAGCACCTACAGTGGTCTTGCATATCGATGATGATAATGTTGATTCAGAGGCAATTGCAATTGCGCTGGCATATCTTTATGGGCAGCCCCCCAAGCTTAATGATAACAATGCGTTTCGTGTACTTGCGGCTGCATCATTTCTGGAACTTCAGGTCTACTATATTCGAGAGTTTTCTTCTTTGCCTCAGTTCTTGGTTATTATTTTGTACTTACAAATGGTCTACTGCAGGATTTGTGTACAATATGTACAGATTTTATAATTTCTGAGCTTTGGACATCAAACTTTTTACAATATCAGGTTAGTCCATTACTGTTAAATGGCTTATCTTTGGGACCATGTATATTGATGAGAACATTTTTTTTATAATGAAATAATCATAATTTGTCTCCTCCTTAACCATTTTTCTCTGGAATTATTCTTTTCTTAATGTTCGTAGTTGTTTGCGGAGAGTCAAGATTATGGTAGTCATGGAGAACGTGTCAGAAATGCTTGCTGGGGTTATCTTTGTCAAAGTGCCACACTGGAACTACGAGAGGTAAGGAGCATCCACGGGGATTTTGTTGGTTAAAAAAAGGGACTTCCCAAATATATTGTTCTTGTAGGAATTTTGGTAACTGCCGCTTTCCAATACACTCTTCATCAGTAATTTTATATTGTTTATTGTAATTCCCATCTAAATTTTAGTATAGTGTTAATAGATTGGATTTATGGTGGATATTCTCCAATCTCCATAGAGCTCACTGAATTAAGAATTTGTGGATTGAACTTGTCATGCATGCGTAAAATTTCAGCAATGGCTTGTTGTGTATTGCATGAATGAACTGAATATTTGTTGTGGTATTAAAATCTTCATCATGAAGACTATGTTATATACTTCTAGTGATTGGGTTGCAGTTCAAATGCAGCTGTTGGGGTACAAGAAATGCTTAGAAAGCTTTTCTAGGTTGAATCGTTTTAATTTATTTGATTTTTATTTGGCTGCAACATGAATTCTGACACATGGTTGCACTTGGCTGAATTTCAGTCTTGGTTATGTCATATGTGCTACATTGATTTTTTTTAACATTTCGGCTAGTTTTTTTGTCCATAATATTTATTATCAATTATTTTTTTTGCTGAAAGGTGCTTCCAAAACTTTCTTCACAAACTTTGCACGCTCTCCTTACATCTGATGAATTGTGGGTACCTAATGAGGAGAAACGGTATGTTTTGTCTTAACTTGACTGCTGAATGGTATTAGGATTTAGAAGCCCAATTATGACAACAACTCGTCTTGCAACTTGAAGGTTTGAACTAGCATTATTTGCTCTTCTTGCAAAGGTCAGTATGTCTGATGAAGAAGTTAGTGGGAACAAAAATTTGAACCGCTCACCAAATGCTGATCGTTCCATGAGGAAGGGAAGGAGTTCGATGAATGAAGCTGGTGAGGAGCAGCTAATGGAGTCTGAATTTCAGAAGTTGAAGTTGCATGATAACATGGAGAGTAAAACTGCCCATAACATTATTGGCATTCCAAATATGGTAATTCCACAGGATAGCACACCATACTCCATTGCGCAAGTAAGAGGATGCTCAAAATTTCTGCTTCTGTTCAATATGATATGTGTTTTCCTTATATTGTCAAATAAATTACTTTACTACAAGCATGAGTGGCACACTAAGATTTAGGGGTGAAAACGGGACGGATAATTCTCGCCCGATCCGACGCCGTATCCAAAAAATCTCCGCTCGGGGTACCATTTTTAAGTCCTGACCCGCATCCGATGTTATCTGTATCTGCATCCGGAAAATCACATGGAATTTGGGTTAGGATATGGGATGAGCAATACCCAATCTGTATCTGTTTAAATCAACAAAATGGATATCCGATAAACATCAATATCTTTTAATATCCTCTATGGTGATTGAATAATATATAATATGACTTTACATTTGATTATTTTTATGTTGTTAAGTAGGATAAATAATTCTCTAATAGGTAGTATAATTTGACACTTTCATTGGTGAAGTTATATCTTTTCTTTATGTGTACACTGTCCGTCAAGTTATCTGTGACTGATTTGAATCCGACCCGCATCCCGAAAAATCCGTATTCGCATCCGTATCCAACTCCGGGGTAAAAATATGGGTTAGGATACGGGAAGAGCAATATCCACCCGTATCCGATCCGTTTTCACCCCTACTAAGATTGCACTATTTGTTTTTAAATCTAGAATGCTGAAGCTTCCAAGAGGACAGAGAATGATCTTTCTACCGGAGGACCATCTAGAGAAAGCACTTCTTATCAATTTAACGAAAATATATGGCTTTCTAGTGAGCAATCAAAGAATTACTTCTCAAGAACTTTTTCCAGTAATGGGCTAGTTCCTACTGAGTGGGGAAGGCCCGCTGCACCTCTTTGGGGTGGCAGGGTTGTTGGTCGGTGGCAGGTTAGATGCATTAGGGGAAGTTCTTGTCTTTCTGCTGATGAATATAATGCTTTTATGAATATATTTGAAAGGGGTTCTCTTCTCTACTGTAATATGTCGTTTGATGCACTGTTAAGTGTTCGTAAGCAACTTGAAGAGTTTGGATTTCCCTGCAAAGCTGTAAACGATGGTCTTTGGCTACAGGTTTTTAGTCTACTCTCTATCTATACTTCGTTCCTTCCAAGACTATGTCTAAAACTCTTGGTTTATTAATGCAGATGCTTCTGTGTCACAGAATGCAAGCAATAGTTGCTGATACGTGCAGAAACTGTTGCCTTACGAGTAATTCTTGTGCTTGTAAACAAGCATACGTGAGTTCGCATAGCCACTACAGGCAGGAGCATGATAAGAGCAGTTCTTCAGGTACTATAGCCCAAGGGGATAGGAATGGTGTGTATGGGTCTGTGCGTGTTAACGTAAGAGGAACAGTTGGACTTGCTGGTATTGGGAGAGGAAACTCAAATGTGCCTGGTGCAGCTTGGGCTCCTACACGTTATGTCTTCTCTCGTGTTCCATACGGACTTGGTTCAAGAAATGGTCAGCGATCATTTGCCAATGATGAATCAGAACCTAGAGTTGAGCACAATGGAGATATTTCTGGAGATGGTCTGACTGCATTGGTTAATCTTAGCCAGGAAACTAGTGCTTCTCATCATCAGGCAGAAAGTATATTTGAGACAGGCATGCAAACTAGATATTCTGGTGCTGCTTCCGTTTCCACTCCAGGTGGTTCTTCTATCCAGATGCAAGAGTCAAAAGAGCATGAACTTGTTTCCAGTTGGGAAACTACAGACAATGCAACTATATCATTGGACATGAAAACACCGCTTAGTCATTTTCCTCCTTTCCGCTTTGGGTAAGATTTCCTTTTTATTCTGTTTCTGCTATTATAAAACATCATTTCTTTGGGCAGTGCTCCAGGAAAAAACCTGATTTGTTCTGTATGGTGTTTACCTGAATGCCAGATCACCTGCTCTAAGTCATCTGAATATATTTTTTAGACTATTCAGTTGGCTGTTGGTTATCTTTAACAAATGCAGTAAAAATGGCATAATTTCACAACAAAAATGATAGGGCTAGTTAACCAAGACATGTTCTGCTATCAAACTCTTTATTCCCTACACACTTCATTAGCATGAAACTGGATGTGCACACTAATTTCCTGTTTCTGTGAAGCCTTGACCAGTTTATAACTTAATACAGCGTTGAGTTTGAAGATGTGCACAAGCTTGCAGATGGTCAGGTGAAACATTCCACAGAAGTATTTTATGCTGGCTCTCTGTGGAAGGTAAACTTTCTGGTCCTACATCTATCGATGCAGCGTGCTTCTTATGGCCTAAATCTAGTTAGTTAACAGACATGAATATTTGCAGGTAAGTGTCCAGGCTTTCAATGATGAGGATCCTCATGGGCGTCGCACCCTTGGTAATTTTTTTTTTAACCTGATCCTGTCATGTTTTCCTTTCACCTTTGTTGGTTGTCCAAAATAAGGTATAATTTCATAAATCGATAATGCAGGACTTTTTCTCCACCGGCGCAAGGCTGAGTTGTTAGATCCCTTGAGGAAGGTGAGTGATTTAATGGATTCATTTCGTCGGCTTGTCACAAGACAATATGGTTAACTGATACACTTCTCTTCCTCAGGTCCACATGTATGTAGACCCCCGGGAAAAGGTCACTGCTCCGTATCAGGTATAATCTGCTTCAGTTTTTATTCATTTACTGTGTTACTGTCTACGGTTTGATTTGCCATTTGTCTGTTGCTCGTAGCTCATCTGTCCATCGAAGAGAGAGGTGATGATATTTGGAAGCCTGAAGCAGGCTGGCACGCTCCTACCCAAAGCTCCAAAAGGGTGGGGCTGGCGCACTGCTATACTCTTTGATGAACTTGCGAATCTCCTCCAGGGTGGAGCTCTGAGAATCGCGGCAGTAGTCCAGCTCAAGGATCAAAATACCGGTACCGGGTAAAATCCAGTCGAAATTCGTTTGAAAAAAATTGAATTGGGGATGTAACCGTCGAGTTTTTGAATTTAAATTTAAATTTAAAATTTTCAACCGATTTTTTTAATCGGGCCGACAACTGCCGGGATTTTGATCCATGGTCCAGCTTGTCTAAGCCAAAATCGCCCTTTACATCGAGAAAGAGCAGTAGTATGTCTTGTGAAAAAAAACACAAAAAACCACTAGTATGGAATTCTACCTGCAAGGTTGGGGATGTCACCGTAATGTATGTAGTTACTGTTGGAAAACTATGAACTTGATCCGGCAGTCGGTTTATATATGATCGCTCTATCCAAAACCCTAGCAAGATCTGTAGACTATAAATAGGGGATGTTAGTTATTGTTAAAAGGCTAATCGCTTGATGAAGGAATAAAGCAGAAGAATACTCACTACCCTTTTGTCTCTCTGTGTGTTTAATCTACAATTTGTTCTTGCATTATTTGATGTGATTCTACATTTACCTACGAGGTGATCGTCGAACTGGACTCGCCAGCGACGGTTCTTCAACATGTTATCTGCATAATCGACTCCGATCTACCTATAGCTCTACTTCACTCGGATCGAAAGATAATCGTCGTAGCACGATGCTTGTAAATCGAATCATATTTTCTAGATCACTTTCAATTATGCAAATTTGGCTTTCTAAGTTTTTCTATGGTACAAATCTGCTCTAATCTACTGTGAATCGACTTGAAGTCGCCGGCCAAGCTGATCGGTGGATTGCATGAAAGAGTAGATGACGATTGTACTGTTAATTGTCCATGGGGTGAACAATAATTTGGATGAATAATAACAAAAAAATCGACCGATGGCCTGCTCCGGCCCCGCATGGCCGTGCGCCGCCGAGCCTCACGCCGACCTTGTCGTGCGCAATCATCGACGTGCGCCCGTAGCCGCGTCGCCCCGACCTCCTCTGTTGCATCACGCGCTCCCACTGAGCCGTCGCGCCGCGTAGACGTAGCACACCTCCGCGTGGCGCTCGTAGTTGCCCCTGTCGCATGCGCGCCCGCAGCGCCTGCGTCACTTGCCCATGCACGGGTGCGCTGTCGCCCGCCTCGCATGACGCTGCCCTAGCCGCTTGATGTTGGTGCCACGCCGCCCAACACGACCACGCCGTCGGCTGGCCCCGCATCATCGCGCTTCCGTTCGGACTTGCACGCGACGGACGCGCCCCCATGCCCGCTCGCCGTCGGCCATCTGCACGGGCGCACAACACAGTGAAGAAAAGAAAAAAAAAAGGGGATGGCGGCGGCACAGCGTGCTCTTTGGCCCCTCACGGACACGCGCGCCGTCTGGCGGCCGCGTGCTCGCCGCCCCGCGACGCCACGCACCACCGCGTCGAAGGCTGCACGCGCGCCGCCGCGATCTACCAAATGGTTGTGGCTCACCGACCCGGCCGTTGGTCACCCGCGACGGTCCCCATCGCATGGCCTCACCGCTGGCCCGCCGCCTCGCGCCAAGGCCAAAGATAATGCCACCGGCTGAGCATGTGCCCGCATGCGCCGCCGCGACGGCCGTAGCCGCCGCCGCGATCTGCCAAGCACCGGCCGCCGCCGGCGATGGCCATTTCGTTCCCCCCGGGAGCCACACCGGCTGCCGCCGCATGCATGCGACTCTCACACCGGCCCTCGCTGCCCGCATGCGGCTTTCGCAACGCCTACGCGCTCTCTGCCTGAACGTAGCCTCCCGCACGAGTTCGCCGCCCTGCATGGCCCCGTCGCCGCGATTGCTCGGACACCGCGCCGTTAGCCCCACTCGCTCACGCACTTGCAGTGCGCCGCCACCACATGGAACAGGGGTAGGGAAACCCTACCCCTCCCCTTTGACCAGCCACCGCATGGGACGGATTGGGCCGAAGAAAGGCTCGGCCGGGTGGAAAACCGAAAAAAAATTAGGAAAAGAAAAGAAAAGGAAAAATCCTGAATTTTTGCAAAAGGGCCCATGGATGATCTGAAACTACATGAAACATTTCTCAGAACTGAAAATTAGCGAATAAACCCTTAAAAATTGCAGAATTCACCAAGAGTTCATATTCCATTAAAAAAAGAACCTCGGGAATTCAATTTTTGAATCATTTTTTAGCATTTGAAGTATGTTTAACTTTGTTATTATTATTTCTATGCAATTTATATATTGTATTTACTATTTTGATTATCTGTGATTGTTTATATTGCTTTTAATAAATGAAAACAACAATAAATTATGAAAAATACATAGAAAAATACAAGATCACGAACCAGGAGTTCGGAGAGCATTATGAGAATTTTACAACCATTTTATGTAAATTACCAGCAGTAATCTTATGAACTTTTTGAATGAATATGGAAATGACTGGCATCACAAATCAGGAGTTTGAAGAGCTGGCCCAGTATGGCCTGAATTTATACAAAATTTATACCAGTCTTCAACACTGTTGTAAGGTAATCACGGATAAACAGAAGATTGAGAAGACTCTCTACCTTTCACCCGAATGTGGTGCAATCTACACGCAACTATCGTCAAGACGGCTACAAGGAGTATGCCGAATTAATTGACATCATGTAAGTTGCGGAAGCTCAAGATGATGTTCTAAGGAAGAACTACATCTCACAACTGTCTAGTAACAATGTTGGCCATGAAGCCAATGCTAGCAGCTACAAGGTGACGAAGCCTCTAACGAAGGAGAGGGGCAAGAAGGGTAAGGTCGTGGGTCGCACGTTATTGATGTTTCCAGTCTAAGAAGAAGGGAAAAGGACAGCATGAGGCACACCTCGCTATTGCAGGCACAAAGAATTCACAGCCATTAGTTGCACTAATGGATGTGGACAACCTAGTAGCAACCCCCCTCACCCCTCTTTTTGACATTGCAGCGGCCGCAGCTGTAGTTGCCCAAGAGGAGAAGATTGTCATGGAGCAGATTGAGGCAGAAGTTTCTGAATACTTCGCTGATTCAATCTAGTGAACGCATTACACTTAGATCTTTTTATAGTAACTTGCAGTTTGTGATTAAAGCGGAACATTGATTTTTTTTTTGAATAATGGTTGTAAACTCTAGAAGAGCAAAGTATTAAATTCTTATGATGAGTCCTGCAAAAGTTATTTTTTGTATTTATAATAGTAAGTTATGTTCTAATATCTGAAGTATTTTATTTATGTGTTGCTTGCTTCATGCAACATATTAATAAAGTACATTATATTAGAACGCATGTGGCTTAGCGGATAGCGGCACAACGAATACCATCTTGAGAGAGATAAAATTCTTTCAGTTGATCAGCAAGAATGCTAGTAGTCTTACAACAATCGTGGGCAGCGATACTTGTATAATATGCTCAGGAATGGACACAATTATACTTCCGATGGGCACAACTTTGGTCATTAAAAAGCCTTTTGTATCCAGAATCGACTAGAACTTTTAAAGATATTCGCGCTAATGGTTTTCACGTAGAGACTGAAGAAGAGTATGGTAAGAAATACCTACTCATTACAAAGCGTGGAGAAAGCGAAAAAGAGTATTAGAATGACTTTCTTCATATAAAACTGGGCTATACAACACTAATAATAAGGTATCTGCAATCTATATTGCTCTGAATAGAAGCTCTGAACTTTTCTATCTCTAGCATGATAGATTAGGCCACCCAGGTCTTAGGGTGATGAGAAATATAATTAACAATTCACAGGGACATAACATTGATGGAAATAATTTCCCGAATAAAAAAGATTTTGTGTGCCGCGTATGCGTCACCGGGAAATTAATTACTAGACCTTTGTTGGACCGAAAAGGCGACTAGAGGGGGGTGAATAGGAGCATGCTCACTTTTTCCCAAATAATGAATTCAACACAATTTCACTCCAATAGCTATGATGAAGCTATGAAGATCAATATACCAGTACAGCGGAAGACTAGTATTGAATCCAATTAAATCCCCTAAACAAAATAACAAAATCAACTAAGATTGCAAACTCACAGCACGGGCGGTCTGACCGCTGGACCCAACCGGTCGGACCGATTGCCGGGCGGTCTGACCGGCGTTGTGCTGGCGGTCGGACCGCTCCAAAATCGGTCTGACCGGTGATGACGGGCGGTCTGACCGGCCGACTCCAGAACCGATCTGCAACAGTAAAATCAGCCCGATGACGAAGTTGCAATTAGGTGAAACTTTTGATTCTCAACTCCAATCTTTACGAAACTTTGCACACACCTTCTCTATGCTATTGAGGATCTATTCCAATCGAATATTATGATAATTCTTGGAACGATCTTGAGCAATTGTCAATTGATTAACAGAAGGTCTAAAACCGGGCAAGAACGAAAACTTAATCCTAATGCTTGTTCGTGAGAGATTGATGATCAAGATGATGCTAGATAGATTCACACATATCACAGCAAGCTAATCCACGTGAAAGAATCAATCACAAACTCGCGGATCAAAGGAAGCCCTAAAATCACCAAATTGAAAGCAAGAACGAAAAGAGACTTATCTCAAGCAAACCTTGCATAGATTGATAACGAGATCGTTGTTGGATTACACCCACGCCATCATGGATAAGTGGTCAATCCAAGATCACGAAATTCTCCTCAAACCATGAAAAGCCCTAGCCTCCACCTCAACTCCCCCTAAACCAATTAGGGTTTTGCAAGCAACAAAAAAGGTGAAAAACAGCGAGAGAGAGGGGTGCAGCCACCACCTCCTCCTATTTATAGTGAAGGCCTAGAACTCCTAGGGTTTGACTCAATTGGGCTCCCGTTAAGGCCCATTAACAAACGGGTCACACACGCACGCTTCGCAAAGCGCCGTCTTTAACCTTTTGACCTAAACCGCTTCACCATGCACCATGGATTTGCCAATAGGTCACCCTTGTCCATCTTGTGTCACGCTTGAGTCGTTGACCTCACCCGGCATCGTCGATCGTTCTGGACCTCAACGCTCCAAGTCTAGTCCCGATCCTCCTCGCCGTTGACCGTCGTTGACCACCAAGCTACCTGCACAACCACAGACAAGCAAACACGTATTCGGGAACAAGTTCTTCACAACTTGACCCATGTTAGTCAAAAACATGCATCATGCAAATCATATGCCATGAAACCAATGACTTTGACCTAACAAAATAACATCGCCACGAAGTTGGGCGACGTTCAAGTCACTACCGGTCTGACCGCTCCAGGTGAGCCGGTCGGACCGCCCCTTGGCCGGTCGGACCGCTCCCTGTGAGCCGGTCGGACCGCCCCTTGGGACTTAGCCGAAAATCAAGCCCTGAAATTTCGAAACCTTCTAGAAACTTTAAACCAATAGAACTTTTTACTGGAGACTCCAAAAATCATGAGACCAAGTGCATTGGGATCCCCTCACTTGCCTACAACACCTATTTTTGGCCCAGCTCGTTTTGACCACTTTGGTCACCGCCGGTCCGACCGCCCCACATGGCCGGTCCGACCGATATGGGACCGGTCGGACCGCCGTGCAAGGACCGGTCGGACCGCCCCTGTCCAGTAAGCCTGTAACTTTGTCGAAAACACGTGAAACGACAAACCGTAAACGTCATTGCCAATTGTCACATCATCCTAAGATCTGTAACATATCCCCATGAAATCCACAATCTCCCCCTTGATGAACACATTGGCAATTATCCAGAAATTGTAAGTAAGAGGTTTGAAAACGAGTTTACTCGCAGTTTTCGCACAAAGGCACAACTTGGTCCATAAGCAAGAAAAAGCAATGAAAATGACCAAGCTGGCATCAGAATAGTATAGGCATGTGAGACAAGGCAAAAGAAAGTATAAAAACTTTGATTTCCAGAAAAGGGTCAAAATTCTCACATGAGGTCCATATGAAAGAACAATTGTTCAATTGACCTATGATCATTGTGAGTATAAAAGAATGCTATTCAATAAGACAATAAGAATGCAACTCAAGAACTCCCCCTCACTATGATCCTCAATTTTCAAATTTTTAGTTTTTCCCCTTTGTACAAAACTTCTCCCCCAACAAAGAAATATATTCTCATTAACAGATCTTCTCTTCTCATTTAACACATCTTCTTCCCCTTTGACAATAGATTCATCAAGGAATCACGCCTTCCTCTCATCCAGAGATAACAAATATAGAATAAAGAAAGAAGCAGAAACAAAAGAAGCGTAAAGAGAAATATGCATGAAGTGCAATGGAGTGGCTTCATTTTTTTTTGTATTTTTTAATTTTTGATTACAAGAAGCTTTGGAGATTACCCAAAAGAGCAAGCTAGTATCTCTAATATTGCACAAACAAACATGTCAAGCTGACAATACTAACAAGATCATGGTAAGACATATATATCAAAGCTAAGCACAAAGGCTCAAAAGTAAAGCGATAGATTTGATCAATTTAAGCAACGCTTCAAATTCAAAAGTTCATCAACAGGATCCTAAAGTGAAATTGGCCATGTCAAAATGTCAAAATGAGATCAAAATCTAACAAAGACCACATTAAGAGTCAATCAAGTCCGTATTGAATCATTTTGCTCAATATTTTGTAAACGCCCAATTGTCAACATTTTTCTCATTTGCATTGAATATTGAAGTTGACTAATGATCTAACTTAGTGACAAGATCTGGACTAGGAGCCATCCACAAACTCATCCTAAGCTTCACCAAAAGTTGATTAAAGGTATATCTTAGTAAAGAAGATCCTGGACTAGGAGTCATCCACAAACTCTTTCTAAGCTTCTACCGGGGCGACAAATCTTGAGGTTCATATCATTTTGACAAGCGGTCCCCATGAGATCGTCTCGTTCATCAAACTATCTCCAAGTTCATGTCATTTGACAAGGGCCTCGTAAGAATAGTTTGGCACAATTTAAGCATAAGACAATCTTGATTTTATTTTTCACATGAGCGGTTTTAGAATCTCAAGAACACAAAAGCTCAAGTAATGGTCAATTTTAGATCAAAGAGCTAACAAAGCAATTCGAGCAGGCCAATGTCACAAGAGGAGCACTTAGCAACTCGCTAAAACATCCACAAATTGCAATTTCTTAGTTTGAGTTGTTTAAAAGGTTCTAGCTCATATAGCAAAGACTTAGCTACACATGTAAAAGCATGATAATTCTAGCAAGTCAAAGAACTAGACATGACATTGAGCAAGAATTGAAATACAAAAGCTCTAAAGGGTAATAGGCAAAGCTTCATCAATTTTTAAAAATAAGCGAGAAAATATTATATTACAATGCATCTTTTGGATTTTTCATACCATTTGTTGTAACCACTTGTTGGAGTTTTCATATGAATGCAATATGACACAATGAGATGCAATTAAAAACCTAAAAACCTAAAAGTTCGAAAAGATCACTAAGTTCGGAAAAGAACAATAAAAGATCAAAAGAACAAGGAAAGATAAGAAAAGATCAAACTCCCCTCAAACCAACCCATAAGGATAAATTACCCTAACTCGCTTCTTAAGAAGGAAAATGGTTTGATCTAAAGGCTTGGTAAGAATATCCGCCAATTGAGCTTGGACTCTCTGAAGTGCATCACAATATCACCTTTTTCAACATGATCTTTAAGGAAGTGAAAGCGAATGTCTATGTGCTTAGTCCTAGAATGTTGCACTTTGGGTTTTAGCAATATTAATAGCGAAGTGTTATCACGAAAAAGAGGAACACTAGCAAAGTTTAACCCATAATCTTTCAAAGTGGGCGTCATCCACAAAATCAGCTCTGAGAACTAGCGTGACTACATACTCCGCTTCAGCAGATGGATTGTGCAATGTAAGACCGCTTCCTAGAGGACCAAGATACAAGAGAAGTGCCTAGGAAGTGACAGTGCACGAGGTACTCTTCCTATCTAACCGACACACGCAAAATCGAATCAAAAACCTCTAATGGACAAATCAAGAGCAGAATACCAAATGCCATATAAGAGGGTAGAGTGTAAATACCGAATATGCGCTTAACGGCTTGGCGATGGGAAGTTCTCGAGACGCTGAAATCTTGCACAAAGGCATACCGTGAAGTGAATGTCCGGTCTCGAGGCCGTCAAATACTGAAGAGAGCCGATCATCTTTGCGGTACTCGCGTTGATCCACGACTTCTCCTTCCTCATCCGGATCCAAAAGCGATCGAGGTTGCCATGGGAGTGGAAATTGGCTTGCAATCACCCATGTTGAAGCGTTTTAGTAGATCTTTAGTGTACTTCGTCGATGGATGAAAGTTCCTTCCTTGCATTGCTTGATTTGAAGTCCCAAAAGTAATTAAGCTCTCCCATCATACTCATCTCAAATTCCTGGACATAGTGTCGGAAAAGTCGAAACATGAGCATTAGAGGAACCACCAAAGATAATATCATCCACATAAATTTGAGCAAGCGAGAAGTCATTGTCACGTCTAAGAATGAATAGAGTTTTATCCACTTTACCCATTTCAAAATTATTTTTAAGCAAGAAGGTCTTAAGTCTATCATACCGGGCTCTAGGGGCTTGTTTAAGACCATACAATGCTTTAGATAGCTTGAAAACACGATTTGGATATTTAGGATCCTCAAAACCAGGGGTTGCTTAACATACACTTCCTCATCTATGAAACCATTTAAAAGGCACTTTTAACATCCATCGATATAATTTAAAACCTTTTGATGCAGCAAATGCAAGCGAGAATGCGAATGGCTTCTAGTCTAGCAAGGAGCAAATGTCTCATCAAAATCTAACCCCTCAACTTGGTTGAAACCACGAGCTACCAATCGGCCTTGTTTCTAACCACGTAACCATCCTCACCTTGTTTATTCTTAAACACCCAACGGTTCCTATAACATTATGACCACTAGGGGTTCTACTAGGTTCCAAACTTTGTTTCTTTCAAAATTTTCTAACTCCTCATGCATGGCATTTACCCACTAGAATCGGATAAAGCATGTGATATATCGCGGGTTCAAAAGAAGCAACAAAAGCCGAATGAGAGTAGAGATTTAGATCATTATACCGAGCGAGTGACTCGCTCATATAGATTACCTATTATCATTCCGGAGGATCTTTGTCTCTGAATGCGGTGGAGCGCCGGGTGAGATACTGCTTTCTTCGACCTCCGCAGTCTGCTGCGATGATGAAGATGCGGCAGAGCCTCAATCAAGGTGAAGTGGATGTAGCGAGTTCTTGTATCAAGATGGGCGCTTGATGGCAAGCAGATGAAGGAATGATATTAGCCGTCCTCATCTTCCTCAACAAAAATGCTCTCACACTGTAAATCATCTCAGCAATAGATCTAGCTCGTGGCTAGTCTCATCAAAAGTGGCATTACAAGTCTCTGAATAATGTTAGTCTCGAGATTAAAAACCGAAAACCCCTCGAATGAGCAGGATAACCCAGAAATAATCCATCAAAAGTTCTTGATTCAAATTTATCTAAGTTGCCTGTCTTAAGAATAAAATATTTTGATCCAAAAACTCGAAAATGCGAAACAGAGGGTTTTCTACCAAAACGAAGCTCATAAGGAGTCTTGCCTAAAGAAGGTCTCAAAAAGACACGATTTGCAATATGGCAAGCAGTAGCAATAGCTTCGGCCCAAAATCTCCTCGGTGTGTTATACTCATCTAGCATCGTCCTAGCCATTTCGACCAAGGTCCTATTCTTCCTTTCCACCACGTCATTTTGTTGAGGGACGTGTGGAGAGGAGAACTGATGCTCAATGCCACGCTCAGCACAAAAAGAAGCAAAAAAGCATTTTTGAACTCCGTGCCATTATCACTGCGAATCGCTCTCAAGGCACTAGGAAGCTCAGAAGCCAAACGAAGAACAAGGTCATGAAAATAACCAAAAGCTTCATCTTTTGAAGTAAGAAAGAACATCCAAGTATATCTAGAAAGATCATCGACTATGACAAGAATATACCATTTTCACCGACTGACCGGACTCTAGCAGGACCAACAGTATCCATATGAAGCAATTGTTCTGGTCCGTCAGTCATAACCATAGTCACAGAAGGGTGTGAGGCGGCAACTTGTTTGCCATGCCTACAGCGCACATACTGAGATCCTTGATGACTTTGAGTTTGGGCAAACCTCTCATGAGATCAAGGTTACTAACTCGTGTCGAAGAGATTACGAAAATCGGCTCCAAAAATTCTACCAACTCTAGAGATTCCAAACACGAGCTCACCAAGAGAATCAAGCACACGACAAGCATTTTTCTTAAAAATACCTCATAACCATCATCAAGAAGTCGAGAAATGCGAAAGGAGATTATACCTAAGCTTGTCCACAAGAGCGACATCCTTTAGAATGAATTTGTTGTTCACCCTAATTGATCCTGCCTTCAATTCGCCCTTGTGTATCATCTCCAAAGGTGATGAAGTCATCACCGTTGCCGCGTGAAAGAGGTGAACCATTTTGAGTTTCCGGTCATGTGGCGTGAACACCCGGAGTCGACGAACCACGTGTTCTTCCCCTTTCCACGGTAGTCCCGAAAATCAAGGAACAAAGAACGATGTGTCTCAACATCGGGTTAGATAAACAAGATTTAGGAATCCATCTTCGAGACACACGTCTGCAAGGAGTATACAAACCAGAAGTACTATGCTTGATTTCATCTAACATTCGGTTATGAGCAATGTTTAAATTAACATGAGACTTAAAGCGTCCATGGATGCCAGTCGATCGTTGTCTTTGGTGGTCGATCGGCGACCAAAACGTCGACCGGTGACCACAATTAGACCGCCATCGATAAACATTAGAATTAGGATATCTAGAAACATAATGATTTGCATGAGAGAAAAATCCTAATCCAGGTTTATTCTTTTCAGTGTTACCATGTCTCATAGAAGCTCTAGGTTGCATGAATGAAATTCTATCAAAATTTTTCCTATCATTTTTCAACCTACGCCAACATAATTCAATCAAATGTCCACCTTTCTTGCAATAAATGCAATGGTACTTGGTACCACTAGAAGAAGCACCATTTGAATTAATACAAGGTTGGGCAAAACCGCAGATTTAAAGATGTTTTTGCGGTTGGGTTTTGAATTCAATTAAACATTTTTCCAAGACTTGAATGACTTTTGGGTTTGAATTGTCTTGAAAAGAATTGAATCCTAAACCTTGCTTCTTATAAGGAGTTTTAGACTTGTCAAGAATCATGTTTAATTGTTTCTTACCTTTAGAAAATTTATCTAATGTATCATGAAGGTAAGCATTTTCTTTTCTCAAGTTAACACAAGCATCACAAGTATTATTCATAGATTTCTCCTTATACAAAGAAATTTCAAGCTTAAGAGTGGAACATGAAGCACAAGTAGTATTTTCAATATCGTCCTTAAGCTTAGCATATTTGACTCTAGCGACTTCTAAGATATCTTTGATTTCACGTTCTTTTCTAAACATGAAGTGCAAGGGCTAGAATCAAATACATCAAAAGCAATCAATTTACTAGATTCTAAACATTTTTCACAAGGAGCACTTTTAATTTCATTTAGTTCAGATCTAGCATTCTCAAGTTGTTGTACGTAAATATTATGAGCAGATTGTAACTTGGTAATTTCGAATGCATAGCATGACAAGATAAACATTCATCGAGTTCAAGAGTCTTAGCATTTTTAAGCTCTACTTTCGTTTGCTAATCTTTGACTCTAATTTCTTATTTTTGTCATGACAAATTCTAGTGCTTCATCTTGACTAAGCAATTGCTCAACTATAGAATCATATTTAGCGCTCAAAGCTCATCATAAGAAAAAGATACCTCATTATCATCAATGTCGTCCGTGTCGACCATGAAGCACATGCCGGATGAAGTCTTTGGCCTTCCTTTCTTTTTTAGCCTTGAGGATCTCCTCCTCCTTGTCCTCCTCACTCCCTTGGTATCCACATCGCTCAAGGATTGATCCTCAAAAGCGCGTGAAAATGTCATCGATGCCGGTCTCGAATTTATTGTATTCACGCTTGTAGGATTTGTTGAAAGGAGGCCTTCCAAGTAGCTTTCCTTCCTTATGAGCACCTTCACCACATTCATAGCTTATTAGCCTCATATTGTTTCTCCGACATCGGAAGTTGCAATTAGGTGAAACTTTTGTTATTCCTTAACCATATCCAGGGAGACATTTGCAATCCTATACAACCACTGTCAGGGACATTTAGGTATTTTATGGTACTCATCGATGCTTCCTCGAAATGGTCGCAAGTATGTTTATTGTCTATGAGAAACCACGCTTTTGCAAAGCTAATCTCGTAGGTAATTAAAATAATTTACATGATCATCATGTGAAGTCCATCAGAATGGACAACACCGGAGAATTTACTTCAAAGGCATTAGATTATTATTGCATGAAAAGGGGAATTAAAGTTGAATGTTCTGTACCGCATGTCCACACCCAGAATGGACTAGCAGATTTTGCAAAATTATAATTTATCAACTACATGTTGGGGACACGCAGTCCTGCACGCAGCAACTCTCATCAATTTTAGACCACCGACATATAACATCCATCCACATATACAACTAGCGCAAGGGTTAGCACCGAAAATTTCTCATCTTCACAGATTTGGTTGCAAGGTATATGTACCTATACGAGCACCATAGCGAACTGCAATGGGCCCTCTCCGAAAGTCTGGAATATACGTTGGTTATGAGACAACATTCATAATCAGGTATTTGGACCCCATGACTGGAGATTTACTTGCAGCCAGCTTCACTGATAGCATATTTGATGAGGATTGTTTCCCGTCATTAGAGGGAGGAAATCAACCCCTTGATGAAAAATATCGGGAAATAACGCAGCAAGCCACGGGAATCTATGTACATAACCCGCGTACTAGTGAAGCAAATAGAGAAGTACAGAAGACAACTGAAGTCCAGAAAATAATTGATTTGCAAGCATTAGCGAATCAACTGGCTGACCACTTTAGTGATTTGAAGAGCGTGATCAAGTTGCATGCACGCAATGCACCGAAGAGGGTTGAAATACTGAAGAAAGAAAAAAGGTATCTCTAATCCTGTCCTGAGGCCTCAGAAAAGACAAGAACTTCAGTCCCTCGAATACGAAGTAAGCGGGGACGCCTAGTGAAAAAGGATTAGAAGGACTTGACACAGCCGATCACCGAAGTTCCCCAGAACCAAAAGAGGAGCTAGTTGAGACCTGACACCAATATTGAACCTTCAGAAAAGACATACCGGATTTGAACATCCTCGTGAAGGGAGATATCAGCAGAGATGTGTGTGCACACATCGGAGCTGAAAAACTAAAGGGACTTACCCCGTAATTGGAAGCAGCGGTGAGCAAGTAGAGGCATTAGATGAATCACACTATAAAGAAATAGTTATAAACTATGTGACCACGGGTGAATATATGAATATGACAACAACCAATGTTGATATTTACTTTGCAAAGAAAATTACCACAATCATCGATCTTGATCTAGACCCTGCATCGCTCGCTGAATGTAAGAAAAGATCAGATTGGGAAGATTGGAATGAGGCAATAGAAACTGAATTATTATCTCCGAATAAAAGAGAAGTGTTTAGGCTTGTAAGCCACACGCCTCCCCATATGCACCCCTTAGGGCATAAGTGGGTATTTGTTCGAAAGAGAAATAAAAATAATGAAGTAAAGAAAGACTTGTTGCACAAGGTTTCACTTAACATCCAGAAGATGATTATGAAGAAACCTATTACTCAGTCATGGGCGGAACCACACTTTAGATATTTAATCTCAATGGCAGTGAACTTGAATTTAGAAATAAAATTGATGGATGCGGTAACTACATATCTTTATGAAAACTTGGATTATGACATTTATATGAAGATACCTGAATGTATCCCTATCCCAAACCAAGACAGAGCAAATTGAAATCTGTATAGTGTGAAACTCGGAAAGTCACTATACGGACTGAAACAATCAGGCATGATGTGGTATAATCGCTTGAAGCGACTTTCTATGCAAGAAAGGCTACACGAACAATGAGAATAATCCCTGTGTACTTATACGACAATCTCAGGATGGATTTTGTATAATCTCAGTGTATGATGATAGGAATATCATCGGAACCCTAGAAGGTATTAAGAAAGCAAGCTCTTACCTGGAGTCGGAGTTCGGAATGAAAGATTTGGGTAAAACCAAACATTGCCTAGGATTGTAGCTTGAGCATACCCCTGAAAGGATATTAGTGCATCAGTCAGCCTACACTCAAAAAGGTGTTAGAAAGGTCGACTTTGAAAAGGCGTACCCTTCGAAAGTGACAATGGTCGGGAGATCTTTGCCGCAAGACAAGGATCCGTACAGACCTAGAGAAGAGGGAGAGGAAGTCCTGTGACCGGAATTCCCGTACCTGAGTGCAGTAGGAACACTTATGTACTTAGCAAACTGTACTGGATCGGATATTGCATTTATCGTGAATCTATTAGCAAGGTATAGTGCAGAACTTACCAAAGGCATTAGCAGGGAATGAAAGACACCTTCCTACACATCAAAGGAAGTAAAGCCATTGGTCTATTCTAGAGAAGGAACCAAGACATGTTTATGAATGACTATGCAGATGCTGAATACCTGTTGGACCCGCATGCAGCCAAGTCGCAAACATGTTATGTATTCGTATGTGGTGGAACTGCAATTCTATGAAAATCATCTAAGCAAATTCTTGTATCAATTTCGATGAACCACTAAAAAATCATAGCACTGTGCGAGGCCTCACAAGAATGTACTTGGCTTCGGCGAATGATTCACCACATCCAGCAGTCATGTGGATTGAATATCGCACAAACCCCACTATTATCTATGAATATAATGTAATTTGTGTTGCGCAAGTGCAGATAGGTTATGTAAAGAGTCCTATCACAAAGCATATCATCCCCAAGCTCTTCTATGCTCGTGAATTACAAAAGATGAATGAAATTAAAATACTGCATACTAAGTCATGTAAAAATCTTGTATATTTATTCACTAAGTCACTTCCAGCGTCTAGTTTTGAAGGATGCATGCGTGGAATTAGAATGATGAGACTTAGAGAAGTGCAGGATTTAGGGAGAGAATATTCACCAACTTAATTATTATTAAAACTTGATCACGAAGATCGAGTACCCAAAGAGTAAATCTTGGATATTAAATGAAATTGGGTGGATTGTACTCTTTTTTCCTTTAACGAGTTTTTCTGAAGTTTCCCGACTAAAGTTTTTAATGAGACAATTCGTGCAACACAAGAAGAATGTGTATCATGTACTCTTTCTCCAAAAAATTTCCACGAGGTTTTTGTGAAGTTATGACAAGCCATGAACCTGTGTGGATGGGTACCCAAGAGGGAGTGTTGGGAAACCATGAGCTTGGCCCAGCATCCAGCCCATATATGGGCGCTCTATCTAAAATCTTAGCATGGTCTATAAACTATAAATAGGGGGCGCTAGTCATTGTAAAAGGTTGATCGCTTGATGAAAGAATAAAGCAGAAGAATACCTCCTACTCCTTTGTCTATCTGTGTGTTCAATCTACTATTTATTCTTGTATTGTTTGATGTGATTCTACGTTTGTCTACGAGATGATCGCTCAAACTAAACTCGTCAATAACGATTCCTCAACAGTTTCATACTTTCTCTCTATATATACTTTTCGATTGCGATACCGTTTAGTCATGTTTTGAATTGTGTAACAAGAGTTGTACAGAGGCATGCGATTCGATAGTCGAACCTTCAAACATAGGACCCAAGTTGGGTTCGCGTGCAATCACAGTAGGTGTTTTGAGTTTTTTTAAAATTTTGTCTAGATTATCTAGTGCAGTGGATATATGACTACTGACAATTTGAATGAAAATATATTGGTAACCAGGGACAGGTCCATATAGGGCTCCACTCAATTTTGATCGGCAATGGTATTGTACTAATTTCCATCGTTGGTGTTTTCACTAATCCAAAACCAGTATATTGACATATAATATTATTTAAATTTTCAACTACGTAACTTAATTTGCTTGTATACGTAATGCCCTTCACTCGGTTTTTTGTCAGTGGATTCGCTCCTGTTCGTAACTGTTGGTCGAAAAGAACCAGTATGTTCGATGTGCTTACTGAAAACTACGTCTTTCGTCCATGACATCATGCAAAGTTTACGTGTGTGTGTGTTAGTACACAATCCTCTCTATTTTTCCTCCGCCATTCATTAATCACGCTTGCATCGCATCAAAAAGAAGAAGAAAAGAAGATATGCTGTCGAAAATCCAATAAATGCTGCTTTGCATTTGCATTGGAGTCCCTAAAAGCCATTCATTAATCACGCTTGCATTATGCTCTGAGAATCCAAAACCAAGATTTGCACATCCATTTGTGGATGAGTAATTCCAAGTAGTAGCATTAATGGTCAGTGAAGTATATTATATATACTGTATAAGTGTGAGCTCCCTTTTCCCCATTCAGCTTGCAACCCCTTGTCATCCATCCCCAGCCATGGCGTCCCGGAGCACCACCGCCGTGCTCGCCACCGCCTTACTGGTGGCCATCCTTTTGGTTTCCGGTAAGTGCAGCCACATCCAATCTTTGTCAGGATAGAACAGACAAATATATGCACACAACTAATAAAACTTTTTTTGATAGAACAATCTTCTTTTGAAGTTCTGCTGCATATAGCAGCGTGCATGCCTGGTTCGATCCTTTTAATTTGTGTGTGTTTTTCCTTTTCGAACCAGGCACAAACGCAATCCTTTGCTCTGAAAGGAGCAAGCTGTTCCGCGGGAGGTGCTCAAGCAACAGAAACTGCGCCATGGTCTGCCTCCACGAGAACTGCACCGGCGGTTACTGCACTAATAGTCTCTGGCCGAAGTGCATCTGCACAAAGCCGTGCGACCGTCCTCGCCGCCGCCTGACGCTCGTGTCACCTACTCGCCGCCGGCGTGGAAGTGATTTGCTCTCGGCGACAGCAACGCCATTTGTAGCGAAATAAAAGGTCTTTTTTGTTGAACAATAATGGGAAATTATTGATGAAATTAAGGGGATAATGATCATCTTTTATCTTAGCCATCGGATGATAATCGCCTCTCTATCGTGACTGGACTTAAACTGTGACTTTGAATTAGTGCAACCAAACTAGACCGTTCATGGGCAGCCCGGCCCGATTTTTTTTTGGCACAGGATTTGATTTTCAGTTTAAAGCCCGGAAAAACCAATTAAAATAATAAAAAACTATTTTTTTAATTATAGAAATGAATTAAAATTTTCTAGTCTAAAAATAATTAAATAATATTATTTTATTGAAAAACACAGTTTTCGGGTGAGTCTCGAGTCTGCTCATTCAAGGCTGAGTTTTTCCGGGCCCGACCCCGGGTTTAAACACATCTAAACCAAACCAACGGAGAAAGGTGTAAATTGTTTTGTTTATACCAGTTTCCCTTCATTAATTTTCTAAAAAGTAGCTTATGGCTGGGTTGTATGAATGAAGGGTTGAACAGTTAAGCTGAAGACGTTTGTTTTTTGGCAATCTGTATTTTAGGTTGGCTAGTTGGTCGCTCTAAGTTGGGAAATGTCTAAAATGCTTGTGAGGCAAATGACGGTAATTAATGACAACTAACAACAATTGATGACAATTAGCGATAATTAACGATACATGTATGGGATCATTGCTTTGAACTTTCGCATGTCCATTCCTATAGGATATACATAAATTTTACTTCAAACAATAATCAAATTTGGCTAGTTAGGCAAAATGAAAAAATCTAGATCTACAGGCGGGGAGGAGGCGAGGCGGTGGCACCGAGGGAGGCGGGTAGCATCAGGAAATGGGCAACGAGTGGCTTTGGGAGGCGGGCGACATGTTTCTAAGACCAGAAGGAGTAGCAGAATCTTATCATGGTTTCACTTTGCATCACACTCAGTAAATCTTTTTATTTTGCACCACCTCCTCTTACCATGTGTTGTACTTTGCACCAGACTAACGATTTGACCGCCTTCTTTGGTGCTCGTCGATGGTAAATAGCGATAATGAGGTGGCGGCGAGGTACAGGATGAAGAGACGGGAGGTAGATGGAGCTAGGACATAGATTAAAAGTGGGAAACAATAGCCAGAGCATCGCCGGCGGCGACGCCAAAACAGCTCTCTCTCTCTCTCTCTCTCTCTCTCTCTCTCTTTATTTTTTGAGATACACAGACATAACTCATTGCCGGTAAGATCTCTGCACACCTCACATGTTTCTCTCTTGCTGACAGGACATTCTCTTAGTGTAAAATGAAATAAAAAGTAAGAAGACATGGTGCAAAGTGAAACAAAACGAAAAAGAAGTGATGCAAAGTGAAACTATTGTAAAATTACATGGTTCAAAGTAAAAGTAAAATTTACTCATTAATTTATAATGCTACTCTTTAAATCACACCATTCCTCGTAAATCTGTAATATAAATTTATATACATATCCATAGTTTGTGTGTTAATACACGATACATACACCTGCCTTAATACATGAGATAGAAATGCTCGTGACCAGGAGTACGTAGTTATAGTTTGTGTATTAATTTACGATGCTACTCTTTAAATCACACCATCATTAATGTTCCCCGCAAATCCGTAGTCTACATTTATGCACGGATACATATTCATACATAGTTTTGTGTGTTACATACACTTGTCCATCATTAGTACATGAGATTGGAATGCTCGTATCCAACATGTGGTCCACGCAGCTACACGAGTGATAGGCCGGGCCGGGGTGGCGCGCCGGCCGACCAGTCAGTGCCGCTTGTCCATCATCCGTTCCCTCTGCTGCCGCTGGCTGCTCCAGCTCCACCCGTGAACCGCGCCGGTCTCCACGATCCCTTCCATTTCCCGCCGCGGGTGCAGTGCAGCAGCTGATACCGGGAACAGTTGCATGCATCTGTTCATCGGCTTGCTACTGATTTGATTGATTTGCTGCTGGATACTAGAGAATCAAGAGCTCGATCGATCGGTCAGGCTAGCTGGTTGTGATGGTTTGGATGCTGCCATGCCAGTGACCGGCCCGCTGGGGCTCCCACCTCGACTGCAGATATGCTCACAAGATCGAGTACCAGCTCCATGCGTTCAGAACTTGTCGGACATCTACAGTGCTCATGTGTCTATGCTCGACAGTTCCATCGAGACCCATGCATAACCGGATCATTCCAATGCAATGCTCAATTGGTGCTTCCGAGTCGGGAGTTCCAACCAGAGGTGCAATCGGAATAGATACGGTTAGATATCGCTCATCCTATATTCTAGTTTGTATTTTTTTTTTGAGTCGGAGTTAGAGTCGGTTATGGATAGTGTCGGATATCTATTTCTCCATCTCGTATTCGCTTCGCGAGCCTTCAGCCGGTCGAATGGATATTATCCGCTTCTTTTGCACCCCTACACAGGACATTAAATAGTAGGAGTGCAATCAGAGCAAACACGGAGAGACTAATCGCTGAGATGTTGAAAGAAAAAACACTTAGTATCACTTGCCTAATAACCCACCTATCTGTTATCTTTTTCCTAAGTGAAGTCACAGTAAGCTTTCCTCGTACCTCCTGATATACGGATAAATACATATGGATATCACTCATCCTGTATCATATACCTCCTGTCGTGCTCTTTCACAAGTATCTGTTTTTTATTTTCCTTTTGTTTTAAAATACTTTTCTAGTTCCATATACCACCAAGTTCCAACCTCGACTGCCCAAATCCAATTCTAAGTTTTAAATGATGTTTGGACAAATCATTGCCCACATGTCAATATATCTAAACAAGGCTAAGTATGTCACTTAGATACAGACTTATTAACTAGTATGTATACCATTAGTTCTAGAGTGACAAAACATAATGTCCAAGTTAAGGATAGGAAGGTTATATTCAAGTATCATTAATGTATTAACTATGAGCTATACCAACATAGTTGTATAAATCATAGCAATACAAGTTCATAATTTAAAATAATATAATTACAGTTCAAAAGTATGTGCAATATGATCAAAATGTTGACTCGCCTTGCTCAATGACCTGATAACCTTAGTCCGGTTCTTGCTCGATGTTCTAATAATCTTGATGTCGACCTTGTTTTGTTGGGGCAGTTGTTCCTGCCATAGCTTCATATTCTAACTATGCAGAATACGATTGAATCCAAAAATGTCTGAAAGCAACCAAATGAAATCTAATAAATTCAAAGACATTCAAACAAAAAGAAACACTTCAAATGAAAGTAAACATATCTAACGATATCTTAAAAGACGGAAGTACTCCATATGAAATTTATCGTACTTAGGGTTAGGTAACCGTTTGATCCGGAGTGAGGGCGAGAATGATCATGCTCTTAGGAAGTCCGCTGGTGTAAGGAGTTAGGACCCCAGCGGGAGGGAGATAATATTTACAGGAATATTCCTCATCGGTGACCGAGATGGGAGAGATCTCCCAGTTATGTAGGACTATTTGAGCCACCTCCGGGTCACGAATTGTTCTACTACTAGGAACGGATAACGATGGATGATAGTTGTAGTCCACACGATGATGTTTGGTTGGTTAGTTACTATCACCCACTTAGGAACATTTCATTGCTACTCATATGCGGTGCCTAGCTGATCTAATGGTTTCTTTAGTTATTACTTCCTATTTATCGAGAAAGTTTCATGAAAGTTGGGTGAGACCCATGTATAGGTTCATGGTTTGCTCGGGGTAGACATAAGTCTCACCAACACATAGTGCCTAGTTCACTTAATGGTTTTCTTATCGATTCATATTTATTAAGGAAGTTCCATGAGGCCTAACTGGAACTTCCAAGCATTGGCTAGACATCAGTCTTAGACTAGATCAAGGGTGTCTACGGGTTTGGGTTCATCTTTAAGGTGATCTTTGGTTAGCTTCATTACTTACGTGGCTTGGCATACCCTAAAGTAACCCCCTAACTGATTAACACAACTAGTCGGCCAACGATCAGTTAAACACTTTTGAAAGCACTAATGATCACTTACACTCTTACCGGTGGACCCCAATGTTCACTTCTGGTTAGCCTATGGTTACCCCTATCCTACATATAACTTATACTACCACAGAGCATTCATCTGAGTCAACTACTAAGTTAAGTTCTAGCTATTTCTAATTATCTATTATCTAACATAATCGTTAACTGCTAGCTAGACCTCTACTTGCATGACTTATAATTAACTTAATTAACCTTGCATTTGTCGATTGCAATTTTGACTAACTGACTAACACTTCTAACTATATACTGATTGTTAGTAAACCTTTTTAAATCCTTATGCTAAAGATACACTGAACTATGAATCATCTATGCACTTGATTTAGTCCTCACAATTACTCACTAATCGATTTACTAACCACTTGCCTGTGGGCCATACTGTCCTACATTCATTTACAGAGAGCAACACACAAAGAGCTTACAAAGGGACCCACCTGTCACTGATACACATAGAGAGAGAGCACAGAGAAAGAGGTGGGGGCCGAAACAGGGGAGGCGCAAGGGTAGGTCAGGCAAGGGTCATCGCCGGTGATCTGAGCCTCAGCGGTGGTCGGGGGAGCCCAAAATGGGTTCCCCAGGGGCACACAACCCTAGGGGTGTCGGTGGCGAGGGCCGGGGTGGCCGGTAGTAGCGGCGCGATGGCTTCAGGTAGTGGTGGCTTGCGGGCTACGACGACGTCTACAAGCCGAGGGCCTTCTCATCACGCGTGCAAGAGCATCACTAGGAGGAGGGCAACTTACCGGCTTGACGCGGAGTGAAGGAGGCGGCCAGGGGATGGTTGACGACGGTGACCCGAGGCGACGGAGGCGCATTCATGTGGCGGTGACGCCCTACACAGAGAGAAGGGCCGTGAGTGGTCGGCGATAGACCAGTGGGGTGAGGGGGTGCTCGAGACGGCGTCAATTGGAGCGGAGCTCACTAGAGCGGCTACAGCGATGGAAGGGAGGCTTTCGGCCAGAAGCTAAGAAGACAATGACACCGGCGAGTTCCTGTGGATGAAAAACAAAATTGAGTGAAGGGATTTGAACCCTCGTGTCCCAGAACACGTGCTGACGCACACGGCCAGAGGAGGGATTCACCGAGGCGGCGGTGCAGTGGCCGAAGCAAAGGTGGTGCCCTCCTTCATGGTTGCGCTCATTGAAAGGGAGGGAGAGGAGGAGAATGGCCGGGAGGGGGCAAAGGGAGTCCCAGGGCGGCCATTTGTAGGCGAGAGAGGGATGGAGGGCTGGTGGTGAGGTGATAGCGCCGTGACAGGAGTGACATGGGTAGCAGCGCAGGGAGGATGATGATAATCGTGGGCGGCTACCTTGCGCCAGTGGCGATGACAAGATGGGCGTGACAGGGGTGGTTGGCGCTACCGGGCGCATGCGTTTGGTTGGCCAGGCACGCGGGAGCGCGATCATGCGGCGATGTGGGGATAGTGAGGGTAGCATGGAGCCAGTGCGCTGGTGGCGTAGGCGATTGGGTGGCGAGGCGATGGGCGGCATGGCTCCAGTGGCGAGGCAGCGATATGTGTGACATGGGCAGGCGTGACGTTACGGGGGCAGCATGGGTAGCAGCAGCTGGCGTTGTGGACGCACAGGGCGGAGGGGATGGTGAGGACATGGGCATAGGCTCAGGGGGGCGCTGCCGGGTGGCACGGCGCATGTGGTGCGTGGCAACGCATGGCTACCGAAGCGGCGATGGGATGGCACGGGGTGCGGACACGCATGGCTGTCAAGCGCAGATCAGTTCAGCGCGGCACACCGGGCAGTGGCGCGGCACACACGCTGGTGCGTGACACGGTTAGCGCGCAGGAACATGGCTCGAGCATGGGCGTGGGCAATATGATGGGCACAGGGGCAAGTTGGGCTAGCGAGGTGACATGAGTGGGTGCACGCGTGTAGGCGGCAGAGAGGTGGTGGCACGGGCGTGTATGCGCTGGCACACGACACAACTGGAGCGCATGAGCAGGACGATGTGGTGCCAGTGGCATAGCCGAGGGCGTCGTGACGCACAACACTGGAGGAGGCAGATGTCTAGGCTGACGACCGGGCCAGAGAGAAAGAATGAAAAGCAGAAGTCGGGCTGGGCCAGGTTCCTTTCGGCGCAGACTGTGCTTTTTGAGGCCGAGGTTTCAAATAACAACCTAGAAATTTTGAACATCGATGAAGTGCAATAAAAAAAGTTTAAAAAATCTCCCATTTTTAAATAGTTTCAAATGTTCAAAAATTTTGGGATGATACAATAGTGCCGGATAACCTTCTATCTCGTATGTATTCGCTTTATAGGTTTTCGATTAGTCTAGAATTATTCGACTCGTTTACACCCCTGGATCCAACGGATGGATAATTAGTTCCGATAGGCAGCCACGATATATAGACCATATGCGTGCATTGTGGTCGTCTGCCAGCTAAATTTTACGACATCATTAGGGCAGAGTCCATGGTCTTTGGAATCAAACAAGGGAATAGTAAGTTAGTAACTTATTACGAAATCAAACACTGCTTCCTCGTCAGCTAGCCACCCCTTGTCTTGCTGATGCTGCAACCACCCCCCTTTTGCCCCCACTTCCGATCTGGGCTAGCTGAAAGAAAAAAAGGTGCGTGCATCCAAAGAGTGTCGGTGCCAATTCTCATACTAAACTAGCTTCTTCGTGTGATCCAGGACCACTCATGTGTATCGACCGATCGTATGCAGTCCGTCTGAATTTAAACCCAACAACGTTTCGAACATCGAGCTTTCCCGCTTCCCATTTCACAAGCTAGCTCTCACAGAATTAGTAGTATAACCACGGGAAACTATCTATCTAGCGCAAGCTATTTTTACTCTGCAACTAATAAGTTGGGGCATCGCATCAATGAGAATGAAAAGTTAGTTACAGAGTAATCAATCAAGGTGAGATCTATGAGCATTGCACAGATGAATCAGGAATTCACGACACATGCCGCCTACAAATGCCAATTACAAATATGAGGACGGTATCAAGAAACTTGCTCCATATCAACTCAACTAATCAACCTCTAATCAGGTATAAACCACAACATTCGATGGGAAGAAAAGAGAAGGGAAAAAATATGTCTTACAAGCTACAAGAACCGAGTATTCATCAGGCCATGGATACATGCCGCCATGAGGTTGCTAGCCAACCTGCTTAGCCTCTGCACTGGGTGATGGCAGAGCAGCCCCGGGAGTAGGGGTTGGCCTGGCCACCCGGCTGGCAGTTGTAGTAGGATGCGCCGCGGTACGAGCACGGCACGGCGTTGCGCCGCAGCGCGTCGTAGCCGATGTAGTTGCTCCCTCCCAGCTCCCTCCTCCTGGCCTCACCGCCGTCCACACACTTCTCCACCGTTCCGGTGCACGCCATGCCGCCCTCGTGATCCACTGACCGGCTGTCCAGATCGAGCGGCGCTGGGGTGGAGTCGTGTGAGGCGACCACGATGATGAGGAGCACGGCAGTGACGACAGCGGGCACGGCGCGGCGCGGCCGCGGCGGCATTTCGCGCACCCAGCTGCGCTCTGGGCGGGTCAATGTGTGCACTGCGCCTAGCTGCTTGCTGCCTTTGTTGTGGTATGCTCCTCTGTCTCTGCCTGTGCTTGTGCTTTGCTTGTGTTGACGTGGGGTAGTTAAGATCTCAGGGCAGCTAGTTAAACAAATGAGTAGTGTTAAAATACGGAGGGGTGAGGAAATTAATGGAGGAGGAAACTGATTAAGACAATGTGTTGAACCATAATAGCGACCGAAGGGGTGAACAGGAGTTCACTTTTTCTCTCCTGGTATTTAACTTTCATTTTCACTCCAATAATTATGTGAAGATATAAAGATCAACATCTCGAGATCATAGCGGAAAACTTGACTTGAAACTGGGAGAATCAGACTTCATTGCCCTCAGCTGGTCTGACCGCTTGTCGGTCTGACCACTGCCCCTACTGATAGAAAATCAGCACGATGATAGATTCACAAAATGATCTAACTTTTGATCTAGAGATACAAATCACTTGAGATTTCAAACATATTTCAACAAGAAGGTCAGGAACATATCCCAATCGAATTCGTCTCTTCGTGATCTTCTCCTTCTAATGATCTAAACTGCTTCTCCTTTGCGCCGTCATGCACCGTCATGCACCGTGGTTTCTCCAAGGTCATCAACCCGGTATTTGTGGTGAAGATACCAAAATACCCCTTCTCAATCATTCTCTATGACCGAGTTCAATCACCGTGAAGCAATCAATTTGTCACGTGTAAGTTCATCAATGGCTTTTCTCATGTCTATAAGTCCCTCCCATCCGCTCTCACCGGATCACCTTGGCACTTGCACCGGCCCCAAGCCACTTGATGTAACACGTTTCACCGAACTTCTCGTTCGATCGTTCTTGTCCATTTTACGCTTTGCTTGAGTCCAACCACTTCACTTGGCATCTTCGATCATTCGGGATCTCCCCGCTATTGACCGTAATTGACTCCAAATGTCCCTGCACAACAATAGACCAAGAAATCGATTCCGGACTCCAGTTCTTTGTAACTTGATTCACATTAGCTAAACACATGCATCATTCAATACCTATGTATTGAATCACATAACTTTAGCCAAAACCACCAATTTAGCACACTTATTGTGCATGAACTCGACCTAGCAGGTCATACCATTGGCCTTTGGCGGTCGACGACTTTGGCGCTTTGACCTCCCTAGTAACGAGGGGGTCGGACGCGCGGTTTGATGACCAACCAACGGTTGGTCAGAACGCTTCTCATTTCAGAAAACATTTCTTTTTGGACTTTTCGACAAAACTCTATCTAGTTTAGCGTCTAGTCTCCATTTTCAATGGTATTTGGTGCAAATATATCCTTAAACATTGTCACTCAATTATTTGGTGTCCATTTGGCAAACCCTTGCACCGCCGGTCTGACTGTAACCCATAGTCGGTCAGACCGTCAACAACCTGACAGCAAACCTGATAATTTGCTAAACCGAGGGTTTACTCCGTAAATTCCTCGACACCGATGTCAATTATTCAAGAGCTAGATTAGGACCCTGACTCTCCACACAACGTTAAAAATACTTTTGCGAATAAAACTATATCCCCGACGAGAATCATGCACCGATGGTTCTAAAAAATAGAATATAATATAATATAATCATGCACTGATGTGGTTGCACGTTGCCAGATACCATGATTCATACAGTCATTCATCCGGTTCTACTTCGAGTGTCCTCCTTGATCTTAGTTATTGTAACTTGAAAATGCGGATCAACTCATTTCAAGGGAAAATTCACAAGGATCGCCACGCATGTTGTAATCGTAGCACGAAGAGACTAATGCCATTTTTTTTTTTTTTGGGGGTAAGCAAATGGTTCACGAGATTCATGCGGTGTTGGTCTGTCCAGCTGGAACATGCCAAACCCAAATAAGCTTTTCTTGATTATACGTGCCTCGTTATGGTACTGACTTTCTTGGCCTCAAACCTCGAAGGAAGAAGCTAAGTGATCGACCTATTCATACGAAGATTACTCACTTCTTATACAGACTCCTAGTTGACTTGCTAGTTGGAGTCGTGCTTAATTACTGTCCCCTAATGTAGTACTCCCTTCGGTTAAAAAAACTGATCGTTTTGGATTGCATGCAGATAAAATTTGAAAACTATTGATATCTTTTTAAATATTTACATTAGATGCATACAAATTATATATTTAGATACATCTCGAAAGGTGATATCATAATATTATAACTTGTCGGGTTTTATAAATATATTATAATAGTAATTAGTGGTCAAAGTTGTATTTTGATAACTGTATGGATGTCTAAAATAACTTATTTTTTGAACTGCATGAAGTACTAAACTTCTACTGTATGTGTGCCTAAACCTAGGTTAGAGGTGAATTCAAACAGAGCTTAATTACTGCGTCTGCAACTCTGCAATGCGTCGTTTGTTTATTTGTCCAACGGCTAGTTATCTCGATCCGTACCAACATGGCACGCCTGCTCCATGGCGGCAATAAGATATGAGGACGTTTCTGTCCGCGTTTGCGTCGCAGCACATGAAGTTTAACCGACTACCGCATCGGGCGCCGCGAGCACGTGACGGACCATTTTTTTAACAGGACTGTGTTTTGCTACAGAAAAAAAAAATCAACGGGCGCGGAGAGGCAGGGACCCGTCTATCCACACACATGGAATTGGGAGATGGACCGGCACACCACAACCATTAACAAATATATTTAAGATAGTAAAGATATCTTTGCTTGTTTGTAAGTCACAACGAGCCGAAACACAAGTAGGCTAGCTAGCCTAGTCCCGTTTTTTTTTGGGGGTGTTTGTGATGATTTCGGCTTTGACTTTCTCCCTGAAACTTTCTAAACTGGAGGCTTTTTCCATCGGCATTTTAGGAAGCTGGAATCCGTATTTAACGTGGTAAAACCGAAAGTCACCGCGGGGCAGCTTCCTACGGTTTCCCACATCCATTCCAACTTTGCCCCTCAAGTAGCAAGTTATTTACCCGCTTTTGCCATGGAAACAAAAACTCAGATCCCCAACCTCCCCTCGAACCCTAGCGTCGCCTCTCTCCTCCTCCCGCCTCCTCCCTCCTCTCTCCCGTCCTCCTCTTTCCCACGCTGTCACCCCGGCCCACCCTCGTCCTCCTCCTCCTCCCCCGAGCAGCGCTACCCTGCCCCCCTTCTCCTCCTCCCCGCGCGTGGCACCTTCCCCATCTCCTCCCACGAGCGGAGCTGTCCTGCTCCCCCTCCTCCTCCTCCCAGCCACCGCCACCCTCCCCTCCTCCTCCTTCGAGCCACCGCCCTCCCCCGAGCCTCCACTACCGGCCCTGACACCGCCACTCACCTCCCCCCGAGCCGTCGCCGCCGGCCCCGATGCGACAACCACTCCCCTGACCCCGAGCCGACCCTCTTCCCCCGACGTCGCTGTTGCCACTGACCTCCTCCTTCCTCGAGCTGCCGCTAAGCTCCTCCCCCACCGCCGCTGCTACCATAAAACATATGCTTATCGTCCTCCCCGAGCAAAGAGTTATCAGTTCAATGTTGGCGATCGAGGTTCTGAAATTTGTTAGAAGTAATTATACCATAGTAAATGCAATGTTTTCCATGCTTACTTGTTGCTACTCATCTGACTAGTGCTAAAAAAAATATTTGTTGTAAATCTACCATTGGTGAAGCGTATTGCGGTTTCGCTGTATGATTATTGTTGTTTCATGATTAGCTCCATCACCTGTTGATACTTTTGAGTTTAGTCTAAGTTTCTGAAATCATTAACTCATATGATGTTCATATACTTCTCCCCAAAATTTTGAATTATGTGTACATATGGTCGAAAAAGAATCTTTGTGTGCAACTGTTGATTCATATATGAGGCAATGCTAGAACCTCAATAGCGGCGTCACTAGCTAACAATGTTGTCCCATTTCTTATATTGATCTCTCTCTGTGACATCCCGTTTTCGGACGGCAAATAGTGCCTCCGTTTGGTTTTCGATTTTCGTTTCGTCGCTTGAATTCCAGAAACTCCGAGCATCCTCTAAGCTCGGGCTTGTGTTTCAAACCTCCACTTGGACTCTGAATTTAAAATCAAATTGAATTCATCTTTTTCATGTTTTGGACCCCTCCAAAGATCTACATCACCTTTGTTTTGCTTAGGCCAGCCCTAATCTTTTGGGCCAACCTATTTTTCCCGACCACTCATCTTCTCTCCATCTTCCCAATTTCTCTCTCTCTCCCGGGCCGAATCCACTTCCCCGGCCTAGTCTGTTTTTCCTTCCACCCAGACCGCCCGCATTTCCTCCCCCGGCCCACCTCCCCCCGCTGCCTTGGCCCCATGCTCTTTGCTTCCCCTCCAACCCGGCCTGCGTTGCAGTGCCTCTCCCCCTCCCTTATATCTCCCGTCCCGCTCTACCCCCATCTCTCTCTTCCCTGGCCGCATCGCCTCCCCCACCTCCCTTGCAGCACCGCCCCCACCTCTCCTGCTCCCGCCACACCCGCACCTGCTCCTTTGCGCCGCCCCACTCCTCTGCAGCGCCAGCGCCGCATGCCCCCGCCACCGCCCATACCTCTGTGGCATCAGGCGCCGTCCCCTCCGTCCTCGCTGCACGACTCCGCCCGGTCCAAGCCATGCCGCATCCCGGCCAACGCCTCGCCCAATCCGTCGCCCGGCCCACCGCCCGCTTTGCGCACTGCCTCGCCGAGCCGCGCCACTCCGCGCCCACGCCGTCGCCATGCCGCCAGCTCAGCTGCCGTCATCCCCTCCCCGGCTCTAGCGCCCCTTCCCCGGCTATAAATAGCCCCAACGCCTGCTCCTCCTCCTGCGCTCCTCTCTCCCTCCACAGTAAGTGCTCCAGCAATCACCTGATCCTTGGTTTCTTCTTCCTGTTCTGGCCGATTGGATCCCCGCCACTGCCATCCCCTCCTCGACACTCCACGGGTCGATTCCTTGGAGCCGGAGCACCTCCTCGGTGCCCCGTGCCACCCCAACAGCCGGCCGCAGCTCTCGGCCATCGTGGACCGCCGCCACCAAGCTCCCCTCCTGCGCCGCCCCGGCTTCCATAGCCGGCCATCTCCGGTGCTCCTCCACCTCCACCAACCCTCGGTAATGCTCCCCTCCACTCCCTAGTGCTTCTGACCTCCTCCCCTGGTGCCCCTTTCCCACCGATCGCCATCGCCATCGATCGGCCCAGCACCCGACCACCCCGGCCACCGTCATCTCCTCCCCAGTGCCACTCTGGCCCTGGTGCTACCTTCCTCGGCTCCTCACTCCTCCCCCCTCTAATTTCCATTTTGGCCGACCGGGTGCCTCAGTCATCGCCGCTTTCACCGCCGCCCAAGCCCCCGCTCCCTGCTCCCCTCCCTGTGACTTTCCACTGTTGGTCCGAAAATGGACATCAGTAGTGTGTCTGATTTTTGCATCCTAATGACTATCGGTTAATTGCTTCCCATATCAATATTGTTGGCAATAATTTGGTTTGTTGATTGTTTTCTGTGTTTATTGATCATCAGTATCAGTGGTTGGTTTAGCAGTAATCGAGTGTCGGCAATCGAGATCTATGTTGGAATCTGGAATTTAGGAATTGTGTGTTGATCTGGTAGTTGGAACCCCTGTATAATCTGACATTGAAGGTCTGTTAATCTGGTAATCGAGAATTTGTGCAGAAGTTTGTGATCGGCATCCGAAACCATCTGTGCATTGTCCTGGCAACTAAATATTTGTGTGTCTTGTGTGTTGATCCGGCAGTAGGTTGTTGGCAGTAATCTTTGTAGCTAGCTTTTGAAATCGATGTTTGTGTTATGACATTTGAGAGTCGGTTTTGATCTAGCATTGAAAATCTGTTACTAATATGTCATTGAAATCTTGAATCTCAGTGTGATTGTTTAGCAGTGGATTGAGTAGCAGTCAACTGAAATTATGTGTAGTAATCTTGCAATTGATTCCCTATGCAGAAATCTGGAATTTGAGTATCTGAGTGGTTAGCATTTGAACTTCCCTGTTTGTGTTCTGGTAATTAAAGATTGATTTTTGAGCTAGCAATTGAATCGTCTGTAGCAATCTGACATTGAATAATTGGCAATAGAATATGTGTTTGATGTGGCAGTAGGTTGTGGTAGTAGGTTGAGTAGCTGGCAGTTGAATCGGTGTGTTGATAGTGATCCTTGTAGCCAGCAATTGAAATCGCTATGTATTATCTGACAACTGAGATCTTGTAGTTAAATTGTTTTTCACCTGTAGGAGCATAGTCTTGCTATCTTCCAAATCTGCAGTAGAGTCTCCCTGCAAAAAGTTCCTTCGACCTTACCCTCCTTTGTATCTTCCCTCCCTATAGAGTTCTCCGTCAATTTCCTCCCTTATCTCAATTGGTCGTTTGACTCTGTCAAACATCCCAGCGTCGCTCAATCCCCTCTTTCAAGCTCGTCCTTCGCGATCTTATTTAAAGCTCTTGTGTTTTATTTGGTCTTTTGAAATTCTTTTGATTCATTTGGTTTTTCAATCGTTGTCGCGTAATTAGAAATCGAACTCCAGAAGAAGCGACGACTCGAGCAGAACCAAGATTCAAGCAAAGATGCAGACCAAGGCTTCGAACCTCTGTCTAAGAAGGCCTTCAGTAAGATCAAGACCCCGGTAAAATAGCCCAGACGAGTCAACACTTTGACCTTGTTGATCCTACATTTTATGCAAATTATGTTCTTTTAAAATATCAAATTGCATGTTTTAATTTCCTATGCAAATGTATGTCAAACACCCTAAGATAGTTAAATGCCTACTTGATCATTAAATAATTATTATACCATATCCTTGATAATTGAACTCCCAAAATCCTTGTCACCATAGTAAATACCTGGTAACCTACTAGTTATAGGTCGTACTTAAATGCCATGCTAGTCTTGTATAAGTATCGGGGTATTACTACCCCCAGATCATCATTCTTTAAATCATAACAATTGATTTGGGCAGTCATTGGGGAGAATGACTGAATTGATTGAGATAATTTATTTTCTACTTCTCTAAAACCCTAAAAACTTACTAATCCCCCATCTGGGCGGATGGAAGGATGGTGGGTGCCGTCGAGCACGAGAATGGTTGGTATGTAATATGAACTGTCCAGATAATCTTAAGGTCTTAATCCTATGATGACCTCTAATTGTAAAACAGTACAACCACAAGTCTATAATGGTGTCGACCTGGCTAACGAATTGGTGTCCACCGGTACGAGATGCACCATTGGGGGACTCTCCTTCGTCGTGAGCCCACGAGGCTACGGGTTGAGGTATGTAACTTGCGGGATCCTAGGCGTAAGTCGCATGGCGCAAGAGGGGTTTGGGTAAGTGGTTGTCGGGTCCCACGGGAGCGAAACCCTACTCAAGTGAAACCTTAGCGGGTGTGGCAAATACCGAGGGGTGCCTTGTAAAGGCCTTGTGATAATCTCCCCTTGCTTCACATGTCTAAGGAAACATGTGTTCATATCAAGATGATTATCTCTTGTGGGTAAAGATGTACAATCTCTACAGAGAATAAAACTGTTCAAACAGTCGTGCCCACGGTCACGGGCGGGCATGCGGAGCTTACAAGAGTTAGTTCTATTTCAAAAACTTTTGAGGATGTGTTGAAAAATGTGCGGGGCTCACCTAACCCTTGATTTGGATTTTCCCTGGGTATCCTTACCCAGTGTTGGTAATAGGTGGGCGTGACCACCATCAAAAATAAGCATAATGTGGAGGTAGCCTCTGCTGTTATTAATTATTGCACAATTTATCTCTTTAATAAAATGTAATTTTGTCAAAATGCTAGGTGGTAGGAATTTGTATATTATGATGTTTATAAATGTTGCTTTACGCAAATAAAAGAACCCGAGCCATCCTTATGAAGCCTTGCATATATATATTATTGCATCTGTTGTGTTGGCTCGCGAGCACGGTAGTTGTACTCATCCTCGCTCTTTTCCCCAAACCCTTAGAAACAGGAACCCTGAAGCTTTCGACTACTACGAGGATCCAGAAGTCTGAAGACCGAGGAATTATTGAAGCGTAGTTTAGACCTTAGCTGTTCTAATCTCACCTCAGTCTAGCTGAATCCGTCGGTTCTTGTGTGCCCCCTATATTGTCCAAAGTTTTCGGATAATATCGGCGTACACAGGTTCCCCAGTCACTTGTCTGTGGAGAGATGTGCCCTCACCTCTTTGCTTCCGTTGTTGCTTCCGCTATCTTTTGTAATGTATTCATTTGGCATGTTCGGCCATTATTATAAAAATTGGCCCGAAGCGGTCTCACTACTACAGAACAGACCTTTGGTCCCGGGCCTAAAGAGCCTCTAGTCCCGGTTATAGAGCCGAGACTAGGAAATCGGGACTAAATGTCTCACCTTTAGTCCCGGTCCCGTGCCCGGACTAAAGGTCGATTTTAGTCCCGTTGGTAATACCAACCGGACTAAAAGGTCCATTGGGTCAGCCACTGGTCGCCCTTAATCCTGTTGGTATTACCAACCGACTAAAGGTGTTTTTTTTTCTTTTTTGTTTCCATTTCAATTCATTATTGATTTTGGTTTTACAATTACATTTGGTTTTCAAATGTGTATTCTTCGCTGCTAATATATGTATACACCCACATATAATTTAGTTTGGAACATTATTACACACAAATAAAGTATGAAACTATATATATTATGGAGCTATATATATGTATAATATATATATATATATGCACATAAAATTTACAACATTATTCATGCATCCTTGGTATTTACAACACAAATGTTGTCCTCCACTTAAATGTCATACAAATGTTCGTCCTGGTTTGGCTTCAATTGTTCATCTGGGTTAAAGTAGAACTCGTGTCGGCTTGAGGACATGCTCATTAAGAAATCTCGCGATTGTCTCTTGAATTCCTTTGAGGCGGTCCATATCCAACACATGTTCCTTCAACCATATCTCCTTCAATTTGCATTAAACGAAAGAAGTATTAATATACATAAGATTTATTTAATAGCAACAAATAAATAAAATGGATTTATTATATATACTTGTTACGCATTTTCAGATCTCAGATGGGTTCTTTTGCATACACCGTGAGGAACTCGCAAACGAGTATCCACACAAATTGTTGCCCGGTGGTCGCGAGAACCCATCAGACGATATAAAAAGATTACTCGCTATCCCGCCGTGAGTGAAGCATGATAAGGTAAATATGCGGGAGCTAGTACAACTTACATCCAATGGTGTGGATCGAGAAGTGACGCTTTCAGATCCGGACGGTGTAGCCGAACGAACCAAGCCCAAACCCCGCCTAATAATTGGATCGTTAATTAACTATTGCAGAGTTAAAGAGCAGAATAAATATTTAAAGATCGGTTACCCCGGATAATGTCTATCATATCTTGGTAATCTTCTGCGCGTTTTCAACGAGTCATAGATTAGCAAATGACCGCTTGAGAGATCAAGACAATCAAGATCCAAAGGAAAGTCGATTTGTTTATAGAGTCAACATATATATCTTTATGTTGGATTGAGTAAGTAAAGTAAAATGTGCACACGATAACAACACTCACCCAAAGTTGTAGGGAAGAGTATAAATCTTTTGTTCTTTTGGTTGATCAAGAACCTCCGAAATTCCTCTCCGCTTGAGGTCTCCATTGATCGTAGGGAGTGTTTGGGTCCTTGAATATGATATATGGATCAACGAAACCAATGTTCTTGTCGTTTCGCATGAGGTCTCTCATCATGTCTCTGCATATGTATAGACATGCTAGCTAGTGTGAGGATAATTACTTATACATATACATATGCTAGAGTGAGATTATTAAAAGAAAGAATCACGCATGCATAAAAGCAAACATGATGAGAGATTTGTCTAGAGCGCTCATGTGGCATAGCCGGTGTAACTCATTAAATCGAACCATTATAATGTCATCGCCACTAAGTAATGATGGTTTCTAATTTTGACGCAAATATAGTCATCCGCTTTTCTGCGACACGCCGCCATGTACCACTTGTTTAACAAGTACATTTGCGTACAAGTTCCATGAGCTTCTCAGGGTTGTATAGACTCTTGCCATATACATATTCCTTCTTCCAATGATCAACTTCCGAGCACTTTTGATGTGTGCTCGCCGAGCATTTGGGAAATGCTTAGACCGCTTCATGAAAAATTCATCAAGTTGATCCAAATGCACATTTTCGGATATCTGTTCTAGCACGTTCGTGTTTGAACCATATTCATTCCCAATAACTAGCGGGGGCACTGATTGTTGTGATTGTTCCCCGAGCTGTGCAACACCCTTCCGTGCTCTCTTCTCTTTCTTCTTCGCCTCAATTGACTTGGTGAGAGCGGTCATAGTCCGATAGTGGCGAATCCTTACGAGCATGACGTAATTTTTTCTCGTGAGCGCCCACCTTTGCCTTAGAACTTCGACGCACGTCTTTAAGCACGGCTTCGTGGTTTCGCCGCTTCACTTTTAGCCTTGACTTTCGCAAGAAACTGCCCACATTTTCCTTATCAAGCATCTATTTCCTCGGCGGTCTTCTCATAGGAAAGTTTCATGCCTTAGAAATAGTGGTGTTCTCCCGAGGCTTTCTTCTTGGCGGCGGTGGGGACGCTGCTTGTGGGTGCGCCTCTTCTTTGGCGGAGGGTCGGCGGTGTCGGCGCTGAGCCCGCCGTGGAGGCGATGGGGCGGTGGCGGCGTTGGAGCCCGCCGTGGAGGCAATGGAGCGGCGGTGTCGGCGTTGGAGCCCGCCGTGGAGGCGATGGAGCGGCCGGTGGCGGCGTGGAGCCCGCCGTGGAGGCGATGGGGCTGGCATGCGTGGAGCCCGCCGTGGAGGCGATGGGCGGCGGTGTCGGCGTTGGAGCCCGCCGTGGAGGCGATGGGGCCGATGGGGATGCACCCGTGTCTTCCACTTCATTGTCATCGCCGCAACACCGTGACTGTGTGGTGAATGGATAATTGGACTTAGGTTGGGGAGGTTCTCACTGTGAAAACAACGTGGTATGAGTAAACCGTTATTTAAGCCAATACATAATTAGTGAAAAAATGTTTCGCTTCACTTTCATCCGCACCTAGGGTTAGGTTGTTGAGGAGGAGGAGGTGACGCCCTAGGAATAATGATATAGCGCTTGCGCCAACATATGAATGTCTTCTCCGCTTCTCCTAAAGTCTTCTCCCATCACCTCCTTCAATGTCAAGAGGCACATTGCTATGACCTTTCACAACTCTATCCACCGAGACGCTAGCATATCCAGAGGTATTAATGCCCCATGGCATCTTGGTGTCTTCAGAGGGTCGATACGAGATACAACACCGATAGCCACCATGATCGTGGCATTCCTCTCGAATGTGCACTCACATGTCGTGAGAGGATCGGTGATGTCATCCACGGGAAGCGCACCTGCGCCATCTTGAATCACCGGCACCTCCGTGGAAGCGCGATCGCTTTCAACCGATTAGGGGTGATGTTGACTCCGGCCTGATGCGCTTTGCCTTTGATGGAACTTATCGCTATCTCGCACTTGCCTTTTGATTTCTCATTCATTTTGGCTTCAAGTGCTTTTTCTCGCTTTATCGCTTCACGAGCCACTTCCCGTGACTCAAGAACCATTTCTCCATCCTGCGTGATCCGCTCTCGCCTCCTCGCACTTCTTTCTCTCGCGGCTTCTATAGGTGGCTTTGTCTTTAGGGAAGGCATGCTCCCACGACACCTCCCCATAGCCTCTTATTCGCCCACCGTGTTCAAGACTCTCCGGGCGATGTCACCATCCTTATCTCTCATTCGGCCGCCACCGCCACTCTCACCAAGCCTCGAGCATAAGCAAATCTTTTGTCGCTCTTTGGAGTTTTGCGCCATACACTATCTTTCCTGTCTCTAGGTCCAGCTTCCCATGACCAAAAACCAATACTTGGCGCCAAAGGCTTGATTGATTCTCGTTCGATCCCCTTGGCAAGAATCTCCTGCTCCATTCTTTCCCACTTAGGAATGGCACTCAGAGCCACCGATCCCAAGTGATGGTGGTATTGCTTTGTCGGGCATTCTGCTGGTTCCTTCTCACCCGTGCCTCACCCTCTTCCGATGTCTTGAATCTGCATAAACTCATCCCAAAACGGCCTCAACTTGACGAGACCTTAGTGTTGAAATCAAGGCGCCAGTTCTTCCGATAAATGTGTTGTACAATTTCTTCTTCCAACACCGGAATTGTGTGGCCATCTTCTTCATAGCCCGCCCTAACTCTCTCCTTCAAAGCTTCATCTTCTCAGACGAGCGAAATATTGAAGGACATCTTGCCAAACTAGTGCCTTGTCACGATCGGAGACAAAACTAATATGAGGAGCAACTTTCTTTTGCTTCCATTCACGAGCATTGATCGGATCCTGTCCCTTACAAGGTACCCACAAAGGTGACAAATTTACGTGCATGTGGTCCAAGTACTTTGCCTCGTATCCTCCTCGAATTTCGAGAGAATGAACCGACCCTCCAACGGCTTCTTCTGCCTCGTACATTTCTACTCTTCCCGTTGTTGTCGTCGATCCGAGAGGGCTACGAATGTAGAAACACAAAGATTTAAATAAATATATTTATACGACAAATGAAATTATTCTCAATTTCATGTATACATAAGAGATTGTAGATAGACCTCGCCAAAGATTGTCTTGCTCATCTTCATAATCGGCAAAAATCGACTCCGCCATCTACTTCTTGATTGTTGTCATCACCTTCAATTGGGCACCTTGTAAGGCGCCATTGTTGATAATATCCATCATGGCATCGCCCATGTTGTCATTCGGCCGGCCATTTCGCAAATATATGTGTAGGACGTTAGAACGGTTCGTGATCGGGTTATGATTTCGCATCAAGTGGCGTGCGGTTCGTGACATGCATCGACAAAAGAAAAACAACATATACATTCAATTCGCCACCCCAAAAATGATTTCTACTCGATGGCGGTCACAAAAGAGGGCTCGCCACGGGTTAGTGCCGGTCGCTGCCTCTCGCAGAAATGCATGATCTATCTATCAAGGTTACTATATGAAAACATAACCGGCAATTGAACATCAACAACTTATCTAACCCACTAATGGCCTTGGCTAATTAGGGACATCCAATAGCTACTTCATCCTACTCACCGCCATATGCTCACACACCGAGATGCAACACGAGAGGGGAGCTATCATCATCTATACCACATTGCCACCGAGGCACCGACACATGATGGCGGCTAGCTAATCTCGCTTTGCCTCCTCTCAGAACTCGTATATTTTCTCTCTCGATCTCCTTTTCTCGCTCCCGCAATGCGACAAGAGATGAGTAGGAGCTCACCGGCTGAGGAGGCGGCTCGCACTGGTGGTGGCGAGTTCTTCCCGACGGGCGGAGCGGCCGGATCCGGCCAAGGAGGGAGGAGCCGGCGAAGCCGGAGCGCGAGGGAGGAGCCGAGTGGAGGTGGTGGCGGGAGTGGGGCGCCACGGAGGAAGGAGGAGGCCGGGGCGACGGCTGGGCCGAGCCGACGAATTAAGCGGCTTGCGAGGAGACGCGAGGGAGACGGAAGGGTGGAAGAAGGGAAGAAACCACTTTGTTGCTTAAGTATCTGAGGGGACCTTTAGTCCGGCGGATACTAACCGACTAAAGACCTTAGTCCCGTGTGTAATACTGACCGACTAAAGGTCGGACCTTTAGTCCCGGGTGGTGCCACGCCGGGACTAAAGGTCTTCTGTGGGACATATTTTCCAGAGAACCTTTAGTCTCGGTGTGTGACCTTTAGTCCCGAAGTGTATGGACCGGGACTAAAGGTCCCCACTATTCAGCCTCCCAACGCCACATTTGGGTTTTGTATTAAGTTTATTTGTATAAATATGCTAATTCTTGTTAAATGCATAGTAAATTAAATACTAGGCATAAATTTTTAAAAATAATAGTTGCATTTCCTTTTATCTTATTGACATTTCAAACGACTTTTATAGTGACCACAAGTCAAAGTGAAGAGCCAACTATAAAGTAATGGCGCCCATCGTCTGCCTTCTCTCGGATGCAAAGTTGTCTCGTTCTTTCATGCGCCGCAAGTCCCGTCGTGCTTCGAGTGAATCCTTAGACTTTCCATACACATCCATGAATCCTAGCAGTTCACACAAAGATTCTTTGTCGTGCATCACGCCGATCGCGTTATGGACCTCTAGGACTTGCCAATAGGGTAGCTCCCAAAATATGGACTTCTTCTTCCACATGGGTGCGTGTCCTTAGCATCTTTCGAACAGGTTCGCCGCCTTGTCCCTTTCAAAGACTACTTGCACATCCTTGACCATATCAAGTACATCCTCCCGCCTCGGCTTGCGAGGCTTGGTTCTTGTTCGCCTTACCGCTAAAATGCTTGCCTTTCTTTCTTAGTTGGTGATTCATAGGAAGAAAACAGCGATGGCCAAGGTACACGACCTTTCGACATTTTTTCAAATATATACTTGTCAATGTCATCAAAACATTGTGTGCATGCATTGTATCCCTTGTTTGTCTGTCTCCGAAAGATTACTTAGAGCAGCCAATCATTGATTGTTACGAACAACAATGCTCGCAGTCGAAGTGTTCTGCTTGTACTCATCCCACACACGTACACCGGTTTGCTCCATAAAAGCAGGAGTTCCTCAACTAATGGCCTCGTAGACATCGATGTCGTTGCCGAGTTGCTCTCGGGCCTTGGATGAGCACCGCATCATAATGAACTTCGCTTCATGCATAACCATGGAGGAAGGTTGTAGATACATAGAGTAACAGCCAAGTGCTATGACTAGTGCTCGGTCCCCAAAAGGATTCATACCATCCGTACTTAAAGCGAACCTTAGGTTTCTTGCGCCATCCGCAAACTCCGGAATTTTCTCGCCTATTGCTCTCCACTTTGGGACCCATCGCCAGGTGTCTCAACATGTTGTCTACCTTACGGTCTTCTTTGTGCCATCGCGACAACTTTGCATGGTTCTTGTTTATGAACAGACGTTTGAGCGTGGTATTATAGGAGCATACCACATAACCTTGGCGAGGATTTTCTTCTGACGTTCTTCGCCTCAACATCGCTGTGGTCATCTCTTTGATCTTATACCGCGACGCTTTGCATACGGGCATTCATCCAAATTCTCGTAGTCCTTGCCACGATACGAGATGCGATCATTAGACATGCATGTATCTTCTGGATTTCTAATCCCAAAGGGCGACGACTGCTTTGCTTCGACGTAGTGGCGTGCAATTCGTTAGGGTTCAAGCATCTTTTTGGATCTTCAAGAATTGCCCAAATGCCTTGTCGGATACACCATTCTGTGCCTTCCATTGTAGCAACTCCAGTGTTGTACCCAACTTTTTTTGCCCATCTTCGGCGGACGGGTATAGTAATTTCTTGTGATCCTCTAGCATGCGGTCAAACTTAGCCTTCTCCTTTTCACTTTCGCAATCTCTTTGTGCATCACGAATGACATCACCAAGAGCATCATCTTCAGCGAGTGTGTCTTCCTCGCCTCTTCTTCACTTACGCCCATTGCAAGATCATCGAAGTCACCGTATTGAGCAATAATGTCGTTAGGGTCCAATTGTTCTTCTTCACCTTCTTCCATTATAACCACGTTTCTCCGTGCTTGGTCCAACAAATATAGTTTGGCATGAAACCCGACTTCAACAAGTGTGAGTGAAGACTCCTTGAGCTAGAATATTCCTTCAAATTCTTACACAGGGCACATGGACAGCACATGAAACCATCCCGCTTGTTTGCCTCGGCCACTCTTAAGAAATAATGCACGCCATCAATGAACTCTTTGGAGCGGCGATCGACATTGTACATCCAATGGCGTGTCATCGTCTGCATTATATGACATATCACATAATTAAATTTCAAGTTTCAAATTTTTCCCAGATAGTACACATGATAGAGAGGCTACCCAAAAAATTTTAGAATTTTTGAAATTAAGATGAATTTATTTTGAATTTTCAAAGAATCAAGACTATTTGACAAATATTTAACTAGAGCTTCGCTTGCCCGCGTACGGAGTGTCCCTGGCGGCTGACGGCTGTTCCCGCCTCCCGTGGATTTAACGCAAAACAGTGCAAGCTTAAGGAGAAGGGACATCAAGTTAAATGATAATTAATAATTAACTAAATTGCCCAAAGTCATTAAGGGTGAATGACCTTAGGTCAACCATCAATCCAAAAGACAAACAATAACTAAGTGATTAAGCTAATTAAGAGATTAACTAATTACTTAATAATTAAATATTAAACTTATTTATTAAAACAAAATTAATATTTATTATTTTTACCCAAGAGGTTGGATCTGATAAGATAAGACTTATCTCATCAAACACCCCTCAAAGCTTAACCTAACTAACACATGTAAAAGTCATTTTTCATTTATTTAAATAATTATTAAATAAGGTGAAAAATAAAATTCTTCAGATTGATCCCAAAATTTTTGTACAGATAGTTCATAGCCTAATTAGATGGAAAAACAATTTTCAGAATTTTTGGATCATTAATTTAGCCTACAAAATGCATGGAATAATAATTAAATAAATAAGCATAAAATAGGTATAAATTCAACTTTGTCCAAATAGTCTTAAAATTTTTATATGGACTGTTCACAGTGTAACTTAGTGGAAAAACAAATTTCATGATTTTTGGAAATTTATTGTGGCCTACAAAAATCATGAAAGTTCCATTTATGAATTAATTGGCAATTTTTATAACATATAAAAATTATTCAAATTTCACATTTCATATTTTTCACAATGGACTCGCAGGTTAGCATCGAGCTTACCGCGAACACGCCGGTGAATACGGCTGAGTGAATGAACGGCTCGGCGGTGGTGGCAGATGCATAAGCAAGGCGTGTCCTACGATTTACGGACGAAACAGGAGTTTAAATAGAAGGGACATTTAGTCCCGGTTGGTTTTACCAACCGGGACTAAATGCCAACCTTTAGTCCAGGTTGGTACTACAATCCGGGACTAAAGATTTAGTCCCGGATTGTAGTACCAACCGGGACTAAGGTTAACATTTAGTCGGTTGGTAACACCAACCGACTAAAAGTCCTCCCGCAAAGCTCGCCACCCAGAGCTTGGGCGGGGATTTTAGTCCCTGCTGGTGTTACCAACCGGGACTAAATATCTTTTTGGTCCCGGACGCAATTTTCTCCGAGACTATTGCCCATTTGGCAGTTCGACCAAAGGTCTGTTCTGTAGTAGTGTCTATGTAAACTCTGGTGTGTAAATTAATGAATGGAATGATTCTACGCCATGTATGATTTGATTTAGCAGTGTGCCTGTGAAGTGCTATCTACTGATTCAGTGAATAGCACAGTGGTTTCACAGAGGAATCCGGATTGAGAAATCTGGGTGCCTACACTCTCAATTGATATTTCTTTGCTATTTTCTTGTATTCTAGTAGCAGTACCCAGTTAACTTAACTGTGTGTTATTGGAAAAAAAAATTGGTCCCAACTATATAGGAACAAGGAATGGACCATATTTTTATCTCTTTGTCCTAAGCCATGTCTACATCAAAATTAAGAAGCAAATGTCTAACATTCTCATGCAAGCATATGTTTTGTGGTTCTTATAAAAAGTTTTTTCAATGCTAATGATGTTAGATGCTTTCACATGGGCAATCTTGTAGTTATTTATCTTAGGAGTTAGGATCTGCCATACATTAGGAGAAGTGGTCCCCAACTGCCCTAAATATATATTTTTATTCTTCTTTGTCTCGGACTAGTTTGCATTGGTAGTAACTATTTTTTTTGTAATGGATTACAAGTTTTCATGCATTGTTTTCCCTTTTGAAATGATACTTTCAGGTCCAAATTGTTTTAGATAACTTAGAAACAAAGAAAATTGTTCATGTCTATGGGGATGGATTTGGTGCCTGGTGTTGGTACAAGACCATCTCTCTTCTGGATGAAGCTGGTCTCGACCCTGTTGCCTTAGACCTCACAGGTTCTGGCGTAGACCATACAACCACACTGATACAAACAACATAACTACTTTGGCAGATTATTCCCCAGCCTAGTCTCCTCGGTCTGTTTTTCCTTCCACCCAGACCGGCCCGCATTTCCTCCCCCGGCCCACCTCCCCCCGCTGCCTTGGCCCGGTATGCTCTTTGCTTCCCCTCCAACCCGGCCTGCGTTGCAGTGCCTCTCCCCCTCCATTATATCTCCCGGCCCGCTCTGCCCCCATCTCTCTCTTCCCGGGCCGCATCGCCTCCCCCACCTCCCTTGCAAGACCGCCCCACCTCTCCTCGCCCCGCCCCACCCGCACTCGCCTCTTTGCGCCGCCTCACTCTCGGCAGCTTGTGCCGCCCCCGCCACCGCCCATACCTCTGTGGTGTCAGGCGCCGTCCCCTCCGTCCTCGCTGCACGACTCCGCCCGGTCCAAGCCGTGCCGCATCCCCGATCAACGCCTCCGCCCAATCCGTCGCCAGCTCCACCTGCCCCGCCTGCAGCACCGTCTCGTCGAGCTGCGCCCACTCCGCGCCCACGCCGTTGCCATGCCGCCAGCTCAGCTGCCGTCATCCCCTCCCCGGCTCCAGCGCCCCTTCCCCGGCTATAAATAGCCCCAACGCCTTCGTCTCCTCCCTGCGTCACTCTCTCCCCTCCCTGGTAAGTGCTCCAAAGCAATCGCCCAGTCTTCGGTTTCTTCTTCCCTGTTGCCGGCTGATTGGAGCCCCGCCACTGCCATCCCCTCCTCGACACTCCACGGGTCGATTCCTTAGAGCCGGAGCACCTCCTCGGTGCCCCCGTGCCACCCCAACAGCCGGCCGCAGCTCTCGGCCACCGTGGACCGCCGCCACCAAGCTCCCCTCCTGCGCCGCCCCGGCTTCCATAGCCGGCCATCTCCGGTGCTCCTCCACCTCCACCAACCCTCGGTAATGCTTCCCACCACTCCCTAGTGCTTCTGACCTCCTCCCCTGGTGCCCCTTTCCCACCGGTCGCCATCGCCATCGATCGGCCCAGCGCCCGACCACCCCGGCCACCGTCGTCTCCTCCCCAGTGCCACTCTGGCCCTGGTGCTACCTTCCTCGGCTCCTCACTCCTCCCCCCTCTAATTTCCATTTTGGCCGACCCCGGGTGCCCTCAGGTCGTCACTCGCCTTCAGCTGCCGCCGCCCAAGCCCCCGCTCCCTGCTCCCCTCCCTGTGACTTTCCACTATTGGTCCGAAAATGGACATCAGTAGTGTGCCTGATTTTTGCATCCTAATGACTGTCGGTTAATTGCCTCCCATAGCAATATTGTTGGCAGTAATTTGGTTTGTGGATTGTTTTCTGTGTTTATTGATCATCAGTATCAGTGGTTGGTTTAGCAGTAATCGAGTGTCGGCAATTGAGATCTATGTTGGAATCTGGAATTTAGGAATTGTGTGTTGATCTGGTAGTTGGAACCCCTATGTATAATCTGGCATTGAAGGTCTGTTAATCTGGTAATCGAGAATTTGTGCAGAAGTTTGTAATCGGGCATCCGAAACCATCTGTGCATTGTCCTGGCAACTAAATTTTTTTTTTTTTCTTTTGGGAAAAAAAATTTTTTTTTAAAATTTTTTTTTTTTTTTTTTTTTTTAAAAATTTTTTTTTTTTGTTTTTTTCCCCAAATTTAAAACCCCCAAAAAAAAACCCTTTTTTAAAAAAAGGGGGTTTTTTTATTTCTTTTTTTTAAATTAAATTTTAAGGGGGTTTTTTTTTTTCCTTTTAAAACAAAATTTTTTTTTTTAAAAACCAACCCTTTTTTTTTTTTTTTTTGGGAAAAATTTTCCCCTCCTTTTTTTTCCCTTTTTTTTTAAATTTTTTAAAAACCCCCCCCCCCCAACCTCCGGGGGGTTTTTTTCCCCCCAACCCCTTTTTTTAAAATTTTGGCCCCCTTTTTCTTTTTGGGGCCCCCCCCCGGCCCCCCCCCCCCCCCCCCCCCCTTTTGGGGCCCCCCCCCCCCCCTTTTCCCCCCTTTTCCCCCCCCTTTTCCCCCCCCGGGCCCCCCCCCCCCCCCTTTTTTTTCCCCCCCAAACCCCGGCCCGGGCCCCCCCCCCCCAAAATTTTGGCCCGGTTCCTTTTTCCCCCCCCCCATTTCCCCCCCCCCCCCCCCCCCCCCCCCAAAAGGGTTCCCCCCCCCCCCCCTTTTTTTTTTTCCCGGCGGGTTCCCCCCCCCCCCGGGCCCCCCCCACCCCCCCCGGGCCCCAAACCCCCCCCCCATTCCCCAACCCCCCCCCTTCCCCCCCCCGGGGCCCCACCCTTTCCCCCCCCCCCCCCCCTTTGGTCCCCCCCCCTTAGGGGGCCCCCCCTCCCGGGCCCTTTCCCCCCCCCCCCCGGGGCCCCCCCCCCCCCCCCTCCCCCCCCCCCCCCCCCCCCCTTAATTTTTTGGGGGCCCCCCCTTTTTCCCCCCCCGGCCCCCCCCCCCCCCGGGGGGGACCCTGGGGGCCCCCTTTCCCCTTTTCCCCCCCCGGGTTTTTTTTGGGGTTTTTTTTTTCCCTTTTTTTTTTTAAAAAAAATTTTTTTAAATTTTTGGCGTGGAGAGATGTGCCCTCACCTCTTTGCTTCCGTTGTTGCTTCCGCTATCTTTTGTAATGTATTCATTTGGCATGTTCGGCCATTATTATAAAAATTAGCCCGAAGCGGTCTATGTAAACTCTGGTGTGTAAATTAATGAATGGAATGATTCTACGCCATGTATGATTTGATTTAGCAGTGTGCCTGTGAAGTGCTATCTACTGATTCAGTGAATAGCACAGTGGTTTCACAGAGGAATCCGGATTGAGAAATCTGGGTGCCTACACTCTCAATTGATATTTCTTTGCTATTTTCTTGTATTCTAGTAGCAGTACCCAGTTAACTTAACTGTGTGTTATTGGAAAAAAATTGGTCCCAACTATATAGGAACAAGGAATGGACCATATTTTTATCTCTTTGTCCTAAGCCATGTCTACATCAAAATTAAGAAGCAAATGTCTAACATTCTCATGCAAGCATATGTTTTGTGGTTCTTATAAAAAGTTTTTTCAATGCTAATGATGTTAGATGCTTTCACATGGGCAATCTTGTAGTTATTTATCTTAGGAGTTAGGATCTGCCATACATTAGGAGAAGTGGTCCCCAACTGCCCTAAATATATATTTTATTCTTCTTTGTCTCGGACTAGTTTGCATTGGTAGTAACTATTTTTTTTGTAATGGATTACAAGTTTTCATGCATTGTTTTCCCTTTTGAAATGATACTTTCAGGTCCAAATTGTTTTAGATAACTTAGAAACAAAGAAAATTGTTCATGTCTATGGGGATGGATTTGGTGCCTGTTGTTGGTACAAGACCATCTCTCTTCTGGATGAAGCTGGTCTCAACCCTGTTGCCTTAGACCTCACAGGTTCTGGCGTAGACCACACTGATACAACCACACTGATACAAACAACATAGCTACTTTGGCAGATTACTCCAAACCATTAATCGATTACCTTAGTAAACTTCCTGAGAATGAGAAGGTGAGTGTTACAACTGTTTTTTATCTTTAAAAAATAACTAGGTATTAGAGCGTTGTTTTCATGTCGGCACTAATGCAGGTTATTTTGGTTGATCATAGTTGTGGAGGTGCAAGTGTGTCATGCCTTAGAACATTGCCCCAAAAAGATCTCAAAAGTTGTATTTCTTACTACCACAATGGTAAAGGATGGCCAGAGGGCCTTTGACGTGTTCTCGGAGGAAGTATGCACTCCCTTCATGCATCTTTGTGCACTTGTATGTTCTTGTTGGATAGCACTTGTATGTTCTTGTTGGATAGCAACTCGCGATGAGTCATATTTTGCAGCTTGCATCTGCAGATGTTTTCTTGCGAGAATCGTAGTTTTTACTATATGGAAATGCAAAGGACAAGCCTCCTGCTGGGCTCATGTTTGACAAACAACAGATCAAGGGGCTATATTTCAACCAAAGTCCTTCCAAGGTAACATTGCACGCTACTCATGTGCTATGAACCGAAAAGTTTTTTTGCATCCATTTTCGTGCCAATTTCTATTTACGATGGATTAGGTCTACCCAACAAATTTCTGCACAATATTGTAGGATATCGCACTGGCCGCAGTGTCCATGAGGCCCATCCCTCTAGCCCCAATCATGGAGAAGCTTTCCCTCACCGGCGACGCTATTCCCCGTCAAAGCAAAGAGGGAAGAAGAAAGCACCGAGAAATCATGACTGTATGTTCGTATGTACATGAAATGAGTAGAGCACATAGGTCGCAAAAGCATATCATCAACACCGGGATTAATTGAAATCAGCCGGTCAGAAATTCAGAATAATGTAGGTAGTTGAAGAAGTGTTTCTTTCTCTTTATTCTGTGATCAAGTCTTTTACCTTATGAATTAAATCTTCAGTCGGAACAATAATTATCTTGTTGTTTGTCAGATACATTTACTACCGAGCTACTTGTCCAGTGCAGTGAGCAAGGACAAGAAATGTTTGGTGCGGTCTCGTGGAGATATTTCATTATCATTCCATAATCATCCGCATATTCCGAATTTTTCTTTTCTGGTATTTGGTTTCTAGTTGCAGTACATCTTCACTCGAGGATGTATATGGAGCATAATAATTTTTCCTGTTGTAAAGCAATTGTTTAATTTAATAATTATTTATTATAATAATTATTCATTTTAATAATTGTTTTTAATAATTATTTATTGTATTTATTTATGTAATAATTATCATTAATTATATTAATTGTGGTTTATTGCGTTGATTATCGTTAATTACGATATATTATGTAAAATGTGATTAACTACGTTAATTGCAGTAGTCGTCATTAATTATCCTTAATTGCAATTAATTATCATTAATTACAGTAGTTGTCATTAGTTGCGGCAGTAGTCATTAATTACCATCGATTGTTGTTTGCTGTTGTTAATCGCCGTCAAATTGCGTTAATTGCCGTTAAACGACATCAAACAAGCTATAACTGTCCTCAGAGGCATTTCAGTCATTTCCCATCTCAGAAGGTGCAGCCAACCTGCCTAAAAACCAGACAATCAAATATTAAACCTCTTCAGCTCAACCATTCAGCCCTACGGCCCAATCGGAAGCAGCTTTTCAGGAAAACTGCAGTCGTGCCAAACATGCCCTTTATCTGATCAGAGTTGTAGGATTCAATGATTATGCATAGTGTTTCGTGACATTTGCATGCATGGTGGTTACATTCATCAAATGGGGACATGCCCGGTTGGGCTTATATATATTTTTGTAGTGACTGAAGCATTTTTCTAGAGGATTTGTATTTATCTGGTGGTTGATGAGTGTAAGTCACATCTATTATTATATTATTAGAGCTATAGAGAAGTAAGCCAGTACATTTTCTTTTAGAAATCCACACGTTAATCGATGGAAAAGATAAAGATCTATATCGTCGATCATGGTGGTCTAGATTATAACGATATAGATTAAAAGAAAGGGTTCATGCCAAGCACAATCCAAAAATAAGTGAAATTCAGAATAAAAATAAAATATAATTACCAATTTGATTTTGATACAAATTCCAAAGTAAAATACCTAAATAAATATAATCTGGAATAAACATTGAACAAAAATTAGCAATTGGATTTATACACGAATTCCTACAAAAAAAATATCTGAAATTCAGAATAAAAATACAATAAAATTAGTAAATTTATTTTGATATGAATTTCAAAGTAAAATCCATAAATACTTGGTAAAAATAAAGAAAATAGCTATTGGATCTATGTATGAATTCCAACAAAAAAAAATGAAAGTAAGAATTAAAAATAAAATAAAATTAGCAATTTGATTTACAAGTGAATAAAAATAAAAGATGTAATGAAGATAGCACGAATGGTGTCGGATGAGACCACAAAAGAGTGCAATAGTAAGGAGACATTGACCCATGGGGAAGCAAAGAGCTGAGGTGGCGGTGACGGAAATGAGGACAATATCATGTTGCTTACCATAGCTGTTCGACGAGGATAATTTTGTACTGCTCACCGGAGTCGTTGTAGAGAAAGGCCATAGTCGAAGGAGCCAAGACTGCGATGACGATTGAAGAGTGTTGGCGTTGTTGAAGAAGTTGATGGCCAAAGAAGCTCAATGATGGGGAAGATTTGGCGGAGAGGAAATGATGCTTTGCATTGAAGAAAAGCAATGAATGATATGGTGCCATCGGGTAGCTAGGAGCATGTCATCGTTGTTGAGCGACACGACATCATCGGTGATGGCAAGAAGATTGTCCATATCATTAAACAAAGACTACGTAGGCATGTTGATATAATTGAAGATCGAAGAAGATGAGTGAGCGATACGGGAGAAGATGATATCGAGAACGAATAACATCATGTATCCGTACAAATAGAAGCACGGACGTACAGAAGCAGAGGGGCAAAGAGCTCGGAGTAAAAAGGCGCAATTGTAGAGAATAGGCTTGGGGCTAACGGAGAAAGTGTGACGGGTGTCCTCGGTAGGGATCAGTGATAGTTTGTTGCATGTTGATGTTGTAACAGTCAATATTAAGCAATAATTGGATAGAAGTAGAAGATAACTATGTGGTAGAGTATTGCATTAGAACGAGTAGCAACTGAGAGGAGTTGATTAAAAATTGGACTTGTTGTTAGAGGTTGAAGCAGGAAAGTTGTGGTTGCGAGAAGAGATAGAAGACGCATGGTTCAGTTGTGCAGTCAGCGTGTGAGGGAAGATAAGTTCAAGGTATGTCGTCTATGGTGCATCGGCGTATGTGTGAGCAAGTTATTCTAATACCATGTAAACTATTAAGATAATTTTTCACACACATAATCAATGTTTTGGTTGAGATTAAATAGAGATCCATATACATGTATACATTTAGGAAAAGAATAATTAATAGAGGAAAAACAGGAGCATACAGCTACATGATCCATACATGATAGAGTGGCTCTTTCTAAGAACATCAACAACTTGTCATGCTCATTGATTTTCTTCCATCAAAACTCATACTTCAGTTACGTTCCTCATGTTATTTTCCTTTAAGTTTCTATTGTTATTTTCAATATTTATGGTGTCTTAAAAATATAAATAGTCTACAAGATACGAAAATCTAGCTACGTGAATGCGCAGACCACCGTGCTATTTTATTAATAATTGGATCAGAACTAAAATTTGGTACACATACGTCTTAGAGCTAATCCAATGACCAAAACAATTTCGGCTTCTGTATATCGTACTCACTAAGGACCTAAGGTTCTGAATCTGTCGATAATCTGCCTGCAAATAGCCCAGCCTTTTAAGCCGCTGAACCCTGCTTTAACAGCCCAAGCGTATTGCCCGTCAGGACGTGTGCACTTATTGGGCCGCGGCAAATCTGAACCATCGCATGCGCATCCAACGTCCTGGGCTCTATCGTGGCACCACAAAAGAGCCTATCAATCCTACACCTCTTATTCCATTTTCGTTTCGCGTCTCGTCCATCTCGTGCCACCTGCCGGCCGCCACGGTCGCGCCCGCGATCCATCCCGTCGTCTTCGCCTGCGCGCGCGGGAGGGCGATCAAAGAATACCCTCGATTGGATCGATATGGTGGGATCCTGAACTTCTATGATCCAATCTCTCAGTTTTTATAATCCGTGTTGTTTCTCCCAGCTTCCTGGTTCTTCCTAGGTGCATCAGTTCTTGATCCAGTTAAGCAATTCGTGATATGTCTTGGTAGGCTTTAGATAAATGTTGGTGTTACTGGGTGGTATTTTCTTGCCCGTGGCTGCATTATGCTTAGTTAAATATAGCCTTATGGATAAGGGTTGTGTAACTCCTTTCAATTTGTTTAAGACTGCGAGCAGTGGCCGAGAAGATATCTGTAGTACCATACATGCATGTAGTTGCTGATTAGAATAGCAAAGTGCGACTGCTTATTGTATCCTTCTGCGGATTTTGCACGAATAGCAAGAAATTTTACCTAGTTGTTTTTTCTTGATTTGTGCAGATGCGAGGCAGAGGAAGTCAGGAAGATACAGGTATGTATACCTGTGTACTTCTCTGTACTCCTACTATAGTCCTACATCGTACTGGATATGAATGTTCAGACAGTCGCTACAAGCGGAGTGCTCATGGTCCATTGTTAATGTTCTGAGTTGACTCATGCATCTTTGTGAGAAATATTCAGTAGATTTTGGCACTGCACTGTTAGATTGATCTCTCTCCCGATTAGCCCAACGGCTAATCGGGACCTTGATCCGCGTCCTGATCGGGGGCGCCCAGCTCAACTATTGGCTGGTAGGCCCTGTCGCGCTGCACAATAAATAGAGGGGTGGGGGCCGGCAGCTCAACACACGAGGTTCGCCTGAGCCGCAAACCCCACCTGACAAACCCTAGACCGATCTAGAGGGACGCGTAGTAGGCGGCGGGAAGCTCCATCGCCGTCCCCGTCACCGGATCTACGCCACCGCCGCCGCCCTCCTCTTCCCCGACCGTCGCTGCCGTGTGCAGACTTCACCGACGAAGCAACGATGGCCAACTCCTCCTCCAATGCATCGGACGGTCGGTAACAAACCCTAATGCCCTCTCTCTCTCCCCTTCTCTCTCGAATCCGAACAAGAACACCCCAGATCTACACCTAGGAGATCCAAAGGGCCTAACAATGGTATCAGAGCCACTAAGGACGGCGTAGATCCAGATGGAAAAGCTCACAGACCGCCGTCGGTTGACCGGCGTGCGGAAAAGAAAAGAACAGCGAATCAAAAACCCTAACCCTAGATCTGAACCGGCTGGGACTTACCTGGCGTGCGGGAAGACCGGCCGAGCCGTGGGCTCGCCGGCACTCCAAAGCGGGCCACCGTCGATCTGCGCGGACGGACCAAGCGCGCCGAACCGGGCGAGGCGCGTGTTAAGAGGCGCCGACAGGGCCGCTCGGCGGCGCGCGCACTCACCCGAAGGAGCGCGCCGCGCGGCGAGAGGCCAGCGGTGGCGCCGGTTTCTTCTCTTCCACGCACTGCTTTCACTCTGTGCGGCGAGAGAGGGAGAGGAGAAATGGCGCTAGGGTTTCGGAGTCCGCCGCGCTCGCGCGTTTTTGTTCCGCCGAAAACGCCGCTCAGCCGTCCGATTCCCGTCGACGGCTGAGATTGCGCCGAGGCGGAGCAGGCCGCCAAAGGCCGCGGCTGCGCAGGAATCAGCCGTCGGATTCACATCCGACGGCTGAGATTGCGTAAAGTTAGCAGGCCGCCGCCGTGGGCCACGGCTGCGAAGGAATGGGCCAAAATGGCCGTTTGAACAGTAATTCCAAAAAATGAATTTTAATTATTTTCAGAAGCATTTTTTGAATGAATTTGAATGAAATTTGAATCAAATCTCTGTAATTTTTTGCACCAACGTGTTATTTTTCCAGAGATTAGATGAGTACAGTAATAATGCTTCTGAGTAAGAATTAATTTTTGAATGGTTTCATGTTTCCGCTGCAAAAGTTAATGTTGATTACTCTTTCAATTAAATTCGAACCAACGGGAGAATTTAATTTTTTGAGAATTGTTGTGAATTATGATATTGTTATTTTCTGACCAACGTTGATAATAACAGTATTATAATTTTAATTGATGAGTTTTATGCCTTATCTCTATTTCTGCCCAATGGTGATATAGATTTAATGTGTAAACAACTGTATGTTTTAATTTTAACCAACGTTGGAACTAAGGCATGCAGTTGTTGTTATTATGTTTAAATGTTCTCACTGTATATGAATTGTGTTTTCAGGAGGATATTCTTTGATGGGCTACATCAGGGATATCCCAGTTCTCAAAGGAGATAACTACACTGAATGGAAGAAAAAGATTGACCTGGCTTTCATTTTGGCTGAGGTGGACTGGGTAATCACCACACCGTGTCCCACGAGCTGTGGCACGGTGAGAGAGGAAAATGAGGTCGATCTTTGCTAGCGGACCAAGCAGAGGACTATGCTCCCATAAAAATGTCATATGATCTTGATCATAAAAAGTGGGTCACTGCCAACAAGAAATGTTTGGCTGTGATAAAGAACACGATTGAGCCCACCATTGTGGGCTCAATTCCAGAATGTGACACTGTCACCGAGTACCTCGAAAGAATAAAGAGTCAGTTCACTGGCTCTTCAAAGACATATGCTACCACGGTGATAAAGCGGTTTGTTCTGAGAGGTACAATGGAGGTGGCAATGGCATAAGAGAGCACATACAAAGGATGAGCGCTTTGGCATCCAAGCTGAAACCAATGGATCTGGCCATCAAGGATGAGTTCCTAATCCATCTGATTTTTGCTTCCTTGCCAAAGGAATTTGATACTTTTGTTGTTAACTACAACATACAGCCCGAGAAGTGGGACTTAGAGAAACTCATAGCTATGTGTGCGCAGGAGGAGGAAAGTGTAAAGGCTTCACATGGTGGTTCTATCAACTATGTGAAAGACAACAAGAAAAGAAACTTTAATCATTCCTCCTCAAAGACAGGAAAGCCTCAGCAAAAGCCTCAGCAACAAAATTTCACAGTGGAGAAAGATCAGTGCCTTCACTGCAAGAAAAAGGGACATTACAAGAAAGATTGTCCCGATTTCTTGAAAATGATTATGTCAAAGAAAGGTGAGAACATCATTACGTTCTTAGATGAGTCCCTGTATGTACAATATTCAAAATCTACTTGGTGGATTGATTCAGGTGCAACTGTTCATGTTGCCAATTCCTTGCAGGGATTCCGTTCGACGAGGACTACGCAAAGAAGAGAAAGATGCGTTAAAGTCGCAAATGGAGTCCGAGCAGACGTTGAAGCCGTTGGAGATCTTCATCTACAGCTTGCTGACGGCTTCGTGCTTTTACTTAGAGATGTTCTTTATGTTCCTTCTTTACAAAGAAATTTGATTAGTGTTTCACGCTTGGACAATGATGGTTATGATTGCCATTTTGGAGATGGAAAATGTGAAATAATGTTTAATGATAAATGTATTGGTCTTGCCATCAAACAAGATGAGCTTTATTTATTGTCACTTCGTGAAAATGTAAATTCCGTATGTAATGTGAATGAGCATATATCCTCGCCTGTGAATGCGAACAGAAAACGAAAGAGAACTCATAATGCATCGTCGAAATTATGGCACTGTCGTTTAGGCCATATTTCAAGGGGGAGAATAGAAAGACTAGTTAAGAATGAAATTCTTCCTCTATTAGAGTTCTCAGACTTAGAACAATGCATAGAATGTATTAAAGGAAAGTATGTAAAGAAAATTAAGAAAGATGTCAAACGAAGCGTGGGAATTTTAGAGATAATTCACACAGATATCTGTGGTCCTTTTCCTGTGAAGAGTGCGGATGGTTATGACTCGTTCATAACATTCACGGATGATTACTCCCGTTTTGGCTACATCTATCCAATTAAAGAAAGAACAGAAGCATTGGATAAATTTAAGATATTTAAGGCTGAAGTTGAAAATCAACACAATCTAAAGATTAAGATAGTCAGATCTGACCGTGGAGGGGAGTACTACGGTTGGCATACCCCGTATGGACAGGTTCCTGGACCTTTTGCAAGGTTCTTACAGGAGAATAGAATAGTAGCCCAGTATTCTACACCGGGCGAGCCTCAACAGAATGGAGTAGCTGAAAGACATAACAGTACCCTAATGGATATGGTGCGCAGTATGACAAGTTACTCCACCTTACCATTGAGTCTGTGGATGGAGGCGTTAAAGACAGCCATTCATATCCTCAAAAGAGTACCAAGTAAGTCGGTGCCTGTCGGGACCCAAATATGCAAATCTGGACCCTCTGTGTATTCTACACTAGTCCAGGATCACGCTAGTGCACACAGTGTCAACATTGATGAAATATCACATCCATACAACGAATATAAGAATAAACGAGTACTTTAGATAACAAATAACTGTTGGGACCTTATGGTCGAGTTTTACATTTATTAAGCCATGCAAGGCTGACAATAAAGAAATAAAGCTGCAGTGAAGCGAAATAAACTCGGTGGCTCCATCAATTTACCACGAGCAACCGATCGGATCAAGACCCTAACGCTCAACCTTCGAGAACTCTTCTTCAAAAGCGGTGACGACTCCTCCATACATTGATTTGTTTAGCAAGAGTGAGTACACACCGTACTCGCAAGTCATACCACAGAATGCATTTATACATGATGGCTTATTCCAAAGGAATGGCTTCTGTGGTTATTTTGCAGAAATGCAACATTTGTAATTAAATACAAATAATAGATTGAAAGCATAATTCAAAACAAATAGACAATAGTAAATTAACAATTGATTTCACAAAGGACACACAGTCTAATCAAGTTCTTTCACACAGCTGAACAAGTTATCTCACACAGCTGACCCTTCCCAATTGTTTTATGAAAATCTACCCCTCGTGTGAAATTCCCGAGCATGTCCATAACCGAGGACGCGGCTATTCGAATAGATTGGTTTAACACTCTGCAGAGGTTGTACACTTTACCCACACGATACAATCAGTGTAGCGATCACTGACCATAACAAAACCTTTCAGAAACTTTATCTCAAACAATGACACTCCTGGTGTGCTTTACTGCCGTCCAATTTGTACACACAGCCCTTGGAGCGACACACACATTGGACGGGGATGCGTGAACCGTCCCGCGATGTGACCCAAACACACGGTACACACCTCCGACCATCACACGCTTTAAATACAACCTGAGTTGTCAATGTCAAGACTCCATAACTTACTAAGTCAGGCCCAGCCCATACTAGGCATGTGGTCGTACAGTAAGGCCCAGTTCAATGGCGCACAAAGTTAAGTCCTTAATTGACCAAGGCAAGACTTCCAGTTTTAACCCAAATCACAAAGTTTATAGCACACAGCTCCACCGTTCACACAGATCCACCACTTGCCTCAGTCTAAATCTTTTCCCACCCTGTTGATTAAGTGCAACACATGCCATCAACGAGTAATAGCACACACAGCACACACAGTTTCATCACACAGTTCCATAATCACTTAGTCAAGTTTATAATTGCAACTCTCACATGAAATGATGACTCGTGGCATGGCTAAGCAGTCTAATCGTATCTAACCAACCCACGTTGGTGCTATGATAATACCAACTAATAATTAACCAACCTAGGGTGACAAGAGATCATGGCATACAATAGACAAGGTGGCATAACAATTTGGATCAATAACTATCCCAAAAGTATTTAAATAAATACTTGAAATAGAATGCAATACATTGAAACAAAGTATTTTGAAAACTGGGTTCAATATGATCAAAGGTATAACTTGCCTTGAAATAGCTCAAAGTACTGGTCTTGATCTTGAGGAGGTGCTTCTTCTTCAGCAAAATTCCCCGAAGTATCGACGTCTACTCGCAAACGAGACAAAAGAAACCAAAAACAAATAAATACAGAAGCAAAACAAACTCCAAAAATCAAATAAAATTCACCATTAAATATATCTTAATTTTATATGAATTTACAAATTTGAATGGGCTCAATCGGAGTTCGGATGCAAAAGATATGGGCTTTGGAAGATTGGAAAAATCAAATAAACCCTAATTTCGATTTTATTGAATTTCCCGAATTATTTTTATAAAGAAAAATCGGATTATTGCGCAATGCTTGCGTCAGCCGAGAATTTACCGGAAAAAGAAATATATTTAAAAACCGTACTGACAGGTGGGACCCACTGTCAGTCTCTGGGCTCACGGTGAATCGGGTTCACCGAGCCAAGGGTGAGGGGTGGCGGTGGACTGTGCCACGTGGCTGTGACACGTAGGCGCCACACGGACGAGGAGCCGAGATGGCGCCGCGTGGATCTTGACTTGGCTGGCGATTGACCGACGAACACGAGGAGCTCCGTGAGAATTGCCGGGCGGCAGGCGACGGGCGATCGGCGGCGGCGGCAGCACCGGCGGCCGGCGGCCAAGACAAAATGGAGTTCGGGAGTGTGGCGCATTGGCTTTGGGAGGCTGCGAGGCCGGCGGCGACGGCTTCCGTGATGGCGAAGGGCGGCGGCGGTGTGAGGAGGCTTTGTCGGATGGCCGCAGCGGTGGTGGGGCGTCGGTGGCCGAGGCGAGGTGGCGGCGTGAAGCCCGGATATTGCGATCACAACGGCGGCGGTTGCTCGGCCAACGAGGGTCGCGATGGAGAAATTCAGCGGCGATGGAGGTTCGGCCGACGGGTTCTTCCGCAATGCCGCGCAACGAGACGAGGCGAGGACGGCGACTCGAGGGTTTTGGAGGAGGAGAGAGGCGAGGAGCTAGGAGGACTCGGGGCTTTTATAGCCGAGGACGGGAGTCCCGAGCGAAACGGCGGCGCGCGCGGCGGGCGAGAGCGCGCGGAGTTCGGGACGAAGACGGCAGCAGCGGTCCCACCGCGAGAGAGCACAGCGAGGTGCGGCGCGGGCGGCGGCAACCGGCGATGGAGATCCTGTGGTGAGAGCAAGCGAGGCGAGCGCGCGTGCGCGAGCACCGGATTTGCGAGGAAGGGCCACGCGGCGACGATCCAAGGGCGCAAGGCGGGAATGGGCTGCGGGGGAAACGGGAATAGTGTTGGGCTTCGGCCCAACACTGTTCCGAAGGGTTTTGATTTTTTTTTTCTTTTAAATAAATCCAGAAAATACAAATAGCAAATAGAAAATAGCAAATGACTTTGAAAAATTTCAGAAAATTCTATAAAATATACCCAAGCATATAGAATCTAAATAAAATAGTTTTGACAATTGTTGATGTTGAGATTAAGCATATTAAATCAATTTGTCCTTAAAGTCCAATTTAAGCTTTTAAAATTAATATTCAAATAATTCCAAATGATGAATTTTCTTGCTACCATTATTTAAAAGATTTTTAAAATTCTGAAAATTGGGATGTTACAGTGCCCAAAACACCGTATGAGTTGTGGACAGGAAGAGTACCCTCACTAAATCACTTACGTGTGTGGGGGAGTCCCGCTGAGGCTAAAATATTTAACCCAAACATTGGGAAGCTAGATCCCAAAATAGTAAGTTGCCATTTTAATAGCTACCCTGAAAAGTCAAAAGGTTTTCGTTTCTACTGTTCAGACAGATATACAAAGTTTGTAGAAACTAGACACGCTGTCTTCTTAGAGGATGAGATGATGAGGGGGAGCAAGGCAGCACGGGAAATTGATCTTGAAGAGAAGCGGGTATATGTGCCCACTCCGATGATTCAGGAGCCATTTTTCTCACTCACCGTTCTCTTTGCACTGTGATGTCCGACATCGTAGTGACAAAGACATTGTTGGTCCTCCCATGGCGACAACGAATGAACATGTGGAACCTGTCCTTCAGGAACCCATGGAAACCGTTGTTGCACATGAGGAAGAACAGCAACAGCCACACACAGAACAAGGGCCGACTAACGAAGGTCCCAGAAGGTCCCAAAGAGCAAGAAGATCAGCTATTTCTAATGACTATGAGATTTATGCTACTGAAGAGTTTCATATGGAGGATGATCCCACCTCATTTGAAGAAGCCATGAGAAGCGATCAGTCATCGAAGTGGCTTGAAGCCATGAAAGATGAGATGATATCAATGAGTACCAACGAGGTTTGGGACTTAGAGTCAATTCCTAAAGGAGCCAAGACAGTAGGCTGTAAATGGGTCTACAAAACAAAATATGACTCCCAAGGGAACATAGAAAAATTTAAAGCGCGGCTTGTGGCAAAAGGTTTCACGCAAAGAGAAGGGATTGATTACAATGAGACTTTCTCTCCAGTCTCATGTAAGGATTCCTTTAGAATCATAATGGCGCTAGTAGCACATTATGATTTAGAACTACATCAGATGGATGTAAAGACGGCATTCCTCAACGGGGATTTGGAGGAAAATGTTTACATGGCACAACCAAAAGGTTTTGTCGTGGAAGGAAAAGAACGAATGGGATGCCGCCTAAAGAAGTCTATTTATGGGTTAAAACAAGCTTCAAGACAGTGGTATTTGAAGTTTGATAGTACAATAAGAAAGTTTGAGTTTAAAGAGAATGTAGAGGACAATTGTGTTTATGCAAAGTTTAAGAATAGGAAATACATTTTCCTAATCCTGTATGTGGATGACATCTTACTTGCTAGTAGTGATATCAGTCTACTACTGGAGACAAAGAAGTTCTTGTCCTCAAATTTTGATATGAAAGACCTCGGTGAAGTTTCGTTCGTTCTAGGTATAGAGATTCACCGAGATAGAAATAAAGGGGTATTAGGACTATCACAAAAGGCATACATAGAAAAGGTTCTAAAGAAATTCAGTATGCACAAATGTAGTCCCTCACCTGCTCCTATAGTCAAGGGCGATAGATATAGGGATTTTCAATGCCCCAGGAACCAGTATGAGATCGATCAAATGAAAGCGGTTTCATATGCTTCAGCTGTCGGAAGCTTACAGTATGCTCAAGTATGCACACGCCCTGACTTAGCATTTGTTACCGGGTTACTTGGCAGATTTCAGAGCAATCCAGGACTAGAACACTGGAAATTAGTAAAGAAAGTCTTGCGTTATTTGCAAGACATGAAAGGCCTTATGCTAACGTATAGAAAATCAGATTCCTTGCGCATAGTAGGGTACTCGGATTCTGATTATGCGGGAGATGATAGAAAGTCCACGTCATGGTATATATTTACTCTCGCAGGAGGAGCTATATCGTGGAAAAGCTCTAAGCAAACCGTCACTACATCGTCCACAATGTATGCCGAGTTTGTAGCATGTTATGAGGCCACGGGGCAGGTGAACTGGCTAAAGAAGTTCATACTCGGTTTGAAGGTGGTTGACGACATCTATAGACCACTTAAATTGTCTCGCGATAATGAACCAAAGAAGAATGTATGCTCACAACAATAAGTCAAGTGGTCTTTGCCAAACACATTGACATAAAGTACTATGTTGTGAAAGATAAAGTCCGGGATCATATCATAAGTCTTGATCATATAAGTACCACAAAGATGTTAGCGGATCCGCTTACAAAAGGCTTATCACCCAACGTGTTCAGAGAACATGTAGCCGGCATGGGTTTAAGGGAAAGCCTATGATTCCTAGACTATAAAGGGCCCAAAACTAAAGAATCTGTTTCAGTACAGAGATGTGTATTGTAGCTGTTAAATCTATCGGCAATTGACCGTGACGATGAAGCATGCTCTATGCACTAATCTGTGATGAAATGGGAAAAGAAGAAAAGGTATGATATGAGAGGAGATCAAGGGGGAGAATGTTAAATTGATCTCTCTCCCGATTAGCCCAACGGCTAATCGGGCCCAACGGCTAATCGGGACCTTGATCCGCGCGATCGGGGCGCCAAACCAACTATTGGTGATGGGCCCCGTCGTCTTCGCAATAAATAGAGGGTAGGGGCCGGCGGCTCAACACACGAGGTTCGCCTGAGCCGCAAACCCCACCGACAAACCCTAGACCGATCTAGAGGGCGCTTGAGGCGGCGGAAGCTCCATCGCCGTCCCGTCACCGGATCTACGCCACCGCCGCCGCCCTCCTCTTCCCCGACCGTCGCTGCCGTGTGCAGACTTCACCGACGAAGCAGCGATGGCCAACTCCTCCTCCAATGCATCGGACGGTCGGTAACAAACCCTAATGCCCTCTCTCTCTCCCCTTCTCTCTCGAATCCGAACAAAAACACCCCAGATCTACACCTAGGAGATTCAAAGGGCCTAACATGCACTTCTTAGACGGGGGCCTGCACAGCTCGCTAAACGAGAACACCTAGGTGTTGCAGAGTAGTTGCTTACTCTCTGCTGCCTAATATGACAGACTAGGACGGCAACTTTCATCTCATGTCAACCTTGCTTTGGTTTAAACAAACAGTTAGTTAACGTAGCCCATTTTGCTTTCACTTTCATGGGGACTGTGAAGCGCACATACCATCGGTACCAGTTAACTAATTGCGAGCTTGGAGTCCATAATTGGTGTCCCTCGGGCAAATCAATCCATCAGTAATGCATAGCTATCCTGTTTATTTTGCCAAGCAAAAGGCATGCCGTTTGATTCCAATTGTTTCTGCATCCAAATTAGTTGTCAGGGAGTAAATCACTAGAACTGAACAAATAAAAGAAACCCCTATTTTGTTCCTTATTAGCAACACTCTGCAAAAGCACCCTCTGAAGTTCTGACAACTATGGAGCCTTGTTGCCTATATTAGCCTTCTGCATCTCTTGTTAAATTGTTATCGACTTTTCAGCTTTAAATTTCACTCCTACTGGGTCTCCCTCTTTGATGCTAATTCAGACTTTCAGTATATGGACCCAATATATTCCTTAGCAACCTGCTTTTGTTTCAGCTGCCATCTCATACTGCATCTGCATCCTGATTCCTGCATGTATAATGTACTTGGAGCAAGCTTATCCGAGCCTGAATGCGATTTGCATACAGGAATCTATGCATTCCACGGCTGCTGCTGTCTTCAGTTCTGGATGCGATCTCTGTTCAAGTCTGGTCAGAGTCGATGCACTATACCCAAGCCAAACTGTTGTCGTCAGGGCACAACCTAAGGAGCTTGACCATGTCAGGTTTAGTGTATCCTGGCATCCTGCTAGGGCCAAAGCTGAACTAGGACAGAACAGCATTCCTTCCTCTGGCCCTCTATCTAACGTTACGTTACTGTGAAACAAATACTACTAGTAAGTTTTAAAAACGAATCCAATCCAATCCAATCCAACTTGTCTCGGCGCTATGGCTTCCCTGGCGACTCGAGAGTGTGTTACGGCGGTGATTTTTCTCGCATCTATCACGAGGTCTCCTGTACTTTGAATCCCTCTCGTTTCCGGATTCTGGTTTTCTCGTGCGTGTGTTTCCACGATTTTCGCGTTGTGTCCTCAATCCTCATCGGTGTCGTGCACTTTTGAGGGTTTGGGGTTCTGTGTCGTTTTTCCACGTCCTGGACTCCTGGTGCCTGATAGGGTTCTTGGACGTGAGGGTGTAGCTTCCCCTGCCGGGATTTTGGCCGTTGCTGGTGGAGGCATGGCATCAGATCCAAGGAGATTGGCGGTGGACGGTAGATCGAAAGGAGGTGGAGGGAGTTGAAGGGCTTTTGAAGAATCCACACCTCTCGGAGGCGGAGAAGAAGGGAGCGTACAGGAGGGCGGATCTGATGAACCACGGGCGGTGGGTAAATTGCTATCGGAGAAGCCGGCGCGCCTTCAGATGCATTGGTGCAGGCGGTGGAGCGCATCTGGTGCCCCAATAAGGGGGTCACGTGCAAGGAGCTAGGGGAGAATCACTTCCTGTTCACGTTCCATCAGATCTATTGGTGGGTGGTAGCGGAGTTTGACGGGCTAAAAACTCTGGAAGAGATGGAGGTTAATCATATCCCTAATCCTATACGGGTGAGAGTCATAATTAAACCTTCCCATAGGGCTGATGAATAGAGCGACGGCAAAAGCCATTGGTAACCAGACTGGGGAAGCCACTAATAAGAAAAGTGTAACTCTGCTCCTTTTTATTTCTTTTGAGCACTTCGAAGGAGCTTAATTTTACATTTGAACTAGTTGAACTTGAGTTATCCTTGTCCATTCCCTATTGAATTTTAGACAAAACCATACTTCTGGAGTAGCAGTATGCATATTTTCTCATAGGTTCTGTGTTAATTAAGCTGCAGATTGACATAACACAATGTCAGGTTCAAGATTGCCAAGGTGAGACGTCCAATTTAACCATGCCAAATGTTACAAAATTGCTCTGATAAAACATCCTTATCAGAGCTGTTCCCTTAATCCCTCGCATTCTTCCTCTCATGCATCAAGCTCAGCTCATTTTATTCTAGTAGCATGCATGGCACTGGTACTGAATCTAATATCTAACATATAGTCATTAGTTAAGAAACAGTAAACTAGCTAAGCTAGCCTGCTGCATTCCTTCACATCACACTGCAAGACTTGGCATCCTCATCACTGAACATGTCACCGTAAGCATCCCGTGGCGGCGAGAAGGCGCTCCTCTGTGGTGCTCCATAGTAGTAGACATCCGTTGAAGAGTGTTGATAGCGATATGGCGATGGTTGAGGGTAGTAATAAGGCTCGTAATGCGATGACCAATTGTAGTAAGAAGGCGAGTACTCATCAACGTAGCCTTGTGATGGTCCGGGCCTTGGCATGGGCATGGGCATTGGCGTCGGTGTTGGCGTTGGCTCGGCGGCGTAGTAGGCTACGCTTGTCGTCGGCCGTGCCACATTGTAGCTCATGGCATGCACCGGCTGCGCCTGCGGTGTTGGCATGTGATTCACGTAGCTGCATCTCTCGTATTCCATTGTCACCTTGGCATCGATCGGCTTCTCCTCTTGGTGTTGCTTTGCTTTCCCTTTTGCCTCGTTGGATTGCTGCTGTCCTGTTGCCGCCTTGGTCTCATCGCTGGTGTTGCCATTGGCGTTAGCGTCGGCGTTGGCCTTGGCATTGGAGGACTCTCTGCTCTCTTGAGTCGGCTTTGGGGTCTCATCGGCGGTCTTCTTGGGCTCCGGGGAAGGCTGAGGATTGCTTGGCTCTGCAGCGCTGGCCTTAGCGTTGTCGGGACCGGGCTTCTCGGCAGGTTCACTGGGCTTGCTGGGCTCATCATTTTGGTTCTTGGTCTCTTGGCTTTGGCTCTCTGCAGGTTGCTTCTGCTTCGGCTCCTCTGGCCACGGCTCAGCCTGCTTGCCGGACTTGCGCAACTTTGCAACGAGGATGTTGGCGTCGACCCTTCTAGAGGCGGTGACCGTGACCTTATTGCTCCGGGCATCGATGTCGCATCTGTACACGCCTTCAAGGTCAAATAAACACAGAATTTAGGTCAGTATTGCCGTGTTTACTTGCCTGCTCATTTTATTTCTCGGGTCTTCTTTTCACTAGGTGTTTGTATTTCTACCTAAAATTATCCTTCCTATTACCTTTATGCATTCTTAATGATTGTGCAATGCAAATAGACCTACCAGGGTACACGGTTTCAATTCAAGGTACACCTTTGAAACTTCACAGCAACATAGTAAAGGTCGCTATATATACATGCAATTTGGAGATTACATTAGACATACCATCAACATGTTGGAGCACTTTCTTCACCTTCTTTTTGCATCCTTCACAATGAATGGACACCCTCAGCACCAGAACCTAGATCAGGACAAACCGATCAATTATCAGCACACTTACATGACCTTTAGCACAAGAAAGTGCAAAACAGCAAAAGCATGGAGATTGAACATTAGGGAATATGTTATGAAGCCAAGAGAAATTGAAGAGCAGATTAGTGATCCCTGAACAACAACAAAAATACTAGTGACTGAAACATACTTGTGATCTGAAGAACTGCTATCCATAGGTACAATTACAGAAAACAAAACCAAGAGAATGAATGATAGTACCTGGTACTCTATAGGTTCTGAGGCCATGAGAGCAAGTGAAGGAATTTGGAGAGAGGGGAAAGTGAGGGAGGCTTGTACTGTGAAGGGAGGGTTGAGGAGATTTTATACCCTGCACCAGTTTGACAAGTGAAAGGAATAAAAACTAGTATGGAGAGTAGTGGAGGTTTCGACGGGCCTATATATTTTAGTTGGTTTTGTGACTAGGGGAGGCGCCTTTACAAGGTGGACAAAACACACCCTTTGAGGCTTCTCTTTGAGGAGGTAAAAGTTGCTACGAACTGAACTAATGGAGGTGACGATATATGGTCCATTTCTCTTCTTTCAGAGCTCATCATGAGCTGTACAGCTGAGATTTTGATGGAAGCTAAAACTACTTTTAGAGGACGACTTACACTTGAATATCTCTTTTGGTATTCGCTCTGCTATAGTAGGATTGTTTGTTTTGACAATCTTTTCATTTCATGAGAGACGATATACAAAGATACACGATGAATGGATTCGTGGAATCTTCCATGGAATATCTATATTTCTGAATTCTGAGAAAGTTCAGTTGTCAACGGATGTTTGCAAAATGATATTTTTAGATATTTGCATACACACATGTCATGGACGCTCATGACAGGAAAAGTTATGTTTGGACAAGTTTAAAAAAACCTGGTGTGGAGGGACCCACAACATATTTAAGAATGGAGAATTCGAACCTGGGTTGGTTAGCTCACCACCCGTGGTACTAACCAACTGCCCCGGGAGACTCCTTAAAACGCTGGTGTGGAAGGATAAGATTTATTCCCCCACACAACGTATTTTAAAAAAGAAAATTCGAACCAGGTTGACTAGTCCACCACTCATGGTGCTAACCAACTGACTCCGAAATACTTCTCTATTTGGACAAGTTTACATGCAATTTTTCACAGCATTGTGTTAGTTTGACATCGAATGAGCTAAAATTGTATTTGTGTGGCGTCGCTTGTTGTCGGACCCGTATTTCCTTAAATCCAGAATCCTCTGTGATTATCTTGCGCTACTCTGGATCAGTAGGTAGCACTCACAATATACATCGTTGAATCATTTCATACACAACGTTGATGACTCAACATAATATTACATTCATCAGAGTTTAAATAGATCATGCCGGGTCGAGTTTACAACAGGGGCCGAACAGACCAAATAAGTTAATTATATAAAATTTAGAGACAAGCGCATAAGCAAAACAGGCAACACGACTCCTCGCAGGCAAGCGACTGCGGCACCCTGTGTACCACCGATATTATCCAAGGACTTAAAGAATATTGGCTATACACAAGTACCAGCGGAGCCAACTAGATTGTGGCGAGCCCTAGCCTACGAAGCTAACTACTCCTCGTCTTGGTCTTGACCATCGAATCCTTGGTCCTCGTAGTAAGCGTAGTCGTCCGGCTCAGCGATTCTAGGGTTTTTGGGGGGAAAGAGCGAGAGTGAGCACAACTACCGTGCTCACGAGCCAACACAACAAATGCAATAATAAATATGCCATGCTCATCAAGGATGGCTCGGGTTCTTTTATTTGCACAAAGCAATATTTATAAATATCATAATTACGAATTCCTATGACTTAGCATTTTAAACAAATTGCATTTTATTAAGGAAGGTAATTGCAATATTAAATAACAGTAGAGATTCCCTCCATCGGAGACTCTACAAATGCTTAATTTGATTGGAGCTACCTCCATACGTTAACCACATGGATACAACAATCCAGGGAAAAACACCAAACCTCGGGCTAGATGAGCCGACCTGGTTTTCATAGCACCCACAAAGGTTTTTGAAATAGAACTAACTCAAGTTAAGTTCCCATGTCCGCCTATGACCGTAGACGCGGTTGTTTAAAAAGTTTTGATTTTGCAGAGTTTGTACACTGTACCCACAAGAGACAATCATACTCGTTACCCCACATGATTTCGTAGTCATATAGTTGAGCGATCGTCACAGTAACCTTTCGAACTACCTTACCCCTTCCGTCATCTCACCCATATGAGGCTACGCCCATACATTGTGTGGGATGTTCACCACAGCGACTAATGCAGCTGGCCTCGGTCACAACGACTAGAGCAGCTGTTAACTTCACCTTAAATCGGTGTCCCTTTCAAGCCGGAATGCATCCTGCCACTTGCACATTCCCTCTCTCCCACCATGCGAGATGACATTCAGAGTTTGATAATTTTACTAATCTAAGTTGCACTTTGCAGACTTGTGGTTGTACTTGATTTACACGGGAGGTCATGACAAGATTAAGTCCCTAATCCATCCGGGCGGTTCATACCACATACCAACCACTCTCGTGCACAACGGTACCCACCACTCTTACCATCCGTCCAGATGTGGTATTAGCAAGTTTTAGGATTTTGGAGAAGTGTCAAACAAATTAACTCAACCACTTCAGTCATATACCCCAATGATTGCCCAAATCAATCTTTATGTTTAAAGGACGATGATTTGGGGTGATTAGCACCTCGGTACTCAAGTAAGGCTAGCATGTCACCTGAGTACAAACTATAACTAGTAAGTTACCATATAATTACTAGGGTGACAAGGATCAGGGAATTAAATTATCAAGGACAAGGATAATATTTACTTAATAATCAAGTTGGCATTTAGCTACCTTAGGACCATTTAACATACATTTGCATAAAAAATTAAAGCATGCAATTTGCTATTTTAAAAGAACATAATTTGCATAAAATGTAGGTTCAACATGATCAAAGTGTTGACTCACCTGGGTCAAAGGTTGAAGAATCTAGGTATCCTTGAGCGTGGTCGAAGTTGAGATCACCAGCTTCTTCGAACTCTACTCGGGCGGACGAACCGAAAAAGAAAAGACAAACAAACAAGATAAATAAATACAAAATCCACAATAAATGAATTTAAAAATTAATCAAACCAGTACCAAAATATAGGTTTTGAAATTACAAATTTTTGGGCACAAGTTTCATAATTTTTGGAGTTATAATGAAAAGATATGGATTTTTGAAACTTTAAAACGAATTATCAGTTAAACCGAAAATCGAAAAAAAACCAAAAAATCACCGAGCCGACACGTGGCCCCGGCGCACGGCACAGTGCATAGACCGGGTCTACACATGGTCTCGCGGGGCCGCGTCACAGTGACAAGTGGGCCCCACTCGTCAGCGTTGGCGCGGCGCAGTGAAAGGCGAGGCGACGAGGGGGCGGGGGAGAAACGGGGGAGAGGGGGAAGAAAGAAAGAGAGAGGGGGGGAGGGGAGCGCACGGCGGCGGCGGTGCGAGAGAGAGGGAGGGGGATGGAGCGGCGGCTCAGGAACAGGCCAGAGACGAGGGCGGAGCCGGAGGTGGAGATGGAGACGGCGGCAGTGAGCGAAGCGGCAACCGGAGGTGCGGGAGGATGCGACTGCGGAGGGGGAAGATGAAGAGGCAGAGAGGAGGAGATGAAGGGGCGGGGCGACTTAAATAGCCAGGGGGAGGAAGGAGCCATTGCCGAAGCACGAGGGCAGCGCAAGGGCCGAGGAGCGGCGCGGCAGTGGGGATTCGGGCGAGGACGCGCGCGGCGACGGGACAGCTCGAACGGCGCTTGACGAGCTGAGAAGCTGGGCGAGTGCGCGAGATCCAGTGGCAAAGGCGCCGCAATGAACGCAGAGATGCAGGCGGCGTCAAGGCCACGCTCGCACGGCGGCGCCGGTCCGGGGCAAAGACCCGGAGGCAGAGCGGTGCGGGGGAAACTGAGGTGGAGCGGGCCGGGCTGGGGCGCGGGTCGGGTCGGGCCGGGGAAGAACGGCCGACGGGCCAAGCCCAGGTAAGAGCCCAGTCCAACTTCGAGATTTTCGATTTTTTTTAATTGAAGTTTTGAATTTTTGGGAAGTTTTGAATTTGAAATCATTTTTTCTTGATTTTACAGAGAATGGATGTTACACTTGTTCATGCATGCTCTTCAAGAATTATAACAAAATGCATCCCTCTCCCTCTCTTTTAATACCATTTTTCATTTACTGCAGTCAAAGTTTCACTACCCAAACAAGCAAATGAAACTCTAATACTAGGACATTCCTCTCATGGAGTCTTGCTAAGATTCCTTTTCCGGTGTTCTAGGCAACCGCGGATTAGTGGCTACCTTTATCAGGCCAAATACGAAAAAGATAGGCCATTGCTTTCGTTAGTGTTTCGTACCCCAGCAAAGGAAGAGTTTTGTTATGTCACAAAGCTGAAAGGCAGCGACTGTTGTGACATATAATACGCCTGTTACATGGAGTAGAAGAAAGCATATATTCGAGCCTTGCCTTTCGACAATGCTTAGTTATCTAATGGGGAGTTATTTATGTCTCATCCATGATTAAACGCAAATTTCTGGTGTTTGTCCACATTTGCGAAAGGTAAAGTGTGGATTCATCCGGAATTAATCTTTTCAAGAAAGGAGCACAGATATGTAAAAAATGTAACAAGTTTGATATACTTTTGTGACTCTTGCAAAAAAAAAAACTGTCATTCTTTGCAGGATTTGCTTAGGATTGGAAGGAAGTTGATGATATGCCTGTGTTGGAGAGCTGAACTTCTTTTACATTTATGTCCTGGCAGAAGTGCATGTTGAGCTGATGAACAAGAGTATATAACGATGTAAACATCGGCGGCGAAAGTGCAGCAAGAGAGAGATGCACATTTCGATTGTAAGAGATTGCGACAGCCTAACCATTCTGCGGGTGTCTGCAGTTTCTCACTCAAGAAAAGGAAAAGGGGGCTTATTTTGACCCATCAACTTTTTTATCACCGTCAATTTCAGAAGAAAATGTCGTCATGTTCATGTATGAGATTTTCCGTCAGACACTTGAGTTACTCTGCTCCGTCAAAGAGCCGTCCTTACGACCATCACTTGAGTCCTAGTTGTTAGTTGTAACATCTGAGAACCTGTGAACAAGGACCCACATATGACAAAGCACTTGATTTCCCAAACAAAATCAAACCGTACGTCATGAATCATCATGATACATCATTTCTCTTCTTTTCTGCAGGATCCGTTCCTGTCAAGAACGCTGGGAAACTTGCAAGAAAGAGACTGGATCAGCAGGCGAGCAAGAGGCCAACATATCTGTCATTTGTATGTGAGTGACTGTCCCTTTCTCAAATTTCTTCCTCGCTTGGCCTTCCTCTCCTCCCATGGCCACAAACAAAAGAGCTGATCTCTCGCTTCCTTGCTCCTTTTTCGCTTTAGCTTGTAAAAAGATATGGCAAGAGCGATGGCACAGGCTGCTCTGCGATGAAGGCGAAAGGAGTGCGAGAAAAGCAAAAGTGTGGATACGATGAAAGAAAATCAGAGAGAGGCCTTTTTGTTTTCGGTCTCCTTTTTGCTTTCCAGAAGCGGTTACGTCTGTCTTTAGTTTTTGTTTGGCTGTGTTACGACCAGAGAAGAAGGGATGAGCACGAGCTATTTTTCATGGAATTTTACTCATTTTTTACTTTAGTAGCTACATGAAGCCACGGAGATAAGGTCTCAAAATCACAACGAAAGAATTGAGCTAAAACTAAGAAACTCAAGCAACAACCCTCTAGGCCGGTCTAACCACTAAGAAGTGAGCGGTCTGACCGGCTCCTTCAGGCTGATAGCAAAATCAACGTGATTTTGGATCCACAAAAGACCTAACTTTTTATCTACAAGTTTAAATTACTTGAGATTTCAAACAAGACTCAACAAGAAAGTCATCAACATATTCCAATCAAAGATCGAGATAATCCTAGCCAAGGTTCCATAAATTTCTTGTTTGAAATAAAGAGGGCTCAAAACTATGTGAAAGCCTAAATTTGATCCAAAGGGATGGTCAAGATAACCTTAGATCAATTTTCATAAGTTCTAGAAAGCTAGATCACAATAAAAGACCAAGTCAAAACATCTAGAATATGAAAACCCAAAATCACAAAAAAAAAAGCAAGAACAAGAGATGATTCATCTTTGAACGAATTTGATTGGATTGATATTGAGAAATTGAGGGTTTACGACCACTCCACCATGGAGGACAAAAGCTCACTCATGAGTACCTAATCTCATAAATTTTCTCTCAATACATCTATCAAACACTAGCCTCTATTCTCTCTATTTTTCATCAAATCTCCTATCAGGGTTTCTAGGTTTAGTTGGTGTGCAAATCTGCACCACCAGTGGCGGAACTAGGAATTTTGAAGACCCAGGCAAGGGCTAACCTACTGTGCTGGCTCGGTGGCTCGCCACGCCGAGTCTCAGCCCTTGCCCGCACCGCACCTCAACCTCCGCCTGTGTTGTGCCTCAGCGTTCTCCCGTGCCACATCCCCTACGCCGAGCCTCAGTAGTCGACTAGTCGGCGCCACACGATCCCAGCGCGCAGCCTCGCGCCGTGCCTCAATGCTCGCTGCTGTTGCCGTGCTGCAGCCGCCGCCAGCCAAGCCAAGCGCCAGCAAAGACTGCGATGAGCCTCGATGAGTCAACTAGTGGCGCCATCGCCCCCCGCGTCGCGCCCCGCGCGCCGCCTCGCTCTTCGCCCGCCCCAGCCGCAGTGCACTCACCTTCCCTTGCCGCTAGCCACTACAGCAAGCTTGACCACTGGAATCCATATTGCACATCGTAATCAATGATGTGCAGGCGGCTCCTCCCCGCCACGGCATTGTAGATGGTCTCGATGGAGAAGACGAAGTTCACCTTCCGGAAGCAGCAGGCTGCCATAAACAGTTGTATGCCTTAAATCCACGAGTGAGGTGCACTTCACCATGAGAGATTGGTAGACCTGACTCCCTATGCCTGCAAGCCGCGCCTCCAGACCCTCAGTGAAACAATGCGCCCGCCTCTGCGTGGCGTCCCCCCTCGGCATGGAGTGCTGCTTGATCTGCTTCAGTAGCTCGTTTGCGCTCCAGCGATCACCCGTGGCCATCGCCTACCCGTAGTGGATGAGCAGGGTGCGCAAGTCGACCACCTCAATTGCGTCCCGACTACCCGCGCCGCCTTTCTGGTGCCCTTCCTGCTATTCTTCTCAACCTTGCTGCTCATGGCGATACGCAGGTCCTCCACCCCCTTCATGATTATCTCGTACACGTGGAGCATTATTTCGTCGAACATCTCGTGCGCGCCAGTTTCCTCCTACTCCAACATCATTAGCTTGATGTTCCTGCCGGTCTGGGCCTGCAGGTCGTCCCCGTCGTGCCTGTTCTTGCGGCCCTGCCATTACTGCCCGAGGGTGCCATGGGGGGAGGGTCCGCCGACCCAGGAGACCCGGGGCAGCCGCCCCGGCTTGCCCAGGGGTGGTTCCACCACTGTGCACCACCCCTTATATAATGGATGCTAGGACTAGAGACAACCCCTAACGGGCACCCATTAAGCCCACACAAAAATGGGTCTCTCACTCACGTACACTTCTCAAAGCGGATGACGATTCGGCGCTCCTGAATCTGTCTCTTCGTGATCTTGTCCTCCTCATGACCTAAACCGCTTCTCCTTTGCACCATCATGCATCACAGTTTCTCCAAGGTCACCAACCCGGAGTTTTGGTGAAGATACTAAAATACCTCTTCTCGATCTTTTCATCCTTGTACGAGTCCAATCTTTTGAAGAAATCATATGTTTCGTTACGCGTAGGTTCATCAATGACTTTCCTCGTGCCGGCATGTCTCTCCCATCTGGCTCCCACCAGATCATCTCAACACTTTCACCCGCTCAAGACACTTGATGCAACTAGTTACACCAAACTTCTCGTTCTTGTCCATCTTGTGCCTTTCTTGAGACCAACCACTTCATCCAGCATCTTTGATCGTTCTGGACCTTGATTTCACCAAACCAAATCTCGATTATCCTTGTCGTTGACCGTAGTTGACTCCAAGCTTCTCTGCACAAAAATAGACCAAGAAATAGATTTCAGATGTAAGTTCTTCATAACTTAGCCCACATTAGCTGAAACATGCATCTTGAAACATATATGCACCAATTCCAAGACCCTCAGTCAATTCTCAAAATTCAGCACACCACTTTGTACATTGAATTGTCACCGCCGATCAGACCGTTGCTGTCAGGCCGGTCTGACCACCCTGGCCAGTCTAACCGCGCCCACTGGTAACAAGGGGCGGTCTGATCACCCTTTAGGGGCCGATTTGACCGTCTTTTAGTGGTCGATCTGACCGCTTCCCAAAACCAGGAAACACCCTTCTCTAGACTTTTCACTTAATCGCGATCTAGTTTCGCATCCAATTTTGATTTTCAATGACACCTGGAGCAAACACATCCTCAAACACTCCCACACAAGTGTTTGGTGTCCATTTTGCACACTCTTGCACCACTAGTCTAATCGCCCCCATGGCCGGTCAAATCGTCTATGCCCCTGACAGTATGCCAACTTTTATAAAAACTGAGAATACATTCCCCAAACTCTTTGACAACGTGTCAATTGTTCTTCACCTAGACTAGGACCAAACCACGTGGTCTATATGGTTTTTTTGTCTGGGAGTGAAGTATACGGTAGTGACGTGATATGCTTTAAGGGCTGGTGCATCGTCGACGATGGGCACGTACACGACAGTAACAAAAATATAAGATAATAATTGGATAAAAAGGAATGCCCCTGTTACTACCTGAATCGACGGCAAAAGGGCTGTTACTACCATAATTGACGGTAAAACCAAATAACCACTGGTACACCATCGGTCGGACTGTAGTTGATAGTAAAGCTACTCTCGGGGGGTACTAGAACTGTTGTAACAAAACTACCGGTAAACTGACTTGTACCCAGCTAACTTTACTGTCGACTCACATATTGTTTACTGTCCTCTTGCCCATTTACTGTAAGTGCGTGAATTTTTACTGTCTTGGATGTGTGTCTAATTACTGAACCTATTCGCTAGTTTTACTGAGTTTTATTGTAAGACAAACTTATCGATATGACCACTCGAACCCCGTTCGTTTGGACAAAAAAGGCTCTTGCATGTCCTCCCGTGGTGCGAAGCAATAAAAAAAGGCATGCGATCCCATACATCCCACTAAACGCGCTCCCCACGTAACCAATCATAAGATCTGCCCCCACCTCCCCCCTCCCCACATTCTCCCAATCGTTATCACTTCTCCCCACCCCGCCACCCCCTAGCGATCCCTTCCGACGACTTTGTTCAAACGACAATGACTACTGGACGTCCACCCCACGGGCGTGGAGGAACCCAGCTCGACGGTGCTCATACTCCGTCTCTAGTGTCGATCATATCTTCCTCCAGCGTATGCAGATTCCCCCTGACATTTACTGCCATGCCCGGCGGGACGGCGGACGACCCAGGTTTCTCTACAAATGTGGCTACGCCGTCGATAAACATTGTATTGCTGGCTGTAATCCCCCCGAAAACCGAGATTCTATCCCCTTCATCTCAATCCGCCACCCCCTCCCCGTTGTTTCTCTGAGCAAGATGAGGACACCTGACGACGATCAGACGTACACCCACGTATGTGTGTTTTACTAGTCTTTAGCCATTTTACTGCCAATATGACGACCATTTACGGTGTATTGCACTCTTCGATATTTACTATCCTATCTAGAGTCATTTACTTATTTTCTATTGTATATTACTGTGTTTACTGTGTTCCCAGCCATATAGTGCCCCAGGTCTACATGAAGTTTGATAATGAGGGTGTTGCTTACCAGTTCTACTATCGATACGCGCGACATGCTGGTTTTGGCGTCAGAAAGAGCAGGAGCGGGGAAACGATCATATTTCTACTGCACTCTGGAGGGTAAACACAATTACTACATGCTGGAGAAGGAGCATGAACATAGCAAGACCTCCAAGCGGATTGGGTGCAGGGCGTTCATGAAGCTGTATAAGAGCCCGAAAGATGGCTCCATATACATCAAGCGTGTTGTGTTGGATCACAACCATCCACTAGCTAGGACGTCGTACTTGGTCGCGTTCATACAGTCACACAAGAACTTTGATCCCTCGTTGATGGAGCTCGTCGACACCATGCAGGACAGCAGGGTCCCTCACAAAGCTATGATGAACGCTTTGTCGAAGATGCACAGGGGCAGCATAACATATCGTTCACCACGCGTGACCTAGAAAAAAAGTTTTTAGTGTATCCCATCATTGTCCTTACTTGTGTGATCATGACGAATTACCGTCCTTCCTTATTCGTGTTATTACTATTGCGACCGTTTCGACTTACTATTTCCCCATATTATAATTTTTTTACTGCCATGTTGCGTGTGTTTACTATTAGTTGCCATCCATTGTGTTAACTAAACCTAGGAAGGCTGCCAATACACACGCTGATCACACCGACGATGTGAATAAACTGATGGCTTTCTTCAAGGAGTGTCGTTCGCAGAACGACAAGTTCTACTACGATATACAGGTGGATGATGACGGCGTTGTGAAAACATCTTCTGGAGCCACGTGAGCTGTCACGCGGAATATGCTGACTTCGGAGATATTGTCACGTTCGACACAACCTACAGAACTAACCAGTACGAGATGCCTTTGGTTATGTTTGTTAGATCCAACCACCATTTGCATAACACCGTGTTCGGGGTCGCGCTACTCCGTGATGAGAAGGCAACAACCTTTGAGTGGCTGTTAAGGATGTTCCAAACTTGCATGGATGGCAAAGACCCCATTGCCTGTTAACCGGTGATTCTCATACCGTTCAAAACGTAATTACTATATATGTCGATCAGGTTTACTGGCTATCACACGTGTTCTTTACTGTGTTCTCCATATCTGGTCTGAAATGTATTGTCAATGTTGGTAAAAAATGTTGCGTCTCTGCCCGAGTTTTACTGCCTAATATGTTTTATTATACTACAGATCAGGACCTGGCCATGCAACTGCCATCCCGCGCATCTTCCCCAACATGCAACATCGGATGTGCAGGTGGCACGTGCTGAAGAAGTACAAGAAGAACCTGAACAAGATATACGCGAAGCATGACGGGCTGAAGGAGCATTTGGTTTCCGTCATAAACCATCCTCTTACTCCTAGAAAGTTTGAGAATGCATGGGCGAATATGGTGAGAGAGTACCACCTCGAGCAGAGCCAGGCCATTGCTAGCCCCTATGACCTTTCGTGAAAGATGGATCTCCACGTACTTCAAGGACGTGTACTACGGTAGGATGACATCCATGCAAAGAAGCGAGAGTATGAACAAGATGGTAAAGCGAAACTTGGATAACATGACTTTGCTCCACCAATTCACACAGAAGATGCAACGTGTGCTGCAGAAAAAGAAGCACTCCGAGCCTCAAGAAACGCACTGTTCTGCGGTACATGGATAAAAAAAAGGTTTATTGTGACTTACATACGCATTTACTTCAATTTCTTCCATAATTTATTGTTAGTTGTCTTATTTTACTGCGTCTCTCACCCCCTTCTTTTTACTGCAATCCATGTATGTCATTACTTATTGTCCTTTATGTACCTCATTCGTGACATATACCGTCTTGTGTGCTATCAGAGCCAACCAGTGAAAGCCACTCTGTTCCCATTCGAGGAGCAACTGAGCAGGGTGTACACACCTGTAGTGTTCAAAGAGTACAAGGAGACCTACTTCTCCAGTACATCCTACCGCAAAAGGGCGGACACAACCCGAGATGACCTATTCCTCGTGTCTCATGGTAAACAGTCTACGACGTTCGCATGGTCGTAGCACGATTTCAATGTTGTGGCCGGAACGGGTACATACAGCCGTGAATGCAAATACTGGGAGGGAGCACGCAGGTACTCTCACTGTCTCTCGGCTGGTAGTTACTGTTCTACCTATTATGCTTGTACTATCCCGTGCATATAGTCATTTTTACTATCATCGACAGTGGGAGTAAGGTGCAACTCGAAGAAATTCGGAAAACGTATGAAAGTATTTCAACTCCTACTGAACCTCTATAGGATGAACAAAATATCGTTGAACCTATTGATGAAGCATGAGCCCCGCGTAGATCTAAAAGGCCACGTCAATTGCCTATAAGGTATGTGCATAACGTATTATTATTGAATAATGATGAGCCTAAGACTTATGAGGAAGCGATGATGGACCCAAACTCTGAGAAATGGCTTGGAGCCATGAAATACGAGATAGACTCCATGAGAGACAATCAAGTTTGGAACCTAGTCGATCCACTTGATGGTGTTAAAACCATTGAGTGCAAATGGATCTATAAGAAAAAGATTAACATTGATGGAAATGTTCACATTCATAAAGCTCGACTAGTTGCAAAATGGTTTCGACAAGTTCAACGAGTTGACTACGATGAGACTTTCTCACCAGTAGTGATGCTTAAATCTATACGGATCATTCTAACTATTGCTGCATATTTCGACTAAGAGATATGGCAGATGGATGTCAAAACGGTTTTCCTTAATGGAAACCTAAGTGAGGTTGTGTACATGACACAACCTAAAGGTTTTGTCGATCCAAAGAATGCTAGTAAAGTATGCAAACTTCATAAATCCATTTATGGGTTGAAGCGGGCATCTCGGAGTTGGAATTTACGTTTTGATGAGGAAATCAAAATGTTTGGTTTCGTCAAAAACAAAGAAGAACATTATGTTTACATGAAGGTTAGTGGGAGCGTACTTGTAATTCTAATCTTATATGTGGATGACATATTATTGATTGGGAATGATATTCCTATGCTGGAATCCGTTAAGGCGTCATTGAAAAATAGTTTTTCTATGAAGGACCTAGGAGAGGCATCATATATCTTAGGAATAAAGATCTATAGAGATAGATCAAGAAGGCTAATTGGATTAAGCTAAAGTACTTATATTGACAAGGTGTTGATTGAGTTCAACATGCAGGATACTAAAAAAGGGTTCTTGCCTATGTCACATGTCATAAGTCTTAGCAAGAGTCAGTATCCTTCGACAACTGATGAGCGAGACGATATGAATGGTATTCCATATGCTTCGGCTATTAGATCTATCATGTATGCCATGATATGTACTCGACCAGATGTATCATATGCTCTAAGTGTTAAAAGCAGATACCAAGCTGATCCCGGTGAATGTCACTGGACAGCTATGATAAATATTCTTAAGTACTTGAGAAGGATTAAGGATGTGTTCCTAGTTTATGGCGGTGATGAAGAGCTCGTTGTAAATGGTTACACCAACGCAAGCTTCCAAACCGACAAAGACGATTATCGTTCACAATCTGGTTTTGTATTTATTTTGAATGGAGGAGCAGTGAGCTGGAAAAGTGCCAAGTACATTGCAACTTCTGAAGCTGCAAAAGAAGGTGTTTGGATAAGGAATTTCATTACTGAGTTGGGTGTGGTTTCGAGTGCTCTGAGCCCAATGGATCTCTATTGTGACAATAATAGAGCCATTGCGCAGGCTAAGGAGCTTAGATCCCATCAGAAGTCCAAGCATATACTCAGGTGTTATCATCTTATTCGCGAATTAGTGGATAGAGGACAAGTTAAGATATGCAAAGTTCATACGGATTTAAATATTGATGATCCGTTGACAAAGCCTTTCACACAGCCAAAGCATAAGGCGCACACAAGGGATATCGTATTAGATACTTAAATGATTGACTCTAGTGCAAGTGGGAGACTTTTGGAAATATGCCCTAGAGGCAATCATAAAGATGATTATATTTTATTATTTTCATAACATTGGATAATATGTTATCTTGTTCCTATAATAATATCAATAATATTTATTATCAAGTATGTGACTTGATTGTGAAACTCTATATTTCTGCGATGATTATTCTTAAACGTTCTCTGGTCGGGAACATAAAAGAACACATATGAATAGACTAGCATATGTATTGGTTGATGACTATATTTCACAGGTCATATATATGAAGATATCAAACTGATAATATGGACGGACACATGTTAGATAATATGGTGTTGGAAAAGACCCACCTTGAGACACTGTTGAGATTGTTATGATTTCATGTATCACTAGTTGGTCTCAAGCAATGATGATGTATAATCCTTAGACCTGAGATCAGCTTGGTTTCCTACATGTGTAGTAGCACTCTTAGGGGTTGCCCAACGCTACTCGTAACTGGGTAGTTATAAAGGTAGCTTTTGGGTATGCTATGAAATATGCAGAGGGATGTGACTGGTAGGATATGGGATTTGCCCCTCCTAACATAACAAGAAAGATATCTCTGGGCCCCTTGTTGTGGTCGGATAAAGAAAGTGCATGGTCATGCCACTAGTGGTCGAAGTGTCGACCACATGAAGTTATTCGACACTTGATCGAGAAAGTATTGAACACTCCATGAATGATACAACATCTCACATGGAGTTCACCCAGACATTGTGAGGCAAAGGGAGAATACACGAGAAGGTTTTTCAGTTTGATCAGATAAGGACTAGTCGTATGGAGATACGAGTTGGTCGTATGTTGGTCAAACATGGTCACTAAGTGGTTGAAACCTGGTCGTAAGGAGTTACGATTTGGTCGATACCAAATATGAACTGGTCGTATAGAGATACAGCTGGTCGTTAGTGATATGGTCCTAGTCATAGATCATATTGCATTAAGGTTCGTCCGATATATTCTATGTGTGTTTGGAAATCGTTATGTGCTGCTAGGTACCGCTAACGACTAGTGGTCGGAAAAGAGTTTCCGAGTTACAACTGATTACACATGAACCTATAGGGTCGCACACTTAAAGGGTTAGGATTTGTTTTGGATGGTGATCCAAATTCTTATAGGCCACGAATTCCTAATGGGCCTCAAGTACGAGACCCATTATGGATGTCTATAAATAGAGGGGCGGTGCCAAGGGGTGTGATGATCTTTCGAAGAACTCCCCAAACCCTAATAGCCATGCCTTCCTCAACCACGCCACCGGTGCTAGCACTCCAGTGCGTGGTGCCCCTACCCCGTACGGGTGGATACCTTGGAGGTGTTGTTGCGAAGCATCAACACTATGACAATCCGCAACTTGTGACGATCATAGGAGTAGGAGGAGAAGACGCGCGGAGAGTACGACTACTCGTAGGAGAAGACGCGCGATGAGTACGACTACGACCGCATCAACTCGCTACATGGACTCTACTTCCGCTACGAGTCGGCGTGTCTAGTGGTAATCTCATGATCTATTACTATCGGATGTTCCTTGGTTGCGTGGTAAAATTTTATTTTGTGCTATCGTAGCCTTCCTGCGATCCTTCATGATTGAGGTTCCAGATCATGATTATGGCTGCGACCTCCTCCATACTCTGCCACTGTGTCTACCAGTGAGGGTGGCTGCAATCATCCGACTCCGCCTCTTCTGCTAAGCCGGGCCAATGTACTTGTGCCCGATGTCCGGTGAACCAACCTCGTCCTGGAGATCGTTCTCACGAACTACATGGATCGAGTCAATGCATCAATCCAGAGGATCGAACACTACATTGGTCGGCAAGACTAAAAGATCGACGACGCTAAGACCGTGGAAGAAGTAAACGTCCTCATGTGGACAATCATCGACAGGCTTCCTTCGTTCAATCGGCGTCAAGCTCGGCTCGCCGCCGTGAAGGAGTAGGTTGAGGCGTATCTCCATGTATTCCCTGATCCAGCCCCCGGTGAGTTCCACAAGCTGGCTTACGAACAACTGAGGGCTACGATAGGGTCTTACCTTGGCCACTAAGGCCTCCTTTCTTTTCCCTTTCTTTCCCTTCTTTTGTTATTATCGGGCAATGTAAACAAGAAGAAAAATGCGATCGGTCACGCTATTTTGGCCGAATAATATTTAAGAATTTTTATATCTTATTTTTACTGTTATGTACATATAACATTACTGCATTGTTTTCTTTTGGTTTACTGCCGGAAAACAAAAAAAGGATATGGTAAAAAAATGAAGGGTTAAGGGTAGGCTACACTAGCGCAAAATAATAAAAATTCTACCCGTAAACCAAGATCACTGCAGTTATAGATCACGGTCTTACCACTAGACGCCAAGAAAAGCGAAACCGATGCAAAGACGTCGGGCAGAGTAGTCGTATTAAGTTGATGCAACACACGTCGGGCAGAGTAGTCGTACTACTTCCTCGCCCTCGTCGCGGCGCCCCACGTAACTGCCTCCTCTTGCGGTTCGTCCAAACGCTACAGATGCAAATACCCAAAGGTATCCACACATACGGGAGAAAAGCGACGCACGCCGGACTGCTAGATCCGCGCGAGCGACTAGGGCGTGGGAGAGGTGGCGGCCGTGGTTTGAGGGTCCCAAAAACTCCCTTCAACCCGAGCGCCAAGCCCTCCTTTTATAGATGTCCTCACAATGGGCTTCTACCAATAGAGGCCCATTAAGACTCAATGCCCACTCTAATTCGGATCTAATCCGAATTAGGCTTCACCCCTTAAGTGTGTGACCCTCTAGGTTCACAGACGCTTAGACATGACACGAGTGCACATACTCGGTCAATAGTCAGAGCGCCTCTAGCAAGACGCCCCAACTCCTAAACGCACACAAAGATCATATCGGACGAACCAACACAACGTTATGTACATGCCAATCCCTTTGCCTCACGATATTCTGTCGAGCTCCAAGTCGACCACTCTTTCTCGATCTTGTGATCCTAATCCCTTACTAGGTTAACTCTTAACCTTAAGTAGCATGGCCATGCATTTACGATCCGATCACTCGAGGGGCCCAGAGATATCTCTCTCAGGTAGAGAGGGGCAAATCCCATCTTGACTGACCATGCCTCGCATCATGCTTCATGACAAACCCGAAACTACCTTTATAACTACCCGATTTGAGTAGCATTTGATAGCCCCTAAGTAGGTCGATTCACATCTCAAGTACATGCGACAATCTTAGGTCTAAGGACAAGGCGTACACGTTGTGTAGAGAGAACCATAAGTATAATTGTTATGTCTCATGTTGGGTCGGTCCAACCCCATGTTCTAAACATGTGTCCACATTATTGGTTTGACATCTCCATGTCTATGACACGTGAAACATAGTCATCAACCGATACATGTGCTAATCCACCATTCACGTGTGTCCTCACATGAACTCCGACTAGGGACAACTTTAGAATAACCATACAAGTAAAGTGTTTCACAAACAAGTCACATACTTGTTAATCAACACAAATGCAATATTCAAGGAACATTTATTAAATCATGGATACAACGAAATATCATCATCTCTATGATTGCCTCTAGGGCATATTTCCAACAGTCTCCCACTTGCACTAGAGTCAATCTAGAAGATATCTAATACCCATAGCTCTTGTGTGTGCCTCATGTTTAGGTCAGGAGAGGCTTCACAAAGGATCTCAAATATTCAAACTGTGTATTTTGCATATCTTTAAATCTCCTCGATTGAGGATCTCTCGAATGAGATGAAACCGCCGCAAGATGTGTTTGTTCTTTTGGTGATTCCTCGGCTCCTTGGCTTGCGCAATGGCCCCACCATATCACAAAGAAAGATCCGCAGGGTCGCACGCACTAGGAACCACACCTAGTTCGGGCTATGAACTTCCTTATCCAAACACCTTCCTTTGCCGCTTGTGGCCGCAATGTACTCGGCCTCCGTTGTAGAGTCGCAGATCCTCCGCTTGGAACTCTTCCAATCGACCGCACCACCGCTCAAAATGAACACAAAACCCGATTGCGATTTGTAATCGCCTTTGTCGGTTTGGAAGCTTGCATCGTGTAACCATTTACAACGAGCTCTTCCTCACCTCCGTAGACTAGGAACACATCCTTAGTTCTTCTCAAATACTTGAGGATGTTTTTAACCGCCCAAAGGACTCTCACCGGATCGACTTGGTATCTGCCAGAACACTTAGAGCATAGGAAACATCTGGCGAGTACATATCATAGCATACATGATAGATCCAATGGCGAAGCATATGGAATCTTACTCATGCGATCTCGCCATCGCTTGTCGAAGGACACCGAGTCTTGCCAAGATTTATGCCATGAGACATGGGCAAGAACCCTTTCTTTGCCTCCTCCATGTTGAACCGTTTCAACACTTTGTCAATGTAAGTACTCTGGCTTAATCCTATTAGCCCTTTTGATCGATCTCTATAGATCTTTATACCCAAAATATATGTCGCTTCCCTAAGTCCTTCATTGAAAACTATTTTTCAAAGAGGTCTTAACGACTCGAGCATAGGAATATCATTTCCAATCAGAATATGTCATCTACATATAAGATTAGAAATACGAGCGAGCTCCCACTTGCCTTCTTGTAAACGCAGGATTCTTCTTCGTTTTTTATGAAGCCAAACCCTTTGACCACTTCATCAAAACGAATGTTCCAACTCCGAGATGCTTGCTTTAATCCATAAATGGATTTTTGAAGTTTGCATACTTTTCTAGCATTGATTGATCGACAAAACCCTCGGGTTGTATCATATACACATCCTCGGTTAAATTTCCATTAAGGAAAGCCGCTTTGACATCCATCCGCCATATCTCATAGTCGAAATATGCAAAGAATAGCTAGAATGATCCGTATAGATTTAAGCATCGCTACAGTGAGAAGGTCTCATCGTAGTCAACTCCTTGAACTTGCCGAAACCTTTGCGATAAGTCGAGCTTTATGGATATGAACATTTCCATCCATATCAATCTTCCTTTATAGATCCATTTGCACTCTATGGTTTTAACACTATCAGTAGGTCAACCAAGTTCCAAACTTGATTGTCTCCCATGGATGCTATCTCGGATCTCATGGCACTATGCCATTTCTCGTAGTCTGGTCCATCATTGCTTCCGCATAGGTCGAGGCTCATCATTGTCTAACAATAATATATCTCGCGTATTGGAGCCTTCCGACCTTCGTGGTGGTGGTGCTTCCTTTGCCATGGGTTCCTCAACTTGTTCTCGCCACGTGGGCATCATTTGTCGAGTCTTCCCGATTGGTTCATCTTGAACCTCTTCAAGCCGCACTGCTCTTCCACTTGTCTCCTTGTTGAGAAACTCTTTCTCTAGGAAAACACCACTTGAGCGACAAACACTTTGCCCTCTCGTCGGTTGTAGAAGTAATATCCAAAGGTTTCTTCTGATATCCCACGAAAATGCATTTATCCGACTTGGGTGTGAGCTTGTCCGACTGTAGTCGCTTGACAAACGCCTCACATCCCCAAATCTTTAGAAAAGACAAACTGTGACTCTTCCCACTCCATATCTCATATGGTGTCTTAACTACAGATTTAGATGGTACCCTATTAAGTGTGAAAGCTGCCGTTTCTAGAGCGTAACCCCAAAATGATAATGGTAGATCTGACTGGCTCATCATAGATCGAACCATGTCCAACAAGGTCCGATTACGCCGCTCGGATACCCCGCTTCTTTGAGGCGCCCGGCGGTGTTAGTCAGGGAACAATTCCGCAACTCTTCAGATGATTGCTAAATTCATGACTCAAATACTCGCCACCACGATCAGATCGCAGAGCCTTAATTTTCTTGGCACGTTGATTTTCAACCTCATTCTGGAACTCTTTGAACTTTTCAAAAGTTTCAGACTTATGCTTCATTAAGTAGACATAGCCATATCTACTAAAATCATCAGTGAAAGTTATGAAGTAATGAAATCCACCTCTAGCAGTCGTGCTCATTGGTCCACATACATCAGTATGTATGATTTCCAACAAGTCTGACGCCCTCTCAAAAGAACCTTTGAAAGGTGATTTGGTCATCTTACCAAGCAAACAAGCTTCACATGTCTCGTATGATTCAAAATCAAATGAAGTTAGAAGACCATCATCATGGAGCTTCTTCATGCGCTTTTCACTTATGTGACCCAAACGACAATGCCAAACATAGGTGGGATTCAAATCATTAGGTCAAGTCTTTTAGCATTTATGTTAAAGATGGGCGATCATCAAGATTTAAAATAAATAACCCATTCACAATGGGCTAAAAGCCACAAACATTTCATTTTTAGAGATCAAACAACCATTGTCTTTACTTGCAAATGAATAACCATCTCTCATCAAACATGAGGGGATAAAATGTTTCGACTCATACTAGGAACATAATAGCAATTATTCAATTCCATAATAAATCTTGAAGGAAGTGAAGTTGCATGGTGCCGACGGTCAACGCAAAGAACCCTTGCTTTATTTCCGACGCGAAAATCAACTTCACCTCTTGCGACTCCTCTACTTCTTATTAGCCCTCATCGAGTTGCAAATGTGAGCAACCGATCCGGTATCAAATACCCAAGAGTTAATAGGAGAATCAATGAGAAAATGTCTAAAACATTTATGACAAGTGTACCATGGGTGGAAGTCTTACTTCCAAATTTCTTCTTCTTGCATTCCTCGGAATCCATGTACTTCTTGCGCTTTCTTCCAAAGGCGCTTTACAATAGAAGCATACTGTCTCACTCGTGTCCAAAGAATAGGCTTAGGCGTTGGCTTCAGATCATATTTTAACCTTGCCTTTATTGTTTGCCCATGGCTTCTTACCCTTTTCTTGAAGCTAGACTTGTTCTCATGTACCATCACATGGCTAGGGCCTGCACACTTCTTAATATCATTCTCTCATTGCTTTGAGCATCCCACAAAGCTCATTAAGGCCCTTTTTCACCCCATGCATATGGTAGTTCAAATGAAATGTCCATAGCTAGGTGGAAGAGACGCCAAAATGAAATCGATTGCCAACTCTTGGCCAATTGGAAAACCAAGTTTATCCAAAGTCCGATCAGAACCAACCATTTTGATTACATGTGGGCCTACGGTGCACCTTCATTAGCTTGCATTCCGAAAAGCCTTAGAGACATTGAATCGCTCACCCTAGCACGTCCGAACATGTCCTTAAGCGCCATGATCATATCATGCGCTCCGATCCTCAAACCGCTTTTGAAGGTCAGTTCCATGCATGCAAGCATAAGACAACTAATCTCAAGAGAGTCATCACATGCTTTCTTGTAGGCATTTTTAATGAAGAAGCAATGCATTGACAGCAGTGCTCTTCCGGGATTGGGGTGTCCGAACGTTTTCTTTTTATCCGCCTCGAGAACAATTTCGTGTTACGGACCCAAATCAATAGTTTGTTCCATTTAATTTTTCTTTCTCAAGAATCGATCGCAAAGCAAAAGGGTGTGCGCGGTTGCTAGATGCCATTGATCTACAATAGGAAATGCAAAATACTAAGACAAATAAAACCATGATGGAGTAAATCAGATTAAACAAATTTAATAGAATGTACTCCCACTAAAATCAATATCCTCCATTGATCTTCATGATTCAAGATCCGCAATTAACGAGTCTACTAGTGAGCTTTTGCATCACCGCTAGAGACACCGTAATTGATAAGCAACACCTTACTAATCATATCTCTATATGACTCTTGTTGTTGGGTGACATCTCTATGCCCCGCGCCCAACCTTTATGCCCCAAGGCCCATAACCTTTATGATAACCTTGTTAAGTTCACCAATCCTTATGCATGTATGTATCCGATACAAACCCATCTAGTCAAGGAAAGTTGATGGTGCCCTAATTTTATAGACCCACCATCAATTTACAAGACATGTGATGGTGCAGAGTTTAGTTGGGAGGGCATATGTTTAACTTAACATTTTGTGAGGGATCGTTATACTTCTACCATTCAAACATGCATAGGAGTAAAACAAACAGAATAGCATTCACACAGCCAGTGACTCAAGATGGCCCATTTTCTCATGGTGATCTCTATCGCCATAGAATCATCAACCATGTTGATCTCTATCTCCATGGTTAATGTGTGCCATCCTCCAAGTGATGTGTCCTCCGAGTACTAATAAAAGCTATTACTCATAACACTAGTAATAATATACATGGATACCGTGAATCATCACAAGTCAAGACGCAGTCGTTAATACAATATTTTGACAACACAATGGCTCCACTAGTTGTTGCAACCCATGACACGCAGTCATGAAAATATTACAAACATGCATCACATACACATTAGGCCATACTGGTCACAAACATCCTGCAAAAACAAGTTATGCATATAATCGCAATCTACCGGATAGGGGGTCGAGGGGGTTTCCCCATCAGGTTCGAAGGGCGCCTATTGTTCGGATTCGACCAATTTGTATTGATCTTTGCGTGCGACATGCCGTGGTTTGAGAACCGAGACAACTTTCGCTCATGGAGCCCGATAGCACGATCACGGTATATCGATTATCAATCTAGGTTCCGATTCGACCAATCATATTGATCTTCGTGATTCGCAATCGGTTTTACGTGTCACCGCTCACCCCGATGGTGATTCCGACCGTAGGGTATGTTGTTTCACGACCTTAGCAAGATGATCTCGAACATCGATTATCAATCTAAGTTCGATTCGACCAATCATATTGATCTTCGCATTCCGCAATCGGTTTTACGTGTCACCGCTCACCCCGATGGTGATTCCGACCGGTAGGGGTATGTTGTTTCACGACCTTAGCGAAATGATCACGTAACATCGATTATCAATCTAGTACGTAACTATACAATCGATCACATCGATCATACCGACTTACATATCGCCATATGCAAATCACCCAACCTATAACTCGACAAAGAACCGCCTCGATACCACCAAGGGTTAAGGGTAGGCTACACTAGCGCAAAATAATAAAAATTCTACCCGAAACCAAGATCACTGCAGCTTATAGATCACGGTCTTACCACTAGACGCCGCAGTGCGAAACCGATGCAAAGACGTCGGCGGCGAGTAGTCGTATTAAGTTGATGCAACACGTCGGAGCAGAGTAGTCGTACTACTTCCTCGTCCTCGTCGCGGCGGCCCCACGTAATAGCCTCCCTCTTGCGGTTCGCCCAAACGCTACTGATGCGGCGCCCAAAGGTATCCACACGCACGGAGAAAGCGACGCCGCCGGATCGCTAGATCCGCGCGCGACTAGGGCGTGGGAGAGGTGGCGCCGTGGTTTGAGGGTCCCAAAACTCCCTTCAACCCGAGCGCCCAAGCCCTCCTTTTATAGATGTCCTCACAATGGGCTTCTACCAATAGAGGCCCATTAAGACTCAATGCCCACTCTAATTCGGATCTAATCCGAATTAGGCTTCACCCCTTAAGTGTGTGACCCTCTAGGTTCACAGACGCTTAGACATGACACGAGTGCACATACTCGGTCAATAGCTCGATGCGACCTCTAGCAAGACGCCCCAACTCCTAAACGTACACAAAGATCATATCGGACGAACCAACACAACGTTATGTACATGCCAATCCTTTGCCTCACGATATTCGGTCGAGCCCAAGTCGACCACTCTTTCTCGATCTTGTGATCCTAATCCCTTACTAGGTTAACTCTTAACCTTAAGTAGCATGGCCATGCATTTGGATCCGATCACCGAGGGCCCAGATATATCTCTCTGTAGAGAGGGCAAATCCCATCTTGACCGACCATGCCTCGCATCATGCTTCATGACAAACCCAAAACTACCTTTATAACTACCCGCCATTTGAGTAGCATTTGATAGCCCCTAAGTAGGTCGATTCACATCTCAAGTACATGCGACAATCTTAGGTCTAAGGACAAGGCGCACACGTTGTGTAGAGAGAACCATAAGTATAATTGTTATGTCTCATGTTGGGTCGGTCCAACCCCATGTTCTAAACATGTGTCCACATTATTGGTTTGACATCTCCATGTCTATGACCTGTGAAACATAGTCATCAACCGATACATGTGCTAATCCACCATTCACGTGTGTCCTCACATAAACTCCGACTAGGGACAACTTTAGAATAACCATACAAGTAAAGAGTTTCACAAACAAGTCACATACTTGTTAATCAATATTCAAGGAACATTTATTAAATCATGGATACAAAATATCATCATCTCTATGATTGCCTCTACTACTTAATAATGATCGTTACTACTTAATAATGATCGCTTACTCATTTCTGATAAAAGCGCTTACTATCACACTACCTTTTACAGATCGCCCGATGAACATTTACCGCAAAAAATATATGTGATAGCTCTTTACTATAAAATGCAAGAGCAATTACTGAGCTTATATATTGTTTGTAATTATTGTATATGTGTCGTGTGTTACTACATTGTGGCCTATATTTTACTGTACAACCTTCTCGTGTGCATAGCTGAAAACACAGTGCCAAATTAAACTAAACCCTCATTTTTTTCAAAAACAAATTGTACAATGCCGCTCGGGATACTCTTTATCTCTCCCACTACGACTTATAAGGATGTTCTCAGCAGTAAAATATATTATAACTTCACTAAAAATACATATGTGCTCGAATAAAAATTGCACGCCGCTAAAAGGCAGTAAACTGATTCACGAATTACTGTCACGTCTCGTGTTATTTACCGTCAAAATTGAATCTCGCGCAGTGCATACGTTTCTAGACCGCCGACTGCCGTTGGTTGTAAGATCGAGGTGGCCGACTAGAGGGGGGTGAATAAGCGATTTTAAAAATTCTTTTGGCTAAAACCAATTAATAATGCAAAAACTAATAACAAATTGGTTTTGCACAATTAAAACCTAAATCAACTAGACTCCACTAAGTGCACCAACAATATGAATAGAATTGAATGAGAACAATCATACAAAGATATGTAAATTGCTCAAAGTAAAACACAAGACAAACCAAGATGACACAATTATGTTTTACCGTGGTGTTCGGAGACTTGCCGGTCTCCCCTAATCCACGTTGATGTAAGCCCAACCACGTTGGACCGGCTCAACTAATTAAGCCAACACCTCCGAGGTAAGTCCAACCACTTGGGCCGGTTCTAACACGAACCAACACCTCGCTCCACTAAGGTTGCTCTTCCTCCACTCCAGAGATGGCGAGCACAAAACCACTCACAACACGCAGGGCCTTCTCACAAACTTCTTGAGAAGATCACCGGGCACGACGCCTCCACGCCGTCTAGGTGTCGGCAAACACCAAGAGAAATAAATCTCAACTCTCACTTAAACTAATCAAGTATCTAAGCTCAATTGGATACACAATCCACTACCTAAGGCAACATATGCACTTATGGTTTGCTCTCAAATCTCACTAAGTGCAACACATGCACAAAAGGGAAGAGAGGGTTTGCTCTTAGCTCAAAAGAATGTCTCACAGCACTAGAACACTTTGCAATGGTAGCAACAACCTCCTCCAACCAGACAAGGTGGCTATTTATAGCCCACACCCAAAAACTAGCCGTTGGAGGAAAGATTCTCTCGAATCAGTGCAGGGTCGGTCTAACCGCGCCAACTAATGGCCGGTCGAACCGCCCATGCGCCAACGTATATAAAACTAGCTGTTGGACCTACTACGGTCGGACGACCAACTAATGGCGGGCCCGATCGCGCCAAATCGATCGACCGCCAAGGTCGGTGGTCCGACCGCCCGAGGAAATTCGGCACACTCCAAAAATGGTGCTTCTCTGGAATAAAAGTACCACGACAATTCTGGTACTTTCGCACCACGGTAGTACCGTATATCAATGGCAGTACTTTCGCACACAAAAACAATTCAAGGGAAAATCGGTCGGACCGCCCAACACATGGCAGTCTGACTGATTTGCCACCGGTCAGACCGGTGACCCCTGGCGGTCAGACCGCCAGACTCCAGAAGCAATCCACTTTCACTTCGCTCAAATGGCAAAACACATTCGCCCATTTGAGTGCAATTCCAATAAGATTTTAAAGATGATATTCTCAATAGATTACAAAATACATTTGCCAACCTTTAGAATACTCACCACAAGGAATAAGGTACATGGACTTACGCCATTTGTAAAATACATTTGCAAACTTAAGTCACATGCTACAAGGGTTATGCATGAGCCTCGACTATTTGCAAAACACATTCGCAAATAATAGCATCATGCCTAGATGAGCTAGAGCAACCACAATAAGCTATCAATACATGACTAACTCAAACTACTAGTTAATACCCCTCTTAATAGTACAGCAACATATACTAGCAATCCGGTCTTCCAACTAAACACCAAGACCGGTAAAAGACTAGAAACACATCCTTAGCCCTAGCTAGTCATACCTTTGCCTTGCATCTTCTTGAAGCTTGATGACGCACATCATCACTTCAAGTCCGGGTCATTAACTTGATAATCATCAACACATGATGATCCTTTGCTTGACATCCATCAACACATGATGGGTATTCTCTTGTCTTAACGATCAACTCATGATCATCTCCTCTTCTTGATAAGCATCAACTCATGATGCATCCTTTACTCCAAGCTCTTGACTTTAATGTCATTGACACATGATAACACCCAAAGTCTTCATCACCCTGGAACATAACTTATTCATCCAACTCATGGAAAATGTTAGTTCCACAACGTGATTACCATTAGTTACCACAACAAACCATTATCACATAATGGTGGGACACGATACTTCAATCTTTCCATCATTGATAATTAATGATAACCACTTCAATTACATATAAATTGAATGTAGATAAATGTAACACAACGTGAGTATATATGAACTGACAAGTTACATATACTCACGACATGAGTATGTAAGAACTGCACAAGTTCTATATACTCAAAACATGAGTATATAAAAACTACACAAGTTCTATATACTCAAACGGATATGTTTCAAAGTAAAGATCCCAAATATATGTGAAAAACGGAATATGGCTCAATACTAATGAAACCACAAAATATAGAGAAAAAACTCCCACTAAATGTGTGCATACATAAATGTGTAATAAGATCATATGCACATATTCAAGTTAAACTTATGGTTGAATTCATCCTATATTTTGGATCCGAGGAATGCAACAATATATATGAGATTAAGATGTCGATTGCATACCTCGTTGAATTTCATCTTTATATCCAAATGAGACTACACAAGAGAATACTTGATAAAAGAGTTAGTCTCATATTTGGATTTGTCATTAATCACTAAAACATTTCATTAACTCATAATGGCGGGTCTAGATCCTTCATTGGTGGGCCGTTGTATGCTGGTTGCGTGCCCGCGCGTCGTGTCTGGCCTGCGTCGCGCACGGTGACCCACACACACGCACTCACACACACACATACACACACACGCACATACACATATACATCGCGCACAGTGAGATCCTCGTTTATACAAGGTACATTCAATTAGAGTGTATGATTTGGCTTTTCGTGCTATACGATCAGCCTCTACATCATCTTCTGGAATTAGGTCATGCTGAAGATAATTGTAGATCGATGTCATCCAATCTCTACCCATATCGTCACCGATCTGTGAAGCATCTATGTCATCAGAATCAATTCGTATGACCTGATGTGAACCATTAACGTTCTCGGAATGCTCGACCACCGAGGGTGAATCTTGTTGCTCGAGAAAAACTCTAGGCGGGACGGTGGACCTGGTTGAGGCCATCCGTGCCAACTGGTCTGCCAGAAAGTTTTCCTTTCTATGAATATGTTGGATCTGAAAACCGAAGAAGTGTTTTTCGAGTTTTCGTACTTCCGCCAGATAAGACGACATCTTGGTACTTGAGCATTAAAACTCTTTCCCCACTTGATTCGCTACTAGTTGAGAATCGCCTTTCACTAGTAATTTGCAAATCCTGAGCGAATGAGCGGCTCGAAGTCCCGCCAGTAAACCTTCGTATTCTGTTACATTGCTCGTAGCAGGAAAGTTGAACTGGATGGCGTACTTAATGCGTTCGCAGTGGAGATATCAAGACGACTCCAGCCTCTGATACTTTGAGCATTAAAGAACCGTCAAAGTACATTGTCCACTCCTCATGGCGTTCGTACTCTGGTTCATGCTTGAGTTCAGGGTTTGTCCATTCGGCAATGAATTCTGCTATTGCAAGGAACTTTATTGCTGTTCGTGAGATAAAATGGAGGTTGAACGTTCCTAGTTCAACCGCCCATTTTGCTATTCGTCCTGACGGTTCCCAATTTCCAAAGACTTGACCAAGGGAATATCTGGTAGGCACGACCACTTTGTGGGCTTGAAAGTAATGCCTCAGTTTCCTTGAAGCCATAAGGAGACCATAGAGAAGCTTTTGTACCTGTTAGTATCTTTCCTTTGGTCCATGCAAGACTTCGCTTACGTAATAAACTGGTCGTTGGACGTTTTCACGTTCTACAACCAACACACCGCTTATAGCTTGTGGTATTGCAGCCATGTAAATCAGTAATGTCTCTTCCGGTCTTGGAGAGACTAAGACCGGGGCACTCGTAAGGTACTCTTTAAGCTTTTCAAAGGCATCGTTTGCTTCCTTTGTCCACTCGAAACTTCCATACTTCCGAAGAAGTTTAAAGAAAGGTAATCCTTTTTTCACCCAACCTTGCTATAAAATGACTTAGCACTGCTATACAGCCGGTTAGTTTTTTGACTACTTTCTTCGAGGTCGGAGGGCGCATCTGGTTGATGGTCTATATCTTCGCAGGATTTGCTCGATACCTCTAGTCGAAACTAGGAAACCGAGAACTTTTCCAGCGGAAACTCCGAACACACATTTCTCTGGATTCAACTTGAGGTTATGCCTTCTCAAGTTATTGAAATTCTCTTGTAAGTCGGGAACATGATCGCCAGCGTTGATGCTCTTTACAACTAAATCATCAACATAGGCTTCCAGATTTTGACCTATCTGTAGACTAAAGATTTTTTGCATCAACCTTTGAAAAGTTGCACTAGCGTTTTTGAGACCAAAAGGCATCTTAACATAACAGTAAATGCCATATGGAGTGATGAAGGAAGTTTTCTCCTCATCTTCTTTACTCATATTAATCTGGTGGTACCCTGAATACGCATCTAAAAAACTTAATAACTCACACCCGGAGGTGGAGTCTATGAGTTAATCAATGCAGGGAATGGGAAAATCATCCTTCGGACAAGCTTTATTAAGATCGGTGAAGTCAATACACATTCGCCACTTCCCAGTACTCTTTCTAACCATTACAGGGTTAGCGAGCCACTGAGGATGATTGACATCACGAATCAATCCAGCCTTCAGGAGCTTGTCAATCTAAGACTGGATCGCCTCCTTTCGGTCTGGTGGAAAATGCCGTAGCTTCTGCTTGACCGGTTTTTTGTCAGACTGGAAAGCTAGCCTATGCTCGATCACCTCCCTAGGGACTCCGGGCATGTCGGACGCCTGCTAGGCAAATATGTCCTGATTTGCTCGAGCAAGGAGACGAGTGACTCTTCCTATTTGAGGTTGAGCCCTTCTCCGACCAGCACTTTTGGGACAAACCCATCAGTGTTTCCTGACCCATGTGGCGACTTGGCGTTTTCTGAAAAAATGCCTCTGTCGAGTGGTACATCCTTTGTCTGGTCGAATGGTTTTGGTGTCATCTTCGGTCTGGAGTGCTTGACCTGCATAGCAAGCAAGTCAGTTTTTCTGGTTGGGAGTTCATCAACCAGTTCTAAAGTCTTTCGATCGCATGCATAAGCTATTTTTTGATCTCCCCGAACCATGATGGCTCCTTTTGATCCTGGCATCTTTAGACTCTGATAACCGTCATGTGTGGCTACTAGGAACTTTGCTAAAGTCGGTCGACCAAGGATTCCGCTATATGCAGTTTCAAAATCAACGACATCAAACGAAATCTTTTCTGTTCGGAAGTTGTTAGGACTCCCGAACGTAACCGGTAAGGAAACTTGTCCTATCAATTTTGCGGTAGAACCAGGGACTATGTCGTGGAAAGCATACTTCACTTGTTTTACCTTAGATCCAGGGACCTGTATTTCTTCTAATGTTCCCGCAAATAAAATATTTAAGGAACTATCACCATCTATCAAGATTCGATTAACTTTACAATTATTAATGGTAGGTTCAACTATAATAGGGAATCTACCCGGTCTAGTTGACGGGATGGCGTAGTCCTCTTTGCTGAAGGAGATTACTGTGTCCGACCACCTTGATGGTTTGATGGCGGTCGAAGACTCTGCAAGGTTGACCTCTCACTCGATGGCTTTCAGGTGACGTCGCGAGTCGTACGAGGAGGATCCTCCAAAGATCATGTTAACCGTATGTTGAGGCTCCTGGTACAACATCTCTTCGTCGCCATCTTTGTCCTTTTTGGAACTTGCTTCTCCGAGCTTCTGCATCGAGGGAAGTGGGCCTCTACCTGCATAGTAATCTTCTAATTTCTTTTGCCAGGCTCGACAGGTGCAGAAGTTATGCCCTGCCTGCTGGTGAAGTGGACACAACTTCTTGTTCTTTTGATATCCACCGGTCGAAATCTTTGCCTTGTCTCGACCAGTGAAATCTTTCTTGCCTTTGGTGAACTTGTTGAGGACCGCAAGGACTTCCTTATCCCGGGGCTTGCAGTGTTTCTTCTTCTTGAGAGTCTTTTTGTGCTTCTTCTCTGACTTTTCCAAGACAGGTCGAGGGGCTTTATCTCTTTGATCACTGGCCTCGCTCCACTCAACCGCCTCGCTAGCGGCTGCGTATTTTTCAGCCATGTCGAAAAGTTTGGCGGTCGTTCCTAGAGGATTCATAATGATATCCTCCGTAAACCGCCGATTCCTTAAACCTGCTTTGAAAGCTTGAATCATAGAAGACTCCGTAATCTCCAGTATTGAATTACGAACCTGGCTGAACCTTTTGATGTATTGACAAAGAGTCTCTTTTGGTTCTTACCGAATTCGATGGAGGTCATTCTCCTTTCCAGGGCGATCATACGTGCCTTGGAAGTTTACAATTAGGAGGTCGCAGAGCAACCATGACCGGGCGGACCCCTCTAGTACCGTAGGTAAGTAGTTAGCCATCACATTTTCGTCACCACCAACAGCTCTGATGGCGGTAGTGTAGATTTGGAGAAATTCTAACGGGTTCTGGGTCCCGTTGCATTTGTCTATGTTGGCCGGTCGGAACCTGTTGGGCCAACACATAGCCTGGAGCCCTGCAGATAAAGCTCGACAACCTGTGATTGATTCATGGCACCTTCTTTGCACGGCACCGGATTGTACTCGGTCGGAGACCGATTTCTCAGGTTGGAATACTGGGGTTACGGTGTTCCGACTTGGTCGTGGGCGTTAGGAAGATGCCTCCGACCACCTGCTCGGCCTAGACGATGCCGAAGATCGCCAGGGTCAAGTGATTGATCCTCTCGACGAGGGGAAGGAGTGGCTGTCTGAAACAGCCTTCTTCCCTCATGACTCCTTGGTCGAAATCGTCGAGAAGGTCTTGGCATCGGTTGATCCCCAACTTGACCATGTTGCCCTCTACTAAGGGAGGAACATTGGGATGAAGTCATAGTCTGACTTCGTGATATCCTTTATTCCCAGTATGCTTCCGTACGTTGCATAGTTTGCTGAAGGATCTCCGATACCTGTCCTGCCAGTTGGACAAAACCTGGAGCACACGCTAGAGCCGGGTCAGTGTTATTTAAAATATTCTGAACACGCTGCAGGTTTTGTACCGTTACCGAAGGTCTTAGAGGATTCACAGTAGTTGTAGGAGTTCGTGGATCTGAACTTCCCCCCGACCTTGCGCATGGCCCCGTCCGACCCATCATCCTTCTGGGGCAGAACCATGTGAATTAACAGACGGATGTCTATCCTTTCTGTTACCTCTAGCTTCTGGTGCTTGATGGCCCGCACCATCTCCATCAATATGTGGTGGCGAGGTAGTGTATGCAGGACCGTACACGATATTTTGATTCGTATTTCCGATCGCATTGACCTCGTGCTTCCAGCAGCGATCTTCTGAAGAGCTTCCACTGTAACCAGTGGAGAGTCTTGCAGTGTTTCTACTAGATGCTTCCACGATGAAGACCGGTCGGAGATAAGCACCTCCTGAGGTCTTCGGGGCAGACTCAACCAGACCCGGCGGATTGTCGATTGTACGCTGAGCCTTATCATTCCCACTCGACCTATAGCTGGTGGGAGTTTCATCGACACCGCTACCAGATGTCGGTTGGCTCCTGGAATTTCCAGAAGCCGTTGGTGAGTACCTGTCAGCCATGATTGTATCGAGAGTGTATTGATTCTCAAATAGCAGGGCTGAAGTTTCGTCACCTTTTTCACCGGTCGGAAGGACCGGGCTTGGAGAGATTTTTGGACATTCCGAGCTGGTCGGAGTAATACGTCCCTCCGGAAGCGCCACTTGTCGTAGTGGTGCATCTTCATCCATCTGTTCCATTTCGTTGTCGTCAGCGACATGCGAACCGACGGAGGAGGAAGATGATGACATCCCGTTCCCTTGCATGGCGCGGATACATCCGTCCATGTCGAGGATGGGAGTAGTCATCCAAATCGAACCAGTTCTCCTCGTCCTAAGTTCCTGCCATAGTCGTATATACGATTATGAAGGACGGACGAGGATTTGCTTGAGCGAAGAACTTCTTCAGGAAAATTGTGCATTCTTTCCCACAGACGACGCCAGCTGTCGACGATCAAATCGCCGATCTTATGAATATATAAAAACAGAGAAAAATGGTGCGTATCTCTTGGAATAGAATGGGGTCACTCTTTATTGCTATGAACTGGCTATTATAAGGAATGCATGTGATCAAACAAAAGGCTAATACAAGTTACACTAGAGTGCAATGCTTGCTATGGTGTTGTAATCAAATCGACTGCTAATCTTCTCAATTGCCTTCAATCCGATCCCCCTCCATCTTCTACGGTCCTCCTTAAGTAGTTAATGAAGCGGTGACAGTTATCCTTTAGAGAGATGCCTGTCGGAAAGTAACGCGTCTGGTCGGAGAGAGGTGTCAGTTGACAAGGTATCAACTGTTGTGCGGTTATATGTCGGTGAGACATTCAACCGTTGTCTAGTGTCTTAGAATTATGTAACATCGCGTGGTATGGAATATATGGCATGTGTTCTATTCATCACACGGTAAGGGATATACCTGGATTCAGGTCCAGTTGATACCAGTTCATAGCCTTACGAGTAATTGGCTGGTCAAAGACTAGGTTCGAGACCTTGTCCTATCAGGGTATGTATTATATAACCTCTGAATCCTTACAACCAGTAAGGTCGTTAGCCTTAGGGGTTACGACCATGAAGACGTATGATCTTCTCTTATGTATTAAAATAATACATCGAGGCTTTAATCCTCATCGCCAGTTCTACTACAAAATATTCCAATACTTGGGAAAAGAAGGAGTGAACAGGGAGTCTAAAACCGCATTCGATGTATGAGAGAAAAATAGGAATCTCTCCATCTTCACCACTCGGGGAATGCTCTCCGATAGCTGATCTCCAAGAAATCATATTCCTATCGAGTAGCAACCCAATCTTCTCCATACTTTCTAGCTTCTTCTCACTCAAATTAGAAACCGACCAGTTGGTGATGGATCAGACATGGCGGATTATTTTGGATGAAGAAGTCACAGGTGGTCAGAAGCAATTTTTCTTTTTGGAAGATGAAGAGGAAGAAGAAGGCGTAAAAACCCTAATACACAGTGCAAAGGGGTTTTTTATAGCCGCAATTATCTAACCGCATGTGGGAGTTAAGAGAAGTCCAAAGAACAAAATCTTTTTGACCAACGGACAGAAAAACTTATCAAGTCCCAAGGCAGTTTCCCAACTTTAAAATGAATACAGACTACTTCGAATGCCATGACATTTAATGGGGGTCTGCTCGATATGATTTCGTCGGAAGACAGTGTTCACACGACCAATTCATTTAAAGTTCGAGGGCTAACTGACGAGGATTAAAACCCCTATGTATTATTTTAATACATAAAGAGAGACCATACGTCTTTGTGGTCGTTAGGGATGAAAGCGGATCGGATAGTTTCCGACCGATCCGGACGGAAACGGATTCGGATCGTTTCGGATCGGATTTTTCTCGGATAATTTTCGGATCGGAAATGGATTCGGATTTTTTTTTGTCAGAAACGGAAACGAATACGGTAGGTATGCTATCCGACGGATACAGATACAGATTATCCGGATAAGACCAAGTCCGGATATCCGGATTTTGTCCCAAAATAGAAAATGAGATTTTAATTGATTTTCGAATTTCAGAAAATACAACAAATCAAATAGCCTTTTAGAAAATAGCAAATAGAGTTTTAAAAAATTCTAAAAAAAATCACAAAAATTCCTTGAATTATTTTGAACTTAATAAAATTAATTACAAGTTAAAGTTGGTTTTTTTTTGCACATAAATTATTTTTAATTTCTAAAAAATAGGAAAAACCTTTTTTAAATCCAAAAAAAATCAAGGAATTAATTATTTTTTTCATTTTAAATTTAAATCTAATCAAATCCCAAAAATCTCAATAAATTATATTTTTGACATTAAAAACTACGAAATTAAATAATTGACTTTATTTTTTATTTTTTTTATTTTCAACCAAGAAAACTCTTTTAAATCTCAGAAAATCCAATAAAATAATAAATTTATTAATTTTATTTTTGTAACATACTTTGGGATGTTACAGTTATTTATGTGTAGATTATTCATCTAGCCTGATCATTGTTAGTGTGAACTAAGTTTTATGTATGTGATGAACTAAGTGTGAATGTGTGATGACTTGTGACTTTGTAAGTTATGATTTATGAGCTAAATATGGTAAAATAAGTGTTATATTTTTGATGAACTAATTAATACAATTTACTAGTGCCAATGTTATGTGTGGTTGCTGAAAATATGAACAATTCATGAATATTTGCATCAAATAAACTAGTTATATGTTTTTGTTAATTTCTGGCATACAATTTAAGGGGTTTTCATGTTCCAAAAAATATCCGTGACCATATTCGTTTTAATTCGTATTCGCTCCATATTCGTATTCGTATCCGGATTCAAAAAAAAATGAAAACAAATATGGCAGAGCCATTATCCGTCCGTATCCGATCCGTTTCCACCCCTAGTGGTCGTAACCCCTAAGGCTAACGACCTCACTGGTTGTAAGAATTTCAGAGGTTACATAGTAAATACCTTGGTCGGACAAGATCTCGTACCTAGTCCCCGACCAGTTAACTGCTCGTAAAGCTTTGAACTGATATCTGGATCTAAATCCAAGTATATCATTTACCGTGTGATGAATGGAACACGTGTTGTATACTCCATACCACGCGACGTTACATAATACTAAGACACTGACTAATGGTTGAATGTCTCACCGACATTTAACCGCACAGCAGTTGATACTTTAATCAACTGTCACCTCTCTCCGACCAGACGCAACGCTTCGCACAGGCGTCTTCTCCAAAAACAACTATGTAACAGCCCAAAAACCTTAAGTTGGATTAGTTAAGTATTTACTATATATTTAGGAAATTTTGGACTTTTTAAAATATTTTTGTTGCAGCAAATAAGTTCAAGTGTGGAAAATATTTCAATTGGATTCGATATTGTTTGATATGCTTGTCTGGATTTTCTAGAATTTATTGGAGGTTATTTGTTTTCCATTTTATTTGCATACTCAATTTGGATTGGAATTTAAAATGCAAATAAATCAAGTGAACAGTGCCTGAAAATATTTTTCCTAGGTTCTGGAACATATTATAGACTCACCCTAAAAGTTCACAATTTTTTTAAGAAATTATTTGCTAGGTTAAAATAGCTAGTCAAACTAAGGAAATAAAAAGTCAAACACCACATCAGAAACTTAAAATAATTATAGGGTGAAAATATATCACATGAAAAATCCTACAAAAATTACATAATAATATAATCTATGACAGAAACATTCCCTAAAAATTTTATAATTTTTGGAGCTATTTAGCTATATCTAAAAATTTCTCAAAATCCTCAGCATAATTACCAAAAATCTAGAAGACCTTTTTCTCTCTCCTCTCTCTTACCTCCCGGTCCCACCGGCTGGCCTTCCCCTCCACGTTGTCTGCTTCTTCTCGAGAGGTCTCCAACTTCAGACCGCTTGGCCACGCGGCCGCGTCTCCTTGGCCTCCATCGCGCATGATCGCCACGCAGCGTCGACTCATCCATTCGGTTCTGCCGCCACCCTTCACCCTCTCTCTCTCACTTCACCCGCCAACATCTCTCTCTCGCTCTCAGTTCTTACTTCACGCCTGTTGTTCCCCCACAACACAAGCCGACCACCTTGTCTTTCCCGGTCCGGCCAGTTCCACCCGCCTCACCACCGCCCCCTGGTGCTCCCACGCGGCGGCTCCCTCTACTCGACCGACCCCTATGGCTCCATCGGTGCCGCCACCATCTTCCAACTCGGCCATCGGTGCCGCTCGTCTCCCTCGGCCCCAGCCCGCGCCGCCCAGGCTCCATCGACCCTCCTACCGTTCGGATCTGCCTCAGCTGCCACCCCAGACCAGCTTCACGCCGACCGGCTTCACCTCCTCGGCCGGGCCAACACAGCCGAGTGACGCCGCACCTCGGTTTTCCCTACGCGCGGCAGCCGCACGTTGCCAGCTCACCTCGGCGCACCTTCGTCGCCATCTCCGGCACCGGTGAGTTGCTCTCTACCTCCTTATGCTCTTGCTACCCTGATTCCCCCCCCCCCTCTCTCACCGGTGCGCCGCCGCTTCATTTCTCCTCTAGGTCCGGCCGCCGTGGTCAGCTCCCGACCGCCACCGACCAGCTCCAGTCAAGCCACCTCCGTCCTTTGGCTCACCTCTCCTTCCCGGTTTCAGTTTGCCCGTGTCCAGCCGACGCCATTGCCCCCATCGCCGACGACAAGCCATGAACCGAGCCACCCTGGGCTCCTCTGCGCTGACCTCTCTATTTCTCTGTCTGTGTTTTGTGCCTATCTCTGAACTGAAGAGCCACCGGGGGATCAGTTAACTAAGGATGGTTATGAATTAATTGATCACCATTTATGTTTGACAATTGATTGATGGATTTAGTGAGAACATTAGTATCACATCTATAAAAAAATCTTTTGAGTTGATCTGATGTATGGTTTTGGGTCATTTTGGTTTGTGTGTAAACCAGCATGGATTAGCTAGGTTTGTTGAGGTACGATGGAAATGGTTAGTAAGGGTTTTATAGAATGAATTGCATAGGCAAGGTTTAGGTTAGAAGCTGTGCCAAAGTGTTAATAGCTGGGTCAAATGAATGCTCTGTGGTAGTAGATGAATCATTAAGGTTGATTAGAAAATGGTAGAAGTATGTCCTGATACCTATATGCAGCCTTAATTACTTAATGGATGTTTAGTAGCTGGAGGTGAATTTTTTGAAGTTAACTAAGAAACTCTCTCCTGTTTGCTGAAGTATTGGACAGAGAAGAGAAGGTATTAAGGAGAAAATCTGGAGTATTAGTGTAACCCTTTTTGCAAAAACCTTTTGTCTTATGCTATCGAATTTTGAGAATATCAATCAGGTCATTCCAGTGAACTAACAAGATTGAAAGTTGAAATCTGAAAGGAATTTGCTAGTAACACCTTATTTCAGAAAGATGCCATTTGGTAGGTTGTATACATAGTTGAGGTAATATGAAGACAATTAGAATTGTCTATAAGTGTATGACCTTGTTAGTACAGTAGTTGGAAATTCTCTTGCTTCTTTTAGACACTTGAGCATTTATCTAGCAGTAAGCTAGAACTTTGTTTGATAATACAAAAGGGATTCTAAAATATAATTACTAGTCTTTCACTTGTAACCTAAAAGAGTAAAATCAATTATAAGCCAAGGTTTGGGTTATGATTAGTAAATCAACAGAAAGGGTAATCTGTAGGTGGTGAAAATTAGCATGAGGGTAATGACTTTACTAAGATTAATAGTAAGCTATTCAATACTGTAAAATTAGTATGTGTACATTTTAATCAGAATAATTAGTGATTAAGTAATTAGCATGAGAGTGTAAAAGGGACATAATATAAGAGGATTGATTTTGACAGTATGATCATCGTGGGTGTACATAGAATGCCTGGAAAGAGTGTTTGTGAGTACTAGGTGTCCGGTTAAGTTATCAAACTTTGCAAATTCCTAACTAATTGAAATGAACTTCTATTGGACTAAAATTTTCACCTAAATACATCTAAACCTACTTTCTATTTTCTGTATTAATTTCTTAATTTTTGGAGACTCTTGGAATTCTTGGTGTTTATTCGGTGTTTTCGATTTGTTAGTTCTTACCGTTAGACGACGACGATTCAGAGTGCAATTGAGAAGTTCGTATGAATGTCCAGATTTCCATCAAATAAAGGCAAGCAGTTTGATCATAAATATCCTATTACTTTCAAGTCTAATACTTTGTTTACAAATTGTATGTATGCATGCTTTTGTGTCAAAGTATTTTTCCCGATTAGAGGTAGCTATTCCTATTGTATTGTTGCCCTTAAATTGTTATCCCCTACCACAAACATAAGTTATTAATATCGCTGGTGAATTAGAGCCTGGTGATTTAATTACGCTCTTTTATTGTCTTTTCGATGTCATGCTTAGAAATGCTTAGCTACCGGTAGAAGTGGGCGGTTATCGACTTAGTCGATAACCTCGATCACACAAATTATTTTATTACTCTTTGTTCAGCACCTTGTGCTAAATTGCTATGAAAACTAAAAGTGCAAATGAAATGATTTAGACTTGGGCAAGTGGTTGGATGGTGGGATTTGGGTGTGTGAATGTCTTGCCCAGGTCAACAAGGATCGAACATCTTGTTTCACCAAAACCAAGCATTTTTGTGTGCTAACCACGCGAGAGGGATATGGGACCTCTCTTGACTAAGTACCTTGGGCGGTGTTAATTATGAGCTGGTTGGTGGTTGAAAAAGGAAATGTTGTGATATGAGGGGAACATTAGCAAATCGGCTTGAGCTGGCTAATGTGTCTTTCTCTTGTTGGGTTGCAGCTCTTAATTAGCATCATTCATGGGAAATATCTCGTAGGACTTAACCGTGCCGGCATACCAAAGGAAGTGTGCTAATCTAGTGGCGAAAAGGCGGTCTAGCGTGTGGGTACATTAGTACACCCCTGTAGGGTATAAACTATTCGAATAGCCTCGTCCTAGGTTATGGACACGCTTGGATTTGAATTTGCAGGAGTTAGACTCAACAATTTGAAATTCTTAATTAAAACTTGATGTGGGTGGTATGAATGGGGAATTCATGCTATTGTTGTGGTGGCTATTGGGTTCACCATTTCCTGGATGTCTTGTTGTTATCGTTACTTTTATATCGTTGTTTTTGTCAAATAAAAACAGATTATAAAATTGCTTTAAATCTATTACATTAATGCAAATGAAAAATTGCTTTATGCTGAAAATAAGTCTAGAGCCTCCTCCACTTAAATAAGCTTGCATGTAGCTATGTATAGATCTGTTACCCTACACGTAAGTCTTGCTAGTACGTTTTAGTACTCACTGTTTGCTTTTATTTACTAATCTGGATAGCAGGTATTGAGATCGAATCGGGTAAGAAAATTTGCGCAGGAACGTCTATTTGCTATGGTTTCAACCCAGTCGGTTGCCCTGTGGGTTATGGCAAGCCATTGGTACTTTATTAATGGTTAATTTATGATTTTATTTCAGTTTATTTACTGTTTTTTGCTGCGTACTTGATTTTTATCTTGTCTTTTGACCGGTTGGCCCTTTTGTACGAAACTGAACCTCGTATGTTCATATGTTGTAAACTATAATATTTTTGGTGTTGTAATAACTGGTGTATGTATTGATATTGATGTTTGTGAGGGTGTATGTGTACCGCTCCTAGGAAGTACATAATGCACCGAGACGCGGAATATTTGGTTCGTGATGTTAGAGTCAAGTGGATAGCTAAGCATTATGAGTTAAATACTCCGGTTCTCCAAAAACAGCTACCACCTCTTCGAAGCTATTTAAAGATGGAGCATGGAAGGATCAATGGGGCGAAAAAAGAAGAGATCAGACTCTGGGACAAGAGACTATTGGCATTAGATTCATACTTTTGATCTATTTCAGTAGCATAGCCAACATCATACTCAGTGTAACTAGGATTAGTTCTTTGCCTGATCGTAGGTATTACTTGTAAACAGTCAGTTCATAGTAATAAAGAGCGACTACATTCTCTTCCAAGAGATACGCATCGTTTTTCTGTATTTCTATATTTTCATAAGATCGACGATTTGATCGTCGACATGGTATCTTAAAATTATTATTGGAGTATATTCAAATAGATAAAACATGTATCATCATACTATTTAAGTTGCGTATGAGAAGTGGAAGTACGTACTCCCAAGAGTATCGTACCATTTTTCTAAAATAGTTAAATGTGCTTTTGTTGACCCACATATCACCATGTTACAAAACATATGCTAAAGGGAATTGCTCATGCTGGTAGCATCAAATTTGTTCATGCATACAGCATCATCTCGTTGTTGAAGAGATGCACATATGCAACCAGTAACCTTACATATGGTGTGGGATTTGTAGGCCTGGTCATTGCTGCGAAAATCCTATTGTCTTTTCTAATTCAAAGTGATAGATCAGGCCAGAATAACGGACGAAGGTATGCGAAATCCATTAACTTCATCGGAGACGAACTACCTGGTCTTTTTCGGCAAGGAAAACGAGGTTCTCTTCTCGCTCAGAGGGCTCATCGTGATCAAATCCCGCCGCCTTAAAAACGATCTAACAACTCGTGCTACATACTTCGGTTTTTGGAGGACAGAAAGAAGTCGTCAGAACAGAACTCTTTCCGCCCAAATTGTTCGATGATTTCAATGCTGTTGAGCCGAAAAATTGGAAGATGCTCGGCGCAGGCCCATCAGTTGTACAATGCATTGCGGCCCAAGGAACGACACCTTCTCTTCAACTTGTTTTTTGTTTCTCTTCTTCTTCTTCTTCTTCTTCTTCTTCTTCTTCTTCTTCTGGCTAGGTGTAAATTTTACATCCCTTTTTCATTTCTTTACTTTTTCGCAGACCTCGCCTAGTAATCGTAGATAGCCATGCATTTTATCCGTAAACCAAGGGCCTGTTCGGATGTTAAAGTATTTCAAAACCGCAGTATCCGAAAACCACAGTTTTTTAGATACTAGGTGTGAAATACTACCGTTTGTGATTGTCATAGTTTTTTTAAGTTTAGGGAGAAACCAAGATGTGTTTGGTAGTCACAGTATTATTTTTTCGAGCACAAACAAAAGACTTGCATGTCAGTTATTAATAGAAGAACAACAACAACTAAATAAAACAACTGTTTAGATATAACAAGGCGGTCAATGGGAAATAGACACAGTATTCAATACTGTATTTTGTTCAAACGCAAAGTTTTTAGGCTAATTAGCTATTATTATTTACGAAAACGTGCATGCATGTGTGGCCGCATGGGAGCCGATAGCTGGTCGAACCTACATTTTGATTTTAGCTATATTTAGAAGGTTTGATTACTGATGGTAATCGATTTTTAAATTTGTCTACCAAATGTCATTAATACTCCATTAATTGAAGATCATGAATAAATAGCATACAGTAAAATCGCTATAGTAAATATTTTGGCATAACTCTGTTTACCCTCTAAAAAAATATTGTTCATACTCTGCATTACGGCAGAGGAGCCAGATCCATTTGTACATAGGAGGCGTGGCGTGTATATCACGTTGCTGAGAAGATATGGTTGCAAATATCTAGACATAAAAAGTGGCGTATATATCTTGAGTTTGCACTTCAAACCCTGCTGCTACGTCGAGTAAAATACAAAACTAGGTACTCCTACTTGCATTTCTACGCCCTGTCTCTAAATTAAACACATTTACAGCCGCACAAGTCGAATCCCCACTGAAAGGGTCAGCAATTAGCTAGTCTGAAGTGAACAAATGTGCGTGCATGAGTCATCATGTTAATGGCTGGGATTGATCGACGGCACCCCGGCATGCAGAGGAGACCTAGAGACAGAACGACATCAAGTCAAAACACATGTACTCCTGTCCCACGGGCTAGCTAGCTGTATATATCCTATGAGTGCTGAGCAGACAAGAAGCTTTGAGGACTGTTCAGCGGGTCTCTAGGTGTTTGATTTACGTTATTTTTAATTGGTGATCATCGCCTAACAAGATCATAGCAGAGTATATAGGGCATTGTAATACGGTGATTGTATTACACATTCAAATTGGATCATGCTATGCGCAATATGAAATTGAGATGTCTTATCACCGATCACCACATGGCTCACATTGGTAGTTATTGCAACTCAAGGGAACGAGGTTATGGTAGTCGTGCCTAAGGATGGCGATGGATCGCGGGTGGGAATTGGTCCTTCTGGTCCAGGCATATGCCAAGACCATGTCTACATTTGCGGCTAAACAAGGGGTAGTTCGTCGTGATGTCGAACAAGTTGAGGACTCTAGCCACAACACAGCGTACACAACGACCGAAGGATGGGGAGTTATTGATGCCACCTATGAAGATAGGTCGATGAAGCTCCTTCGGTCCGAGAAGCTACTGGGATTGCTAACGAAGGTGAGGAAATCAAATCCCTAGATCAAAGGATGGCGCTCGAACACCGAGAGCACAAGGCTTTGTCGAAGATGAAGGTTCACATGATGAGGATAGTGGGGAACAGCATACAGTTTTCCATCTAAGTGGAACACGTACCAATTATGCAATCTCGGCGTGGACAAAGTATCCCGTGTACCGTGGGAGTACCACCACAACGAAGTCAAGCAAGGAACCATGTACGAATGCAAGGGGCGGTCCAAGAAGTTGTTAAATTCTATGCCTTAACGCTGTGATGCACATTCACAGTAGTGAAGTCTAACCCAAGGTGCTACGACATGAAGTGCGAGATAGCCGAATGCCCTTGAAGAGTGCACGCATTCCATCTTAAGTGGGACATAGCCAGATGCCCTTAACGAGTGCACGCATTCCATCTTAAGTGGGATACATACTGGAAATGCTCTATAGTAATCCCTCACACATATGTCGTCTCTGAATTAATGCAATCCCACAAGAATCTATCATCATACTTCATTGCGAATGTCATGTACGACGAGATCGTGGATAACCTAGATTTTGAGCCACAATTCACCATTCAGGCAATAGAGTCAAGGTTCCAGTACACGGTCAGTTATGCTAAGACGTAGAGAGCAAAGCAGAAGGTATTGGAAGTAAGGTTCGGTACGTTCGATGACTCCTACCACAACCTACTCGGATAGCTCCGAGTCATATAGGACAAGAATCCCGGTACTCATGTGGCCATTGAAGATTCCACACATCCAAAATTCGCCAGGAAGACGGTACTGAAGCGAGCATTCTTCGTCTTCGATGCATACATCAATGCATTCTGGCATCGCCGTCCGATCTTGTGCGTGGATGGCATGTTCCTGACTAGAAAGTACAAGGGGCAAATACTTACTACAAGTGTGACAGGCGGGAACAACCGGGTTCTTCCCATGACGTTTGCATTCGTCGAAATTAAGAACACCGACGGTTGCTTGTGGTTTCTAAGGAACGTGAAGATTTCTGTTGTACATGACCGTCCTAATGTATGCCTCATGCATAACCGACATGCATGCCTTTTGAGTGTAATAACTCAACTACAACAAGGGCAATACGAGCCACTTCCATGGGTAGAATAGGTGGTGCACGAGGCATATGGGTGCAAACTTTTACAAGCGGTTCATAACGAGGACTTGATGAACCTTTTCAAGCGGTTGTGCAATCAGAACTAGCAGAGGAAGTTCGACGCACTCTGGAAAACTCTGGATGAGCAGACGAGGATGCACAGAAGGGGGCAGCGAAAAAGCCCACCACAAGCACTAAAAATCTCCCCGAATCATTGCATGAGTTACCCACAAATGGCCCTAAGTGGACGAGGAAGACCGGCAGGTGGGTGAAATGCTTATTGGACAGGATCGAGCACGAGCCTAAAGCGAAGTGGTCAATGCTACACAATAAAGATGGTGCTCGGTATTGTGTCATGACAATGAATCTAGCTGAGGTGTACAATTGGGCCATGCGCGGAGGTGCATTCCTTTGGTTGGTATTGTAGAGGCAATTCTACACGGCACCACACAATACTTTGTTGACAAATGCAACATTGTGTCGCTCTACATGGAGGAGAAGAGCAAGAAGGGTGGGATGCACAGGGCATTCAAGATGGACACAAGAGAACTTCGCTTTGAAGTACTCTGTAAGGAGAAAGGACGCCGGGACGAACCGTGAGGGGTCATCCACGAGTACACGCTTGGCCGCGCTCGTTGCATATGCATTTGCCACGAGCCACTTCTTTTGCATAGACCATGCTCACATGTGATAGCTACATGTTTGATGTTGGTGCAGTATCCCAGCCAATGCATTTCTGAATGTGATGGTGTATGTTCTATTTAGTTGTATCTTTCGATGTACAGATATTATGTCATGCATCGAATTATTATGGGTAACTTATGTACTACCGCTAATATTGTTTCTCATTTCTTTTTGTTTTTGTTTCTTGCTATGAACAATGTAACCACATAACTTTTTGTCTTATGTTTACCGTTACTTTCAAAAAAATAGGAAAAAAAATCAGATCATATCGCCAATTCAAATGACGACTTAAGTCTTTGTCATCATTTCAAATGGTGATAGAGTCGTTTTACCATTTGGAAAAGCGACGAAAGCCCATTTTTGTAATCATACCTTGTTATAGTTTTTTAGGTCATCATGTGATAGCTCTTGTAATGTGTAGCTGCTCGCACAGCCGTCCGATCGTCTTTCGTTGTGTCACTGCCGTCCATGCGAACTCCCTCTTGCCCTCAGCCCTCGCCCCTTAGGGACCGATTCGCCCACCCGTGCTGCTCTCTCCGCTCCCCTTGCCGCAAACCGCCGCCACAGCCTACCCCCTGAACTCCCCTAGATCCTTTGCCTCAAAACACCGCCATCGCGTACTTCGCCAAGGATCAAAATCCCCGCATACGCAATTCGCAATGACGATCCAATCAATCAAAATTTAATCAATTTTATTAAAATTTGTTTAAAAATCAATCAAAATTCAAAATTCAAAATTTGAATTTAAAAACTCCAGAAAAATCAATCGAAATTTCAAATCCCACCGCCCACCGATAAGACCGGTTACCGTTAACCAGTCTACCAGTAATCCCCTGCTATCGCAGGCCGCCGCCACCTCCCCCCTGGATTCCCCCAAATCCACCATAAAGCTTCGACGCCGAGTGCCCCCACTCGGCTCCCCCCATATCCCCAGCCAAAAAATACCGCCGCCTGCGCCTCCGCTTGCTCCTATGCTGCCTCCTGCGCCTTCGCGAGCCGCACCGTCCGTGATCCTATCGTTGCCCCCTCAGTGAGCCTGCCGCTACGTAGGACGCCGCTAGGTCTCACGACTGGGGAGCGTCGTTGCTTCCTCCCCGTCCCCGGTGGTTGCGTCCTCCAGCCCCGGCCTCCGATTTCCTGTCCACCGCGCTCCATCGTCACCAAGGTCAGTCTACCGGTCTGCCTCTTCTCCTTTACCCCCACCTCGATTCGGTCCACCGCCAGGCATCCCCGGTGCTTGCGTCCTCCTGCCCCGTCCTCTGGTCCGGTTACCTGTCCGCCGCACTCCATTGTCCCAGGCATTAGCCCACCGCTCCGCCTCTCCTCCTTTCCCCGCTTCTTCCACCCGTCCTCCACCTGAACCTCGATTCGCTCCGCCACCAAGCTGTGTCGTTGGTCCTATTTGTGTTTCTATTAAGTGGATTAGAGCTGCTCTTGACTGTCCCTTCTGCTGCCATTAGTAGTTTTCCATCTACCCTGCTGCCAGCAGTAATTTACCATCCACCACTAATCCACCCTGCTGTCGTTAGCAATTTATCAGCTTCCGGTCTGATGCCATTACTAATTGGTTAAATTAGTTGTGCTGCTGATGAGTTTCCAAGAGGGATGTGCTGCTAATGGGTTAATCCACTCTGTTGCCCGAACGTGATGAGTTCGAAATACTGTCTTCCTTCTATTTTTTTGTTATGACATTGCGAGTATCAGCAGGTTTGAATGCTAGATAGGAGTTTCTTGTGGTCCAAATCAAAGGGTGACCAGTTTGTATTAATCTCAAAAGCTTACAAGCTTTGCCAGTATGTTTGCATGTCGTGTTTTTTGACCGAATAGCAGACATGAATGGGCAGGTGCAAGGTTTGGTGCTAGACAAACCATTCTGCTTAGGCGATACCACAACAAAGGGGATAGGTTCTTAAGAATTTTAAGCACATCAGAATACCGTGTTGGATATCGACTAATTGGTTAGATTAGTTGTGCTGCTGATGACGTTCAAATAGGGTTGCCCTGCTAATGAATGTCCACCACTAATCTACCCTATTGTCCGAATGTGATGAGTTTTGAATATTGTATTCCCTGTATTTTTTTTTGTTAGGCCAATGAAACTATAGTGTTTATACATCCTTGAAGAGGTAAGCTGGTCTATGCTCCCTTTATTACCCCTGTTTTTATTGTAACATGCAAAAAAATATAGAAAGGGTTATTTACTGCTGACAATTATTGTTCTTTAGGGAGTACCAATGCCTATTTGTTATGTGGTACGTTCTTTGCTTTATGTCCCGAGTTATAGCTTGCTTTCGCATTCGGTTTCCAATATTCCCTATTGGCTGACCCTACAATTTTACTGCCTTAGCTATTGAACTGCGGACTTTTATATATGTACACTTTGTGCTTAGTCTTTCCAAATGGATTTGTAACTTGCTGTTATGTGCTTCCTGCGCATTTTGCTTCTCATGAATTGACCTGCTCCATCCTTAAGGACGATTGATTACATTTTTCGCTCCTACAGTCATTTGTAGCTTGCTGTTATGTGCTTCCTACGCATTTAGCTTCTCATGAATTGACCTGCTCCGTCCTTAATGACTGCTAACATTTTCGCTGCTACAGTCGAAACAATTCATAGGTTTATTCCTAAAAAAATTTGTGTGTACGCAAAGCATGAGTTATTCACTTCCTGCGGTTAGCTTCTTAGTCTCTTTGTCTTTGATTTGTTTGTTCCAAGGGATTTATTTCGATCTATGCATTAGTTCGGCCTTTATGAATGGTTCCCATTTAATGGAGGATACTACTAGAGTCTTGTTCAACAGAGAAGCGGTAGGTGTTATATCAAACAGACTTTGCCTGCATTGTGTATCCATATCCTTTCAATGTCAAATTAGTTCTCCTTTTGGTTCACATTTCAGACAAACCGACTGCTTGCATCTGTCCAGCTATGAATTTCTACATACTGAGGTCCAGATGGTAGGTTTGCCGCGTTTTAAAATTAAGCAAGTGAGACTCTAGTGTTTGTACATGATGCCATAATATATTTATTTGTTGATTAAACACTTGTTGTTTGGCTATATTCTTTTCCAACCAATGATGGCACCCCCGAACCAATTTAGTTCGTATTTTCGTGCATCCTTTTTTTTTAAAAAAAAAAACTATAAATGAATATGCTTCTTTACAGTCTTACATCCATTTATTTCCTCACATGCACAGATACAGAAGTATTTATTTCCACAACATCAAACTATCACAGTGATACACACCAACTAACTCACAACCAAGAACCAACTGATAATGTCCTAGAAAGGGGAATCGATATGTTATTTGCATTTTGAGGGAAAATATGTGAAATATAGTTCCTGGAGGAACATATGGAACTGTAGGATCTAAATGTGTTGTTTCTTCTTGCATGAATTGTGTGTGTGTTTAACTTTCACCTCTCTTTGTCAGTAGTTGACCCTATCTATGGTGATCGCATTAATCTTTTTTACTTAATCCTTATTTCTTGGTGATGTCAGCTCCAAATAGTCAATGTAATCCCTCGTCTTATCCCAAAAGATGGAAAGTTGCTTCAGGCCCACCAGGTCAAATCAGAAGAATGCGGCCCTAGGGATTCTTCCACGGTGAGTGAAAAATGCTCCACATGTTTACATTTCTATTGTGGTAATAGTACATAGAGTTATTGAGAATAACACAATGGGTCTGCTTTCCAAATTGCTGCTTGCTGTAGTAAATCATTCCCAAGTGATGTGTGTTGACTATTTTGCTCAAAGCCTTCCTCTAAAGAATAGTAATAGTAAAAGACAGAAATCCTAGAAAAGATTAGATGTTGTGTCCGCCGGCATTCTGTTGTTCTCGACTTTTTCGAAGATTGATTGTGACAAACTGGCGTATTTCCTTGGGGAACTGATCATAGTCTTTTTAGTTTGGTTTAGTCTTTTTAGTTTGGTTTATCAGATTTGGTGGTCCATATGGTTTTACTACCATCCTTGGTCTGCTCTCTATCGATGACAAGGTCATTCTTTATAATTAGATGAGGACACTGAGGTGTTTAGTTTGAATACAGTTTAGTTGTGAACTGTGATATGCTGCTGGATAGATAAAAAGAGATGTTATATTGTTCCTTATCTTGACATCCATGTTTCATGGGAATTAAAAATTGTGCTTCAATTTTCCCCATTCATTGTGGAGTGGATTCACATTTCCAATTCTTTCAATCTACCTGAGACTTTATCATTCTAGAAGTACGCTTGCCTATTAACTCCGATTCCGTATGCGATTATTCAAACTCTTTCAAGATAGTGCAGCACAATCAAATAATTGTTGCATCTACATATAATGCCTTTAATCTTGACCCTTTTAAACTTTACTTTGTTACTTCCCTATAATGTGTGCTTGATAAGACGACTACACCCCTTCTGTGGCTTTAGCTTAATTTTGAAAATAAGAACCATTTTATTCCTTCCTCTAACGAAACAATTTTATTGAATATAAGATGCTATCCCTTTTCGTTTTACAGATCACTTTTGCTGATACTTATGACCTAGATTTTGTAGAGTGTGTGCAGAGTTGGGCCTTCATTGTTTGCCGATATGGTGCCTATTGCCATTACTTGTCATACAATGTCGTAAGGTATAACATTTCTAATTTGAGATTTGGAACGAAGTATCTTTTCCTAGCAATAGAATCAACTTGGATTGTACAATACCTATGCAAAATTTGACTTCATTATTTTTCATGATCTATTATTGTGAATTGGCATGTGTTCCTAGCATTAGAGTCAACTTTGATTGTGAATTCCTTACCATGAGAATCAGCTTGCTAGAACTCAAAACGAATGACCCCATTTATATCTGGAACCTTAACTTATGTCAAATGATTTTCAAGTCTCAATCCATATATGTAATTGTTCAATGCGCCCGAGGAAACGCGGGGTTCTTACTAGTTTTATTAAACGTGCATTTATTTCTATAATTCTATTAAAAATTGTTTAATTAGTACTAGTACTCTGCACAAATGTATGTAATTTGTGTGTAAGGCATGTACAATAGTGTGGTATCAGATATCTATAAACTTTGTCACGTAGTACTTTGTTGATATGGGAGAGAGAAGAATGAGAGAGTTTAGTTGTCTTTTCATGAAGAGATGACCCATTAGACAGCACAAAACATCATGGCATGAGTTCTGGTCTATAACAAACACAATTTTCATTCAATAATTAAAAGATCATGGGATCCAATAGAGACAAATTTAAGAGATAACCCAATAGACAGCACAAAACACCGTTGTATGAGTTTTTTCTATAACAAACACAATTTTCATTAAATAATTAAAAGATCATGGGATATCGTAAAGACAAACTTAAGAGAAAACTCATTGTAGAAGTTATCTTTAATCTTGTCTCTAGATAACATAGAGGAGTATATAGACAACAATCGTCTCTACTATTGTACATGTTGTAAGATTTATTAATCGAATGTATTGCTTTGGAAGCTTGCTAACATATTAGGAGGTTAATAACCAGGCTTCTATAAATTTAAAACTCCACCACCCCACCGAGAGGTGGTTCCCCAATTACTCTTTTTGAGTTAGAAAGATATAGATCATGATGGCCACATTGGCCGCCTGGCACCGGCACGGGCCTGTGTTGGCCCAACACGATTAGGCTCGGGCACTAATCGGTTGTACCATGCTGGCATGTGGGCTGGATGCTGGCCTCTCGAGTCGTATTGGGTTGGCCCAGACACGTATAGCCCAACGGCCTTAGTGGCCCATTTAACCCATATAGCATGAAAAATTAAAAAAAGGGGGCATAATGGGTTGTGTTGTGCCCGAGTCGGGCACTATTCGTGTCGGGCGGTGGCAACCCAAGCACAACACGGCTCGTCGGGCCATGTTGGTCTGGTCCAGCTACAGTATGGGCCAGTCCATGTTCGGACGAGGCTAACAGTCTCGTGCTTCAGGCCAGCTTGGGAAGCACGACCCATCTACCATCTCTGGATTTAGGGCTTGTTTAATTAGAGACCTAGTGACGTGCCTTGCAAAAAGTGGTGCCTGGAAGAGGTTTGAAGTGTAGATGATTTTTGTCTAGCCAGAGAAGCCTGAGAGAGTGTTGTTTGGTTGGAACCTGAGCATGAGAAAAGCATAACAATAGAAATTACGCCTTTTGAATAAGAAAGCGTAAATGTTGTGAACTTAATAACTCTAATCTATGATAAATCTCCATGAATCCTGGGATATTCTCTTCCCTTCCCGTTGCTTTCCCCCATCCGACCGAGATGAACTCTCCTTCAAATCTCGTCCAAGAATCCAAAATCCTCTAATGCATGTCATACCATCAAATTTCCCATCTCATGAGCATACCATCCATCCAATTTCCTTTCACATGCATGCTTGTTTGAGGGGAGCAACTAGTGCTCAGACGTATGATTACGTCTTCCCATCGTACACTCCTCTTTATCGTTGAATCTAACTTGAAATGTTGGATCTTAACCATCCAATCAGGTGCAACAAAAATCGGTGAGGCACAACAATTATTTAGTAAGCCATGGCAGCTCTTGCGAGTATGAGCGAGGGGTGGCCTTGCGCGAGGAGAGAAGAGCGGCTTCTCACGGTCACGGGCTTGAAACAGAACACCGATACGCCCCTCGTGCGACCTCGAGAAGGGGGCAGGTGCTCGCTCCTAGTAATTGGCGGTGGCAGGAAGAGCTAAAGAAAATATTACTGTAGTGATAATGATAAGGATGAGAGGGACGAAGAGGTTTGTGTGATAGTGACTTGATACATGTGGGGATGAAGGCGCCTAATGATTTCTATTGTAAAAGTTGGGTCTTGTTCGAGAGTTTCTTGAAGGGAACGATGAGGAGGGGATGGCGTAGCGTGAAGTAGATGGCGGGGCATGGCCGTGGATGAGCAGCAACCAATGGAGATGCGGCTCGGGTCGTGCGCTTGCGTGCTCAGCTTGAGCGGCACACCTGCCCGCCGTCCATCGCAGCAGCACGGTCAAGCGGGACGCGGCGGCATGCAGTGGTGCACGGCGTGCAGCAGCGCCCCGGTGCAACCGTCCATGAGCAGCGATGCAACGTTGAGCGGCGCCAGTGGAGGAAGACGACGCTTGTTCGCTCGCCTGGCTTCCACGCGTTCGTTTTCGAGCGCTGCGTGTCTGCGTCTCAGGACGGCGACCAAACACACTCCAGGCGCTCTCCAGAGAAGCTCCCGGCCAGACAGGGTCTCTCCAGGACGCAATCCGAACACGCCCCTGGGGCCATCTCGGTGTTCGTCATCGAGCGGCAGCATGAGTGGTGCACGGCGTGCAGCAGCGCCCCGGTGCAACCGTCCATGAGCAGCGATGCAACTCCCTTTTAGACCTATCTAAATGACTGCATCTTACTAATTCACGTGAGCTATGAGAAGCTTAGAGATCCCGACCTCCGTTTACTAATTCACGTGAACATTGATAAAAGCACCTTCGATCGTACAGATGGCACAGTACTGCTCTCTACTGTCTACTGCCAGCGCTAGCACCGTAAAAAAGTGATTAAAAAGGCAATTCATTCGTCACAAGCGAGCGGACGCATAAGACATCAGAAAGATCTAAAATAACCAAGGCCACACATGCGTCAGCACAGCATGCACGAGTCACTGGTCGACCAGCACATGCAGCGTCAGCGTGCGGAACGGCTTGGTCCCATACTTTACCGGTTTGGCTCTTTGAAACTAGACATTTTGGTATCGGTCTATATCTACGGCACCGTTGCGGAGTTATATATATATAATTAATTAATTACATATATTTGTAATATTATTCAAAATACATAGTAGTATGATTAAATATAACTTATAGTTCAGTTGATATAATAGACGATATTATCAATTACGTTGGTATGACCGGTTGTATATTTCAATGAATATAATAGGCGATATTATCAATTACATTGGTGTGGCCGGTACTATCCAGTATTGCTGGTATTGATCGGTATTAAAGTCGGTATGAAAGGTATTGATGCGAGTACAAACGCAGTGTTGCTCTGTACTGCTTTATGTGGTGAAATGGTACATATCAGTTATACCAGCCGATACCGGAACGGTATTGATAAGTTTGCTTGATCCACCTACACATGCGTGCGTATCGATGACCTAATAATTCGTTCACGATGCACACGTAGCATACATATACGCCAATACACCACGTATATATATGGTCGTATATACGTGATCAAGAGTACGTACACACATACGCACACACGAACGATAAATTAGCATGCACCTGCGTACGTACAAACCAGTGGATCGAGGTCGATGGAGCTGCGTGCGTGATGGAGGCGCGCGGCCGGTTAATGGCTCGGCCGTAATCAGACGTCGATGACGCGGAAGGCGTCGCGGTTCTTGACGACGATGTCGTACATGTGCACGGAGTTGAAGTGGCCGAAGTCCTTGGGGAGCGAGATGAGGTCGACGGACGAGAGCTTGTGGTACTGCAGCATGCCGTCGCCGCCGCCGCCGTAGTACCGCTCCCAGCCGAGCGCGGCGAGCTTGCGCTCCAGCGACGCGTAGGACGAGATCACCTCGCCCGTCAGCGTGTGCAGCAGCGCCTTGCGCCTGATGCCGCCCGCCGCCGCCGGCGCCGGGTTCTCCACCAGCTTCACCACCCCGTTCCGGAACACCCACACGCCCGACATGCTCGCGCGCGCGGTCCCTCTGCCTCGCGCCGCCTGACTGACCTGTGCCAAGTTGCCGTGTATGCAAGTGTGTGTGATTCCCTGATTCGTGTGGCTGTGTATTTCTAGTGTTAAATTGTACTTGTGTGGGATGTGGAAAAGGATGGAGCGCGAGGGGCTATAAATAGGGGTGCTGCCGTGTGAGGGGAGAGTGGTCGATCTACTAATGATATAGATGCCGGATAAAATAGATAATGAAAATTCAATTGACACTTTTTGAGTCTCAACAAACACTGGATAAACTCGGATAATTCGGATTCGATTGACACCACTTACCGATACGTGGGTACACTAGCTACACAGTATATACTCCATCTCTCAGGAACCAGTACTACTTACTACTAGCTAGCTATATGTATAGCTTCAGTGGCGGAGCTCTATTAGAGCCAAGCTGGGCCATGACCCCCGGCTATTAAAAAACAAAAAGATTAACCATGATTATATATTAGTACTTCGGCACATATGCTGCTTACTCTTTACTCTATTAGATGGTTACCTCTAAACCTCTCAAAGACATAATTTAGCACTTCAATACTTTACATTTACATTAGCCATCGTCCCCTTGGGTTTTGACTACTATAGCTTAATTAGCCAACAAGATACGTACGTACACGCTACACACAGGGGCGGACCCAAGGGAGGAGGAAGGGGCAGACACACGTACCGATGAACAGCTCATGGTGTACCTCTAATACTCCAATTTAGTTGTGCTCAAACTACTAATACTACTAACATTCGGTAAATTTAAGCAGGTGAACAAACCTCTTTAAATACATCTCATAAATTTTAGTCACTAACTGCGCATATGTAGTGAGTAGCTATATATCTAGGTTCCGGCCGGCCGGTCGGTCGGAATCTTTAGCTCGTGGTCAGTTTGGAACTAACCGTTATGTGTACGCATGCACGAACCTTGGTTGATTCTACCAAGGCATACGCTTCTTAGGGTCTTAGCTAGGGTAGACATATACGTACGTACATGGATGGAGTATATCTACGTGCGTACGTAGCTGGAGCAAAAATAACGAGGGCTAGTAGCTAGCTAGCCTAGCTAGGTGATGTGATGAGCGAGGAGTGGCGTACGGCGGCACCATGCAATGAAATGCATATGCACAGTGCGGTGAATAGTGATATCCATGGAATCCAATCCTCGATCCCCGTGAAGAAGGTAGCTATAGCTAGCTAGGCAGCAGCCACACCTAGCTAGCAGAGACGGCTATAGGTAGACAGTGCATATGTACAGTGGCGGATTGGTAGGGTGCAGTTGTACCTAGATTTTTTTGGAAAAAATTCAAGTAAATAATAGGTACAATATGTTTATACACTAATATATGTGTTAAATACTCCACATTTGCACCCTTTCTTGTGTTCTCAGCCGACATTCACTTGAGTTTGGCACACGGCCTTTCAGAGCCTCTCTCTCTCTCTCCCCTATCGAGCAAGACGATCGAGGCGCTGACGTGGTCAAGCGGAGGCGCGAAGCGTGGAGGGAACGGCTCACCAGCGGCAGCCGCGGTCGGCGGGAGGCGGCGGACACCGAGCAGATGAGACGAGAGACTGGAGACGTCGTGGAGGAGCCAAGCTGGGTGGTTTAGACGGCGGTGAGTACCGGCGATCGCCGAGGAGGGGGAGCTGAGCCTGGAGACGTAGGACACTGGGAAGAACCGAAGAGCTCTTCTTTTGACAAGGACAACTTGCTTATGCAAGCACTTCTCAAGCTCTAATTTAGTCCATCTTCCTTTCCAACTTGATTTGTCCATTGCCGATATGCATAGAGATGAAAGGTTCAGAGAGGTTAAGAATCTTGATGAGCTTTCTGTTACATTTGTTGAAACAAAGAAGTATGACGATTACAAACGTGTCTACTTGCTTCTCAAGTTGGTGCTAATCCTTCCCGTAGCAACGGCAAGTGTTGAGCCAGTCTCTACTGGCAATGAATTTTGTGAAGAACAAAGCTAAGGAATAGCATAGGTGATGAATACTTCAATAATTACTTGGTTACAATCATTGAGCGTGAGTTTTTTTTTTCTATCTACAAGTCGATGATGATGATGCAATCAACCGCTTTCAATGCACGAAGGAACGCGTATATGATTGCAATTTTTTTACTTTCTATATTTGTGATTTCGTTTGTAGTCCAAATAATGTATGTAATTTGCTACATTTCAACAATTATACTTCCGTGCTGTACTTTGAACTTTTATGTTCTCACCCTCGTCGCCCAGAATCATAAATCCGCCACCGCATAAATACATATGGAAGCATATCGATTCGTCGATTGACCGGAGTACAGGGAGAGAGAGAGAGAGAGAGAGATGCGTCACGGGTGACAGCAAATAATCGGCGATATATACAAATTCTCTTCGATCTCTGTCTCTGTTGTGAACCTGTGATGATGCATGTCGACTTATGGTGGGGTGATATACGCCCGGCCGGGGCAATTAGGCCAGAAGAGATAGCTTAGCTTGATTGATCGCGAACGCTGTAATGTGCTCGTGCAAAAAGGATTCGATCCCGTCGTCCATTTGCTCGATCGGATCCACAAGTTTCGTTATCTCATCTCTATTAGCTCCATCGCTGCCTGCTGGTTGAGTGAGAATATGGTTAGTCTTCCTTGTCTGCTCTGCGTACGTGCACCGCAGAATGCGATCGCGTCTATGTCCACATTGTCACGGCTAGCTTGACAGTAGGCGACAGTGTCTCCGCTCAATCGTGGCCCCACTTGCTCAGATCAAACTCGTATTTTTTTAATGGTTTTTAAAGAGAATTTTTATGACCTTTTACACTACGTACATGCATGCAGTCGCGAGGCGCGCATCCACGTGAGTATTTGTTAGGACATAATGTGACTGTCATATTTTAAATATCTATTTACAACTTCATTATATATAAATTACAGTAAATTATTTATATAATTTTGATTCTTGATCGCTGTAATTCTTCTTAAAAGTCTTAATAACTCATATTTTCATTACATAATTCAAAATCTCATATGTACTTTGAGAGGTTGAGCAAAAACAAACACATACAAAATTATATACCAACAAAATACGGTAATATGGTGAACCCGTTATATTCTTCACATGTACTTTGAGAGATTGAGCAAAAACAAAGACAAAAAATAAAATTATATATCAACAAAATACGGCAATGTGGTGAACCCGTTGTGTCCGAATAAAAAGTCATAATAAATTCGGACCCAATTCATCAGACAGAAAAAGTGCAAATCTCAGTATATCGGATGAATGAAAATTCAACTATTATAATCTTTTCTTATAGCACATCAACAACACGAATCATATCTCGCTTTGTGAATAAATAGGAAAAGAAACTTTAATCGATCTCTTATGTTCAACAAAAGATTAAAGGGATGCATGCATGGTAAAGAGAGTTGAAGGGCTCAAGGAAAGAGTCTTTGCTGTTCTTCAGCTAGTTGTTCCATCCGACGATGCACATTCTTTTAGGATTGAAAAGCGAATATATAAAGCTTTCTGTCTAAAGGTTATATCACTGTGTAACTTATAAGAAAGCGTCTAAAGTCTAAAGGTTATACTACACATGGTAAAGCATGCGTAAGTGATAAAAAGTGCATAAGTGATTGGAATGATGACTAGCTAGCCGAGCGGTGAGCTGATCAAAGTCAAAACAGTAGCTATTAACGTGAATCTTTTAGCACATCTAACGAACAAAAAAAACATATTTAGCTTTAAAAAACTGTTGTAAACTGCGTAGTACTTCCCTTTTTGTTATGCCCAGTCTTCTTCTTCATCTGACCGAGACTGTTCGTCGAGGCTAACTCGATCTCTAGCAGCATTAATGCTCACGATCGACGAATCTGACTGTCACCCGGCTCCGACGTGGCACCAATTTAAAGACAGCCCCCCAATATGTGCGAATAGGCCCTTACTGACAGCTGTACTGAGAGTGATCAGGGTTGGTCCGAGTAGTCGCCGTCGAATTAATTAATCACGTGTTCAGAATATATATATACGTAGAGAGAGAGAGAGAGAGAGAGAGAGGCTTAGTTTTGTGGATCCGAGTCCTAGTGTGGTCACCTTCTTTAAGGCAAAGCAACAGCACGCACGGGATGCAATTAAGCATGCGTGAGCCATGGCCCAGCAGGACGGCAAGATGCTGGATTTCGCACGTCATTTCTCAAGGATTGTGTTCTACGTTCTTCCTTTGGAGCAAGAAGAGGACTTCGTGGGGTCAAACTTAACGGCCATTGATGAAACAATGAAGAAATAACCCTTACAACACTTCTTAAATACTGCATGCATTAGGATTTCTGCCATGGTCTTGGAGAATGCATGTAGGGTAATTGCATGGCTTGGTTATTCTAGTTTTGTGCCACTAGTATCTTATGCTTGGGCTGCGACCATATATTAGCTACTTTCGATCCGTGTATTAATACATCGCGCGTGGACATGTTAGTCTCTTGTTAGTAGATTTTATTTTTATGGACTAAATTGCCGGTATAATTTTCAGGGGTTGTTTGACTGAGCAAAGATATGTACGGATTTTACAGAACCCGGATAAAGTGATCCGAAAATTAAAAGGCGCTATGAATTGCAGTGATAAATCCGAAACGGGTTTTATTTTTCCCCACAACGAATAAATCCCCCAATGCATGGCATGTGGAATCTCGAATTGGTTCGGTCGCGCGCAGAAAGAAAAAAAAAAGCTAAGAGGAATGTGGAAAGCACTTTTCCCCATGTGAAAAAGATTGAACTAATTCCATCTGCTCGATTACATATTGCACTGCATTTCCTAAGAGGAGAACGGGGGGAAAAAGATCACCGAATCGTTATCGCTTACCATCGTCTCTCTCTCTCTCTCTCTCTCTCTCTCTCGGAATTAAGCAAGACACAGCCATGTGACAAGATGCTTATGGAAACGTAGCTTGAGCTAGAATGCTTCTCTGTGGAAGATGCAGCAGCAGCGCATTAGCTGCTGCGCCGCCGGGAATCCCGTCCACTATTATCCGCCCAGCCCAGCTTGGTGAGTTGCCTACAAGGCCCAGAATAAAGCCCACAGTGAGTGTGGTCAGATAGCCCATAGCCCATCCAATGGAAAAGCCATGCGCAATTTTGCTCTACTATTTTTTCCTTTTGGAATCCTTCCCCTGTCAACTCGATCAGCTCGTACCAGACAACTGTATGATCAGGCGATCAGCGGCGGTAACACTCGGTACGATTCCACAGCAGCAGCAGCAGTTCTTCGAATATCCTAATATTCAATTAAATATCCCCTTAAATGTGTGTGTTTTGAGGTAAACTTTCTAAACTTTGATAATCGATATCTTTCTTCAATATTTAGATTGAACACATGAAAATATTACGTATAAATTTATCTCGAACATAACTTTCTAAACTTTGATAATCGATATCTTTTTTCAATATTGTCGACGATCAAATCGCCGATCTTATGAATATATGAATGAAAAGAGGAAAATGACGCGTATCTTCTAAAAAGTAGTGAGACTGCTCTTTATTGCTTTGAACTGGCTATTACAAAGAGTGTATATAACTTAGACTAAAGACTAATTCGGGAGTACAAGGCTCTTGAGAGTGTCTCCCAAATGATCTTCACTGTTCCGGCCTCTCCAACTTCAGTCCGCATTCATCTCTATATGTAGTTGATGAAGGGTTGGTAGTTGTCTCTGGAGGAGACGTCTGTTCGGGAAGCAACGCGTCTGGTCGAAGAGAGATGTCAGTTGATAATGTATCAACTGTTGTGCGGTTATATGTCAATGAGTCATGTAACCGTACTTTAGTATCGTAGCGTCGCATGGTATGGAATATATAGCACATGTTTCATTCGTCACATGGTAAAGCATATGTCTGGTCGTAGATCCAGACATCAGTTCAAAACCTTGTGAGCATTTGATTGGTCGGAGACTTGGTTTGGAACCATGTACGACCAGATTGGGTACTATGTAAACTTTGGAATTCTTACGACCAGTGAGGTCGTTAGCCTTAGGGTTTACGACCATGAAGACGTATGGTCTCTATATACTAAATAATAAATAGAGGTTTTAATCCTCGTCAGCTAGCCCCCGAACTTTAAATGAATTGGTCGTATAGACGCTTACTCCCGATGCAATCGTATCGGGCAGACCCCTCATTAAATGTCACGGTATTCGAGGCGGTCCGTATTCATTTTTAAAGTTTAGAAATTGCCTTGGAAGTTGAAGGAACTCTTGGTCCACTGGTCAAAAAGTGATTTTTGTCCGTTGGATTTTCCCCAGAAACGGTTACAATATTGTCGCTATAAAAGGCCCCTTAGCACTGGGTGTTAGGGTTTCTACGCGTGTACATTTCTCGTGATGTAGTGTTTGACAAGAGAGTGTTTCCTTTTGCAAATGCCCACGAGATCACAACTCACCAGTCTAACACATCACACCATCCCTACTGTGTCTCAGCTCTCCCCTTACAGTGAGCAATGTCTTTTAGACAATATCCCCGCAACAAATCCTCCTGCTATCAGTCCAACTGACCCTGTAACCGATCACTCTGGTACTGTCTCTTGACCTGCAGGTTCTCCACGTGCTCCTCAAGTGACTGCTCCAGCTTTTGATGAATCTCCAGCCCATCATCCAATGAGAACCAGGCTGCGAGATAATCTCAGACAACCAAAGGAGTTCAATGATGTCACCTTTCTCTATACAGAAAATGCAAAGTCCTTTGTTGCTGTTGATCCAACAACAACTGCTCTAGCTAATGCTACTGTTGTTGAACCTACAACACATGCTCAGGCCATGCAATATTCAGAGTGGAAACAAGACATGGATACTGAATTTTCAGCACTTCTCAGAAACAGAACATGGAAGTTGGTGCCACCAAAGAAGGGAATGAATCTGATTGATAGCAGGTGGGTGTTCAAAATCAAGAAAAAGGCAGATGGGATGGTTGACAGATACAAAGCATATTTAGTGGTGAAAGGCTTCAAACAAAGATACAACATTGACTAACTTGATACTTACAGTCCGGTCGTCAAGCCAGCAACAGTCCGAGTAATCTTGTCAGATGCAGTTTCAAGAGGATGGACAATACGCCAGATAGACATTCAAAATGTCTTCTTACATGGCGTACTACAAGAAGAAGTCAACATGATGCAGCCCCCTGGGTATGAAGATTCTCACTTTCCATCTAATTATGTTTGTCGCCTAGAGAAAGCACTATATGGACTCAAACAAGATCCACGAGCTTGGCACTTTCGGTTAACTTGCAAACTTCAGGAACTTGGTTTTAGCTCCTCCAAAGCAGATGCTTGTCTGTTTGTGTTCAACAGGGAGAATGTCACAATGTACATGCTGATTTATGTGGATGACATAATCATAGTGAGTTCGTCCAATAATGCCACCGATAAGCTGATACAGAAGCTAGCAAATGAATTTGCCGTAAAAGATCTTGGTCTGCTAGAATACTTCCTGGGCATTGAAGTGAAGCCAGACAAGGGTGGATTTATATTGTCACAGAATCAGTATACTCACGATCTGCTCAAAAGAGCTAACATGAAAAAATACAAGGCCATTTCTACACCAATGGCAACAGGAGAGAAACTATCCAAGAACCAAGGTACACCTCTGACTGACAATGAAGTTTTCCAGTACAGGAGCATTGTAGGAGGTTTGTAGTATCTGACCATAACACAGCCAGACTTGTCCTTTGTTGTGAATAAAGTTTGTCAATTCCTTCAGTGCCCTACTGATTATCACTGGGCTATTGTAAAACGTGTTTTGAGGTATATCAAAGGCACTATTGGTCATGGTCTCAAAATTCATAGGTCACGCGACAACCACTCTAAGCATTTTCTCTAACGCGGACTGGGTTGGGTGCCCGGACAATCACAGATCAACGAGTGGATTTGCAGTGTTCCTAGTATCAAACCTTATGTCATGGAGCTCTCGAAAATAGCCAACAGGAGTACAAGGCAATTGGCAATGCGACAGCTGAAGTAATTTGGATTCAGTCTTTGTTGAAGGAGCTGAGATTGTTCCAAAGCAAGGCACAAATACTTTGGTGTGACAACCTTGGAGACCTACCTCACAGCAAACCCTGTGTTTCACGTGCGCACAAAGTACATCGAAGTCGATTTTCACTTTGTTCGTGAACAAGTTGCTTGCAAAGCCATGGATGTGCGGTTCGTATCATCCGAGGGCCAGCTTGCAGATGTGTTCTCAAAAGCATTGTCAAGAGATATGTTTGATGCAATATGTTGCAATCTCAACATGAAGAAGCCCAGTTGTGATTGAGGGGGACTGTTAGAAGTTTACTTGTTACATATCGTTGTGTAGTCAACGTTTGTTAGAGTTCAGTTCGTGCTTGCCGGGCATGTAGGCACTAACCCCTGTAACTCTGAATATGTGATCCGAGTCTTTCTCTTGTAACTGTGCAATGCGTTGCTACCTATATAAATGAACTGATCCCAAGCAGATCGGTGTGTTTGGAAAACTAAGTGTTAGACAACTTTAGGGGGGCCCGTGCCGCGCATGGGCCCGCCTGAAGACAAGCTGGTATGCCAGGTGCGGCGCCGGCGTGTCGAAGTGCTACGACTCCACCTCCACCGGGCTCGACGGTGCCAGGAGCAGGTCCGGCCCTCGCCCCTCCGACCTGTACTTGGTCGCGATGTAACGATTTATGCCGTGGGGCTCTGCACACGGTGTATGGAGAAGAAAAGTAGCAGATTAGATTAACTGTCGATTACTTATTAACGTGCAGCTACGGGTATGAGTTAAAGGTTTGATCCAGAGAAAGAGATTGACCTCTGGGTTAAGCTCATGATTTCAACCACTAATCGATCTTTAATTCTTTTGTTTTGTAGTAAGTCGAGCACGTTGAAGACCATGCAGCAACATCGTCGTCGCGCCGCGCAGCTACCATTAGGGCATGTACAATGGTACAGACAGCTGCTGTCTATAGCATCTCTCCATATTACCTATAGACAGGTCATACAATGGGTTGTGATACAGTCGGCTACAGAATTGTAGACAACACACAATCTTTTAATACTTTTATTAGTTCTGGTGATACAGTCGGTTACAGGATTGTAGACATCATATTTCTCTCTCTCCATTCTCTTTCATCCACATCAGCTTAAATCTTATATAGCAGATGTTATAGACAACTGATGTAAATCCATTGTACATGATCTTAGACGGAGCCTACCTGCCCTGTGATCACATCATTCACATGGTGGCGTGGTAGCTGCGAAGCCATGGCCCAAGTGCCCAACCCGTAGCAATGGCCAATGCCCACTTCTATTGGCAATGCACGTTCATTATTCAAAGGCATTTTTCATACGCTGTCTTCTGTGCTAGGGGCTTGTTTAGTTTGTTAGCAACGGCAACCAAACCAAATTTTGTTAATGTCAACGAAAATTGGTTATGGTTTAGCTTGCTACCAATATTTGGTAATACCAATAAAATTTTGTTAACGCTGATAAAATCCAATGTCGCACGTGAGCAATCCGAGAACGAGGAAATCATGCACTAAAATTTTAGTAACGCCAAAATTTGGTTTGGCTGCAATCCAAACAATATTTATTTTGCTAAATTTTAGATTTACCTAAATTTTGACTATACCAAATTTTGTCTTGTTCATTGGGGCCACAAACCAAACAGCTCCAAAGGACTGGCAAGCGGCTTACTGGTGGAAGTGAGCACGATTGTTCCCACTCGTCTAGGTTTTACTTAAGAGTAGAAAACACACACTGTTTAGTGAGAAAAAAATGCATCTCTACGATGCGTGACGTGTGCAGTAGCAAGCACGCGCGTGTAGGGGTGAAAACGGATCGGATAGTTTTCGATCGATCCGGACGGAAACGGATTAGGATTATTCCGGATTGGATTTTTCTCGGATAATTTTCGGATCGAAACGAATTCAGATTTTTCTTGTCAGAAATGAAAACGAATACGGTAGTCATGCTATCTGGCAGATACGGATACGAATACGGATTATCCAGATAAGACGAAGTCCGGATATCCGGATTTTGGCTCAAAAGAGGAAAGGAGATTTTAATTGATTTTTGAATTTCAAAAAATACAACAAATCAAATAGCCTTTTATAAATAGCAAATGGAGTTAAAAACAAATTCTAGAAAAAATCACATAAATTTCTTGAATTATTTTGAACTTAATAAAATTAATTCCAACTTAAAGTTGGTTTTTATTTTTGCACGTAAGTTATTTTTAATTTCTAAAAAAAAGGAAAAACTTTTTAAAATCTAGAAAATTCAAGAAATTAATTAAAATTTCCTTTTTCACTTTAAATCTAGTAAAATATCATAAAACTCAACAAATTTTATTTTTGACATTAAAAACCAGGAAATTAAATAATTGACTTTGTTTTTTTTAACCAAGAAAACCCTTTTAAATATCAAAAAATCCAAAAAAAATAATAACTTTATTAATTTTATTTTTGGAAACATACTTTGGGATGTTACTTGGTCGTAGAAGGACTTACGACTGGTAGCGATCGTAGAAGGACTTACGACTATTTGGTCGTATTACGACCATGATAGATTAACCATCCAATCACTGTAGGCCTCTCCTTATAAATATAAGGGTACTTTGACTATGTGACATCATGATCAATGTTAGTGTGGACTAGGTTTTATGTATGTGATGAACTAGGTGTGAATGCGTGATGACTTGTAACTTTGTGAGTTATGATTTATGAGTTAAATATGGTAAACTAAGTATTATGTTTGTGATGAACTAGTTAATGCAGCTTGTTAGTGCCAATATTATGTGTGGTTACTAAAAATATGAACAATTCATGAATGTTTGCGTCAAATAAACTAGTTATATGTTTTCGATAATTTCGGGATACAATTTAAGGGATTTTAATGTTTCGAAAAATATCCGTGACCGTATTCGTTTCGATTCGTATTCGCTTTGTTTTCGTATTCGATATTATTTGTATCAATATTTGTATCCGTGGTATTCGTATTTGTATTCGGATCTGAGAAAAAAATATAAAATAAATATAACATAACTATTATCCGTCTGTATTCGACCTATTTTCACCCCTACGTGCGTGTGGTATGAAACTATCAATGTGGTGCATATGACGTTCGTCCTACTGTGATTACAACCTGGATAAGCAAAGCCAATATACGATGGGGTTTAATTAAATATGCAGATGATATGGGCATGCGTGTCAACGGGCAATTGGGCAAAAACAAAACAAGACGTTATCGGGCACAAATTGAGCTCAAAGTTCTAGAAATATCAGCTATATAGGCAGGGCGGACCTAGGGAAAAAAGAGTGGGGGCACAATGTATATAAGTTAAGTTACGTAATTGAGAGTGTAAATAATATCATATGCGGATATGCTGATTTTAGGTCAGTAGATGACACAAACAGTGAGAATTAGTCGAATAACATTGTAGATTTGCAGACCAAAACTGAGTGGAGGTCATCCCTATATCGGTCCACCCGTCAGTACGTAGGTATTAGGTGTCGTCATCCATATCCGTACTTTTTGTGGTATCAGGGACAGAAGTAGAGGAGTTAAGGAGCACAAGCCACTTAAGAGAGAGAGAACTAATGTGTAAAATGAGAGATGGACGACCGGATCTCACGTGTCTTCTCTCGAGCTCTTTATACATACAGTGATGGGAGAATTGGCCTTGCTCCCCAGCAAATACAGAAATGTGAAGGTAAATAAATAGGTACATCAATCTGATCATGGGGACTGACCTAAGGTCCATAATCTAGCGGCCCATAGAATTGGGAGCCCCATTCACGGGCTGGTACTAAGGCCTTTTAGGCGATCGTGACGGCCGAATGGAAGGGATTGGCACTCCCACAACAGTCGACACGCCTTGGATAAGTTTTGACGAAAGTATGGTTCTACAACGGGACGGGACGGGACTGCAAAGCTAAGAAATCGTGACAGAGATCAAATATCTGTAACAGATGGATGATTAAACTTGCTTAACACAAATTTGGATGATTAAACTTGCTTAACACAAATTTGGATGATTAAACTCGCTTAACACAATTTTGGCGAAGTGTGACACTGAACCAAATATACCCTCAGCTATACTGCAGCCGTTGCGTTGCTATTTGGATTGATGTATTCAATACAAAGGTACTCTACATCAAAGTATATCGAAGTATTTAATACAGTAGATCTACAGTAACATAGTACTGAGAGCAATCTCGGCCGTTCGATATATATATAAATAAATAAACACAAAAGTATCAGAACATCCGGATACGTTGCTATTTGCTAACACGCGACGCAAACAAAGGTTTTTATATATCTTGTCCAACCGTGCTCTTCGCAAAATTAAGGTCTGAAGGTAAACAGATTACACAAGCCAGCAGCAGCAGCAGCAGGTAAATAAAACATCACAGATCACACAAACGGTTTATTGCATAAAACATCACGATTTTATTCCATACCCGGGATCTGACCCACCGGCACCGGCACCGGCCACGTCCCTCAGGCAGTCGGGAAGGGGATGGCCGCGACGGTCTTCTGCCACGCCGGGCGGGCGGAGATGTCGTCCCACCACGCCTTGACGTGCGGCCTGGACGTGACGAGCTCCGCCTTGGGGGTCTTGCTAAGGTACAGCAGGTAGGACATGTGGTTGAGGTCGGCGAGGGTGAACTGGTCGCCGGCGAGGTACTTGTTCTTGGCGAGGTGGGCCTCGTAGACATCCAGCACCTTGGCCAGCATGTGGGCGTGCTTGTCCACGACGACCGGGTCGGGCGCGCCGCCGAGCAGGGGCTTGATGAGGAGCTGGAACACCAGGTCGGAGACGGCCGGGTAGAAGTGGTGCGACTCCACCTCAAGCCACACCTCCAGCTTAGCCGACGGCGTCGGGAGCAGGTCCGGACCATCCGACTTGTACTTGGTGGCGACGTACCGGTTTATCGCACGGGACTCTGCAATGCACGGCACGTTTTGTTTAATCGCGTCGCACATCAAGAACAGTATGAGATGGCGGCGCAGTTAGATCGGTTTTTTAGATTCTTGATGCATCATTGGGGACAATACTAGGGTCTAATTTCTTTTTGAGGATGAAACGATACTTGGAACAGAGAGAACAAGATACCCTTGTTGCAGACAGACAGAACTAAGTCATACTAAGATATATATCCACCAGATCTGGGGAATCACGTTAGAATCATCACGTTCTTGGTGTGAAGGAACTAAATTAAGAACGGGGATGAATGGGTGGTACAAGTATTACCGTAGAGAACTTCGCCTCCGTCCTCCAGCACGGGGATCTGGCCAAAAGGCTGCAAGAAGTAAACAGCAGAGAGGACCAAATCAGCCCAGCGAACACAAAGTTATCCAAAAAGTTCAAAAAAGTTTCTTGATAGGCAAAGTTGTCCAAAAAGTTCAAAAAAGTTTCTTGATAGGCAAAGTTGTCCAAAATTGACGAGGACCTGAGGAAACAGGAGGGGGGGGGTTCACAAGGGTACAGGGGGACGGCTAGTTACGTTGAGCGCGAGGAATTCGGGCTGCTTGTGCATGCCGGTGCGGAGGTCGACGGGGACGATCTCGAAGTCGAGGCCCTTCTCGTTCAGCGCCGCCGCGACGCGCACCACGTTCGGCGACAGCGGCATCCCGTGCAGCTTCCTCGGCGCCATCCTCTCTTGTTCTGTTTCTCTTCTTCCTCCCTCACCTAGGTATCCTCTTCCTCTCCCCCTCGATCCGTGGCCTCCCCTTTATGAAGGGCGGTGCTGATGTTGAGTGAGTCAAGCCTCACGCTTTCACACTGACGCAGGACGGATACGTGGAGTCGAGTCTTCGGCTAAAATTGCAAGTTTTTTTATTTGCAATAACAAAGTTAGTTTTATCGCGTATCCAAAATGATAAAAATGATATTTCTATTATGCTAAACTGCCGCGGGCACATATTCGTCATGTGCACGTAATTTAGTACGGCACAAAAGAAAAATCGATAATTGGATACGGGTGTGTTTCTTGCGATAAAATAAGGAGACGAAGACGAAGACGAGCGGAAGAACCACCAAGTGCAACTGGCGCCCATAATATCGGCGTAGGTGACCAGTGGCACATAAGTAATCACATTACGGCATTAACAGCAAACAAACGCGCTATTTCGACAAAAGATGGCGCAAGTTTCGGACGGCCATGATGGCGCGCGCCGTGCTAGGTGGGTACTACTTACTATAAGAAAGTACTCGTAACAGCGCCGATACAGGTACGGCATCTCGGACTCGGATGGCACATGGGCAGGTGCTGCAATGCCGAGTGCGAGTGACGAGCCGCGTCGCGGATGGATTTGCCTCAGGCCTCAGCCGGCGGTGCAAGCCCTGAGTGAGTTTTGTGGCTAGAACGACGCTTTTTGGAAACGTAATTTCAAAATTAGCCCTTTCTCTAACAAGATGATATTTCTGCCGTGTGAAATCGTTGTGGCAGGCGATGTGCCATGTATTCAGACCGCGACAGGCGGCCGCTAACTCAGTCCACAGCAGGTCGCTTGCGCATGTTCCTACCTCGTCTGTCTACTGATGTGTCGCGGATTGAGTTGACAGCAGATGGTCTGCCGCAGACTGAGTGCACGGAGTCAAACCATAGAATCATCGGCATGGGTGTGGATATTATTGTGCTTTCGCCGGATTTGCCTGGGATTCCTACGGAGTTCAGTCTCACAGAGAACACAAAAGAGGTGCAGGTTTTCGTTAAAAACACAAACACACACAAACACAAACAAACGAGGTGTAGGTTCGTATGCCGCGCAAGTACATGGGTGCGATTTCACATAGCGAGCGCGCAATCGCCAGATTCGCCACCTAGAATAAGAACGGCCTTGCGTCGTCAAAACGTGACAACAATTAATCGCAACCGTGAGTGTTATGCCCCCACAAGGCCACAAACATAACACATTGGTGCGATCGGCTCCAGTATCCGAGATCTCCATTAATGATGTACAAGAAATACCCCCGAAAAGGAAGTACTCCCTCCCCACAACAACCATCAAACGAAAAGGAGAACAAATTTTACTGTTTAACCTCGTCGGTGGTTTAGTAATGATAAAATGAATAAATATTCAGGGTCTTCTAGAATTAGAATCGTATAGAGAATGACACATGAATTTAGACAAGTTCAGACTTTCTCCAAAGAGAATAACAACTTTACTCATGTGTTGTTGTATTAACTATACTGTTTACAATCAGAGGAAGAAATACTACCTAATGTCTCCCTCCAATCTCCCGATCCTCTGCCTATTGCCTTTATATAGCGCACGAAGGGGTGACAGTTACTCCAGACTAACAGGCGCCTTAACGCTTAATGAAATGTGTTCGTTGATGGAGGTTATTGTTAGTGAAATGACACCCCATGTCGTCTGGTAGTTACCATTGTATACAGAGGTGAAATGCGTGCAATTATCCTAGAGGATTATAGCGTATATTAACTGATCTGTATTGACTACAACGCATAAGAGTCCATAATCGATTGAGCCTACATGCCTGGGGGTTTATCGATTATAGGGTGGTCTTAAATGATCTGGTCATAGAAAAACGTACGACTATAAACTAGCAGTAGAAAGGATTACGACCATGAAGTGGTCGTAGAAAGACTTTCAACCTACAGGGTGGTCGTTTGATGGTTTACAACCGATTATCTTAAGCTTCCTCCTTATAAACGATATGGGGTATACTCGAGATCATCATGGGGATATTGCTATCTATAATAACAATTACATATAAATAATTTAATTAATTGATGATTATTATATCCTCGTCGTCTAGCCCCCCAACTTCAAGAGAAAATAACTTACTTGAAAAAGGATGCCATAATGTAGTAGTCGGAAGCAAAGTCTTTCCGAGTGGTATTGTATTTGACCAAAAAATAGACTTTGTCAAAAAGTAATTTCGCTTGAGTTCAAAAGACAAGATTGTTTTTCCCGAACAAACAGATTAAAGAATCTCAATTGACTCTCACATACGTGTCTGTTGGGGCGGTTCCCGAAGAGGTGGCAACTGTTGAGTTCCCACGATCTCTAACTCAAGTGTGCGGCTATAAAAATCTACTGCATGTGTAACTTAGGGTTTTTACTTTCCCTATATGTTTCAACTATGCTTCTGAAAGCATCTAGACACCTAAAAATAGTTTTGGTAATTAATATCAACAATGTATTATGGGACTAATATGTGTGCTAAGATGTTTTAAGGTTTAGTCCCGAAAGTTTGAATAATGACAAGGAAATGGCAATGCAAAGGTGATAAAAGATCGACATAGTTCAAGGCAAAGGTATCATAGCCTAAGGATCCTTTTGTAGTATTTTACCGATCTCGGTGTTTGGAGAAAAAAAATTGGCTTTATAGGTCAAATATTGTACTATTAAGAGGGATCATGGCTAGTAGCTTGAATGTCTATTCATGTGCCATCTTGATCAACTAGGGTTCATGCATTGCATTTGTCTTTGTTTCTGGAAAACTGTTCAGAAAGATCAGTATGACCACACTTGATGAGCGGTGTTATCGCAAGTCGGTAGTACCGGATTCTAGTTGGCGGTATGTATTTTTCAGAGAGCATGTTTTTGGAAGTTTTTCTTGAAATCCCAAAATCGATATGACCGCATTTGATTAGCGGTATTACCGCAAGTCGGTAGTATCAAAATCTAGTTGGTGGTATGTATTTTCCAGTGAGCATATTTTTTGGAGTTTCTCTTGAATTCTAAAAACAGTATGACCACATTTATTGAGCGGTATTACCACTGTGCAGTAATACCGAGTTTTACATGGCGGTATGTTATTTCCAGAGAGAGTGTTTTTTTGTGATTTTGATCCTCTAGACATCAGTTATTCCGCTTTAGCCGAGCGGTATTACCATTGCGCGGTAGTACCGAATTTTAGTTAGCGGTAGTACCACAACTTTTTTACAACAGCTATAACTGGCGCATTTAATGAACAACAGTCGATCATTATTCATCGATCGCGGTAATACCGGGTGTGAACAGCGGTATTGCCGCAAATGCTAAAAAGTTCAGGGATTTGTTCCAAACGGCTAGTTTTGTGGTTGGGGGCTATAAATACGCCCTTACCTGCACCAAGCTTAGAACTTTTGGTCATATTGAATACACTTAAGGTTTTGGTGCTCTCTCTCTTCTATTCATTCGCATTGAATTCACATTTTGATGTAGTTGAGAGTTATTCAAGTGCATTGCATCATTAGTTGATTACTTTGGTACTTGATTGTCTTCAAGCGAGTGCGATGATTTGTTACTCTTGGTACTTGCCGGCACCTAGACGACTTGGAGAAGAAGTTGTGCGGTGATCACTTCAAAGAATTTTTGAAGTGACCCGATAAGGAATTATGAAGTGGTTGTGTGCTCACTATCTCTTGAGTGGAGGAAGAGCAATAACAGTGATCGGGGACTTAAGGATTAATTCGTGGAGTCGGTCCAATTTGGTTGGACTTACCTCAACGTGGACTAGTGAAGACCGGTAAGTCTTCGATATCATGGGAAAAACATCATTGTCTCCATTGTGGTTTATTTCTTGCCTTTACTATTTTCATATTTACATTTCTATCAATTAATTGAGTAGAATTGCTTAGTTAGAATTGTTTTTATTATTGGCATAATCTTGAGTTGTTTTAGCTTTGTAATCATAGCTCTTAAATTTGTGCTAGTATTTCCTCATTAAGACCAAAATTGTTAAAATTGTTTAAAAGAGCACAATAATTTTTATAACCTCCTATTCACCCCCCCTAGTCGGTCATCCTTGATCCTACAGCTTCAAGTTCTTGTTTTTTCTGTCGCCAACCAAATCGCAACTTCTTCATGAAACCTTCCAAATCCGAATCAATCCTAGTCGAAGAAGATGGTCAGAGTCGTCTCTAAGCGGGAAAGATCATAGATGGATGTGGAGAAGATGAAGGCTCTGGTCGCAGCAGAGAAGATCCCAAAATGAGCCTACGTGAAGTTGACTGAAGCCGCAAGACAACATTGGCCCTTGGGTGAAGAGGGCACCTTTCCAGTATTTCAATCATACTGTGAATGTGGCATTCGATTGCTCGTTCACACTCGTACTTCAACACTTTAGGAGTGGAATTGGTGAATCTTGTTCTCAATTTTCATCACAATGTTGAGGGTATTCGTCTACTTGTGTGAAACCTATATGGGGATTCTCCCATATTTGGAGCTCTCCATTATTACTACGGGATGAGTAAGCATAGTAGAATCGCAGGTAGTTGTGGTCTGAAGTTCCACGACGGGAAGTTGAGGGAGTACATTCAGATGTTCACCATGTCATCATGGCCGGGATGGAAAAAAAGAGATGGTTTTACTAGGAGATATCCAAGGAAGACAGCATCTTCTCTACAGGGAAGCCTGTAGAGAAAGTGTTTCCTGGGATTTGTCTTCAAGCAATCCCGATCGAATTACCCCATATATTCAAGCCATCAAAGACTTGAAAGAAGTGAGGCTTACCGGATGGCACGTGGTGAGAGATTTCATCTCGCGTCACATCAGTCCTCTGAAAAATCGAGCACATCCAATGTGGATGTACTCGGGGACTAATGATCCAACCAGGGACTTCGAAAAAGGTAAAAGGAATATCCAACCTAGCTCCTCTTGGTTGATTCCAAGCTTGATAGTTGATTGTTTTCTTTGCTATTGTAGATCTCTCGCAAAAAGAGATTAACTACCGAGTTAAACTCATTTGCGAGAAAGCTCCAAGACCCACTACAAGGGCTCCTCGAATCCTGGCAATCGTGTTCGCAGAGGAAAGGAAAGAATGCCTAAAGGTAATCAAAAATTGATTTTTTTTTCTTTAGATTTTCATGATCGTAGCATTTGACCATTGATTAATGTTTTCTTTTCTGTCTTTCGCAGAAAGTATGCATGGCAGGCCATCATGACGACCAAGAGGTTGAATTGAGGATGTCGAAATGGGGCCAGAGGAAGAGATAGTTCATCCAAAAAGTGTCACCTTGTGAAGGCTACTAACAAGAAGGGCTCCGCCCCTCCTCTGACCAGCCCCTTTAGCCAGTTCTTTGCGGACGTGTCGCTTCAGAGAAAAGAGGGGTAGTCGAAGTGCTAAAGCACAAAGCTCCAAAGACCAAGGTATCCTTCTGCTATGACAACAAGACATTTTCAGTTTCTGCTTCTTATAGCTTTGTCAAGCGATTAGAAAAGGAGAAATAGAAAAGCTTTATATCTTTTGTGAAGGATAGTGCTGCGATAGCAGAGCCTGTGGTCGAGGCAAGTGTCGTTCCTCAAGAGAGGCGGGAGGCTTTGGGAGCTATAGTTCTCGATCAAGACCTACGACCAAAGGTGGTCGTAGAGGTCCCAATTGTAACATCTGAATTTTCCAAACTTTAAAAATCTTTTAAACGGTTGGTAGTTGGAAAATTCACCCTTTGGATTTTATTTGAATTTTAATCAAACTTAATATGGACTTTCAGTATTTAAATAATTTAATATGATTAATTTCAACATCAATAATTGTCAAAACTATTTTATTTCGATTCTATGGGCTTGGATATATTTTCTAGATTTTTCTAGAATTTTTCGAGTTCATTTGCTATTTTTCTAATCGCCATTTGCATTTCCTGTAATTTCTAAAAAGGAAAAACTAGGAAATCTCATAAAAGCTCACAGGCCGAATCTTCCCTGACCCGGCCTATTCCTATTCCTTTTGGCCCATTTCGATGCAGCCGCGCCAACCTCTCCCTTGTTCCTCTGCCAGGTGGGCCCCACTCTTTGTCGTCCTCCTCACCTTTGTCTTCACCGCGTCCGAGTCGCCTTCGACCACCATGGCTACCGTGTCCAAGTTCCATCCGACAACGGTCTATCCAACCAAAGAATCCTTTGGTGATAGGATTTACGAATCCGTTGTAATCCCCACAACCGATTCTACTCCTTATGTCCTTCTAAATTCATTTGAATTTCCTTATCTCATCTCATATCCGATTTGGACTCCGCCGCCGATACGCCACCCTGGTAAAGCTCCAAGACATTGATAACCATAATGAGCAACCATTAGAAATCGTTCCAAAGTTGATCGTCCGAGTATGACATTGTGTGTCGTATTGAAATCGATTACATCAAAAGAGATTTTTCTGTCCTGAAATTATTTAGAGAACCAAATGTTACAGGAAGAGATACTTGACCAATAGGTTTGGCTGAATACCCCGGTACGATCCCATGAAATGAATATCGTACTGGTTTTACCTTTGTCCTGGGAACTTGCATATTGTCTAGGGAACTTGTATACAGTATGTTTAATGAACTCCCACCATCAACTAACACATGATTTACTCGACAGTTGCTGATGATGGGCTCGACCACGATCGAAAACTGGCCTGGTCGAATAGACGGGATCGTACAATCACCATTCTCGAAATAGATGGTGGCCTCCGACCACTTCGGTAATTTATTAAAAAGAGGAGGGTCAATGGAGTTTACCTCATGTTCAACGGCCTTGAGCTGTCATTTTGACTCGTATGCCGAAGATCCTCCATAGATGTGATCGATGGTGTACTCTGGATCCTAAAACGGAAACTCCTTATCCTCGTTCGACTGCTTTCGACCACTTGTTTGCCCTACTTCCTCGAGTGTAGGAAGAGATCCTTTGCTGGTGTATCAGTCCTCTAGTTTTCGTTGGAAAACTTGGCAGTTGCGAAGGTCGTGCTCTTCCTTTTTATGAAAAAGACACCACCTAGGCTTGTCATTCTTCCATTCGGTGCATTTACCCTTGCTCCTGTTGGAATATGGCTTGGAACCTCAAGGCTCTTTATCACTTATGGCTAAGACTTCCTTGGAGCCATTGACCTCAGACTTTTGGCCTCTAGTCTTGCCCTTGGACTTCTTGGTCTTTTTATCTTTCTTCTTCTACTTTCACCTGCTTCTTGAGTATCTTTATCATCTCGATCGATGGTTCTATTCCACTCGACCACTTTTGCAGCAGTTGCATATCCGTCGACCATCTCAAAAAGCTCGGCAACAGTAGGCGGAGGATTTAAAGCGATGTCTTCTGTGATCCTTTTGCTGCAGATTCCCTGCTTAAATGCTCTCATAATAGAATAATCAAAAACCTCGGGTATGGAGTTATGAACCTGACTGAAACATCTGATGAACTGGCGCAAGTTTTCATGAGTGTTATGTCTCATCCTGCGCAAGTTATCCTCCTTTCCAGGACGGTTGTAGGTGCGCTGGAAATTGGCCACTAATAGATCACAGAGATGTTGCCATGAATAGATCGACTCCAGTGGTTGGTTTAGCAGCCACAACCGAGCGGATCCTTCGAGAACAGTAGGAAAGTAATTTGCCATGATGTGCTCTCCTCTTCCTGCTGCTCAAACAGCGGTTGTATAGATCTGAAGAAATTCGATGGGATTTTGTGACCCGTCAAAATTTTCCATATTCATTGGTCGACACCGCGGCGGCCAGTGAACTGCTCGAAGGTCAGGCTAGAACGCCCGACATCCGGTAATAATATCATGATGCCTTCTTTGCGGGAAAGAAGGGTTGATATCACCAGGTGATCGTACACGACGATACCCAGTGGCAAGTGGACCTAACCTATGATAGATCTCCGTCCTACGAGGATAATACTCCTCGTATTCCATGTGTTGTTACATATTCCTAGGTAGAAGTGGTGAACGATCACCTCCCCCCCCAGAACTTGTCGATCACCTAACGTTTGAAGAACTCTTACCCTACGGGAGTTGTGATTAGGGGAGCAACCAAACATGTTGTCGTTCCGTTCTTCGTGAGGAGAGTTATTCGAACGACTGGTGTTCAACAGAGTTGTTCTGGTACGACTACCATAATGATGTCGTTGAGTTTTCTCAAGCCTAGCCATTGTGCCCTGACACTTATCCAAGCTATTGAGTTGGATTCTCGATCAGGTCATTTATATGTTGAAGTTCTTGTGCTTCTTTCGACCGATATTGAGTGCGCTCAGGCAAAGTTCATTGGGATGCATTTCTTCTCCTTCCGATGGTCTCAGGATCATCCACATCTGAGTTTATTTGAGTTTGCCTCAATGGAGAGTGAAGGTGTTGATCCTGTTCATCGCCGGAGGCGTCCTCGCCATCACCACGAGAGTCTGAAGTGAGTAAGCGATGGGAAACATCCCCAGTCCTGTCTCTCTGAGAGATATTAGGATCTGAGGGGGGACAAAGACCTCCTGGATATGATTTCCACTTGTTCCTGAGTCCTCCTGCCTTGAGGAGTAGTCGAACGATAACGCCTCGCGACTTGAAGTAATCCCCTCCAAGAAGGGGAATTCTGGGTTATAACCATCTCCAATCGAAGGTGAACCCTAAGAGGGCATGGTCAAATCCGCATAAAGAGCAGACTCAATGACACACTTGGTGGGGGTAGTCGAAGGGTGGCGATTACCAGATGCTGGTGGAGTCCTGAAATGATGGATTACAGGACTTGATGTGCTAAATCGGACGACCTCAGATGGACTCGGACATTTGAAGGGAGAGTCCTCACTATGCTTTGTACTTGTCTTGGTGCAGTCCTGATCATGGTCGAGTGGACCCTTCCCCTATGAGGAATCTAGCTCCCCATTCGGATGTAATGTTGTGGGGGAGAAAGATCCCTCATCAACCTTATCGGTGACATGGTCTTCTGAGTCTGGTGAAAGATCCCTGGAGGCAGCATTACCATCGGACGAAATAATGCTCTGCTTATGTTCGTAGCAGGCATCCATGTCGAGTTTTGCATAATCAGCCAAATCAAACCAGTTCTCCTCGTTCCACTCACCTGCCATGGAAGCATCAGAGTTGAAAATAAAATCAAGAGAACTTGTCGAAAAGGAATTACCAAAAACTCCCCACGAATGGCGCCAACTATCGATGGTTTAGTATCAATCTTACGAATGAATATTCGGAGGTCTCCTAGAATTAGAACCACACAGAGAATGACACAGTGATTTAGACATGTTCAGGCTTTCTCCGGAGAGAATACCAACCATACTTCTGTGTTATTGTATTGACTATGTTGTTTACAATCAGAGAAAGAAATAATGCCTAATGTCTTCCTCCAATCTCCTGATCCTTTGCCTATTGCCTTTATATAGCGCACGAAGGGGTGGCTGTTACTCCAGACCAAGGCCTTAGCGCTTGATGAAATGCGTCCATTGATGATGGTTATTGTTAGTGAAATAACACCCCCACGTCGCTTGGTAGTTACCATTGTAGACATAAGCGAAATACATGCAGTTATCCCAGAAGATAATAGCGTATATTAACCGCTATGTATTGATTACAGCGCATAAGAGGCCATAATCGATTGGGCCCACATGTCTGGAGGCTTTATCGATTATAGGGTGGTTTTAAATGATCTAATCGTAGAAAAACTTACGACTATAGACTGGTCGCAGAAATGCTTACGACCATGAGGTGGTCGTAGAAAGATTTACGACCATACAAGGTGGTCGTAGAAAGACTTACAACCACACAAGGTGGCCGTAGGATGGTTTACAACCGATGATCTTAAGCTTCCTCCTTATAAACGATAAGGGTATACCCGAGATCATCATGGGGATATTGATATCTATAATAGCAATTACAGATAAGTGATTTAATTAATTAAGGATTATTAGATCCTCGTCAAACCTATTATTTAATTTATTTTTATTACTAACTTCTCGTAAACTTTATTTCTAAATATGATTCTTTTGGCCACCCCACCGTGGTGTAACTAAACAAAATTGTGGTAGAGTAATAGGATTTAGATATACCATGGTGACTGACGTGACAATGTTATTTGACCATGTTAAATGTGTTAAAATTAGAAGTAAAGTTGATGAGATTAATAATAAAAATAAATTAAAAATAGGCTAGATAATAAGAATTGCTTTGATAGGGATGGCCGGCGGCTAACAAAGCTATCCCTCAATGATTGTGCCCAACATGCCAAGTGGAGCTATTTTCTTTTCAGGGAACGACTCCACCGCCACCGATTCTTATGGACCGGTATATGCCAAACCCCGGAGGAAAGGGGAAGAAATTTCCACGAATCATCTAATCATCGAGCCAAAATTCAAGCCATATGACGACCTCGAAAACACGCAATCGATCAAACGGAAGGACAAAATGGCTCACAGCAAGCCAGAAGAGACTTGACAGCCTCACGTTCAAAATCACAACGTCCAACACTAATTTATGCATAATTTATTTGCAAGTGTTGATATAGACCTCTGGCAGAATGAGCCTTTCATGCTACCATCTTCAAGACATTGGTAAAACATAAAGCATTGTTAAGCTAGCATTCATAAATAACGATGCATTCTATTATGTTCATCTGCACAAGGGTACTTTTAACCCTCTACTGAAAATATCGTAGAATCACCGCCAAGATATATGTACAAATAATATTAGCTTTTGCTTAACCCTCAGGAGAACGAGTGCACAAAGATACTGTACAACCCTGGCACAAGACAGAAAAATAGATACAACTTAGATTGCTAGAGTTGATCTGATGGTTTCAGGAAATTGTAGCACTCCAGCTGCAGCATTTCTCCGCCATTGACTGGGTCAAACTGGCATCTGTAGAAGCTGCAAAAAATCACACAAAGTAGATATCAAGTTCAAATCTGTACCTAGGAAATCGATTACTACAAGAATCAATGTTCAATTTTATGCCCGTACCTTCCATCCATACCAACAACTGCCACAGTATTCTTCTCATGGCCAAATGCAACAATGTACTGCTCACCCTCATGGAGCCTGAATTGAGCTACAGACCACTCGGAGTGGAAATATTTAGGTAACACGCCTGTCAGCAACAGAAAATAACCGAGTTAATATGTGCTTGGTAATGGACAGAAAATCGAAACAAGTATTGACACTTCCATCTTGAGATCCTGGTCAACTTCATCTCATCCCAAGTAACAAGTACTCAAAAGTCAAAATCAAAGACCACAAACTCTGCATGTTCTAAACCATCAAAATACAACTCATACTTGATGGGTACTAACAAAAAGTGTAAGACACTAAGATCATTCACAGTGTTCAGTTCCAAGCTTCCAGCAAGAAAATGTTTTAAAAGACATCTGAGATAAAAATAAGTAACTTGGACACAACATAATGAATAAGGAAACAATATACCATGGAAATTTGAGCCTACAGAACAGCATTCATGTATACCAAGTATTTTGTGAAAATTGCCAACTTATCAAGGAAGGAGGAGGCCGGGCGGGTTGGCAGCACGCGGTGGCGCGGGGAGGAGACAGCGCTAGGGTTTGGGAGTGAGAGGGAGGGGTGTGGATGGCCGGTGGGGAATGGGGAATGGGGTGAGGGGTGGGGTGGGGTGGGTTTTGTATTTTATACGTGGTATGAGGGGGGTAAAATTTTCCAACTTTAGAAGCAAAGTCGGAACCCCATCCCGCCGAAGTCATGGGAAGCTGCCCCAGACCGGCTTCACGTTCAATGCAGCTGCCGGCTTTTTCAAAAGCGGCTACTAAAAGCCGCTCATTTGGGACGGCTTCCGGCTTTTCCTAACGAAAAGCCAAAGCTGAAGCCATCCCAAACAGACCCTTATTCTTCTACATAGCAAATTGTTTAATGTTACTTGCACAATAAAACACAATGTACCAAGGCATAAGTAAGATTCATCGCACCATTTGATCCAAATTAATTTCTAAGTGTGCTTCATCCATTTAGGATGATATAAATCATGCCTTGTCCTTAGCGCATAAATTCTGAAAATGGAAATTTCAAGTGAATTACATGTCGCCACAGCAAACACAAAAAAGTGAACTTTCCAGGCATGGACCTTAAAGCAGCTCAAAAGATCTATAGTTATTTTCAAGCATGGAAATGTACTGACTCAAGATATCTGAAAGGATAGTGAACTTACCCTTAATAAAAGAAAGAGATGGACTTATAAGGGGAACATCAGGGTCTGGAGCTGGCAGCGGCTTGTCATTAGTGGTCGAACCCACATTTATTTTTAGATTGAACACATGTATTGTTCCTTTATCACTAGAAGCAGCCAAATACTGCAAATTATTTGAGAAAGCCAAGCTATATATTTCTGCTCTATCGGCACCTCTCCTTACCTACAAAAGAAGCAGACAAAAATTAATTGCTATATCCCCAGCAATGAAAAGGTAAGGAAATGCTAGACTCATTTCATCATAAGTTTTCCATTGATTAAGAGTTAGCAAATTGACAAGAGCATCTTGTGTAGTTAGGAACTTAGTGTGCTGCGTCAGTGAAAATACAAAAGAGCAGCATAGGTTGGGTGTAGTTGCAGATAGAGCTCCATAACCATAGGTAGAACTTTATCAAGCTAAGTCAAAAATTGCAAGCACATTGCAGTACGATTCGTAAGAACTATATGAAAACCAAATATATAACAAAAACTAATACAGCACTTTGCATATCTACATGAAAATAAGAGCTGCCTATTACATAATATTAAAATTAATCAGTCGCTACTAGAATGTACAAGCTAACGATTCTTTGGGGGCATCCAAGAATATACAAATATAACCTTCACACTACCAAATAAGTAATGTAGTTTTTTCTCTCTCTCTCTCTCCAGATGGTATGGAACTTCTATATACTACAGAACTCCAACTTCAAAAATGTTTGTTATGCATTAGATTTTAGGGGGTTAACAAGAAAGGGTTCTCTTTAGAACATGATAATTTGCTTGTGCAGTATCTCTCAGTTCTCAATATTTCTCATGACAGATGAGTGTAAGCAAAGCAAAAGAAATGCTGTAGGAAAGCTACTGGCTACAGAGTACAGACCATGATTGACCACCAAAGAAGGATTACAACACATGTATTTTTCTAGGATCCATCATACATCAATACTAACCACTTCGATGCCAACAATGATAGATATATTTATTTTACACACAAATAGTTGACATCATATTGCCAGCTAAATGTTATGCACTTTAGTTATAGGACCATATGTTTCCTGATATGTTAGTTCAGGTATGGTAGTGGAATTGGCATTGGACAAAACTGAAGTCTAGAACGCATTACATATATTTACTTTACTCAGCAAATAGTTGACAGCATAATGTCAGCCAAATGTTATGCACTTTAGTTATATGACCATATCTTTCCTGACATGTAATTCACAGGTGTAGTTGAATTGGCATGGGAGAAAACTGGAAAGCATCATAAGGATTTAAATTATCATTCTTGAACTAGTACAATTGCGAGAGCACTTTCTTTAAGGGGAAACTTAGAAGTGTCTGCTATGTTGATCAATCAGGTCCAGGTTGTTCAAGAAATATATGCATTTTCACCATCAATTTCCATTTATCCCATGTTCAATCATTCCAAGTAGGACACAGAGACTACATTTTAAAGTACACATAAAACAAAAATCACCACTGAGTTATGATACTGTAAGCAACCAGGACTAATAAAAATCCGGAAAGCAGTTGAATGTATTCCCAAAAATATATGATCTTACAAAGGCACCCAGAATTCTACACTTCTGTCGCATCAAAAAAGGTGTAAAAAGTAGAATGAAGCAAGGTTTCTTTTTAGCACACAATATGTTACAAATCTATAATCTTCTAAGCTATAAGTTTGAGTAAATGAAAAGGGGAGAAGGGTTGGTGCATTACAAAGCTTCGGTTGGGCTATTCATTCCAATTCCTATAAATTCAGAACTTTAAAATTTTGAAAACAGGGCTTGGGGAGTTTCCTCATGGAAGATATCGGTACAAGTAATCCCTCAATGCAATTTCATGATTTCATCAAACTTTTAAATGGTTGCAATTGCTAAATGAAAATGCAGCATCCAGCATCAGTAAGATCGATCACTTTATTTTCAGTAAGAACAATCTAAGACTTCAACCAAATATCCATCCTTTCCATCTGAAACAAAAATATAAAGCTATTCATGAAGCCTGCAGTTGATGTTCTAAACAACTTATGTTATAAGGTCACTGCTCAAATATCGCTGCAAAATCAAACCTTTTGAGCATATGCTATCCCACATTAGCACAATTCATCACAAGCGAGAACCACTATAAGTTTCTAACATTACCACCACGATTCACGAAGTTGCTTAACAATAAGGTGTTCTTCTATGTGATTGACCTATATCAGATTGCATCATGCAATTCAAACATTCATTATCAAAGTTCATCGCTACATGAATGTTAAGAACGTGTACTTCCTGCAGAAGATTGCCCTCGGTGGCGTTGAAGATCCTGACGAGTGTCCCCTTGGTGCTTGCAGTAGCAATCAGCCTACCATCCTGCGACAATGCAAAGCACGCAACACGGGAAGCGTGCGCATTGATAAACTTTGTCTTCCTTGCCCCGTAGTGCTCCACCCTCACCTGCCCCTTCTGTGCACCAGGACAAACCAGCACAATCGACCCTGGCTGCTGCGACACAGCACAGAGACCATTTGGGTTGGGCGTCGTCTCAATCTGGTGCACAAGCTTAAGGTCCGTGAAATTATACACGAAAATTTTGTTTTCCAGGACGACAACGATGCGGTCGCGGCGGAGGCGGACGGCGCGCACGGGGGAGCGGAAGGAAAGCTCCCCCATGCATCGGCTCTGGTGGTCGTCCCAGATCATCACCTTGTTCGGTGGGTAGTTGGGAGCATCACCACCGCCGACGAGGGCAAGTATGTTGCACCGGAACAGCATCTCCACGACGCCTATACCCCCTCCCTCGCCGTCGTCCCCAGCGCCCCCGAGGTCACGGCGGAAGATCTCGCGGAAGGGGTCGCAGTTGTAGATGCGGAAGCCCGACTTTGTGCCCGCCGCGAAGCAGCCGTAGTCCTGGTTGAAGGAGATGTGGAGGAGGTCCTTCGCCGCGTGGTAAGGCCTCTGGATTCCACCTCCGGCAGCTGCAACGGCCGTTGGTTCGGATGAGGCGGATGAGACGGAGGAGGAGTCATCGCTCTCCTCGTCGCCGGATGGTGTGGGCTCGACTGAGGTGGCGGGGAGAGGCTGCTCCGGCTCCGCCTCCGGCACCTCCGGCGCCGGCGCCGGCGGGTCGTCGGGGATGGGGTTAGGGTTATATGGGGCCGGCGCGGTGGTGGTCGTCGCCATTGGGGAGGGGCAGAACCGGAAGGGAGGTGGGTGCGCCGGGTGCGCGAGTACTCGTAGTCGGAGGTTGCGGGCGTGATGTGGGGGGCTACTAAAAGTGCCAGGCAGTTGTCGGTAGAGTAGGGCCGGTATTAGTGTCTATTTACGACTCTGCCATCGGTCGAGCTGAGCCGGGAGTCCGCCTTCCTTGTCTTGTGTTAGCGGATGGGATCGGGTTAGCGTGCCGGGGTAGGCAGCACATACCTTTCGTGGCGTATGGGTATGGGTTGCCCCGATGCTACTACAGTAATTGTGTTGTATACCTGTATACAATTAGGGGGTGAAAACGGATCGAATACAAATGGATAATAACTCATTATATTTTTTATATATTATTTTCTCAGATCCAGATATAAATACGAATACCCTGAATATGAATACGGATACTAATAATATCGAATTCGAATATGGAGCGAATACGAATCAAACGAATACGGACATTGGTATTTTTCGGAACATGAAAATCCCTTAAATTGTATGGCAAAAAGTAACAAAAATATATAACTACTTTATTTGATGCAAATATTCATGAATTGTTCATATTTTCGGTAACCACACATAATATTGGCAATAACAAGCTGCATTAACTAGTTCAACACAAACATAACATTTAGTTTATCATATTTAACTTATAAGCCATAACTCACAAAGTCACAAGTGTGGATATCATAGGGATATGCTCCAGATCTTAGGATGATATGACAATTGGCAATGGCATTTATGGTTTGTCGTTTCACAGGGTTTTCGACGAAGTTCAGGCATTCTGGACAGGGGCGGTCCGACCGGTCCCAAATCGGTCGGACCGGCCATGTGCGGCGGTCGGACCGGCGGTGACCACAAATGGTCAGAATAGGCTGGGCCAAAAATAGAGGGTGTAGGCAAGTGAGGGGATCCCAATGCACTTGGTCTCATAATTTTTGGAGTTCCCAAGCAAAAGTTCTATTTGTTTTAAGTTTCCAAAAGGTTTCGGAATTTCAGGGCTTGAAATTCGGCCAAGTCCCTTGTGGCGGTCCGACCGGCTCACAAGGAGCGGTCCGACCGGCCAGAGGGCAGTCTGACCGACTCATACGGAGCGGTCGGACCGATTTCCACTTGAACGTCAGCCAACTTCGTGGTGATGTTGTTTTGTTAGGTCAAGTTCATTGGTATCATGGCATATGTATTGCATGATGCATGTTTTGACTAACATGAGTCAAGTTGTGAAGAACTTGTTCTCGAATTCGTGTTTGCTTGTCTATGGTTATGCAGGTTGCTTGGTGGTCAATGACGGTCAACGGCGAGGATGATCGGGACTAGACTTGGAGAGTTGAGGTCTAGAACCATCGACGATGTCGGGTGAGGTCAATGACTCAAGCGTGACGCAAGATGGACAAGGGTGACCTATTAGCAAATCTGAGGCGCAAGATGGCGCTAGGTGAAGCTGTTTAGGTCAAAAGGTTAAAGACGGCGCTTTACGAAGCGTGCGTGTATGACCCGTTTGTTAGTGGGCCTTAACGGGAGCCCAATAGAGTCAAACCCTAGAAAGTTCAAGGCTTCCACTATAAATAGGAGGAGGTGGTGGCTGCACCAACCTCTCTCGCCTCTTTTATGTTTCAAAACTCTAATTGGCTTAGGGGGGTTGAGGTGGAGGCTATGGCTCTTGATGGTTTGAGGTGATTTTCGTGATCTTGGATTGACCACTGTTCCTTGATGGAGTGGGTGTAATCCACCGGCACTCTTCTTATTAACACATCTTCTCCAAATAAGAGTAGCAAAGAAATATTACACATCTTCTCCCAAAGAAATATCTTTTCATTTAACACATCTTCTCCCCCTTTGACAATGGATTCATCAAGGAATCACGCCTTCCTCTCATCCAGGAATAACAAATAGAGAATAAAGAAAGAAGCAGAAACAAAAGAAGCATAAACAGGAGTATGCATGAAGTGCAATGGAGTGGCTTCATTTTTTGAATTTTTCAATTTTTGATTACAAGAAGCTTTGGAGATTACCCAAAAGAACAAGCTAGTATCTCTAATATTGCACAAACAAAGATATCAAGCCCGACAAATATAGCAAGATCATGGTAAGACATATATATCAAAGCTAAGCACAAAGGCTCAAAAGTAAAGCAAGAGGTTTGATCAATTTAAGCAACGCTCAAATTCAAAGAAGTTCATCAACAGGATCCTAAAGTGAAATTGGCCATGTCAAACTGTCAAAGTGAGATCAAAATCTAACAAAGACCACAAGAAGAGTCAATCAAGTCCCGTATTGAATCATTTTGCTCAATATTTTGTAAACGCCATTTGTCAACATTTTTCTCATTTGCATTGAATATTGAAGTTGACTAATGATCTAACTTAGTGACAAGATCCTGGACTAGGAGCCATCCACAAACTCATCCTAAGCTTCACCAAAAGTTGATTAAAGGTATATCTTAGTAAAGAAGATCCCGGACTAGAGCCATCCACAAACTCTTTCTAAGCTTCTACCGGGCGACAAATCTTGAGGTTCATGTCATTTCGACAAGCGGTCCCCATGAGATCGTCTCGTTCATCAAACTATCTCCAAGTTCATGTCATTTGACAAGGCCTCGTAAGAATAGTTTGGCACAATTTAAGCATAAGACAATCTTGATTTTCATTTTTCACAAGAGCGCTTTTAGAATCTCAAGAACACAAAAGCTCAAGTAATGGTCAATTTTAGATCAAAGAGCTAACAAAGCAATTCGACAGGCCAATGTCACAAGAGGAGCACTAATTACGCAACTCGCTAAAACATCCACAAATTGCAATTTCTTAATTTGAGTTGTTTAAAAGGTTCTAGCTCATATGGCAAAGACTTAGCTATATATGTAAAAGCATGATAATTCTAGCAAGTCAAAGAACTAGACATGACATTGAGCAAGAATTGAAATACAAAAGCTCCAAAGGGTAATAGGCAAAGCTCCATCAATTTTAAAAGATAAGCGTAAAACTTATATTATAATGCATCTTTTGGATTTTTCATACCACTTGTCAGAACCACTTGTTGTTACCACTTGTTGGATTTTTCATATGAATGTAATATGATACAATGAGATGCAAATAAAAAGCCTAAAAACTTAAAAAGTTCAAAAAGATCACTAAGTTCAGAAAAAGAACAATAAAAGATCAAAAGAACAAGGAAAGATCGAAAGATCGAACTCCCTCAAACCAACCCATAAGGATAAATAACCCTAACTCGCTTCTCAAGGTGGCAAACCTAGTTGGGTCTAAAGATTTGGTGGGGATAAAACAAGATACAAGAGAAGAATCTAGTGGGTGACAAGCGCTGAGGTACTCTTCCTATCTAGCCGATGACCGCACAATTAGGATAAGAAAACCCCGAATGAACAAGGATAAAGAATAGGAATATCAAATGCCATACAAAGAGAGTAGAGTGTAAGTACTGAATAAGAGCTTAACTACCGGGCGATGGGAAGTTCTCGGAGATGCTTGAGACCCGTCGATCAAGCGTGAAGGAGGTGAACCATCTTGAGTCTCTCGCAATATGATGTGAACAATCGAGTCGGCAAAGCACGTGCCCTTCCTCTTTCGCGGTAATCCTCGAAAAATCAAGGCATGAGAAGAACGATGTGTCTCGACATCGGGTTAGTTAAACAAGATTTGGGAACCCAATCTTCGACACACGCGTCTGCGAGTAGTATGCAAAGCGTAAGTGTTATCCTTGATTTCATCTAAAATTCTGTTATGAGCAATGTTTAAGTTAACATGGGAATTAAATCATCGGTGGCTATCGGCGTTGTCTTTGTCATCGGGCCGATCGGCGACCATATCGGTCGAGACCGGTGAGCACCAATGGTCGACCCGGCAATCAAGAACATGAGAATTAGGATATGTAGAAACATAATGATTAGCATGTGAGAAAATCCTAATCCGTGTTTATTCCTTTCGGTGTTACCATGTCTCATAATAGCTCTAGGTTGCATGAATGAAATTCTATCAAGATTTTTCCTATCATTTTTCAACCTCGCCAATGTAATTCAATCAAATGCCCACTTTTCTTGCAATAAGTGCAATGGTACTTGGTACCACTAGAAGAAGCACCATTTGAATTGATACAAGGTTGGGCAAACCTCGCAGATTTAAAAGATGTTTTTGCAGTTGAGTTTTGAATTCAATTAAACCTTTTCCAAGACTTGAATGACTTTTGGGTTTGAATTGTCTTGAAAAGAATTGAATCCTAAACCTTCCTTCTTATAAGGAGTTTTAGACTTGTCAAGAATCATGTTTAATTGTTTCTTACCTTTAGAAAATTTCTCTAATGTATCATGAAGGTAAGCATTTTCTTTCTCAAGTTAACACAAGCATGACAAGTTTTATCCATTGATTTCTCCTTATACAAAGCAATTTCAAGCTTAAGAGCGGAACATGAAGCACAAGTAGTATTTTCAATATTGTCCTTAAGTTTAGCATATTTGACTCTAGCAGCTTCTAAGATATCTTTGATTTCACGTTCTTTTTCTAAGCATGAAGTGCAAGGACTAGAATCAATCACATCAGAAGCAATCAACTTGCTAGACTCTAAGCATTTTTCACAAGGAGCAGATTTAATTTCAATTAGCTCAGTTCTAGCATTTTCAAGTTGTTGTAAAGCAATATTGTGAGCAGATTGCAGTTTAGCCAATTCTGAGTGCATATCATGACAAGATAAACATTCATCAGTTCAAGAGTCTTAACATTTGCAAGTTCTAGTTTTAGTTTACCAATTTTTGACTCTAGTTTCTTATTTTTAGTCATGACAAATTCTAGCGCTTCATCTTGACTAAGCACTTGCTCAACTATAGAATTATATTTAGCAGAAAGCTCATCATAAGAAAAAGATACCTCATCATTATCAATGTCGTCGGTGTCAGCCATGAAGCACATGCCAGTAAAGTCTTTGGCCTTCCCTTTCTTTTCCTCTTCGCTCCCGGAGTCCACATCACTAATGGATTGCTCTCCAAAAGCGGCAAGGACCCGGTGAGCGGCCTTTATGAGCTTGACAAAGATCATACTCGAGTTGTTATCATGAGGCTTCTTCCAAGTCGCTTCTCCTCCCTGTGCTTACCCTTACCTTTTAGCTTGGGGCAATTGGTCCGGATGTGGTAAAGCTCTCCACACTCATAGCAAGTAACAGGACCACCTCTCTTTTTATTTCTCACATTGTTGTAAGCCCGTGTGAATTTTTTAGCTAAAAGGGCTAACTCGTCTCGTGAATATTTTCAAGCTCCTCCTCAGAAATCGCAGATAAGCAAGCAAATGAAAATCCATAAGAAGATTCAAAAGAGTCATCAAAAGCCTTTTTGTGAGGATCTGCTACCAAAGCTAAATTATCTTTCTTGGGATGATCAACTCTTTTAATTTCATGAGTCTTGAGTTTACTATAAAGCAATTCTAAAGTAAGACTCGAAAGATCAACATTCTCTTCTATAGCAAGAGCCTTCATCTCCCACTCCTTGGTGTTGATTGCAGCCAAGAGGTGGGTGGCATTTTCAGATTGAGAATATTCAATATCAACAGCTTTCATTTGATTAATCACTTTATTAAAACGACTGAAAATGTCATCGATGCTCTCTCCAGACGATCTCAAATTTGTTATAATCACGCTTATAGATTGTTTGGCGACTTTCTTAATTTGGGACGAACCTCATGATATGTTTCGAGAGTGCTCCAAATCTCGTGCTGCAATGCAAAATTGCAAATCCTATCATATTCTTGTCTACCAAGCGCACCATATAAAAGATTCTTGGCCTTGTTGTTGTTAGCCAAAAGAACCACGTAAGGTGGAGTTTCAACCTCGGGAATAATGAGCGGGGATCGAACAACGTCCCATATAGCTTGTCCTCGCTCTCAAGGAATACTGCATACGATTCTTCCAATAGGCATAGTCTTGTCCATTGAACATATGCGGTTTTGTAGTGAATCTATCCATCGCCAAAGTTCAAAGGACCGGTTAAGATCAAGAGTGAACTAACCGGCTCGATACCACTTGTTGGACCGTAAAGGCGACTAGAGGGGGTGAATAGGAGCACGCTCACTTTTTCACAAATTATGAACTCAATACAATTTCACTCCAAGAGCTATTAGAAAGCTATGAAGATCAATATACCAAGATCTGATGGAAGACTAGTATTGAATCCAATAAAAACCCCTAAGCAATGCGACAATAATCAGCAAGAATTAAAGCAATACAAGTACTGGCGGTCTGACCGCTGTAGTGAACCGGTCGGACCGATTTCCGGGCGGTCGGACCGCTGTTATGCTGGCGGTCGAACCGCTCCAAAATCGGTCGGACCGGTGGTGATCAAGATCGGACCGGCGAGCTCTGAATCGATCCAAACAAATAAAAATCACCGATGACGAAGTTGCAATTAGGTCTAACTTTTGATTCTCAACTCCAAACTTCACGAAACTTTGCACACACCTTCTCTATGCTATTGAGGACCTATTCCAATCGAATATTATGATAATTCTTGGAACGATCTTGAGCAATTGCCAATTGATTAACAGAAGGTCTAAAACCGGGCAAGAACGAAAACTTGATCCTAAAGCTTGTTCGTGAGAGATTGATGATTAAGATGATGCTAGATAGATTCACACATATCACAGCAAGCTAATTCACGTGAAAGAATCAATCACAAACTCATGGATCAAAGAAAGCCCTAAAAACACGAAATTGAAAGCAAGAACGAAAAGAGACTTATCTCAAGCAAACCTTGCATAGATTGATTTCGTGATTGTTGCTGGATTACATCCACACCATCATGGATCAGTGGATAATCAAGGATCACGAAATTCACCACAAACCATCAAGAGCCCTAGCCTCCACCTCAACTCCCTAAAGACAATTAGGGTTTGAAAACATAAAAGGCGAGAGAGGAGAGGTGCAACCACCATCTCCTCCTATTTATAGTGGAGGCCTAAAACTCTTAGGGTTTGACTTAATTGGGCTCCGTTAAGGCCCACTAACAAGCGGGTCACACACGCACGCTTCGCAGCGCCGTCTTTAACCTTTTGACCTAAACCGCTTCACCATGCATCATGGATTCGCCAATAGGTCACAATTGTCCATCTTGTGTCACGCTTGAGTCGTTGACCTCACCCGCATCGCCGATCGCTCGACCTCAACTCTTCAAGTCTAGTCCCGATTCTCCTCGCCGCTGACCGTCGTTGACCACCAAGCTACCCGCACAACCACGCATAAGAAAACACGAATTCGGGAACAAGTTCTTCACAACTTGACCCATGTTAGTCAAAACATGCATCATGCAAATCATATGCCATGAAACCAATGACTTTGACCTAACAAAACAACATCGCCACGGTTGGCCGACGTTCAAGTAGAAACCGGTCCGACCGCTCAGGTGAGCCGGTCGGACCGCCCATGGCGGTCGGACCGCTCCTCGTGAGCGGTCGGACCGCCTGGGACTTAGCCAAATTCAACCTCCCAAAATCCAAACCTTCGGAAACTTTAAACCAATAGAACTTTTCACCGAGGCTCCAAAATCATGAGACCAAGTGCATTGGGATCCCTTACTTGTCTACAACACCTATTTTTGGCCCACTCGATTTGAACACTTTTGGTCATCGCCGTCCGATCGCCTTTGGATGGCCGGTCCGACCGATATGGGACCGGTCGGACCATTGCAAGGACCGGTCGGACCGCCCACGAGCGAAGAAGCTCAGTAACTTTGTCGAAAACACGTGAAACGACAAACCGTAAACGCTATTGCCAATTGTCACATCATCCTAAGATCCGGAGCATATCCCCATGAAATCCACAATCTCCCCTTGATGAACACATTGGCAATTATCCGTAAAATGTAAGTAAGAGGTTTGAAAACGAGTTTACTCGCGGTTTTAGACAAAGGCACAACTTGGTCCATAAGCAAGAAAAAGCAATGAACATGACCAAGCGGCATCGAAATAGTATAGGCATGTGAGACAAGGTAAAAGAAAGCATAAAACTTTGATTTCGGAAAAGGGTCAAAATTCTCACATGAGGTCCATATGAAAGAACAATTGTTCAATTGACCTATGATCATTGTGAGTATAAAAGAATGCAATTCAAGTTCGAATATTCAATAAGACAATAAGAATGCAACTCAAGAACTCCCCTCACTATGATCATCAAATTTCAAATTTTCGCCTCCTTTGTATAAACTTCTCCCCAATCTTCTTATTAACACATCTTCTCCAAATAAGAGTAGCAAAGAAATATTACACATCTTCTCCCAAAGAAATATCTTTTCATTTAACACATCTTCTCCCCTTTGACAATGGATTCATCAAGGAATCACGCCTTCCTCTCATCCAGAATAACAAATAGAGAATAAAGAAAGAAGCGAAACAAAAGAAGCATAAACAGGAGTATGCATGAAGTGCAATGGGTGGCTTCATTTTTGAATTTTTCAATTTTGATTACAAGAAGCTTTGGAGATTACCCAAAAGAACAAGCTAGTATCTCTAATATTGCACAAACAGCATATCAAGCCTGACAGAGCTAGCAAGATCATGGTAAGACATATATATCAAAGCTAAGCACAAAGGCTCAAAAGTAAAGCGAGAGGTTTGATCAATTTAAGCAACGCTTCAAATTCAAAGAAGTTCATCAACAGGATCCTAAAGTGAAATTGGCCATGTCAAAATGTCAAAATGAGATCAAAAATCTAACAAAGACCACAGTAAGAGTCAATCAAGTCCCGTATTGAATCATTTTGCTCAATATTTTGTAAACGCCCATTTGTCAACATTTTTCTCATTTGCATTGAATATTGAAGTTGACTAATGATCTAACTTAGTGACAAGATCCTGGACTAGGAGCCATCCACAAACTCATCCTAAGCTTCGACCAAAAGTTGATTAAAGGTATATCTTAGTAAAGAAGATCCTGGACTAGGAGCCATCCACAAACTCTTTCTAAGCTTCTACCGGGGCGACAAATCTTGAGGTTCATGTCATTTCTGACAAGCAGTCCCCATGAGATCGTCTGGTTCATCAAACTATCTCCAAGTTCATGTCATTTGACAAGCGCCTCGTAAGAATAGTTTGGCACAATTTAAGCATAAGACAATCTTGATTTTCATTTTTCACAAGAGCGCTTTTAGAATCTCAAGAACACAAAAGCTCAAGTAATGGTCAATTTTAGATCAAAGAGCTAACAAAGCAATTCTGACAGGGCCAATGTCACAAGAGGAGCACTAATTACGCAACTCGCTAAAACATCCACAAATTGCAATTTCTTAATTTGAGTTGTTTAAAAGGTTCTAGCTCATATGGCAAAGACTTAGCTATATATGTAAAAGCATGATAATTCTAGCAAGTCAAAGAACTAGACATGACATTGAGCAAGAATTGAAATACAAAAGCTCCAAAGGGTAATAGGCAAAGCTCCATCAATTTTAAAAGATAAGCAGAAAAACTTATATTATAATGCATCTTTTTGGATTTTTCATACCACTTGCTGTAACCACTTGTTGTTACCACTTGTTGGATTTTTCATATGAATGTAATATGATACAATGAGATGCAAATAAAAAGCCTAAAAACTTAAAAAGTTCAAAAAGATCACTAAGTTCAGAAAAAGAACAATAAAAGATCAAAAGAACAAGGAAAGATCAGAAAAGATCGAACTCCCCCTCAAACCAACCCATAAGGATAAATAACCCCTAACTCGCTTCTCAAGGTGGCAAACCTAGTTGGGTCTAAAGATTTGGTGGGGATAAAAACAAGATACAAGAGAAGAATCTAGTGGGTGACAAGCGCCTGAGGTACTCTTCCTATCTAGCCGACAGCCCGCACAATTAGGATAAGAAAAACCCCCGAATGAACAAGGATAAAGAATAGGAATATCAAATGCCATACAAAGAGAGTAGAGTGTAAGTACCTGAATAAGAGCTTAACTACTGGCGATGGGAAGTTCTCGGAGATGCTTGAGACCCGTCGATCGCGTGAAGGAGGTGAACCATCTTGAGTCTCGGCAATATGATGTGAACAATCGGAGTCGACAAAGCACGTGCCCTTCCTCTTCCGCGGTAATCTCGAAAAATCAAGGCACGAAGAACGATGTGTCTCGACATCAAGGTTAGTTAAACAAGATTTGGGAACCCAAGATGAGACACACGTCATGCGAGTAGTATGCAAAGCGAAGTGTTATCCTTGATTTCATCTAAAATTCTGTTATGAGCAATGTTTAAGTTAACATGGGAATTAAATCATCGGCTGGCCTGACCGGCGTTGTCTTGGCGGTCGATCGGCGACCATATCGGTCGAGCCGGTGAGCACCAATGGCCGACCGGCAATCAAGAACATGAGAATTAGGATATGTAGAAACATAATGATTAGCATGTGAGAAAAATCCTAATCCGTGTTTATTCCTTTCGGTGTTACCATGTCTCATAATAGCTCTAGGTTGCATGAATGAAATTCTATCAAGATTTTTCCTATCATTTTTCAACCTACGCTACAGAATTCAATCAAATGCCCACTTTTCTTGCAATAAGTGCAATGGTACTTGGTACCACTAGAAGAAGCACCATTTGAATTGATACAAGGTTGGGCAAAACCTGCAGATTTAAAAGATGTTTTTGCAGGTTGAGTTTTGAATTCAATTAAACCTTTTTCCAAGACTTGAATGACTTTTGGGTTTGAATTGTCTTGAAAAGAATTGAATCCTAAACCTTCCTTCTTATAAGGAGTTTTAGACTTGTCAAGAATCATGTTTAATTGTTTCTTACCTTTAGAAAATTTCTCTAATGTATCATGAAGGTAAGCATTTTCTTTTCTCAAGTTAACACAAGCATGACAAGTTTTATCCATTGATTTCTCCTTATACAAAGCAATTTCAAGCTTAAGAGCGGAACATGAAGCACAAGTAGTATTTTCAATATTGTCCTTAAGTTTAGCATATTTGACTCTAGCAGCTTCTAAGATATCTTTGATTTCACGTTCTTTTCTAAGCATGAAGTGCAAGGACTAGAATCAATCACATCGAAGCAATCAACTTGCTAGACTCTAAGCATTTTTCACAAGGAGCGATTTAATTTCAATTAGCTCGGTTCTAGCATTTTCAAGTTGTTGTAAAGCAATATTGTGAGCAGATTGCGCTTTAGCCAATTCGAGTGCATATCATGACAAGATAAACATTCATCGTGTTCAAGAGTCTTAACATTTGCAAGTTCTAGTTTTAGTTTACCAATTTTTGACTCTAGTTTCTTATTTTTAGTCATGACAAATTCTAGCGCTTCATCTTGACTAAGCACTTGCTCAACTATAGAATTATATTTAGCGTAAAGCTCATCATAAGAAAAAGATACCTCATCATTATCAATGTCGCTTGTGTCGACCATGAAGCACATGCCAAGAAAGTCTTTGGCCTTCCCTTTCTTTTCCTCTTCGCTCCCGAGTCCACATCACTAATGGATTGCTCTCCAAAAGCGGCAAGGACCCGTGAGCGGCCTTTATGAGCTTGACAAAGATCATACTCGAGTTGTTATCATGAGGCTTCTTCCAAGTCGCCTTCTCCTCCCTGTGCTTACCCTTACCTTTTAGCTTGGGGCAATTGGCGGATGTGGTAAAGCTCTCCACACTCATAGCAAGTAACAGACCACCTCTCTTTTATTTCTCACATTGTTGTAAGCCTGTGAATTTTTTAGCTAAAAGGGCTAACTCTGTCTCAGAATATTTTCAAGCTCCTCCTCGTAAATCGCAGATAAGCAAGCAAATGAAAATCCGTAAGAAGATTCAAAAGAGTCATCAAAAGCCTTTTGTGAGGATCTGCTACCAAAGCTAAATTATCTTTCTTGGGATGATCAACTCTTTTAATTTCATGAGTCTTGAGTTTACTATAAAGCAATTCTAAAGTAAGACTCGAAAGATCAACATTCTCTTCTATAGCAAGAGCCTTCATCTCCCACTCCTTGGTGTTGATTGCGGCCAAGAGGTGGGTGGCATTTTCAGATTGAGAATATTCAATATCAACGACTTTCATTTGATTAATCACTTTATTAAACGATCGAAAATGTCATCGATGCTCTCTCCAGACGCATCTCAAATTTGTTATAATCACGCTTATAGATTGTTTGGCGACTTTCTTAATTTGGGACGAACCTCATGATATGTTTCGAGAGTGCTCCAAATCTCGCATGCGCAATGCAAAATTGCAAATCCTATCATATTCTTGTCTACCAAGCGCACCATATAAAAGATTCTTGGCCTTGTTGTTGTTAGCCAAAAGAACCACGTAAGGTGAGTTTCAACCTCGGGAATAATGAGCGGGATCGAACAACGTCCCATATAGCTTGTCCTCGCTCTCAAGGAATACTCGATACGATTCTTCCAATAGGCATAGTCTTGTCCATTGAACATATGCGGTTTTGTAGTGAATCTATCCATCGCCAAAGTTCAAAGGACCGGTTAAGATCAAGAGTGAACTAACCTGCTCGATACCACTTGTTGGACCGTAAAAGCGACTAGAGGGGGTGAATAGAGCACGCTCACTTTTTCACAAATTATGAACTCAATACAATTTCACTCCAAGAGCTATTAGAAAGCTATGAAGATCAATATACCAAGACAAATGGAAGACTAGTATTGAATCCAATAAAACCCCTAAGCAATGCGACAATAATCAGCAAGAATTAAAGCAATACAAGCATCTTGGCTCCGACCATGTAGTGAACCGTCTTGACCGATTTCGCGGCGGTCGGACCATTGTTATCTTTGGCGGTCGAACCGCTCCAAAATCGGTCGGACCGGTGGTGATCAAGGTCGGACCGGCAGATCTCGTAATCGATCTCAAACAAGAAAATCACCGATGACGGTTGCAATTAGGTCTAACTTTTGATTCTCAACTCCAAACTTCACGAAACTTTGCACACACCTTCTCTATGCTATTGAGGACCTATTCCAATCGAATATTATGATAATTCTTGAACGATCTTGAGCAATTGCCAATTGATTAACGAAGGTCTAAAACCGCAAGAACGAAAACTTGATCCTAAAGCTTGTTCGTGAGAGATTGATGATTAAGATGATGCTAGATAGATTCACACATATCACAGCAAGCTAATTCACGTGAAAGAATCAATCACAAACTCGCGGATCAAAGAAAGCCCTAAAACACGAAATTGAAAGCAAGAACGAAAAGAGACTTATCTCAAGCAAACCTTGCATAGATTGATTTCGTGATTGTTGTGGATTACATCCACACCATCATGGATCGCTGGATAATCAAGGATCACGAAATTCACCACAAACCATCAAGAGCCCTAGCCTCCACCTCAACTCCCTAAAGACAATTAGGGTTTGAAAACATAAAAGGCGAGAGAGGAGAGTGCAACCACCATCTCCTCCTATTTATAGTGGAGGCCTAAAACTCTTAGGGTTTGACTTAATTGGGCTCCGTTAAGGCCCACTAACAAACGGGTCACACACGCACGCTTCGCAGCGCCGTCTTTAACCTTTTGACCTAAACCGCTTCACCATGCATCATGGATTCGCCAATAGGTCACAATTGTCCATCTTGTGTCACGCTTGAGTCGTTGACTCACCCGCATCGCCGATCGCTCGACCTCAACTCTTCAAGTCTAGTCCCGATTCTCCTCGCCGCTGACCGTCGTTGACCACCAAGCTACCCGCACAACCACGCATAAGAAAACACGAATTCGGGAACAAGTTCTTCACAACTTGACCCATGTTAGTCAAAACATGCATCATGCAAATCATATGCCATGAAACCAATGACTTTGACCTAACAAAACAACATCGCCACGGTTGGCCGACGTTCAAGTAGAAACCGGCCCGACCGCTCCAGTGAGCCGGTCGGACACCCCATGGCGGCCGACCGCTTCCTCGTGAGTCGGCCGGACCGCCTGGGACTTAGCCAAATTCAACCTCCCAAAATCCAAACCTTCGGAAACTTTAAACCAATAGAACTTTTCACCGGAGGCTCCAAAATCATGAGACCAAGTGCATTGGGATCCCTTACTTGTCTACAACACCTATTTTTGGCCCACTGATTTGAACACTTTTGGTCATCGCCGGTCCGATCTTTCAGATGGCTTCGGTCCGACCGATATGGGACCGGTCGGACCATTGTGCAAGGACCGGTCGGACCGCCCGAGCAAGAAGCTCAGAACTTTGTCGAAAACACGTGAAACGACAAACCGTAAACGCTATTGCCAATTGTCACATCATCCTAAGATCTGGAGCATATCCCCATGAAATCCACATATATACGCAAATGATTGTAACATCCCAAAGTATGTTATCAAAAATAAAATCAATAAAGTTATTATTTTATTGATTTTTGACATTTAAAAAAGTTTTCTTGGTTAAAAAGAAAATAAAATAAAATACAGTTAATTATTTAATTTCCTAGTTATTAATGTTAAAAATAAAATTTATTGAGTTGAGTTTTCTGATATTTTATTGGATTTAAAGTGAAAAATAAATTTTAATTAATTTATTGAATTTTCAGGATTTTAAAAAGGTTTTTCCTATTTTTTAGAAATTAAAAATAATTTACGTGCAAAAATAAAAAAACCAACTTTAAGTTGGAATTAATTTTATTAAGTTCAAAATAATTCAAGGAATTTCTATGATTTTTTCTAGAATTTTTTTAAACTCTATTTGCTATTTTCTAAAAGGCTATTTGATTTGTTGCATTTTCTGAAATTCAAAAATCAATTAAAACTCATTTTCTCTTTTGGGTCAAAATCCGGATATCCGAACTTCGTCTTATCCGGATAATCCATATTCGTATCCGTATCCGCCGGATAGCATGACTATTGTATTTGTTTCCGTTTCCACAAAAAAAATCTGAATTCGTTTCCGATCCGAAAATTATCCGAGAAAAATCTGATTCGGGATAATCCAAATCTGTTTCCGTCCGGATCAGTCGGAAACTCTCTGATCCATTTTAACCCCTATGTGCAATGGCGCTTTGTATCTTATACGTAGGCCTGCTAATGGGCTTAAACCCACCCTGAATCCAACCCAACCCACAAAATAAAATTCTAAAACCCAAACCAACCCAATCCACTTGCACTTTCAACCCAACTCAATACAATACAACTCATGTCACTTGTATGGGTTCCAACCCGTTTCCAACCCATTGTAGGTTTGTCAGAGGCCGCTATTTACTACAGTGCCATCGTCCTCTCGATTGCTCGGCCCCTGCCATACATACACACCATACGTATCAACCCCACAATTCAGCGAGGGTATCTATCATAGTAGATTCGCAAAAATAAAGGAGATGAAATGTTAGCTTGACCTAGCAACCAAACCACTGGCCTTGGTGGAGTGGATCCCATCTAGGTTGACACGTATGGACGTTCGTCGAGCCAGGCCAGCTGGACAGCAGCACTGCACGGCTTGGCTTGGATGCTAGTGCTACCGAGCGTGCAGCATCCCTCGCACAACGCATTACACAACACTCATCTAGAATATGACGTGTGGGCTCTACCGATTTTGGGCCCCACAACTCAGTCTAACAGAGGGTCTGTACGGCTGGAGCTAGTATGTGAAAGAGATCGACGACGATGATGATAGAAACGAGGATGGGGAACTCCGTCCATGGGTGGGAGCTTTCTCTCTCTTAAACCCTCCCAGAATCACAAGGGCGACTCAAGAGGAACTCCTCTCTCTTCCCATCCATCACCCAGGATGGCAGCGACGACTTGTGGCGGCGGCGAGCCAAGGAGCATAAGGTGGCGGCAGTGTCGAGTTCGGGAGGTGATGGTGGCGGCGGCGACTTGAGGTGGCAGTGGGCCGAGCAAGAGAGGGCGGAGGTGGCGTCGAGTAGGGAGGTGGAAGCAACTTGAGGTGGCATCGAGCCGAGGAGGTGACAGTGGCATCGACATCGAGCCGGGGAAGTGAGGGCAACAGTGACGACATGAGGCAGCGGTGTCGGGCCTAGGAGGTGGGGGCGACGACAACGACTTGAGGCGGCGACGAGTTTCGTTGAGTTTCATACAAGTTTCACTAGTTACCACCAAGTTTTAGATAGTTTCATCATAGTTAAGTTGATTTTCATATAAGTTTCACTAGCATCCTTCAAGTTTCATATAGTTTCATGAAAATGTTCATGAAGTTTCGAACGGTTTAATGAAGTTTTAGATGGTACGATACAGGCACAGGCATAGGAGCTAACTTTTGAGATTCACTAAGTCCCACACTCGTCATCAAAGTTTCAAAGAGTTTTAGACAAGTTTCACTGAAGTTTCATTAAGTTCCATACATATTTTAGAAGCTCTAGGTAAGTTTCAATGACTTCACACAATTTTCAGAAGTTTAACACAAGTTCCAATATAATAAAACCATCTATGCACAGATCATTTCAGATAACCAAGTTTTGCAAATTTCGAATAAGTCTCGATCTTTTCATAATTTTGGTATAAATATCAATAAAAAAAAATTATCATAAATTTCATAAGCACCAAGAAAGGTGCAAAATTTTATAATCGTTGTAATATTTTTGTGCTTTCTTCCTTGGTGAAAATTCATTGCCAGTGTATGGTTTCACAGGCTGTGAACTAGTATAGTCTGTATCGTCATCTTGTGCATCCAGTTCTTTATCATCTGCATTTTCATCCCTCCGCCTATTACTCGTGGAGAAAAAGTTTCAGCAAACGTGCCCTTCAGTCCATCCTCTTGTGCAGGAGTAATTTCCCCCAAGGTCTTGTTAGCCTCTTTGGCCATAGGCATATCTGTCTGCATGGACACCAGATGGACGAGAATTAGCTATATATATTTAATGTTTCGGGGAATGAAACATCTAACTGAAATAATTTTAAGTGAAAACAGGCCAGACATTTCGTCGAGCATGTTGCATGCAACAACCAAGTAGCAAGATATGTGGCGATCATACGATGAGGTTTCACGTGCGCCCCGCACATGAAACTGAGGAGTGCGAGCGATAGAGGAGGATGGCCTGTCACAATTTGGCGTGAGGAGGTAGCCGGACGGCGAGGTTTTGTGCGATGGGGGTGTGTGCGAAACCAAGGAGGATGGCACCAGCAAGCTCCCCACTCTAGAAAGGAAGGGGACGAAGTGAGAGGATCACAATAACGATAGGAAAAACTGCATGCATCTGGTTCGAATCAAACCCGAATGGTATAGTCTGAAGTAGCCACGTCCTTTTTCAACCGAGTTATACAACTTCACGATTGTCCTGTTAATTGTATTCTTTTTTTTTATCGTATTGGCACTATCTGCGGACATATTTGCAAAAATAGCCCTCATCATGCGAAAATTACAAAAATAGAGTCTCGACTAGACAGCCACCACGTGGACGACCACATTGGCCGACACGTAAGCTCCCGCACAACCACCATGCGGTGGAGCTCGCTCCCGCACGGTCACCGTGTGGTAGAATTTACTGTCGCACGACTACCGTGCGATGGAGCTCGCTACCACATCCAACTCACTATATATGCTTAGAAATTTTGCTGCTCCCACATCCAACTCAATTCCCATTATGCTGCTCCTCCCTAGTCGGAAACACATCTCATCAGAAGTGCACACAAAACAAACCAGTTAACTCGGTCTTCCATTACATATTAGTACAAATTTGTCAACCAAAGCCTCTACCGCATTGTCACCGTGCGGTCGAGGAGGTGGAGTCCGGTCGAGGAGGTGGAGTCCGCACGAACATCCCTCCTCTGTACATTTGTCGCCTCATTGCCGCCCCCTCCTGTCCGCAGCAGCTCTCGAACATCTGTCTCCCGTCGCCGCCCCTTGCCGAAGTCTTTGAGCCTCGACGACGCCTTCGAAATTCCCAGCACCAACACAGCGGCTCCCCTTCGCTCAACTATAAATACCGAACTCCCCTATCGCTCATCGCTCATAACAATTGTGCTTTTGTTCTCATTCTCGCGCTCATTGCTGAGAACCTAGAGAATGTAGCATAATTAAATTTTTTTTGGAGATTAAAGTTCGGAGCAGTCATTACGATTGTAGCAGTTTTGATTGCTTCCCCCGAAGGGCAGGTAATTCTTTGTCGCATGCCTTTATCATTATTACCGTAGTAAGTCGGTCATAGTAATTCTTTATCAGTCTTAGTCAGCTAGTCGCAATTAATGCAGCTTGTATTTCGTAGTAAGTCAGTCATAGTAATTTAGCTGTAGATTTTTACTATTTATAATATAGTCATAGGTACTATATCCGTAATTTATTAGTGTATGATATTTTTCAGTATGAATTAGTTAGTGTTTGAAAATGAGTGGAAATTAAATGGTCATAATTAATTATTTGTAATTATTACATTGGTAATTAATTAGTTGTAATTAGTGGTAATCAGGTCAGCATATTAAAATGAGTGGAAATTAACTACTTGTAATTAATTTAGTGGTAATTAATCAATCATGATGAGTTTACTGGCAATTAGTTTGGTGTAATCAGTCACTTGCATGCAATTTGTACCGTGAGAAATTAGTGACGATTAGATTAGTTTTAATTATGCACTATTAATCAGTTCAGTCGTATTAAATCTGTAGTTACTACATACTATGTTTGTTATATCGCGTACCGCGGATTGGGTTGTTGTGGCTTTAGGTAATTTCGAACATGCAAGACTTGGTACTATTTTATGGCGATGGTCTCATACGGCCGGACTCGATGGGTTGAACCTGTCGAGGGGATCACCTGCCCCAACAGATTGAGCTCGTCTAGTCGTCATCTAGTGTCGTTATTTAATGTATTGTTCGGCTTATTTTGTTATGTACAACGAAACTTGTACGATACTCAGATATGTCGGACTCATCGGCAAACTTTTACGCGAGGATGTTGCAAAAGCTCAAGTGGCCTGCAAAGAAGGCCAAACATCTACAATACTCAGTTTTTTAATGAAAGATGCTCCGGTATCGCCACGATTTTCGGTCCCACAGAGTGTGTGCGAAGAGCCGATGAAAATCATTCAGGCAACACACCCAAGCACCTCTGCCCGGTCGTACTACATGTGTGGGCACCACCTCGTAAGCGTTTATTTCGCACACATCAATTTTTCACTTTCTACATTGATTTACATAAATTTTTAACTTCATCCGCGTGTAATGGCAACCCAAGATGCGCTGCCACTTCTTCTAGTGGATCAACGGCCTGAAGATGTACAATATGGTGTTCATCTAGTAGAAGTAGATGATGAACTACTCGATGCGGGCCGAGACTTCGTGCGATGGAAACCTTACGTACCGGACTCTATTGAGGAGGTCCTGGAGGAGCCCAGGACTCGCCCGACAGACAAGGGGAAGGCTCCTATGACTGAGATCGACGGTCGTCGTAGCTTCTCCCATTGCCCGGAAGCACTCCATATTGAAGAGGTGAGTTACGTACAATTCACGTCCTTATTTTGTATTTGTCATTTCGTTCTCCTAACATCATGCAATCGTCTAGCCCGTATCGCAGAACATGGGAGACTTCAACGCACGACACCGACATGGGGAGTCTACAGACAAGGGGAAGGGGATGGCTCGTGTGACTGAGACAGGTCGTAGCGTTTCTGGTCGTCCAGGCGCACTCTATATAGAAGACGTGAGTTATGTACAATTTACATCTCGGATACATTTTTTACTGTACGGTTCACTTGCATCATGGAATCGCAGGACATTGACGACTTCAATACTCGCCACCACCGTGGGTAGCCCCGAGACAAGGAGCAAGGGCTATGGCGCCGCGGAGACCAACTTATATCCTCCGTCACCCCGATTGCAATAAAACCCCAAATGTATCATGTAATGCTTGAAATGTCGTCAATTGTATGTATAAAAAGTTACATTGCAACTCCATTGGAAATGTCAAAACTCCATGTTCTCTGTTTTTCACGTGGATATAGCGCAACAGTACACACATAAAATACAAAATATGCATACAATTATAACAAAATAAAATATGCATACAAATATAGTAAAAAAAACCCCGCATAACGCGTGATATAATATGGCTCACTCGTCTGATCCACTACTCTCTGCTCGCTACTCGTCTTCGTCCGTGTCCTGGTTTTGCGCCGAGCATGTCTCGTGAGATACGCTAAACTGTCCCCTAAAATAAAATCAATAGAGAATCAGAGAGAGAGAGAGAGAGAGAGAGCGAGACGGCGAAACTAAATCGCACTCTCACTACTTATAGGCGCTGCGAGGGAGTTTTGTTGTCTTTGCATGCTTGAATGCATGCATGCTTGCAGGCTGTAGACAGCGGCGACGACTGATGGGACGTAAAGGTAAAAACGCTGGCGACTGATGGATGGGACGGGAAATAAAGCGGCCATGCGGAGGAAATATAACCGCTATGTTTAATTGTTTCTGCCTCTACATCTTGTGCAATTCTGTTAATGATTAGATATATGTTATTACCATCATCCTACTCACAGAAAACACCTGCTGCTTCCCTTCTTCATGCGATGGTGAAAGTATAGCATCAATTCTCATCTTTGCGGACATGGAGAACCGCACGGTCACCGTGCAACGAGAGAGAACCGCACGGCGCACGATCACCGTGTGGAACTCATGCCATTTTTGCAAATCAGACGCGACGACATTCATTTTTGCAAATACTACCATAAACAGTGTCAATACGCCAAAAAAATCACGGTATTCAGTTGGTGGGCAGGGATACATTTTTTTATAAATATAGTAAAACGTTGAAAGGATACGATGAACATCAGTGACAACATTAGTTACACAAACGTTGTGCAATTCAACAACCGTGAAAATTGTCCTAACAAAGGTAGACCTGTGATGTGAAGTAAAATTAACCTAGTTCGACCTTAATTCGGCTGTGAATTAAAGAATGACTAAACCCTGACCGATCGGAACAAGCAAACCCTGCTTAGCTGAAGTGGTTAGCTTTTGTGAGCTGTGACCAATATACAGGGGAAATAAATTTTCTGGGGTAGGGTCTCCGCGACGCGCCTCACCGATGGCTCGGCCGCGGCATCGTTGCACAGCGGCAGCCATGCTGGATCGGTCGTCGCAACAGCAGCCTGCCACTCGGCCATGGAGGCGCGGAGGGGAGTAATCATCGGCGGTGGAAGAGCGAAGGTGCAAGATTGGTGGCACGCGGCAAAGAATGGGGACGGGGAGCGAACCAACTGCAATGACGAGTGGCCATGCTGCTTTTGAACGGGTTGGTTAAACAGTTTTTCCCAGTTTCAGCTCAAATAACATATTTTTGAGTTGTAATGGTAAAACTAGTCCCAACAAGTAAAATAACAGAAGTGACATTTCTATCGTGCGATTTGTCGCAAAAGACATGTGCCGCGTAATCAGACCACGACATACCATCTATTTCATTTGAAAAATTTTGTTTTAAAAAGAGGCTAAACGAGTAAAAAAAACTCAACGTTTTTGTACATCATTGCTTCGAAGAGCGGAATTTCAACATCTCAATTGCGCGCATGGAAAATTCAACTCGATGATCAAGGATGAATTTTGGACATCTTTACTGAATTCTTCACGGCAAGTTTCCACTTTCCACTCCAAATGAACCAACCCAACAAGTCACCCTTCTAGAGGACTAGACAATTGGATTAAACACCAACAGGCACTACCCTCTAAACTCATGTAAACAGCTTGGCCAGTATACGAGCGTGTTTAGAACAGCGGTTTTTCGCTCGAAAAAAAGTCAGAAGCTATTCTAAATGAGATACTTTTCACATTGATTTTTTCAAAGCCGGAAGCCGTCTATAACGCGAGAAAATCAGAAGCCGCCCGTGGAGAGTTTCTAAGACCCGTTCCAACTTTGCCCTTCCATTTGCGGGTTATTTACCCACTTTACGCCAGTAAACAAAACCCCCATCCCCACTGCCCCAGCCCGAACCCTAACCCGCCAACCCGCCCTGTCCTCCTCTCCTCCTCCCGCGTGCCCCTATCATCCCCCCTCTCCTACCCAGCCCCGGCGCCCCGCCCCCGTCCTCCTCTCCTCCTCCCGCGTCGCCGCGTCCTCCTCCTGTGTGCGTTGCCCTGCCCTCGTCCTCCTCTACTTCCCCCGCGCCGCCGCGTTCTCCTCCCTCAGCTCTTCCCCCCGTGTCGCCGCCCGCCCCTGTCCTCCTATACTTCCCTTGCGTCGTCGCGTTCTCTCGGCTCCTCTCGTGCCAATGCCCACCCCCGTCCTCTCTTGGCGTTGGCGTCGATCTCCCCCTCCCCAACACAACGCCTCCTCCCTCCTCCTACTGCCCCAACGCCAACACCTCCCCCCACAGCCGCTGCCCTCCTCATACTGCCCCAATGCCACCACCGCAGTCGTCCTTTCGCGTCGCCGCTGCCACCGGCCGCAAACCGAGCGCTCCTCCTCCTTCCACCTAACACCGCTCTTCTCCTCTCCTGCCGCCACCGTCGGCCCAAACCCTAGGGCCACCGCCTCTGTTTTTTCCTCTTTTCTCTCTATTGTAAACTAATTATTTGTAATAATTAATTATTTTAATAATTATTCATTGCAATAATTATTCATTGTATTTATATATGTAATTATTGTTTATTGTAATAATTATAATACATTATGTTAATTACAATTTATTACGTTAATTATGGTAAATTACGTTAGCCGTCGTTAATTGCATTCAATTGTGTTAATCGTCGTTAATGGTGGTAGTCGTTGTTAATTACAATTAATTACCGTTAATTACGATAGTTATCATTAATTGCGGTAATTCTCGTTAATCGCGATAGTTGTCGTCAATTACGTTAGTTATCGTTAATTGTCGTTAATTACCATTAAACAACATCAAATAAGCTATTATTGCAAGATATTTTTTTGATCTCAGAAGTCTACGTAAAAAAACAAACAACCAAATACTAAACCTTTTCAGCTAAGCCGTTCAACCTACAGTCCAGCCGAAAAATATTTTTCTAAAAAGTTACAATCGTGCCAAAAGTGCCCTACATATATCTAAGCTTTGGAAATATCCAGTTGAGTTTCAACGCGCAAATTGATCAAATCGAGTTAACTCAAAACAAAACAGCAGTACATATACCAGAAGGATTCACCATATATGGTGTGGAACTCCTATTTACATTACCGCATGACAAATTCACAGAAGATTCATAATTTGGTCCTGCACTGGCAGTCAAGTAGAAATGATGGGGAATAAAAAATAGCGAAAAAAAACGGGGAATAATCTCCATTCCATTGCATTGCATCTTAACCTCCACGCTCTAGAAATCGAAGCCACCACCGTCGTCGAACCCGGCGTCGTAGCCGGTATCGTACGACGACGCGCCCGAGGCCATCTCTCCGATCAGGAGCCCGCCGACCGCGCCTCCGAGCAGCCCGGCTCCGAGCCCCATCCCGAAGTTGTTCTTCTTCGCCGGCTTCACGGCCTGCTGCTGGTAGCCGTACCCGGCCTGCGGCGGCGGCGGGTACCCATACCCAGCCTGCGGCGGCGGGGGTGGGTAGCCGTAGCCGGCCGGCTGCTGGGCCGGGTACCCGTAGCCGTACTGCGGCGGCGGGGCAGCGTATGGCGTGGCGGTGCTCGGTCCTGCGGCGGCCGGGTAGGCCGTCACCGGCTCGCCCGACTTCGCCGGCTTTCCCGCGGGCGGGTAGCCGGAAGGAGGTGGGTAAGCCGTCGATGGGTCACTTGCCTTACCGGGAGGCGGATAGGCAGACGGAGGTGGGTAGGCCACGGCTACTCCATCGGCCTTGGCTGTCGGTGGGTAGGCGGACGGAGGCGGGTACGCGGCGGCATCAGCCTTGGCTGCCGGTGGGTAGGCGGTCGGAGGCGGGTAGGCTGCCGCCGGTGGAGGCTGTGCGTACGTGGCCTGGCCGTCACCGACGGCGTAGGCGCTGGATTGGGTTACCTCGCCGAGCTTGTAAGAGAAATTGAGGAGTCCCTGAGGCTTGCCGGATGAGATCTTGCGGACCTGGTAGGCGACGAACTTGATGGGGACGGGGCCGTCGGGGGCGCCGGACAGGAGCTCGGAAAGGGGGATATGGACCTCGCCGACGTCGCGGTCGCCGAGGGCGCGCTCGGCGCGGAGGAGGACGTGAATGGATCCGGCGCCGGAGGCCGGGACGGTGAAGCGGAGGGTGGAGTTCCAGGTGGGGTTGCGGCCGCCGGTGCGGTCGGCGGCGATCCGCTGGCGCGAGCGGGGGTCGCCGGAGAGCGAAACGACGGCGTAAACCTCCATTTTGGAGAGCAGGTTTACGTCCTTGAGATCCTTCGCCGAGATCAGCGTCAGCTCTAGCGGCCTCTGCGCCATGGCCGGAACTAGAGGATTTTTTCCCTGTAGAATTGTTGGGAAGAAGATTTGGCCTTGCAAAATTGATGTACTTGTGTATTCGAAGACTTGGGACTATTGGGACGGCACAATGGTTATCATCTTATAGAGGAGCAGAGGATCGGAGGAGGTTGCCAGGATCTTCCTGCGACGCGCATACTTCCCTTGCAAGTCTGATATATGGGTCCACATACTTTGCGGGTCCAGCGTGTCAGTGGTCGAGTACAGGGGCAATGGGTCCTTGCCGAAACGCACCAGTCTTAGGTCAGTTTTGTGGCACGCGGAGGATAAGGCTCTAGGTTGTGTTAGCATGCATGACACGTGGCCCCTACCATACGGTTGGACCCAAGTGTCATGGAGTGTACCTAGTGTACCCATGGTCCTACAAGAGAAGAGATTCTCTGCGCAATGACCGGCCGCACCGTGCGTGGCGTTGCTTTCAATTGATTTTCAGCCGTCCGTTGCGGCAGGCGCAGGCGACGATTCTCTTCTCTTGCAGGCTAAGGAAAAAAGGCGAGCGCGCGGGTCGCACGCGTTAACCTGAAAGCTGTATGGCAATCGATCACGCTATTAGGGCTGGCTTGGTTGGTAGCTGGACCAAACTTGTCTGGCCCGAAGCTTTCCGGGGTCATGCTGGGTCGCTGGCTGCCGCTCTGGGAGGCTGAGCGTCAGGTCTAGACGCTCGAATGGGAAGGGCATGGCTTCTCGCTCGTCTCCCTCCTCCTCGTGGCGCCTTGTTTAGATCCGCTCCTGTTGCTGCAACCTCCTCGCTCGCCTCCACCGCCGCCGCTTCCCCTTTCTCCTCCCACTCCATTCTGCCGCTCGGCCACCATGCCCACTACGTTCCTGCCAATCTGACAAACTCCATCCACACCACACCACCGCTGTATTCCTCGGTCCTACCTGAAACTGTCGCTACAGTGGCCATCATTCCTCCCACGAGTTCCTCCCCAATTCCTCCCTACCCAAGTGCCCTCTCGCCTCCCCCTTCCTTCCCATCATCCTTTTGCAACCCCCCCCCCCGATGCCACCGCGGGAAGCTTGCCGCACCGTCCATGGTGCAGGACGCCAACTAGCCTCCGGCCCCCTCGGCCTTCGACCGTTTGGGTGAGTTTTCACAACTCCCATGGTGCCTATACTCTTCCCTTTTCATCCCCTTTCCCTTTGGCTCCGTCACCACTTGTTTTCACCGTGTCCGGCCACATGGCGCCATCTCCGGCCCACCCTGGTGGGTGCCCGCCCGTGATGTCACCAACCACGCACTCAACTCGGTGCCCCTAACCCATTTTTGACCTCTCCGGTCTTCGCCGATGACTCCCCACGGAAGAACAGGGGATGAGGAGGAAGGAAGTATATTTCATGGTTTTGTGCTTCCTTATTCTCAAAAGGTATGTTTTTAATATTACGTTTTCTTCAGGTATAGGTCCAAACCAAATGCTATATCTTCGGACTTACCTGATCAGATAAAAATTACCTACTTTTCAGGTACCACTTTTTCTCAATCGTAGAGCCAAAACGCCAACCAAACAAGCACTTAGGCGCTATTATGAATTAGCTGCGACCTTACAGTCTTCCACATATGCATCCAACCAATGGACGTAATGACATGTGCGCCACGTGTTTTTTTACCGGTTAGAACGTTGATGGTAATATCCAATTTTTATGATGAAATTTGTCCACAGTTTTGGGAGATTGCCAAAGTTTTGGATCCGGATTCCGAGTGGCTCATAAGTAATAAGGCAAATGATACGACCCATACGTCCGATATAGATGACACGTTACGAACGCCCCGGCCACGCTCATTCCACCAACAGATCTATTGGTTTATTCTCCACGCAACACCAACGCTCATCATCTATTCCATATCTGCTTTCCACTCACTCTCTCTCCCTCTCAAGCCATCAAATCGAGAAACCATGCGTCATTGTTGAACAAACCCACCCTTGCAATTTAGGGAAGAAAAAAATTTACAATATTGCCGTGAACAGTGCGCAACATTATTTTTGTATTGATGAAACAATATTTTACTTCAGATACAATATTTTTTTTACATATACAACATTCAAAAGAACAATATACAATATTATTTTAAATGGACCGTAATATTTTTCGTAATCGTTCGCAACATCCATATTAGGGAGTCCTGCTTAACCACTTAGGGAACTTTTACGTTTTTTTTCGTAATCATTCTGCTTAATTCATATTAGGGAACATCATTTGCCATATTTTAAAGGGAATGTTTAAAACATTTCCTTTAAAATGTTTACATTTCATCAATACAAAAACTGCTTAGGGACATTTTCAGATTACGAAAATATTCATTACGAAAACTGCTTAACCACTTAGGGAAGTATGTGATCTTGCTTAATTCATATTAGGGAACATCGTTCACAACATTCATATTATTCACACAAAAAAATACACGGGGCGTATACACGTCCGAGCGCTAGACGTTCCCAAATAATAATCATACAGCTAGAGCAACTACTGTTGGTGAGGTAGCAGAGATGCCATTGTCCACTATCCAAGCGAAAGTCAATGGATTGATCATTTCATTAAAAAAAAGCAGGCCCTGTCGTGACGAAGAATTTTAGTTAGGCCAAAAGCAATTGGTGGGTGGGAAAATTGATTTGGGTTGGGTCCCCATAGTGTTTTCGTTAGCAGCCAGCCAGGATATCATGAACCCATCTGCCTTGCATGAGTGTTTGGTTGACGCGGTTTAGGCGGCATTCAACGTTCTAGAGAGATTAGAGGAGTCATTAACAACGGCTCAACTAAAAACACATTTTATTCTTCTAAAACCCCCCTAAAAACACATTTCTAAATGCCTATTCAGGTCAAAATCTAAACCACCCTCAAACAAGCCAAAATAAATAAAAAAGCCAAAATGAGGAAAATGAAAAGGTACACCTAAACAGGGAGCGCAAATGAATGAGCTTAGCCTAAATGCAATTTTTGGATACTGTTTCACAACGGAATAACAAAAATTAGCCTTAAATGAATTGCACGTGCCTCTTACTATACTACCCCTCAGTGATGTCATTTTTATGCTTGTACTCCGAAAAAAATAGTTTTGCTGTTGCCACGTGGAATTGTTAAGCCATGAATAGAGTAGTAGGCGCCTCGTCAAGACAATCCGCCTTTGTCTTAACAAAACACAGCCCGAGCCAAACCGCCTGTTTCCCAAAAGCCAAAACCGTCCGTCCTCTCGTCCCTCGTCGCCTCGCACCGCCGCCACCAATGGGCGCGGAGGAGGAGCCGTCGCAGACGCCGAGGGCGCTGGTGGACACGCTCGCGGGCGCCATCTCCGGCGCCATCTCCCGCACCGTCACCTCCCCCCTCGACGTCATCAAAATCCGCTTCCAGGTCCCCCAATTTTTTTCTGCTACCATGGGTTGCATTTCCCTGGCCAATTATCGGTTGCTGGAAGCTCATCCTTGTTCTATTGATGTTTGGTAGATAAAAATGGTAAGATCGGTCGTTTGGGGTTGTTTGGGAGAAATTTTGAGGCTGGTGGTGTTTTTTTTGGGGAGCTGTAGGTATTTCGTGTACTGGAAGTCGGATTTCTCTGTGGATTTTCCCTTGCATTGTTTTATCTACAGGAAATTGGGGTTGTGGAGTGTCAGGAAGTTGTGTCTATTTGTGTTAAATCGTGGTTTGAGCCTGGGGACCTATTTGGTTCGATGAATTTTGGATATAGATTCAGTAATATTTGAAGTGATGAGCTGCACATGCCCGAGATTTAGATAGGTTTTCTTATGATGGACATCTGGGAGCCGTTTTATTGGTGAACTAAGCATGGTGTCTACTAATTTCGATTAACGTAGTCTATTTGTTTTTTTGTGTGTGTATTTTAGCCTACCCGGACATCACTATTTATCATCACAGTGCGTTGAAGGCTTGGTCATTTACTCAGTTTGATGCTAACAAAATTGTTATCTCAACTTTTGATGAGTTATACTGAAAATTGGACACGCGGAGACACTGTTTAAATCAGTAATTTTGGTAGTATTGTTTGATCAAAATATACCTAAACTGCTTTATGGGAAGCTTACCTGATATTCCTCGCTTTAGGGTTTGTTTGGATAGGGAGGAATTAGAACCAATCCCTTTGGATTGGAAGGTATTTTAGTTTAAATTCTCCGTCAATCCGAAAGGATTGAGTCAGATCACAATGTATCCAAACAAGTCCTTATGGATTTTTCTGAAAAGAAAATGTAGCTGCTCTCTTAGCTGATTTTCCTTGTGCTCTGGATTTAGCCCTTCTTTCTCTCACTTTTTGTTACTCCCCATTTGTGGTTTCTGAACAGTTGATGACACGCAGATCTATTTATTTATTTTTGGCTCTGGACTTACACGGGTCATCGAACCAAACCTGTGTGCACGAAACTTGCAGTTTTGTGCACATAAACTTCAATGAGAATTTTTGGGAGTTTTCGTTGATTGTGGTTTCGAGGATCATCTTTGTCAGAGGATGAAATTCGGTTAAATTTATTTGAGTAAGAGACACAAGGATTACACTCTTTATGTGGCAGAATAGTTTTTGTCACATGTCTTCACCTCTAGATTGATGGCTTTTGCACTAAAGCTAGACAATAGTATTGAAGTAGGGACAACTGCATTGGATGCGACCTCACTGTATCGATCCATGATAATCTTTCACATATTATATTGGCCTAACTATGTCTGTTTTGGATATTCAGAGGCTTCTTCAATTTTTTTTTGCAGGTTCAATTAGAGCCCACAACCTCGTGGGGTGTACTTCAAAGGGATATCTATGGACCGCCCAAGTACACTGGGCTTGTACAAGCAACTAAAGATATTATCCGAGAGGAAGGTTTGCAGGTATCTGCTTTTCTTTGAGCATTTATCTGCTTATGCCATATTTAAAAATGAACCTGTAAATGTACTGTTGCTCTGTAACACCCCAGCCCAACACTGAGCCTAGAATGCCACCACTCTACACCTTAAACTAACAAATATATGACACACTATAAAATTACATCAAGAAATCAGCAATAATCATAACAATGGACCACAAACGAACATGTAAAATTATGGGTCAAGCGACAATTAATAAGCAATGGGAATTATAACCAGGCAAATAATCCAAAGCAGCAACAACCAATGAATCCAATTTAATAAAGCAAATAGTCTAGTCCAAAAGATATCCTAAACATTATTCAATAACTATCATGTCCAAGTGTAAACCAATATTGAATGAAAAGATTATCATGGCGAGTGATCATGTGATGTCCATGTGCTCTACTCGCCTCAATTACCTCCTCAAGATCACCTAAAGACAACAATAGAGCAAGGGTGAGTCCACGACTCAGCAAACACATCATATACAACGAACAATAATGTATCACCAGCATTCAATAACTTCATTATCATCACATGCACTTCTATTCATAATCTCATTCATTAAATCTCAAATATCAATGCAACTCTAATCTATATGTCCACATGCACTTCTTTTCACAGATATCAGATATAGCGTGAGTGAATGCTCGCGACAACATTCACTCTCAAGCCCGCTCCTCCATAAGGATCGGGACCTCCTCCACTCCGTGGAGTTGTGATCAATCATGATCACCTTCTTATGCAAAGATGCTTATGAATGCAAACATGCAAACTCCATCATAAACATCATATCCAACTTTTCATCATGTCCATTAACAATATAAATTCATACCATTCCATTGCTTGCAATTAAACAAAATAAAAGCACAACAATAATGGTAATAGAAGATAAAGAAAATAAAGGATCGATCATTGATCGTTGTCTACCATGCACTTGCCTTTACTAGCAAATGACGACGATTTGATTAGAAGACGGCAACAAGCACGACGCCTCCTATATTAAATACACCAACTTCAATACAAATTACAGCAACAATAATAACAATCAATATACATCGCTCCTACACGCCCCAAACATACCACGTTACGCGCATCAAAAGCTACCCATTGCGGTCCGGTTACTAAAAAGAGCGTAACTTTTGACTCGAAAGTCCGATCACCACAAACCACCCCATTCTGGATTCTTTATAAAATTCTCCACATTTTCTTAGATTACAAAGACTTCTAATTAAGTCATCTAACCCTCCGTATTAAGCCCAGAAGCCGATCTGTCCGCTCGAACAGCAGACTTCCAAATTTCATAACTTTAGTTTTATCCAACCAAAATGCGCGTTCTCAGATTCTACAGAACCCTTGGACAATTATCTACAACTTTCATGTAGATCAAAAACACTAATGAATCTGCTTACTATTTTTAATAACCAATCTACCAAAACAAATACCAAAGACGACAACCGTAAAAACAGCGGTCTTCTCAAAATCATAACTCTAGTTCTACTAGTCCGATTGACATAATAAAATATGCTATAGAAAGATATCGAAATTATCTACAATTAACCAAAGAGATGAGATTACCAAAATTTGCCATTACGATATCCGAATAAATAGTACAACCGAACGGCACGCTAACGGATCTATTAATCGACTTCTCTCATTATAAAATTAACCTCTCTAAATAATCTCGGTTATAATCTCTAATTAACGAAGAAAGAGAGAACATGTATCAAACCTCCACGCGACGTCGTTAACGCACACGCAGCAGCGGCAAGATTTCGGCACAAAACAACACCAAAGAAGACCTCACGGCAACCAAGTGGAAAAGATGCATTAATAGCTATCGATCTCACACACTGCATGCACTTCACTGGCTACCGGTGCCGAGCGGCAACTCCATGCAAGGCTCCACACGCCGACCGAGCCAGCAACCACGCGCCAAAGCGCTATGGCATCAAGAATACCAACAAGACAAGAAATGCGCGCGACTTTGGCAAAGAACTCGCAAGAGAATCTGAAGAGCCTTACAAATAGAACACACGCGCAGACGCGCTAAGAAGGCCTTCCAATGCAAAGCGCTCGGCTTCATTTTCCAAATGGCCAGATTCAAGCAGCGCCAAGCAGATTTCCACGCTTAGAATACTAACGCAGATCACGCTACAGCAGATTTGGCGGCCGATGCATCTACAAGAATTAGCGTAGCAATTGAAAAGCAATACAGGAGAAAACTTCAGCGCCAATAGAATCCCATCGCGGCAGGGCTCGGCGACAATGAAAAATTGATGTATACACAGGCGGCTTGGAAAAAAAGAAGAAAAGAAAAGAAGGCTGCTAGGGTTTTCTAGAGAACCCCAAAATCTATTTACAGCTCATAACAAATTTCCAAAAATTCTATTTTTTCATAAATTCTTTCTATTTAATTACGCCCAAGCCCTTAAGACGATTTTAATTAATTATTTATTGCTACTATTTAAGTAATTACTCTCCGACCTTTAAGACGCGATTATTAATTATATTTTTCGAGTATTACATGCTCACGACTTGCATGCCTATGTGGCATATGCTCAACTAAATCTCAGCTCTAGTTGCTACTTGCTAGGTTCGTTCGTGTTAGACAATAACCTAACAGGCTTAGATTACTTCATAATGAGATTACAGAGGTGTTACATATAAATAGATTGGAGGAGGGTAGCCTAAGGGGCAGTAGAGTCCCAAGAGGCTAGTGGTATTAATTGGAGGAGGGTAGCCCAAGGGCCACCGAGTCCCAAGAGGCCACCGGTATTAACCCTAAGACAATTAGCAAGGGATTAAATAGCTAGGAGATTACACAAGTAACTAGGGATTACAAAAATAGCAATTAATTCTAACACTTCGCAATGATCGGATCGTCGGTGGAGCGAACGCTCGTGACCGGAGCGAAAATCCATGAAGACACAGAAGGAGCCCTTGGTGAAGACATCGGCGAATCGCGACGTGGTGGGCACATGAAGAACCCGGACATCACCCATGGCGACTCGCTCACTGGGACGAAGCGAAGATCGATTTCCACGTGCTTGGCGCGCTAATGTTGAATGGGTTGGTGGAGAGGTAGACGGCACGACATTGTCGCAGATAGATGAGACAGCAGAGTCCGAGGATGGAGAAGTTCTCGAGCGCTTCCGCAGCCAAGAGGCTTCAGCGACGCCGCTGGCAACAAATTTCAGATTCCGCTTCTAAGATCGACCGGAGACAAATGGTCGCCACTTGATGACCAGAGATCAGTCGCTTCGAGGAAGATCTGCGTAGCCGGAGGTGGAGCGGCGGTGTCGGACAACCAAATTTCAATCGCCGCGTTGGTGTACACACGAGTCGTGTTTGGCCGTCGGGAATGACCGCACCATGACCGAGGGTACCTCAAGGTAGCGAAGGATCCTCTTGGCGCCGACAAGATGAGTTTCTCGAGGATCATGCATATGAAGGCACACTTGTTGGACAAAGATAGCAATGTCGTGCCCTAGTGAAGGAGGAATTGGAGGCACCCACAAGGTCGCGATTGTTTGTTCTACTAATCTTACCAAGTGCTATTTGGTAACACTGCTGTTAGATTATGGGAGAGAAGAGAGGAAATGAGGGCTGAATTATTGAATCTATTGCAAGAGCCTGGTGGCTATATATAGTGTACAAGAAACCCTAGACTGGACACCCTAATGTAGGGATTACACTCATGTTAGGGGTTGTTTGGATGGAATTGTGGATTACACTTCTACCCTTACTTTCACTCAAACTCAAATTTTGGTATTTAGTTTAAAAATCTTGATTTAGATTATGTTGAAACCGACAATAGAAGAGAGATATGTTCAACTAAAGCCAATGAAGAGAGATATGACGGTAAGACGCGAATTTTATCATGCTGAACATGGACCAAATACGAAAGCAAGTTGGAATTGTGGATTTCGAATGAGGGCTGAATTATTGAATCTATTGCAAGAGCCTAGTGGCTATATATAGTGTACACAAGAAACCCTAGACTAGACACCCTAATGTAGGCTACAATTCCATAACTACCCCTACACTTACATGACTATTACACTTCTACCCTTAACACCCCTCAAACTCAATGCATATGCCATGCGAGAGAAATGAGGGCTAGCAAGATTGCTATCTATTGCAAGGAGCCTGTACAAGGGCAAAGTCGCATCAACAATGATGAGGGTGTCCGCGCTCGATCCAATGGATGGACCAGGGATTACACTCATGTTAGGGGTTGTTTGGATGAGGGGGATTTATATCAGAATTTTGGTATTTAGTTTAAAAAAAATATCCAAACAAGCCCTTAGCTGTTTGTTCTACTAATCTTACCAAGTGCTATTTGGTAACCTGCTTCTTGTTAGATTATGGGAGAGAAGAGAGGAAATGAGGGCTGAATTATTGAATCTATTGCAAGAGCCTAAGTGGCTATATATAGTGTACAAGAAACCCTAGACTAGACACCCTAATGTAGGCTACAATTCCATAACTACCCCTACACTTACATGACTATTACACTTCTACCCTTAACACCCCCACTCAAACTCAATGCATATGCAATAGCATTGAGTTTGAAGATGACAATACTAAAATAAAAGATAAATCCGAAGTCCGAGCTTGAAGATGTCGTCGAAGCATGCAACTCTTGAACAAAAAATTGTCATTCGGCTCTTCACACAAATGTCTTGATGGCTGTTCGACAATAATAGAGAGATATGTCTAACTGAGATAGTTGAGATATAACGAAAACGCGAGACCATCCGCCTGGTCAAGATGTCGCAATGAGGACGATGTGAAAGATAGCTACAATGAAGGACCATAAGGCAAAGTCGAATAGATGGTGGGATGATCGCGCTCAAGTCCATGGATGAGACCACATCATGATGCGAAGATGTGAAAAACAAGATGAGATGTTGAAACCGACAATAATAGAGAGATATGAGGAAAGCGCGAATGAAGAACATCAACAATGATCTGCGGAGATATAGACGAAGACGCGAACTAGATCCGCCTACTCAAGATGTGAGGTGACGGTGTCGAATTTAGCTCCCGATGAAAATAAAGACGAATAGATAGTTGATGATAACGCCTTGAACTAGAAGACCATCAAGATGTGCAAGAGTCGCAATGATGCTCCAGATGTGTAGCAAGATGGCTAGAGTTGATGATAACGACTAAAATTGGTCAAGATAAATCGAAGATGTGTAATGATTGAAGATGTCGAAAAGCGAAGAGATGATGCACTCTCATGAACAACTTGGATGGACTCAACATCAAAAATAGACTTAATATACTAGCGATCACAACAAAGGGTGATCCTGATGGCTACAATAGAGGACCAAGGGGCAAACGACAAAGACCAATGATGGTCAAGAGTCGCAACCGATGCGAAGGATGGAGAGATGGTCAACTAAAAAGGAAAAACAATAGGTTGATCAAAAGAATGAAGAGAGAGATATAATAGAGAGATATGTCAACCTAATGATCGACAAAGGATATCGTAGCTCGCACAACTTCGACGAACTCAAAGAGAGATGCAACGGACTTGATGGACTCGATGGAAATCAAATAAAATAGACTTAATATGAAGAGCGGCGATAGGAAAGAGCGAACTACCGATCGACAAAGGATAGACGACTCGACGAACTCAACTAGATGCAACGGACTTGGATGGACTATGGAAATCAAATAAAATAGACTTAATATACTAGACGGTGTCAATTTAGCTCCGATGAAAATAAAGACGAATAGATAGTTGATGATAACGACAAAGAAGACCATTGGTCAAGAGTCGCAATGCAATGCAGAACTAGCATGTAACAAAGCAGACTCTCGACCTGCTAGATACGCATAGGTGCAACTAGCATCCAACAGCGCAGACTTCGACCCGAGCAACGCATCATCTCCGTAGCAGTCGAAACAACAACCCAAGGTGGCGACGGCAACTAGCGATCCAACGGTGGCGGACTCCTCGACCCACAGCACGTACCATCTCGTTAGCGTGTAATTGCTCCTGTAGCAGTGGAAACAACAACCCAAGTGGGCAACAAGTCGAGCCCCAAGTCCATGAGCCCATGAGCCACACTCAAGCAACAAGTCGAGAGACCAGAGAGCCGAGGAAACGAACCAAAGACCAAAGAAAATTGTTCCAAATGAAGCACAAAGGCCAAACAAGGTCAAGCAACAAGGTGAATGAGGTGAATGCCACAAGAATCGAGAGACCAGAAAATCCAGAAATCCACCATTGACTCACTCCTAGCCGAGAGTGTCCGGTTGCAAGAATGCTCGAGGTCAAAGGACACATAGCTTAGCAAGTACAAAGCACGGATAGTATCGCTCGAGGAAGATCTGAAGAACGCCAGTCCGCGTGTAATTAATCTTGAAGGTGGCACGCAATGAAACAACAACCCAATCGATGGTGCCTTTGGCGATCTGAGCGCTGCACGCTCCGATGAAAACCAATGGTAGTGTTGTGCGAATAGATAGAGATCCCATGAGCCACACTCAAGCAACAAGTCGAGACCAGAATAAGAGAAGCGACCAAGGACCAAACAAAATTGTTCATCAGTGAATTTAGCAATGGCCAAACAATCGAGACCAGGTGAATGCGCGATGGCGAGACCAACGGCGCGAAAAGGCTTCAATTGTATAAGTGTTTTTCTCACTCCAGCGAGGTGGACCAAGCGAACTGAGACGCAAAATCCACCATTGACACTCCATCTTGGGCTTGTCAAAGGACAGGATAGAATAGAGCAAAGACAATCTGCTTCAGCAAGCGCAAGTATCGCCGAGGAAGATCTCAAGAACGCCAGCCGAAGTGGTGAATGCCAGGCACAAGGACCATGAGATGGTGCCTTCGGCAAATCCGATTGACGCATCAAGGTCAATAGTGTTCCTCCACCGGCGAGGACACAAGCCATGCACTCGAGTGGAAGACCGAGCCGATAGATCGCTGAAAGAAGATGTCGGCGATCAAAGGAATGATGGTACCATTCGTCCGCGCTCGATCAATGAGGACCATCAACGAAAAGCGAAACGATCCGGCTCGAAGACAAGACGGATTATGATCGATAGGCCGAGCGGAAGATCACGAGAGCGGTGCGGGTAATTAATCTTTGAAGGTGGCACGAGCAAGCCGATCTTCGCATGGTGCGGGCGATCTGAGCGCTCACGAACGGTCAATGGGTAATTAATCTTTGAAGGTGGCACAAGCAACGCAATCGATGGTGCCTCGTGGCGATCTGAAGCTTGGGCTCAAGGTCAGTGGTAGTGGAGTCCGGTTGGTGAGGGCGAACCGCCTTAAGCAATCGCCGATGGTGCTTTAGCCCCGAGCCCGCTCAAGGTCAATGGTAGTGTTCTCCACCGTTCCTGCAGTTACGCGGTGAGGACGAACCAGCAGCGCGACGAGGAGCGGAAGACCGAACGATCCGGCCGAGCGGAAGAAGACGGCTTGAGTACGATAGATCCGGGGCGAACGCGCGACTTCGGCGAGGAAGGCCAAGCGATCCGGCTCGGCGGGGAAAGGCGGCAGATCCGAGTTGGATCCGGCCGTGGACGGCCATGGACCGTCGTCTTGACTTGGGATGCGCGGCATGCGGCGCTTGACCATGTCGCGAGCACCTGAACCGGCAGACGGCCACCGCTTCGCTTCGCTGCTCGCTGCTCGCTCACGCGCGCCGACGCCACCATGTCGCAGAGAAGCTTGGGATCCGATGGAGTCAGTGGCTCATGAGGACCTTGAAGATGAGGACCTTGAAGATGACAAGACAATGCAGCAACCTTTTGCAGAAGGACCACACGTTAGGATGACGTGATTTGACAAAGGCCTTCAGATCGAGCTGACAACGAGTCGCTCCGGAGACGGATACAAACGCCAATGATTCCCCCGGACCGAGGCGTGCGTGGACAGCTTCCAATGGATATCCAGAAGAGATCCGCCATCACGAAAGTTCCGTTCTAGGCGGTTCCCTCTCAAGGATTAAACAAACGCTTAGAGGAGAACCAATGAGCGGATCCGGGACGCAAGGGTGCTCCGCGATCGAAATAAATGGAGCATGCCAGAGGGCACCTCCCGCAATGACACCCAGAGCAAAGAACCCTACTTGAACATTCCAATCGAGCATATGTCGCAACACCGCCAAAGGGAGACCCCATCTGTTGGTGTAGGGACACATGCAAGTTCTTCAAGTCTAAGGAGCGACTCACTGAGCATGTGTTACTAGGGTTGTGTGAACTACTCATGGGCCTATCCCCACCGTGCTTCGCGGACGCCATGACTGTCGGCGAGGAAGAGGTGGAGATGGCGGCTCGCACAGGACCTCGACGAGGTGACACGAGCGAGGCGGTCGCGCACAAAGGCACGACGAGTGGAGCGGCGACGTGGGATCTGGAGGTGGGGAGTTGGGGTGGCCGTGGAGGACAAGATGACCACAGTGAGGTGGAATGGCGGTCGCACAAAACACGGCAAGTGGGCCGTCGACCTGAGCGAAAGTAGAGTCGATGTAGCAGTATATGCAGTCGTAGTCGATCCGCGCGCCTTCTTCTCCGAGTCTTGGATGGCGACAGTGGGCCTTGGCCGACCAGATCCGAAGATGAGCATGGACGAGCTCCCGCCGACGGATACCGCACAGAGGAGAGCTCCCAACGCCGGACCCGGAGGAGGCGTGCGTGGACAAGCTCCCGCCAATGGATACCGCACAGAGGAGAGCTCCCAACGCCAGTCCCGGAGGAGGCGTGCGTGGACAAGCTCCCGCCAATGGATACCGCATAGAGGAGAGCTCCCAACGCCGGTCCCGGAGGAGGCGTGCGTGGACGAGCTCCCGCCGAATCCAGAGGAGGAGGCGAGCCGCGTCGAGCGAGGACGTCAACGCCGACGATGGATCCAGGAGGGCAACGGAGGAGCTCCAGATCCGGTGAAGTGAAGGAGGCGACGAAGAGCTCCCGCTGATGGATCCCGCGCAGAGGAGGAGTCGTGCATGGATCAAACTTAGCGGCGTCGGGCGACAGCGGAGGAGGATGGCCCGCCGGCCAAGCAGAGGTCCGGAGGGGAGGCGAGGATGATCCGGAGCGGTGATCTCCAAGCTTCGGAGAGGAGGCGACTTCCTCCAGGCGAATCCGAAGGGGAGGCGTGGACTACTACTCTGCTGGTTGGATCTTGGGTTCGGCTGCTGCTACTTGAAGAAAGATGCTGCTAGCAACTGGTACTATTGACACTAAGAAACTGACTCTAAAGATAAAAACGAGATTGATCTCGCCTGGAGCGGAGATTTCTCCCAGAAGTGCAGTGGAAGAGGATGGAAGCTAGGTTATGGATCTATGCTCTGATACCATGTTAGATTATGGGAGAGAAGAGAGGAAATAAGGGTTGAATTGTTGAATCTATTGCAAGAGCCCAATGGACTATATATAGTGTACAAGAAACCCTGGACTAGAAACCCTAATGTAGACTATAATTCAAAAACTACCCCTACACTTACATGACTATTACATTTCTACCACACATTACACTACTACCGTTAATACTTCTGACCAGGGATCAGAAAACCGGTTCCGGAGTGAATCCCGCTGGGCGGCCGGTAATGGTTACCGGCTGGTAATCGGAATTCCTGGAAAAAACTCGGTCAAAATTCGTCCAAATAAATTTGAATTTGAGATGTTTTCGCCGGAATTTTGAATTTAAAGTTTTCCGGCCGGTATTTCGAATCCCGGTTCCCACCGGTAAATCCGGTTACCGGCGGGAACCGGCCGGGTTTTCCATGTCTGCTTCTGACTCCATTCCACCGTAGTTAACTGTACCTTATGAACTGGAGATCTATGATGCTTTTCTGTATAGTTAAACCACCCCGGCTGTACATCTTTTCGCAACTTGAGTATCCTAATTTGACTTTGCTGGTACCTTGGCTGGTAGTTCTGGCCTTCTGGGTATTACTAGTTATACATGATATATACCACCAAGTGATATCTGTTCTGCTATGTCTCTTTGCTGGGGAGAGTCCAATACTATAGTCACTCTGGAACTGTGCCAACTCTACTGTTTTAATTCATGTCTATTTGATCTTTGTTCAGTCAAGGTTTAAGGCCACTCTCTCATTCCCATCTATGTGTTGCACTGTTGCTTCTTGTCAGGTAGCTTTACATTGACACATCAACACTCTCGCTGAAGCTGAGCATTTTTACCAAGAAACGACCAAGCCATTAACCGGATAGCCCTTGGCACAGTTCAGCAGATGCAATATCATATATCTATTTTACTGTTGTGATGTTGTCAGAAGCAAATGAAAGGCAATAACCTGCTAGATATACTACTTTGATACTGTTGTTCACAAATATTGTCGCATGGCTGGTTTTGGCTGTAATATAGTGTTGAGATTTATTTTACTTATTAGGTGATGCCATTGGTTGCTGGTTTTTCAATAAACTGGCAATATTTGGGAACACAGCATTTATTGCCTCTGTTTTCCTAGATTTGTATTCTGATATCTGCTGTGCTTCTTTTTCTCTCCTTTTTGTATTTTTTATCTACCTTGGCTTCTTTCTTGTTTTCTGTTTAATTTAATAGTCTTATCTTAAACAAAAAAGTATCATTGTAAGAATTTTCTTACTGTGCAAGATTCTGATCTGTCAGGGATTTTGGAGAGGAAATGTTCCAGCCCTGTTGATGTATATGCCATATACAGCTATACAATTCACTGTTCTACACAAGCTAAAAACATTTGCATCTGGTTCATCCAGAACAGGTGTGTTTTCCGTATATGTAACTCTTGCAACTTGGTTCATCACTCTAGATTGAAATAGCAGTTGCAGTGTTCATTCTCCAAACCTTAATGATAAGTGCTTTCAGTAGCTAGAGTTTTTGCTTGGAAATTTTTTAACTGGTACATTTTCAAATGCGGCACCTTAAAAGTTTACAGTTTGTGCATCTCATCTCACTGAAATAACAAAAAATCAGATCCAATTTTCAGAATTGAAGCTTTATTATGATTTCTTGTCTCTCTATAATCCTTATTTGTTATTTTTTTTCCCAGAGGATCATTTGCACCTGAGCCCTTACTTATCTTATGTAAGTGGGGCTATAGCAGGATGTGCAGCAACAGTAGGGTCATATCCATTTGACCTTCTGAGAACTATTCTTGCGTCACAGGGTGAACCAAAGGTAACTATGATCTTATCTGTGGGTTTCGACACTGCTTTTCTTCCTTTTAAGGCCTCCAGACCCCTCCTTTGCGACAATCTCTTTTAGGGTATGGTACACTACCTAGATTCTTGGCCATGTTTTTTTTATTTGGACTGCTAGCAATGATGCCTATCACTCACTTTGGTTGTTCCTGATAATATGACTTGACATTTGTTCGATAATACATATGACTTGACATTTGTTCGATAATACATATGACTTGACATTTGTTCGATAATACTTGAATCAGCTATTTCCCCAGCATTGGCACATTCAGTTTCATTTTCAACATACATACTTACATAGTATGCAAAAGACTGTCACTTGCACTTTTTTTTGGTTTTGTCATGCAGCTTAAGCTTGGTTCTTTTCTTTCATTTACCCGATTCCTGTTTATCTGTCAACTGTCTACAAGGATTATGTTGTTCCTGACAATATGATTTTTTTTCTCCTAGCAGCAGTTCAAGGCTGAGATAGTTTTTGGCAGAATTTGATATTGTTACAGAACTTAAAACAATACTGATTCAGATCTGTGATTCCAAAAGACGTGAATTCTTATGGATGCCAAAAATGATTTGTTAATTAACAGATAGTTGTGTTTTTCTCTATAGGTTTATCCCCATATGAGGTCTGCATTTGTTGATATAATTAAAACTCGTGGTGTTCGAGGGCTTTATGCCGGTCTATCTCCAACTCTCGTTGAAACCATACCATATGCTGGCTTGCAGTTTGGTTCATATGACTCTTTCAAACGTTCGATGATGGTAACAATACTAAACTCACAGTTTTGCATGCATTCAACTATATGAACTTGTGGTGATTAATCAATTATCAGTTGTGAGTTTTATCACAGGATCATATTAGTTGTTGTAATCTTACCTTAGTTGATTACTTTATTTCATCTGTATCCTTCTTGAAAATGGGGATATTGAGGTACCAAGAAAGGTACATTTGAAGACCTAAAATCAATAACATGCTCAGATAGGCAATCTGACACTACTCGTGGTGCAACAATTTCTTCATATAAAAGACATGCTTAATACTTGTCAAGAAAACCACTTATTTTTGTCACTGAACTTTTGATTGGTGCAGGTCTCTGTGAACGCTGGTTATGCTTAAGCTTTTCTGACTGCATTGTCCTTCATGTAGGTATGGAATAGATACAGATATTCACATCTTAACTCAGGAAGTGAGGATGACTCGGTATCAAGCTTCCAGCTATTTCTTTGTGGGCTTGCAGCTGGAACATTTTCGAAAGCTGCATGTCATCCACTTGATGTTGTAAAGAAAAGATTCCAGGTAATCGTCTTGTCTTGAGAATTGCTGATTTTTCATTCACTTGTTTTGTTATAAATTCCCCCATAAAAAGAAGAATCCTAATTTAGCTATATTATGATAGAGAAATGTTTATGATGTTAAGGTGTGCGCCATTCAGAATACTGCACCCACTTGATTTGCTACTTGTTACAATTTGATCTTGTCATTGCCTGCGTAAGTTGTGTGCCATATCTGTTAGAACTCAGAATATCTGCGCTCTTCGATTTATCTATACTATGTTGGTGCCCCTGTTGTTTTCTGGGGTATGTTTTGCGTCAATAGGCATGTGCTGACTTGCTTTAAACCATTATTTCCAAACTGTTTTCTTTAGTTTATTTGCGGCGTGTGGTGCTACCTCTTCACTGGACTCGGTCAATATAGCCCATTTAGATGTGGCTACAAATTACTAGAGCATGGGTCGTGATATGCTGCCAAGTCTTCTGTTATAATCCAGCTGTATTTATCTCATAAAATAATTTGAAGTCATGCAACACTCATATTTGCTCCATCTTACTGTAGATTGAAGGATTAAAACGTCATCCAAGGTATGGGGCGCGAGTTGAGAGCAGCACATACAAGGGCATGTACCATGCCCTAAAAGAGATTGTCACAAAGGAGGGGTCCGGAGGCCTTTATAAAGGACTTTTCCCCTCGTTGGTGAAATCGGCTCCTGCTGGTGCTGTGACATTTGTGGCATACGAATACATCTCAGACTGGTTAGAGTCAATGATGATGTGAAAAAACACCTTGCAGTAATTTTTAAAGGAAAATTGGTTCATTAGCATCGCATTCAGCGTATTTAGAGAAATAACACTCCTTCGGTGACGCAGTGCAAAATGACATCTCGAACGCTCGAAAATATTACCTGCTTTTAGCTAATACAAAATGGTAATATCCATTTATTATTGAAATTAGGCACAAAAAATATTAAGATATGAAAGAATGACAATATTACGATGGTTAATGGCATAATTCTGAATGAATGTATATAGCTGTAGCAAATTGTTTATGATGCGTAAACTAAATCAACGAAAAGATCCTATCTTAATTAGTAGTGTGCTCACATGCTTTTCACAATCTTTCTGTTTTCTTGGATATAATTGTAATACAAAAGGACGACAATATTAGGATGGTTAATACCATAATTCTGAATGCATGTATATAATTGTAACAAATTGTGTCTAATGTTCTAAGTAAGTCAACGAAAAGATCTTATCTTAATTATGAGTACGATGACAGACCTGTCACAATTTTTTTGCTCTCTTGGGTAGAATTGTCACATTGCGCTGAATTTTCAGAATATTTTGTTAGAGATATATAAACAAAATGTTAAACATGGAAAACAATATAAAGGTAAAGGTAGAACTGAAGCCTATATCATGTAGCTATAGTGTAGTGATGGTAAAGAAAATGACAAAAGCAATAGTTGTGGAATCAGTCTCTACGTAGAAACCTTAAAGAATACATAGTATTATCTGAAAGGAAGAACACAGTTTACTCAAAATAACATAATAACATAGTGGAATCAGACTCTACCAAAGTGAACTTTTTAGTTCCAACAGAATAACATAGTATTGTTTTACCATTTCAGTTCCAGCATATACATTGTGGAATCAGACTCTATCAAAGTGAAAAGTTTATGAAAATATTGTCTGCAATTAAAGCGAATAAGCAAACTAAAACTGCAATAATGCAATGACATCGAGGAAAAGCATACAACTAATATCATTTTAGCTGCAAGGAATAGGTGAGGCGATAAAACAACCTTCTATCGTGGTAATGTGAATAAAAGTCAGGACAACCATACTCTAATTCCACATGGTACCCGACAACAGCAAAGAAAAGCACTATGCATGCACAATACCTTATTTCTATAATAATAACAAAAGAGGACTGAAATTTGACAATTACAAAATACCATGCATTATTTGTTACAACAAAGGAACAAAGTAGTCTAATAAAGTGAGAGATCAAGATATAGATATAAATACATTGACATGGTAAACTGCACAACATGTTCTCATAAAAACAATTGCACTAAGTGATATGACATGGTAAACCACACAAAATGTTCTCGTCGTTAATGTATACGCTCTGTTGATGAATGATGACTTCTCATAGATTCTAGAGTAATACTTAGGCATGTAACAGTTCAGACAACGGTAGTAGCATCTTCTTCTATAGTTTCCCAAAAAAACATAAGCAATCCTAATTGTATGGCTGCAAAGTCTCGTAAGGATTTGGTGTAAATATGGCGGAACAAAAAATCCAAATGGCAGATAAAAGGGCCAAGTGTTAGGTGTGAACCTCACCGGGCTGACTTAGAGTAGAGAGCTAGAAAGTAGAAACAACTGATAGAAAATATAGGCAATTCTCCAGTAGCTTATACATTTTATGTAAGGCAGACGACACAATAATATAATGTGGTGCATTCCAGTAAGAGAGGTAGAAAAATAGTTGAATTTCGACAATACAGAATCGACTATATTCTATAAGCAAACAAGAACAAACAACCAATCAAGTTTTAAGCGCCAGAATGTTATTCTAGAAGAAAACATCCATATTTGTAGCATACACAATTTTTCACAGAACACTGTTCTCATCGCTGATTACTTATTCTGCCCGGACGGTGGAGACCAAACAAAAGGTTGTTGTTTGCTAAATTTGCATTCTGTACCCTATAGCCTAATGTGTGCAGAAAACAGGGTCGTATAGTTACATGGTAGTAGTTGTTTTGGCATCTTGGTGAGTTCCTATCCTCTTGCATTGGCTAAAGCTGAAATCGCTATCGTGCATTCTCAAGGAATTGTTCAGAAGGAACTCCAGGACAAACACGGTATAACAACTGTCCTGTTTAGAGAGAACTCAAGCATATTTTGGTTGCAAGCAACCAAAATAAATATCACTACACAAGAGAATAGGAAGCAATAGGCCAGACTTGCCTCTTCAAAGCAAAGATATTGTTACCCAAATAATATAACATAGGCCTATGGCGATAAAAAGAAATTATGCAGGATACTGAAGCTAACTAATCTAATTGAACATTGAAAGAGGTGGTACTAGTGAATAATTGTGCCTTCTTCAACTGAATAATCTGAGTACAGGCTTCAAAGTGCATGCCCTAAGTGTACAGGCTTAAGAGTGCTGTAGTTTCTAAGTACATGCTTCAAATGGCATAACAGGTGATTAGTCAGCTAAACCATTAATTAGTTTCTATCATGTTCGGCAGATGTAGGAACAATTTCAGTGGTAATTACTCACAAAGGATATATTCCCAAATTGTACATGTCCAAAGTGTAAACTCTTCCTGCAAGTGAAGAAAAAATGTCAAAGAACCATGAAATGGTAGAAAAAACACCGGAAGAAGCCCAAGAAAAGAAAAGAGATCTGGCCATCGTGGCCTAAGTCCTTTTCACGATCATTTACTTGGTGGGCATCTAGATCAATGATCATCACTCTGCAAATATTTTGAAAGATAGGTTAACTCATGGAGCTAAAATAGTTATGCTATCTTGTATCAGTAGTTTTCGTCCTAGATTATTATTCCCAGAACATTCACTTTTAGAGTGTGATTACGAAAGTGTTATGCTTAGCACTATATGTTTATTTCCGCGTAAAGTGCCCATCTGTTTTGCAAGCTTTCCAGGGAAGAAAGAGTACAAATTAAATAAATAGTTTATCTAACTATAGTGGACATGTCAATGACAGTTGTCCTACCTTGAGGTACTTAAACGGACAAAAGCAAAATGGATGCACAGAGATATATCAGCATATGCACCAAATCCACAACCATTTTTCAAGTATCCCTGATTTAAATCAGCAAAAACAAATGAGATATACAAATAAGCATAACGAAGGTTATAATTGATACATACTGAATAAAAACATTTTCAACTGAATCTGAAGTACCATTCGTTCTATAAAAAAACTATGGAAATTGGAACCCACTGTTGGTAGCAGAAAATGTAAATATGATAAGCGGCAAAGCCCTTGGCTGAATGGTAGGACGGGCCTAATGACATCATCTACGATCTTTTATACTCCCTTCGTCCCGCACTATAAGTCTATTTGGGATCTGCGCGATCAAGGTTTTAAAACATTGGCCATTAATACCTGTTAAAGTATATAAGTTGGCTACATGAAAGTAATGTCATTGAATTTGTCTTGCAAAAACTTTCATAACATATAATTTTTAGTATCCCCTCCCAACCGCCGCCCCTCCCTCTTCCTCCCCTACCGCCCGCGGCCTCTGGAGCCGGGATGCCAGGCTCTGCGGCGAGTGCCAAGAGGGTCACGTGGAGGCACCTAGTGGTGGCGGGGAAGACGATGGCACTAAACATGGTAAAGTGGCATTTTGAATGCGATGACGTGTTCGAATTCTTGGAATCGGAGTAGGCCACGATAAAGGAGATGGAGGCGCAATGGGCTGAGGCGGAGGAGGAGGAGAAAAAGCAAGAGGAGAAGCAGGTGATGGACTGAGGGTGTGTATCTTGCGTTTGTGCTGTCGCGGTGTACTGTGAGTTCTTGGAGTTTCTTGAGTGTTTCTTGGTTTCTCCGTAGGCCAAGGTGGAGCGTTCCATCCCCCGCGAGATCTGTGTTGCTCTCCCCTCGCCGCCTCGCGCTCTGTCCTGGGACCGGACTCCCAATCCACACCGCTAGTGCGGCCTCCGGCTCCTCGGCGATGATCGTCTGCAAATGCCGCAAGGTATTCCTGGTTTCAACCACCGATCCGACGATCCCTACCTCGGATCCCGTGGTTTCTTGTGTGTTCTTTCGGTTGGGTGTGGGGCGTGGGTTGATGTTATTAGTGCCAATTGAATTTGGTGCTGATTGTGGTGTGTACTTGCCTTTTTTTGGTGTTTCAGGCAACGAGGGTTTATTGCTTTTCGTCCACCAGGTTCCGGTCTGCGGAGAATGCATCTGCTTCCCGGAGCATCGGTTATGCGTGGTGAGCTTCTTGGCTTGTTGCTGGTCCTGATTGGATGCAAACAAAGTGCCAATAAACCAAGGAAATTAGTAGGCTGCATTCATTTTTACTTGGATTCCAATAGAATGCTTGAATTCAATAGTAGCTTGAAGCCATCTTTGTTAGATAAGGAGATATTGTGTTCTTGACATCTTTTAGATGTGATGCACACAAAATACTTGATATCACATATCCAAAGTTTTCCACCATAAACAGCACCAGCAGGATATGTCTGCACCTCATGTTCTCACCTGTAAGTTGATCTGCATTCACAACAGAAAAAGATAGATGGACAATTAGAGTCAAAGCATTAACATGATTCGACTGGATGATATGTATTTCTTTGTGTTATGTGGGTTTGCTTGGTGCTGGGGAATCCAGTTGGAATTTGTCTTCGCACAAGAATACAAGATTGCCATAGTGATGGATGCACCGGCTTAAGTACCCATTTTTTTTTTAATTTCTTTGATGTTCATTTTATTTCAGGTTTCTATTCATTATGCTTATGTACTGCTACTTTATACGTGTTGTACATTAGAATTTAGATGCTTATATATTGTTGTATTATCTATTATTAGTATTAAACTCATGTGGAGAGAGACAAGTAGCTAAATATGAACTTATCTACGATATTGCGCTTGACAATGGTCTACGTCGGTGCCTGAGACAAAAAAAAAAGATCTATATAGGGACCTCGTTCCCCCATATAAACAACAACATCCGCATCCCCGCGCCATTTGGCGCGAGTTAGCTTCTAGTTACCATGAATGCACGAGGCTGCGCTATGCATACTTTTCGTTTAGGCATGGCTCTTCAGGATGGCTCTCGATCCTCTAGGTACTTACAGAGGGGGCATGTGGTAACAGTAATATGAGTTTACTATTACGGTACGTTGCAGTGCACTGTAAATAATACTGTATAAACATTAGTACTTTTACTGTACATAGGAAAACTATAGTACTTTAATTGTTTAACACTGTTGCAATTTTATTGTACACTATTGATATGGTTCGTTCTCTGGCGATCAGACGGTGCGGAAGACACCTAATGCCGCCTAACTATGTGCCTCTGCCACAAGCTAGTTGCTACAGCAGAGAATCCACTTCCCTCCAGGATTCGGATTCTCTGTTGTAAAAGCAGAGAACACTGTGTGAATAATGTTTTGAGTCAGCGTGGACAGTACTTGGCAGTAGCAGGCAACAAAGCACTTCAGAAACAATGCATGTTACAACAGAAAAATGTTGCAACATTTTTTTACTGTGTTCTTAGGCACTGTAGCGCTCGATCTAAACCGTTCATTTTGGATCATTATCACTCAGCTCATTTGTGTTAGCATGTGCTAACGTAGATGATCTGTTTCCTAGCTCTTCATGGCTTATGCCTTTTGCACATGGTGAGCAACATGAGGCTTTTGCTGCGACAAGGTTAGTTAGTCTGGCTGCGTCAGGCGTGTAAAAACTGGCTTATACCCCAGGGGCAGAAGCAATGAATGGACCGTGATATGGGAAGAATATGTGGAATTTTTTAAAATAATATTATTTTAAAAGATAATTAGAAAATAATTAGTCGCCCAAAAAAGTATAAAACTAGGCTCATGTCGCCAATTGGGACCCTATTTAGTCCTTGTCGCCGGTCCAACTCTCTGTCGCTAGTTCAACTAGCGACAGGAAACCGCGTGAACCTGTCGCTAGTTCAACTGGCGACGGGGTCCATCTATATAAAAATCTGTAAAATTCAGTCGAAACGTCATTTTAATTCAAAAAAAAAGAAAAAAAGAGGAGAGGGAGAAAAGAAAGGTAGCGAAGCTCTACCAGTTCGTCGCGGAGGAGAGAGAGACGGAGCATCAGATCCGGTCGGCCATCTTACAGGTACATGTTTTTTCAACTTTGTACATTGTCAAAACCTTGTCGGTTAGTAAAGAAAAATAACGACATAGAATTCAATATATTAGATAATTTTAGTCAAATCATGTAGTACATCATTTGAGCTGTCTATAGTTTAGTTCATTGTGCACATATTATGAATGTTTTAACACTCAAAAGATTTAGGATAAATCTACAGAAATAGGAAGGCATCTATTACAAACCTGTAAAAATTATAGAGTGGTTAAGTAGGGTAGGTAGAGCATAATTAAAATAATCACAGCTTTATTTAGCTTCCCATTTGTGCGCGGTAATTATATTGTTAATGCCAAAAAATATTTTTAAACTAGGAAAATAGCATGGCACGTAGGAAGTAGTAAAGAAAATCCGGAGTTGCTACATAGGCTACATATAACCAAAATAATCCCAACTTAAATTTAGTTTCTATTTGTGGCTGGTAATTATTTTGTTAATGCCGCTTCTTATTACCTTATGTATATGTTTCGTAGTCTTTACAATATATGCATTGAATTTCCAAGTATGATGGACCTAGGACACATTGCGTAGTGGCCGTACAAGTTGTTTGACCCGGTGATTGAGGCACATCACCGTAGCCGCCTCAGTACCAACCTCCCCTAGGAGGGCGAGGCGACAATTGAGCTTGGCGCATTGCGGCTGCGCACGCCCATCAGGACATGGAGGGTGGACCCACGCAGGGTTCTGAGGTACGTGTCATTGTGATCTTCGTGTACTCATTTGCAACCTGACTACATCAAGTGGACTAAAGTTTGTTCGTAAGCTTACCCGATGTAGTTTGAGGGCGGTGTAGGATCAAGGATAACCGACTAGAGGGGGGTGAATAGGAGGTTTTAAAATTCTAAACCAATTTATACAACTAGGCAAGATAAACTTTAACAAGACAACCTATCACAAGATATATGCTACAAATTTAAATGCAATAAGTAAGGCTAAGAAATAACCACAATTAAGACAATGTGGTTTTTCCCGTGGTATCGAATATTTGTCGATCTTCACTAGTCCACGTTGAGGAAGCTTGACCCAATCAAGCTGACTCCACGAATTAAGCTTTCCCTCAATTTCACTTTTGGTTGTTCTTCCTCCCCTCTGGAGTTGGTGAACACTGAACCAATCACAATCGGCGCCGAGCCTCTTCACAATCTTCTTGAAGAGATCACCGCGCAAACTCTCGCTAAGCCGTCTAGGTGTCGACAAACACCAAGAGTAATAGACATTGACCTTCGCTTGACGACAATCAAGTGCTATGGATTAAACTAGAATGAATGCACTTGATTTTGCTCAACAACCTCACAAAGGATGCAACAAGAGATAATGAGGTATCAAATGAATGCTCTAGGCTCAAGAGTGTTCAATGAGTGCTCAACAACTTGTCCTAGAGATGGTGAGGGTGTATTTATACCCCCCACAAACAAATACGACCGTTGGAGGAAGAAGTCAGAAAATTTCAGGGAAATCGGTAGTACCGCCATGTATTGGCCGATACTACCGGTCTACCGCACCTCCAGTGTTAGCACAGCAACGGTTATAACAGAGGTATTAAATGCATCTGACATAGCCGTTGGAAACTTGGTGCGGTACTACCGCCATTGAGCACGCAGTAGTTTCGATGATCGGTAGTTCCGCAAAACACTGGCGGTACTACCGTTTTTCGTTGAAGCTAGAATACACCAATTTCTGGAAAAAACATACCGCACTCTTTTTCAGAATCACCGATGTGCGGTAGTTCCGCCAAAACAATAGTGGTACTACCGTTCTAGCAAAAGGCAAAATAAAACCAGAAAGGTGTCGTTCTGTAAAAAAATGTATCCCATAAAAATTCGGAACTGTCGACTTGCGGTAGTTCCGCCCATGTACCGCCGGTACTACCGCACTTCCAGAAAAGCAAAGAAAATCGCAAGAGGTGTCTCTCTGGAAAAAACATGCCGCAACAATTTCAGCACAACTCGCATGCGGTAGTTCCGCTCTTATAACGTTGGAACCACCGATTTTGCACAGACTGTTGATTTGAGCTTTAAAACAGATTTTGAGTGCATGCATGATCCTAGTTTGATCCAAAGGCATAAAGTTGTGCGTTCAAGATACTAGTCATGATCCCTCTTAGTAGTACGACATCTAACCTAAAACCCGGTCTTCCAACATTTTTCTTAAGACCAGTAAAATTTAAAAGGGTCCTAGACTACTAACACCTTTGTTCTTGAACCAAGTCCATCTTTTAGCATGCATCTCCATGTTGTTGACATCGTCTTTAGGACTAAGTCTTGTAATCATTCAACAAGCATGTTAGTCTCATATTCACATATTGTCATTAATTACAAAAACACATTTTTATGGGCCTAGATGCTTTCAGGCGGTAGACCTCCTTTCGCTGATGAGGATGGTTGAGGCGCCGTGGGAGGATGACCAGGACCGCACGGGAGGTCCAGGTCGTATGTTCAAGCATTTTTCATACGACCGATCCCTACTGACGGTGTTGGTTGACCGTTGGAGGTCAGAGACGCACACGTTGCACCTTACGTGTGGGGAGATTGCACCGACCCTTCAGGACGTCACCTTCCTAACTGGGTTGCCCTGCGCTGGTTTCCCTCTGGAGGCATACGATATCCCACCCACATGGCTCACGGAGTTCCTGGTGAGGTTCTAGCATGTGCTCTCGCCCGGCAGCCGTTACCGGGAGTTCAGCAGCACCCACGGGCCGATGCTAAGGTGGATATGCTAATTCTGCACAAGTCTTCGTAACTATTGTTCTCTCACATTAGTTCATTTGTGAACCTTACTGACGTACATGTCTTCTTACAGCCCGAGCGTATGGCGGAGGACGCACCCGACAACATTGTTTGGACATGTCTTCTTGCAGCCCGAGCGTATGGCGGAGGACGCACCCGACAACATTGTTTGGAGGCACTTCGGGGCCTACCTGTTGTGGCTGTTCGGGTGGGTCATGTTCCTAAGGTCCCACGGCGATAGCATCGACAAGAACTACATTCGGTATGCACGTGAGCTCGCAGACTGGCCTGTGGAGGAGAATAGATCCAGCCCTACGCCTGGGGTCCGATGGTGTTGTGTGCAACGTACCGCGCACTGTGTGACGCATGCCACCGGGTTCAGGACAACTCCATCCTCTCTGGATGCCTGCTAATTTTGCAGTTGTGATCCTTCGAGCACTTCCAGATCGGACGACCACAGCTAGACTTTGGAGCATACACGATCAGCTTGTACACCGAGGACGACGATGTCGACCGGCCAACCATGGGCACGGTGTGGTGTCATCGACGGGTTATTGTCATGAATATTTATTATTTTTGGTAATGTAATCACAATTTCATGAGCTAAATTTCCGTTGTTCCATTCCACAGGTCACACTACATGCCGAACACTACGCACGCGTCCTACCCGGACTACATTGCGATGTTCGATCAGCTGACGGATGGCCACATCATCTGGACACCATACACTCAGGAGAGGGTGTACAAGAGCGTGCCCGGAGGATTGTCGAGCCTGTGCACGTGAGAATACGTGTACTGGTACACGCGGAGGGCCTTGGTGCACGAAGTCTTCGTGGAGGAGTACCCAGTGCAGTGGGTTATGCGCTAGTTCGATCTGCGACAGTAGGTCCCTGCCCCCTAGGGGGCAGCGGGTGCTGCCGAACGTGCATGGGTAAGTTCACATTTTACTTCTTTTGTACAAGCTGAGTTACATACCGATGAAACAATTATCTTGCGCCTTCCATGGGTACACTAGGAAGGGAGTACCTACTGCTACCTCCTAGGCAGATAGGATGTTCTCTTGGATTTAGGGATGGCTCGACGCCTTATGACGACATTATCGAGGAGCATGGTCCCTACAACCCCGAGATGTACACGGAGTACATGGAGTGGTACGCCAGTTGGACGAGAGTTCGCTGCGTTAGGGTCGTGGACGACCCACCACGACACGAGGCCACGACGTTCGGCACGTACCCCACCTAGTCGGACTCCGCATTCCACCGCATGGTACGTATTGAACGATCTGTACTTCATATTTAATTTGCAAGATTTAGGTTTCCAACTTGTTGATTATGTTTACAGGTGGATCTACAGTGGGAGATGCACGAGTTGGCAGCCTCCGTGCATCGGAGGACGCTCCGGGAGCAGATCAGCATGACGGTGCAGGACATTAGAGCGGTCATGGATCAGTTCCTCGAGAAGACTAGGTGTGGGATCCAGATTGCGCCCTGTTGCATGCCGAGGGACCCGGTGGACCGGTTCATGGCCACAGGCTCCTCACTCGGACGTGGCGAGTGGGTCCTCGTGGCACCATGGTGCGAGCACCTCGGTATAGTGGGCAGGTGAGCATGACACATTCACTACCGCTTCTTTATTTCTAACCCCACTAGTTACTAACGACAATCTTCTTTTGCAGGTCTTGAGATCCACCGGTACACGGGGCAGGACTACGCGGAGCCGTCGTTGGCTGCCTTCGTGCCACCAGGTATGACTACCTTGCTCGCTTGCGTAATGTCCTATTTCGTGGTTTTCGCCACGTTTACATGCCAAACATAATGTCTCACAAGTCGTACAACTCTTTGGGACAAGGCAGACTTGTCACACGACGAGTCACACTTCGGGGACTACTACTTGGACCAGCGTGACACCCAGGTCTCCGTGGGGGCTTCACAGCTACATGGTGCACCCGGAACGACCCAACTGACGCAGGACCCCCTTGTGACACCACCTCAGGCTACTCGCGTCGGTCGGGTACCTCGGCAGCCTGACTCTCTGATGTACTCGCACCAGCGTTCGTAGCCACCCCAGACGAGGCCAAGGGCGACACGCGGGGTACACCCCAAGAGGGGCTGCGACTAGATATTTGTTCCTCTAAATATCAGTCATGCCATTTAAATATTTATTTTTGTACAACTATTGTTATGTTAGTCTCATGTTTCGATATTTTTTTTTGTGTGCACACCGCGACAACGTGAGGGAGTCTACATCGGGACACCCCACACCACCCTCTTTCTAGCCCTGAATCACCCACACCACTTTTATAGACCGATATGACAACACACTGTGACACTTACTTTTTAGAGTAATAAGACCACACTCCGCCAGACGACCTTTTCAGAGTGACAAGACCACACTCTGCCACGCAACCTTTTTAGAGTGATAGGACCACACGTTAGGATGACGTGATTTGACAAAGCAGCTTTGCGTAGTGGCGTGACCCAACGAGTCTGCTTCCCGTAGAGACGTGATACAACACTGCCACATGATTCCTCCTCAGAGCCGCTGCGTCGTGGTCGTGAATTTCCTTCAACTGGATTCCAATTCAGCCGCATACGCTGGACCGGCTCGACATATAAGTATTACCCCTTCTATGGCGGGTTCTCCTACATCAAGGTTTAAACACAATCTCGCTTAGATGGAGAACCAATGAGACGAGATCCGCGGACTCGCAAGGGGTGCTGCGGCCTGGGACAAATAAATGGAGCATGCCAGGAGGGCACCTCCCTGCAATGACACCCCCTGTAGCAGCAACCCCTACTTGAACATTCCAACTGAGCATATGTCGCAACACCCGCCCAAAGGGGAGACCCCCATCTGTTGGTGTAGGGACACATGCAAGTTCTTCAAGTCTAAGGAGCGACTCAGCCTGAGCATGTGTTACTAGGGTTGTGTGAACTACTCATGGGCCTATCCCCACCGCCGTTCGGACTCCGGACGCTATCGGCAACTGGTAAGGACCAGTTATAGTATGTTCCCCTACCATTTATCTTTCAAAGTGCGCACGAACAACCTCTCTCATCTACATGTAGTCCCCGGATCCGCTATGTGGCTACCGCAAGTGGATCGACCAAGAGATCCACCCACGCGACCAGTGGTGTTTTGACTGCGAGCAGTGGGATGCCAAGAGGGACTGCGAGAAGAGGGAGGAGGAGCGCTGCAATGAAAAACACAATGAGCATATTTGGCGCGAGACTCAAGCTCATCTCGAGACGTGCAGACGCAGGGAGCGCAAGGCTCGCGAGAGGGAGCACGAGAGAAAGGCGGAAATGGCGGCAAAAGCCAAGGCGGCAGGCAAGGAGTACAACGCCAAGCTTGCAAGGAAGGGCAAATAGCCCCGATTCATGCAGTAGGTCAGGCTATTCTGTAGTAGTCCCCTGTCCTACCCGTCATGTTATTCCTATCTCCTAAAGGCATGTATACTTACATGGTCCAAATGCTTGTGTCGCAGTGTACTGTAGTAGTAGCGAGGATGACTAAAGCAATTAGCCAAACCATGATGACATATGACCACGTGTAATGCACTTCTGTCTACAGACTCTAATGTATTTACGGTTCCTTGCCTTGCACTTTACCTTAGTCGATGGAGTAATTTTCCTAGTAACAAAAAGTCAAGAACGTGTAAATATGAACAAAAGGGTGCAAAAATATGCAAATCTGTCTACGAGATTAGACTGCTGTCATGGATAAATAAGGAGATCAACAACTACGCTCTTGAACAGGGTCTTGTAAGCAAAATCATGCATTTCTCTGCTGATATGTGAAGGGTTATGGGTAAGCTACGATAGCACAAAATAAAATTTTTATCGCGCAACCAAGGAACCTCTATTAGTAATAAATACGAGATTACCACTAGACGCGTCGACTCGTAGCGAAAGTAGAGTCGATGTAGCGAGTATATGCAGTCGTAGTCGTACTCGTCGCGCGTCTTCTTCTCCGAGTCTTGTGATCGTCACGAGTTGCGGATCGTTCTAGTGCTGATGCTTCACAACAACACTTCCAAAGTATTCACACGTACGGGGCAGGGATACCATGCGCTGGACTGCTAGCTCCGGCAGCGTGGTATGAGGAAGGCGTGGCTGTTAGGGTTTCAGGAGTTCTTCAAAATATCATCATCACCCTATGCCACCACCCCTCTATATATAGGCATCCATGATGGGTCTCGTACTTGAGGCCCATTAGGAACTCGTCGCCTACAAGAATTCGGATCACCATCCAAATCAAATCCTAGCCCTTTAAGTGTGCGATCCTATAGGTTTATGTGTAATCGGTTATGACTCGGAAACTCTTTTTCGACCACTAGTCGTTAGCGGTACCTAGCAACATAACGATTTCCCAAACACACATAGCACATGTCGGATTGACCTTAATGCAATATGATCTACGTCCAGGTCCATATCACTAACGACCAGCTTGTATCTCTATACGACAAGTTCATATTTGGTCTCGACCAATTCATAACTCCTTACGACCAGGTTTCGACCACTTAGTGACCATGTTCGACCAGTCTACGATCAGCTCGTATCTCTATACGACTAGTCTGTATCTGATCGAACTGAAATACCTTCTCGTGTATTCTCTCTTTGCCTCATGATATCTGGTTGAACTCCAGGTGAGATGTTGTGTCATCCATGGACTTTTCAATACTTTCTCGATCAAGTGTCGAATAACTTCATGTGGTCGACACTTCGACCACTAGTGGCATGGTTATGCACTTTCTTTATTCGACCACAACGAGGGGCCCAGAGACATCTCTCCTGTTATGTTAGGAGGGGCAAATTCCATACCAGACCAGTCACATCCCTCTGCATATTTTATAGCATACCGAAATCTACCTTTATAACTACCCAGTTACGAGTAGCGTTTGATAACCCCTAAGAGTGCTATTACACATGTAGAAAACTATGCTAATCTTAGGTCTAAGGATTATACATCATCATTGCTTGAGACCAACTAATAACACATCAAATCTTAATAATCTCAACAGTGTCTCAAGGTGGGTCTTTTCCAACATCATGTTCTCTAACATGTGTCCATATTATTGGTTTGATATCTCCATATCCATGACCTGTGAAACATAGTCATCAACCAATACATATGCTAGTCTATTCATATGTGTCCCCATATGTTTCCGACCAGGAAATGTTTAAGAATAATCATCGCAAAAATATAGAGTTTCACAATCAAGTCACATACTTGATAATAAATATTATTGATATTATTCTAGAAACAAGATAACATATTATCCAATGTTATGAACATAATTAAATATAATAATCTTTATGATTGCCTCTAGGGTATATTTCCAACAATATGAGCACGTTTTGGAAGATTCAATGGTTGATATTCCTATTACAATGTAGGTGGTATAATAGGTCACTTACCATTCAAGGGTAATAAAGAATTTTTACTGCATATTATGTAAGGAAACAAATGAGAATTTGGCATTACTAACACAACTACGATAAATCACACTGATATTACATAAAATTAAGCAAAACGTCATAACACTTAGTTTTTTTACAAATCAAAGTGATATTTCAAAGCATTGGCAATCAAATATTACAACTGTTTGTGCTTTTCCGTGGCCGCGACCTCAACGTCCCCCATGTGGACTGCCTCGAGTCGGGCGATCAGATGAGGTCCCCGCGGCGACGTCCAGAGTGCCAATGTCTCCTTTGTCTTGAGGATTGTTTGTAGGGTATTTATTGAAGGTGTGCCCAGACTCCTTGCAAATGGAGGACTTCTTCGTACGATGCCCGGCTTCTACTTCATCCATGTCGTTCCTGATGCACCATACTTGTCGCCAGCCAACCTTTATCTTAAGCCTATCAATGTTCGCGGCCCAAATTAGTTGCTCCCAGGTCGGATGGCCAGTGAAATGGCCAACCACGACGTAACTATACATCTCTGCATTCTAGGTTTGCATCACCTCCTCCTTATTGAAATAGTCAGAGAGGTACTGCATAGGATGCTTTTCTCTACCGTCGAATATACAGCCATGACATGGGAGTAGAGTCTATGCAGATGAAGGGGCTTGTTGCAAGTGCATACGCAACTAGCGTGGCGTAGCGTGCACTCGTGGGGTATCCTCTCGTGGTTTGTCCCACTATAGTCCCTGACTTCTTCTTCGGTATCACCACCCCCTTTTTCTTCTGCCGTCGATACAGGAGTGAGTTTGGCATATGCTTGGACCAGAAGGACCAAATCCCACCATCCCTCCCTCACCATGCGTACATATGACTGCCATGACCTTGTTCACTTGAGCTGCACTAACTCCCAATATGTGTGTTGTGCTGCTTGGGGGGCAAGGCAACTCAATCTCAGATCATACACATCATGGTCAACTTGGAACGAGTGAAACAATTACCGCATCACAGCACTCCATGTACGCCCTTCTACTTTCGACAGGGTACGGTCGCCGATGGGAAATAACCAAATCAATCCCCTCGAGACCCTTAAGAATAGTCCCCTGACCGTAGTAAATTTTGAAATTAGTAACGTCCGACATATTTCACAAACTGCACCGTAAAGAAGAATTCCACAATTAACTACATATCTCAAACTAGACTACCCACCGAAAAATATTATGTACAACAAACTACACTACGTAACCCTATATCTAAAACTATATAATCCATTTGGTTAAAAAAATTACCTGACAGGTGGGCGACCGAACGGGCAGCGTTTCACTAGCTACTCTTCTCCTCTCTACTCCTCCCCCTTTCCTCCTTCTCTTCTTTCTGAATAAAAGTGAGTTCTACCCGAATTTTAGGGTTTCAATGGTCTTTAATAGGGGAGAGTGTGTTCCTGTTGCCAGTTCAACTGATGACGGGGAGTTGGACCGGCGATAATGACTAAATAGGGTCCCTGTCGCCAGTTGAACTGGTGATAGGAGCCTAGTTTTGTACTTTTTTGGAGTGACTATTTATTTTTGTAATTATCTTTTAAAATAATATTATTTAAAAAAAATCCAGAATCTGCACAGGTCATGAGGAATCTAGCCTCCACTCCCCAGCTATCAGTTCACTTCATAATGAACATGACACTTTCTCATCAAGCCATTTCTTGCTCAAGCTAGATCTCATCTCTCCTAATAACAATCTCGTGCCATGCGGTAGAACATTCATTGCCATTCTAACCCAGTGACACCAACTGAAATTGAAAACTAAGGGTGTGTTTGGTTGGTAGGATGAGGTTAAAAGTGATGAGATGGTACAAGTCGAATGTGATCGTCCTGAATGAGATGATACAGGCAGACTGTTTGGTTGGTTGTATAGGATGGTACACGAATGGTATGAGAGTGCGTTTGGTTGAGGGGGTGGGGTTGGTTCGGTAGCCTCCTCCGTACATAGGTGAGATTACCTCCATAGCATTTTTGCTTTCATTCTTATCATTTTTCATATTTTCTCATTTCCCTTTTCTTCCTTCCTTTTCTTACCTAACTATTAATGATGAATTAATTATCATTTTTAATTAATCTATAATTTCCTAACTTAATCTATAGTTAAATTCTCTATTTTAATTTATAGGTTAATCGCATACTACCAGCTCTTCTTTAACTTAATGCAATTTGTAGGTACAGTGTGACCTACTGATATTGAACTATTTGAGTAATTAAACACTAACCATTTATAAATATACAACTTATAGTTAAATTTATTCTTTAAGTTTACTGCAAATGACAAACTCATTAATATCTAATTACCTAAATTAGTTACCTTAATCAACCACTAGTTAACTCAACTACTTAAAAGGAATCACTCATTTGGGGTGGGGCCACTGTCATTGGGTGTTCAAAGAGAGAGCTAAGCGGTAGAGAAGGGAGGAAGCTCCTCTTTGTCTCAAAAGTTAGAACAAAGGAGCATGGGAGGGCTATCGGAAAGGGGCTCGGCGCCGATGGGGAGTCGTCGTCGACAACTAGAGAGGTCAAAAATGGGTTGGCGGAAGTACCAAATTGGTTGAGGGGAAACACTTGTGGCATCGTGGAATACCATGTGACGTGGAAGGACGGTGGGAGTATGACCAATGAAATGGGAATGGCGTGAGGAGAGGCAGGCGATGTCGCCGTTCCGTGAGGGAGGAGAGGTGGGCGGCGGCGGCGTTCCATGTGTGTGTGGTGGGGGTGGGGGGAAGAGTGGAGAGTCGAGCGGTGGCAACGTTCCTTGGGGGAGAAGAGGGGGAGTCCAATGGTGTTCCGTGCGAGAGAAGAGAGAGGTGTCGAGCAGAGGCGATGCGAGAGGACGAGTCCATCCTGTAATGCGTGGTTCGCCCAATTTCATCGAACATAATGGTTTAGGAATATTTTCAAAATCTGTACTACCCCATCCAGAACCAGTTGGTTTGATTCATTCAACCAAATAGAGGAATGAAGACATATCCAAAACTATTTTATCAGTATACAACTTGGTCCATCCAACCAAACACACCTTAACTCGGAACATGACAGGAGTAATGGTCTCTGACCAGCTGCTTATAGCTAACTCAAAATATTACTACCATTTACTGCAGTAGCAGCGTTATACTAACACATGGCCCCACTGTCAAGTACTAGGCAACAACCCCCCAAGATTATTCTAATTAACCCCATTACTTCTAAGAACATCTACAATAGTTTATGTCACTTGTTACTAAGGGATTGATACATCAACATTTAGGTGATGTGGAGGAGAAATGATGAGAAGAGAAGATAGACTTATTTCTAGATGAAGAAATAAACAAGTTGTTGATACCAACACAAGAAACAACAAAATAGCTATTAGAGACTTGCTTATTACCTAAAAACTTGTTTTGTAAGTAATAATTAAAGTTTTAGATACAAGCTTAAGAAATAATCTATTAGAAGATTTTTTTTAATTAGATTGAATACTCTCTCTCCTCTTATAAATAATAAACTAAGAAATAGACTATCGTAGATGCTTAAAAAAAGTGACCAAACAGCCAAACTTATAAATGAAAAGAAAGGAAAAAAAACAGTAAGCCAAAGAGAGGAAAATAACCCAAAAAAAAGGCTAAGGAAAACCCGCCCATCTTCTCGTCTCTCTCCATCTCGCTTGCTCGCGTGCGTCCCCATCTCCTTCCACATCCTCCTCGCGCCCCACCTCCAAACCCTAACCCCGGCGCCGACTCCCCCCAGCCACGACGACGAAGAGGGTGACGGAGGCAACCTGATGCCCAGGCGCCCGCTGGGGCCATGGAGCTCGTCCCCTTCAAGCCCTCGGCTGGAGCCCTCGTCGAGTCGGGCGGCGCCGCCGACGGGGGCTCGATCCCCGCGATGGTGGCGGCGCAGCAGGAGACGCTGCACGCGCAGGTGGACCAGCTCCAACGCCTCGTCGTCGCCCAGTGCCGCCTCACCGGCGTCAACCCCCTCGCCCAGGAGATGGTCAGGAACTCACGTTTCTAAGCTCTGCTTCTCTTACATTCCTCGATGTATTTTGTTTTCTGTCACGGGAGATGAGTTGGGGCAATTTTGTGCTGAAGTAGCATCTGGAGTGTTTCCGGGGAGTCTATCCGGTTGGGCGCTGATCAAAACTTAGGTTTTGTTGGTGATACGATTCGAATAGTCTGTTCTATCCACCAGTCCCATTTTTCTTTAATTTCTATGTCTTTGCGTATTGGTAGTTGTACTTGGTAGTGGCTATGGTGCTCCATGATGGAAAGTTCATACTTTTTGGGCAAAATTGTACTGAAATTGGACGAGTGTGTAATGGGTTACTACTCCAGATATGTTTATTTCTAATATTTAGGTCCTAGTACTTCCGTGGTATTGTATTATAATGATCCTGACAACATATTATCATAAGAATTAACGCAAAGTTGCATCTTGGAGACTGAAAATTTTGAAGCTACACTTATTTAAGGACAGAGCAGGAACTGTGTATTTTTTATATATAAAAAAACTGCTGTGGTGAACTGTTACGGTTAGATTAACATCGAAATTTGTTTACGTCATCTCTGGAAATGATATAGTGAAGTTACTTCGGTGCTTTCGGTTAAAAAAAAAGTTACTTTGGTGTTATGAAATATATGATATCTGAAAGAGTGAACTTTGGATGGTTGCTGAAGCTGTTTGAAGAATATTGGTTGTACTTTTGTATTATTTTCCTTTTTTTGCTTGTTTCTTGTCTTGCTATGTCACCAACTTGCTATGGACTTTAAATGTATGCTGCAAGTTCATGAGTCCTCATTACCCTTTTTTAAAAATATTTTGGTTCATCTATCGACTTATCTTGCGTTTGGTTGATTCTTGCAGGCTGCTGGTGCATTATCTATCAAGATAGGTGAGTTGTTTGTCTGCATTGGTGGAATTCACATTGACATAATTAATTTGGTCGATGCCTTAGTAAACAATATGATAAACCGACATGGAGACTACGTCTTATTATAACTGACATATACAGATATACTGAAAATTTTATTGGATTTAAGCCTGATCGTTAAAGAATCATGCATCAGTCATGTCATTGTTGAAGAAATTGGACGATGAACGCTGATGCATGATGCATTCCATTGTTGAAGCTGACCTAAGATCTGAATAATCTTTCACATCATTCCACAATTATTATAATTAGCTCCTGCTGTTCTCAGCATTTTTTTTATATGACTTCAAATTTTGTAGGTAAAAAGCCAAGGGATTTATTGAATCCAAAATCAGTCAAGTCCATGCAGTCACTTTTTGCTGTTAAAGATACTATTGGCAAAAAAGAAACTCGGGAAATTAGCACTTTTTGTGGGGTTACTGTTACACAGGTCTGCTCCTCATCTCGTATGTGCTATTGTTGTATGCCTTGTTGTATTATGCCTATTTGTGTGCTCTTAGACACTTGCCTTATGATTAATTTGGAGCAAAATCATACCTTCAAAATTTCATCATGTACATCCGAACAGAAATCACAGAACTGATTTCAAATTTCAACAGAATGTTGATTTTTTTCCTTTTTATTCTAGCCGGTGGACTAAATTTCGTGTTCTTTTTACTATCGTTTGATTACTCACAATGCATTTGCTTCCCATGTGAAACTGCTGATATTATTGCAATTACCTTAATGGCTCTTAGGTAAGGGAGTTTTTTGCAAGTCAACGCACACGAGTAAGAAAATTCGTTCGCTTGTCACGAGAGAAAGCGCTGAGAATAGAGGCATCCAAGGTGCCTGACAATGTACGTTCCATAAGCACTGAGCAGGCACCTCTCGACATTGAGGCACATGCTCAAGTTATTGAACCTTTGAGAACTTTAGGACCAGTAGAGGTGCCGCAGAGCTCTTCACAACCTGTGGAGGTCCTGCAAAACTCTTTACAACAAGCAGAGGTCCAGCAGAACTGTGCAGCCCCTATCACCCCTACAGGAACAATGCAACCAATTGATGCTAAAATTATTCCAGATCCTGTTCAAAAGGAAAGTAAGCAAGATGAAGTTGCTCCTAGTGTTGAGTCAGAAGATAAAAAGTTCTTGGAAAGCATCTTTGCTCTAATGCGGAAAGAAGAAACATTCTCTGGACAGGTCAAATTGATGGAATGGATTCTCCAAATAAATAATATAACAGTTCTCAGTTGGTAAGATCTAGGCCTTATAGTACCTACAGAGCTTCAAATGATTATATTGATCCCTACCTTCACATTTCTAATAATCTGCAGGTTCTTAACAATGGGTGGTTTGACTATTGTGTCAACATGGTTGAGCCAAGCAGCTACTGAAGAGCAAACAACAGTTATTCTTGTCATTTTCAAGGTGCCTATTTTTGTTTTGTTGAACATGTACATATATTTGGCATGTATTTTTAACAGTCGTCCCATTGTTGCAGGTACTTCTTCACCTCCCATTACATAAAGCTTTGCCAGCCCACATGTCAGCCGTGTTGCAAACTATTAACAGGTTGCGGTTTTATAGGACACAAGGTGTGTAGAAATTGCCACGTGGCCTCAATATTTTGCACATTCATATTGGATGATGATTTTTTTAGCATGAGAAAGATTATTAATTACAAACTTGGTGTTCTAACAAAGAAGGATGCTGATATGGTGATGCTAGTGAATAAATATTTGATAATGTTCCAAAGGCCTAATTATGGTTTCAAACAGTTAATTTCCATTTCCACTTGTCCAATACAGTATTGCTGAGATGCATTTTTCCTTCTGAATTTTATCCAATCATAATTGTTCTAGCAATAGTTTGTATTTCCCTTCAATGAAGTTGTAATAAGCTATGCATATATGGAGTTTCTTAGTTTCTTTGGGCTGCTTACTAGAACTTATCTGATTTGAAGATCAGACATATCAAGCAGGGCCAGGAACCTCCTCTCCAGATTGAGCAAAGTGCTCGTACGAAGTCAGGTGTCGAAGAAACCTGAAAAGGATTTAATCTGTAAACAAAGGTGAATTTTCCTTTCTTACACTGTAGTGGGGTTATTCCACATTGTTTGTTATTACCTTGGCTTTGGAGGGTTTTATTGTATTTAATTTATTTTCTTTTGCAGGATAAGTGAAATTCTCCGTGACGAGTCATGGAAATCTGAAGTTGACATCAGTGTAAGTATCCGAGTAGCTATATATATGTCAGAAGATTCACGTGTTCTTCAAGTTTAATTGTTGTGGTGTATCAGGAGGAGATCCTTGCCTTGACTGAAGGTGCAAGTGAGGGCAGGTACTTTTCGTTATGGTTTCTGCTTTGAATATATTTGACTCCAGTAGTGCTAGGTGATTTACATAACCTCTATTTTGGTTAGTATAACATTTGCTTGACTCGTTCTGTGTGCCACTGTGCAGAAAGCCTGAGCCCAGAAAAACTCCACTGCTGCTTACTGCTCCCGCTGATGAGTCAAATAAAAAGAGTTCTCTGCAGACAAGTATCCTTTCCCTAAGTTTATGTTCAACACTACTTAATTTTTCTTCTCTTTTTCTTGAAGATATAATCGCCTGTTCCCGTATATAACTTAAGGCTATTAAAGGCTAATTTTTAATTCCAATCATATACTCCCTCCATTTCAAATATAAGGCTTATTTTGAGTGGACACAAGGATTAATGAGGGTATAAAACCAAGAGAAAGACAAGAGGACGACATGACCATGCTATCCTTCTACGAATACCTTGGAAATAGGAAAGATAATAGTTAGTGAGGTATTACTTATAAATGAAGGAGAGAGAAGATGCGATAAATGAGGGCAAACGAGGAAAACATCAATACATTCACATGCATGCCTTATATTATGCAAAAAGATGAGATAAACTAACGCTTTATAAAAAGAAACGGAGGGAGTACATCTTATAGGTCTTCTTCCTTAGCAAACATTGACAGTTTCTACTATTCTGCACTAAGATCTGGGTGGCTTTTCTTGGTAGCTTGATCAGTGTCTTACACCTGTTATATAAAAGAACCCTTCTGGCAATTTGCATTTTTATTTTGTCCTCAATTGTTTTGTGTCAATTTGAAATAGGTGTTACTAATGGCTTGGTTGTCTCTTCTATTAGAGTTCTTGGGTCAGGCTATGTTGGTCCTGTAAAGCCAATGGCACTGTTGTTTGTTGTTTTAACTGTAATAATTGCATGGTCCAGGATTAATAGTCAAAGTTTGTGCACGTTGAATTCAAATTAGTTATTATTGAGGCGTCCTGTGTATCATCTTCAAATTGTATGTTTTCATTCGTTATTTCACTTCTGGATATGTAGTCTAGCTAAACTGCTTGTGTGGATCTCCTTAGCTAATCTCCAGAGTCCAAAGAAAGAAGAAAAGTTCTACTTGTAGAACATCCAAATCGGAAAGCCACCGGGAAGAATGTGCATTCTGCCAGGAGCATATCTACAAATAATAGCAGACCATTATCTGCAGATGATATCCAAAAAGCGAAGATGCGCGCCATGTTCATGCAGGAGAAATATGGCAAGGTTGACACAGGCAAAGTGATTGATAAACCACGGATAACAGAAAAAGAAAAACCATCTGGCTTAGTCAGCTCGAATGCATCACCTATGCCCAGAAGTCCCATTACATCCATCACTAAACAACCTGTTGACCCAAGTCCGTCAGCTTCTAACCAAAGTACAGTGCCTCTGCCCTATAAGCTAGAAATCCCGGTCAGTTCGAAGCTAAATATACCTTCCCAAGAAAACTTCATAGAGAAGTTGGATTCCAAGAGAGTTCTTTGGCTGATACCACCAGGTATACCTTTGCTTTGTGTTCCTTCACTTGCCCATTTTTTTAGAATGTTCAATATTTCTGAGCTTGATGAGTTTCTTTGGACAATGACAACTGGTGAAGCCATATAGTGCATGGAATGTTTTGAAGCTTAAGAACTTGAAGCATATTTTATTTGATTTGTACGAACGCAAGTCCCTGGGAATTACATAGTTTAGATTATGTTTGATTCTCCAAAATCATTATATGGCGACGAGTCGACTTCAGCTGAAATGGAGAAAACTGCACCTCAGCAGACCTTTTGTGTTACAGAACCTGGACGTGAGCCTTTTATTTTGGTTAACGTAATGCACACCAGTTGTACGCGCAGTTCTAAGTTCTAACGCCATAAATAACTTAGCTAAGATATACATCATGAATTTGATGTGCTTTGTGAGCCTAAAGACATGTAATCAAACAAAGGTTTTCTAAAAGACTGGTTGGCTGTAAATAGCTATCCGTATTTGGCTCAGCATTCTGTGTATAATTAACTGATTCATCTTGGACCAAGTGTGGTGCTACCAAACTGTTGCAAGAGCAGTGGTGCTACCAAACTGATTCATCTGTAAGGGCATGAGAAGTTAGCGGTTATGGTTATTTACTGTGTATCCCAGTATCCCAAGAACAAGCATCTATCATCATGCTTTCAGTCTCGATTTATTACTACAGCTACTTGATACTTGTAGAAAGGATGACAAGTAAATCCACATCGGTTAACACATGGACCAATGTTCAAACAGTTTCTGCACCTATCGATCTTCAAGAACACAAACATGGATCACACTTTTTAAATCATTTTATACATAAATTATGCATCAAGCAGCCACTTAGAAAACAGCTGGGATTTGATAAATTTGAGTTCATCGAAGAATATCCAACATGATCTCCACTTACAGTCACTTTGTGCAACAATGTAAATTCATTTGCCAAAAGCATTAAGCATTAAGGAGGTGCATTCCTCTTCATAATTCACTAGTTCATGACATTTGTCATTTGTTCAAGTTCATTTCCGGGAGTTTGCAGATGGAAAGCTCTGAGGTCCTTGCTTGTACCAGATGCTGAGCATGGGAGATGTACTGTGGGTGTTCTTATAATTTGGTCTTATTGACCTGCAGCTGTAGTTGTGTGACTGTGGTAGGCTTATCTGTTCCTACATCTGAAGCAGACACTTTACTTTGGCCCTTTGAATTCTATACATCTTTGCAAAACAATCACTTATTACCAGACATTTATACTTTCTGCAATTTGAATTCTACACATCTTTGCGAACAACCACTTTCTACTGGACATTTGATACTTTCTGTAACAATCTCCAACCTGACATCAATGTAACCGGTCTTTCTGAGATCTATTTACATTGTTAATTCTCAGTCACGAACGATCTTCTACAAAATCCAATTGGCCTATGATATATTGTGGCAGGCTGGGAAATGATGTGATCCAGCAAGGAACTTAGCAGTACATCTCATTGTGTGTTGCTTGTTGCAGAGCATGAAAAGTTCTTGCTTCTATAACTTTTTATATTTTATTAAGAGATTCCCTGTAAAGCTTGACCTCTGCAATATTGTTTTTTCCTGTTCATTTTTTGAACTTCATTGCCTCTTGTTGCAGAGGTATGGATAGACCCCTCGTGGAGTGTAAGTGCTGGGGACAACAGCAAGGAACTTGAGATTCAAACACAGAGAAATCGACGCGAGAAGGAAACCTTTTATGCAAGTCTAAAGGATATCCCGTTGAATCCAAAGGACCCATGGGATGTGGAAATGGACTTTGATGACAGCCTGACCCCAGAAATTCCAATTGACCAGCCGCCAGATGCTGACACTATGGAAGTGGATAGCGTGGGCGCAATCCCTCCTAACATTGAGGTTCCTGTTGAGGACAAGCAAGTTGGATCAACCTCGTCAGCAGCTCCAGCAGTTGCTGCTGGTCCAAATGGTGCAGCTTCTGAACCAGATCTTGAGCTGCTTGCAGTGCTGCTCAAGAATCCGCAGCTTGTCTTTGCTCTAACATCTAACCAGGTGGGTACCTTGCCAAGTGAGCAGACTGTTGCACTTCTGGACATGCTGAAGCAGACTGGCCTTGGACTTTCGGAGCTGGTAAATAGTCTGGCCAATGGTGCAGGGGTTCCAAAAAAGTCTGAACCTGGTCCTGAAACTTTCCCTGCTCTGCTTCCGTCGCCAACTCCTCCAAAAGACCTTGCAGCAAGGGTTCGCCTGCTGGCTCTTCATTTTCGTGTTCCAATGTTAATTATGTCATCCGTTGTTCATATTGATGTTTTTTGTGTAGCAGGCTAGCTGGAGGTCAGAATTCCCAACACAGGTGAAGGCTCCAAATTTGCAGCAGGTGCATTTGTCAAACCAAGGGAATACACCTCCTATTGAAAGCACCGTGCAGCAAAGCTTCTCAAATGTTGTCAGTTCATTGCCTTCACAACCTTATGCTTCAGTTTCTGCTTTGCCCGCACAGATTCAAACTAATGTCCCATCTCTACCTCAGTTGGTGGTCTCCATAAATCCGCCAACTCAACATGTTGCCCCTATGAATAATCTTCAGAACAGAGCCCCGGTACATCAACATACCCAGTCGTATGCCTTGGTGTCTGATCCTGTTGCGGTGGCCATCCATCAGCAGCCAGCGGTGAACAAACCAGCCGATGAAGTTCAGAATATCCCGAACCCTACTCAAGCACGTTATTCGACGCCTGAGCCAAATGCCTCTTATGCATCACTCCCTTGGCAATCTAGTGCTGCCAATGTCACCACCACCGGACGGAATACAACACCTGATCCCTGGGCTGTCCGCACGACTACTAATTCATTTAATATTGCATCATCAAACTCAGTGCCATATCCTAACCAGAATGCTTACGGTAATCAACCTACACAGAGTACATACAATGCTTATGGTTCTACGCCTGTCTCGTCCCACTCTGTTCTCCCGGGGCATGGGCTTGACAGAAATGGCTACACTCGTACGGCAGAGTACCAAACTGCAGGGCGAGACGCTCGCCCACGACGTTCGCCATCCCCTGAGCTCAGTGCTGGTAGGGTCTATGGTGGCACACAAGGCTATATTCTGGAGCCCTCAAGACAGTGGCATTACGGGCAACAGAGCCACAATCCTGCTGAGCCTTCTAGGCAGTGGAGTTCTGGGCAACAGAGCCACAATCCTGCTGAACCTTCAAGGCAGTGGACTGGCGGGCAACAGAGCTACAATCCATCTGAGCCTTCAAGGCAGTGGAGTTCTGTGCAACAGAGCTACACTCCTGCTGAGCCTTCGAGGCCGTGGAATTCCGGCCATCAGGGCCAAAACCCTGAGACATCGAGGCAATGGAGTCTCGGAAAGCAAGATTATTACAATCCGAGCGATGGTCGAAGTTCGTATGATCAACATTGGAGGAGACGATGATAGAGTTGTATATTAGCAGCTAATTCTTGGAGGCGGTTCTTTGGAGCTTTCTGGTTTTGATGGGAGGCTTGTGATTCATTTACTTTGGGCTTTGTGATTGGCACAGAGGCCATTGAGAAAGCTATACATCATGTATTAATGTAGATGTAGTAGGAGGGGGGAGGAAACAAAAACAAAAAAAAACCAAAAAAAAAGAGGGAACAAAACTAAAGGAGAGGATGCATCAGCTCGAATCGACTGAAGGTCTGAATCTAATGATGAATCAAATTTCTTCGTATCCATTTTGCATCGTGATCGTGTCGTTCATTTGTGGCCCGTTTTTTCTTCGAACCCGACACCGCGCTTGTGCGATCTTTTGCGAATCCGGCATCTCGAGGGTGATGGATAACGTCGGCGGGTATCGGCCGAAAAGCGTGACGGGTCTGGCTCGAATTGTTGTCCCCCCATCAGTTCAGTGCGCTCCAATGTAGAGTCGTGAGCGCGCCTACCGTATTGGCGATAGTACCCATTAGGCGATTACTTTTCCCCCTAAGAAGCAGCAGACACAGTGCGTATCTTTTTTAGAGAATAGTTCGTGGTAAAATCAGCCGGCGAAAAACAACGGAGCACGGCAGGAGAGCGGCCGGCATGGCACCGCTGCTTCCGCATCACTTCAGTCTTCACTGAATGTATGTTGCTACATTATTTTGCAATAATTTTCTACCCACGGGATATATATATATATATATATATATATATATATATATATAGTATATATATATATATATATATATATATATATATATATATAAAAATGTTGTAGCTGTTCTTTATATATATATATAGATTGACACTGTAGCATAGGCTTAATTCTAGCCATCCAAGCTTCGATCAAATGGTCCAAAGTAGTCCTATTGCAGGGTACGGTAGGCCTCTGCATTAGCAGGCAACTGCACCTCGGCGTACACGTTTTGAAAAGAGAGAAGGATGGGTTTAATTTCCAGGCAGGCAGCTGCAGTACAACACAACTAATTAAGTGCACTTAAATGCACACACGTACGTGTGTCCAATGGCCCTCTTGGATCGGGACGTACGTGCTTGGGCGGAGACGGAGGTCAGACACGCATCCCATTCGGCCATTCCGCCTAGGTCGGTCGGTCGGCGGCCGGTGCCTGGTCACCGGGAGATTTTCGACCCGGAAAACGCGAAAAACACGCCAGAAAGACGGTGAAAAAGGGAAATAAAAGATGCGCCGCACCGAATATACTATCATCCTCCACTCCCGTGGCTCCGTCCAGCGCGTTCGGAGTTGGGACAAGGACCAAACCGAACCATCCAGGAGAGAGGAGTCCCCGCAAAAGTGACCAGCCGAAGTTGCCGAACCATCCCATCCCGCTCCGCTCGTCCGCAATGGCCACGGCCGCCGCGGCGAGGCACCACCACGCCGCGCTTGTCGAGCGGCGGCGGCGGCGGCGGCCAGGCGGCGGCATACGGTGCTCGTCGCCGGCGCTGGCGGCCGTGTTCCGGCGGCCGCTGGTGGTGGGGGCGACAACGGCGGCGGCCGCGGCGGTGGGGGCCAACTTCGGCGGCGTCACCAGCTTTCTGCTGGGGCTGTCGCCGGAGCTCGGGAGGTCGCTCCGCCTCGACGTGCTCTACCCCATCGGCGGCTTCACGCGCTGCCTCGACTCCGACAATGGATTCGGTAACTACGCATACCAATCTCGCTTCCTTTCCTTCTTTCTTCCCTTATGAGTTTGCCAATTGTCATTGCATTTGCTGTACTAGTTAAAGTCGCACTCTTGGACATGTTTTTTTTTCCCGCCAAAGAAAGGGGAAACGAAGAGAGAATTTATGCGTTGATTGTGCGCGACTGCGTATTCTTCGATTTGTTTGGCCTGGAGGAAGTCTTTCATATTGTTTAATTAGTTGGCTTAATTGCTTAGTGCTACAAGTACTCCTCAACAAGAACACACCTCTGCTGTCCTCCTCTTTTCCTTAAGAGAGACATTTAGATTTTAAGCTCGAGCTGTGTTGTTCTGATTAGTAATGCCATTTTGTTATTTCTAAGGTTAGGGTACGGTACAGTAATCGCTCTAGTTATATATGGGTCAACCAGGGTTTACGGCAACAATGATTCATAGTGAGCAGGTCTAGTGGGTACCGATTCACACCGATAGTAATACATCAGTGCATGTTTAGAACGCTTGCTAAACGAAATATAGTAACTGTGCCAGAAAAAAAGGAGCAAAAGGTTTGACTAGAGAAAAGTTAATGACTTCACTGCCAATGCAATTGCAAGGTGATGTTCGGTTGGGGTGATGCTTGCCATTACAAGGAATGCCTGTGATAACTTGGATCTGTGCAACCTGACGAACGACGGCGCCGACCACTGTCTCGATTATAGCAATCTGCGACACTCAAATTCGCCCACCCACACGCTTCGATCCTTGTCTACTCGACCACACAAAGTAGATGTGTTGTTGCTCCTGCAAAACACAAGAAATCACAAGAACAACATGGTAGAGAACGCCCAATACCCTTCTATGTTGCGGCTATGCCAAGCAAATAGGAAGAACAGGCGCAAGGTGTTGTGTAGATGCAAAAGCAATCTATTTTCTGAATTAAACGTGGCCCCCTCTATATAGGGCACACCCCTTGGCTTTATAGGCAACAAAACTCAAGCACACATGGCCTAAAGCTGACTCCAACTCGTATTTCGTCAAAATAAACAAACGGACTCTATCTCTACTTCCATAATGCAATCAGGACTCTCCTAATTAACATACAATCGACTCGGATTCATGTTCGATGTCATTTGTGCAAACAACACTCCGGTGGTAGTGTAGTGTCACTTTGTTGGTATGCAGTAACACTCCGGCTGGCGTACAGTAATATTCCGGTGGAGTAGTAACACTCCCGACCTCCTTCTCCTCCCTCTGGGCCTCCCCAACGGTAGCCTGCGCCATCAAGCAAAATTCTTGTACAACAACATCATTTCCAATCCTGTCGGCCTCTAGCTCTTCTTTCCTAATAAATATGAGAACAAGGAAAGAAGCCGTATTAAGTAGTAAACAATTCCCATCTAAATTAAAGTTTAACTCAACGAGAAGCGAGTTCACCTCTAGTTGTAGTTTCTTTGCCCGAGTTCGTGTAATCGGCCCAATTGGGGTTTATACATTCTTCTTATGCCGAATGGAACTAGCTGCTGATCTGAGAACTTGTATATCGTGAACAACACCATGTGAGGTAGAGGACGTACTAGTGCTACGGATGTCCTCATCAATTAGCCATGGATAAAATTCAAGGTGTCCCCACGTGTGCATGTTGTTATCAAGTTGCAGCTTTGTGCCCCCACCAAAAAGTACATAAGTAGGGATGCGCAGTGGTTGTGTACACTCCTCACCCACAGAAAGAGAGAAAGAAAAACTGATCCTAAATCACCTTTACCCCCCCTAAAAAATCAACTTTACTTACTACTCAGTACTCACTATTCAGACAAAAGGTAGATTAGTCTTTCAATTCCTCGTTTGTTTTGGTCTTTGGAATAGTATCTAGTTTCTTTCTAGTGCAGTAGAGTTATAAAGAAGTACTGTTGTGCTTTTAATAATGATATTTTCCTGGACCTGTCGTTCCATAATCATAACAATTTTGGCACTGGAACCTCCAATTTTCTTTTGTCTTTCTATTTTCTAAATAGGAATCTAGTCGTTGGACTAAGAAAAAAAAGGGGGTTCCTTCAGTGTTTACATTTTTCTATTTTCTAATGGAAACTGAATTTGGTCCATTGTGCGACAAGCACAAGTGGCTACAAAAAAGTGGTCCTGCTGCCCCCTACTATACCCATCCTCCATGTCATGCCTCCATTGGGATTGTATGTGTGGATTATGGGCTATCTGGTGCCACATTTAGGACCAGGAATTGCATGCCACCTGGGCTCCATGTTATCGTGATTGATCATTGATGTCATCTGATGGATGCTTCCAACCAGATAATGTATTTGGGGTTTGTTCTGCCGGATGTTTTCTCGGCTGGGGACATGTGAATAGTATTTTAAAAATGTGTTAGAAGATTTATGTGAAGTATCTTATTTATAAGCAAAGCAGGCTATTTCATTGTGAAGTATCAGTAAACATCTGCCAATTTATGTGTAGTATTAACTTTAAGATCTCTTAAATTTGCAGAATTTATCTATCCAGCAAGCTGGGTTGGAGATCAGACATTACTATATAGGGAAGCGAAGAAAGCAGAATTGCAGAGATCACTAGACCCTCCGCCGCTGACAAATGGGAGGTCCCCATCTCGACCTCGGAACATCAGTGAACCTGTGGCAGCTTTTGGCCCCCCAGGATCCAACAGGGAGCTCAATGTCAGTGTCATCGTCTCACCTGTACCACAAGACTTCTCGTAAGTACACTTTATTTGAGACTTGCAATTTGCTAATGGTTTACTTTTACCCTTGCAAACAAAATCTTCCAAACTTTCTTACACAGTATATAAGTATATTTGAGTTCTGTGTGAAACGTGAACATAAAGTCATGTGTATATCACATTAACAAGTCACCTAAGTTTGTTCAGTCTTCAGTCTTCATCGAAAACCTTTCAGAGTTCAGAGTATTCTGACTTTTGATTGAGAAATGTATGGCCAAATCATCAGCTTGCAGTGCCATTATGCCATATAATGTTCTCTAAAGCAGCAATAAACTGTTTGAAACAGGATTGAGGCTTTTGGTGGTGCGAAAGATGTTGGGGAAGTGGTGCTTAGAAGGATTACAAGGACAAAGCGAGGCCCGGATATCAACGCTACTCTTATTGATGCTGCCTTGAGAGAAGACGCGGTGAACAATGTGAAATACTACAAGCTAGAGTTCCGAGTCGAAAGCCCTTCTTTTCGACGGCACAATGTTGCGGTGTGCTGCGCGAGGGATGGCAAACTTTACACCTTGAATGCCCAGGCACCGGAGGCAGTATGGAAGGCAGTTCAGAAAGAGTTCCTCGCAATGGCGGATTCCTTCAGCCTAGTGGTTGATGTTTGATCTAGAAGACACGCGGTTTTGTAGTACCCCCTGAGCCTTCTCTTCACTAGCTGCAACGGTAAGTCGTTAAGAGGAAGCAGGAAGAAGGTGAAACTGATTCATGAATGAATGGCCGCTGTTACCTCGGGAGGGCTGAGCTGATACAATCTGTGTGCCATGTACTCTGGTCCAAGCAGAAATGTCTTCCTCACCGGACAGTGGGGATTATCGCTTGTTGAATAATCCTTAATATGCTGATTCTCTTCTGGTTATTATTTTCGGTTTTTTGCATATGACTAGAAACGGCGGTACTAGTGACTAGAAACGGCAGCATTAGTAGGCACTAGTGACTAGAAACGGCAGGCTTCTGTGCATGGAGTTACTAGTAATGTATTAGAGCTATCAGTATAAGAGGAGAAGAAGAAATAAGAAAAGGCTGTGCGGTGATTGTGCAGCACCAAAATCGTCTTGTGTTCATCTCCTGTTTTGCTATTCAGGTGTGTGTTCTTGTCCAGACCGTCCACGTGAGCCGGCGAGGCTAACATCGCTGGTCCAAGTCTGGCCCCGTTTCTAGCTAAAACTAGTAAGGATGATCATTCAGACTGCCGCTAAATAATCTTTTTTCTTTTAGAAAAACGGGATTGATGCTGGATTAGCGTTGTGCAGTGTGTATCATCAGAATTCTACCCTTTCATGTCATTCATGGGGACAGCCGGCAGCAGCAGCGTCAACCATGCATGTATATCGAGTCTTCAGAAGCCCCCACTTCAGGAGTCGGGACAAGCTGAAGAACGTAGAAAGCAACCATGGGCTGGGGATTTTGTGGACGCGAGCTGTGGGAGAAGGAACTGGCGTGCGGCGGAGGGGCCTCCGGGAGGGACGAAATGATGGGGACGGCCGGTCAGGGCGCGGTGGGATCCGCCAATAGCGCCGGCGGCGGCGCGGTCAGGGGTGAGAGGAAAGCAACCGCCGTTTCTAGACCTCTGAAAACTGTTGGATCGAGCTTTCGCACTCCAGATAAAGGGGGGCTCGACTCGAGCGGTTCAAGATTTCAGAGATATATTTTTGATACCATAAGAGTTAGTTTTCAACCATAAGAGTTAGTTTTCAACCGTTCGATGGAACTTGCGCGGTCAAGATCAAGAAGGGTGGAGAACTTTTAGAGTTGTGCATAAGGATCCCTTGAATTAACTTACACTACTGTTTAGCCCCTCGAGGAGTGGATCGCAGATTTTCACCGCGATCCATCCTAGGTTCCTTCTGACCGCCCGATCGAATTTTCGCGGTACAGATTGAGACAGCTTAGTGCTTTAGGGTTCTTGTTTCTTTCTGATAGAACCCTAGGATTACCATTTATTACTGTAAAGCCAATGGAGGTGTGGATCGACCGATCGAGTGCACCTATTCGAACACGAGGCATGGGCCTCCTGGCGGCCAGCATGGAGGTGGAGACGAAGACGGTGACGATGATCTTTTTTGGGTACGTATGCATGGCAAGCGCGAGGCTATTGTCATGATTGTAGCTCATCAATTCTTCTGGCTGTAGCAGATCAGGAAAAGAGAAGAGGGACAATGAATATCTGGCGGCCCAGATGCTAGCTTATCGGTTCACTCATTTTGGACGTTTGAGATCGCTCAGCTCATCAATCGTTGGAATCACCGTGATGACATTTCACCGTTTACTGTTATCACTGTAACTTTCTTTACTGCAATCCGAACTTCATAGAATTTTACTTCGGAACTCAAGTTGTATTAAAACCGGTTAATGTTGGAATGGAAAAGGCAACGAGAATTATGCCAATTATCTGTTCTTAGTTAGGGTTAGAGTACGGTAGCTTCGTTCCCCACTTATGGTTTCGATTTCAGATCTGATACTTTCAGTTCATTGTTCTGCCCTTGAGTTCCAGTTTATGATAATTGGTATCAGAGCAGTCCTTTCCTTGGAGGTGTGCAGAAGTGGGCGGAAGGAAGGTTGGTGATTTCGTTCACTGTACAATTTCTATACTTCCTCCAGATTCAGGTGGCGGCAGGGACTTCTGAGTGTGTACAGGGGGGGTCCAGACTCGATCTGCGGTAAAATCCCCTAACTAATCACTCAGATCTCCGAAGGATGACTTGTGGCGGTAAGAAAGATGGAGCTGGAGAGGGAGTCGAGGGCTAAAAGTTGACAACAGTAAGACATGAGATGGCGGATCTAAAGTTTAAAGTGGAAGCTCAGATGGGAGCACTCCAGGGTGACTTGAATGGAGTGCGAGGCGAATTGGGTGAGATCAAGGAACTCCTGCATTCCATGATGAAATCGGCGACTGGAGACACTAATCCTTGAGTGGTTGATGCCGACGTTGAAGGAGAGGAAGAAATGAGAAGGAGAGTTCGCGCTTTGGCGGACTTGGATCTGAACAGTATGGGAATCCTAAATCAATCTCAGCAAGGAGACATCAACACAAGCAACTCTCCCGTGGGACAATCACTAGCGCTGAGGTTCAAGGGAAACCCTCAGGTATCTCACACAGAATCCCCCCACCCTTAACTTGCTTGGAGGTCTAGCTGGTAGAAGAGAAGCTATGGAGCAAATGAATCGGACTATGAATCAAGAGGAGAAAAGCTGTGAATTCCTGAAAGCAATTGCGAAAGGGCCTAGATTAGAATTTCCTGTATTCGATGAAGATAATCCTCTGGGGTGGATTAGGCAATGCGATAAATACTTCGAATTGGCTAAGGTTCCAGAAGAAAATAGGTGTGATCTGGCTACATCTTACATGACAGGGAGAGCTAACAATTGGTTGAGGGGCTTTGGAATTATTGCTAACCCAATTACTTGGTCAGTGATGAAGTTAAGGCTGTGCGACCGGTTTGCAGCTCATAGTATTTATGATATTTTTAAGGAATTCCATGCAATACAACAACAACATTCCACTATGGCTCATTATATTGATAAATTTGAAGAATTGATGGCTATTATGAAAAATGAAATGAAAACCCCATGCTAAGAGAAGACTAATTTGTGAGATCCTCTGTTAAGGGATTAAGGAAGATATCAAACATTACATAAAGCCACATAGGCCCCAGAGCCTTTGTAAGGCTTATTGGATGTCTAAAGATCTGGAAAAGGGGGCCAATGCTAATGGAAAGAGGGTTAGTCCCTCATCAAAATCTAGCTACTAGAGAAGCGGTTTTGCTAAGGGAGGTTTTCAGAGACTAGACTCCCAAGAATGTGATAAATAGACAAGGAAGTAACAAGGATACAAAGAAGATAAGTAACATGCCAGTATATCCTGTGGTAGTCACAAGAGAGCCCGAAAAGTGCTGGTATTGTGTTGAAAAATGGATCCCTGGACATACTTGCAAATAATCAAAGGTGTTTGACATTATGGTGACGGATCCTGATAGTATCGACACTGGAGAATTGAATCTAGCCATTGATGATGAGAAAGAGGAAAATAATGAGAATGAAGAGGAACCATCAACAGAAGAAGAATTGTTACAGATATCCTTACAATCCTTAAAGAGAGTTCCTATTGTGACCACTTTTTTCTATGATTGTCACTTTAAAGGGAAGAAGCGGAGTTGCACTAGTGGACAGTGGCAGCTCCCACACTTTTATCTTATGACATTATCTTGGGGTGTGATTGGATTTACACTCACAACCCCATCAAGCTGAACTTAAAGACCAGGGAATTGACGATCGGAGGAGAAGAACAATAGAAGATGACTTTTGTGATTTCACTATAGTACCTCCCGAAAAATTCATCAAGGCTAGTCAATTCAACAAATTATGCAACAAAGAGATCATGGGTTTTATGATACAACACAATGAAGAGGAAAGAAAAAAGCTAGACCAACCAATTCCTGTTGAAGTGGAGCTATTGTTGGAAAAGTATCAGGAAGTGTTATGTGAACCTATCGAACTTCCTCCTATCTGATAGTGTGATCACTCGATTCCTTTGAAACAAGGGTCCATTCCACCAAATGTGAGGCCATATAGAGTGCCATACCAGCAAAAGGGTGAAATGGAAAAGCAGATCAAGCAATTGCTAGAGTCAGTTGTAATCAGACCTAGCGAAAGCCCATATGCCTCTCCTGCCGTCCTGGTGAGAAAAAAGATAGGAGTTGGAGAATATGCATCGATAATAGAAAACTCAATGCTCAAACCAAGAAGAACAAATTTCCAATCCCTGTGATAGAAGATTTGCTTATCGATGGTAGGAACTATGGCTTATCGATTGCAGCTACCTGCGGGTGTGGGAATCCATCCCGTGTTTCATATAAGTCAACTCAAGAAACATTTGGGTCCTCGAGCTATCCCGGATCCACAACTGCCATTAGTGGATAAAGAGGGAAGGATCAAAACTGAACCTACAACCGTCATGGACACTTGAGCACTGCCCAGACCTCCCCAGTTGGTCACACAATGGCTGGTTCAGTGGATGAATAAAGAGTCGACATGGGATGCTAATTTCATTAAAGGAAATTTTTCTGAATTCTATGCCGAAACCATTCGAAGTTGGTTTCCAGCAAATGAATCTCGAGACAAGATTCTTGCCAAGGAGGAGTATTGTCATGACTGTAGCTCATCAAGTCTTCAAGCTGTAGCAGATCAGGAAAAGAGAAGAGGGACAATGAAGATCTGATGGCCTAGATGCTAGCTTATCGGTTCACTCATTTTGAACGTTTGAGATCGCTCAACTCATCAGTTGTTGGAATCACCATAATGACATTTTCACCGTTTACTGTTATCGCTGTAACTTTCTTTACTACTTCAGAACTCAAGTTGTATTAAAACCGGTTAATGTTGGAATGGAAAAGGCAACGAGAATTATGCAAATTATCTGTTCTTAGTTAGAGTGGTAGCTTCGTTCCCCACTTATGGTTTCGATTTCAGATATAATACTTTCAATTTATTATTGAAGTGGCAGATGCCATGCACGAGGATGAAGTGGTGCTGCCGCGGCCGCCGCCGCTGCTTGGCGCCCTCCATGAAGTCACTCTCCTGCTCTCTGCAGGCAGAACTGCGGAAGAATCAAAACGCATGTAACTCGGTGAGAAAAACACCGGGATCGGAAGGAGGAAGGCTTGGTGAGATGTCCTTATCTTTTCCCCCTTCTTAGAAAATCCATATGCAAGACCTGTACGCTGTCTGTTGCTCTTGTCAGACAGTGCTGCATTCCATGAACGCGTTCTTCCTTTTTCCATCTTTCTTTGTTTTTTCTAGTTGTTGTGAGGTTAAAAAATGATCGAAACGCAGAGCACCTAGCAGTTTTTTTTTATGAATTCTGATTTGTTCTATGTACAGTCTGTAGCAAGATAATTTTTCCCGATTCCTGTCAGTATTAAATAGACAGTAGCTAGTACTGTACAACATCAGTGATCCAAGCACATCAGTCCAAGCACCCATGTCAAGACCATGCCATGCCATCAAACAACTTCAGACTGCGTAGGAAATTCGGTACCTCCGTCTACTGATTTTTTTAAATAATATTATTTTAAAAATATAATTACAAAATTAAATAGTCAATTTTTTTATAACAAAAGTAAGTGTTTGACGCTTTTTGGAATGGCGACACCTGTTTACTGTTTGTCGCTAGTCCACTTTCTTGTCATCATTTCAACTGGCGATTGACAGTGAACATTATTTCTATCGTCAGTTGAAATGGCGACAGGAAACCGTGGGTTCTTATAGCCAGTTAAACGGCGACATGATCTAGCTATTTAAACCCCAAAAATCGGTGAAAATATCATTTTAATTCCTCAAAAAAGAGAAGAGAGAGGAGAAAGGGGGGAGAAAAGACGTAGCGAAGCCATGCCAGGTCGTAGTAGAGGAGAGAAAGACGGAGCATCAGATCTGGTCGGCCATTTTGCAGGTAAATATTTTGAAACTTCGTACATTATTTCAAAATTTTGTCGGTTAGCAAATAAAAATAGTGGCCTAGAATTTAATAGATTCGATGATTTTAGTTGTTTTATGCGGTACATCATTTGAATTATGTATAGTTTAGTTCATCGTGCATATATTACTTATGTTGCAGTACTCGAACCATTTATAATAAACCTGCAAAAATAGAAAGACACATAGGAGAATAGCAAGATACCTATTAAAAATATGTAAAATTACAGAGTAACTAAGTAGGGTAGGTAGAGCTTAATCAAAATAACCTTAGCTTAATTTTGGTTTCTATTTGTGCGGGTAATTATTCTGTTAATGCCAAAAATTATTTTTTAAATTTGGAAAATAGCATGACACATCTTAAATTGTAAAAAACAAAATCCGGAGTTGCTACATAGGTTACGTAGAGCTGAATTAAAATATTGTGATCTTTATTTTTTGTTTTCATTTGCACACGGTAAATAAAAAAATACTTGAGACACTTTTTAAACAAGAAAAGTAGCAAGATACCTATTAAAAATTGTAAAGTAGCTTAGTACGATTTGTACAGGCTAATTGAAATAATTCGAACATAATTTTGATTTCCGTTTGTGCGCAATAATTATTTTGTTAGTGCCAAAAATACTTTTTAAACTAGAAAAATAGCATGACACATCTTAAAATTGTAAAAAATAATAATCCGGAGTTGCTTCATAGGTTATGTAAAGTTGAATTAAAATATTATGAACTTTATTTTTTGTTTTTATTTGCACATGATAAATATTTAAAAAATGCTAGAGACACTTTTTAAATAAGGAAAGTAGCAAGATACATATTAAAATACGTAAAAATTGCAGAGTAGCTTAGTAGGGTTTGTAAATCCTAATCAAAATAATCCTAACATAATTATGATTATCGTTTGTGTGCTGTAATTATTCTGTTAGTGCCGAAAATACTTTTTAAACTGGGTGGTGGTGGTCCTTCGAGCAGAGAGGGCAGCTAGGTCTTCGTGGGAGCTTTACAACTGCACGGTGCGCCCAGAGCGATGCATCCGACACAAGATGTTCACGCGACACCCCCTCAGGCTACTCGCGTCAGTAGGGTGCCTCGGACACTTGAGCCTTTGACCTACTCGGACCAGCGCCTACAAGTGCCCCGGACGAGGTTAGGAGCCACGCGTGGGGTACGCCCTAGGAGGGACCGTGAGTAGATACTAGCTGTAAATATAAGTCATGCCATATTAATATAAATTTATATAAAACTTACATTATGGTAGTTTTGTGTTCTGATACTGATTGTTCTTGTGTGCATGGGCAACACGTTAGGGAGTCAGCATCGTGACACCCCTTAGTTTCGGACCTTAAGGACAACACCGGATTACGCCACCCACTACCACTTTAGTAAACCGAGATGACACCACACTATGACACACTACCTTTTCAGACCGAAAAGACAACACACGGCCACACCCTCTTTTCAGGCAGAAAAGACCGTACCTTGCCACGCTACACACTGCAGATTTTGCAGACCGAGATAACAACATACTGTGATGCTATCTTATCAGACCGATAAGACCACACTATGCCACACCACCTTTTCAGACCGAAAAGACCACACTCGGTCACACCCCCTTTTCAGGCCAAAAGAGACTGCATCCTGTCACACCACACGCTGTAACTTTTGCAGACCGAGATAACAATACACTGTGATGGTACCTTATCATACCGACAGGGCTACACTATGCCACACCACCTTTTTAGACTGAAAATACCACACTCAGCCACCTCTCTTTTCAGGCCGAAAGAGACCGCACCCTGTCACACCACACACTAAAACTTTTGCAAACCAAGATGACAACACACCGCGATGCTACCTTGTCAAACCGACAACGACACACTATGTCATACCACCTTTTCAAACCGAAAAGACCACACTAGGCCACGCCTTCTTTTCAGACCGAAATAGCCCATTATAAAAGGAGGGAGAAGAAAAGTTGAGGAGAAGAGAGCAGTAGGATAACACTACACCACACACCAAACACTTCACCAAAGCTTGATTCACACAACTGTGAGAAGGGAGATGTCAGACTCGTCGGCGAACTTCTGTGCGAAGATCCTGCGGAAGTGCAAATGGCTTACTGAGAGGGCTAAACCCTACCCGGATTGTTCTATGAAGCATACGCCGGTACCACCGGAGTTCCCACGCTGTAGGATCAAGGATAGCCGACTAGAGAATGAGTGAATAGGAGGTTTTTAAAACTTTTCAACTAATTAATAATTTTAAACAAAATTATCTATGTTTCGAGAGTGTTCCAAATTTCATGCGCAGTGGTAAGATTGCAAATGCGATCATATTCTTGTCTACCAAGCGCACCATGTAAAAGATTTTTAGCTTTGTTGTTGTTTGCCATAAGAATCGCTGAAGCAGGTGTTGCAATTTTAGGAATAACAAGCGGGGCTCGAACAACATCCCAAATAGCTTGTCCCTCGCTCTCAAGAAAGACTCGCATACGGTTCTTCCAATAGGCATAGTCGTGCCCATCGAAGATGTGCGGTTTAGTAGAAAACTTATCCATCGCCTAAAGTTCAGTGACCGGTTAAGATCAAGAGTGAACTAACCGGGCTCTGATACCACTTGTTGGACCGAAAAGGCGACTAGAGGGGGTGAATAGGAGCACGCTCACTTTTTCCCAAATAATGAATTCAACACAATTTCACTCCAATAGCTATTAGGAAGCTATGAAGATCAATATACCAGTACAGCGGAAGACTAGTATTGAATCCAATTAAATCCCCTAAGCAAAATAACAAAAACAACTAAGATTGCAAAATCTCAAAGCAAGGGCGGTCGACCTCGGACCCAAATTCGGTTAGACCGATTGTCAGGCGATCGACCATTGTTATCTTGGCGGTCGGACCGCTCCAAAATCGGTCTGACCGGTGATGACGGGCGATCCGACCGGCCGACTCGTAACCGATCTGCAACAGTAAAATCAGCCCGATGACGAAGTTGCAATTATGTCAAACTTTTGATTCTCAACTCCAATCTTTACGAAACTTTGCACACACCTTCTCTATGCTATTGAGGACCTATTCCAATTGAATATTATGATAATTCTTGGATAGATCCTGAACAATTGCCAATTGATTAACAGAAGGTCTAAAACCGGGCAAGAACGAAAACTTGATCCTAATGCTTGTTCGTGAGAGATTGATGATCAAGATGATGCTAGATAGATTCACACATATCACAGCAAGCTAATTCACGTGAAATAATCAATCACAAACTCGCGGATCAAAGAAAGCCCTAAAATCACGAAATTGAAAGCAAGAACGAAAAGAGACTTATCTCAAGCAAACATTTCATAGATTAAGAACGTGATCGTTGCTGGATTACACCCACACCATCATGGATCAGTGGTCAATCCAAGATCACGAAATTCTCTTCAAACCATGAAATGCCCTAGCCTCCACCTCAACTCCCCCTAAGCCAATTAGGGTTTTGAAAGCAACAAAAGAGGTGAAAAACAGCTAGAGAGAGGGGTGCAGCCACCACCTCCTCCTATTTATAGTGGAGGCCTAGAACTCTCTAGGGTTTGACTCAATTGGGCTCTCGTTAAGGCCCACTAACAAACGGGTCACACACGCACGCCGCAGCGCCGCCGTCTTTAACCTTTTGACCTAAACCGCTTCACCATGCGCCATGGATTTGCCAATAGGTCACCCTTGTCCATCTTGTGTCACGCTTGAGTCATTGACCTCACCCGGCATCGTCGATCGTTCTGGACCTCAACTCTCCAAGTCTAGTCTCGATCCTCCTCGCCGTTGACCGTCGTTGACCACCAAGCAACCTGCACAACCATAGACAAGCAAACACGAATTCGGCAATAAGTTCTTCACAACTTGACCCATGTTAGTCAAAACATGCATCATGCAAAACATATGCCATGAAACCAATGACTTTGACCTAACAAAACAATATCGCCACGAAGTTGGCGGACGTTCAAGTCAATACCGGTCTGACCGCTCCATGTGAGCCGGTCGGACATATATCTTGGCCGGACCGCTCCTTGTGAGCGGTCGGACCGCCTAGGACTTAGCCGAAATTCATGCCACAAATTCAAACCTTCAAAATTAAAACGAATAGAACTTCTTCTGGAGACTCCAAAAATTATGAGACCAAGTGCATTGGTATCCTCACTTGCCTACAACACCTATTTTTGGCCCACTGTTTGACCACTTTTAGGTCACCGCGGTCCGAGCCGCCCCACATGGCGGCTCGACCGATTTGGGACCGATCGGACCGCCGTGCAAGGACCGGTCGGACCGCCCGTCGTAAAGCGACACTTTGTCGAAAACTTCGTGAAACGACAAACCGTAAACACCATTGCCAATTGTCACATCATCCTAAGATCCGGAGCATATTCCCATGATATCCACACATTGACTCTCCTTGTTCCCCCTCTCATTGCCACCCTCAATGATAGGAGATAACTCACGTGGATATCATGGGGATATGCTCCGGATCTTAGGATGATGTGACAATTGGCAATGGCGTTAACGCTTGTCGTTTCACGGAGTTTCGACAAAGTTTCAGATCTGTTCGAACATTACGGGCGAGGTCCGACCGCCATAGCATGGCGGTCCGACCGTCCCAAATCGGCGGACCGGCCATGTGCGGTCGACCGGCCGTGACCAAATGGTCGAATGGGTCGGGCCAAAATAGGTGTTGTAGACAAGTGAGGATCCTAATACACTTGGTCTCATAATTTTGGAGTTCCTGCAAAAGTTCTATTGGTTTAAAGTTTCGATGAGGTTTGGATTTTCGAGGTTGAAAATTGGCTAAGTCCTGAGTGATCGGCCGACCGCCTTGTGGTGGCGGTCGACCGTGCCGTTGGCGGCCGACCGCCCCGAGGGACGGTCGACGGTTCGACTTGTTCATCGGCCAACCGTGGCGATGATGTTTTGTTAGGTCAAAGTCATGGGTTTGATGCATATGTGTTGCATGATGCATGTTTTGACTAACGTGGGTCAAGTTGTGAAGAACTTGTTCCCTGATTCGATTTGCTTGTTTATTGTTGTGCGGTTGCTTGGTGGTCAACGACGGTCAACGGCGAGGATGATCGGACTAGGCTTGGAGAGTGAGGTCGAACGATTGACGATCTTGCGGGTGAGGTCAATGAACTCAAGTGTGGTGCGAATAGACAAGGATGACCGAACAGGCGATTCGGTGCGGCCGGGTTGGATCAAGCGGCGCGGGGTCGGTGCAAGTGCCATGGTGGTTACGGTGGGAGCCGGATGGGAGAGACTTGCCGACATGTTGAGAGCCGTTGATCAACCTACACGTGGCGAAGCATGGGAGGTGCTTCACAAAGATGGGACTCGGTCTTTGCAAAAGATCGAGAAGGGTATTTTGTAATTATACCAAATACCGCCTTGGTGACTTTGACGACTCGCGGCGCAAGATGGCGTGGAGAAGCGGAGTAGGTCAAGAGGAGATGAAGACGGCGCCGAGGCGTGCGTGTGTGACCGTTTGTTTTGGGCCTTAACGGAGCCCATTAGGGTGACTCTTCTAGAAGGTTTAAGTCTCCACTATAAGGGCCTGTTTGGTATGGCTCCAACTCCCAGCTTCTTAGTTGGAGTAGGTGGAGCCATGTCAAACGGTCCAGTTCCAACAAAAAATTGAATTTGGAGTTCCAGAATCCGGAGCGGTCAGTAGTGTATTTTTTCGAGTGCAGAAGGTCGCTCCCGCATGGAGCAGATCATCAGATTCTGAAAATACCCTAAAATTAAGATAAAATTACCCACCAAATGCCATCCAATAAAACCCCCCTCGCCCATCCAATAAAACAAGGGTAGTATAGTCTTTTAACAAAGATCTTTCTTATTCCTGGAGCTGGAGTTAACTTTCTAACCAAACACCTCCGTAGACTACTCCAACTTCTCATAGGAGTGGATCCAAGAGTGAAGCTGGAGTTGGAGCTGTAAAAAATTGGAGCAGAGCCGTACCAAACAGGGCCTAAATAGAGGAGGGAGGTGGCTGCACCCCCTCAACCCTTTCATGCTTGAAACCCTAGTTTTGGCTTAAGTGCTTAGGGAAGGTTTAGTGGAGATTAGGGTTCTAGAGAGAGAGAGATATTTTGATCTTGTGTCCATGCGTATCCGTATGAGTGGTCATGTCGATACATTATCAAATCAATCCAAAGAAGAGTTCTCTTCAAGATGAGTTCATTTGCCCTTCTTCTCTCTATTTGGTGATTTTGAGTCTTTCTTTGATTCGCATGTTTTTGATTGATCTCTTTGCATGATCTAGCTTGCTGTGACATGTGGGAACACATCTAAGATCATCTTGATCATCAATCACCCACGAGCAAGTTTTTCGATATAGTTTTCGTTTTGACTCGGTTTCAAACCTTCCACCTCTCAAACTGAAAAAGGTCATAACTTTTCTATGGATCTTCATGATCTTCGATTGGAATAGGTTCCTGACATCCTAGAGAAGGTGTGTACCAAGTTTCATCAAGTTTGGAGTTGTAGATCAAAAGTTACATCTATTTGCAACTTCATTTTTCGGGCTGATTTCACTGTTCATCGTCTGGAGGTCGGACCGCCCCTCTACAGAGGTCGGACCGCCCATAGGACCGGTCGGACCGCCCTTGAATAGAGGTCAGACCGCCCCACACTTAGGAAATTAAGCTTCGATTGTTTTTGGTTGTTTTGCTTCGGGGTTTTGATTGGATTCAATCCTAGTTTTCCGCTGTACTGATATATCGATCTTCATAGCTTCTATAGCTATTGGAGTGAAATTTGTGTTGAATCTAATCGTTGTTGAAAAAGTGAGCGTGCTCCTATTCACCCCCCCCCTCTAGTCGCCTTTTCGGTCCAACAACTCCAAAAACTGATCAAGAGTACCTCCACTCATGTAGTAAGGCTCAAACTCCCAGAATGTCACATCCATGCTCACAAACAATTTTTGTTCAACTGGGTTCCAGTGTCTATAGCCCTTCTGACTTGATGAATAGCCTATAAAGATGCATTTCAATACCTGTGGATCTAGCTTGCCAACTTCTGGTCGGTGATCTCGTACAAAACACACACACCAAACACCTTGGGGGGTACCTTGAACTCCCACTGACCTAGAAGAAGTTCGGTTGGAGACCTCATCCCGAGTATTCGAGATGGCATGCGATTGATGAGATACACTGCCGTCATTACTGCTTCGCTCCACAATACCTTTGGCACATTCATATGAAACATGAGTGAACGTGTTACCTCTAACAAATGTCGATTCTTTCTTTCAGCCACTCCATTCTGAGGTGGGGTTCCTGGACAAGTAGTCTGATGAAGTGGGTCTGAGAGATATGCTACAAACTCCTTATTGACATATTCAGTTCCATTATCTGATAGAAGAATCCAAACTTTTGCATCAAACTGAGTGGCAACAATCCTATGGAAGTCTTGAAAACATCGAAGGACCTCCCTCTTGTGTTTCATCATATAAATCCAAGTCATACGAGTATAGCAATCAATGAATATGATAAACCACTTAAAACCACTCACAGAAGTAATTGAGCACGGACCCCAAACATCTGAATGTATTAATAGAAAAGGTTCATAACTCCAAAGACCAATGCTACTATATGTAGACCGTGTATGCTTTCCAAACTCACAAGCATCATACAAAAGTTTACTCTTGTCCACCCTTTTGAACAAATCAGGGTATAACTGACTTAAACTCTCAAATGATAGATGTCCTAAGCGACGATGATGTAATAAGACTTCTCCCTCGATTCCTCCTATAGCCACAACCAATGCCGTATCAACCTGATCAATGCACTACAGCCCATTATGCCTTATTCCAGTCCCAATCTTCTTTCTAGTTCTCTTCTCTTGTAACAAACACGAATCCTCATCAAATGTGACAATGCATTTGAATTGGTCAATGATAGAACTGACTGAAAGAATGTTAACTGGAAAGGAGGGAACATGCAAGACGGAGGATAGAGCAATGGATGGTGTGTACTCTATAGATCCTACACCCTGAATAAGCTGAGAGATTCCATCAGTTGTTTTGATAGTTTCAGAATGAGTATATGGGGTGTAAGATGCGAAAGCACTAAGTGAACCCGTGACATGCTTGGATGCCCCTAAATCTATGATCCAATCAATATGAGAGTGCTTATATGTGGATGCAAGTGCATATGCGTGAGTACCTTCGCCTACGTAAGCGTAGTTTGCAAAGTTACCAAAGGAGGTGGAATCATGAGAAGTCTCCAATGCCTTTCCCTGCTACCACTTTTTCCACTGCATTGCTTGCTCGCCTGTCAGAGTAATAGGCGTGTTTTCCTCTATCAAAGCCACATTAGCCCTAGGGCCAACTCGGCCCCTTCCTCGACCTCCACGACCACCACGATCCCCACCTCGGCCCCCACGACCACTACGACCTACACCTCGACCTCCATACTGTGGAGAAGGACAAGCACGAATCATATGTCCTCTTATCTCACAGTTGTAGCACTCTTTATCATCAGGTATGGCATATGCGGATCTGACCGGGTTGTTATCCCCCATTACTTATAGTCGAACTTCCTCTTGCACCATAGCCGAAATAGCCTCCTCCATAGTAGGCAAGTTTGCCAATTGAAACATGACAGCCCTTCTACTCTCAAACTTTGGATTCAGTTCCTTTAGAAAGTGTATAACTTGTCTGTGTTGCAGCCACACCCTACCAGCCTTAATATCACCAGCACATGTCAACTGCAGTGGATCATAATGATCTAAATCTGCCCATAGTTGTTGCAATTCACTAGCATACTCCTGGACGGTCTTCTCATCCTGTTTCAAGGCCTCCACCTTGCCCTGGACTTCCACCATCATCATCACATTTCCTGCACTGGAGTACATATTGCTTAGCGTCGTCCACATTGCCGGTGCACTCTGCATCATCTCCACCATCTGAGCGATGGATAGAGACACGAAGTTAACAACCAAGCCACCAACACAGAGTTGGTAGTGTTCCACATTCTCCAATCAATGCTCGCTTTGTCTGCAGGCTCAACACAAGTTTCCTGCAGGTAGTGCTCCACCCCCTTCGTCCTCAGAATTAGCTGAGCACTTCTAGACCAACTCAGCTAATTCTTATTTTCTTCTAATTTTACATCATTCGGCATCAGCTCCAGCTTTAAGTCGGATGACCCTGCACTAGCCCTCGGACCTATCATACTTGTTGTGAAGAGATCCTGTAACATGCTTCTCATGTCATCTTGAGTTACTAGCATAGAGGTAGTCTCAACAACTGTCTTCCTTGCAGCCTCAATTTTCTCAAGTGTCATCTTCTCAAGCAACCAGAGCAATGCCAATAAATATCAAGATACTTCTTCACGCATCAACGTCCTGCCAAACCTCGATGACTGCCTGCACGATTACAAAAAACATTATGATGCGTATTTTTTTTTTCATCCTCCCGAGCCGCCTTGGTTCCCAAGCCTTTTTCATCCTCCCACGAAGGAGGCGATGGTGGTAAGCGGCAGAGCAGAGCAGCGGCGCCATCAGGCGGCGGCCCGAGGCAATGGACGATGCTAGATCCGGGCATGGGCTGCGACGGCCCGAGGGAATGGGCGACTCCTAATCCAAGGTAGCCAGGCGATGCCGAATGGGGGCGGCAGCGGCTCGAGACAATTGGGCCACACCGAATCCGAGCGAGGGTGGCGGCGGCTGAGGGAGCTGGGTGACGCCTGATCTGGCCGGAGGCAGAGCAACAACGGCGGCCTGAGATGGAGATGAAGCGACTCCAGAGGCGGCGGAGCAACTCGGGGTGGTAACGGCCGCACCGGGTTAGTCTTTAACTCTAACCCTAGGCTCTGATACCATGTTGAAGTTTTGGGAATATATGTGTCAACCCCGTAGAATCCACACACCATTTATTTATATTCTCAAAACTGAGTTCGACTCTCATACAACGAGTTATTTAGATCTAACAGAAACTCTCCAACAATCACTTTTGTTAAGGAGCGTCTTAATGAGCAGTTTCTCATGTCTGATCTGGGTCTTCTTCGCTATTTTCTTGGGATTGAGGTTATTTCTGCGCCTGAGGGCTTTTATCTGTCCCAAGAAAAGTATATTCAGGATCTTCTTGATCATGCTTCTCTTACGGATCAGCACACCGCTGAGACTCCCATAGAGCTTAATTTTCATCTTTGGCCCACTGAAGGTGAGCCTCTTACTGATCCTACTCACTATCATCACCTTGTTGGGAGTCTTGTTTATCTGGGTGGCACTCGTCCTGACATTTCATACCCTGTGCATATCTTGAGTCAGTTTGTATCTGTTCCCACTCAACTCCACTATAGTCATCTTCTTCGTGTTCTACGATGTTTTCGTGGATCATCACTCGTTGTCTGTTATTCATAACAAGTCAAAATAATCGATTGGTTGCTGTTAGAAGCTATCTGTAATAGTAGGGCTTCACAGACGGTTTCAACTAAAAATCGTTTGTGTCGTTACTTATCACATACGGCTAAAAAATCGTCTGTGATCACATGCACATAAAATCAGACGGTTCAGAAACCGTCTGTGATGACCATTGTGTAGTAGTATATGTTTTTAATAATGATATTTTTCTGGATCGTCCTTCTAGAATCATAACAATTTTGGCACTGAAACCTCCAATTTGCCTTTGTCTTTTTTATTTTCTAAATAGGAATCTATTCCTTGGACTAATTAAAAAAGGGGGGTTCCTTCGGTGTTTACATTTTTCCTATTTTCCGATGGAAACTGAATTTGGTTCATTGTGCCATAAGCACAAGTGGCTACAAAAAAAAGTAGTCCTGCTGCCACAAGCACAAGCGCAAGTGGCTTCAAGAGGATGTTACGTACTACCTCAGCTGAACTTTGCTGGTAATGCTTCTTTTCCAGGAAGCTTGGCCCCATGGCGATTGCAACTCCTGAACCCTGGTTGTTGTTGATGGTAATCATCTCGCAATCCATGAGTAGTCCTTCCGGTGCATTTCTTCTCATGAACTAATTAAGTACAACGATCGTAAGATTAAGTTAGTGTGGTTAATATAATATAAAGTCATTTTTGATGCCGATAGGAGACATGATCCCCTGTACTGTAAGTCTGTTTGGGACAATAATATACCTCCTCAGTCGTGATGCCCATGTGCTTGCCAACGCACGGCATCCCCGCGGCGGCGAACACGGCCGCGGCGATCTTGCACGGGTACATGCATCTCCATGGCGAGCGCGAGGCTGAGCCCGACCAGGACCAGCCTCTCCCCCTCCGGGGCGGCGGCCACCGCGTCCAGCAGCGGCCGAGAGTAGTCCAGGAAGGAGTGCACCTCCTCGATGGCTTCTCTTCTCTTTGGCGGCTTTGGCCTCCCATTCGCCTTGGTGAGAAGAAGATGCTCCTCGTGTCCGCTCGCGCGCTTGCGATCCGCTCCTCGTATGCTTTGAGGCGGCCAATTGCCTCCTCGAATGGCATGGTATCCACATCGGAGAACTGCTCAATTGCAGCAACAACCTGCAAATACTTGTCAGGAACCGAATCAAGCAACTTCTTCACGAGTGTGGTATCCTCCAGGGTGGCACCAAGACCACTAAACTTGCTCGCTAGCCCACTGATCTGGCCAGCAAACTCGTCGATGGAGTCGCTTTGCTTCATGCGCAGGGCCTCGAATTCACTTTTCAAGGTCTGCAGCCGCGCCTTCTTCACTCGATCAGCGTCGAGATACCTCGTCTTCAAGCTCTCCCACGCCTCCTTTGCTGTCTTCTTCTTGGCAACCTGGTGGAGCACGTCTTCGGGAATGGCTTGAAAGATGCACGCAAGTGCCATCTTGTCCTTCCTCCTTTCCACGACCACTCCGGCCGCGGGTTCGATCGCCTCCCAGATGTCCTGCGCCTCCATACAAACCTCCATCTTGATCGCCCAGGTGGAGTAGTTGGAGGAGGTGAGCATCGGGTACCGGAGAGAGACGCCTCCCTCCCTCGTCGACATCCTCGACATTGCCTCGTCGCCGGTCACACTCCCTGACAAGCGCGACATGATCTTAGATATGAACCTGGGAGCTCTGATACCAATTGTTGGCCCAGTTTATCTCTCACACAACACACGCAAGCACTATTGAATGGATGAAAAAACAGAGACAATTAATGCACCAGAGATGGGAGCGAACAGATAGAAGAACACAGTTTCTTTTAGTGCTCAATCACGCCGCTCGACCTCCTGTCTATTATTACTCCTTATATAGCTATGCTTTACATACTAGCACGTAACACACGCACAACCAACCTAATGACCAGTTCTCACGCCACTAAGTACTACTTCCACTTCGTGCATGCCTCAGGGCTAGTGCTCCACTACTACACGCTCGCGCCGGGTGAGCGCCGGACGCGGCCAGGTCGAGCGCCGTGACGCGGTGCCCCGCGGACTGAAGCGTGGTGACCACCTTGTACCAGCACCACGCTCCGTGGCAAAGGCCATGCACCAGGATGAAATGCTTGCTCCTGCTGCCGCTGCCGGCGCCGCCCATGCCGCCCTCCATTAAGGAACACATCGAACTTCTCATGACCGATCGAGAAGAAACTGCTCAGAAAACATTGCCACTTTCCTAGGAAGTGAGCTTCTTTGATGGGCTTCGCTTTAGTACTCCTTTAATGACCAATCATAGTTTTGAGTCCTACGACCAGTCTGCGATTGCTGGTGTATGTTGTGCTGCGCGGTGGAATCTTGTCTTAGTAGTCATAAAAAACTTTCACTAACCCCACTAAGATTATGGCTAAAAAAAGTGCACTTTCAATTGACTGTTATATCCAAAAGCATAAAAAAATGCTTTTGGAAAGTCGCCGATATACATATCTAGTGCTGATGGATAATTGAGTGTTAAGACGCTAATATTAATCTTAACCGTTGGATCACTAAGGGTGTTTAACGCAGGGCATTGGAGGTGGGAGCATGCAGGCGCATTAATGAATACACATTGGAGGTGGGAGCATGCAAGGTGATTAAATGGTTTGGGGTGAGCTCGCATTAATCTTGGCTATTCAATCCAGATCCAACGATCAAGATGGCTCCCACCCCAAACCATTTAATCACTTTGTATGCTCCCACCTCCAATGCGTCTGCATTAAATAGCCTGCATACTCTCACCTCCAATGCTCTGCATTAAACACCCTTCGTGATCCAACAGTTAAGTTTTATATTAGCACTTTAGCACTCAATTACCTATTAGCACTATAAAGCGCCTTAATCTACACCGTTGGCGCGCTTTAAAATTCATAAAAGTTTTGCACTGGTGGAGTGGTGGGGTACTTAAATTTATTTTACAAAGTAATGCTCCAAAGGAGCTTATTACAGTACTGTCTTGAGAAGCACACCGCAAATTTTTGCTCGATCATATTAAAACAGAGAAGCTAGTTCTCCCTAGGCGAACAATTGATGCTTATTGAAGGCTCAAGTTCTTAATTGATTCTTCTCAGTTGTACTTATCAGCAATCTCCATGATCAGTTCAGAGAGCTCCACTGGCTTGGAGTGCATTGCCATGTGATCAGCTCCCTCGATCGCCCTCACCTCCACGCCGGGGCTGAAGGAGGCCAACCGGCGCTGCTCCTCCGCCGGGAACGTCTTATCCTCCTCGGTCACGACGTACACGCGGCTCACCGCCCCGTACTTGTCCTCCGTCAGAACGCTCTCCGTCTTCACCGCGTCGTGCTTGCGGAACACCTGCCCCGGCCTAACCAGCATCGTTGCAAGCGTCAAATCCTGCAGTTCGTCACCAGCTGCATGTGATCAGCGATCGGAGTAAACAAGCGGTTCTAAGGTTTGGAATTTGGATAGTTACCTCGGGAGGGCTGAGCTGATACAACCTGTGTGACAAGCACTCTGGGCCGAGCATGAATGTTTCCACCGGATTATTCTCGGGGTTCTCGATGATTCCAAACGTGCTATCAAGATTGAAATCTGGTGGCATTTCCTTCATGCCTTCCACATCCTAACAAAAATCATCAAAAGAGAACGAAATTTAGACAACCAGTTGGGTTCTTGATGTTAGCTTCACAATCCACAAGTGAATATCTGTACCTGTTCCAACAGGAGTGACATGGGTCTCCCGGCGACCGGCATGAACGCCGAGACGAAGACGGCGACCGCAACCTTGTGCGGATACGTCTGCATGAGAAGCGAGAGGCTATGCCCGCCGTAGCTGTGCCCAACGAGCACGACCTTCTGCCCCGGCGGCACGGCGGCCACCGCGTCGAGCAGCGGCCGGTTGTACTCCTCGAACGAGGGCACCTCCTCGACCCGCACGGGGCTGGCGCCGCACGAAGGCAGGTCGAGCGCGGTGACGCGGTGGCCGGCGGACCGCAGTATGGTTGCCACCTTGTACCAGCACCACGCGCCGTGGCCGAGGCCGTGCACGAGGACGAAGTGCCGTGTCTGTTTCCTGCCGCTCTCCATCTCTAACCGTTCGTCGTGTGCGCGTGCGCGTGCTGAACTTTGCTGGTAATGCTTCTTTTCCAGGAAGCTTGGCCCCATGGCGATTGCAACTCCTGAACAATTAAGTACAACTATCGTAAGATTAAATTAGTGTGGTTAATATAATATAAAGTCACTTTTGATGCCGATAGGACACATGATCCCCTGTACTGTAAGTCTGTTTGGGACAATAATATACCTCCTCAGTCGTGATGCCCATGTGCTTGCTTGCCAACGCACGGCATCCCCGCGGCGGCGAACACGGCCGCGGCGATCTTGCACGGGTACCTCTCCATGGCGAGCGCGTGGCTGTGCCCGACCAGGACCAGCATCTCCCCCTCCGGGGCGGCGGCCACCGCGTCGAGCAGCGGCTGGGAGTAGTCCAGGAAGGAGTGCACCTCGTCGATGCGCGCCGGGTGAGCGCCGGACGCGGCCAAGTCGAGCGCCGTGACGCGATGCCCCGCGGACTGATGCGTGGTGATTAGTGCTGGATTTAGGATTTGATTACACCTCAAAATAAATTCTAATATATTAATATCTTAAAACTAACGCTAATTTCTATCCACACCAAGACCTAACAAAAAAATAATAATTCACAAATACTTCATTGATATAAAATCTTACCAAAAATGCTTCAATATAAATTATCATAACAAAAACATGGCAAAATATAAATAACATATCATTTTAGATATACAAATTGAGTACTTAAATAACAAAGATTTCGTTTTTAACCTATCCCACCATTTCTTCGTCAATAGTTGGACAAGTACCAGAACTTACAAAGTCAACATAAAAATTAAATAGATCAAACAGAGGTATAAAGAGAATATGAATTTTAGATTGGTAAGAATCTAACTTTCCACTAGCGTGGAATAGTTGTTTGAGTACTCCTATCTTTGAGAATTAAAGCATGGGTTTTTCTCATGACCCAATCGGGATGTAATTTCTTGGAAGGTGATTGTTGATCATTTGATAGAAATTGCCGCTTCAAACATGTCAGTATCACCATGTTTGGAGGTTGTCTAGCAGAGCAGTATACGACCGAAGTTGTATACGACAGAGATGGTATTCGTCGGAATTGGTCTAGTATCAGATCGACAGAGATTGTCAGTTTGCACGATGTGCCAGAATAAGTCAGTGTCAGACCAATGATCCCAGTGTACCTCGTGTTAGTGACCGATTGTGTATACAGCCTTGGATGTTCGTTCAGTTCAGTATTGTGTATCACCCTGAAACAGTGGGCAGATTGAAAGAAATAATGAGTTTGTGCTTTAACTCATAGTACCATGTCGATCAGGTAAGTGTTGTGTGCAGAGTTCCCCTACAACACCAGATGCCAGCCAGTTCGCAGTTGCCACCATTTGAAGTTCACAGTGGTTGATCATGTGAGTCATCGCTTAGCTAGAAGCAGATCAGATCACAAAGTATGTGGATTTTGCATTAATCATGAAGCAGAATGCCAACTGTCTTTGGTCCTAAAGGGATTGTAAGTAGCTCAGTTCAAGCAGAAAAGCTATATTGTGTATGCAGATTATCACCCTCGTAGTCATGTTTATCTTAAGGATACCTGTTGAAGTTCTGTTTTAAGAAGTTGCGACAGAGGTAACAAAGATGTACCGATCAGTTCAAGATTTTGAAGCTCATAAGAAGAGATTGTTTGTCAACCGGAGCTATCAGTCAGCAGCAGAGTTCCTTAACTCCAGAAGTGTCTTCGAGCACCAATTAAGCAGTTCTGTGAGAAGCAATCGAGTTGCTAGAAGTCCTTTCCTACCAAGAGCCAGCTTATCAAGTTTTCGTCGAAGCAAGAAGCTCAGCAAGAAGCAAGACATTTGTTCTGTAAGTGTTCAGGAAAGAAGTTTCACGTCAGTCAAAGCAGATTGAAAGCAAGGAGAGCGCTCAAGGCCGAGTTCCTGTAACCTTTCTATAGCTACTGAATCTCGGGGACGAGATTCCTTTAAGGGGGGGAGGTTTGTAACGTCCCAAAATTTAGCTTTTCAAAAATCTTTTGAGTAGTTTAGGTCTCTTGAAAATTTAACCAATTTTATTTGAATTAATAAAGCTTAATTGGATTTCTTTTAAATTAAAAATATTTAATTTGACTAATCTAAACATCAATTTTAATAAAAAACAGTTTTGGTTGGGTTCCTTATGCTCTAAGGAATTTTTGTGTATTTTCTTGGATTTTTCTGAATTTATTTGCTATTTATTTGAGCTCATTTAGATTTTTACCTTTTATTTAATTCCTAAATCAATTTATATTTCCTAAAATTCTTGTGGGCCGAATTGGCTTCGGCCCACTTCGCCTCTCTCTTCCCTCCGGCCCACTCATCGCGCCCAACTCAACCCCGCCGCCAAACCCTAACACCGCCAGGCCCACCTGCCAGTAACATACAGCTTCAGCGCTTTCGCAGCGTGCTCTGCTCGATCGCCCTCCACGCCGCCTAGGAGCCCGCCTCCCACACGCACGCCGAGACGCTATAAATAGCGCTACCTGTGCGCGTGATTCGCCACACCGCCGCCATGCCCTAGCTTCCTCCGCCAAGACCGATAACCGCCGTCGCGGTTGATCTTCTTCATGACCGGCCACGGCCACCTTCTTCCGTTCTCCGCCGTTGAGGCCTCCCGAGCCGGGCGCTTGCGTATCTTGGTCGCGCTGTCCTCCTCCTTCGGTTTACGCCACCATCCGAGCTCCTCGCCTTCCATCGCCGCGCAAGACTCCATCTTCAACGACTCGGCCGCCTCAAAGCTTCGATTCGCCGCCTCCGTAATCTCCGCCGAATGGACACCACCATCGTGATCCCGTGCGACGTTCTACCCGGCGCCACCATCCCATCTCCGGCATCACCGCAATGTCGTTGTCGCCAACGACCGAAGCTCACGCCGCCTCTTGACCGCCGGCGACATGCCGACTTCCGCCACCGCAACCGCGTCCACCGAGACCACCGCGCTTCTGGTTCCGCTTTGGCCATTCCTTGCGTCGCCGCGACCAGCCCGCGCGAGCCGGCAGCTCCGCGGCGCCACCGCGTCGTGCTCGTGTGCATTGCAAACGCCATCACCCGCCTTTGTCACCGCCACCTTTCGGCCACGTCGGCTTTCCCTGCTATGTAGGCGCACATGTGGCACATCTATCCAAACCATAAACCGAGTGCTGAGTGGGCATGGTTCACCATGGACCAAGTCATTTACCCGTGGGCCCCATTTGATAGTGCACTGTTCTGTGAACTAGGTTCACCGTGGACCCAAGCCCTAGCCCGTGGACTCGGCTTCATAGACCGTGGGTCCCACTGCCACCATCGTAGCATTTTACCGAGTTTCTTTTAATTCGAAAATACCATGCTTGACGTCTGCCGACGTCATTATTCTGGATTTTTCAATAGAAAGATAATTCAGAAAATTTCAGAATTTCAATTTAGGGTTTTATTTATTTCCAATCTTCCAAAGCCCATATCTTTTGCATCCGAACTCCGATTGAGCCCATTCAAATTTGTAAATTCATATAAAATTAAGATCTATTTAATGGTGAATTTTATTTAATTTTTGGAGTTTGTTTTGCCTCTGTTATTTATTTGTTTTGTTTCTTTTGTCTCGCTTTGCAGTAGACGCCGATACTTCGGGAATTTTGCGAAGAAGGAGCACCTCAAGACCAAGACCAATATCTAGATCTATTCCAAGGCAAGTTATACCTTTGATCATATTGAACCCAGTTTTCAAAATACTTTGTTTCAATGTATTGCATTCTATTTCAAGTATTTATTTAAAGGCTTTTGGGTGTAGTTATTAATCCAAATTGTTATGCCACCTTGTCTATTGTATGCCATAATCTTTTGTCACCCTAGGTTGGTTAATTATTAGTTGGTATTATCATAGCACCAACGTGGGTTGGTTAGATACGATTAGACTGCTTAGCCATGCCACGAGTCATCAATTCATGTGAGAGTTGCAATTATAAACTTGACTAAGTGATTATGGAACTGTGTGATGAAACTGTGTGTGCTGTGTGCTGTTACTCGTTGATGGCATGTGTTGCACTTAACCAACAGGGTGGGAAAAGATTTAGACTGAGGCAAGTGGTGGATTCTGTGTGAATGGTGGAGCTGTGTGCTTATTAAACTTTGTGATTTGGGTTAAATCGAAGTCTTGCCTTGGTCAATTAAGGACTTAACTTTGTGCGCCATTGAACTGGGCTTTACTGTACGACCACATGCCTAGTATGGGCTGGGCCTGACTTAGTAAGTTATGGAGTCTTGACATTGACAACTCAGGTTGTATTTAAGCTATGTGATGGGTTTGGAGGTGTGTCTGCGTGTTTGGGTCACATCATGGGGCAGTTCACGATCCCCGCTCCAACGATGTGTGTCGCTCCAAGGGCTATGTGTACAAATTGACTGGCAGAAAGCACATCGGGAGTGTCATTGTTTGAGATGAAGTCTCTGAAAGGTTTTGTTATGGTCAGTGCTGGCTCCACTGATTGTATCGTGTGGGTAAAGTGTACAACCTCTGCAGAGTGTTAAATCAATCTATTCGAATAGCCGCGTCCTCGGTTATGGACATGCTCGGGAATTTCACACGAGGGGTAGATTTTCATAAAACAAATGGGAAGGGTCAGCTGTGTGAGATAACTTGTGCAGCTGTGTGAATAACTTGATTAGACTGTGTGTCCTTTGTGAAATCAATTGTTAACTTATTATTGTCTATTTGTTTTGAATTATGCTTTCAATCTATTATTTGTATTCAATTGCAAATATTGCATTTCTGCAAAATAACCACAGAAGTCATTCCTTTGGAATAAGCCATCATCTATAAATTGCATTACGTGGTATGACTTATGAGTGCGGTGTGTACTCACTCTTGCTATAAACAATCAATGTAGTGGAAGAATCATCACCAACAAGGTGTACCTCAAGGATCGTGGAGAACTAGGTCGCGCTACCCTACCGATTCCTTGAAAACGATCTAAAATCTTATCATTTTTAATTCTTGCAAATATATCTCACTCAATATAGCATTCCTTTTGAACCATAACCTCCTGAAATCTCCTCTTCTGACCTCTTAGATCTTTTAATGGGAATTTATGTCCACTTGGTTGGCATGATCCCAATTACAAATACTCTCTTCTAGCAGTATCCCTAATTTTAACATTCAACTCCTTAATTAGTTTTTGAAGCCCAGGATTGACAACTACATCATCTGGACTAAGTTCAACATGATGATTATTTTGCTCGTTGTGACTAGCTCCAGTTCTAACTGTTTCTGGAAGAGATTGGTTGAATTGTTATTTTTGTATTGGAAAATAAGATGACAATGTCTTTCCCCTCTTCATTTTGTATCTCTAATTCCTAAATAAGCAATGCACTTATTAACAATATGCAGACAACAAGTTAATTTTGCACCAAAGAACCAAAGCAATATAATTGTATGTATGTATAAGTCAAGCACCTACAAATCTACAAACAATCATATGGTCCATATCCGCACACTACACAATGCTCCTGAGTCGGGTGCGTGCCAAGCATCGGACTAAATGATTGCACTCAATTTGTTGGACCTATATTAAAAAATAATTTCATTGCAATTTTTGTTGGGCTACGGGCTATAGTCTACCCTACTCGAGGCCCAGATCCGCCCCTGATAGTGACCACCTTGTACTATCACCATGCCACAGAACTTTATTTAGTTTTTTTTTTTAAAAAAAAATCGTTTGGGGCGAAATCACCGAAATTTCAGTTCAAAATTTCAAACTGGACGAAATTTGGACTTGAAATTTAATGCTCATGCTCATGCCGCCCTCCATTAATTTGTGTATGTCTTAGGCTAATGTGTCTGCTTCGGATCTTGTGTAGCTGTGGCTGCACAGCCTGATATTTATACAACTGTGGCTGTGCCGATTCGTTGCCGGACGGTGGGTGTGCGACAGTCGCACGCCATGTGGTGGGGGCACAGCAGGAGGCATATATCGTCTACTGACATATTTATGGTGTTATTTTTAATGTTTCTTTGAAAATGGCTAAAATTACTATTATAACATCAAACAATGTCAAATGAGTTAGTAGCTCGACTAGAATATCTCCGGAATTTTAAATACGGCAGATCGAGAGTCACCATAAGTGCTACCCTTATTCCGATTCCCATCCACATCTATACAACTTTTGTTTTATATAGGTTCATTGCTCAATTTGGTCCTGTGCATAATGATAATGTTATATTTTTTATGTTTTTGTTTCAATCCAAGTGCAAAGATATGAATGGGGCACGAGTAAAATCGTCACTAGTATTTTTGAAGAAAAAAACTTTTTATTTATCCTGATATACGATGGCTTTTATAGAAGTAACAGGTGATCGAATCAGAGTTTAGTCCACATTCACAGATGCTGACATATCTCACTTCACACCGCTCCATAGGGGCTTACAAAAGCACATATGTAGGTAGCATTTCCTTGGCCTGTGACCCCTGCGTTCTAAGAGATAAAAAAATTAACAGCATATATACAGTACACAGTAGATCTAATTTCAATCTTTGCGGCGGTGAAACACAGAAGCAGAGGCACTGGTGCGTGGATGTTGTGGCCGGGCCACACGGTGCCGACAGATGTGTAAACCGGAGAGCCAATACTGTGCACCGCATTGGCATACAATCAGTAATGAGCCGTTTGAAGCACATGACGAAATGGTCAGCTCCGGCGATCTCCTCGACTTTCGCGTCAGGGCTGCTCAGCACGATCACCCAACGCTGCAACTCCTCGGGTAGGGAATTATCGTCCCATGGCTATCACGTACACCTTCTTCACCGATCCGTAGTTGTCACCATTGAGCAACTTCTCGTCCTTCATGATCGAGTCATCAATGAACTGGTTGCAGGGCCTCACCAACATTTTTGCCAGTGTCGAATCCTGACATTCATATCTCAGCCATCAACGATGTGATGCAGAAGTTGAAGCTGAAGCTTTGTGGAGGGAATTGTTACCTCAGAAGGGCTTTGGTTGTAGAACCTCTGCTTCAAGAAGTCTGGGCCTTGCAGAATTGCAAGGCCCTGTGGTACCTTGGCTGTTGTACAGACTACAGTGAGTCGCCGTTCTCTCTAAACTGAGAAACCATGCCGTTTTGGACTCTCCTATGGATCCTACTATCTAACGACTCTGAAACGAAACAATTTGTTTTAGACTGTCGTTATATATAAAAATGTTAATACTTGGGGGCAAAGTTCTTGAATCAGGTTTTGAGATCTGTAAAAACAGTGTGGGTCAAATCCAGGCCCGCGAGATCAAGGCCCGAAGGCATCACAGCGAGCAGACATGCAGACCTAGCTCGATCAATCTCCGTGCACATTACCATGCTTCCTTCCTCCTCTCATCCGGAGCATCGGCTTATTGTGCACAGATCAGCAGACCTGACAAAATCTGTTCTTTGCAAATATAACAGAAACCAAAAGGTATTTTTGCTTGGCAAGCTCAAGAGACCAAATCCCTTCAGCAAGATTTGGGAGTTGATCAGATAATTGTAGTCTGAATTTTTGGTCAACATTTCATGAGTTTCTGTGAAAGCTTATCATCACATCAACTGGACCAGATCTCGCTTTTTCCGTTCTTGAAGACCAAAAGATCTAAAACAACCCGAGTTAAACCGAACAACAGATAATAAATTGCACAGATCTTGGAAGGCTCAGAAGGATCCATTGGTTTATCTCAATCAGGAGGATGGAAATCCCTCAGAAAATAGGTAGGTATTTTTTGGTCATCACAGCCTCCAATTAGATCCAATGCACAAACAATGTCCACAAACACCCAAACAAAACAAAATCAAACAAGAGAGCAAAAAAGAGAAAGACTTCAGGATCGCAACTCACGATGTACACAAATCACAGATCTAGGAAGATTGCAAGACCCGAAGATTGGCGGCTGGAGGCGTGAATCGACGGAGGAAAGGAAGGGCACGGGGGCGTCTGTTATATAGAGGGGATTTTGCGAGTAGCTAGGGTTTCAGGGGAGCAAGAAGAATTACGAGGATAACCTCGTCCTCATGAACTCTTATCGGGCCGGCCCAGTTAAGAGATTTTGCCTACACACGCGACAGCATGCAAACAAGAAAGCTCTGGGTTTTCTTCCAATCCTGATATTTAGTCACAGTTTTCTCATTAGCCATTGTGCATCAGTTTCGAATCTCGAACGACAATTTCAGAGAGAAAAAAGAGCACGTCAACATGAACTGCACTCGAAAAAAAAAATCGTACATTCTGTCCTCTGTGTTAATTCCATCACATCCAAACTGTCCCAAACATGGTAGCGCATCGCAGCGCATCGCAAGTGGCCTGATCTAGGCCCATGGGCCCATATGAGGCCCAAACGGGTTCGCGCCATCTAAGCTCCTCTGGTCGTCAGCGCCCATGTAATCCACGATGCGCACGTCGTCCGGCCGCCGGTGCTCCACCTGGTGCCCGCCGTTCGTAAACGATCCGATGGCCCTCGTCATCGCGCCGACGCCGTAGGCTCCCACGTTAGAGCCGACCGTGAATGCCCAGCGACGTCGAACCCGACCAGTGCGTCGCCCAACGGCGGCCGTCGTGACGGTCCATGGGCTCTCATTGGCCCAAATGGGTTCATGGCAGGGAGACGGTCGGGTCCACCCATCATAGATCCAAAGCCCACGGCATACCCGATCGTCGTCGTCGCGCCCATTTCGGCTGCCTTTTGTAGGAGCGCCGTGGCGGACATGCTCGCTGGCGCAACCGGGGAAAAGCCAATGGTTGCATCGCTCGGCCCGTACAGGCCCAGTGGAGCGAGCTTGCTCCCGTTGAAGAAGGGAGGCGAGGGCGTGGCTCTAGCGCCGAGGCTGGAGAGCATGCAGCCCGCCATGCTGAGGGGCTGGAGCGGCTTCCCGGCGGCGGCGGTGTCGTCGGAGAGCATCTTGATGTCCGGGCAGAAGCCGGAGGTGTCGTCGTCGGCGTCGGCCTGGGACGGCAGCGTGAGGTGGTGTGCCTGGCCCTGCAGGGCCGAGGCCACCGTGGCCATGTTCATGGGCTGGGCGAGCTTGTTGTTCTCCTGGGCCAGGGCGTCGCAGAAGGCGCGGTGAGTCACGAAGCTGTCTCTCCTGTGCACCAAAAACAAACACCACCAGGGGGAGGGGGTTTCATCAGATCGATGTAAACGAATGGAGATCATTAACTCGGTAAGACTTCCTCGGTTTTTAGCTTACGAACGACATTGATTGCACGTGCCCTATGGGATCTACATACTTACTAAGTGAGGTAGCTATACTTAGCTAGCGCATGCCCGAGTGATCCGATCAGACGTCAGTACGTCCCAGCACTCAGGCAACATACTTGTCAATACTATTCCGGATACCATACCGTTTTAGCTCCTCTTAAAATGGTATATTCCGATATCAGTATCAACGTGTACTATTTTGGAGTTTAATACAATAATATATCTAGAAGTATATATATCTTTAATTGTATACATACTAAATTCCACTTATCTTATTACTCTACATACGTAGTAGTAGTATCAAATATAACATATACTTCAACGAGTTCAATAGACGGTGTTATCAATTCTGCCGATATGATCAGTATGGCTGGTATATGACGGAACGTATGGCTACTCTGTACTGTTTTACGCGGTGGAATGGTTTGTACATGTCAGTATCGGAACGATATTGATAGCAAGTTGCAAAGCCTCGCAGCAAGTACTACTACTAGTCTACTACACGCCTCAAGAGTCATGACAGCATCAGAAATGGGACCCTATATAAACATGCTTGCTCTTGTATGATTTGATAATAATTAAAATTCTTCCTACGTACCCTCTCTCCTAGGGAAGATCCACGGATGCCTACATAATGGTTGCCTTTGATCTATGCAGTATATGGCGTACGCCCATGTTTAGTGTGCAGGCATGAACATGCTGTCAAAGTTTTTCCTTATTGGAAGACAAGTAGGTTCGTAGCCTTATTTTCATTAAATAGGATTTAGGTGCATCTCATGAGCATGCATGTTATTTCTGGAGCATGTGCACAAATTATGCATTTGAAAATTTTCAAATCCAATGTGAACATATAACTCGAATTGAAGCTCCAATTGAAAACGAAATAAATGCTTATGACGATCTCTAGAAAATAATTTATTTAAATACTATAATAATTATCACGAATAAATAAGATTTTTATAAAAATTTTAGAATCCAATTTATCCTTGATAAAAATTCAAACTCAATTCATAAACATCTACTGTAAATAAATTTTAAATAAGTAAACAAATCATGAACAATAGTATTAGAAAATTTATATGAGTTCTATGTTATCCCAGTAACCTCTCTAAATTTTTTAGAATTTTCTAAAAACCTTTTGTTATTTTTAAACCACCGATCAAAGTAGAAGGTTTGTAATTCAAACTCATTCAACTGTATGGGTCTAGCACTGTTGCGACCGGACCCGAGCCATTTAATTTGATTGGACCACACCGCCTCGCCCATGCCACCCTTCGACCCCTCTGCTTCGCCGCACCGTCTAGCTCATGTGCATTTAAGCCTTGGCCCACTTGTCAATAACTTACCAGAGAAACACATGGATTAATCAACTGCATTAGTTGTTGATCAGGGCCACGCGTCATTGAAACCAACGACAATTAAACAGGTAGCTAATTGATAGCTAACCCTACATACATGGATTTGAGGGGGGAGTTTAATGGCACCTGCACAGTGCTTGGTCTGACCTTTGGACAGAAGAGAGGGAGGCCAGGGCGCTCACGGCTTGAGCCCGTCGCCGGCGGAGGAAGGCATGGTGGTACCGGGAATGTCAAAAATAGGTTGCTAGGAGCTAGACGATCCCAAAGGTGGTGGTGGCGCGACCGGTGGTGAGCCGGAGCGGCGGCGGCGCTCGGGTTGCGGCAGCAAGAGCGGTTCGGCGAGGTGGGAGGGAGAGAAAGTCAAAGGGGGCGTGCGCATGAGCTTCAGTGGAGTGAGAGGAATCTACAGGTGCGGACCGTGTGGGCGGAGGAAGGCAGAGGCGGTATAACATATACTTCAATAAGTTCAATAGACGATGTTATTAATTCTGCTGATATGAATGGTATGGCCGGTATTAATCGTTATCGAGCCGATATCGAGACCGGTATGGAACGCAGGACTGCTCTATACCATTTTAGATGGTGGAATGATATATATCAACCAGTACCACAATGATATTGATAAGTTTGCTCAGCAGTCACCATGCACCTTTGCAAGTTGCAAAGCCTCGCAGCAAATACTACTACTAATCTACTAATACTACTACTAGTCTACTATACGCCTCAAGAGTCATGACAGCATCACAAATGGGCCCTATATAAACATGCCTGCTCTTGTATGATTTTATAATAATTAAAATTCTTCGCTCCTAGGGAAGATCCACGGATGCCTACATAATGGCTGCCTTTGATCTATGCAGTATATGTCGTACGCCCATGTTTAGTGTGCAGGCATGGACATGCTGTCAAAGTTTTTCCTTATTGGAAGACAAGTAGCCAGATCAATCCCTACATTATTGTTTCAAAAGTGTCTCCGATCCCACAGCTAGCGGCGGTCGATACGTCATGTTCCTTCGCTTTTGTCTGTACTCTCACTGCTCACTACTCGAGAATGCATGGCGATCAGTGGTGGAGCTAAATTTTTTTTCGATACAGTGCATACTTTACATAACTCTAAAGTATTGTACAATAATCCTCAACTAGTTTCAATGGAATAAACAATTTTACCCTAATACCTATTGAAGTATCTTGACCCACCATTATGAGTTAATAGTATATTTTGATAATTAATAACAATCACATCGTGGGACTAACATTTTCCCTGAAGTTGGGTAAAATAGGTTATGTTCCATGATGATAGAGACTTTGGATGACATTATAAGTTGATCGTCATCAAGTCAAAATTCAAGAAGACGATTGCATCATATGTTAACGCACATCAAGATCCCGAAGAGAAGATGATTATGAGTTGATCATCAAATCAAGAGAAGATCTATCATGTGTTGATGGAGGTCAAGTGAAAGATGCATCATGGGTTGATGCATACAAAGACCATGACCCGAACTTGAAGTGAAGATGTGCGTCATCAAGCTTCAAGATGGATGCTCAAGGCAAATGTATGACTAGCTTAGGCTAAGGATGTGCTTCTAGTTTTTTACCGGTCTCGGTGTTTGGTTGGAAGACCATATTGCTAGTATAGATTAAGGTACTATTAAGAGGGGTCTTGTCTAATAGCTTGAGTCTCATCATGTGTTGATAGCTCAATCCCGCTTGCTCTAGCTCTTCTAGACATGATGCTATTGATTGCGAATGTGTTTTGTAAATAGTTGAAGCTCATGTATTAACTCTTTGTATCATGATACTATAATTTGTAAATTTATTTTGCAAATGGTTGAAGTTCATGCACCTGCTCCTTGTGGCATGTTGCCACCGATATTTACGAATGTGTTTTGCAAATAGTCGAGGCTTATGCATAATCCTTGTAACATGTGATTTTAGTTTGCAAATGGCTGAAGTTCACGCACCTACTCCTTTTGGCATGATGCTAAATTTTGCAAATTGTTGAAGTTCATGCATCATTCCTTGGAATAGTCTAAGATTGCTTGTTGCTCTTTTCTTGGACTTAGGCTATGTGTTAGCTCTTTGGAATTGTGCTTCTTGATTTGATCAAATATATTTAATATCAATCAAACAAGTGTGTTGTGTAGCTCTATGAATAAGCTTTCTATAGAGCCCAAGATCACTCAATTCCGATATCGGAGTCAAAAGTCGTGACCGTTTTTTCGAGTGTCGCATGTGCTGAAATCCAGGGCCAGACTGACCGCCCTTATAATACTGATCAACCTTTTCCAAAGGGCATATTTGTTTATTTTCTTCCTCCCGGAAGTCTGGACTGACCGGGGGTCCGATTAGACCAGGCCCTGTGAGGGCAAACTGACTGGGAATTGTATGTAGCGGCTAGTTTTATAGCCGTTGCCTTCAGTAGTCTTGGTGTGACAGTGCTCTGTGGATCATGGACTAACGAGTTTCCACGATTTTTGGCAGATTCTCATCCAAACGGCTAGTTTTTGTGTGTGGGCTATAAATACACACCTTGGTCGGTTGAGGGGCAACTCTTGGCACCCTATTTCGTTCTCTAGAGCTAGTGTGAGTTTCTCATCTTAATTGTGCATGTGTTACACCTTGTGGGTAAAGGGAGATGTTCTAGTTGCACGTGTTGCAACTAGAATTGGATTGAGCGTCCAATTGTGCATGTGTAACACTTGGTGAGAATCAAGCAAGGGGCTTGGCTTATTACTCTTGATGTTTACCGACACCTAGACGACGTAGAGGTGTCGTAGTCCGATGATCTTCTCAAGAAGCTTGTGAGAAGGCCCGGCGTTTGTGAGTGGCTTGGTGCTCGCCATCTTCGGAGTGGAGGAAGAGCAACCTCGAGTGGATTGATGTGTTGGTTCAATTTGTGGAGCCAGTCCAATTCAGTTGGGTTTACTACAACGTGGATTAGGGGAGACTGACAAGTCTCTGAACACCACGGTAAAACATTATTGTGTCATTGTAGTCTGTTCTCTTATGTTTTACTTTATGCAATTTATTTTCCTAGAATTAAACTGCCTACATATCTTTGTATGTTAGCTAGCATTGTCAATTGTCTTAGTTTATTTAGGTTTAAATTGAGCAAAACCGATTTGATTTACAATTCTGCATAAAACTCCGTTTTAGCCTTAGAGATTTTAGAGAAGACTATTCAACCCCCTCCAATTGGCCTCCTCGATCTTACACCTATATGCTTTCTGCATATTTTTGAATTTTTTTGGTGTGCCTGTGCATACTAGGCACCACCCCTAGCTCTGCCCCTAATGGTGATGGCATGCATGGTACGAGTAATTCGTTCTGAGTTAGATTCTAGAACAGCTCGCTGTCATTTGGTCAGAACGTACTGATGATTTGAATCTTTAGCTAAATTGGCACATTTTCGATTTTTAATAGCAAAAGCAACCTTTGCTCATACGAATTTACAAAGCTGGCACCGCGACACGCACCTACCACACTCCTTGTGCACGGCGGGCCACCTGCCGCACTCCCATTTTGCGGTAGGAACTAGCTTGCCCGTGGTTCCCACGAATGTATGCCATCCTACCTCGGACTAGGAGCACGACAGGTGGCCTGCCGCCCACGAGGATCGCAGAAGGTGACTTCAGTGGACTGGGAATGCGGTAGGGGACACATGTTGCCTCTCTAACCTGTTGTGGTGCTATTTTTGTCATTTTGGTCGCTGAAGAGGCTACATTTGCTATTTTGTTTCAAAAAGAGACTAAATTTGCTACATTTACTAATAAAAACAACCCTTTTAATACTCTTAATAATGCTTCTATTCGGTATTTAGAAAATGTGATTGTTTCATGTGGCATTTCTTTGGGATCTCAAGCAGAGAGTCCCCAGGAAGTTATTTCTGCCATGCAAGCACAAGAACTTGCTAGAGTAGCTCTTGCTAAAGCTGAATTGGAAAAAGTACTTATTCTGGACAGAAAGTGGAAGATGAACCCAAAAAGGATAATAGGGGTGAAGAAGCTCTGTTGGAAATAGTTGATAATGAATCAAGGGGTGCCATCGGTTTTAAACTGAGGAAAAGAGTTAATAGTAGGCTGAAAAAAAGATAAGGTTACTTCTAGAAAGGTTTCTACATTCTTTTTTTGAATATGCGAAGGCTGGGTAAACCAGCCAGGAAGAGGCAATTGAAAGAGTTGATTGTCAAGGAGAGGTTTGATGTGATAGGGGTGCAAGAAACCATTAAAAAGGATTTTTTATGATAAGGATCTAAAAGACTTGGTAGGGAATAGAAATTTTGGTTGCCTCTGGTCTTCTACTATTAGGCATTATGGGGGTATTTTAATGGGGGTGAGACCAGATGAGCTGGATATTGAAGGGGGTAACCAAGGGAGATTTTTTATGACTATGACTTTGAGGCACAAAAAAAGCATTTTCAGATGGGAAGTGGTGACTGTCTATGGACTGGCTCAGCATGAGCTAAGTCTTGAATTTTTGAAGGAACTTCATGATAAATGCCAATATTTTGTTCTTGTGGTGTTAGGGGTTGATTTTAATTTGATTAGGAAAGCAGATGATAAAAATTCTGAAAAATATAAATTACAATTTTATTGATAGCTTTAATGGCTTCGTTACTTCTAATGATTTGATGGAGATTAAAAGAGGTGGTCCAAGGTTTACTTGGACAAACAAACAGTCATGTGCTGTCTTGGTGGAGCTTGACAGGATTCTGATCTCAACAAGTTGGGAGGTCAGATTTCCTCTTTGCAATGCTTTTAGTTTGACTATAGTAGGTTCTTACCTCTGCCCTATTGTGCTGAACACTAGGGAAAATGTTGCAAAGAAATTTGGGATATTCTTTTCTTTTTTTGGAGAAGAAGTGGTTTTGTCAGGGGAATTTCAAAGAGATTGTTCTGAAGAAGTGAGAGGAGATTGGTCAAAAGATGTCTGAACATCTGTATTCTTTGGACAGATGGAATGAGGATATTGCTTCTTTAAGACAATTTTTAAGAGGCTGGGGTGCCAATTTAAATGGCAAGTTTAAAACAGAGAAGAAGACTATCTTAGATCACCTTGCCAAAATGGATTTGAAGGCAGAAGAGGAAGGTTTAGGTGCTGAAGAATGGCTAGATAGATACAAAGCCGAGAGAGACCTGGAACATTTGTTTGATATGGAGGAGAAATATTGGCAGCAAAAGGGGGTTGTCAAATAGATTACCCAAGGTGATGCCAATACAAGTTTTTTCCACAGTTGTGCTAATGGGAGAAAGAGAGAGAATTTTTTTAGTTTAGATCATGAGGGGGGTGTATTATAGATGAAGCTGCAATTAGAGACCATATCTACAAGTTCTACAAAAACCTGTTTGGAAAGGACATTGGCTTAGTGTGAATATTTCTAAAGATTCTAGAAGGATAAGGGTAGGATTTCTGAGGTGGACAATGGCAATTTGGTTCAAAAATTTATAGAGGATGAAGTTTGGAAGATCATTAAAATTTAGGTAATAAGTCTGCGCCTGGGCCTAATGGTTTTCCTCCCTGTTTCTATAAATCCTTTTGGGGAGACATTAAGCACTATTTCATGGAGCTTATTTGGGATTTCTTTTAAGGACAACTTGATTTGAAAAGGTTGAATTTTGGGGTGATTACTTTGGTTCCAAAAATTAAGGAGGGAAATAATATTAAGCAGTACATGCCAATTTGTTTGCTGAATGTTAGTTTCAAAATTATTACTAAGATGTTAGCTGTCAAACTGGGGAGGGGGTGACCCATAAGGTGATAAATGAGAGTCAAACTGTTTTTATTAAAGGAAGAAATATTTTAGATAGGGTTGTGTCCCTTCATGAGATCCTACATGAGTTTAGAGCTTTAGGAGAGAGGTGTGATCCTCAAATTAGACTTTGAGAAAGCTTATGATAAAGTGCAATGGAGTTTTCTTGAAAATGTCATGATAAGTACAGGTTTTTTCTGAGAAGTGGATCAATTGAGTGATGAGTTCAGTGAGAGGGGGAAAAGTGAGCATTAATATTAATGGAACAATTGATCCCTATTTTACCACTCATAGAGGTTTGAGACAAGGTGATCCTCTGTCCCCTTTGTTGTTTAATCTGGTAGTTGATGTTTTGGCAATAATTATATATACGGCTCAACGAGAAAGTTTGATTAAAGGGGTTGTGTCTAACCTTATCTCTGGGGGGTGTTCCTCTGCTACAATATGCTGATGACATAATTCTAATGATTGAGTATAAAGAAGAGTACATTCTCAACCTGAAATTCCTGCTTTATTGCTTTGAATGGATGTCTGGTTTGAAGATTAACCACCACAAAAGTCAAGTTTTTGTTGTTGGAGTGGATAGTGTAGAAGCTCAGAGAGTTCAAATACGCTCAATTGTAAACTAGGTCAGTTCCCTCTGACTTATTTGGGGATTTCCATTGGGGATAGAGATGTTAAGAAAAAGGCAACAAAGAAGATCATTTGTAAACTAGAAAACAGATTGGGCACCTAGAAGAGTAATCTTTTGTCTTGGGGGGTTAGTTTTGGTTAACAGCTGTCTTAGTAGCATTCCTACTTATACTATGTGGTTTTACAGGTTGAATGATGACGCTCACAGGAGAATGGATACTATTAGGTCGATGTTTTTTTTAGAGGGACAAGTGATAAGTTTAGGTATCATATGGTTAAGTGGAAGGCGGATTGTAGACCTAAACATTTAGGAGGTTTAGGGGTGATCAATACCAGGTTGTTTAATGATTGTCTGTTAAGCAAGTGGATTTGGAAGATTGATCAGGTTAAGGGTGAACTTTGATTTAGAATTATGAAGGCTAAGTACTTTCCTAAAGGGAATTTAGGGGCTCCAAGTACTTCAAAAGGTCTCAGTTCTGGAGAAGTCTCCAGAAAGTGAAGCAGTTATTCTGCTGGGGGTTGAATCATGATTTAGGACAGGGGCGGATCCAGTAAGGCCCAGTAGGGTGCACAGGACACCGGGTTGAAAATCGGGTTATATAAATATATCTCATATATGAACAGTAGTGGACACCTCTTGGGCCAAACGAAGGACACCCGGAGGCCGGAGCAAGCCACAGGCGTCAGCCGAGGCGCAGCCCCTCTTCCCAAGCGAGCACGCGGGACGTGGCCCACCATCGAGAGGCGTCTTGCGAAGGCGGCCGCGCCCACCCAAGTTGCCGAGGTGAGCGCGGGCCGCGGGGTGCACGCGGGGAGCGGCCCAACCGAGGTGTGCAAGCCCAGGTAGCTGAGCAGGCGTGCGCGCATGCAGTAGGCTAGCAGTTGGCCACTCGAGGTGTGCAGTAGGCTAGCTGAGCAGTCGGGGCGTGCAGTCGCTCGGGCCTCGGGAAACAAATCGCCAATTCGCAGAGACGCAGACGGCAGACGCTTCGGGCCTCGGGAAACAAATCACCTTCTTCTGCTGCTTCTCATCTACATGTGCATTCGCTTCGCCGAGACGTTCAGACTCCAGACAGAGACAGTGAGACGGGTGACGGCGAGGGCTATCGGTGGCTATCGCTGACCGCTGTGGCCTGTGGGGATTGGCTAATTGGCCTCCATTCCATATCAGCGAGACGCCGAGACCGGAGAGTCGGAGACTACAAACAATTTGGTTGGGAGCTTGGGAGCCTGGGATCAGTATAACTACAAGGGCGTCGTTCATCTGGTAAGTGGTAACCGGTAATGAACTAATGATGAAATTAGTTATTTTCTTGTCTCTAATCAAATTTAAGTAAATTACCTTTCTTGTACTGTTGTACATATGAAGAACATAAGCAAAATTTGTGGATTGTGCCACTGTGGTGTACTGGTGTCAAGTCTAAGAGTTGTAGTAATTTTCATTCTGAACACATTTTATTTTAGGACAAGACAAGTAGACAACCATATTTTAATTTTTCATGAACTCACTTGCAGCACCTGAATATTGGCGGAACAACACCTGAATTTGAGGTTTTGACTACTTGAGAGTTAAGACACAAGTCACACAATGTCAAGTAAGTAAGCCTTATAATTTTAAATAATTGACTACAAATGTATGCTTCTATTATTCTATAGTAATTTTAAATAATTGGCAAATGACACTATGACAGGTAAATTTATGGAAAGGTTTCTTAAAAGGAAAGCGCCACCACGAGAGGAGAATGATGTCCCATCACATGAAGAATGATGTCCCATCACATGAATGTAATGATGGTCCCTCCCGTGAAGAAAATAATACCACTAATGTAAGGATTTCACTTACCAAGCAATCAATTGGGAAGAGGAGATTCAATTTGATCCGGCAAAGGAGAAGAATAGAGGAGTACCTTCCTAATCAAAAGGATGTGGTAAGAAGAAAGTACATTGATAATGGGCCTTGTCAACCTCGCACTTTTAATTTTCCATATTCAACGATTGGCGGTAAAAATAGAAGGTTTAATTCTGAATGGTTTGCTGAGTTTGGGAGTTGGCTTGAGTATAGCGAATCCAAAGATAGAGCATATTGTTTTTATTGTTTCTTGTTTAGAGACCGAAACAAGAAGGAAGCTGGATATGATGCATTTGTTACAACTGGATGGTCTAGTTGGAACAAAAAATTTAGACTAAAGGAGCATGTAGGAGATGTTAATAGTGTTCACAACCAAGCAAAGAGAGATTGTGATTCTTTGTTGAAACAAGACCAACACATTTATGTTGCTTTGAATAACCAAAGTAATATTGAGAAGATTGCTTATTATACTCGACTAAATGCCTCAGTTGATGTTGCTAGAGTGTTATTGAAGCAAGGATTGCCTTTTCGAGGCCATGATGAGTCCGATGAGTCCTCCAATAAAGGAAATTTTAAGGAATTACATGCTTATACAGCTGAGCAGAATCCAACTGTAGGCAAGGTTGTAGGCAACAATGCTCCAGGTAATAATTTGATGGTGTCTCCAAGCATTCAAAAGGACATAGTACATTGTTTTGCAAAGGAAATATTGCAATCTATTCTTGAAGAAATTGGACATGATGTGTTTTGTTTGCTAGTTGATGAGTCTAGGGATGTGGCTTGCAAAGAACAAATGGCGGTGGTCTTGAGATATGTTGATAAATGTGGAATTGTTAAAGAGAGGTTTGTTGGTCTTGTTCATGTAAAAGAGACAACTTCTTCGTACCTCAAGTCCTCTATTGATTCTTTATTTGCGGAATATAAGCTAAGCTTGAAGCAAGTTAGAGGCCAAGGATACGATGGTGCTAGCAATATGCGAGGTGAGTTCAATGGCTTGCAATCATTGATTATGAGAGAAAATAGCTCAGCATATTATATCCATTGTTTTGCTCACCAGCTTCAATTAGTTGTCGTGGCTATCGTAAGAAAGCATAAGGGCATTGGTAACTTTTTTGATATGATTTCTGTTTTGCTAAATGTGGTTGGTGGATCTTCCAAGAGAAGGGATAAGATTCGAGATATCAATCGAGAACAAGTGCATGAGGCCTTAGGTTGTGGGTTACTTAAAACTGGGACAGGGTTAAATCAAGAGCTATGTCTTCAAAGACCCGGAGACACTCGTTGGAGTTCTCACTATAAGACTCTTAAGAGTTTGGTTGATTTGTTCCCAACGGTTGTTAAAGTGCTAGAATATGTGGAACAAGAAGACAAGGATGATAAAAATAGAAGGCAAGCATGGGGGCTTTTAGTTTATTTTCAGTCATTTGATTTTGTGTTTTATTTGCAGCTTATGTTGACCATCTTAATAATCACAAACACATTGTCATTAACTTTACAAAGGAAGGATCAAGATATTGTGAATGCCATTGATTGTGTGAAATCAACCAAAAGCCATTTGGACGAGTTTAGGAGGCATGGATGGGATTCTGTCTTAGATGAAGTGTATGCCTTCTGTGAGAAGCATGATATTTCCAAATTAGAAATGGGAGAAGCATATGTGAATCCAAAGAAGCCACGCCAAAAATCTGGAATTACCAACAAGCATCATTATGATGTAGATTGTTTTAATGATGTTCTTGATTGGTTACTTCAAGAACTCGATGGTCGCTTTAACGAGAAAAACTCTAGATTGCTTGTTTGCTCGGCCGCTTTGAGTCCAAGAGAATCATTTCGTGATTTCAATTTGGAGCATTTGATGGATCTAGCTAAACTTTATCCCAATGATTTTGATGATGGGGAATTGAGGGATCTTAAACACCACCTTCGCCTCTACATTGCCGATGTGTGTGCGGATGATAGATTCTCTAACATAGAGACTATTAGCGATCTTTCTCAAAAAATGGTGGAGACGAGGAAACATATTTGCTATCCTTTGGTTTATCGACTTTTGAAGCTAACACTAGTGTTGCCTGTTGCCACTGCTACAGTTGAGAGATGCTTTTCAGCCATGAAAATTGTGAAAACATATTTGCGCAATCGCATTAGCGATGATTTCTTGAGAGATAGCCTTATTTGCTATGTGGAGAAATGTGAAATGGGGAAAGTTGCCAATGATGCTGTAATTCATCGCTTCCAGAACTTAAGAGAGCGTAGAAAGAAAATATAAAATGTAATGTACTTATCTTTGTTTCGATAAATTCATGATTCTTTTACTTAAAATTTTACCAAGTGGTTTATTCTATTTTTTTTGTAGGCTATCAAGGTCAGATGTTGTTTTTTTGCCGATGTCGACCATCTTTTGTCCATGGTTTGGAACTTTATCCATCATTTATTAACTTTGCTACAGTTAACCAAAACTACTACTAGGAGTGTAGGACTCTTTGTTTTGGTAAGCACTTTGATTGCTATTTCTTTATCCGTTATGTAGAATTGTTTAACACATTACTATTCTAATTTCAATACAACATTGCTTTATAATTAGACATATGTGATATGTATGGGACACCCGGTCATTTTCATTCTGAATCCGCCCCTGATTTAGGAGATGGCCAATCTATTTCTTTCTTGAAAGATGTCTGGACAGATCATTGCCCCTTGAGATTCAGGTTTACTAGGCTTTTCAAGATTTGTGGGGTCCTGATATCTGTGTAGCTAAGTGTCGGGTAAATGGGGGTTGGAACATTAACTTTGTCAGAACTTTTGGGACAGAGGAGAATTATCAGTGGGAAGATCTGAAACAAATTTTAGATGGAGTGCATCTAAAATAGGACAGTGATAGGACCAGATGAGATGGTGTCTAGAAAATTCTGGCCAGTTTTCGATGAAGTCTTTATACAGGCATATGGTTTATGGGGGTGTTACTAGTAAAAAGCTTCAGAAATTGTGGGCTAGTAGAATTCCTCTAAAAGTGGAAATTTTCTTATGGCAGACTTACCAAAATAGAATTCAGACAGTGGACCAACTTAAATTGAAAGGGTGGAAAGGGAATGCTAATTGTATCTTATGTGGGGTTGTCGAGTATGCTAATCATGTGTTTTTTCATTGTATTTTGGCAAAATTTGCTTGGTTTTGTATCAAAGACATCCTCCTTTGGGATAGAGTTCCAGACTCTCTTGATGATCTTCATTTGTGGTGGTTGGATAAGAGGTGCGCTAACGATTATTACATCGATTTATTCAGTTTTGGTATGGACTCACTGGAAAATCAGAAATAATAGAGCGATTGAGAGGATTTTCCCTAAATATTCGAATGAAGTCGTATTCAAATTTGTACCTTGTTTGCAGCGGTGGCAAATCCTCCTCACAGAGGCTGATCGTTTGAAGCTGGTAGATCTGTTAGAGGCGGCTGAAGAATTTTTTGCGTTGCTAGGCAGACTTAGCTGTTAGGTCTTGTTAAAACCGTATTGAGGTTGGTTTGGTCTCTTTGTGTGTACGGGACTTGCAGCCTGTGGGAGTTTGCTTGTCGTTTCTCTGTGAACTTGTAGGCTTATTGTTGCTGGTTTCCCCAACAGTCGTCTCTCCGTGAACTTGTAGGCTGTTATTGTTGTTGGTTTCCCCAACTTGGCTTTGTAGTTTTGGCTTGTAAAACTGGTTATTAGCTTTCTAAGAAAAGTTAGATTCTTCCTTGTTAAAAAAAGAAGCAAAATTCATGATGATTTAGGCCGGCACGAGCTTTGAGGTGCATGCATGGCAGGAAACAAATCCTCCTTGGCCTTCCCACGGATTCGTTTCTGACTTGGCAAAATGCCAGTGCAATGCAACGGATGAAACGGCCGGAACGAAGGATGAAGCACGCACGCACCTGGAGAAGACGGTGCCGCAGTCGCACTTGTACTCGCGCGTGCCGCAAACCTTGGAGTGGGCCTTCCAGTCGGAGTGGACGGCGTACTTCTTGGCGCAGCGGTCGCACTTCCACTTCTTCTCGCCGTGCTTGCGGCAGTAGTGCTTCTTGATCCCCGTCAGGTCGCCCAGCGCGCGGCCCGGGTTGTGGTGCACGCACGACGCCTCCGGGCACACGTACACGCGCTTCCGCGGCGGCGCCTCGCCCTCGGCGCCGCTGCGCTGCCGCAGCTTCCACGGCAGGTTGTGCCCGCGCCGGTGCAGCTGCAGGTTCTGGTCGCGCTGGAACCCCTTGTGGCAGATCTCGCACACGAACCGGTTCGTCGCCATCAGCGTCTTGGGCGACAGCGCGATCACCTCCGCGCTCGGATCTGCACGCACGCACGTTGCATGCATGCACGCACGCACGCGTCCGTCAATTAGTGTGTACTGTACATAAATACTATGTACATGTAAATACTTATAAACTTAATTACTTGTTAAATTTCATTTTGACGTACGTGTATTGCCTTGTCGCCAAAGCATAGCACCCCACATATGTAATCTGATGATGCATGCACATTCCTTAATTAATTGAAAGTGAGAGAACAAACCTAGCTTATTGGTGGGATTTTACAGGTGGACATGTCACTCAAAGGAGTCAAGGGTGATCGAGTTTCGTTTCTATTACACCAACTTGATAGCTACTACTGATGAGATCATTATCATTGCGAGATCTATCGATCGACCACATTCAGTGTTTTTTGTGAAAAATTATGCAGATTAATTCTATGCTCTTGCCACCATAAAATAGATTTTACTTAACAGCCTAAGATTAAGCAGACTGCCCTTTTCCCCCGACTAGTGTAATTATTTGGCCTCTTACATTGAGATGTAAATTCGCAGGATAAGTAGTAGCGCTACAAGTATACAAGGTTACATAACCCTAGCCTCTTGTTTATGGAATACTGCTAATGGAGTATGAGTAATTAATTAGTTGCATGTGACAATTAATGATCATGTGTGTACTATTTATTTAATTAAGTCAATGAATATAAGTTATTTGGAAGTGATAACGAACCACATCCAAAATTCAAATTCACTTCCTATATCTCCCGCATTTCAGTTACCTAGCTGGCTAGTCCTAATTAACAGGTCATTGAACTTGAGCTACCTGATACACACAACGATCATGCACCCAGCGCGTAGTTACCATGAATTTGTCCTTGCCATATCAAGAATATATATATAAAGAAAGTACTACTATCCTATGCGCACTTAATTAACTGAAAAGGCTTTATATTGTGTTGGCTAGCTGCAACCTTAGTTAAAAATTTTTTTGAGGGAAACCTTGGTTAAATTGAAGAGGTATATATATACATTGTTTTAGCTATTTCCCCCAGAGAAAACTACATTATTCAGTTAAATTGATGACATATAGATACATTATTTCAGCTATTTCCCCAGAGAAAAAGACATTATTTAGTTAATCAGAAACCAGTTATCCAGTAAAAGGTCACTTAAATTGTAATATTGCATTAGATACATGTTAAATTCACAAAGTATTGAGACAAATGGAGAATCATACGAGAACTCTGTCGAGAAAACTGTTTCTTGTTATTATATTCGTTTTCTACCAATTAAGAATGGTTGGGTTGATGTTTTTTTTCTTCTAAAACAAGGTTTGCATTCAAGAATTTTCTAAATATAGTTTATTAGATCTGTTTATCTATCTCACTCAAAATTGTGCAAACAAATGTACAAACCAATACAGTTACTAATGTTCAAATATTCTTTGATACAGTAAATATCTTGTCATCTTATTATCGTAGTTTTCAGTGAAAAGGAGACTTAGACTGCCAAACAGTTACTGTCATTATTGACTTGCCCTGTCAATAATTGCAGCCACAACATCGACCGGGAAAGAACACAAATTAAAACATGCAAGAGAGAGAATTCAGTTACAGAAAAACCATGAAGCGTGTAAAAATCTTCAAGAACATATACCCATTCAATTCAAACGGTATACATCATCCATGATTATTAATTCATGCAAGGATTCAAATTATGGGTAGATCAGTTGCCTCCATGCATATATGGTCTCAATGTATATGAACAAGTATGCATATGCACCTGGCGTCCCTGGAAGGCTTCTCTTCTTCTTCTTCACAGCCGGCGGGGCAGGCGGCGGCGGGTCCGAGGGGCCGGTGATGTGCTGGAGATCACCGTCGTCGTTGCCCATCTCCGGCGGGCTTCCTAGGAGCGGCTTGCCGTGATACGGCAGCTGGTGGTGGTGCAGCTGGAACTCCTCCTCCACTTCTTCTCCTGTATTACTCACAGAAGAAAAGCTCCCTGTACACTCCCTTGCAGCACCGCTCGCCATGGATGGCATGCAACTAAGCTTGGATGCATCATATGCATGCATGCACACATGCACCAAAACACACTCACTACCAAGCTAGGCTCAAGAATTATCCACACAAATGTGGTGTTTTCTTCTTTCCCTGGCTAAACTAGTTCTGACTTCTGAGTGACACCAGAGAAGAGGAGGGGGTTTGGTCTTATATTTATCCTTTCATTTTTCTACGCTACATTTCACACCTCAGTACCACATTCCATTTTACCTTTCAATACATGTCCCTTTCTGTGTGTGTCAGTGCTGACTTGAGTGTACTCCACATGATATATATTAGTAGTACGTACATATCAATTAATCTAGAGGGAGCTCCATAGCAGGTAGCTGCGAGGAGTCGAGTCGAGTAGAGACAGTGTTCTTGTGTGAGTACTTTTTTTTTTTTTTTTTTTTTTTTTTTTTTTTTTGCATAGTTTGGATCTACCTTTGTTGTTTCCTCCCTCGGGCTCGGCCGGCTAGGGACAATGCTCAAGTTTTCCTGCCACGAGTATAATACTAGCTTGTCATGACAGCAACCTGTTGTCAAGCTGATCAGCTTCTTGTTGCCTTGTTTTCTTGCCTAGATCTGCATGCCCTCGTTTTCAAATGAGAGGCAATAGACTTATGCTTTAAAATGTGGTTACCAATCCCCAGAACCACTCTTCTTATGCTAGCAACTAATTAATACTATCACTCTTGAGTCTGCCAGAGACTTCTTCTCCTTGGCTGAATCCAACATTACTCCAGTTTTCACTGCTACAAAACAGTAAGTAGAGATCAGTTTCTGCTCGCTGCAGGACATATATATGGCCTCCCCTCTTGTTTTGCCATACTTCCAAGTCCAGTTTCTAACATAGAGACATGCGTATGTAACTCTAGATCAGAAGAATGTAGAGCCATAGAACAAGAAGCCCAGAGTGTGCTAATTATGAGGGTGTTTGGATGTTGGTGTCTGTACTATAGCTCCGAGTTTTCTTATTTTTTTAATGTCACGATTAGCATTTATGACCATATCTAAACTTTCATTAATGAACTTTTTTTTTGCTGAAAGGATATTTGGTCCTCTACTCTTTGTGATTCACTTCTCAATGTCCATTTATGTACTAGTAAATCAGTAGTATTATTACAGCTTACTCCTACTAGTATTTGCTTAATATGTGAGGTACGAAATGACAAGAAACGGTACTCAAAGTAAGAGGAAGGAACATCACTTTTTACTCAAAGAACAACAAAAGAAAAAAATAATATAAAGGAGCTTTCCACCCTCTTGATTGACATGGACCCCATGTTCCCAAACATGTAGATAATTAATGCTCTGTAAATTTGGTCTACACTTGCCACCAACACGTACTGTGTGACTGTGTCATATGTTGCCTCCCATGGAGAAGATAAAAGTGAGATCAAAGTAGTTAGGGCTCAGAGTACAAGTTAGCTATCATTTCATCACCTTTGCGTCTAGCTGGCCGATGCATAGATTGATGGACAGGAAAGGGGTATTCAGGTGCATTGCACTGCTGTTGCTTTGCTTACGATTTGAAGATATGTAGTAATTTTTTTTTTGCATAAGGCCGACGATTTTTTTAATAATATATTTTTAAATAGAATTACTGAAATAAATATACGTGCAATAAAATTACAAAAAGGGGGCTTCTGCCGCCATTACAAATGGTGACAGAGATCAAATCGACATTTCAAATAGCGACAAGTTCCTGACACCATTTCAAGTGGCGACATGAGCTATATTTTTTTAAAAAAAAATTAGCTGAAATAATTGAAATAAAATCATAATTATATTTGTAGAGAATACAACTTCAAATTTTACTGGAGTTGACTAAGTTTTTTTTATAATATCTTTAAGTGTGCACGCAACCGATCATTTCTGAAAAAGAGAACGAAATATGAAGTAGAGAACAATTTAGGAGTTAACTTTTGAAGATGATATTTCAATTGTGGTAATAAGGCTTTGGAATGTATTCGCGAATTTCATGGCGCACAGGGTTTGGTTATGTGCATTACTAAACGACAGCATGCACAAATCATCAACCTGATGTACACCTAGGATACATGTGTGTCTTTTTGGAATCGAAAAAAAGGTGGATTGAACTGAAGTTAGTATTGGCGGCCCATTGGTGCCTTCCCCTTGTCTCCTGCAGACCCGCGGGGCGCGGTTAGTCCCAAAGGCAGTCCTGTATTGCGAGACATAATGTAAGATGGAATGATGTTAGGGGAACTTAAGGCCAAATAAATAATCAGGACGCAAATTGAACATAATTTACCTCTTCGATCCGCAGTGCGCCCGGGCGACAGGGAGTGCTAGGACGACCGCCAGTATCACTAGCAGGAGTCTTTCCCTTGTTCGTTGTGCACTTGGCCCAAGTCGTATTCAGCTTCCTGTTTGGGGATCCTCCACCACCATCCTGCTTTTCTGGGCTCCACTAGTGCATTTTCAATAGGGTCGGATACGTAAGGTTTCCAGCGTTAGAAGACCTCAGGTCGATTCGCGTAGTTGAAAAAAATACTTTTGCTCTATGAACGCCCTATCATACATATCCGGATCGTCGATCCATTGGAAGAAGAAGCAATGCTCCTCCTACTTCCATTATGCACGGATAAAGTTAGCGATAAGTGGAATGCAACGTAAAATGTGAAAAGCTGATCTGTGTGTGATATTCTCTTACGCGGATATATCCGCACGTGTAGTGTGCCAGGGCAACGGTCTTCGGGTGTTTGGACTAAATGATCCAAGCTGATTTTTCGCAGTCGCATAGCAGGCGTGGAAACTCTGGTGGTACATGCACATCCTTCATCGAATAATTAGGGTAGGTTTTTGCCTTCCTGGCAAGCCACTTGCACTTTCGTATGATCTCCGCATAGCCCAACATGTTCTTTTCTAGCTCGTTCTCTTCTCCCTCCCTCCTCTCTGTTTTGCAAAATAAGTTAGAGTGGAGTGTTAGCTGTGGTGGTGCAGTGTTCTCCTCTAGGAGCCATCGCCCTCCTTTTATAAGTGGATAGGGGTAATGCTGATGGGTGGTGAGTGCTGCCTACTCATTACGAAAGGCTGAAAAGGTGGCGTGGCAGAGTGTGGTCATTTCAGTCTGAAAAGCTAGCATGTCAGTGTGTTGTTATTTCTATCAGAAAAGATGGTAGTGTGTGACATGACAGAGTATGGTCATTTCGGTCTGAAAAGATGGTATCACGGTATGTTGTCATTTCATTTTGAGAAGGTAGCAGTGTGTGGCGTGAAATACGGACACTTGTAGAACACACGCCCCCTGTTCTCTTCAGTGTTGGAGTACATGGCATTTGCTTGGACCCCGCAGTTCGGGCAGTTCACGCACCTTGCATTCACCAGCGCCACCGCTCTTCGGCTCATCGAACTAGAAGACTGAGATATGACACCTACTATAGTAGTGAGAAAAGTGTAAGTAGATGAGAAAAGAAGGGGTCGGAGTTTAGTTGGTTGGGTGAGTTTTTTTGTAGAGGTGGGAATTATTATTCGAAATAACGACAGAGACCTCATAAGTCGTTGTCGCCATTCCAAATGATGACACAACCTTCCCTATGAAAGACCCCCCAAAATTCGAGAAAAAAATCACTTTTATTCTAAAAAAAGAAAGAGGGGAGGGGAGGGAGAGGAGAGGAGGAGCTAGTGAAGCGCTGCCCGTCCAGTCGTCCACCTTGTAGTTAATTTTTTAAATGAATTGATTACATAGTTTTATATGTATGGTTACGTAGTGTAGTATGTTATAGTACATCATTTTTTGTGTGTGTCGTTTAGTTTTAGATATGTGGTTAATCATGTAAATCTTGTTTATGATGCAGTATGTAGATATGTCAGACGTAGTCAATTTCAAAATGTACTACGGTCAATGGACTGTTTTGCATGGCCCCGATGCGGTTGATTTGTGTTATTTCTAATCGGCGTTTGTAAGCCTAACAAGACAAGTAGCGTACATAGGGTGTTGTGATGCGGTGGTTGCTCTACACATTCAAGATGGACTATGTTGTGTACGATTTGAAATTGAGCTGCCATGCCAACAGAGCACCATAGGGTACATATTGGGAGCTAGTTCAGCTGAAGGGAACGAAGTCATGGCAGTCATACAAATGGAGAGCGAGGGATGAATGGTGGGATTTGGTCATTCTGGCCCAGGCATATGCCAAGACCATTTCTGCATCTGCGACTGAATAGGCGATAGTTGGTGGTGATACCGAAGAAGTTAGGGACTCCATCCACACTGCGACGCACATAATGGCCGAAGGTCGGCGAGTTGCCGATGTCACCGAGGAAGATGGGGGCAAAGAAGCTCCTTTGTTCCAGGAAGTTAATGGGATTGCTGAAGAAGGTGAGGAAATCGAAGCCCAGGTTCAATGGATGGCGCTCGAAAACCAGGACTTCGAGACATTGTCGGAAGATGAAGGTTTGGATGACAAGGATGGGGGAACAACAGGTGGTTCCATCCGAGTGGAACACATACCAATTCGATAACCTCATCATGGATGAAGGATCTCGTGTACCATGGTAGTACCACCAAAACGAGGCCAGGCAAGGAGCCATGTACAAATGCAAGGAGGCGGTGTAGGAGGTTGTCAAATTATGGGCCTTGTCGCTGCGGCGCACATTCACAGTAGCGAAGTATAACACAAGGTGGTATGACGTGAAGTGCGAGATAGCGGGATAATTTTGGCAAGTGCACGCATTCCAGCCTAAGTGGGACACATATTGAAAATGCTCTATAGTCATCCCCCACACATGTGTTGTCTCTGAATCAATGCAATCCCACATGAACCTATCATCATGCTTCATTGCAAATGTAATGTACGGCGAGATCGTGGATAACCTTAATTTTGAGCCACAATCCATCAGTCGGACAATAGAGTCAAGGTCTAGTACATAGTTAGTTATGCTAAGGCGTGGAGGGTAAAGCAGAAGGCATTGGAAGATCGGTTCGGCATGTTCGAGAACTTCTACCACAACCTGCTCGGCCACAACCTACTCGGACAACTCCGAGAAATACAGGACAAGAATCTTGGTAGTCATGTCGCCATTGAAGATGACACACATCCGAAATTCGTAGGGAAGAGGGTACTGAAGCGAGCATTCTTCACCTTTAGTGCATGCATCAATGTATTCTAACGTTACCATCCGATCTTGTTCGTGGATGGAACCTTCCTGACTAGGAAGCATAAGGGGCAGATACTTACTGCAATTGCGACCGACGGGAACAACCAGGTTCTTCCTGTGGCTTTTGCATTAGTCAAAAGCGAGAGCACGGTCAATTGGTTGTGGTTTTCGAGGAACGTGAATATTTCTATTATGCATAGCCATCCTTATGTATGCCTTATACATGACCGGCATGCGGGCTTGATGAATGCAATAACTCAGCTACAATAAGGGGAATACGAGCCACTTTCATAGGTGGATCTGCAGAGGATGATGGATGAGACACTTAGGTGCAAACTTTTACAAGTAGTTTCACAGCAAGGACTTGATAAACCTTTTCAACATGCTGTGCAACTAGAACCAGCAAAGGAAGTTCAACACACTCTGGAAAACCCTAGATGAGCGAACGAAGACACAGAAGGGAGGCAGCGAAGAAGCCTGCCACAAGCACTAGAAATCTCACCGAGTCATTGCCCGAGTTAACCACAAATGGTCCCAATTTGACGAGAAAGACCGGCAGGCAGGTGAAATGCTTCTCGTATTGGATCGAACACGAGTCTAAGGTGAAGTGGTCATTGCTAGATGACAAGGATGGTGCTCGGTATGGTGTCATGCCAACAAATCTAGCTGAGGTGTACAATTGAGTCATGTGTGGCGCGAGGTGCCTCTCTTTGGTTAGTATTGTGGAGGCAATTTGCGTGGCACCACATAATACTTTTTTGACCGAATCAATATCGCGTCGCTCTCCATAACAAATGACAGAGTATTGTACTCTGCGATGATCACCAAATACATGGAGGAGAATATCAAGAAGGGTGAGATGCACAAGGCATTCAAGACAGGCTCAAGGGAGCTTTGCTTCGAGATTGCACGCTTTGCCGCGCTAGTTGCATATGCACCTGCAACAAGGCACTTTTTCTACATAGGCCATACTCACATGTGATGGTCGTATGTTCGACGGTGACGCAGCATTATGACCAATACATCTCTGAATATTTCACAAAGAAAGAGGTGATGCTAACATGGAGTGCATAGCTATATGGTTACTGCGTGGTTAGCCATTTCTATGACCATCCTACCTGGCGGGAGCTGATTTGGGCCGCCGCCGTTTATAGGCTAAAGGGAACGGTTGGTCGACGGTAGAGGCAACATATAAGGAATGACATGGACGAAGCAGAAACCGGACATCATACGAAGAAGTGCTCTATTTGTAGGGAGTCCGAGCATTCCTTCAAGTATCGCCATGCGATAAATGAACAACATGAAGGAGTGGTCGGTAGTCTAGACGGCGCCACGGAGACCTCATTCGACCACCCCCACTCGAGGCGGGCACCATGGAGGTCGACATGGCGGACGTGGAGGTGGCGGCCAAGGGGATGATTTGTCTTTTTGAAATGTGTTGTGATGAATGTTCTGCTTACTATCATTGTGATTTGTTGAATAACTATGTGATGGTGTATGTCCTATTTAGTTGTGTACTTCGATGTAATGATGTAATATGGTGCGTCGAATTATTATGTGTAACCTATGTACTGTTGTTAATATTGTTTCTTATTACTTTCTTTTTCTGTTTCTTACTATGAACAATGTAATCATCTAATTTTATATCTTCTATTTGCAGTTACATTAAGTTTTATTTTTAAAAACTTCCCGGCTCCTTCGCTATTTGAATTGGCGACATGATTTTGTTGCCAATTCAAATGACTTAAGTCTCTGCTACCATTTAGAATGATGGCAGAGACATTTCACACTATTTTATGGCGACATGATAATTTTGCCATTTGGAATGGCAACAGAAGTCCATTTTTGTATTTTTATTAAACGTGCATTTATTTTTGTAATTATATTTATTGGTAGTAATATTTGTGTTAGTATTAGTCTATGTTTTTGCTTCCGTATTTGAGTCAGCTTCGTGCTGGCCGAGTCCGAGTCAGAGTTGTGATAGCATGAGGGTATAAAAGGTTGAGCTAGTGCGATGTAACATAAAGTAGTAATGTAAGAAGTAGTGTGAGTCAAAGAATTAGAAGAAATCAATAAGAAAAGCTGCAGAGCAGCACCAAATCAATTTTTGGTCTATTCTTGTATACATGAGCTATGCCGTGTACGTGTGTTCACGTGTATCTGCGTGTACTTCTTCCGAGTTTCTTCGGTTTGGGCTAACAATTGGTATCAAAGCCATGAAAAAGGATGAGTGACTACGTAGCGTGCGGTGGAAGTGCGCACAGGGAGGATCCTAGTGGCGCATCAGGCGTAGCAGTGGCGGAGCGAACGGTGGGGCGCGGCGGCTCGTTGCAGTGAGACTAATGCACTGCACGGTGCATGTGGCTCCATGAAGAGGAGCCTGCACGTCGGTGGAACGCAAGATGAGTTGCGCGTTGTCAAGGTGAAAGCGTTGTGTTGGTACTAGGTGGTTGCGGTGCTGTATTTGTGTCCGTGTCAGTGGAGTTGAGTGCGGGATGTTGAGGAGATGTGTTCGCCGTCCTAAGTCAAGTCCGTGGAATTGAGTTCGGGACGTTAAGAAGATGTGTTCGCCGTTCTGAGTCATTCTCGTGGGACGTTAAGGAGTTGTGTTCGCCGTCCTGAGTCATTGAGTCCGTGAACGTTGAGGAGATGTGTTTGCCATCCTAAGTTGAGTATGAGTTGAGCAAGTCGTAGATGAGACCGACTGCCTCAATGAGTAAAAGTCCAAGACATGTTCAAGTTGTGCCACTGTTTTCGGACAAGTAAATGTGAGCTAAGTTGAAGTCAAGTCCAACTGGCAACGTCCAAGACGTGTTCGAGTTGTGCCACCATCTACAAATAAGTAAGTGTGCCAAGTTGAAGTCGAGTCCAACTAGCAGCGTCCAAGACGTGTTCGAGTTGTGCCACCATCTCCGGACAAGTAAGTGTGAGCCAAGTTGAAGTCAAGTCCAACTGGCAGCCGAGTACACTTAATAAGTAAGTGCACAAATATTAGGCGAAATGTTGGAAGTAATCTTTGTGTTAGTATTAGTCTATGTTTTTTGCTTCCGTATTCGAGTCAGCTTCATGCTGGCCGAGTTCGAATTAGAGTTGTGATAGCATGAGGGTATAAAAGGCTGAGCTAGCGCGATGTAATGTAAAGTAGCAATGTAAGAAGTAGTGTGAGTCAAAGAAATAGAAGAAAACAATAAGAAAAGCTGCAGTGCAGCACCAAATCAATTTTTTGTCGATTCTTGTATACGTGAACTACACCGTGCACGTGTGTTCATGCGTATCTGCGTGTACTTCTTCCGACGACATCCAGAGAGCCATCTTGTGTACGTGTGTGTGCTCCGCTCGGATCGACTTCCAGCATATGTGTGTTGTCTTCATCATCAAACGAGAGGATCAGTGTCTGTGTTATGTCGAGAGGTTCTGCCCTGAACGAGTTATCTTGGTTTGAGCCAACAATTGGTGATACCAATTGTTGGAACAAACCGAAGAAAGTCACGCTCGGCAGATGCAGGCACGTGAACACACATGTACACGACGAAGCTAATCGAAGATGAAGACCACACACATACGTACTGGAAGATGAACGACTAGATAAAATAGCCGCTGGAAGCAAGACACACAAGCGCTCAAGAATTTTGGTGCTGCACAAGACAACTTTTATTGCTTTGCTTCTCTCGCTTATATTGCTTCGCTTCTTCTCATATTGCTTCTCACAAAATCTGATTACATAGGGCCTCCTTTATAGGCACAACCAATTTCTACAGTGCTGACTCGGATTGCTACAGTGACTAACACTAAACAAAGATTACATCCAACATTCCCCCCTAATCTTTATGCGGCTGCCACCTGCCAGTTAGACTTGACTTCAACTTGGCTCACACTTACTTGTCCGAAGATGGTGGCACAATTCAAACACGTCTTGGACTCTTACTCATTGAGACAGTCGGTCTCATCTACGATATGCTCAACTCGTACTCAACTCAGGATGGCGAACACATCTCGTCAACATCCCGAACTCGACTCAGGACGGAGAACACATCTTCTCAATGTCCAGAACTCAACTTTACGAACTTGACTCGGGATGGCGAACACATCTTCTCAATGTCCCTTCGATGATCGGGCCTCCCACTCGGCGCGAGTTAATAGCAGGTACTCATCTTCGCTGCTGCCAGATCCTCGGCTCTTTTCCTCGTGCGCCTTCAAGCGGCCGATCACCTCCTCAGCCATCATCACACCAACGTTGCCTCGTTACCGGTGACACAACTTCCCGGAGAGCGTGGCATAATCTTAGGCTTACACAGATCAAGAACTCAGGCTCTGATACCAATTGTTGGCCCAAACCGAAGAAAAACTTGCTCTCGGAAGAAGTACAAACAGATGCGCGTGAACACACGTACACGGCGTAGCTCACGTACAAGAATCGAATAAAATTTGATTAGGTGTTGCACTGCATCTTTTCTTATTGCTTTCTTCTATTTCTGACTCACACTATTTCTTATATTGCTACTTTACGTTATATGGCGCTAGCTCAGCCTTTTGTACCCTCGTGCTATCACAACTCTTAACTCGGACTTGGCCTGCACGAAGTTGACTCGAATACAGAAGCAAAAACATAGACTAATACTAACACAAGGATTACTTCGAACTGTTATGAATATTGTGTATGTATTGAAGAGGCCCAATGGGCAATATATATAGAAGTACAAGAGGTATATGCCATATATAGATAAGGCATATAAGAGTCTCTATTCTAACTCCTATTCTAACATATCTCTAACACCACCCTCAAATGCAAGGCGTATGCAATAGCATTGCATTTGGAAAGGGGTTGATACTAAAATATGAAAAATCCAAAGTCCGAGTCTTGATAATGTTGTCGTAGCATGCAACTCTTAGAAAATATATCGATTATCAAAAGACATCCTCCCATCCGGTGTCAAGCAACGACTCATAAAGCACAAGGCGTGGGAGCAAAGTCGATCCACGGCAACAGGTCGAAGAAGACTATGAAACCGATATGAATAGAGAGAGCTGCCAAATCAAGTCGAATAGGAATATGGGGAAGTATGACAGCACAGATCGAAGCTCAAGACGGCGGCGGCGTGAAAGAAGCGCGACGACCTTAGAAGCTCGGGCGGGGCTAAGAAAGCGGCGGCATCATAACGACTTCTACGATCTGCACGCGGCTTAGAAAGAAGAGTGGGAGCAGCGACTGCTACCATGCATAAGGCAATTCCTATACTTCTATGATTGACAATAAATTTGTGGACTCGCATGGCTTAGACGAACTCAAAATTTTGAGTACTACGGACTTGGATGGACGCAACGGAAGTAACGACAAAAAAATATCTAAGGATTACTAGCAGCAGGAAGCAATCGTATCTCTTCTCCAATCACTAATAGCAAGCAGCCAGACCAGCGGACCAAATCCAGCTAAAGTCTCCCTTTCACCGACCCATCTTTTCTCTCGAAAACTCGTAGTCCTCCGATCAAAGTATCTCAGTCTATCTCTAACATATCAACGTCTCGTACGCCGCCCCGTCTTCAAAGCGTATTGGAAGACAACCCATCCCGATAACTCCTCCCCTTCCACCTTCCTCCTCTCCACCAACAGCGGCGCGGCGCCGAGAACTTCCAAGGCCAGGCGACAAGATCCGAGGCAGTCCGGCGCGGGCTCGGGGGCGACGTCGGCGCAGGCTCGCACGGAGCAGAGGAGGTGTCGGAGGGGAGAAGACCAAGGCGGCGGCTCGGTGGAAGCAGCAAGAGAAGAACAAGCGGTGACCCGGCGGAAGATCAAGCGGCAGCTGCAGACGCTCGTGCGCACGGGCCCGTTCGCCGAATCCTTCAACATCGAGGCGCCCGATGTCCCCGACCTGTACCGCCACCAGGTCGGCGCCGAGAGGGCCGAGTGGCGGCGGATCGGGCGGGAAGGCCCGGCGGCGGATCGAGTCCGAGGATCGACGGCGGCGGTGAGGAGGGTGCCAAATCCGACGGCGGGGAAACCAGATTCGCGCGAGGAGAGGCCGGATCCGGGCTTGTCGGCGGTGAAGACGACCGGATCCGGCGAGGAAGCGGCCGAGCCGACTCCTTCCGGCGCGGGCTTGGGGGCGACGTCGGCGCAGGCTCGCACGGAGCAGAGGAGGCGTCGGAGGAGAGAAGACCAAGGTGGCGGCTCGGTGGAAGCACCACGTTGATGTTGGGGCTCCAGTACGTCAGCCCGCCTAGCAGCCGGATCCGCACGAGGAGGCGGCCGAAGAAGACGCCGAAGAGAGGTCGCCCCGGGCGAGATTGCTCCTCCCGGGGCAACTGGCAACGGGCCGGAGGCTAGGAGGCGGCGCAGGTAAGGAATTCTAACCCTAACTTAGGCTCTGATACCATGTTATGAATATTGTGTATGTATTGAAGAGTCCCAATGAGCAATATATGTAGAAGTACAAGAGGTATATACCATATATAGATAAGGTATATAAGAGTTCCTATTCTAACTACTATTTTAATATACCGAGAGTAGGTTTTTCTCCGAATGTCTTATTTTAAAAATCGTTAATTAATGCTCTGTAATCTGGCCTACACATGCTACATACATGTACTGTGTCATATATTGCCTCCCATGGAGAAGAGAAAATTAAGAGAAAATTAGTAAGAGCTGAGAGTACAAGCTAGCTACCATTTCATCACCTTTGCCTCTAGCTGGCCGATGGATAGATTGATGGACAGGAAAGGGGGATTCAGGTGCATCGCACTACTGTTGCTTTGCTTAGGATTTGAAGATATGATGTAATTTTGTGCATACGGCTCTTGTAGACAGCGACGCGATCGATTTAAGTATACTAGCAACAAGGACGCCGTGCCGTGCCTTGGATGTTAATTCGACCTTGTCGAGTCGAGTGTGAAGTGATGGAGAGGGAAATAAACTATAGCTTATTCCTTCATGATTTCACTGAGAGATTTTTTCTCGGTGGGCTATAGCTGAAAATCGTTAAATATTGATCAGTAGAAGGCCTATCCCTATCCATACTTGATTATGCTAGCGAATCAATCTAGTGACGATGACTAATTGCTTAGTTAGCTACAATAATCAATAAAACTCGCTCCCTTCTTTCCTCTTTAAAAAAAAACGCTTAGTTAGCTACTTAGCTTGGTTATATTCGTATTTGCTAGTGGAATATTACCATTGTTATTGGTGTGCATAGTCTGTACTAGCTGAGCATTTGGAACAGTGAGCCACTGCTATTTGTTCTTGACGCACGCGGAGACTAGAGGATGCGTTTTTTTTTTTTAAAAAAAGAACGGCACGAGCTCTACTACCATTCATTAAAGAGGAAAAGCAGAACAACACAACCCCGAGTTTGAAGTCTCTTTCACGGCCTAAAGCACAACGACAACATTTGTAGTTTTGCTGGAAGTAGCTAGTCAGAACTCAGAAGCATAACACATACGCATATGAACAGTAGTAGCGCACACGCTGATGAACAGTACGACAAGCATCTCCTTCTGCAGACAACATCAGGGTGAGGCCTCCCTGTTGCTGGATTCCTTTATATCCTTTCTTTGTCATGTTGGTGTAGGTGTACTACCTATCATATTGCATCGTAAGAGGGTGTTTGGGACGGTTTCTACAAACTTTTAGTTTGAAGTATCATCTTTGAGATATCTTCTTTTGTCCAGCAGTGTATGATAGCATCAGGAAACAAAAGAAATCACAACGTAGAATACTAGCATATGGGCACCATTGCAATTCTACAGCTCGGACTTAAGGATAGGTAACCAGCAAAGAATCTTTGTAGGCCAAGATTCCACGCGGCAAAGAAAAGAATATTAACAAGGTCCAGCACCTAAGAGCCTAAAATGATGACATATCAAAGAAATACTAAACAGATAACCGAGAGCTAGAGCCTACGTGTAATAAACACCACTAAACATTATGCTATGATCATATAGTAAATCATTGGTGGCTCCATTCATTAATGCCTCCCTGAATCTTCGCCGCTTAATCGATGATATGTCAACACCTAATCTCTCTGCTCATTTGAGTAGCTTACAGTAGAAGGAAAGTTACACGGGCCTAATGATATCTCTAACAAGTCTATTAATAATTTAAGATTAGATACTTCGCTTGGGATAAGAATGACAACGACTTCAGAATTGTTACCTGAACATCAGAGAGAGTTTCAGTCTTTGTTCAGATAGACAACCCAAACAGTGCTCAATTGCTCCGAACTGATGTAATCCAGTCGATTGGACGGCCAGCTAGAGTGAGCATGATATTTAGGATATCTTTCTTCATCTCATTTCACTTGAATGCTCTGATTAGATTTCCTCAAGCATCATGATCGATTCTGTCTGTCAGTGAGCTCACATTACATCCTAAAAAAACAGTAACTTTCAACACTACTGTTCATCTCATTTCTGCAAAAACATCTTTCTGAAATTTTTTTGCAAAACCTGCCGTGCATAAAATTCTTGAGTTGTCGTAATCTTTCCAGCAAGTAGACTTGACGAGACAATCTTTCAGATGCGAGCAATTATACTGCGAGATGGCTATAAAGTCAAAGCTGCCTGCTAAACCTTGCAAGAGACAAGCCCTACCACTGAGGTCAGATTTTGCGGAAAAGCCGCTTTCTGCACAAGCACACTCCCTGCATTTGCTGTTCACCGGTGCACATCGACGTGAACCTCTTGCCTGTTTCAGAAAAGCATCCGTGAGTTGATCGGAGAAGAAGAATGGCTTTGCTTTCCCTCCCTCCCCCGTGTCACCCAACGACTCAGGCCTGCGCCTTTGCAGCGACAGATGTGATGCGGACGGGCTCGGTGACAACCCAAGACGACGCCAATGTCCGCAATGGCATAATTAGATCGAGCAGTATGATCAATCCCCCCTTCTTTATCTGAAAATGTATCGATGAATAGATTGCATCACAGCTTTTCATCATTCACGAGTTGAGACTTGGGAGCAGCTAGCCTCCTCCAGTGTTTTACAGACAGATCAGGGTGTATCCTAATTGGTGCAAGAAGCCACGTCTTTCTCTGAATCCGCTGCGCTTTACAGTGTTTTTTTTCCCCTCCATGATTGCATTATTAAGATGCTACGTATTAACTTGACACGAAATCGTAGCAGCTTAATTATGTGAGTGCAGACTGCAAAGCTGCAGACACCTGGCCAGACGCAGAGCAAATCCACATGTAAGCATCAACCTAGGAATGCTGCTTTGCACTTGCTGGCGAACAAAAGCAAGCAGACTCTGCAGTTAACTCCACTGCTCATCTTTTACTCCTGCGTACTGTACGTCTCTGGTGTCCGACATACCCAAAGCTTCGTCGTGTCATTCTGCAACGAAGTTATTATTAGCTAAGAAGGTACTACAGGTAGACAGTACAACGCTCCTGAGCACAATTGATAAAGAGGATGTTGAACAGGGCTAAATCAATGATCCAAATCTGCATCAGGATTCAAGAGTAACGATAGGAACTCTAGCAGGCAGCAAGAAATTGAAGTCCATTCAATAGCCGAAAGAGCTTTACATCGGATGCAGAAGCAACAGACAGATAGATTTCACTATTTAAAGAGTGCTCGGCTTTCTTCTACTTTCCGTAGCAAAGCCGAGTACTGGCCCCGAAAGGAGGCCTGGCCCAAACGGCCGCGGCGGCGAGAGCGGCAGGCAAGTCAGCAGGCAAGCGCGCCCGCCCGCGCGGGCCGGACGGGCCATCTGAGCCGCCGTGCCTTGATCTCTGTGCCCGGAAAGGAGGCCTGGCCGAGCCGCGCACGAGCAAACGTAGCTGGGGGACGTATGGGGTTGAAGCTGCCACGACGGCCAACGGGCCGGGAGGTGAATGCTCGGCCTCACACGTGGCAGGAAATTTGACTAAAAATTCTCCTGGGTCTCAGTAGCAAGATGTTTGTTTTTCATCGTGTTGGACCCATTCCATTTGATTTGCCATTTTCTACAACATGCAAGGAGCAACTAGTCATGGTCATTACGGAGAGATCATTTACAAACAAGATAGGTTAATTACGTTTATATATGAAAAATTGAGATCTAGTGACATAACACAAGGTCTGCTACGGTGGTTCTTCATCTTTCTCTGTGTGAGCAGTATGAAGTGGAAGTGGTGGTAACGTTACCTTGTCAATATGCAAGGTGAGCGTATCAATTCTTGTACAACAGCCAATCACAGTCTCTAAGAGAGCCTGGCCCAACTTTGTAGTCAACCAATCGAACTCATCGTTGCATCACTTGAGTCTGGTTTAGGCTTACCATGGCCCATGGAGCCAACCAAGCTAAGAGCCTAGTACAAATACTCGGACCGGTAATTGACTCGGTGTGGAGTGTCTCGGTTCACTGGTTCATCGGTCGAACCGCCGGTTTATTGGTCCAATTGCCGGTTTGATTTTTTTAAAAATAATACTTATTGCTAATTTGGTAGAGAAGAAAAGGTTAACTAGAACCATCATGGGGAACAGAAAAATTTATAAAATAATACTTATTGTCAGTTTGTTACGTGGGGCGTTGGGACCCCTCACTAGCATGCCTGAGGTCTTGAGTTCGACTCCCCTCAGCCGCAACATATTTTTTGAGTGCTGGCCACTGCGTTGGTCCAACTGATCCAGGTTTTAGTGTTGGTTCAGAGCAAAATCGTCCAATCCGACCGGATTTTCACCGGTTCAAAGCAGTTTGTATGCGAAAACAGTCTTTGCTCTGAGCCGGACCAGTCTAGGCGTTGATCTCGGTTTTATTCAATCGAACCGTCTGTCCAGTCCAGCTTCTCGTACTATGTAGCCAGTGTGCTTGGGTGTACGCCCTCACTCATTCTAAAAAAATGTATGTATATTCAGAACTACTTCACTAGAGAGAGAGATGGTAAGTTGGTTCTGACTACATCTATTGGTTTTTTTTTAATAAAAAAAACTCAGTTGAGAAAAAAAGAGAAAGGTTTGTGCATCAGAACAATGGAACAAAAAGCCCACTGGCTAACCAACCAGGCAGTAGTGCAACTGTAGTGGTAGTAGCCAATTACACTGGGAGCTTTTTTTTTTTTTCCAAGGGTAATATTCATTGTGGATCTAGAAAGTTTAGTCAGTACGGCCCTCTCTCTTAGCTATAGAGAATGAGGTACTATTACAGTGGGAAAACTTCTATAGGTTTTTATCTTCTATGAATATTATCCTTTTTATTGAAGTACTTTGATATACAAATCTTTGTATCGCCGACTCTCCCTAAGATCGAGGTAGTGCAAATATACAATTTTCAAGCATGTAGCGTAAAATAAGTTTTTTTTTCTTTCAAAAATGCAAAATTTGCAAAATAGAATCCCTATAAAATTATTAGTCTGGCATGCAAACCAATATAAGATTTCTTTATATACAACGTCCTCTCTAGTGCTTACAGAGTTGGAAAACTTTATACAGCAAGGGGTTCACCATGCAGCGTGGTTTTTCTTATCAACTACTCAACATTAAAGTGGCGTAAGACCGATCGCATATGGCAGTTATTAAATCAAATTTTACAATCAGACTATGCTTCTAATAATGGTATGCACTGCGCGACAAGCGCCAATGAGTGAACGGAGTTACTAAAGGGAGCCTTGTTGCCACATGCGAATCTAATCATTCTTTGCATCTCTCAAGACGATTTTGCCAGGTAGTGCGTTTCCACGCCAATCCTCACTTCGCAACTTGACACTTGTTGTCGGACAGCATTATACTTCAGGAAACATCTTTTTGCAGAATATAGATATATTAACCACGCATGATGTACAACACAAAACGGCTTTGCGCTTAAGGACTACCGATATTCAAATACCAAAACTGCCAGACTATGTCTCCAAAACATTTCTTCAAGGAATGGTCCCTACAAACTTTATTGTGAATTGCAAATTAACCTTAACTTGCGGTGCTTTTTGAGCTCTCCGATCCAACTTTCTTCTTATGCCATTGGGTTGCTTGAATTTAATACAGTCCATCATAGAACAATGTACCAAAAAACCTTCTGTCTACACCTGAGAACAATCAAAAGACCCAATTGCTCAGAATGTGTTGGATTTCTTTACTCAACATGATGCAGCACGTTGGAAGCATATGGGCCATCCTTGCTTGTTTCGGTGTTAATTTCCCCCCCTCATTTTCAGTCCCAAAAACTTTCACCAGATGGATTGTCATTCGGCACGGAAAGCGAGCGAATTTGACGTAGTCTGTTGTGCAAAATCATTGGACATCGCAACTGATACTTTGTTAACTGTTCGAGATTGTTTTAACAGACATAGTACCTGCCTAGGATGACCGTACTACCAACTATAGGGATTTTCCCTTCTCTGCTTTCCCTCTTTACGGAGAAGCTAAAACATAAACAACAACGTACGCTGGTTTTAAGGAAGCTGGATAAGACTGAAATAGTTAAAGTGCAAATGTCAGAGCACGAGTAAAATAATGTCTTAATTGAATAGCTCAAATTTGTAGTTAGTTTAATTATAAAAATTCAAATCTTATATATGTCATATGACAATATATATATACAGGTTACATTAACTGTATTTACAGTCGCATTAACAATAGTATCATAGTTTATAACACATCCTATCCGTTCCGGACGCACACGGTTTCTTGATACGTACCGAGTCATATCTACTTACAATTTAGGGTTGAATTAATCTATTGAAGGCTCTACGATAAAAATAATAATAATCAATTATATTAAGGCATAAATTGAAATATTTTCAAGTACACATCCATTACATTCAACAAAACACGAGGTGCAACTTTGGCACAAATACGACGTAGAACTCACGCACGAACAGATACTTGCGTAAGCGAGCTATAGAGCTTATAGTTCACATCACCTACGAAGGCAACAAACGTACAAGAAATATAACCGGCCATGACGTGCCGATATAGAGATTATTAATTGCAATCTCAACGTCAGATGAGAGAGAGCTTTGCGCAATAACAGCTAGCTAGCCCACACCTCCACAGTTAACTTCTGTCTTGCTCGTTGCTGCCCCTAAAGATGGAGAGTTCGGCCCTCACGTCGATCTGGATGGCCCTGCTGCCGTTGTTCAGCGACGCCGCGAGCTCCTCGCTCTCGCGGTACCTCTGCAGGTACCTGTGCATCGCGTCGGCGTAGTGGTCGAGGCCGAGGGTCCGCATGGCGTGGCAAATGTCGTCGCCGTTGACCGTCTTGCGCCGCTCCCGGCGGCACCGCTCGGAGGCCTCGCCGGTGACGAAGCTGATGAACTCCGTGGCGCACTCCTGGATGGTCTCCTTGGCGCTCTTCGATATCTTGGCCTGCGGTGGCAGCCCGTCCTTCATGATCCGCCCGACGTTGGCGATCGGCAGGAGGTTGTCTTGCCCATTCACGCACCCGTCGGCATCTCTCGAGGTCGAGGTCGAGGTTGATGCCCTATGGAGGCTTTGGAGTTGTAGGCGTCCCGATTGGCCAAAACCGGAGAGATTGAAATCCTCACTCATCTCTAGGATGGATAAGGTAAGTATGTGATCTCCCTTACAACGATCGAGCTATATAGTCCTGTGGGCTAGCTGTGGCACAGTTATAACTACCTAGCTTGTTAGTACTGATATTGTCCATGCCGAAGAGGGCTAGCTAGCTCTATTTATGCATTGGGAGCAGATATTTTTCGCCTTGTTTTCTGAATTTTCTCCTTCTGCTAAAAAAAAGTGCAGAATTTTATGCCGTGGTGTAGGGCTAGCATCGCCGACAATGCCACGCAGGTTAATAATTCTTTTACCCTTTTTTTAAAAAAATTGTGCGGCGTAGCATTAATTCGCCTAACCAGTTACAAATATCCAACTTGTTTGGGAAATAATTTTTTCGAACAGTTTCAGCTAAAGTATATAGCGTGCATGTAGATCTTTTAAGCAAAATGTCTGGAGAGTCTTGACATGCAAGTTTTTGATCGTCCATGTGCCTTAATTATGTCAATTGAGGCTAATATAATTGGCCAATTACACGAGGGGTAGGCATACACACATAGGCCCAAGATTTGTACAGCTTTTAACATGTCACTGTGAACTTACTGCCTACGTTAACATCATGCACGATACTAAGAGACCGATAGCCAGTACGTATAGTTTACGTTTGCAAATCGTTTACGTCAATCGATCACAATAGTTCTGTAACCAGAGAATTAAATTTACGAAACAAGACCATGATAGATTCAGCTAGACGTACTGCAAATATATGCATATATGCATGCCGTTGTGCCTGACAGGTAATATATCTGATAACAGTATTTTCAGGTATGTGCTGGGCACTAATAGTAACAGATCAATGAAAACATACATACCTACGCAGGGGTGGAGGTAAGGGGATCTGGCAGGGGCATGCCCCTCCTATAGTTGTGTGATTACTAGTATTAATCTTTAATAATTAATGAAAATGTTCCCTAATAATTTGTTCCTAAGACATCCAATAAAGCATGCTGTTAGTAGGCTGCCCTGTTAGTATTTTTTTTCTTCTTCTTCGTGGTGTTAATCTATCTTTTACTATGTACAAGCATCAATTCAATTATGTAACCCATGAACTCGCTTATCTATCTATATAAGTAATTCTTAGTTTCTTCATAATGTTAATGATGTATGTTATAGGTGCATTTTTTGCGATTACAAGGAAGACACACACGCACAAACCACCACCACGCACACACGCCCGCATACGTGAGTGCCCATCTTAGCACACGTCTAGACGGACGAAGGTTGGGGATAAATCCGCGTCCTCACAAATTTTTTACTGAAGTGGACTCAAGTTCATAAAGGTGGGAGCCAGGATTTGAATCATAGTGAGGAGTGATATCACGTGAAAAATACGAATTCTAAATGCAAAAGTTTCTAAAATTCTCAAAAAAGTACTAAATGTAGGGGACTTATATATTTTAAAAAATTTAACATCAAACTCAATCACATCTGCATTTATCTTTTTCGTATATAGTAAACATGTTTGAGCTTGATCTTGAAATTCTGTAGAGATATAGAACATAATCTCCCCTACATCTCATAATTTTTTAGAATGTTTGAAAAATTCTAGGTTTGATTTTTCACATAATTTTCATCGATTCACATTTTCACTGGATACGCTGCCCACAAAAAAGCCAACAAAATCGCTTACATTAATTAACTTGATTAGTATGTACCATTCTCTATGCAAATTTTAACTTTTTAACTTGCCCCCTATATCCAATTTCTGCATCCGCCCCGTGTACACACCTCGACGCCAAATAGGTTATACAGCTATACCCATAAATATATTCCTAAGTTACCAATCGCACTAATAAAAGTCAGGAATTAACACCACATATATAGTTAGACATACAGAGTATACTACTGTAGAATGTCGATGTACATGAAAGTTGACGTTAACATATGCATGTCAGTACTAAGTTATGGGTAGAACTGTAGAATAATAAGTTTTTTGGCACTGCATGCTGGCTAGCTAAGATCGTAGCCATGGGCCAATGAGGTGCCGTTCTTTACACCGATGATGGAGGCCCTAGGCAGGTGACACCTGCCGACAAGCCGTGCGGCCCTCGCATGGCGACGATTATGATTTCCAGCACCGCGGCACGTGGCCGTGGATCCGGCCGAACCAATGTCGAGAGGAGAGCTAGCAACGTCGAGAGGAGAGCTAGCAATTGCGAGCTACCATACTCTAGCTTGCAAAGACGACGACATAGTGCAAAAAGAAATTAACAAAGTCCAAATGGAGGCCGTAGTAGGCCACTTTATCATATAAAAGGCTACTGATTTGCAGCTTTCTCAAGCAAACCACACCTAAAGGGGGTCAAGCGGATAAGCAATGCTACAGCATTCGCTAGCCAATTAGGAGTGCAGTTCATCTTTTGATGCAGCAGCTGCTGCTGCTCTTGCTGTTCCCCAGGATGCTCCCCCATTGGATGGAACCATCCTTGAATAGTACTAGCTTAATTTACTTGCGTTTTCCACAGATATACTGATGTAATGAAGTAGGCATGCATGTTCCCATGAAGAGGCTTTCAACATACTCTATGCATGACCATGTAGTATAGTATATGTTGCTACGTATTGGATAAACCATGTCATGTATGAATGCTGCACATGCCATTGTCTGAACGGGATGTTTTTGTGTTAATGTTTATTTAATGGGAGAGGGGTACATATATAGGGGGAATGGTAAAAAGTAATTAGATTGCAAAATCGTAGAATGATATGCATTTGGGAACAAAATTTGAAAGCAAGAATAACATGTATTTAAGAATGGAGGCAGTACTACTCGATAAAAATGTAGGGCTTGAAACCAGTAGCTACTGTAGAATCAATATATAGAGATAGTACCTACAGAAAGAAGACTTAAATCATGCATGCATTCAGCTACTAGTACTTCATATAATTAAAGTTGCTTAACTTAGACAAAAAAATTACTTAATCACAAGCTTCACAACATATACCGGGGACGGTTAGCAACAAAGTCATACATATATACAATATGGATAATTAGTTTAGTTAAAAGCAAAACTTTGAAGAGTAAAGTAGTTAATTAATTGTCTATCTTCATTTTTCGGTACAATTTGTAAGAAAACTGTTATTCAAATAAATTTTACAAATTCATTAGCTAGGATCACTTTCATTTTTGTACTTAATAATCAATAAAAAAAAAGAACTATAACTGTGACAACCGGCCCAAATTATATATATAATGCCGAAGATCATTCAACATATTACAAATGTTTATGGGTGGGCTCAGCCTTTGACCCAAAATAGCTATCCCTTCCGTTCACAAAAAACAAGTTGTTTTGGTATGCATACAGTTAAAATTTGAAAACTTTAGTTATCGATATCTTTTTAATTATTTAGATTAAATATATGACAATCATATGTGTAGATTCATCTCGAAAAGTACTTTTATAATATAATATTTTTGGATTTAAAAATATATTACAATAGTAATTAATGATCAAAGTTGTATTTTAGAGACCATATCGATGTCCAAAACAAATTGCTTTTGTGAACTGGAGGGAGTATACGATTATTGGTATATAGCAGTTACACCTAGAAGCTTGGTTGTATATTCAATTATTCATATTACTCAACAAAAAAAACTAAAACACATATGAGAGTCGAAGCAATACGAGACTACTTGTATAACAAATACTATCTGAGTTCCATTTCGTCAGTTGACGGTCTATATATTTGCCAAAACTATATATGAGATTGAGATCCAAGCCAATAATATATACACTAGCTAGGTCAATAGTCAATACTCCATATATATTTTTCTACTTGAGAGGAAAATATAAAATCATCTATTATGTATCTACATGCATGGCCGTGCGGTGGCCGCCAAAATTATGTGTTTATGCTAAGACAGAGCTTGTAATGTGTATGCTATCCAAATTAGGGCTCTCATGTACAGATGTACTCACTCAAATTGCCGAAAGAGAAAATAACTTGTCATGCATTGTTGATTTGTGTTTGACACTAGGGTTATGCACCAACAAAAATATTCTAGGAATACTCTAGGTACAGTCGCCGCTGATTTCTCTAGCTTGAATAGTACATTTATGGTATCGTTGTGAAGCAGAAATTCAATAATTTCAACAAAAAAGCTTGTGCAAGTATTGTACTGCGAGGGTGCCACAATAACGCCTTTGAAAGGTTAATTCCTACTTAACATTTCCTTTGGAAAACTATCAATTATGCATAATTGATTGAGAGGCATGCTTATATTCCATATGAAATGAGCATAAACGAAGGCAAAAAGGCCCTGCAGCCTCATAATGCAGTATCAGTTTTTCTAACAAAATTGTCTACATAGACCAGCAAAAGAGTTTCTTTAGTGGTAGAGCTAGAAAATTTTCAACGGGGTGCACACTTGACATCGATAATTCTATAGTTTGTACAATGATTTCATAACATCATAAATCTAATACATAGGTTCAAATTTTGTCAAAAGTACAATGCAAATATTCAAATAAGGTCTTACATGAATAGAAAATTACAAAATATGCAATGAAAATTATAATATTATTTTACGTGTTTTATGCCTTGAAAACAATTGATTACATCATCTTCACTAACCTTTAAGAAAATATCTCGCTCAATAAATATGACTAAACAATCATTCAAGAATTAACTGTCTATACTATTTCTCAACTTGGTCTTCACAAGATTCATCGTAGAAAATACTCTTTCAACGCCCGCCGTCGCTACCGGTAGGAGCAATACCAATTTGAGAAGCAAGTACTCCAACTTATAATTTATTTTTTTTGTTTCAACAAGCTTAATAGAAAGCTCACCAAGATTGTTAAGGTCCTTAAACCTATCACCACTTCGCATGTTATCAATGAAGTTATCAAATTATCATATCTTAAATCGAAATCAAGTCATGACTTACTATGTTGTACCACCCTCTGCTCCCACTGAAGGCTGACCCACTTGTGTAACACCCCGGCCCAACACGGAGCACTAGAGCAAAGAGAGAATCGAGAGAATGGAAAATGTGCTTCATTCTATGGTGAATAAATGAGCAAAAGACAATTACTAGAGCAAAAGAGAAGCTGAGCTTCGTGTGGTGAAGAAATGAGTTGCAGACATGCGTTTTTGTAGGCAAGTAGCATCGTAGAGAATCTCGCGTAGAGGAGCTGTTGTTTTGCCCATTACCTTCTCTCTCTCTCTGCTCCTCTTGTCATTGAAAAGAATCTCGCATAGAGGAGTCGTTGTCTTGCCCGCTGGCTTTCTTAAACTCGCCTATTGTTCTCTAATATCTACTAAAAGTACTCACTAGTCACCACTTTGTAGGCTCGTAGCCGTGTGTCTTTTTATCTGCCACTGACCCAGCCTCCAGCGCCTCCCCCATTTCCCCTCTCCCTTCTTAGTTCTTTCTCTCTACCGGCCCAAGCCAAGCCCCACTGGCTTCTCTCCCCCAGCGCCTCTCCCATTCCCCCTCCCCTTTCTCAGTTATTAATCCCTACCGGCCCAAGCCGGCAAGCCCCACTGGCTTCTTTGCCCCAGCGCCCCCCATTCTCCTTCCTCCTTCTCTCCCTTCTTAGTTCTTTCTCCCCACCAACTCAAGCCCCACTAGCTTCTCTCCCAATGCCTCCACCCCACCCCGGCAACTCGACACCTCCCCCATCTCCCCAAAAGCCTCCCTCAGTTCCACACCCCGGCGCCTCCCCCACCCCCCGGCCGGATCTGGAGGAGCCGCGTGCCACCTCATCCACCGCAGCACGCACCTCCCGCCGCCTTCTTCTCCGGCCACCCCCGACTCCGCCTACTCCATATCCGGCAGCCCCTGGCCTCTCCTCCTCCGGATCGGCCACCCCTGACCGTGCCGCCTCCACATATGGCCGCCCCGACCCCGACCCCGTCTCCTCCTGATCTGGCCACCCCAACCCCGCCTCCTCCAATGCTCCACATCTGCTACGTAGCGTACGCTCCCGGCTCCTCTCCCCCCTCTCTGCTGCGACGACGTGGAGGTGTGCGCGGGCAGGGGTGGCCAGGCGGGCGGGGGTGGCCCAACGTCACTGGCGAGGGCTTGGAGTGACGCATTTGTGCCGGGCAGGCCAGGCATGGCCTCACTCCCCGTGTCGTACGGTGCAGCCCGACAGTGTACTCGAGCTTGGCGACCGCTGCGTTCATCTTTGTCTTGGCCACCTCCCACGTGGCGTCGTGTGTCATGCATGCTGCCGGGCCCGGCTGAAAAGCACAGCCCAACTCCCAGGTCTAGTCAGGGGTATCAACAGCAAGCAACCACAACACAACTAGCAATGCACCTGGAGCAGTTGGGGGCAGCAGCATCTACGTTTTTTCTCTGCAGGGCAAGCCGAAGAAAACAAAAGGAAGCAAGGCTAATGCAAAGGAGCTGGGCAGGGGCATGCGGAGAGAGCTGGGAGGAAGATGGTAGGCAGCAGGGAAAGGGCCAGGGGTGAGGCGGCTGGCTTAGGGTTTCGACCAGTGTCCCCCTTTCTCCTTTAAGGGCAACCGACCCACTTCTCTCTTGGACCATGGGCCAACAACCCACCTCTAATTCCCCTATTTTCCTTTTCTAACGTCTGAATTTTAATTAATAAATTCCTATTTACTAATTCCTATTTCTTGATATTTAAGCGGGATATTACAATTCGATTGCCCCCACGCCGTGTTGCACTGCCACCCGGCCAAGCCCAAGCCTGCCTGCCCCGCCCCCATTGCTCCTACCGTCCTGCTGGCACTGGCACGCTGCTCGCTTCCTCTGCAGACGGCCGGCTACAACCCGCAAGCAACTCCCGCGCCACGCCGCGATGCCGCCCGCCAAGCCGCCGTCGTGGGTTGGGGAGCCAAGATAGGGGCGTGGGGATTAGGGTTGGGGATTGGGGGTAGTGGGGTGTAGGATTGTGGCTGTGGAGTTGTAGGATTGGGGGACACAGTGGGCCTTTGGGTTGGGGTTGGGGTTTGGGGGTAAACGTGAGTGGGCTGTTGGGTTGAGAATTCTTCTTCGCGTCTGGGTTGTTATGGGGTGCACACTAAGGTCCGTGTTGCAAATACGACCCAACTATAGGACTGATGTCTACAGAAAATCTCAATTTTTTGGTGTGTCCGGGCATACCCAGCAGCCCTGCTACGAACCTCCAGTACTAAAGACAAGTTTAGAGCCAGTCACCAGTCAGTATTAAACTTTTGCCTGATCATAGATGTGTAATTCAATCTCACTTTTATTTAGGTTTTAACAGAGAAGGGCATGCATCGTGTATTTCTTATGCATGACATGTTGCACATACAAAGGACATATATACAGTGTTTGTCATGCACGTATAGTGTATGCGTGATTCATCTGTCTAAATTATTGGAGACACTCACTCTCAGCAACAACTTCATAGAACATGCCATTTATTATGTCAGTAATTAAGAAACATCAATTTCTGTGTCCTACTACCATTCAAGACTGCATGATCGACCGACGAATATAACTATACCAGCATATTGTAAGTACTAGAAATCTGACAATTTTCTCTATGAAGCAAAAACCAGAAAAGTCTATAACAACAGGGTTCTTTCCAAAGGCATACCCCATTTCAAAATTAAATTGTGTTTGTGTATACATTAAAATACCAGTAGCCTCTAATGGATTGATACAAACATCCCGGACTAATCCTCTCGTTAACTGTAAAATCTTTATAATCAAATACTTTTATTTTTAGTGGAGCATAGAATCGTTTTCCTAATACAATTGTAACAAGGTAAATCAAAATCAAATCTTAAACACCGGCCATTTTTGGAGTTTTAAGTTTGATCAAATTAATAACACTATTTATAGGTAATGACGTGAGCAAAAAATATGCACTTATGAATTATAGGAACCAGCATCTAGCTAATTGCTCAAAATTAAAAACTCAGTAAACTTCCTCAACATATATGCATGAGCTAGGTTGCTACGAGTAGCTAGCAATTATCTCAATCATATCCCAAACTAAGCTAGCAGGAACCAAGACATCAATTTGCAAATCTAGAATCTTACTGAACATGAAAACACGGAACTTGAATTCTGTCTTAATGCGCGGAAATGCTAGACAAATATTTGGAAACCAAATCAGATCGAATCGATCATGCATATACTTCAATTAATTTCATCTCCCGGCTCACTCGCTCGCCGTTGTCGTCTTCATCCCAGGTCTTTGATCTGTACCTCATCCATCTCATCAACGATCCACCATGATATGATATCCCTACTACCTTCTCACCACCAATAGAGCCCAGATTAGAAGCAAAACTGCCACTCTACTACGTACCAGCTTTCTGTACTCCTAATACTGCCACTACCGCTAAGCGCAGCTATATATGCGCGTATATAGCTTACTCACCTCTCTAAAGATAGAATAAGGCTAGCTCTTCAATAAGAAGATGCGTGCCTAATTAAAACTGCCTGGAGCTGTTGTTATCGCTCCTCTCCATGGCATTGAACATGAAATGATCGGTGCCACTGGCGCCGGCGCCGGCGCCAGAGGTGGAGGGGTGGTCGGGACCGCCGCGGGAGGAGGCTGCTGCGGCGGCTCGGTCTCCCTCGAGCTCGCGGTACTTGTGGAGGTACCTGCGCATGGGGTCGACGTAGTCGTCGAAGCCGAGGGCGCCGAAGGCCCAGCAGACGTCGTCGCCGTTGACCGTCTTGCGCTTCTCCTTGTGGCACTTGTCGGAGGCCTCGCCGGTGACGAAGCTGATGAACTCGGAGACGCACTCCTGCATGGTCTCCTTGGCCTCCTTGGAGATCTTGGCGTTGGGCGGCAGGATCTGCTTCATGATGCGGCCCACGTTGGCGATGGGCAGCAGCCGGTCCTGCTCCTTGATCTCCTCCCCCGCCGCCGCACCCCCGCCGCCCAGCCGCCGCGCGTCGGCCGGGTCCGGGCTGCCGCCGAGCTGGTTGTGGTGGTCGGCCATGCTCGCTCGCTCGCTCCTTCTCTAGCTAGCTCCCCCCTCTCTGTTTTTTCTTCTGTACCTCGCGTGCGTGCCTGCGTGTGTTCTTGGCTAGCTATAGGCTGCAGCTCGAGCTGCTTCTTCTTCTCGCTCGCCGCGGCCTTAGCTTTGGTCTTTTCTATCTTGTTTTATTGGTGCACTGACCACTTGGGAATATCGGACTCGCTCTGTATATCTCGGTGGTGCAGACGTGCAGTGGTCACTTTTCTTTTTTTCCTTTTCTTTAGCCGTGGTGCTTACACTAGCCTGTAAACACGTGGCATTGACAAGTAGTATGACGCTTGATGCGCGTACGTGGTTGTGGGGGGTAGCCAGGACGACGCGTAGTAAAAATGACGTCCATGCTTGTGTCTCGGGCGTGGGGTCGTTGAAATGTCTCCGCGCGCGCGCGCGCGTTGGCCGATCCGGCCGGACGGTGGGGGGTGCCTCGGGCCTCCGGCCGCTCTGTGCGGCTATAGGGAGATCACGTGCGCGGCTCGGCTCGGCTAGATCTCTCTCTCTCTCTCTCTCTCTCTCTACTAGCTAGCTAGTGCGTACTCCGTACTGTGCACCTAGAGGCGAGCGAGGCTGAGGCTGAGGCTGAGGCTGGGGCTCCCTCGACCAGCCCCGGCCTCTACGTGCTAGCGCTTAATTTCCTACCCCCTGCATTCCTGGGGCGCGAAGGCGCGTAGCAGAGGTGCATTAGGTCTTATTCTAACAGCCACGGAAAGCTTAGATCAATGTACACATCGCCGATACTACAATATTTCTACACAGTAAAATTATCACGGTTCTAACCATATTTGCTACAGTGTGCTGACAATTACCACTGTAGCAACAGCCTCGCATTCATTGCTGTTGTAGTTGCAGTGCGCCTCTGCAGTACTGTAGAGGATCTGTGTCTGCGTTCCTGTCCCTCTCTGCGGACCAATCCAAGTTTGTTGCTACAGTGCACCTCTACAGTACTATAGTATCAACCCAAGTTTGTTGCTATAGTGCACCTCTATAGTACTGTGAATGTAGAGTACCTGTGTCTGCCTTTCTGTCCTTCTCTGCGTACCAATCTAAGTCTGTTGCTACAGTACACCTCTACGGTACTGTTAAAAAACTGTGTCTGCGTTCTTGTCCTTTTCTGCACACTAATCTAAATCTATTGCTACAGTATACCTCTGCAGTACTACAAAGCATCCGTGTCTCTGAGTTTTCCCCTATCTACGTGCTAACCTAATCTACCGACTCTATATCTAGATCTCTCTCTCTCTCTCTCGTGTGTGTGTGTGTGTGTTTTTCCCTAGGTACGTATATAGATAGCTAGCTAAGTCATTCTGGGTTTGGTTTGGTATCTCGATCGATCGGGTTTTGCATATATCGGCTGTTCACGGCCTGCATTTTTAATGCATTGATCGCCGTACAGCGTTGGGAAGAGCGGCCACATGCGCACGTGATGCGCGCGGGGGGCGGGGGGATCCCCCAGGCACTGTTGCTCGCCGGACAGGCAGGGCAACGCAGGACTCCCCCTCCATATGTTCACGCACAGGAAGCTAATTAAGATCCACTCATATAGAGTTATCGGCCAAAATAGTACTATTACACGGCCAATAGCGAAAAAGTCATTCGCGGGTGAATTAACAAAAATGGTATCGGTTCGACGCTCAAACATCACGATAGGAGTCTACCGTCCCTTGGCCACGCGGTAGACCACATGTGGGCTCTCGTGCAGTTGGCCTATTCATACCCCCTGTAGCTCGGTGGGCACTTGGTAGGTCATTTGCCGCGCGGTGGAGACGTGGTCGAGGGATCCGAGCGGTGGGAGCGCGACATGGGGTACGTGTTATCCATCGGTGCGTTCATCGTGCTATTTCTAAAAATTCATTCGTATATAACTATTTCACTGTTTCGTCACGCGACCGTGAGAATTAAGGGGAAAAAAACTCTATGCAGATTGACTTGAGGTTAATCTACATATATAATTAGTACAAGATCAGTACTACCTAGTGCTACTGATCGATCCAGCTAGCTAGGGTAGCTAGATATAGGTGGTCATCTACGCAGCTTGGTAATTAATTAAACAACAAACCAATGTACTCGGTAATATATGCAGCTAGCTACAAATATTATTGGATGCAAATGGCTCAATTCTGAATGCGATGTGTACTATTGAAACTCCTGATTTTGCGTATAATTTATAGAGTTATAGACGAGTATAGTACGTACTGTTAATTGCATTATTGTATGCGTGTGTGCGTATCTGGTTGGTATATTCTGTGAGCTCCGAGGGCCGAGGAACTGACTGGCACTTCTGCACTTGTTGCCTCCTGAGTGCCCTTCAACTCGATATCGATCAGGCCTGTATCCATCAAGTATTTGTTCGTTTCTTCCCAGTGGAAATATAGTATAAATGCGTGTGCCTTAAATAATCAAGCGTAGAAAAATCTTACCGTGTGTCTCAGTTTAGCTTGACTGCACGCGCGCGCATTGGGGGTGAAATTAACTAAGATTAATTGGGACATTAGCCATGACTCCCGGAGTTAACAGTTAACTAGCAGGGTGACCCGCATGGTTGCGCGACTAAATTTGTTTCAAAATTTATAGTGTCAAATGATATAACTTATAAATTTGATAATATATTTACGTGCCTTTTAGGCTATCTAGATTTTCAAGACATCATAAACATTAGATATGACAATAGAATCTTGACGGAAAACATAACTTAAGGAATGCAATTGAAGTATGAGATTTGATGGAATAAATTCATTAAGCACAATAAGTTGTTGGGTTCTTAGAAACGTAATCACTCTCCATCATGTATAGATCATGTAGCTCCATACCCCTATTATTCCTCCATTAGTTCATGCACATGTACCTTTATTTAATCTAATTAATACATTGATTATGTATGTGGCACATTATCTTATTAGTTTACATAATATTAGAGTATCATTGCTCACGTATACAACGATGCACCATAGACGACCGCCTACCTTGAACTTATCTCCCCTCACACGCCACCGCCCCACCAAACCATGTATCTTATATCTCTTCTTGTCACCATAACTTTTCTACTTCAATCTCGAACTACAAGCCTAATTCTTCATCGTTCCCTCTCAGCTGCTACCCCTTCTAATGCAATACTCCACCACATAGTTATATTCTACTTATCTCTAATTATTACTTAATGTTGACCGCTACGATATCAAACACACATACATGTACAACTGTCGTTGATCCCTGCCAGGGACACTGTCATGCTCTCTCCGGTGGCCCTGAGCTATCCCCTACAGTCGTACCATCTCTACTTCGAGATCTTTGTCCTTTGCTTCTGTATCCTCGTGCTTCTATTTGTACGGATGCATGTATGTATATATATATATATGCATGATGTTATACATGCTCAATTTTCTCTTCTCTCATGTCGGTCACTCCTTTTCTTTGATATTGGTAATCTCATTGTTGTGGCTTCCTCACTAACCTCGGTGACCTCCCATTTTCACTGATGCCGATAGGTCTGCTTTTGTTGTCTAACGATATCGATAATCCTATCGCCATCACCGATAATGCTTCACGCTCCTAATTACCCAATGACACAATATGGTCCATAGCTTGTCTTCAATGCAAAATTTCATCTCCTGTCTACTAGGGTTTCCCTATCATCAAGCTTCTTTGGCCGTTGACTTTAACTCTAGCCTTTCTCTTCAATGGCGCTGGCAAGCAGCACAATATTGTCCACATCCCCGCGACCGTCGTCTCGGCTCTTTGCTTCCCCGTCGGTAAATGTCTTCTTCTAGGACAAATCGACGTCATTGCACTTTTTTTGTGGTTTCCTCTGAAACCATTCGTGCTATATACATTATAACTTTTAATTTTATTCAAAATTTTAGTTATTTTTATTAGAGTTTGTATACAAATGGAATTGCTAAGTTTATTTAATTTATTCTATTTTTTGTTCGTTAAAGATATTATTTTGGAAATCGTATGGAAATTAAATTGCAAATTTCTCTTATTTTCATTCAAAATTTTAATTAATTTTTGTTGGAATTAGCATACCAATCAAATTGCAAATTTTTAATATTTTTATTCCAATTTATAGTTATTTAGGATTTTACGTTGGAACTCGTATTGAAATCAAATCGCTCAATTTATTTTATTTTTATGCCAAATTTCAGTTCTTTTGTTCGATTTCATATACAAATCTGATTGCTCTTTTTCATTTTTATTTCAAATTATATTTATTTAGGGATTTTATTTGGAATTCGTATGGAAATCAAATTGCTTATTTTATTTTATTTTTTACTCCAAATTTTAATTACTCTTTTTTTGGAATTCGTATAGTAATCCAATTGCTAATTTTTATTCTAAATTATAGTTATTTAGGGATTTTACTTTGAAATTCTTATCGAAATCAATTTGCTAATTTTATTTTATTTTTTATTCCGAATTTCAGTTCTTTTGTTGGAAATCGTATACAAATGTGGTTGTTATTTTTTGTCTAATTTTTGTTTCGAATTATATTTATTTAGGAATTTTACTTTGAAATTTATATGGAAATAAATTTGCATATTTTATTTTATTTTCAGTCCGAATTTTATTTTTATTGTATTTGACACAGACCCTTTTACTTAGTAATTCATATGAAAATGAAATAGTTTATTTTATTTTTTTATTCCGAATTTTAGTTTAATTATACTTGATATGTACTCTTTTATCTTAATCTAGACCGTTATAATCTGTATCCACCACGATCGATAATATAGATATTTCTCTTTTCATACCGATTAATATGAAAATTTCTAACCATAAGAGCCAATACGGTGGCTTTTTTTATTCTGCCTTAATCACGACAGCATAACACACCATATATAAAAGGCTAATAACAGTCACTTACATATGGCCCGGAGACTTGATTTGTGTCTAGGTGCATGAAATGACTGCTGGTACATTAATTAAGCAATCGTGTAGAAATTATACTACGTACATATGCTAGACTCGAGATATATAGAAAAAGAAAACCAATCATGCATAGCCTGTCTTCCTCAAACTCGATCGGCACTGAGTAGTAGTTAACAAAGCATATAAACATGCACTGCCAAGTATGCATCCATGATATATGCATTCAACAGGTCAAAAGGGACGGGTCTCCATCGATACAGGATAAGCATGCAGCTCCAAAACTCTATCGATTCAGGGGCTGTGCATGCATGGTACGGTTCTACTTTTTTTTTTTTGTGTGCGTGTGTGTGGCCAAAGGCGTTCTAAGCTGATACACTGATACTTAGTAATCTAGTATATGTGTAACTGTATATGAAAAATTTATTTTGTATGTCCCTCTCTATTTTTTTTTTTTTTTTTTTAATGTTTGTGTCAGCAAGGCATGTAGGTTTGTTTCGAAATTTTTTTAAAAATAATATTTTTAAATTTTTTTTTTTACAAAAATAAATAGTTGGCCCAAAAAATAGCAAAAATAGATTCCTGTCGCTTGTTGAACTGGCGATAGATACCCTGGCCCCGTTCTATTGCATGTCCGGCTTCCTATCGTATTCCAGCTACAAAACCCCCCCTAAATAAGTCCAAACTCATTTTAATTCCAAAAAAACAAAACAAAAAGAGAGAAGGAAAGGGAGAGAAGAAAGGTAGAGAAGCTCTGCAGTTCGTCGCGTAGAGGAGAGATAGATGGAGCATCGGATCCTATCGGCCATCCTGCAGGTATATTTTTTCGAACTTTGTACATTATGTCAAAACATTATCGGTTAGTAAACAAAAATAGCGACATAGAATTTAGTAGATTAGATAAATGTAGTCCAATTATGTAGTATATTTTCTTAACTGTGCACGAGGTAGGTAGAGGGTAATGTAAATAATACCAATTTTATTTAGCTCATCATTTGTGCGCAGTAATTATAATGTTAATACCATAAATTATTTTTTAAGTAGGAAAATAGCATGACATGTTTGAAAATTGAAAGGAAAATCCGTAGAACCTAATTAGGGTAGGTATAGCCTAATCGAATTAATCGCAGCTTTATTTAGCTCCCTATTTGTGTGCAGTACATAGAGTGGTATGACAGTCGGACACAGTGAAGCCTCGTCCGAGTCGTGGTCAACCCACCACGATACGAGGCGTGCAACCGCAGAGAGCGCGAGGCACACAAGAGGGAGCGCGAGAAAAAGAGGGAAATGGCGGCCAAGGCGAGGGAGGCCAGCAAGAAGTACAACGCCGAACTCGCAATGAATGGTAAATGGCTTCGGTCCACGCAGTAGGTTGGGTCATTCGGTGTTAGTCCCCGTCCTACCCGCCATATTTTTTACTATCTCCTAAAGGCATGTATACTTACATGGTCCGGATGCTTGTGTCCTAGTGTACCTTAGTAGTAGCGAGGATGACTAAAGCAATTAATCGAACCATCATGCTATGTGAACACGTATAATGTTCTTCTGTTTGCAGACTCTAATGTATTTCTGGTGAAGTTAAAGAAATTAGCTGAACCATCATCGGTCCATGGAGTAAATTGACCGAAGTCAAGATCGTGTACTGCTGTTTTCGAGTACTGCTGGTTTTGAGTACTGTAGGTTTCGAGTACTGTTCGTTCCTCCCACAAGTTGGTAAGGAAGACAAAATCATGCGAATTTGCCATTACTCAAAACTACGACATGTCACACTGATGTTACATAACATTGAGCAAAACGTCATAACACTTAGTTTTTAACAAATGAAAGTGATATTCCAGAACATTGGCAATCACATATTATAACTTTCCGTGCTTTCCTGTAGTAGTGGCCTCAACGTCCCCCATATGGACTGCCTCGAATCGGGTGGTCGGATGAGGTCACCGCGGCGACGTATGAAAGAATGGGCTTGGCATATGCCTGAGCCAGAAGGACCAAATCCCACCCTCTCTCCCTCGCTGATATGGCTGCCATGACTTTGTTCCCTTCAGCTGCACTAACTCCAAATATGTGGGCTGTGTTGCTCGAGGGGCAAGGTAACTCAATCTCAGATCATACACATCACGATCCACTTGGAATGTGTGAAACAACCATTGCATTACAGCGCCCCATGTACGCCCCTCTGCTCTTGCAGGGGCACGGTCGCCGATTGAAAATAACGTAAGTCAATCCACTCGGGACCCTCCAGAACAGTCCCTGGACTATAGCAAATTTTGAAATTGATAACGTCCGACATAATTGACGCACTGCACCATGAAGAACATCTCCACGATTAACCACATATCTAAAACAAGACTACTTACCGAAAATAATTGTGTACAACATACTGCACTACACAACCGTACATTCAAAACTATGTAATCCATTCGGTTTAAAAAAATTACCTCGCATGTGGGCAACCAGACGGATAGCGCTTCGCTAGCTTCTCTCCTCCCCTCTACTCCTCTCCCTTCCCTCCTCCTGTTTTTTCTGAACACAAATGAATCATGTGCTGAATTTTATGGTTTCATCGAGTTTTTATAGGGAATGAGTTCTGCCAACTGGCGACAGGAAGTCGATTGGTGATAGAAGGGTGGCAAGGTACCTGTCGCCTGTTGAATTGGCGACAGGAGACATGAACATATTTTTGTTATTTTTAGGCCGATTATTTATTTTTATAATTTTCTTTTAATAAAATATTTTTTTAAAAAAAAATCGGTGTGTTTCTATGTGGTTCCGTTGTTGGCGCAATAGAGATGAAAAAGATGGTCGGAGTGACGTTTGATCATATTTGGCCGGCAGCTGCCGTGGATATATATGATGTACACTATTACTTGTCATATAAAACCATACTTTTCCTTTTCTTCAAAATATGGGCAGGATTAGCTGGGATGCTAACTAATTAAATACATAAACAGCGTTGAACTGATACCTACCACTTACTCGCTCGATATCCATCAATATTAGGCAGCTAGCTATGTGCAAGAAAGTATGCAGGGTTCTCGATTCTTTGTTGTCCATGCCATGTGTCCACTTGCAACAAGCTAGCTAGAGAGCATGCAACCTTACCTTATGGCTTGGCATCATGATACATAAACTAGCTATATAGTGACCAGCTTTGTCAAACGAAGCATCTCCCTATCACCTTGTGCCAACCCCCCTGCCCCTCCCTGCTCTTGCTTTCCGCCTAATTAAGATGCCATATATGCACGGCCACCTTATTTATACTTAATTACTTTCTCATGATGAAAGAAAAGGGTCGAAGAAGAAGACCAGAACTATATATATACACACTATTCTCTGGCCAAACGTAGAATAACTATTCTACGCCTAGCCAGCCCACCGCACGCGACCCCAGTCCAGAGTGTGACGCGCATGCGCAAACCCATACGGCCGGGCCACCAACTACAGTCGGCGGACCGGAAACGCCTATGCCCACGTGGGTCTTGATTCGATGGTAATTGTTATATGTCGTGTTAGCAATTCGTGTATATTTTTACTGTATGTTTCTGGGGAATGCAATATTCTGAGCTCCTACGCAGTTAGTAAAATACAGCGACGTGCACAGTAATCGGCTTCTAGTTTTTACCACCGCTTTTTTGCAATCACTTTTTTTTACTGTAAAAAGGTAGTGTCAGGATAGTAAACATTACCTACATGTAAGGTAATTGCGTTAGCTTACCACGTAGGTCCAACGGAGTAAACAGGTGTTCGCAGAACAGTAAAAGCCTATTTGATTTTTTTTTTGTATTTATCGTGAAGGCAGTAATATAAAACATATCATCCAATAAAGTGATTCATCGTAGATAGTAAAATACAAATTGATACTTGATTTATGCATTTATATATAGCCTTATAGTGTGGCCAATCGCTTCTTTACAAAGATTAAAAAAAATAAAACCTAAATAATCAAAATTTTCAATTGGGAGAGATAGCCTACTATCTCCGTCTTCAAAACTTCATAGGTGACGTCGTCGGCAGCGGGTGGTTCGGGGTCAGCATAGGAAGCCTAAAATGCTTTCACCCGTTGATGTGATAGTTCGAGTGTTGCCCATAGGCTCTCCTCTCTTGCTCGAGGGGTCTCGGCAAGGTAGACTCGGTTACCCGCCACCTCTATGAAGCAGTCAAAGTGAAGGAGGACGTCTAGACAGTGGAACATCGCCGACACGTGCCTCGTCATAACCTCTAGAGGAGAGGGGACACTGTTGGTACAGTGTCCGTCTGCAGCATCAGCCAGCGTACAACCGACGATTGCTTGTACAGAATGGTGAGGTAGGCCATCAATGCCGGCATCAGGGGAGAAGAGTGGGGAACTATTTTTTAAAACTCTATTAGTTTTTTATGGAGGGGCGAAAGAGAGTAGGGCGACGCGATAATCCATCTTCTGGTGGTGGGTAATCATTTGGGCGACAAGGAGTAACTTCCGCGTGAGACGAAGAGACGCATCGGGAGCCAAAGCGGCATTGATGCACCTAAGGCATCGTTTGGGCGACGCTTCATAGAACCTCCACTCACACACATTTTTTGATAGTAAAACCATACTCACAACATAGTAAACCTAGTCGGGACATACAATATTTAAGAAACCAGATGGGTAATAGTAAAGTTACTAGCACCATATAGTAAACGCATTAAACAATTGCAGTAAAAGTTATATAGCAGTAATATCAACGTAATCTGTAGTAATTGATACTAGTGTTTTTCTACGTATAACCGCTTAGGTTTTTTCCCCCCTTTTTTTGAATGGGCATGGAAGTCGCATATATTACGTGCGTGGGGGCTACACTGTTCTGGTTATTTCCTTAGACTACAGCAAATCATATTTTCGCTTTCCAGCGAAGTGATCAACTCTCAAAGGAACAAAAAAAGCAAGGTCTCCTGCGAGCTATACCGACCTCATTCCGAGCATAGGCGATCTTCGATTTCAGCACACTCTGACCCACCCGCACCCCCAAGGGTATAGAATACAGTTGTTTATTTTGTTTGGGTTGCTCCCTCTCTCGCGAAGTGGGTTTTTCTAGGGTTCCGCACAGTAATATACCCCTTATTTTTTCATCATTTCTCGTTATACTGGGGTGATTTCTTCCTCCATATTTTTTGGAGCGCTTCTTTGGGATAGTTTTTCCTCTTCAGATTTTAAGTAAAACAACTCCTCTCATGCTATAATTTATAGGATGCTCTTTTTTGTTTTCCTTCTTCGCTTTCTTTGTATCCACGCTCTGGCAGTAAATGAGGCCATCCGACGAAGCACCCTCTAAGGTGAGGAAGATCACCATTGAGTGAAGTTAGTCGGCGTTGGAGATTTACTGTGACCCCTCCCAAGCCGAACCCATCGCCTCAAGAGCAGCGAACACATTTGTCTCAGACACTCGCGCGGGTGTTTCTCGGAAGAAACAACATAGCAAGAAGAGGAAGGCAGCGGTGCCTGCGACAGAGGACGTCATCACAACCTTGTCGCCTCGTGATGAGACCGCCCACAGGATTGCAACGGTAAGTTGTGCTCATATAGCAGTGAATGCACATCTTTTTACAGTAATGAGATAATATCATATATTGTTATCTTTTTTTCACATCAACAGTGAACACAAGACATGAATGTAGTAATTAGTAAGCTTGTCGTCAATAAGACCGATGTTACATCGAATGCAGTTCTCGCAGTAGGTAGAAGGGACCTTGGACGACATGCATCAGGTGCGCTTCTGCCCTCATCGTCGCTACCATCGACGAGCTTACTATAGAGCAAAGGAATGAGGTCTAGAGGATGGAATCCGGTGGTCTGTTGAAGTTCAACCTTGAGGGTTTGGAGAAGAGGGGTATGCTTTGCTTCCTAATGGACAGGATTGACCCAGTCGAGATGGTCATTAGCACCGACAGCGGAAGGAGCATCCCAATCATACCTCATGTCATTAGGTGCGCCCTTAGCACTACTACAGAACACGTCATCACATACGGTTCGGAACCGTCATCACAGACGGTTTCCGAACCGTCTATGTTTGTTCGTCTGTGATAACAGCGATTATCACGAGGCGGTTTCGCCATAAACCGTCTGCGTGATAAGTGGTTATCACAGACGGTTTACTTTAAAAACCGTCTGTGATATTTCTAGTATCACAGATGGTTTACTTTACAAACCGTCTGTGATACTAGAAATATCATAGACGGTTTACTTAAAAATCGTCTGTGATAAGCACTTATCACAGACGGTTTTATGTTGAAACCGTCTGTGGTAATAGCCTTTGCACGGTTTCAACATAAAACCGCTCGTGGTAGTGAGCGATCCTAGCTACATTGTTTGTTTTTTTTGGCGACCTCGGAATTGCTAGCCATGCCCTCTCGAAAACAAGCATGTACAAAAATAGATACATCGCAGATAATCAATTGTTGACAACTCAAATTGATCAAGACTCAAAATAAATTAATAAAGATCGAATTTGTTGAAGTATTTTCGCTATAGTTGTACAATTGGATTACAATTAAGTCAATTGTTTGCGTGAATCTGCGGGTCGCGATGGAGTGAAACTCTCATTTGTCAACTATTTCGTCATGATAAAGGTGCATAGCGCCTCGAACTTCCACGAGCTCTTGCGCAACGAGTCCATATAAATCTATTATCAAACCCCGCTAGGTCAAGAAAAATAGTAAGGATATATATTTGAATTTACAATTACAAAAAATTATTTCGAGATTGACAAACCTCCTGATTCTTCATCTTAGCACTAATGATTTGTTTGCATATGATGGCAAACGTAGAATGCACATAGCTCATCATTTTTTTGTCAAGCAAGACTGCAAAAATAGAATTACATATATGCGTATAGTCATTGAAAACACATTTTTATGAAGTATGATATATATAGGATTATTGTGTTGTAGCGCCTTCGGAAATTTCGTCTGTGTGTTAGTTGGGTCTTTGGATCCATTGTATCTTCCTTGTTGGCTAACATAGGAGATGAACGAACTACATAATTGAAAAAAGTTATCCTCGGGCATTTCAAACGAAGGAAGACTACAATAGAGTTATGTATGGAGGAAATGATCATACTTGTCGAGTATTCCTTGCAGAATGCTGAAGTCGTGATCGTTTCTGACTAGGGAATCAAGATATATCACAGTGTTCCTCCTGGGTATAATGACTAAAAGGATCCAGTGGTACCTACTCATGTATGTCGCTATAACTATTAAACCTAAGTACAAATGAAATTTGAATAGCAAATAGTGAAGCACTTACCCCTGGTTGTAGGGCACCAGTATGTAGTCCTTGCGAGTCTGAAGAAGTAATGCCGCCGTTATGTAGTTCTCGACGAAGGTCGCGTCTGTTTCGATGGTTTGCATAGATACCACGTGTGGGTCGATATTCCTTTGCCATCTCGCTTACGTATCTGCGGCGTCGGTGACGGCGGCGAAGACGGCGCCTCTGCCATGTGCGGCGTCGGTGACGGCGGCGAAGACGGCGCCTCTGCCATCTCGCTTACTTGCTATCTAATCTGTTCATCACAGAGCGTGTTGTGCAAGCAGGATGGATTGTAAGTCAATATAATGCCATGCTTGAGTACAGAATTAATAGTATATATATGGCATCCTAGAATTAACAGTCCAAAAGAATATCCAGTACAGAATTAACAGTATATATATGGCATCCTAGAATTAACAGTCCAAAACAGACCAATCTTTCTAATGATGTTGTTTAAGAAGCTAGAATACTATTCTCATATACCAAAAAAATGATACGGTGATATATACTACTTCGTCGTTCTCTTTTCTAAAAAGGCGGTGCAAAATATGCTAATGGCAAGAATATCCAGTACAGAAGGAGCTAGCCGTTCTTGTATTAATTATATACTTGCTTGTCGGTGTATATATGACCCACAAAGTCAATGAACCAAGCTAGTGACATAACAATCACATATATATATGGCATCCTAGAATTAATAAATTCAAAAGAATATCCAATCTGTAATTAACAAAGATATATATGGCATCCATTGATCCAAAGGTTTGAGGGTAAGCACTTATTTTTATGTAAGATTATTTTAGAAATCTAGAACTGTCATTAGGTTTCTCGGTTTACGTGTTCGAGTTATGCTGAATACTCAAGTATTGTTGATCATTCTAAACTCGCTATCTTTTACCATGAGTGTGTGATATTTAGTTAGTGAAAAATATAAAAGGTTCCCATGGGTGAAGGAGAGTTGAAAAAGACCAGAAAATATTGTCTGTTAAGGTCTGGATGAGGCATAGTTCTTTCTGATTTGCATAACAAGAAGTCAAGGACATATGACGTTGGGCTCAACTAATGCCATTCTTACAATGTTATATTGCATCAAATACTTTTGAGACGTGTATGTCTCAAGTTCAACATTCAGCCTAACCATATGCATAGGTTTTGCCTTTTGATATCCATTGTTTTGTTCCATCAGTTGGTGTGTAACGATTGGTTTGACACTGACTTAACTTGCCTTTTTATGTGCAGTCAACACACATGTCATCCCAGCAAATAACAGAAGGAGTTGTCTACCTTTGCACGGGAAACCCCATGCCGAAAGACATTGAGCATCCATAAAAAAAGAAGACATTGAGCAGATTGCATTTTGGTTACTAAATGAATCATTTTCAAACAATTACAAATGTATCCTTACTTACCAGTACTATCTTCCTAACAATTCACAATTCGTGGTCTAAAGGTGTGTCTTATGCAATTTGTCTCCTTATCTGCTTAGATATATCTGACATGAAGATGAGAAAAGGGCTGGCTTAGATATAATTCTTTAAATAAACTTCTTGCAGGTTTGTGTGTTCAAAATACAAATGCCATCTGATGTACGTGTAAAGCTAATAAATGATATGGCAGATACCGAGTATGTCCTATTTATACTTTTAAAAGTTAAATTTGACTCAAAGTTAATATGCGATCTTTCTAATTCATCTGGAATTATGCAGTCCCACTGCCTTATGGTTAGATTTTACTGCATCATTAGTTAATTATGTTTTACTGATGATTCTGTTTAGATTGACATCTAACTGTGATAGTGTTACTGTATTCTGTAGAGTCAAAATTGCCATATGTATTTTACTGATTTATGCATGTCATGTTCTTTAGGATAGTAATTTTAGTTCACATAAAAAAGTGAATGTACCGTAACAGATTCACGGCTAGAAATATATGTGGCCTATTGGCTCGGGGAGGAGGTGGGGTGGCGGCTTACCTTCGTGGTGCTTGGGAGGAGCTCGGGGAGGAGGTGGCGCCGGGGCCAGGGGTCGTGGAGGAGCTCGGAGAGGAGGCGCGCCGGATTCAGGGGAGGAGGGGCGCCAGGGTCGGGGAGGCGGCGCAGAGGTCGGGGATGGCGGCGCCGAGGTCGTTTGAGGCGCGCCGAGGTCGGGAGGCGCGCAGAGGTCGGGATGGCGGCGCCGAGGTCGGGCGGCGGTGAAGGCGAGCGGCGAAAGATCGCGCGAGACCTAAGGGGCGCGGGAGAGGTGAAACCCTATCGGTTGCTGCCTTATAAAAGAACAACATCACAGACGGTTCTGAAATCGAACCGTCTGTGATATGGCACAGACGGTTCTGAAATAGAACCATCTGTGATATTACACAGACGGTTCTATTTTAGAACCGTCTGTGATAATTTACTATCACAGACGGTTATGAAATAGAACCGTCTGTGATAGGCTCGCTTCGCCAAAACAAAGCCCAGACAGACCCAACATAGACGGTTCCAAAGGAACCGTCTGTGATGGGCCGTCTGCTATAGCCTTTTTTGTAGTAGTGTAGGTTCCCTTGCGGAGGCAGCGACGCGTCGATAGTGACCCCGGTCGCAGGGACCTCAGAGTTGGCCAAGCTAAAGCGTCTGCTCGGGGTACAACAGAACTCACACATCAAGAACTCGACATTGATCGCGTGGATCAAGACTGGAGGCACAGATGCTCTCACATTGAGGTGCTTCTTCCTCGTCGTCTTCAGCAAGCTCCTTTTTCAGCCACCAACATCAACATAACTAGGAAGGATGCTCTACAGACGAAGGATTTGGACAAAATTGTCCGGCGTCAACAAGTGCAATGCTGTTGTTGACGACCTTCAGGAGTCCGTTCACAACTGGAACAAGAAGAAGGACAACACCACCAAGTCTATCAGCGGATGTGTCTCCTTCATGCTTGTAAGCTACAAATTAAGCTTATTTGCTACATGTAATTATCAATCTTAGATTCATGTAAAACAGGTTGCGCACACTAATAATTTAATTTTCTCGTACATAAAACGCAGTCTAACACATGTAGTAACAATACATTTCAACTTTAGTAAAACGAACACTAACAAGTAGTAAAACAAGTAGGTCTTAACCACAATAATAGAAGCATCACATTTAAGTAAAATAGTAAATGTATGACTAACTTTTTATTAATACATATATTAACAAGCAATAAATTGTATGTGACAAATCTACTACCTCGACAACCTGAGGTGTGTCCACAGCATCGACGCCGTCGAGACTCCACACGCCTCATACTGCATGTCCGCTCTCGTCAACAAGATAGTCGCGGCCGACAAGACGAAGTCCCTGGATGGTGTTGACACGTTCGACAAGCTCGGCGTGAGTTACTGATGTTTTGCCAGTGTGCAGTAAAATACGATGTTTGTTACAGTAATGTGGTTAATGTTTCACAGTAATTCATTCGTGTCATTTGAATGGCGAGTTTCAGAGCAGGGAGAGGACCTGTTACTGGCACAGGGCGACAGCAATGCCACACCCGCCGGAGTTACCCACACAATCCGTCATGGGGCATTTTCCCGAGCTTGCGCGCACTACTCAGCGACACTGTTGGATCATTGGGCAAGGGGAAGCGCCGCTTGGCGATGGAGGCGCTGGAGAAGTTTTATGACGAGGCCGGGAGGGCGATGAGGCAGGCGGAGAAGGCTGTGGCACATGTACAAAGGGTGCATCAGAGAGTCGAGATGGCACAAACGAAGCTAGTCAGTGTCGTTAGGAAGCTGCTCGGGGTGGCAGATGTGTCCGGATCGGCGTCCCGCAAAGGCGAGACGAAAAAGGTGAAGAGAGGCAAGAAGGCGTAGGTGTTCGAGCGCGCAGAAACAACCCCCACGCCGATACACGTAGTGTTCCTGGACTCTTCGGCGCAGAGGAGACCGCAATATCAGCCGCAGCCGCATCACCGTAGTCGGTTTTGGTGACGGTAGCCCCCACGCCTGCCGATACTACCGTTCGGGCAAGCACATCGCCATCCGCATCGGATTTGGAGACGACAGCCCCCGCTCCAGCGTCTACAGAATCGCATGCAACCCAAACGCCGATTGAGCCCACCACCCCAACTGCAACAGCGCCGGCACCAGCATCGCCGCCTCCCCCGGTGCATCTAGGAGGTTTCGCCTACGTCCCAGCGTCGTCGCTGTTCCACCCAATTCAGAAGAGAGAGAAGGCAACGGATCTCAAGATATGCACCGTATCACAGTAATAGGAGTACCTTTTTCCATAGTAAATAAAATTCCAAAAGAAATGGGATTGGATCGGGGAGATCGAGGGTAGCTGCTAGGCCAGTTGGAGAAGAAGAACACGTGGCTATTTGCCAATTCAAGATGTGCACAGTGCTAGTCAATAGTGCGAGCCGCTCTGCACACATGCGCAGCTATAGCCTACCAGAGTCGCAGCTTGTCCCTTACTGCTCAGTGCTCACCCAGCCGAGTTGCACAGCTTCGATCGCCGTGTACTACTGCTGAATCGCCGGCTAGTTAGCATCGTGCGCTAATCAAGCTGGTTAGTGAGGAGATTAAAATACTTGTACTAGCAGTATACTTATATGACTCCGATTAATACTGCGTTGTTCTCGATCGAGGTGTGGCAATGACATGGCATGGATGTATGGATAAATATTAGCCGTACGTGCAGACAAACGGTGCGCGATGTCCGATGCATGCACGCAGAAGCAACCAATCGGAGAAACGAGTTCAGGGCAAGTGCACGTATTGGTATAGAACTCTGTTTGTAGAATATCTCTACTACCTCTGTTGGATAGTGCCACTAACTAGAGGGGGTGAATATGAGCCTATTTTTTTCTTTATGGAATTCTACTCACTTTTCACTCTAATAACTATGTGAAGTTATGAAGATCAAGATCTCAAAATCACAACAGAAGATTTGAGCTAAAACCGAACAACACAATCTTCAACCACCCGGGTCAGTCTGGCTACCAAGAAGTGATCGATCTGACTACTCGGCCAGTCTGACCTCTAGGTAATGGCTGGCTTGATAGCTACGCTAGTCTGACCGCTCCCTCAGTCTGACTGTAATGTCAACATGATTTTGGATTCACAAAAATACAACTTTTGATCTATAAGTCCAAATTACTTGAGATTACATACCGTACGACTCAACAATAAGGTCAAGAATATATCCTAATCGAAGATCGAGATAATCTTACCTAAGGTTCCAAGAATTTATTGTTTGAGAGAAAGAGGGCTCAAAACAGGGTGAAAATCCAAACTTGATCCAAAGCCTTGCTCGTGGATGAAAGATGATCAAGATGACCTTAGGTCAACTTCCACAAGTCCTAGTAAGCTAGATCACAACAAAAGATCAAGGCAAAATCCCGGAACACAAGAACCCAAAATCAAAATAAAGAGAGCAGGAACAAGAGACAACTCAACTTTGCATGAATTAATTAGACTGATATTGAGGAATTGAAAGTTTACAGTCATTCCACCATGGAAGACAAAATCTCACTTATGAACACACAATTCCATAAATATTCTCTCAATACATCTCTTAAACCCTAGCATCCTCTATTCTCTCCACTTTTCTCAAATCTCACATTATGATTTCTAGGCTTGGTTGGTGTGCACATCCTACACCATCTCTTATATAGCGGAGGCTAGGTTTAGAGAGAAAACCCTAATGGGCATCCGTTAGGCCCACACACAACCGAGTCTCATACTCACACATGCTTCTCAAAGCGGATGATGATCCAGCGCTCTCGAATCCGTCTCTTCGTGATCTAATCCTCCTCATGACCTAAATTGTTTCTCCTTTGTATCGTCATACGTCGTGGTTTCTCTAAGGTCACCAACCAGGTATTTTGGTGAAGATACCACAATACCCCTTCTTGGTCCTTCTATCCTTGACTGAGTCTACTCTTGTGAAGCAATTCTATCCTTTGCCACGCATAGTTCATCAATGACTTTCTTTATCCCGGCAAGTCTCTCTGATCTGGCTCCCACCGGACTGCCTCAACACTTGTATCAACTCAAGCCACTTGATGCAACCTGTTGCATCAAAATCTTCTCGTTCTTGTCATTTTTGTCCATCTTGCGTGTTGCTTGAGGCCAACCACTTCACCCAGCATTCTCGATCGTTCTAGACTTTGATTTCACCAAACCAAAATTTGATCATCCTCGCCATTGAATTCAGTTGACTCCAAGCTTCCCTGCAATAGACCAAGAAATCAATTTTGAGCACAAGTTCTTCGTAACTTAACCCACGTTAGCCAAAACATGCATCATGCAACACATATGCATCAATTCCATGACTTTTGGTCAATGCACAAAGTTAGCACAACTCACTGTGCCTGAATTGCCATGGGCGGTCAAACTGCCGCCACCAGGTCGGTCTGACCGCCAGCCTCTGGGTGGTCTAACCGCTTCCCAAAATCAGAAAACACCCCTCCTTGGATTTTTTTTTAAGTTAAAATCTATCTAATTTCTCGTTCAGTTTCTATTTTCAGTGTCACTTAGTACAAACACATCCCCAAACACTCCCGCACAAGTGTTTTGTGCCCATTTGCACAACTTTTGTGCCACCGGTTTGACTATCCCCATGGCCGGTCAGACCGTATCTACACCTTGACAGCATACCAACATTTGCAAAACTAAAGCTTCCCCAAAATCTTTAACAATGATGTCAATTGTTCATCACCTAAACTATGACCAAACTACATAATATGTACAACCTCCATGAGCTAGCTTGTTTTGACATCCTCATGCTATTGCGTGTCTGAATTTTTTGTGGTATGCAATGCAATTGTATGCAAAGTGGGCATTTCATTGGTTGGAACCAGGAAGAGTAGGGCTCCTCCTTTTGTGTTGGTTGGGTGATTTTCCAGTGATGGACCATACGAATTGCAACAAGTGGCACTACCCTTCATGAGAGTGACAAGACCTATACAAAGTTGAGGAAGGCCTCAAAGCCCTTTGGGGGTGTTAATTAATTAAAGGTCCACTTCTCGTGGATTCCTATGCACATATGAGTGCTATTATTTGGCAACGGAAGGACAAGGAGTTGGAGGCATCATTAACTTAGGAGTGCTGCTTGCGTTACCCTCTAACTATGTGATTCAGCATTGCTGAAGCTCAAGGGTACTATAGTTTCATATGATTCTATCCAATTCACACTCCATACATACTAGCTAGCACATGTTCTAATTAACCTATCTCATCAGATTGTCGTTGCAAAAAAAAAAAAGCAATACTATAATCGAGAGGCAGTCTTTTCATTAGTTTTTTTAGGGTGTAATATTTTTAAAGTGACTCTCTACAAACATGAATAAAAATTCTCATTGGGTAGCTGGTTATTTCAAATTGGTTAGTGTTTGCACACCCATAGTTTTTTTTTTTATTAAAAAACACTGAGTTGTCATTTCATATAAAAATAATAATATCGTACACATTTAATTTGGAGGTGGGCAAATTAAATCCATGTGAAGATTCCTAACATATGCCTGGTCAAAACTCGATGCTCCAAAACAATCAACACTAAAATATATAGGCAATAAAATGGAAGCAGAAATCTTATTGAGATTTGATTATTCCTCTGTTTTTATTCACAGTCTAAACTTTTCAACAAATGGGACCTTGAGTTGCTTAGCATTTGGCAAGTAGTTCAACTCTTTGGATTATAGTGGCGAACATTACAATCCTGAGCTAAAAGGAATCTCCATGCCCTGGAGGAATCTATTGGACTAGAATAGGAAATTAAGTAACCCTTAATGTCGGCACACCTAATTCAGACCAAACCAATGCGTATATTCTTTTGCCCAGATCCACTTAATTTGGGAAACTTCACAGCATTAGTACACAATTAAGCACCCACCCCGATTAATTGCACATGGCCGGACTGCTCTGCAAGGAGCGCACCATGCAGCGTGTTCTGTGCAGATACGAACAGGAAAAAGAAGGAAGAAACAGTGAAGCAAACAATTAACAATAACAAGAAGAAGATCCTTTTGAAAAAAAGAACAAGAACATCACAGCAGCATGCAGGCCGCGCACTGAGCGCGATTTCTGTGGCGCAATGCAACAATCTGGTGAAACTGGACAAGAATGCTGGCTTAAAGAAATGGAGATTCTCTCTCTCTCTCTCTCTCTCTCTCTATATATATATATATATATATATATATATATATATATATATATATATATGCATTAGGTAGAAAAATAAGATTCCAGGTAAGACTGCAAGTTGTGTGCTGAATCCAAATGATGGACCAGCAACAGAAAACAAAAGAAACCGCGAGCTAGCAAATGCCTGATCAGGCCCAGAGTTGGTTGGTATCAGGTGGGTTGAACCATAAACAAAATGGGTATCTCCCTGTCATATCGTTTTGTTTGATCGATTGCTTACTTCTCAGCTTATACACACACGTAAAGAAACAATATAAATTAAATGGGTCGTTCTAGTTCACGGGGACTGTCTATGTATAACTTGTCTGGAATTTTACAAAACACCAGTCACTTTTCAATGACTTAGATTCCTCTAAGAATCGTGCGAACTATAACCATAACCCAACTCACCCCGCGCCACCTAGACGCACACCCCGTGCCGACCTCCACCCCCGTGTTGCCTCCGGTGTCCGCCGGGTAGCTCCTCCCCGCTGCTCGCCTCCAAATCCATACCTCCGTCGCCGCTTTATTCCCCCTCTCCTACGTGATTCCCCCCACATCACCCTCTTCATCGTCCCCAGATTCACCACCGCCTCCTAACCACTTCGGTTTCATGCCAACCTCCACCGCCCACCGCCCTCCTCGCTAGCCCTAGGGGTACCGGTGAATCCGAACTCTAAACGGGTGAATCCGCTTACCACCGCCGTCACCGTCTACAGTCGCCGGAGAGGATGTTCCACACGAATCGCAACGCATGCTCCAACGGTGAGGAAATCGTCCGAAAGTATCTTAAATTTCAGGCAACTGGTGATGACTAGCATCTCTGTTGTTCAGTTATACATGCCATGCTAAGTAGAATTACGTTTACAAAAAAAAAAAAAAAGTGTGGGCAGCAACTTATTAATTGCTATTTGGAGGATGCATGCACGTTACATATGAATCATGTAACAGATGTTGAGGCTTGCACAGTTTGGAACTGTTGAAGCACAATCCTGCAATGGTACGTGGAGACCGCGCCACCACGCGCGGGCTACGCTATTGCTGCACAGCGCGCGGAAGGACTGCGACTGCGACCGCGACCGCGCCTGCGACAGACAGGCGCTGCATGCACGTACGCAGCCAGCTATTCGTCAGCAGACTGCAGCATGCAGCAGGTGGCAAAGGAGGAGCCGAATAGTGGAGGTCCGCGAGGGAAGCATGCTAGCTAGCTCCCATGCACTATGCGTGCATGTGTAGCACGGACTCGGTGGTTACTTGTCAGGGCGCAATTGTGTACGTAACACACATGCATTTTTATTTGATCCTGGCATGGTCATGCATTAAAAAAAATTATATCTTGTTAATCGTCGTTGTGCTCAGCCTACAATGCAAGTGATCCGCTGGTAAACCGTTCTTAGAAAGATCGATGGAATGTTTGAGTTTCTTACGCACCAGCTTTGACAGTTGGGGTGTGGGGGAGTGGAGAGGAGGCTATGGGTGGTCAACCGTACGCACGGAAGGAAACAAGAAAGAACGAGATCCAACGGCTCACATCTCACGAAGAAAAATAGATCTAATGGCTCACATCGCATGAGGGAGGACAGACTGTCACCAATTCCTTCTTTTAAGTACGTAGTAGAGATTTAAAAAAACTATAAACACCTCTATAAGTCACTTATTTTTTTTAAAAAAATTACCAACCATATCTAATTATCGTTTACTTTGCCCCTTGTAAATTAAGTTGGCGTGCAAATACATCCAAGCTGCTTGTTAGCACTATTTCTCGTGATATTTATTATCTTTGTCATTTGTTTCACTGGTGTCAATCCTTGTTTCAATTACTTTAATAATTATTCCGATTACATGGGTGATTTCGGTACTTGTAATACGTCATTTCATTACTATTGTTTGAATGCTGAAACCGTGTATTACAAATACCGAAATTACTCGAATCATTGAACAGTATTAAAATAACTTAAATAAGTGCTAAAATCATTGAAACAAGTGCCAAATATAATTAAAATCATGACAAAATACCGCGAACACGTGATCTAGGGGTATTTACAAGTCAACTTAACTTATAGGGGCCAAGATAAACAAAAATGAAATACATGGGCAAATTGGGGGGGGGGGGAAACAGGTGACTTACGAAGGTGTTTTTGGATTTTTTCCCTAATTATTATCAATTTCTCTTCCTACCTTAATTAAATATTCCTTTAACTTGGATCTTATCACTCCCAGAAACCGATAATTTCCCGAGTGTCCTTAACACTCGAGAAACTAACAGAAACACTCAGGATAACAATTCCCGAGTGTTACACTCGGGAATACACTCGAGATTATTTCATCGGGTAAAAACTAGTTTCCCGAATGTTACACTCGGGAAACATAAATTCGTCGTGTGTTCATATGTACACTCGGGAGTAAAGTTGACACAACGGGTTCATCCACCGTAACGGGATACTTACTGAGTATTGACACTAGGGAAAAGTGAGATATTGGCACTCGGGAACAATTATTTCCCGATGAGTCCCGAAAATTGCCCTGAGTGTAAACACTCGGGACAGTTAGCCACGTGGCGATCTTTTCTCGACTGGTCCGATAATTGGCCCGAGCATATCAACCTAGGACAGTCATGAATTATATTTGTGTCCCGAGTGTATATAAAACAACGCCACTCGGGAAAATTTTCACCCCTGTGAGTCCCGAATTTGTCACGTGGCGATACTTTTCCGAGTGTACTACAACCTAGGACACTCAGGAATTTTATTTGTTTCCCGAGTGTATATCAAACAAGGGCACTCGGGAGTTACCCGAACAGCATATGCATCAATTTTGTACCGTACGATTTTGCATTTCACAATACAACATTCGACAGCATATGCATTTCACAAAACAACATATTTGACAACATTTCACATTCGACAGCATATGCATTTCACATAACAGCATATTCGACAACATTGACATAATTCCCGAGTTCACACACACACACACACACACACACACACACATATATATATATATATATATATATATATATATATATATATATATATATATATCAACATCCACAACATTCGAGATCAAATTCAATTTCACGTACATCTATTGTCGAGGTGCATGAGTTAACCTTCAACTTGTCGCTCCCAATACTCAATTGCAAAGACGATAACCATGGATCAGTCAAGTTATCCAGAAACAGAAGGCACAACCAAGTTTGTTGAAGTGTCTAGAGCACAGAGGGCGCTAGTAAATCCAGCTAGTAAATTTATGTTTTATGTAGAGAGAATACCAATGACTCACTTTTTTGGGTGACATACTGAATATATAGCTCACTTGTTCGGGTAAGTTTTGGAAGCAGAGGTTAGGAGCCAGGGGAATTCTTAAAGACGAGACAGCAAACAAGAACAATACAACTAAACAGAATGCAAGTTCTAATTCTTTAACTAGTTCTTTCAGTTACATTTACTCTCTCCTCTCTTTTTGATTTGCCAGGTCATTTAAACATGTATTGTGACAAAAGGTTTTTAAAAAATCTCAATTGCTCGTATTGTCCGTCAGTCTGTCTCTCCTTGGAAGTGGTCATGAAAGGCCGAAAGGGCGATAGAAAAGAAAGGGCCATGCTACTTCCTTTCTTTATAAATAATCTAACCAAGTTTGATGGTTACAGAGTAAAGCCTAAGTTGGATGCAACTTTTTCCATAATGTCAGATCATAGATTTTACCCTATTTCTCATCCTCCCACCATTCCATGGTGCCCATTTAAAATAATTATGCATGGAAGTTAAACTGAGCATTTGACTATTAGTTATTCTTAAAGAGGTTCATTGTACATATTAATGTGGACGAACCATCTTGATCACTTTATATAACCTTGTATGGTCGATTGAATAAATTTAACTCTTGGATTAGGATTGTTCTACCGTCTACCTGATATAGTCTTCTGTCTAACTGTGTGAATGTCTAATCATGGCATTAAGTATTTAGTTTCTGCTTAGCATAGCTAACTGCTAGTCATGGCATTAAGTATTTTAGTTTCTACTTTGCATGGCTAACTGATAGTCATGGTATTGAGTGTTTCAGTTTTTATTTTGCATGTATAAAGTAATGAAAAAAAATAAAAATGATGCAGTAGTTCTTTTGGGCAGCACCAAACACTGTATTGTCATTTATTCATCTTCACCACAGAAGCTTGTGTGTGTTCAGGAGAAGGTCTTGTTCCCAACAATGGGTATCAGAGCTATCGTCGTTTAGAGCTCCATGCTCTCCTGTTTGTGAAGATGTCACACGACAACTTGGGATCTCCACCACGTACCAGGACACGTGTCGAGGACGACGCAAGCAATGGTGGCGCTAGCCGCACACTGGTGGTACCGGCGGCGAGGGAGGGAGTTATGACCCTCCAATACCCCATGCTTACGGAGAGCAATTACGGGGTATGGGCGGTGAAGATGAAGATCATCATGTGTGTGCAAGGAGTGTGGGCGGCAGTAGAGGGCGAAGAACAAGTCGATGAGAAGAAACACCAGATGGCTCTCGCCGCCATAGTTCAAGCCACGCTGGAGGCCGTTCTAATGGACATATCCAAGAAGGAGACGGCAAAGGAGGCTTGGGACGCGTTCAAGGAGATGCATGTCGGCGAAGAATGTGTCAAGAAGGCACGCGTTCAAACTCTTAAGAGGGAGTTCGAGCGTATCTACATTAGGGGCTCAGAGAAAATCATTAAGTTCACCTTGAAGCTCACCACCATGATCAACGAGATACGTGATCTCGGTACCAAGCTGGAGGAGAGTGCTGTCGTGGAGAACCTCCTACGCTCTATCCCCGACAAATTCCTACGATTGTCGACACCATTAAGCAATGGGGCGATGTAACAGCGATGTCGGTGATGTTGAGGCCATTGGACACTTGAGGGCATACGAGGAAAGCTTGAAGGGGCGGCAGCGCGACAAGGAAGAAGGAGAGCACCTACTGCTCACGCGCGCCGAGTGGGAGGCCAAAGCAGCCGAAGAAAAGAGGAGCAGCCACTACTACACAAAATCTCATCACAGACGGTTCTAAACCATCATCACAGACGATTTTTTGAACCGTCTGAATTTATGTGTCTGTGATAACAGACGGTCATCACAGACGGATCTTGTTTAGAACCGTCTGTGATAGTCTATTTTCACAGACGGTTCTGAACAAGAACCGACTGTGATAGTTTTTATATTGCAAAAAAATCAGATTTTGATTGTTTCATAGTTGGTACCATCACAGTTTGTGTGAGCTTTTCATCTTTAGATACTCTTGAAAATACATGAAAAAAGCATCAGTCTCATACGAAATCCTTCCTGACCTCCCCCTTAGGGTCTATGAGTACCCCGATATTGCCCATCTTGACTATGGCATCGGCGAAGAGGGTGCTGAGGAGGCCCGAGTAGGAATCAACGACATCGACGGTGGAGGTGTCGTTATAGAGCACGGCGTCGGAGGCGATGACGGCGAATCTATTGCGGATGTGAGCCGCTACACCCATTTACCATTTACGTACGTGCACACATAGATTAGCTACCATGATCGATCGAGTCATCGAGGAAGAAGAAGTTTGTTTACTTACAGCTGAGGATGACGAGGTCCTTGTCGTGGAGGCCTGCGGCGGCGAACTTGGACCGAAACACATCGACGGAGACGAAGTCTAGCAGCACGTCGATGTCCCGCGGGTTCGACACCCTCCCCAGCACATCCCGCCTCGACTTGTCTATTATTTATAAGGACAGCGCCAAGATATTTTGCCTACCACGCACACGTTCAAAAAAATTTGAACTCCCGCGCTGCGAATCACAGACGGTTTCATACAAAAACCGTCTGTGATGACATATCATAGACGGTTCGTATCACGAACCGTCTGTGATAAGCATCTCATCACAGACGGTTCTTAATACAAACCGTCTGTGATGACATAGATTATCACAGACGGTTCTTCTTAAGAACCATCTGTGAAGTATCACATACGGTTCTATTTACAAACGCTGTGGCCAAGACGGTGACAAGAAGAAACACCGCAGAAAGTTTGACAAATCGAAGATACAGTGCTTCAATTGTCGGGAGTTCAACCATTTCACGTCTGAGTGTGACGAGCGGAAGAAAGGACGGGTGTATCTCACTAACGCCCACAAGGATGACGAGCTAGCTCTCCTAATGGCTATGGCATGCGAGCATGCCACAGACGTTGTCATGCTGAAGAATGACAAAGAGGAGGAGGAGCGGCTTGCACGGTGATAAGGGCAGCGGCGGCGGTTGTGACAACCGCTGCAAGCCGAGACGTACCGAGCAGGCCCACCTAACACAAGCCGACGACGACAAGCCTGCGCTTCTCATGGCACAGGTGCGCGCGCTCACCGAGGCATCCATGGGCATGGGTAGCTGAAGAATCTAGACCCACCATTATAAGTTAATGGAGTATTTTGGGTGATTAATGACAAATCTATATGTGAGACTGACACTTTTATTGATATACATATTGTATAGTCTTATTTGGATAAAAAGGTAAAAATCATAGAGGTATGTACTCAACATCATATTCTCATATATTGTTGCATTCCTCATATCCAAAATATAGGTTGAACTCCACTAAAAGTCTAACTTGAACATGTGCATATGTTTTTATTACACATTTGTGTATGCACACATTTAGGGGGAGTTCACTCTATATTTTGTGGTTTCATTAGTATTGATCCATATTTCTTTTTCACATGTATTAATGATCTTTACTTTGAAACATATCCTTGAGTATATAAAACTTGTGTAGTTCATATATACTCATATCTATCTACATTCACTTATTTGCAATTGAAATGGTTATCATCAATTACCAAAGAGGGAAAGATTGAAGTATCTTGTCCCACCATTATGAGCTAATGGTATGTTGTGGTAATTAATGATAATCATATTGTGGAACTAATATTTTCATGAGTTGGATGGTTAGGTTATGTTTCATGATGATAGAGATTTTGGATGGCGTTATGAGTTGATCGTCATCAAGTCAAGACTCGGGATGAAGGAAATCATCATATGTTGATGATGTTCAAGTCAAGATCCCGAAGAAAAAAGATCATCATGTGTTAATGATATTGAAGTCAAGAGCTTGGAGTAAAGAATGCATCATGTGTTGATGCGTATCAAGATCTCGAAGAAAAGGAAATCATCATGTGTTAATGATATTCAAGAAGAGGGGATGATCATGAGTTGATCATCAAGTCAAGAGAAGACTCATCATATGTTGAGGGAGATCAAGTGAAAGAATGCATCATGGGTTGATGCATATTCAAGTCAAGAACGTGAAGTAAAGGAGATCATCATGTGTTGATGATTATCAAAGTCAAGAACCCAGACTTGAAGAAGATGTGTGTCATCAAGCTTCAAGTGTATGTGCAAGGTAAATATATGACTAGCTAGGGATAAGGATGTGTTCCTAGTCTTTTACCGGTCTTGGTATTTGGTTCGAGACCGGATTGCTAGTATAGCTTGTCGTACTATTAAGAGGGGTCTTGACTAGTAGTTAAAGTTAGTCATGTGTTGATAGCTCATTTTGCTTGCTCTAGCTCATCTATGCATGGTGCTATTGTTTGCGAATGTGTTTTGCAAATGGTTGAAGCTCATACATCATAATCCTTGTAGCATGAGACTTTACTTTGCGAATGTGTTTTGCAAATGGTTTAAGTCCATGTACCTTATTCCTTATGGCATTGATTCTAAAACTTAGCAAATGTATTTTGCAACTTGTTGAGAATCTTGCGTTTAACCCTTGTTGTGTTTTGCAATTGAGTTTGTTTTGAAAGCCAACTTAAGTTTTCTCAGGATAATCGGGAGTACCGATGTTGTGTTGGCGGTACTACCGCACCGCGGTGGTGCGGTAATACTGGGAAAGTGGTGCGGTACTACCGCAATCCGGTCGGACCGAAGTTTAGTTGGCGGTACGTGTTTTCCAGAGAGACATCTTCTGAGCATATTTTGCTCTCCTAGAAAGCGGTAGTACCGGAGTTCATTTGGTAGAACTACCGCATCGTGGTACGATCGCAATTCTTATCGTGGAACTGCCACAACCCAGTATAACCGATTTATGAAGCAGTACGTTATTTCCAGAGAGCATCAGTTTTGGACCTCAAGGGAGCGGTAGTACCGCCCTTGTGTTTCGGAATTACCGGCGAGCAGAACTACGCATGTTCAATGGCAATAGTACCGCGCCGCATTTCCAACAGCTATTTCAGAGGCTTTTTATACCCGTTACTGTGCGTCAGAGGAAGTGCGGCAGTACCAGCCGATGAACGGTGGTACTACCGTTCGTGCTGATTTTTTATAATCTTTTCTCCAACGGCTAGTTTTTGTGTGTAGGCTATAAATACCCACCTTGGCAGGTTGAAGGATAAGTTGTTGGTGCCATATACATTCTATTGAGCAAAGAGCAAGCTCTCTCATCTCTTTTGTGCATGTGTTGCACCTAGTGAGATTAGACAGCAAACCCTAAGTGTATGTGTTGCATTAGGCAGTGGATTGTATATCCATTGTTCCTCTTATGCTTTACTATATTGTAATTTACATTCCTTATATCAATTTGCTTATATATCTTTGTATGATTGCTATCATTATCAATAGTATTATGTTGTTGGTGCACTTAGTAAAGACTAGTTGATTTAGGCTTTAATTGTGCAAAACTGTATTTTTATTTGCTTCCGCATTCGAAATCAGTTTTAGCCAAATAAGTTTTTAAAACCGCCTATTCACCCCCTCTAGTCGGCCTCCTCGATCTTACAAGTGGTATCAGAGCTTGGTCTCTCATTTTATTAGGCTTCACCGCCTAGAGAGTAAAGGATGGCTAGTTAGGGTTTCTCCTTTGGTAGCGCACCACACTTTGATGGTTCAAATTATGCTCATTTGAAAATTAGAATGACCATCTTTATTAAGGTCATAAGCCCAAACCTATAGAGAATTATTGATGCGAGTTTTGCTACTCCGATTGATCCACAAAACCCCACTCAAAGGGAAGAGCAAATCTTGCAACTCGATGCTCAAGCTTTAAATGCTCTATATAGCGCTTTGAGTATAGAGGAGTTAAATAGAGTGAGCAATCTTGAAAATGCTCATGATGTTTGGACAACTCTCATGAAAATTCATGAGGGGGTCTCTAAGGTCAAAGAAGCTAAATTACATAGGTTAAAGCTCAAGTATGAGCCATTTACCATGTTGCCTCATGAGATCATCAATGAGATGTATTCTACAATGAACAATATGGTAAATGAGCTCAAAAGTCTATCTTGTGATTTAATCAATCTTGATATTGTGTGCAAGATGCTTAGGGCTCTACCAGTTAAATATGAGACCTTGGTGACACTATTTATCAATTCATCCGAATTGCCAAGGATGACTCCTACCGCTCTTTTGGAAAATCTTCTCATAAATGAAATGTACAAAAAGAACAAAGATGAGCTCAAGGAGATGGCCTCAACTTCAAGCAAATGAATTCATGTTTCAAAGCTAAATATGATTCAAGTAAAGATGAGGAAGATGATGACACCGAAGAAGAATTGGTCACACTCATGAACAAAATGGAAAATCACGTAAACATTCAAGCACGTCTTCAAATACAAAGCACCACAAGACTCTAAAATGCTACAATTATCAAAATCTAGGACACGTTGCTTCAAAGTGTCCTTGTGATGGGGAAGATGAAGAAGAGTCCAAACCATCATCAAGAAAGAAGAAGGATGACAAAAGAAGACACTTTGTCGGACTAGCCATAAAGGATGATCCATCAAAGCTCTCAAATGCAAATGAGGCTCCATCACTATTTGACATATCTACATGCTTCATGGAAAAATGTAATAATGAGGTAAATGGTGATGTTGAGTCTTCATATGATGATTTGATGGACATGCTAGAAGACTTGAATGAATACCTTAGCAAAGAGAAGTCAAAATTCAAAGTCTTAAAGAAAGAATTTCTTTCCCTCAAGGATTCTTATGAGAAGCTAAAAGAAGCTCATGAGACCCTCCTTCTCGAGGATCTCATCAAGTCCAATGTGGATATAGACATAACATGTGATTTATTAGATAATATGACATGTGTAGTTGCTAACCCTTGCATTTCATCCAAGGTTAGCATATCCACCTCGTGTGATGATTTGCTTGATATGCCTAGTTGCTCAAAAATAGATGCTTTTATTTTCTCTATGTATTGTGATACTAATCTTGTAGAGGAAAACAAAGAGCTTAAGGCCCAAGTCACAATATTGAAAAATAACTTGGAAAGAAGCTACAAAGAGAAGGCCACTCTCGATGACATATTGAGTAAGCAAAGATGCTTACAAGATAATAGTAGAATTGACTTCACTCCCAAGAAAAGGGAGAATAGCATGACAAGGCACGATGCAAGACACATGAAGAAATATGTCAAGTGCCATGAATACAATGAGAAGGGTCACTATGCCTCGGTGTGTCCTAATCAAATAGATGTCATGTCAAGACATTCAAAAATGAGGCAAGACAGCAATAAGCAAGATAAGGAGATAAGAAAGGGAAGCAAAAGCCTAACTTACTACAATTGCCGAGAAAAGAGACACATTGGTAAACAATGTCCCAAAGGTATCACTCCTAAGCCAATTATCTATAATGATCATTATCTTTTTATGAATGATAAAAATGGCAATGTGTTTGCTAGAATTATTAGTTCACCTAAGATTATTGCAAGGGCCATTTGGGTGCACAAAAGTATAATGACTAACATTCATAGACCCAACCAAGTATTGGGTACCAAAATATGCTTAAATGTTTAATAGGTCCTTGAAGAGGCATTGGAGGCTTGGTTTATTCATATAATGGTGGATTCCACCATATGCAAAATTGGAGCCAAGCTTAAGGACGATCATTTCATATCAATCACTAATGTTATTTCGGTAACAAGTACTTACATTGAAGTATCTAGCCCTTATGCCTTTTATAGGTTGCATTCCATGAAAATATTATAAAAAAGATGTTTTTGCTCTTGTTCATAATCTTCACTATTAAAATCTTGAGCAAGATGGTTAGTGGCACATTAAAGGGGAGTGCTAAATTATAATTATATATATCACATCCCTAAGTATGCCCAAATAAATTAAGTGATAGTAATGATTTTTAAAATTGAGTCTTTTAGCCAAAAGTTAAAAACTTCATATCTATTTATAATCCTTAAAAAAATGAGTTGCAAAATGTATACAAATGCTATTTAAAGATTTACCAAATGTTTTGGATTAAGAAAAAGCAATTTTAAATGAAAATGAGTTTCTAACCAAAATTCTAGATCAGGGTATCTTGTTTTTGACATAAACTAGATTTTTGTGTAAAAATCTATTCAAAAGGAATTTAAAACCATCCCAAAAGAGATAACCTAGAGTTGGCTATTTTAAACATTTTGGTATTCAAAAGATTCCAAAAGGCCAACCTAGCAAAAAGTTATTTGTTTTCAAAACTCATCCAAAATATTATTTTGACCTAAGTGTTCACATTCTAGCACTTAAGTGAGTTTTACCATTTAAGCCAAATTTATTCACACAAATAGGTCCACAATGGTATTCATGACTTATACATAAAACTGGATGCTTTAAAATCCATCATTTGCTCAATTAGGCTCTTTTGAAGAAGTCTCATGAAAATAAAATTTCATTTGCGAAAACAAAAACTTATTTCATTGAATGCTCATATATGCATACTTTTCGATTCACGTCTTTATATGCATATATTTAGGGGGGGAGTTTTATCTCTTTGGTTCTTGCTTGCAAAAAATTTCTTTAAGATATTTTATGAGCTCAATGATTTCCTATTTGTGAAAATGAGCATGGTATCCCCTTGAAAAATGCTCATTTGGAAGATTTTAAAAGTGTGTTTCCTTGAATGCATTCCAACTATCATTTCTTTTGGGAAACTCCAATATGGCTTTATTTCAAGTTGCTTTGCTCTTTTTAACCATACAAGAGGAGTTTGTAACCTTTTTGGTTTAAGGGGGAAAATATTTCAATGATCAAAATAAAATGATTTCAACTGCCAAGCTCATTGTTTTATAAAAGCTTTATGTTGGCTTTAGATTTGTTTTTGGATTTTTGATGTTTAATGCCAAAAGGGGAGAATATTTATATGATCAACATACTTCCACATTTGGATGCTTAATATATTCTCTCCAATTATTCACCTTATGACATGCATAGACATATTTAAATGGCTTAAATTCTTATCATATGATGATTTATATCCAAATGTTGTTATTGATAACGGATTTGTCATCAATCACCAAAAAGGGGGAGATTGAAGAATCTAGACCCGTCATTATGAGTTAATGGAGTATTTTGGTGATTAATGATAAATCTATATGTGAGACTGATACTTTTATTGATATACCTATTGTATAGTCTTATTTGGATAAAAAGGTAAAAATCATGAAAGTATGCACTCGACATTATATTCTTATATATTGTTGCATTCCTCGGATCCAAAATATAGGTTAAACTCCACTAAAAGTCTAACTTGAATATGTGCATATATTTTTATTACACATTTGTGTATCCACACATTTAGGAGGGAATCCACATTATGTTTTATGGTTTCTTTAGTATTGATCCATATTCATTTTTCCACATATATTAAGGATCTTTACTTTGAAACATATCCTTGAGTATATAAAACTTGTGTAGTTCATATATACTCATATTTATCTATTTATCTACATTCAATTATTTGCAATTGAAGTGGTTATCATCAATTACCAAAGAGGGAAAGATTGAAGTATCTTGTCCCACCATTATAAGTTAATGGTATATTTTGGTAATTAATGATAATCGTATTGTGGAACTAACATTTTCCATGAATTGGATGAATAGGTTCGGGTGCCAAACAAGCTTCGCGGAGATGGACGAGGGCGTCACCGGCTCTATCAAGTTCAGCGACAGCTCGATGGTGGATATACACGAGCGTGGCACCGTTCTGTTCAGCTGCCGGAACGGGGAGCACCTTGCACTGATGGGGGTGTACTACATCCCACGACTGTGTAGCAATATAGTGAGCCTCGGACAGCTCGACGAGAATGGGTACCAGACGCTCATCTAGGACAGCATGCTCACGATCCGCAATCGGCAGCATTGCACACTTGCTCGAGTAAACCGCACCCGCAACCGGCTCTTTGTGCTCACCCTCAGCATTGCACAACCAGTCTGCTTGATCGCGCGTAGCGGCGATGACATGTGGCGATGGCAAGCTAGGTATGGGCACCTGAATTTCCAAGCGCTGCCAAAGCTGGCGCAACACTACCGGCGGTTCATGGGTTGATGAGGCCGTTTGGACGTGAGAGCCGGTAGCGCGTGGTGGCACGTGGCGACACGCATCGGGCGTGAGAGCCAGCAGCATGCGGCGGCGCACGACGACGCAACGGAGTCTGAGCGACCGAGGCACAAGCGTGGCGTCGCGGCACGGCGGCAACCGCGGTGCACGGGCGAACACGTGACACAACATCAAGCCGGCAGCTAAAGGGCGACGGCGGCGCGCGTGGCGCGAGGGCGCAACGAACTGCGCACAAGGCCTGGCATCGTCGAGATCTAGAAAGCACGTCAAGAATTAGAGGGTGTTTGTTGAATAATCTTTTATATTAGTTTTTGTGTTTACTATTTTAGTTTTTTGTTTGAATGGCCAACTGATAGTCGTGGCATGAAGTATTTCAGTTTTTGCTTTGCATGGCTAACTGATAGTCATGGCATTATGTATTTCAGTTTTTGCTTTGCATGACTAACTAATAGTCATTGCATTGAGTATTTCAATTTTTATTTTGCATGTATAAAGTGATGAAAAAAATGAAAATGTTGCAGGAGTTTTTTGGGCAGCACGAAATATTGTATTATCATTTGTTCATCTTCACCACAGAAGCTTGTGTGCGTTCAGGAGAAGGTCTTGATCCCAACAAAGGGAATTGGAAAGGACCATGCCATATGGTCCCCCACCACTACTATGACTTTCATGTATGAGCCTGATAAACGTATTAATGAAGATCTAATCCTTGGATATCATCAACTAGTTCTTTTCAATTATATTTTTCTTTTCTGTGATATCATCAACTAATCCTTGGACTTTTACATTTTTCCTTCCAATGCTATCATAAACTAATCCCTAGAATTCAACATACATCATGCAGTAATAGTTCATTGTTTCACAGGCTATCATAAACTAATCCCTAGAATTCAACATACATCATGCAGTAGTAGTTCATTGTTTCACACAACTATGATGCTATACAACCTTCATGGATTACTTAGATAGTGAACAATGTTATATCTTTTGTATTAACTACTCTCTGTTTATAAGAGCGAACAATGTTGTCTCTGAACATTTGAAACATTCCAAAACAATCTTGAATTTCCAAGTCCAAGGCCGGAAACAAGTCATATGTTAATTCTAATCTTTGGAACCCTCACATGCAGAGGTGTTTATGTTGCGGTGGATGGGGTGCTGACATACAATAGATTATCAAATACATGCATGAATAGCTAAACTGTTATGATTTCCTTGGATTAAAATGTAACAGGTAAACTTTAACGCTTCAAATTTTCACCAGTTACTAACTGGAGTATATAATGCATGTAGTGGTGCCCCGGTGTAGTGCCATCAAGTCGAGATTGAAGTGTTTGCATATTTTTTTGCACATTGCCATACATTAGCCAAGTACGAATATATATATGTTTTTTGCATATTACTTTGTTATTGTACTGCCACACTCCAACTAACCAAGATCATTTGCTCCAACCGCTGCTTAGCCTGGACTTCGTATTATAGCATCGCCTCAAACTGAGAAACCGTGCCAGTTGATGGTCGCAGTCGTCTTGGAGGGTGCACATCATCCGTTGATCCAATACTCGTTGATTGGACCTCCGAGAGGATTGTTGGTGTGCTAATGTAGCCGACACCCATCAAGAAATGACCATGTTTCTTCCCCTTTCCAGCCTTGTATACAGCAGTCGTGTCCAGTGCTGAATTCATTACATCGAAGTCCGGGCCATGAATATTCTTAGCAGCCTCAGTATATGCGTCCTGTTGGAAAAAATCATTAGGAACTGATTGAATCAAATGTCACCCTCAATATTTAAATAAGAAAGTAAGACTTGAACAGGTAACCAATCAGCGTCTACAGGAGGAGATGGTTTTACTATGATAAGTTAATTGCTCCCTATTCGAGATGTTTTGTTCCAAATGTTTGAAAATCGTACCAGGTTCTCTATTGCGCACTGGCTGAACAAGGCGCCCTCCTGATCACCCCTTCTAGCTTCTACATATGCCTCTACATCGGAGACAGGCCTCTGCTTTTTCTTTTCCTGCACCCAAAAAAACCACAGAGGTAAATAAATATATATCTGCAACGTACAATCAATATGAACATGTTGACCTACCAAGTGCTTCTTGTAACAAGCCATGGAGGAGTTGCCTTGACGATGTGCTGCCCCGCCCATTAACAATCTCCGCTCCCTAGCAGCACGAGAGGCCTCTAACCATTGTTCATTGAACCACCTCTTCTGGGCAGTCTGCTATCATGCATATTCACACTTCTAGGCCCACCAAGATATTGCCTAAATTAATCAAGTGTTAAATATGAATAAACTAGAATTGATTGTAATCAAGGACATCGTTTGTACAGCTGGTTACCTGCATTTACTCCTCCAAAGTGATATGCGTTTGGCAAGCCTCGGTCCTATAAATTTCCTTTCCAAGGACTTGTGTGTGGTAATAGTTCACAGCTTGGATGCGTACTACATGTATCATCTGTGGGATCAACTTCTTAACAGCATTACGCACCACTCTCCTAGAATCAGCTTCTTGTCCCCAAGCCCATCTAAACCACCACTACAATCCGGCATATATTGGAAATAGAGGCCATTTATGGAGAAACAATGAACATGTATTATTAGAGAAATGCTAAAGATATATAGATGCAAGAAATGTAAGGTCATTTTTCATTGGAGAAATATAAGGTTCTGTTGGAGAAATATAAGGTTCTGTGAGTTCATGTTTTGGTGTTATGGAGCTATGTAAACTATTGTATTTTGAATGTATTCTATGCTATGTATTCTATGCTAAGTTTGATGCTCTAATAACCTATTTGTTAGATCATATGACATGCTCGCAGCACATGATCAAACATGTATTTGATGGTATGACAAACTATTTGATGTATTGACATGTTGCCTTATTTAGCAATCCTGGATCCACTGTCCATCAAGCCCATAAAAGAGAAGGAAAAGGATATAGATTTGGACTAGTATTCATTTGGGAAAGGGAACCAACTAAGTGACAATTGATCATGTCATGTCGGGCACGGTAAGAAAGACCCTATCTAACAAGTCAAAGAAATCATAACTTCTTTTTTGTTATATGACAACTCTCTAAATACAAGTTATTATTTATATACTCCATGACGAAGAAAGACATAACAGAAGCATGAGACAACTAATCAAACAGATCATAATTTATAACAGTTTATAAGAAATTCCATTCTAGTGATTACAGTTAGATTCAGGAAGTTGAATACATAAATAGATGCATATTTGAATATCCAGTCACTTACCTAAAAACTTTCCTCTACCCGCTGCAAACAATTATGAAATTGTATTTCTCCTTTAGCGGCGGTATCTTCAGCGGCCTTGTAGTAGTGCCAAGTCCATCCAGGCTCCTGCCTTCCTCTGTAAGTGACCAAGCCAGGGAAGTGCCATCGAATCAACACGCCTATTATGTTGTTTGGAAGTCTACATTTCTCACCCCCGTCTTCTTATCGTCATTGCCTACACATTAGTTTTTTGAGGACTGTAACACCCTGACTATAAGGAAGTCAAGATGTCACCTACAATCACTAATCTTTAGAAAATTTGCAACAATAAGTATTACTAGAATTGGCATACCACAAGGATATATGTGAACAGGAAATCATCAACAGTTTAATCAACGGATTGGAAATAAATATTTCAGGGAGATATGGTAAATACGGCCAAGTTGGCTTATTACAATTCAACACCAGGTATAAATCGAAGACAATATTAATTTCTCAAATGTTTTGGATTATGGTAGTGAGTGCATCATGTTGTTCTACCCACCATGAAAACCGTTCTTTCTTGTCATTTACCTAAATAAAACAACGAAGCAAGAATGAGCCAAAGACTCAGCAAGTAATTGTATGTAACAATCAAACATTCCATGAACAATATATCACTTTCATAATTTGAACATTGACTGGAAACAACTTTATGAATGGATGAAGTGGAATGATGCATTGAAGGAATTGGACATATCGCAAAGATATACCGGTATAGCGAGTGAAACACCCGTCGGTGTTCACTTAAAGTAATCGTATGAAGAACGTTTCATACAATCGTCCAACGTGGCCCACATTGGAATGGTGGACTCACGTAACGTGGTCCACATTGGAATGGTGGACTCACGTACCCATTCTGGAATTGATGGGATTTTCAAATGCCCATACTGGAATTGATGGGTCTTACAAATGTAATTATGCATGTCATGATGTGATTCCATGGAAACATTGAATAGTACTCATACATGAAAAGATACACATGGAATTCAACTACAAATACGAACAAATATAATCATTCATTCACACATCACATAATGCATCAATCATATTATACAAGTTACTTGCAGTATAACAACATCATGAATAAAGCACAAGATCATTCATGTAAACAACATATCATTATGCATTCCTTTGAATTCAACACCAGTTAACATACAGTACTTGCCTTTCGCGTTGTGACTCGATAGCAGGCAACGGAGGTGTTCCCACACATGATGCCTCGCCGCCTACACAAGCATGTTCCCAAAATAAGAACAACGATATAACACTGCTACCGGTGTTCTACAATAACCCCTGACTATCCAATATACCGCATAGACCCTAATTGAAAATAAACTATTCAGCCAGATTTCAGCCCTTCCGCATCATTATCCAATTGCGTTGCTTATAGAAGTAATCAAGGTTTCCATACGTACTCAATCGTAACACTTTTCGGACTTACTTGAAACCAAACATTCCACGTGAATTAATTTTTCCCCAAGAGATACAGATCAAAACCATTCTACAATCTACTACTCCTCCAATAACTTGGTAGCAAAATATCACCGCTACGATTACTCATCTACCACCAAACAAATGCCAAATTTACCCTTTACAACCCAAAACTCGTGATCCTTTCTCAAAAGGAAGAGGCGAACAAAGATAAGTTTATTCACACGAGAAAGACGTTGCTCATCACGGCGAAAGAAACCAAAAGAAATATTCGATAAAGGTGATCTTGGAAAACGAAAGTCGAGTTCATAAATGGGAGGCACACATCCCTCAAAAGAGAATAGCAAATAACAAATGACACGAAAGAAAGTTATTACGCTTGAAATTCGCCATCTCTTGAGCGGAAGAGCAACAAATTTAGGGACACCAACAAGAAGAATGATAGTCTTGTCCTCCTCTCGGGTTGGTTGTGGTGGTAGGTTCGCAGTCCTCGCAACCAAAATCTTGTGTTGTAATCTTGCCCTCATCCGGTACTCATCCTCCTCACCTCTTCCTCACTAGGATGATACTCATCATCCACATGATCGACAGCGTGAGGACTCAAAGTCCTCGCAACCAACCACATGATCAAGACGCGAGGGCTAGAGGAGCCTCGATCTAGTAGAGGTAAACCCCACGCTACCTCCTCTCGGGACTATGGCTACCGCTCTGCCTCCTCGAGGGGCTGCAGCCGCCCCTATGCCTTCATGACATGGTTTTGCCCCCTTTGCAGACAAACGTCTGCCTCGACTAGAATATGCTACCCATTTGGTTTCCCTCATTTTTTGGTGTCCTAAAATGAAATGAAATGAAACAATTAATATAGTGTAATCAAGTAACCTCATAGAAAGTTGCACATCTGCACAAAAAATCAATACATGCAGCAAATTGATGGAAGACGTACAAGAAGATCGTGCTTAGAAGTAATCATCTACAATAGGATCCTCCGCATATGGGCCCTCTAAAAAATCATCATCGCTATCATGCGGTGTTGACTCAACCTCATCCCCTTCGGTGCCATCAATGTCTAAGCGATTAAGTAGTTCCAAGTCCTCTTCGTTGACTACCTCCTCGGCATCGATTTGAATGTCATCAATGTGATCGTCTACTTCCCCAATTATTATTTGAAAAGTCCCTGGCAGCCCAACTTCTTGAAAGAATAGGTCAACACCATTAATTGTTTGTCTTGATGTTGTAGACCTGCTCACTTGGGGTAGGTAGTTTACCATATGGTTGCACTTTATGTATTACCCACCAATCCACTAGACTACGCATAGTTTTGCATGGGTACAGGATGTAGTATACTTGGATGGCTTGCTGAGCCACAATAAATGAGTCATTGCCTAGTAGGATTGATTGATGTGCAACTTCAACCAGCCCAAGTGATGTGCCTCGTCTGACTCCCCTGAACGGATGGAACCAATGAAATTTGAATAACATAAGTTTGAGAGGTTTGCTACCATGGAAATATAGTTCAATTATTTCTTCAATTACTCCATAGTATTCAATAGTTGTATTGCTCCTATCCTACCCTATAGTCACCAATCCACTATTAATTGTTGTTGCATTAGGTCGTTCCCTCTCATGTGTAGATGTTCGAAAGCAGTACCCATTCATATCGTAGATACTATAGGACAACACCTGAGTGTTACATCCTTGAGCAACTTGCCTCAATTCGCTGCTCAGAGACTTATCCTTCAAGCTCTACAGGATAAAGAGAATGAGTTTTATGTATTAGTTCCTCTTTACTTAGTAAATATTATGTCCAAGGGGACTAGCTAATAGGGAAGTTACTTTCTGATAGAACCAAGTCGGGAAATTCAGTTTGCCATTCCCAGCACCCTTCCTAAGAAGTCTCAATTTCTTTTTTAAATGGATCTCAACGTTGCTTCCACTCATTCCCAACAAATTCCATATAGGCAACAAGAAAAGTAGATTAAAACACCCATGCAACAATTCTTGGGAAAAAATAATTGTTGCCTACCTAATGTAATCATCCACTTCAGAGAGGTTGGTAAAGACATACAACATCGCAGTCAACGACTCATCCCACGATAAAACTTTGTGAGTACGACCGCTTGAAGTGTCACCTCTTCCGGTGAAGAGGCTAAGTTGGCAATCATTTTGAGGGATACCAATGTTGTATCGTGAGGTTCGATTATGCACCGTGCGAACATTATCACCAAAGTATATTGATGTGAAATGGGAAATTTCCTCAAGTATGTACGCCTCCGCTATGGACGCTTCAACACGCGATCAATTTTTTGCTTTGCCTCGTAGTTCCTTTTGTTCCCTCTTAATTGGATACATCCACCGGCTTTGCACTGGTCCCCCCATCCTAGATTCATAGGGGGTGGAGAATCAAATGTTGCATTGGATTGAAGAAGCCAGTTCGACAAATCTTTTCCAACTTGCAAAACAACACAAGTACTTCACGCTCCATAGTTGACATCACCACGGCATCTATCTCTTTCACACATAGCTGTCGATTAAAGAAGCTCAACTTCGGCATCACTTGCCAAACACACTCAGGGATGTAGCTGTGAATCATCATAGGCAAAAGGTGTTCCATGAATATGTGGTAGTCATGGTTCTTTAGGCCATTGATGCACATGGTAGCTAAATTCACTCATCTCCTTAGATTTGTTGCATACCCATCAGGAAATTTTAGAGTCTGAAACCATTCCAAAATCTCCTTCCTCTGGGCCCTAGTTAGGAAATAACTAGCTCTTGGCCTCTCCCACTTTCCAGTAGCTGGCTTGTGGATCATATTGAGAGAGGGCATGTTGCAGAACTCCTCTTGATCGAGGCGAGCCTTAACATTGTTCTTCGTCTTGTCTGGAATGTCAAAGAATGTGCTAAATATAGCCTCTGTAACATTCTTCTTATTGTGCATTACATCTATGTTATAGGGAAGAAGGAGCTTATGGAAGTAGGGTAGACACTACAAGCTTGGAATGTGAGTCCAATTGTGCTCCTCGCCATATTTCTCGAACCCATCCCCATCGTCAAGAGGCTTGAGAGCATCTAGTCATGCCCAGACCTCCTCACCTGCCAGCAGATGTGGTGGTCCATTGCGGACAGCAGTATTGGCCCTAAATTAATTTGTGTTACTTCTGAATTCGTGGTCAATTGGAAGGAATTATCGATGACAATCGAAGAAGGAGTGCTTGCGACCTTGCTTTAGCCAACAACCACGCAACACCTTCCTGCATATTGGGCATGACATCTTCCCATGTGCACACCACCCACAAAATATCACATACGCCGGGAAATCATACATGGATGTGTGGTACGCGACCCGCAAGGTGAAGTTCTATTTCAATGTGCGATCATATGTTACTATACCTTGTTCCCAAGCATGTAACAATTCATCCACCATCGGCTCCATGAATACACTCATATTCTTCCCTGGGTATTACGGACCAAAGATTATCAAGCAAAGGAATATATTCTATTTCTGCATGCAAACGCTGGGTGGGAGGTTAAGGGGAATGACAAACACAGGCCAACAGTTGTATGGAGCAGCCCCCATACCAAATGGGTTAAACCCATCAGTTGCAATTGCAATTAGAACGTTCCGAGGCTCCGCGGCGAACTCTACATAGTCTTAGTCAAATTGCTTTCATGCCTTACCATCGGATGGGTGGACCATCTTGTCATCATGGTACCGACGACCATACTTGTGCCATATCATTTATTTGTCAGAAACCTCAGACATGTATAACAATTGGATTTGTGGTACAAATGGTAGATAGCAAAGTATTTTTCTGCCAATAGGAAGCTGCATCTTCTGACCATCAACTGAGTCAACCTCAACACACCTAGACTCACCACACTTGTCACAGTGATCTTTTCCCATATTCTCATTCCTAAAAAACATGCAATGATTTGGACAAGCATATATCTTTTCATATGGTATATTTAGTGCACGTATCAATTTCTTAGCCTCATACAAGTTAGGGGGCGGTTTGTGACCATCTGGGAGAAGGGTGCAAAACACGTTTAAGAATACATCAAAGCAAACAATGCTTATGCTGGACTGGGACTTGACAACAAGTAGGCGTGTGATGGCATCTAGTTGGGACACTTGTGTTTGCCCATAAAGTGGATGACTCGCTGTGGACAACATATCAAAGAAAGCCCTTGTTGCAGGCTTCGGTTCTTCCTCTCCAGGTGGCGCAAATGCATCACGCACATCCTCTAGCATGTCTTCTAGCCTACTCTCATTATGGCTACCATCGTCTGTGCGTTGCACGTCCGATCTACAACTTTGTGACTCACCATGGTAGACACACACGGTATAACGTGGCCTAAATCCATATTTACACGTGTGCGATCATTATCGCCCTCATTTGTGTCCGTGCGTTTGCGCAACGAAAACACGGGCACAACACACTACCTCGTTGTGTACTCCTAGCAAATGCTCGATCCACAAAATCGGTGGTCTTTCCCATCCATTCTTCGCTATATTCACCCATCTTTCTATACCCAGTATACATCCAACTACGATCCTCAGCCACCCTAGTGTGCAAAAAAGGTACAAAAATTAATAAATTAACTTGAAAAGCTTTGTAGTACACAAAATTTAGTAAATTAACTAAATACTCCTGCACTAAGCAACATCTTTTTGAATGAATCAACAGGGGTGTTCTCTAGCTTACATCCCCATTCCCAAATCCTTTTGGTCTGTTATCAATGCTAAAAACAGCGAGAGGGAGGATGGCATTGAGGAGGAGGTAGACAGATGGGGAATAAGGGGAGAAGGCATTGGCAAAGAGGGTGTAGAAGGCAACACAAAACCCATTGAAGCTTATGGAGAGGGAAAGGTCCACGGGCGATTGCTTGTAGAGACGGTAGAAGATGCTTATTGAATTGAGGGGGGAAACACGGGTGTTCTCTAGCTTTCTTGAATTGAAGGCAGCAGTCAAATGCACAATCACAGTATGAAGTCCAATTAAAACGACCAAGGGAATTGAAGCAAGCAGCAGCAGGGGCTTGCCATTGCAAAGTAAATAGAGGTTGCAACGGATTGGCCAATAGCTAAAAAATTTAGACTCAACCATATATATATAAATGTCGGCAGGATGTAGAAAATATTTGTTTTGGATGCATAGAGGAAAAAAATTGCAATGCATCAAATTGTAAGATTATCTAGGAAAACACCTAACAAAGGCCAGCAATTTAAAGAGTACAATTGACATGGGACAACAACTGCCCATTCAAAATCCCAAGTTGACATGGGACAACTAGTATTCAAAGAGTACAATTGACAGGACAGCACAGAACAACAGAAAAGTTAAAACCAACTTATATCGCATTATGCAAAAAGTACATTTCTTCTCATGAGACATGTATTCTCAACAATTACCTTGGATAACGGCAGTGATCACAAGCCCAGTGAAATTAAATATTGCACCATAGCCATAAAGAAATAAGCTCTGTAAACATGAGATGAAGATCATGATATTTTTTAAAAATAACATTTAGAGAAATAATAGTAGAACATAGTGCCATTGCAAAATAGCCATGAAAATAATACATACGGATATGGTCATACCTGAAGATATATACTACTATCAAACTGGCTTTTCAAAGCCTTTTCATTGTTAACTGAAGCCAATGCAGGAACTGTTACCTGATTGCCCTCAAAGTTAGTATGGAACTTAAGCCAAGGCGGGAACTGTTACCTGATTGCCCGCAAAGTTAGTATGGAATGTCAGATGTCACCTTTAATTATGCTCTTTACAATTTCCTTTTGATTACACAATCAAATGAAAAGAAAAGCCCCAAACTGTCTTCATGTGAAGCACTTGAATGTATATATTTTATCTCAGAGTGTTTACAGCCTATTATTTTGCCCCATGGGAGTGTACCACAAGTTCTGAATCCTTCCTATCATGGTACATATGGATGTTCTAGTGAAATGCAAATTGAACCATAATATCAATTAATATGATTGAAAATAAACATTGGTTGAAAGCACAACATAGCAGGACCCAAGCAATGTATTAATTGTTAGAGATATATTAGAGATAGGATTATTTTGTATTCCTTATCTATCTTTTGTATTGCCTTATCTGTATATGGCATGCACCCCTTGTACACCCTATATGTATTGCCCATTGGGCCTCTTCAATATATACACAATATTCATAACATGGTATTAGAGCAAATGTTAGGGTTAGGGTTTACCGGTTTACTATAGCCGCCACCGCCTAGCTTCCGCTGCCCGCTACCCCTGGGAGGAGCAATCTCCGCTCCCGAGGGCAGCCACGTTGCCGACCGCAGCGTCAACGCCGTCTACCCCTCCGGCCGCCTCCTCGCGTGGATCCGGTGCCATCACCCTCTCTAGCCGCCTCCTCCAGCCAGATTCGGCCGTATCTGGCTCCCTCCCGACGCACGACATCATCACGCCACCTCCCGATCGCTGCGCTGTGCCTGTGGTCGTCGCCGCCCCGTCTCCCTGCCTCAAATCCGGCCGTCAGATCCGGGCTCCCACCAGATCCTTCTTCCCCGACGATGCTTCCCCGTGAGAGCTACTCCATCGAATCGCATCCGAGCCTCCCATGCCTGCCCCGCTGGTTAGCCGCACTGCCTCGTCTTCATCGCTCGATGCAGCTGCCGACCGGGTCCTCTAGACCAGTGCTGCTTCGTCGAACGAGCCGCCAAGAGGTTCGATCTTGGCGAGGCGGCGGCCACAGGCGCTACTGGAGCCGACAAGCTGCGAGGGTGGGAAGGTCTTGGAGGATGGCTCGGTGTCCAAAGCCATGGAGTGCGTGTGAAGGAGGGGTGCAGTGTGAAGGAGGAGGTCGTGGAGGAAAAAGACGGGGTTGCTCGGTCAGTTTGGCACTTCTTACGGCAGCAAATTCGATGTGAAGGAGTCTGAGTGGATATTGAGCCATCCGACTGCACGTTTATGTTCGTGCTATTCTGCTGCTGCTAGTATTTATTGCTAGTTAGCTCGGGTCTTTCCTTTATTTGTGTCGTTTTCTTCCGTTGCGTCCATCCAAGTCCATACCACTCTATCTCTGAGTTCGTCTAAACCATGCGAGACCACAAATTTATCGTCGGTCATAGAAATATAGGAATTTCTTTGGCATGACAGCAGCCACTGCTCTTTTCTTGGAGCCGCTGCAGATCCACCACCCCAAGCTTTCAAGGCCGTCGCGCTTCTTCCACACTGCGTCTTCGTTGTACTCCTTGTGCATTGCGCCACGTTTCTTCTGCACTGCGCCTCTATTGCGCTTTTTGTGCATTGTGTTGTGCTTCTTTTGCACTGTGCATTCGTTGTGCTTCTTGTGTACTGCACCGTCGTCGTCTTGGACTACGATCTGCGCTGTCATACTTCTATCTATTCCTATTCAGCTTGATTTGACATATTTCTCTATTTGTCGGTTTCATCATCTTCTTCGTCATGTTGTCATGGTCGACGTTGCTCCATCGCTTTGTGCTTTATGGGCTGTCGCACGACCCCGGATGGGGGGAGATATTTTATCGATATATTTTCCAAGAGTTGCATGCTACGACAATATTATCAAGACTCGGATTTTGGATTTATCTTATTTTAGTGTCAATCTTTTCCAAATATAATGCTATTGCATACGCCTTACATTTAAGGGGGTGTTAGAGATATATTAGAGATAGGATTATTTTGTATTCCTTATCTGTCTTTTGTATTGTCTTATCTGTATATGGCATGCACCCCTTGTACACTCTATATATATTGCCCATTGAGTCTCTTCTATACACACATAATATTCATAACATTAATGAGATGAATGGCTGCAACATTTATAATTAGCTACAGCTAAGGGGCAGTGCAGATACAGCACTGTACCACAGTCAATTGACTGCCAGAATGCCATGCTTGTGTTGTCTATATACAAGAAAAGAGCATACAAAGGAAGTGTTGATGCATAACAGTTAAACTAGCTCCCCAAATTTCACAGGAGATATATTATACTCTAATCCAACATGTTAAATAGAGCAGCACACTGTACACTACTCAGGTACAAAGGATGTAAGGAAGAGTATGAGATAAACAAATAAACAAATAAACAAATAAACCAAAAAGTCAAAAATCAAAACTTACATAACATAGTGTATGTAGGTAGGCTCCAGCTGCAACAGGAAGATCAAGTGCACTAGAACCTTCAGGCAGTGATTTTAGCTGATTAACAGATATTCCAATTAACAAGAGAGCAAGGGCTTCCCACTGTCAGCAAACAATAGCATGATGTCAATTACACAAGTTCATGGCATCCCTAAAAATATAGCATTATATTGAGAGATTAAACCACAGAAATGAAGAAATATAACTAGCCAATTATCTTTGAATTGCACTTAGTTTTGGACCACCTGTATTTTTTAACAGTACATAGACTATGATAGAGCATACCCAGTGCGGTTCTAACAATGGGCAAAGTTTTCCAAAATTCAAGAAAGCAAGCATGAACACACATCTATACATCCCCAAAACTGGAAATAGAGTAATTTCACAGGTTCAGAATAATCTAACATCTAACATAATCTATAAAGACCTTATTTTTTCAATAAAAACCCCATTTGTGCTAAATAAAGTACTTTATGAGTTTATTGAACAATATGCTATACAAAAGCTACCATACTTGCATCTAAATAAGATTGAGTAATTAAATAATGTTTTATACTAATAGTAGAGTACATAAACCAAAGTTCATCCATGTGTACTGGTACGTGTATAGCAGAACAAATTTATTTACATTGAACCCAAAACAAGGGTGACAAGGGATCGATAAATAATGGGTTTACTTCACTGCTTATGCTTAGCAAAACTAAATAACAACGAATTCGTACGGTTATCCTCAGTTTTAACTTACAGTTGAAACCAAGGACAAATATGTTTAAGCTTTCTACGCTTTTAAGTCTAAGGATCCTTTTGTAGTAGAAATCTAAAAGCCCGAAATGAGCTGAAGCTAGTGGTCACAGTCAAGTAAGGGGCCTTCTGAGGTTCAATCAAGGGGGGAAAACAGACATCTGATAAGCCCAAGTTTAGCATACTTCTGCAACCATTTGTTCAATTCAAGATCACACCTTAGCACCAGCATAAATCTCTGTCTACCACCCAAAATAAGAGAGACGGTGGACTTTGGATCAAACAAGACGGTAGACACGAGCATTGTAACAGAAGTTTAACTTCATTTCAAAACATATATGGACAAACAAATCTCTAGTAAGTAATTCATCATGTAAGAAAGTATATGCAAGCTTCTGGGGAGTAAGAGGGTTGCACTGAGGTCACCGCGTCCGGCCTGAGGCGACGGTGGATGAGGGGAGGATGTGGCGTTGATGCTGCTGCAGCGGGCAGAGGAGGAGGTGGTGACGGAAGAGGAGGGCGATGGCGGTACGGAGGGGGGGGGGAGACAACAACAGCGAAGGCGGTGGATCGGCGAGGGAGTAGGAGGGGGAGGGGGCGGGAGACGAGGGGGAGGCGCTGGGATCGACGAGCGGGGAGGAGAAGGAGGGTGGAGAGGCGGTGCCGGTGGCGGTGGATCTGCGCGTAACAGTGGAGGATTGGGAGGCTGCTGTGGAGGATGGGGATAAGGGTTGGGGATTGAGAGTAGGGTTAGCACTTGCGCAGCGGAAAAAAAAAAGGGCACGGTGATGAAAAAATTGGCGCTATTTCTCTCCTTGGTGTAATAAAGGCTATGGCACTCGGGAATATATTATAACCCGTTCACAGCAGTTGATATCTCATTTTCATGTGCATAACTGCTGGCTCCCGTCTACATATACCGAGTGTAATATAAAACACTCAGTAAAAGACCATCTTCCGAATACTAAATTTAACTCTCGAGTGTTCACTCGAAAAAAATATAGACACTCAGGAAAAAAAAAAAAACTCGGTTTCTGCTGGCCTATATAGCTGGGCAAGGGAGCAACACTGATCGAAATTAAAAGTTCATGCAGAACCGTACGTCCAGCGGTAGGCAGTGGTAGCGATAGATCGGAATGATTGATCGAAATCGAGGGGTAAAAAACGTCATTTGACATGTTGTCTTGTGTTGGAAACACAGTCGAGCTAGTACGACTTTTAATGTGCATATAGAATTAATTAGTCACGCACAATGCATGAGATGGCTCAGTGGAGCCAGGAGGTGACAAGTGGCATGCATGACATATAGATCTGGTGCTCTTCAGGCCGACTAAGTATACCATACATATTAATCTCAGAGGCTGAGAAAACTTTACTGAGCATGCTACATTGGCATTGCTAGCAACTGCATGGTAATCAGATTAATCTGAGAAAGCTTAGATCTGCAAAAGTACTCAATCTCTTGCAGCAATGATCACATGCATGCAGAGAAGCAACTAACCTAGCTTCTGCTAACTCTTACCTATACTAATAGTAGTACAATACTATCAATTATGAACACAACAGTAAAATGTGCTGATCCAGTACTACTTAATTTCTGTCTGTGAAGAGATCTCCATGGAGGGTATATATATGTGGGCAAACCTATGTATACGCATGATCGAAGACGACAGCATCGAGCATCATGCAGACGAACGAGAGTCGTAGGTGGACGTAAATGCATATGCATGATATTAGCCGGAACAGCAGACATGTTCTGACACTGCGAGCATAGCGCAAGCGACGCAGAGCTGCGTCGTCTGCGTCGGCGTTTTCCCCTCTGATTTCTGAAACTCTTGCCGCCAGTACCACCCACGCCGGCCGTGCGACAGAGCGGCAGAGGCCCAGTAATTGACCATTAGCCGACAGACAAGAAAATCCACCAAAGAATCCATCGATGGCAACGGAGAGATCACCGGCATGCGCGCGTTCAATAAATCGGTCGAGTAAAAAGATCCATTGGCATCCTTGCAGAGAGAGAGAGAGAGAAACCAGTAGAATTTATACATACTGATCGAGTTCCTCGGGTGAAAAGCTGAAATATTAATGGATGCTTACCAACTGAAAGGAGAACAAATTCAGTTGAAGAGATGATATTCGTCAGAAAAAAAAAGGTTAATGATGAGTTGATGGCCTTAAATTTGTCTACTGTTGCAGCGTTCAAGAGCTTGTTCAAAACATATGAGGCCTGATCACTCGTAGGGCCAGCTTGGTTACAGAGCGGGATCAGAGGAAAAGAAAAGATCGGTGAAAGGTGAGATCGATTTGCAGGCATTACACTGTAGTTATTTGGCCGATCCATCCACAGGGTTAAGCTAGCTTACGAACGCTGCCTGGCAAAAATGTTTCCTCCTTTCGGATAAGCTCGTCCGTACATCCGTTGTGAAGATCTGCGTCTTTAATTGTCTCAGGGAAATTTGGTGTGGCTTTTTTTCCTGACGTGAATAATGTACGGTCGTGCAGATTTAAAAAAAAAAACATGATCTCGCATATACGTACATTAGGTTAAAGTTTAAGCTGTGTATTTCGCTGTGTGCAATATACATGGGTATTGCAATGCGCGGTGGCGGAACTAGCACCGGGGCATGCCGGAGCAGCTGCCCTGGGTCCGCCGGAGGGAACCAGGGACAATACCTCTAGGTACCACGTCGTCTTCCTCAGGCGGCGATGAGGTACGGAAGAAGGATGCGAGGAACAACCATGGCGGCTGGGATGTAAGGAGGAGGAAGATGACATAGGAAGCATCAAGCATGGGCCAGGTTGGTTGGGATTTGGGTAGCATTGCAAAGCCAGGTCGCAGTCTCAATGTTCTAGTATCGATATTATGAATGGATATTAAGAACTTTTCTACAAATAAAATCACACAGAAAATAACACGATAATTTTATACAGATTCAGACCTTATTCTAGGAGAATAATAATCCTACTCCAGTATTTGTTGTATTGATTATGTTTTAAAAAAAGAAGTCACCAAAGCTAGCTAGGACTTAATCTTCTTCTCTCGCTTTCATCTGTCCACTGACTTTACTCCTTATATAGCGTATGAAGAGGTGACAGTTGTTTACGTCAAGAGGTAGCTTATCATTTGATGCAATGCGCACGTTTAAAGTAGTTATTGTCAGAAAAACATCCACCCATGTCGTCTTGTGGTATATAAGAGACAAAGGTTTAATACGTGCAGTTATTTCACGAATAATGACACATATTAATTACTGTGTGTATTAAACATAGCGCACAAATATCTATAATCGATTGGACTCACATATCTGTAGGCTTTATCGAACATATAAAGTGATTGCGGTAAAACTTACCATCAATAGGTGGACATAAAAAAAAACTTCCAATCATATAAGGTGATCGTAAAATATATAGCTTACAACCACTAGGTGTGTATAATCCTTCTCATTATTAATACTGAGGAGTACTTTTAAAGATTATATAAAATACATTGTTATTTATACATGTTATAGATAAACAACCTAATTATATTCGATTCTAACGCCACATGCACAGAGTGGCCAAGTGAAACTCTAGTGATACACAGACTACTGTCAAGTCCGTCGTCCGGTTCTAGATCGAACGCTTGTGTGGCTGTGCGAGTTGGCGACGTGCCAGAGAAAGCTTGCGTGCGTCCAGCGCGTGGGAAGGGAAGGCGAGCGCAACTAGGCCCCGGCCCCCGGAGATGGTCAAGCCATGCACGGCACGGACCAGGGAGGGAGGGGCGTGTCACGTACGGCGAGGAGGGCCAGGCGGGTAAAATCATGAACTAGTTCTGGATGGTCGATACAGATGAAATCTCCATAAGTGAACGCCTCTTATATAGTTACGTTGAACTGCAAATTCTCAATTCTAGATGGTCTAAAGCCTCTGTATTTCTATGATAATTCCGCCGCTGGCGATGCGTATACGAACAATTGGCACTTTACCCTCGGGAAAAGAAAATAAAAAAACAATAACTCGGCGCTCTGTAAGTAGGCCCATAGCTAATTTAGGACATTACAAAGCCTAGCTACTACCTCTGGGAATCAGAAAAGCCTTCATGAGTTGTGGGCCTCAGATAAGACACGTTTTATGTTTTCTGAATTATGTATGATAAACTCTTACAGCCCGGTTGGAACTCAGGAATTAAAGTTCAATTTTCGGCGTTCGTAGCATGGCCACTGCCTCGGAAGCGGAGGAGCACAGCAAGACGCATTACCTGTTACCTTCTTCTCTCCGCCTCCATCGTCCGGTTCAAAATAAACAGACCAGATCAAGTGTTACAGTAACCTCCGAGGTTATAATGAATTTCGCTACAGCACATATTTCTTCCTTCTGGCGTAGGTGTTGCTGCTGCCGAACACTATTAGCACGAACTGAACTTTCTCAAAAAAAGATAATAATTTAAAAGATAATTACACAAATAAAATAGTCGTTTTTTTAACAAAACTAGTATGTCGTCGTTCTAATTGGCGGCAGAGAGCTCACAGTACAAGGAGCTCCTTGTCGCCGATCCTCTGCACTCCAAAATCCTCCTTTTATACTCGGTATTTCCTAGTACATATTTTGTCTACAAATCTCACTGATATTATATAACATTCAACAATATTTTGTCACCAATTCAAGTGTCGACAAAGGCCTAACTCCTGGCGACAGGCAGTTCAACAGTACAGAGAGATCCACAGTACATGGAGGATCCTTAATTTTTTGAGATGTTATCCCGTGCAACCCCTGTTCCCCACTTTGCGACCGTACCCCTAACAAGACTAGAGCAGCGTACATGGGGTGATGTGATGTGGTGTTTGCTTCACTCATTCAAATTGGACCATATTGTCTATGATTTGAGATTGAGTTGCCTTACCCCCCAACCAACACAGAACACATACTGGGAGTTATTGCAGCTCAAGGGAACAAGGTTATGGCAGTCATATGTACGCATGGCGAGGGAGCAATGTGAGATTTGGTCCTTCTGGCCTAAGCATATGCCAAGCTCATTCCTGCATCGGTGACTGAACAAGAAAGGAGTGGTGATGCCTAAGAAGTCGGGGACTCCAGCCACAACGCGGCAAGCACAATGGCCGAAGGTCCCGGAGTTGCTGATGATGTCAATGAAGACCTTGTGGAAAGAGCTCATTCAGTCAAGCAAGCTAGTGGGTTTGCTGATGAGGGTGGGGGGCTGGAAGCCCTAGTGCAAATGATGGATCTCGAAAGACCGGAACTGCATAACATTATCAGAAGATGAAGGATCCGACGACGAGGATGATGTAGGCCATCAGGCGGTTCCATCTAGGGATGGCAATCGGGTGCGGCGGGTACGGGTAGTGCAAGCCCATACCCATGCCCGCGACCCGAATTCCCCCCTCGGGCATACCCGCGAAGGACAACGGGCGAAAAACCCCGCCCATGCCCGTCGCACGTGGGTATGCCCGTTTACCTGCGAATAATACATCGCCTCCCGTGGGTACCCATCGCCCGCGAACATACTCGTTACCCGCGAGCAATGCATACATCAAGTTCATCATAATTCACACATCATTGGTACATCACATATTCAACAACTAATGAAGTTCATCACAATTCATATATCATGTTCAACAAGATAACTAATCAAGTTCAACAAATAAAATAAAAATACAAACTGACATAATTCCTTACACATACGGGTAGGTTACGGGTAATCGGGCGAAGCGGGTACGGGTGGAGCTTACCCATGCCCACGCCCATTTACCTGATGGGCAAGGAATTGTACCCGTTTTCATACCCGTGGACAAAGAAAGACGTCCATACCCGCCTCCATTAGGGTATTTGCCCGCGGGCACGTGGGTAACCGGGCACAATTACCATCCCTAGTTCCATCTGAGTGGAACACATATTAGTTTGACAACTTCGTCATTAACGAAGGCTCCCGCGTGCCATGGGAGTACGACCAAAGCGAGGTCAAGCAAGGAGCTATGTACAAATGCAAGGAGGCTGTGTAGGAGGTGATCAAATTCTAAGCCTTGTCGGTGCGACGTACATTCAGTCGTCAAGTCTAACCCTAGATGCTATGATGTAAAGTGTGAAATAGAGGGATGCCCTTAGCGAGTGCACGCACTTTAGCCTAAGTGGGACACCTACTGGAAATACTCTATAGTGGTTCCTCACACATGTGTCGTTACTGAGTCAGTACAGTCTCGCAGGAACCTGTCATCAGGCTTCATCGCGAACCTTATGTACGATGAGATCATGTATAATCTATATTTTGAGCCACGATCCATCATTCGGACGATTGGGGATGTTCCAGTACACAGTCAGCTATACCAAGGTGTGGAGGGTAAAACAGAAGGTATTGAAATCAAGATTCGGTACGTTCGATGGCTCCTGCCACAACCTCCCCAGGCTACTCTGAGTCATACAAGACAGAAATCCCGGCACTCATGTCGACATTCAAGATTTTACGCATCCCAAGTGGGCCAATAAGAGTGTATTAAAGTGAGCATTCTTCGCCTTTAGTTCACGCATCAATGCATTCCGGCACTGTCCTCTAATCTTGTTCGTGGATGACACATGCCTGACTGGAAAGTACAAGTGCCAGATACTAACTGCAATAGCGACGAACGAGAACAATCAAATTCTTACCGTGTCATTCGTTTTCGTTGAAAGTGAGAACACAGACAATTGGTTGTGGTTCATGAGAAATTTAATAATTTCCGTTGTACAGGATCGTCATAACGTATGCGTCATACATGATCGGCATGCGGGCCTACTGAGTGCAATAACTCAGCTACAACAATGAGAGAACGAACCACTTCCATGGGTAAATCTGCAGAGTAGGTGGTGCATGAGACACTTTGGTGCAAACTTCTACAAAGCAGATCCACAACAAGGACTTGATGAACATGTTCAAGCGGCTATATAGTCAGAACGAGCAGCGAAAGTTTGAAGCACTTTAGAAGATTATGGACGAGCGGACCTAGACGCGCAGAAGGGAGGCAGCAAAAAAGCCGCTAAGCGTTGACCAGGCTCTCGGAGCATTGCCACAGCTACCCACGGATTGTCCTAGTGTGGCGAGGAAGACGGGGGCGCATGTGAAATACTTCTCGGACTAGATTTAGCACGAGCCTAAGGAGAAATGATCGCTGCTACATGACAGGGGTGGTGCACGATATGGTGTCATGACAACCAATCTAGTCAAGATGTACAGCTGGATCATGCACGGCACCAGGTGCTTCCATTTGGTTGGTATTGTGGAGGCAATTCTCCACGATACAACAAATTACTTTGTTGGCAAAAATAATAACACGTCACTCACCATGGCAAATAACAAAGTACTCTACTCCGCCATGATCACCAAGTATATGGAGGAGAAGAGCAAGAAGGGTGAGATTGTAAGGGAACGCGATAAGGCTACGATAGCACAAACAAAAATTTACCGCGCAACTAAGGAACCACCGCTAGCAATAGATCACGAGATTACCGCTACACATGCCGACTCGTAGCGGAAGTAGAGTCGTTGTAGCGAATTGATGCAGTCGTAGTCGTATTCACGACGCGTCTCCTCCTTCAAGTGGTCATACTCGCCACGCGTCTGCTCCTCCAAGTGGTCGTACTCACCACGTGACTTCTCTTCCGACTCCAGTGAACGTCACGAGTTGCGGATCGTCCTAGTGTTGATGCTTCGCAACAACACCTCCGAGGTATCCACACGTACGAGTGAAAGATATAGACCCACCATTATGAGTTAATGAAGTGTTTTGGTGGTTAATGATAAATCTAATTGTGAGACTAACTCTTTTGTCAAGTACTATCTTGTGTAGTCTCATTTGGATATAAAGGTGAAATTCAACGAGGTATGCATTTGACTCATACTCTTATATAATATTGTATTCCTCGGATCCAAAATATAGGAAGAACTTCACCATAAGTATATCTTGAATATGTGCATATGTTTTCTTTACACATATGTGTATGCACACATTTAGGGGGAGCTCATTCTATAGTTTGTGGTTCCATTAGTATTGGTCCATATTCTATTTTCCACATATATTTGGGATCTTTACTTTGAAACATATACGTTTGAGTATATAGAACTTATGTAGTTTTTGTATACTCATGTTTTGAGTATAATGGAACTTGTGTAGTTCTTACATACTCATGTCGTGAGTATATGTAACTTGTGTAGTTCATATATACTCACATTGTGTTACTTTCATCTAATTCAATTTATGTGATTGAAATGGTTATCATCAATTATCAAAGAGGGAAAGATAGATGTATCTTGTCCCACCATTATGTGTTAATAGTATGAGGTGGTAATTAATGATAATCATATTGTGGAACTAACATTTTCCATGAGTTGGATGTATAGGTTATGTTCCAGGATAATGAAGACTTAGGATGATCATGAGTTGATCATCAAGTCAAGAGCTTGGTGTAAACGATGCATCATGAGTTGATGCTTATCAAGAAGAAATGATCATGAGTTGATCATCAAGACAAGAGAAAACCCATCATGTGTTGATGGAGGTCAAGCAAAGGATCATCATGTGTTGATGATCATCAAGTTAATGATCCGGACTTGAAGTGATGATGTGTGTCATCAAGCTTCAAGAAGATGCCAGGCAAAGGTATGACTAGCTAGGGCTAAGAATGTGTTCCTAGTCTTTTACCGGTCTTGGTGTTTGGTTGGAAGACCGGATTGCTAGTATATGATTGTCGTACTATTAAGAGGGGTCTTAACTAGTAGTTTGAGTTGGTCATGTGTTGATAGCTCAATATGGTTGCTCTAGCTCATCTAGACATGATGCTATTTATTTGCGAATGTGTTTTGCAAATAGTCGAGGCTCATGCGTAACCCTTGTAGCATGTGACTTAAGTTTGCAAATGTGTTTTGCAAATGGTGTAAGTCCATGTACCTTATTCTTTGTGAAGAGTATTCTAAAATATTGGCAAATATGTTTGTAACTAGCTGAGAATACCATCTTTTAACCTTATTGGAATTGTACTCAAATGGGCGAATGTGTTTCGCCATTTGATGTGAAGCAAATGTGTTTTGCTTGTGTGGTCTGCCGGTCGGATCACGGGGTGTGGACCGATCGACCGGTGTGTCAGTCGAACCGGCCATGTGTTGGATTTCCTTTGACTTGGAATCTCTGTCCGAAAGTTCCGCCCTTGTGAAAATGGAACTTCCGATATGAGGAAGTTCCGGGGTTCGTGAGGAACGATTATTCCAGAGAGCGTCCGTTTTGGGACTTAGCTAATTTTTTATTGGGCGGTCGGACCGGCCAGCCGCGGCGGTCTGACCGATTTGGCAGCGGCCAGACCGGCCATTGCATGGCGGTCCGACCGGCCGAAGGCCCAACGGCTAGTTTTCTAGCCGTTGGCGCATGGGACGGTCCGACCGGCCATTGGTTGGCGGTCAGACCGGCCCTATACTGATTTGTGGGAATCTTCTCCCAACGACTAATTTTTGTGTGTGGACTATATATATGAGCCTTGGCCGGTTGGGAGAGGTTGCTGGTTGTTGCTGGTAATATTGTGAACATCCTTTGAGCCTCTTGAGCTAAGAGCAAGCCTCTCCTTTCTTATGTGCATGTGTTGCACTTGGTGAGCTTGGTGAGTAAACCCTAAGTGCATTTGTTACCTTAGGTAGTGGATTGTGTATCCACGTGAGCGTTGACACTTGATTAGTTTAAGTGAAAGTTTGGATTTGCTACTCTTGTTGTTTGCCGACACCTAGACGGCGTAGAGTCGTCGTGCGCGGTGGTCTTCTCAAGAAGCTTGTGAGAAGACCCGACGTGTTGTGAGTGGTTTGGTGCTCGCCATCTCCGGAGTGGAGGAAGAGCAACACTAGTGGAGCGAGGTGTTAGTTCGGTTTGGAACCAGTCCAAGTGTTGGACTTACCTCGGAGGTGTTGGCTTAATTAGTGGAGCCGATCCAACGTGGTTGGGTTTACCTCAACGTGGATTAGGGGAGACCGGCAAGTCTCCGAACACCACGGTAAAACATAATTGTGTCCATCTTGTTTTTATTTGTACTTTACTTTGAGCAATTTACATTACATGCTTTAATTGTTTATATATCATTGTGTGATTGCTTCCTCGTATTGTTGGTGCACTTAGTTGAGCCTAGTTGATTTAGGTTTTAATTGTGCAAAACCAATTCGTTATTAGCTTCCGCATTATATATTGGTTTAGAGCCGAAAGAATTTTTAAAACCGCCTATTCATCCCCATCTAGTCAGCCACCTCGATCTTACAACAGTGCAGAATTACCACGTGCCGGCAGCGTGGTTGAGAAGGCGTGGCTATTAGGGTTTCAGAAGTTCTTCCAAAGATTATCCTCATCTCCACCCTATGCCACCGCCCCTCTTTATATAGGTATCTATGATGGGTCTCGAACTTGAGGCCCATTAGGAACTCGTGGCCTACACAAATTTGGATCACTATCCAAAATAAATCCTAGCCCTTTAAATGTGTGACCCTACAGGTTCATGTGCAATCGGTTATGACTCGGAAACTCTTTTTCGACCACTAGTCGTTAACGGTACCTAGCAGCACATAACGATTCCCAAAGACACATAGAATAAATTGGACGAATCTTGATGTAATATGATCTATGATTAGGCCCTCATCACTTACGACCAGTTCGTATCTCTATACGACCAGATTGTAATCGGTCACGACCAGTTCGTAACTCCTTACGACCAGGTCCTTACTATCCTGTGATTACGTTCGACCAATCTACGACCAGCTCGTATCTCCATACGACTAGTTTGTAACTGATCGAACTAAGCGACCTACTCATGCATTCTCCTTTTGCCTCACGATGTCTGGTTGAACTCCAGGTGAGATGATGTGTCATCCATGGACTGTTTAATACTTTCTCGATCGAGTGTCGGATAACTTCATGTGGTCGACACTTCGACCACTAGTGGCATGGCCATCCACTTTCTTTATCCGATCACCACGAGGGGCCCAGAGACATCTCTCCTGTTAAGTTAGGAGGGGCAAATCCCATCTCGACCAATCACATCCCTCCGCATGTTTCATAGCATACCCGAAAGCTAGCTTTATAACTACCCAGTTACGAGTAGGGTTTGGCAACCCCTAAGAGTGCTATTACACATGTAGAGAACCATGCTGATCTCAGGTCTAAGGATTATACATCATCATTACTTGAGACCAACTAATGACACAAAGATTCATAACAATCTCAATAGTATCTCAATGATGAGTCTATCTAACCCTATGTTCTCTAACATGAGCTCACATTATTGATTCGATATCCCTATATCCATGATTGGGGAAACATGGTCATCAATTAATACATGTGCTAGTCATAGAGTCACTGGTGTTCCGACCAGTGACCTCTGACTAGGGATACATTAAGAATGACATCATATAAGTTAAAGAGTTCCACCAACAAGTCACATACTTATTGATCTATAACAAATGATTCATTCATGGCACGATAACATATTATCAAAATCATGAACATAATGAAATATCAACATCTCTATGATTGCCTCTAGGGCATATTTCCAACAGAGATGCACCGGGCATTCAAGATGGGCACAAGAGAGCTTCGGTTGGAGATAATGTGCAGTGATAAAGGATGCCGCGGGACGAATAGCGAGAAGATCACCCATGAGTACACACTACGCCACGCTACTTGTGTATGCACTTGCAACAAATTCCTTCTTTTGCATAGGCCCTACTCCCATATCATAACCGTATGTTCAACGATAGCATAATATCCTGACCAGTACCTCTCTGACCTTTTCAACAATGAGGAGGTGATACAACCTGGAGTGCAGAGATACAAGCCCCTTCTTATTTTCGTTCTGGGTGCAACTTATCTGAGCCGTGGACATTGATAAGCTGATTGGAAAGGTTGGCCGGCGACAAGTACGATGCATCAGGAAAGACATAGATGAAGTAGAAACTGGGTATCGTACGAAGACATGCTCCATTTGCAGGGAGTCTAGACACACCTTCAAAAAATGCTATATGAGAAATCCATAGGACGAAAGAGACATCGGTAGTCCGGACGTCGCCGTGGAGACCTCATCCGACCGCCCCACTCAAGACGGCCAACATAGCAGACGTTGAGGTATGTGGTACTCAATGCTTTGTAATATCACCTTGATTTGTTAAAAACTAGGTGTTATTATGTGGTGCTGAATGGTATGTAATATTGATGTGATTTGTTCACAATGTATGTGACGACGTTGCGCTGAATGTTATGTAATATCATTGTTATTTATCGACAAAAGATATTACGATGTTGTGCTGAATGTTATGTAATGTCACTGTGATTTGTCAATAAAAAAATGTTTAGAAATAGTCAGTACAAATTGAGATTTTTTAACAAAAGATGTTATAACGATGTGCTGAATGTTATATAATATCAGTGTGATTTATCGATAAAATATGTGATCGAAAATACTCAGTACAAAAGGATGATTTTAGAGTGCGGAGAGATCCATGTTGTCAGTTGAATTGGCGACAGGTACCTTCTTGTACTGTTGAGCTTCATATCGCCATGGGTTAGGCTTCTGTCGTCAATTAGAATGAAGACTATTTATTTTTATAATTATATTTTAAATTTGTATTATTTCAAAAAAAATCGAAATTTCTCTGCGGTAGGATCCGGATTGGACTGCCTCCCGGGCCCCAGGCCCCCAGCTTTCCTCTTTTTGTTCGCACAAGCACGGAGAGGAGAGGAGAGGAGACGAGGGAAGAGAGTACAGGAAGGAAACCCCTTAAAAGTTAAAACCCCTCTCTCATCCGCCGTCCTCCGCTACCGCGAGCGAGAGGCGAGAGCAGACGAGCCGCAGGTGTCGGCGTCGGCGTCGGCGGCGAGCAGGACCCGATCCTCACCTACGCCTCTCCCCTGGTCAGTCGTCTCCTCCTCCTCGTCCCCCGCACTCCCGATCGATTGGTTGGCTTGCTTCGCTTTCCCCAATCTGATTCGATCCAACTGTGTTCCCTTCCGAGCAATCGGATCTAATCGATTCAAATCGTTCCGCGAGATGAGATGGTTCGAGTTGGGAATCCATCCGCTTAGTTTAGTTTGTCCTTGAATGCGTCCATCCACGCTTGGATGGATTGGGCTGGTTGCGAATTCGTTTTGCTTGCCTGCCGTTGCTCTCCAACCGATGTGATTCATCTGTAGCCATAGAGTTTCCTACTTTTCTGCGGTTGCCCGATTTGTTGGGGCGTTCCCTCGTGCAATGTTAGTGCTCTAGGTTTTAATTTATGCCTTGTTTTGCTTTGCCTGTGGTTAGATTGTTTACATGTACTAGCAAATGATGCGCGTAACGTGCTGAGGAATTGTGTTCTCCGGTGCGGTTTGGTCGTGATTGTTCGGGCGGGCCTTGGCCAGCACCTTGTCCTTCTCTAGTACTGTTCTGTTATGACAAATTGACAATGAGTGCAGAATTATGGTTTTAAGTTTGTGAACTAGTCTTCCTTACTTTGTGCCTGTACGAAGGACATAGTTGTAGCTTCTTGATTTGGATGGCATTAAGCTTTGTACGCATGGCATATCAATAGATAAGTATGGATTATGGAACATATCCGTATGAAATGTGTACTCGAAGATCCTTACATTTGCAGCATGTTTATTTTGAAATTGACACAGGAGAGCTGCTGGCCATTGTATTAAGAAAAATAGGAGTATTATTTGCAGGCTATCGCACAGATGATTGAATTTTGAATAAGCAACTACTTTGGGTGATATTACCAATATAAAATATATGTGTTCGGGATGCCCTTGCATAACAAACAATTGTTGGATATTCAAAAATCAATTCCTCTTATAGGAATTTCCATTGCTTCAGTTCACTGCAGGAGCAAGGTGTAAAAATGAACACCCACCTCAGCTTTGAGGATGGCTGGAGGGTCCTGGAACAGGGGATTGTGAAATGCTCAAAGATTTTGGAGGGTTTCACTGGTACAAGGCCTACTGTGGCTGAGTACATGAATTGCTATGAGTACGCTTCTATAGTTTCACCATGCAGTATGCATCTTAACTATTATCCATGACGTTTTAAGTTGCTGCTCATCATACATTCCTCTACTTTTCCAGTTGTGCTTATAGGATGGCTGTGCAGAAAAATCAGTATTGTCAAGAGATGTACAATGGTTACAAGGCAATGCTTGCAGAATGTGTCCGTGCAATGGTACTATTTATTTTTAGTTTCTGTTGTACAATGTTTTTGAGGTCATATTTCTAGGTCTAACCAAGTGAATTTTACTGTGTTGCATTTAAAAGAGAGAAAATGATGACAGAAATCTTGTATTTGAAAATTAAATGAACTGTGAACTTCTCTTTACTCCACTATCATATATAAATGAACTAGTATTAAAAATTATATGATATGATTCCACAGTTATCACTATATATTAAGATTTGGAGCAGTTAATGCCCATAGTATCAGATCATTATGCAATCTGGATCTAAGTTGTGGTCCAGATAACGTGAAAGCACATGGTATTTGTTATGGATCATGATTAGATGACCCTGGACCCGAGCAGCACGGCCACGCCGAAGACCGGCGGCTGCACTACAAGGGCAGGGAGGATATATCCCTTCGGCTGGGAACTCTTGTTGTAAATGGAAACTTGAAACTTCCTTATTTTATCATATAAACTACTAACAACTGCTGTTTATATGCTGGTAGTATTGCATGCACTGATCGTATCAGCTCCCGGTCTCATTGTATAGAATCTTATGATGCATGTAGTCAGAGCTCTGTCATAGCACTTCCTGCATTATTGTAATATTGTTAGATCTACAGCAGCTACAATATTCTAGACTAGATTGTATTGCTGCCCATGGGAAAATGAAGCTCAAACCCACATATGGTTGTTTACTTGTTTTACTTATAGTATTTGTCTTCTTTTGGAGATCTTGGTCTTGATCTGAGGCAAATCACATGCTGACACCAGCATGAACTGCTGAAAATTCATTGGGTGTCCTCTTGCCTTAGGGCAAAATCACAAATGCTTTCACAGATGAACTAGTCTTTGCCTTATGCAGTTATGCTGATGTTGTGAAATAGGCATGGGTAACTATTTCAACAATGGGAGTTGACTCATACGCACGTGTAGTCGTGAAAAACAAGACATTACTGCTGTTTCCCCCCACTATTGCAGAACCATCATAATATCAAAATACCTGATTGTATATTTTCATATGCATATAATCTCTTTATCCATTTGTTTGCATCACATGCTTAGCAAGTTCCTTTAGTTGGCAACAGAGATATCTATCCTTCTTTCCATTGTTTGACTTTTTTCTCTGCATTTATTTATTTAGGTTTTACCCCATCTGATGCACAAGCGAGATGACTACTTTTTGAGAGAGCTTGTGAGACTGTGGTCAAACTATTGTGTCATGGTTAAATGCATAACTGGCTTCTTCAGCTATTTGGACCGCTGCTTTGTTGAACATAAAAAACTACCTCCACTTGAAGACACTGCTGCTACTGCCTTTTTTAGTCCAGTGAGTATTATGCAAGAAATGTTTTTGCTTCCATATTCTTTGTGCTTTTGAGGCTGCTTATCCATTTCTGTACCTACAACTTGTCATGGACTTTACCCTTTTGCTAGGTCTTTTCCTACTTCAATCATGAAATAACAGATGCTCTACTAACTCTGGTAATCCTTAGCTTGCTACCTTTTGTTCCGTTCTTCTTAAATGCGTTCCTTGTTTACATAACAATTAATTGATGATTCCAGATTCGCCAAGAGCGTGATGGAAGTAAAGTTGATATGGACCTTTTGATGGGCATTATGCGTGGCATACGTCGTTCTGAAGTCAATGCCTTAATGAAAAATGTTGTTCTTGAAGATACATATGCTTACTACTCCAAGAAGAGTTCTGAATGGATTGTGCAATACCCTCTGCCAGATTACCTTGCTAAGGTCACTTCTTCTGTTCTTCAATAGTACTTAATGAGATGATGGTACTTCTTTTTGTAGTTTCTCACACTGTTTCTATATGTTATGTATAGGTCCAGGAAACTATGGAGAAGGAAACCAAGAGACTGATTAACTATCTGTGTATTCCTGAGGGAGATAGCTCAGAGCTCTGTTTGCAGGTTCTTTTTTTATTAGGAAATATTACATAACAGTATTAAAGTGTACTGCCTACTGCTAGTAGTAGTACTGTAGGGTTGGTACTTGGTAGTATATTTGATGTTTCTTATTCAATTTCCAATTTCTTGTGCCCTCTGCACTTGGTTACCAGCATTATAGTGTTGCTTCCAAAACTTCGAAATAAAATATGTACTTGTTTGCGCTATAATGGAGAATCCATACGTCTAAAGACTAAAGATATAAAACAAATATGAGATTATGATTGGCAAGCATTAGCTACTGTGCAATTTTTATCTTTCATTGACTGAGGTCACTTACATTCAGTTGCTTGAATAATGCACAAAGATATTTTCTGCAATATTACTAATCCTTCTACTGCCTCTACTCTTGTCACAGGTTGTTAGTGCTCCATTGATGCAAACTTATGACAGCTATGCAAGAGAGAAACATATTGGTGGTCAAGTTTTGCTTCAAACATACAAGGTGAACTCAGTTGCACTTGCACCCCCAGTATAATTTGATACTTCATTTTTTTTTCTAGATCCACAACTAACCATTCCTTCACTCATAGCAGACTGTAGAGGAGGAACTGCTGGCCAGATGCAGTCGTTTGACAATTAGCAGCGGCTCAGACAACAGCTCTTTCAGTTACATGGAGTAGAAAGGAAACTTTAGCTAACATCCATCTATGACCCAGCTTACATACAGGAAAGTTTTAGAACATGGCCTACCTCTAAGAGAACTTTTTGTGCAGCTCGTCTTTGCTACAGCTCAAAGCTACCCCGTATAGAGCTCGTTGACCTATTACTACCAGATTCAGCCGATGTTCTCGTTGGCGAGATTCAGTTAGAGATTTATATAGGTGCTACAACTGAATCCACAGGAGATACTTATTTTCTGCAATTAAACAAGAGTCCGGCTCCATTGATGTTATTTTGCAGAATCAACAGCATTCGAATTGTACAGGATGGTAGATCCTTTTATGTCAAATGCAGTTGGTTTCTCTTGATTGTTTATCTAGCAAATGTTTGGCAAGTTACCACTCATCTCTCGTAGTGGCCCTCACATTGTTGCATATTGGCGTGACAACTGATTGGGATAATCTGTTTTGAAGTAGTATAATATTAGGAGTTATTTTCACCGTCTTATCGAAAATTAAAGGTTCAAATCGATCACTATAGTGTTTTTGGTACAATAAAATCATTTCATCGTATATTTCATTGCTACTACTCTACATTGTAGAGTACTGTTCAATCCCTCGCAAAACACAGCTCAATCCGGATCCCGTGACAACGTGATGAATTGTGTATGACCTGTGCCTTCGCGTGCTTCTATGGTTGAGCTAGGTTGCCTAGTTGTCTATGACATGATGCTACTTTGTTGTGTTAGTTTTACGGTTAAGATCGCAAATTCTTATTCTTGCATTTTAGAACCAGTTCTATGTAGCAGATATGCCCCTTACAATTATTCGAATATTTAGATGCATCATGCGTGAATCTCACGTCATTGGACTGACATTGAGTGATTCTCGCAGCATGTCCATATTCTACTTAGTACTTCCAATGTTTTATGTTTCGCAGGAGATTCATTCTGTTCCTCGACCTTTTTCTCTGAAAAATAGGGCTAGATGACCACTAACCTTTTGAAGAAGTGCTAATTGCACTACTACAGAACAGACCTTTGATTCCGGGCCTAAAGGGCCTCTAGTCCCGGTTATAGAGCCGGGACTAGGAAATCGGGACTAAATGTCTCACCTTTAGTCCCGGGTCCCAGGCCCGGGACTAAAGGCCGACCTTTAGTCGGTTAGTAATACTGCAAGGACTAAAAGGTCCATTGAAATTTGAGCCACGGGATGGCCTTTTAATCCGGTTGGTATTACCAGCAAGGACTAAATTTTTTTTTTTTTTTGTTTCCATTTCAATTCATTATTGATTTTGGTTTTAAAATTACATTAGGTTTTCAAATGCGTATTCTTATTTGCTAATATATGTATCGCCCACATATAATTTAGTTTGGAACATTATTACACACAAATAAAGTATGAAACTATATATATTATGGAGCTATATATATGTATTATATATATATATATATATATATATATATATATATATATATATATATATGCACATAAAATTTACAACATTATTCATGCATCCTTGGTATTTACAACACAAATGTTGTCCTCCACTTAAATGTCATACAAATGTTAAGTCTGGTTTGGCTTCAATTGTTCATACAGGTTAAAGTAGAACTTCGGTCGGGCTTGAGGACATGCTCATTAAGAAATCTGCGATTGTCTCTTGAATTCTGTGAGGCGGTCCATATCCAACACTGTTCCTTCAACCATATCTCCTTCAATTTGCATTAAGCGAAAGAAGTATTAATATACATAAGATTTATTTAATAGCAACAAATAAATAAAATGGATTTATTATATATACTTATTACGTACTTTACGCATCTGTAGATGGGTTCTTTTGCATACACCATGAGGAACTCATAAGCGTAGTATCCACACAAATTGTTGCACGGTGGTGTAGTAGAACCCAGCATGCGATATAAAAGATTACTCTCGTCATCCCGCGTGAGCTAAAGCATGATAAGGTAAAGATGCGGGAGCTAGTACAACTTACATCCGATCGGTGTGGATCGGAAGTGGCGCTTTCGGATCCGGACGGTGTAGTTGAACGAACCAAGCCCAAACCACGCCTAATAATTGGATCGTTAATTAACTATTGCGAGTTAAAGAGCGAGGAATAAATATTTAAAGATCGAAGTTACCTGGATAATGTCTATCATATCTTGGTAATCTTCTGCGGTTTTCTCAACGAGTCATAGATTAGCAAATGACCGTCGGAGAGATCGAAGACAATCGGTATCGATGAAAGTTGCATTTGTTTATAGAGTCAACATATATATCTTTATGTTGGATTGAGTAAGTAAAGTAAAATGTGCACACGATAACAACACTCACCCAAAGTTGTAGGGAAGAGTATAAATCTTTTGTTCTTTTGGTTGATCAAGAACCTCCGGAAATTCCTCTCCGTTTGAGGTCTCCATTGATCGTAGGGAGTGTTTGGGTCCTTGAATACGATATATGGATCAACGAAACCAATGTTCTTGTCGTTTCTCGTGTGAGGTCTCTCATCATGTCTCTGCATATGTATAGACATGCTAGCTAGTGTGAGGATAATTACTTATACATATACATATGCTAGAGTGAGATTATTAAAAGAAAGAATCACGTCTGAGACAAAAGCGGTGATGAGAGATTTGTCTAGAGCGTTCATGTGGCATAGTGGTGTAACTCATTAAAGCGAACCATTATAATGTCATCCATACGGAGTAATGATGGTTTCTAATTTTGACGCAAATATAGTCATCCGCTTTTCTGCGACACGCCATGTACCACTTGTTTAACAAGTACATTTGTGTCTGAAGTTCCATGAGCTTCTCGGGGTTGTATAGACTCTTGCCATATACATATTCCTTCTTCCAATGATCAACTTCGAGCACTTTTGATGTGTGCTCCGCAGAGCATTTGGGAAATGCTTAGACCGGTTTCATGAAAAATTCATCAAGTTGATCCAAATGCACATTTCAGTATATCTGTTCTAGCACGTTCGTGTTTGAACCATATTCATTCCCAATAACTAGCGGGGCAGCGATTGTTGTGATTGTTCCCATTTGTGCAACACCCTTCCGTGCTCTCTTCTCTTTCTTCTTCGCCTCCTCAATTGACTTGGTGAGAGTGCGGTCATAGTCCGATAGTGGCGAATCCTTACGAGCATGGCGTAACTTTTTACGGTGGCGTCCACCCTTTGCCTTAGAACTTACGGGCGTCGAAGAAATGCGGCTTCTCGAGGTTTCGCCGCTTCACTTTTAGCCTTGACTTTGCGAAGAAACTATCCACATCTGTTTTCTTGAAGCATCTATTTCCTCGGCGGTCTTCTCATAGGAAAGTTTCGTCGTCTTAGAAATAGCTGGTGTTCTCCACGAGCTTTCTTCTTGGCGGCGGTGGGGCGGCGCCTTTTGTGGTGCGCCTCTTCTTTGGCGAGGGGCGTGGTGGCGGCGTTGGAGCCCGCCGTGGAAGCGATGGGCGGCCGATGGCGGCGTTGGAGCCGCCGTGGAAGCGATGGGGCGATGGCGGCGTTGGAGCCCGCCGTGGAAGCGATGGGCGGCCGTGTCGGCGTTGGAGCCCGCCGTGGAGGCGATGGAGCGGCGGTGGCGGCTTTGGAGCCCACCGTGGAGGCGATGGGGCGATGGCGGCGTTGGAGCCCGCCGTGGAGGCGATGGGGCGGCCGGTGTCGGCGTTGGAGCCCGCCGTGGAGCGATGGGGCGGTGGGGATGCGTGTGTCTTCCACTTCATTGTCATCGCCCGCAACACTTTGTGACACGGTGGTGAATGGATAATTGGACTTAGGTTGGGGAGGTTCTGCTTTGTGAAAACAACGTGGTATGAGTAAACCGTTATTTAAGCCAATACATAATTAGTGAAAAAATGGTTCGTTCACTTTCATCCGCACCTAGGGTTAAGTTGTTGAGGAGGAGGAGGTGGCGCCTAGGAATAATGATATAGCGCTTGCGCCAACATATGAATGTCTTCTCCGCTTCTCCTAAAGTCTTCTCCCCATCACCTCCTTCAATGTCAAGAGGCACATTGCTATTACCTTTCACAACTCTATCCACAGAGGCGCTAGCATATCCGGGAGGTATTAATGCCCCATGGCATCTTGGTGTCTTCATAGGGTCGTCGAGATACAACACCGATAGCCACCATGGTGTGGCATTCCCTCTGGAATATCAGGCTCACATGTCGTGAGAGGATCGGTGATGTCATCCACGAAGCGCGACCTGCGTCATCTTGAATCACTGGCACCTCCGGTAGGCATGGCCCTTTTCAAGCGATTAGGGGTGATGTTGACTCCGGCTCGATGCGGTTGCCTTTGGATGGAACTTCTTGCTATCTGCACTTGCCTTTTGATTTCGCATTCATTTTGGCTTCAAGTGTTTTTCTCGCTCTCTTGCTTCACGAGCCACTTCACGTGACTCAAGAACCATTTCCTCCATCCTGCGCATCCGCTCTGCCTCCTCGTACTTCTTTCTCTGGCGGCTTCTATAGGTGGCTTTGTCTTTAGGAAAGCATGCTCCCGACACCTCCTCATAGCCTCTTGTTCGCCCAGTGTTCGATTACTCTCATGCGTATGTCGGCTCATCCTTATCTCTGTTCATTTGCCACCGCCACTCTCACCAAGCCTCGAGCATAAGCAAATCTTCTGCTTTGCTCTTTGGAGTTTTGCGCCATACACTATCTTTCCGGTCTCTAGGTCGAGCTTCCCCATGACCAGAAAAACCAATACTTAGCACGCTCGGGCGGTTGATTGATTCTGGTTCGATCCCTTGGCAAGAATCTCCGTTCCATTCTTTCCCACTTAGGAATGGCACTCCAGAGCCACGATCCCAAGTGATGGTGGTATTGCTTTTGTCGGGCATTCTGTTGGTTCCTTCTCACCCGTGCCTCACCCTCTTCCGATGTCTTGAACTGCACAAACTCATCCCAAAACGGCCTCAACTTGCGTAGGCCTTAGTGTTGAAATCTGGCGTCGAGTTCTTCACGATAAATGTGTTGTACAATTTCTTCTTCCAACACTGGAATTGTGTGGCCATCTTCTTCATAGCCCGAGTTCCTAACTCTCTCCTTCAAAGCTTCATCTTACATATCGGCGAAATGTTGAAGGACATCTTGCCAAACTAGTGCCTTGTCACGATCGAGAGACAAAACTAATATGAGAAGCAACTTTCTTTTGCTTCCATTCACGAGCATTGATCGGGATCCTGTCCCTTACAAGGTACCCACGATGGTGACAAATTTACGTGCATGTGGTCCAAGTACTTTGCTGTATCCTCCTCGAATTCGAGAGAATGAACCGACCCTCCAACGGCTTCTTGGGCCTCGTACATTTCTACTCTTCCCGTTGTTGTCGTCGATCCGGAGGGCTACGAATGTAGAAACACAAAGATTTAAATAAATATATTTACGACAAATGAAATTATTACGAATTTCATGTATACATAAGAGATTGTAGATAGACCTACTTGACATTGTCTTGCTCATCTTCATAATCGGCAAAATCTTGACTCCGTCATCTACTTCTTGATTGTTGTCATCACCTTGAATTGGGCACCTTGTAAGGCGTCATTGTTGATAATTTCCATCATGGCATCGTCCATGTTGTCATTCGAATCGACCATTTACGCAAATATATGTGTAGGGCGTTAGAGCGGTTCGTGCTTTGTATTATCGCAATGGACATTGTCAAAACTTCTTGTCCACAGATGTGGCATTACTTGTCTGAAGACCTATGGAATGATCCTAACTCGTTAAAGCATCCTTTTTTGAGAATATATGTTTCACGGTACAATTTGAAGCTACAAAGTGTAAAGTACTCAAGCGGTCATGTGCTAACCAACATGTTCACATGTCGACATGTGAACATTCGGATAGCTTTGATTGAATGAGCGTGAGTCATCAAGCGTTACTCATGCTTTTGTGTCAAAAATTTAGCCATGACAATGATTTCACATTTTAGTTCGAAATGTTTGAATCACATGGGCTATACGTGAGGAGTATCGGTCAATGACACTTCTCAATATCCGACAAACATAACACTTCTAAAAACATGAAAATGCCAATCATGGTAATTACGAATCGATCTCTTATTTGCGCAATTCTTCTCGTATTTGAGCAATTATGGACTTTAATCGTTGTCAACACATCACGATGCTTGTCCGAGGACAACATAGCATGCACATATGTTACTTCCACAAACACAAGAGCACTCAACTTAATTTATACAATAATCTCGAATAGTGCATACAAGAATTCCTTGAGAATTCATATATCGAAATGTACAACGAAAAGATCCATACATCGGAATGTATAATGTAGCTAGACAAAGCGATAGATTGCTCAATCATGAATTCAACAGAAAGATCCATACATCCATTTACGAACTACTACATTTCTGAATCAATAATCCAGAATACAGACATTTATGAATCCATGTACCTACACAAAATCATGCATTGCTCAATCACAAAATTCATACAACACGAAACCGATCCACACGGGGCATCGGGGAGGGGGCTCGGAGTGCAGGGGCTCGGGTGCAGGGGAGAAAGCTAGAACACGGGGAGAAGGGGAGGCTCACCGAGCGGTGGAGGAGGGTGCCGGGAGGCGATGGAGCCACCAGGCGCGCGGGGAGGAGCTTGGCGGGCGTCTTGGAGCGAGGAGGCGGCGAGGAGGCGGCGAGGGAGGCGGAAGGGGTGGAAGAAGGGAAGAAGCCACTGGTGCTTAAGTCCTGAGAGGGGCCTTTAGTCCCGGGCGGTATTACCAACCGGGACTAAAGACCTTTAGTCCGGGTAATGTCTGGACCAGGGACTAAAGCTGAACCTTTAGTCCCGGCGGTATTACCAGCGGGACTAAAGACCTTTAGTCCCGGTGGTAATCTGGACCGGGACTAAAGTCTGGACCTTTAGTCCGGGTAGTTCCACGGCCGGGACTAAAGGTCTTCTTGTGATTACATATTTTCCATACATTTTTCACCTTTAGTCCGGCGTGTCTGGATAGGACTAAAGGTCCCATGTTCGATTCATACAGTTTTTCCTGATTTGGGTTTTATATTAAGTTTATTTGTATAAATATGCTAATTCTTGTTAAATGCATAGTAAATTAAATACTAGGCATAAATTTTTAAAAATAATAGTTGCATTTCCTTTTATCTTATTGACATTTCAAACGACTTTTATAGTGACCACAAGTTTGGGAAGTGAAGAGCCAACTATAAACAAAATGAAGGGCTCAAACCACAAGTGAATTTCATTTGAAGGCATAAATACTTGCTAAAAAATTTCAAGTCATTTTACACCGTGGAGAAGACATGCTTCACAGAGGTACATGTGTCCTTTTATCGAATAGGAATTTCATTTGAAGCGATAAAAACAAGAAAAATATGATAGAAACATCGAAGTTACAATTATTACATAAAATCTCTAATACACACTATTTATTAAACATCACTATATATCAAGCGGGCACGGTGGTGAACTTCTTCTTGACGTATGACCCTTGGTTATGATCATCTTAGTAACCATGGAGTATCCTCGGCATTTAGCGGGATGCTTGGGTCTTTGGTCACACTGAAGGCGGGATTGGTCATCCCTTTCATAATCTTGACTTGTCGACTTGTCCTCAATTCCCACGATGTTTCTTTTCCCTGAAAGAACTATGTGGCGTTTTAGCTCATTGGTTGATTTGTCGTAGTTTTTCCCTCTCTTGGATTTTGTAGACATGTCTTTCACATAGAACACTGATTCACATCGTGACAGGGCGAATGGTTCGTCTTTGTACCCAATATTATTGAGGTCCACTGTTGTCATTCCATACTCCTTGTCATTGTTACCCGCCTCGGTCATCTTCACCCATTGCTTTGGAACAAAGGGACTTTAAAATTAGGTCGTAGTCTAGTTCCCAAATCTCCTCTATCGGCCATAATATGTTTGCCTCTTTCCATTTGGGTGCATGGCATCTCTGCGGACACCCTTGTTTTGGTTCGTGCTTCTTTTATCTTGGGCTCTGATGTAAAATGTATTTCCATTTATCTCGTACCCTTTATGCGTGAGGATGTGCCACGATGGTTGCCTAGCCAACAAATCTGATTGCTCATCAATATTGTCATCACCACGACATTCTTTTCGCAACCACCATTGAAAGTTTCCATGTGTTGGCGCCTAATCCAAGCTTCATTCTTCCACAGAAATCGGATCGTAGGAACTCCTTGTGTACCTCGACATACGGCTCCACCACGGAGGAGTTTTGAAGAACTGTAGTGCGCTTTATTGAAATAATCGTCCCCCGTACCGATATATGTTTTCTTCCCTAGTGTTCCCTTTCCACTAAGTCTCCCCTCGTGTCGCGATTCAGGAACACCAATCGGGTCAAGGTCGGGAATGAAGTCAACACAGAACTCAATGACCTCCTCTGTCCCGTAGCCCTTGGCGATGCTTCCTTCTGGCCGAGCACGGTGAACATATTTCTTGGGACTCCATGAACCTCTCAAAGGGGAACATGTTGTGTAGGAACACAGGACCGAGAATATTAATCTCCTTGACCAGGTGAACTAGGAGGTGTGTCATGATATTAAAGAAGGATGGAGGGAACACCAACTCAAAGCTGACAAGACATTGAACCACATCATTCTGTAGAGTAGCTAGTTCCATTGGATTGATTGCCTTCTGAGAAATTGCATTGAGGAATGCACATAGCTTCACGGTGGCGAGACGTACATGTGGAGGTAGAATTCCTCTTAAAGCAACGGAAGCAATTGCGTCATAAGCACGTGGCGATCATGGGACTTTAAGTGTAGGAATTTCTTCTCGGCACATTTATTATCGCTTTATATTGGAGGAGAATCGGATGGGACCTTGATCTTTGTTTAGGCATTCAAACATGCTTTCCTTCTCTTCTTTGCTAAGAGTGAAGCTAGCGGGTCTTAAGTAATGGCGTCCATCGTGCATTTTCTCTGGATGCGAGTTGTCTCGTTCTTTCATGCGCTGCAAGTCTGTCGTGCTTGAGTGAATCCTTAGACTTTCCATACACATCCATGAATCCTAGCGAGTTCACACAAAGATTCTTTGTCGGTGCATCACGTCGATCGCGTTGCGGACCTCTAGGACTTGCCAATAGGGTAGCTCCCAAAATATGGACTTCTTCTTCCACATGGGTGCGTGTCCCTTAGCATCTTCGAACAGGTTATTTGCCTTGTCCCTTTCAAAGACTACTTGCACATCCTTGACCATATCAAGTACATCCTCCCGATTCGGTTCTGCGAGGCTTTGTTCGTGTTACGCCTTCTAGTTAAAATGCTTGCCTTTCTTTCTTAGTTGGTGATTCATAGGAAGAAAGCGGCGATGGCCAAGGTACACGACCTTTCGACATTTTTCAAATATATCATCAATGTCATCAAAACATTGTGTGCATGCATTGTATCCCTTGTTTGTACATCTGAAAGATTACTTAAGCGGGCCAATCATTGATTATTACGAACAACAATGCTCGCGGTAGAAGTGTTCTGTTTGTACTCATCCCACACACGTACACTGGTTTGCTCCATAAAGAAGGAGTTCCTCAACTAATGGCCTCGGTGAACATCGATGTCGTTGCCGGGTTGCCTCGGGCCTTGGATGAGCACCGGCATCATAATGAACTTCGCTTCATGCATAACCATGGAGGAAGGTTGTAGATACATAGAGTAACGGGCCAAGTGCTATGACTAGTGCTCTGGTCCCCAAAAGGATTCATACCATCCGTACTTAAAGCGAACCTTAGGTTTCTTGCGTCATCTGCAAACTCAGGAATTCTCTGTCTATTGCTCTCCACTTTGGGACCCATCGGCGAGGTGTCTCAACATGTTGTCTACCTTACGGTCTTCTTTGTGCCATCGCGACAACTTTGCATGGTCCTTGTTTATGAGCAGACGTTTGAGCGTGGTATTATAGGAGCATACCACATAACCTTGGCGAGGATTTTCTTCTGGGGCGTTCTTCGCCCTCAACATCGCGAGGTCATCTCGCTTTGATCTTATACGCGACGCTTTGCATCGGGGCATTCATCCAAATTCTCGTAGTCCTTGCCACGATACGGGATGCGATCATTAGGACATGCATGTATCTTACGGATTTCTAATCCCAAAGGCGAGCGACTGTTTTTGCCGTGCGTAGTGGCGAGCAATTCGTTAGGCTTGGAAGCATCTTTTTGGATCTTGATAATTGCCCAAATGCCTTGTCGGATACACCATTCTATGCCTTCCATTGTAGCAACTCGATGTTGTGCCCAACTTTTTTCCCATCTTGGTGTGGGTATAGTAATTTCTTGTGATCCTCTAGCATGCGGTCAAACTTAGCCTTCTCCTTTTCACTTTCGCAATCTCTTTGTGCATCACGAATGACATCACCAAGGGCATCATCTTGGCGAGTGTGTCTTACCTTTGCCTCTTCTTGACTTAGCCCATTGCGGTATCATCGAAGTCACCGTATTGAGCAATAATGTCGTTAGGGTCCAATTGTTCTTCTTCACCTTCTTCCATTATAACCTGGTTTCTCCGTGCTTGGTCCAACAAATATAGTTTGACATGAAACCCGACTTCAACAAGTGTGAGTGAAGACTCCTTGAGCTAGAATATTCCTTCAAATTCTTACAGGGGCACATGGATGACATGAAACCATCAGCTTGTTTGCCTCGGCCACTCTTAAGAAATAATGCACGCCATCAATGAACTCTTTGGAGCGCGATCGGCATTGTACATCCAATGGCGTGTCATCGTCGCATTATATGACATATCACATAATTAAATTTCAAGTTTCAAATTTTTCCAGATATTACACATGATAGAGGCTACCCAAAAATTACTTAATAATTAAATATTAAACTTATTTATTAAAACAAAATTAATATTTATTATTTTTACCCAAGAGGTTGGATCTGATAAGATAAGACTTATCTCATCAAACACCCCTCAAAGCTTAACCTAACTAACACATGTAAAAGTTATTTTTCATTTATTTAAATAATTATTAAATAAGGTAAAAAATAAAAGTCTTGATTGATCCCAAAATTTTTGTACAGATAGTTCATAGCCTAATTAGATGGCAAAACAATTTTAGAATTTTGGATCATTAATTTAGCCTACAAAATTCATGGAATAATAAATAAATAAATAAGCATAAAATAGGTATAAATTCAACTTTGTCCAAATAGTCTTAAAATTTTTATATGGACTGTTCACAGTATAACTTAGTGGAAAAACAAATTTCATGATTTTTGGAAATTTATTGTGGCCTACAAAAATCATGAAAGTTCCATTTATGAATTAATTGGCAATTTTTATAACATATAAAATTATTCAAATTTCACATTTCATATTTTCATAATGGGCGGCGGGGTTAGCATCGAGGAGCTTACAGTGAACACGGCCGGTGAATACGGTTGAGTGAATGAGCGGCTCGGCGGTGGTGACAACGTGCGCGTGTCGGCGGCGGCGACAGCGTTCCGGCTCTGTGATGAGCAACGCCAAGTGTTCTGTGATGACGAAACAGAAAGCAGGAGTTTAAATAGAAGGGTGAAAGATCTAGACCCGCCATTATGAGTTAATGGATTGTTTTGGTGATTAATGACAAATCCAAATATGAGACTAACTCTTTTATCAAGTATTATCTTTGTGTAGTCTCATTTGGATATAAAGGTGAAACACAACGAGGTATGCAATCGACATCTCAATTTATATAATATTGCATTTCTCGGATCCAAAATATAGGATTGAACTCAACCTTAAGTTAAACTTGAATATGTGCATATGACCTCATTACACATTTGTGTATGCACACATTTAGGGGGAGTTTTATCCTATACTTTGTGGTTTCATTAGTATTGATCCATATTCCATTTTCCACATATACTAAGGATCTTTACGTTGAAACAAAACCTTTGAGTATACAAAACTTGTGTAGTTCGTATATACTCATGTTATGAGTATATAGAACACATGTAGTTCTTGTATACTCATGTTAGATATAGATAACTTGTGTAGTTTATATACTCAATTGTTCTCTCATTTATCATCATTAAATTTATGAAAATTTAAGTGGTTATCATCAATTACCAAAGAGGAAAGATTGAGGTATCTTGTCCCACCATTATGAGTAAATGGTATGGTATGGTAATTAATGATGATCACATTGTGGAACTAACATTTTCCATGAGTTGGATATACGAGGTTATGTTCGGGATGATGAAGACTTGGGATGATCATGAGTTGATCATCAAGTCAAGAGCTTGGTGTAAATGATGCATCATGAGTTGATGCTTATCAAGAAGAGATGATCATGAGTTGATCATCAAGACAAGAAAGACCCATCATGTGTTGATGGAGGTCAAGTGAAGGATTGCATCATGTGTTGATGCATGTGAAGACTTCGGGATGGAGAAATCATCATGTGTTGATGATGTTCAAGACAAGATCCCGAAGTGAAGAAATCATCATGAGTTGATGAGTGTCAAAGTTAAAGACCGGACTTGAAGTGTTGATGTGCGTCATCAAGCTTCAAGAAGATGCAAACAAAGGTATGACTAGCTAGGGCTAAGGATGTATTCCTAGTCTTTTACCGGTCTTGGTGTTTGGTTGGAAGACCGGATTGCTAGTATAGGTTGCCGTACTATTAAGAGGGGTCTTAACTAGTAGTTTGAGTTAGTCATGTGTTGATAGCTCATTATATTTGCTCTAGCTCATCTAGGCATGATGCTATTTATTTGCGAATGTGTTTTGCAAATAATCGAGGCTCATGCATAACCCTTGTAGCATGTGACTTAAGTTTGCAAATCGTTTTGCAAATGGTGTAAGTCCATGTACCTTATTCCTTGTGATGAGTATTCTAAGGGTTAGCAAATGTGTTTTGTAACCTACTGAGAATATCATCTTTGAAACCTTGTCGAAGATTGCATTCAAATGAGCTAATGTGTTTAGCCATTTGAAGTAAAGCATTGGAGTTGGCTCACGTGAGCTACGGTCGGACCGGCGGTGGTCACCGATCGGACCGGTGGCCGTCGGACCGACCGGTGTGCTACTAGCGGTCGACCGGTTTGACTTGAACCGATTTCCTTGTGCGGAAGTTCGCTATTGTAAAATCGGACTTCGCGGTGAGGAAGTTCGGAGTTCGGCGAGCGGTTTTCGAGAGCTCCCATTTTGGGACTTAGCCAAATTCGCGAAGAGGCGGTCGGACCGCCAAAGACGGGCGGTCGGACCGATATCGGGCGGTCCGACCGGCGGTGCATGGCGATCGAGACGGCCGAAAACAACGGCTACTTTTCTAGCCGTTGGCGCATAAAGCGTCCGACCGCCATTGGTTGGCGATCGACCGGCCACTGAGTCATTTTGATGGAATCTTCTCCCCAACGGCTAGTTTTTGTGTGTGGGCTATATATAGACACCTTGGCGGTTGGGAGAAGGCTGCTTTGTGCCATTGTTAAGTGATACACTCATTCTTTGAGCTAAGAGCAAGTCTCTATTCTCTTTTGTGCATGTGTTGCACTTGGTGAGACTAGAGAGCAAACCCTAAGTGCATGTGTTGCCTTAGGTAGTGGATTGTGTATCCACGTGGCGTTGACACTTGATTAGTTCAAGTGAAAGTTTGGATTTGTTACTCTTGGTGTTTGCCGACACCTAGACGGCGTGGAGGCGTCGTGCTCGGTGACCTTCTCAAGAAGCTTGTGAGAAGGCCCGGCGGTTGTGAGTGGTTTGGTGCTCGCCATCTCGGAGTGGAGGAAGAGCAACCATAGTTGAGCGAGGTGTTGGTTCGGTTTGGAACCGGTCCAAGTGTTGGACTTACCTCGGAGGTGTGTGCTCATTTGAGGAGCGGTCCAACGTGGGTTGGGCTTACCTCAGCGTGGATTAGGGGAGACCGCAAGTCTCCGAACACCACGGTAAAACATAATCGTGTCATCTTGTTTTTACTTGTGCTTTACTTTGAGCTATTTACATTCTTGCTTTAATTGCTTATATATCTTGTATGATTGCTCATATTGTATTGTGTTCATATTGTCGGTGCACTTAGTTGAGCCTAGTTGATTTAGGTTTTAATTGAGCAAAACCAATTCGCTATTAGCTTCGCATTTATTTATTGGTTTAGCAGATAAAGTTTTTAAAACCGCCTATTCACCCCCCTCTAGTCGGCCACCTCGATCTTACAAGTGGTATCAGAGCTTGGTCTCTCATTTATTAGACTTAACCGTCTAGAGAGTAAAGGATGGCAACTAGAGATTTAGTGCACCTAGGTGAAGCACCTATATTTGATGGCACAAATTATGCTTATTGGAAAATCCATGTCTTGTTATTTTAGGGCCATGAGTCCAAAAATATGGCGGATTGTAGATGTTGGCTTTTCTTCTCCATTGGATCATCTTGCTCCAACAATTGAGGAAGAGAAAACTTACATCTCGGCGCTCAAGCAATTAACGGTTTATTTAGTGCTTTGAGTGTAGAGATGTTTGATGAAGTGTGCAATCTTGAGAGCGCTCATGCTATGTGGACACATTTTCAAGATAAATATGAAATGTCCACACCTACTAGTGATGATTGCACAGGAGTGGACATCGGAAGAAGAATGTTCAACTTCTAGCTCAGATAATGATGAGTCCACAACTCCTCCACATCAACTCAATGCTTCATGGCTAAAGGTAATGATGAGGTAAGCGAAAATGAAGAACCTACCTATGATGAGTTGATGGAAATGTTAGATGACTTAAATGAATATCTTGGCAAGGAGAAGTCAAAATTCAAAGTCTTGAAGAAAGAATTTCTTTCTCTCAAGGATTCTTATGAAGAGCTAAAAGAAGCTCATGAGACTCTCCTTCTCAAGGATCTTAATAAGTCCAAGGTGGATATAGGCATTACATGCAAGTTATTAGATGATATGCCATGCATAGTTCCTACATCTTGCATTTCATCTAAAGTTAGCATATCCACCTCTTGTGATGATTTAATTGATATGCCTTGTTGCTCAAAAGTAGATGCTCCTATTTCCTCGATATCTTGCAATACTAACATTGTAGAGGAAAACAAAGAGCTCAAGGTCCAAGTCAACAAATTAAAGAATGACTTGGAAAGAGGCCTAAAAGGGAAGGCCACTCTTGACGATATATTGAGCAAGCAAAGGCGCTTGCAAGATAAGAGGAATCGGCTTCACTCCTAAGAAAAGGAGACAAGCAAGACAAGGCACAGCGCAAGGCACACGAAGAATATCAAGTGCCATGGATGCAAAGGAAAGGGCCACTTCGCCTCGGTGTGTCCTAACAAGGTGAATGACAAGCAATTGTCATCAAAGAAAAACAAACCGGCAAGGAGCAAGTAAAGAAGGTAAAAGACGAATACAAACTTGAACTTGCTACAATTGCTGGGAAAAGGGACATATAGTAAGGATTGTCCCAAAGGTATCACTCCTAAGCCCATTATTTACAATGATCAATATTTGCTTAGGAAGGATATTAATGGCAATGTGTTTGCTAGAATAGTTAGTACACATAAAACTAATGCTAGGGCCATTTGGGTGCCCAAATCTATTGTGACTAACATTCGTGGACCCAACCTAGTTTTGGGTACCAAAATGCGCTTAAATGCTTAATAGGTACTTGGAGGCATTGGAGACTTGGCTTATTCATATAAAGATGGATGTCATCATATATCAAATTGGAGCCAAGCTTGAGGATAATCGTTTCACATCAAGAACCAATGCCATCTCGGTAACAAGTATTTACATTGAAGTATCTAGCCCCTTTACACCTTGTGTAGGTTGCATTTCATGAAAATCTTATTAAAAGGGGTGTTCTTGCTCTATGTTCTCAATGTTCATTATTCATATCTTGAGCAAGTTGGTGTGGCACATTAAGGGGGAGTGCTAAATCATAGTCATGTATTTCACATCCCTAAGTGTGCCCAAATAAATTAAGTGCTAGTATTGCTTTTCAAAAATAAGCCTTTTAGCCAAAAGTCAAAAATTTGATAACTATTAGTAATTCTTTGAAAAATTAATTGCAAAATGTATACAAATGCTTTTGAAAGGTTTACCAAAGGTTTTGGCTTTAGAAAAAACCTATTTTAAGTAAAAATGCATTTCTAGCCAAAATCCTACATTATAGTATCTTGTTTTTGACATAAACTAGATTTTTGTGTAAAATCTATTCTAAAAGGAATTTGAAAATCTTGCCAAAAGGAAAATCCTAGAGTTGGTTGTTCTAAATATTTTTGGTATTCAAAGGATTTTCAAAAGACCAACCTAGAAAAAGATATTTGATTTTCAAACTCGTCCAAAATACTACTATGACCTAAGTGGTCACTTTCTAGCACTTAAGTGAGTTTTTCCATATGAACTAAAATTCTTCATATGAATATGTTCATAATGATATTTATGACTCATACATGCAATTGGATGCTTTAAAATTCATCATTTGCTCAATTTGGATCTTTTGATGAAAGTTCTTAGAAATATATTTCATTTCCGAAAACCAAGAGCTTAAATTATAAAAACTATTTTAAATTCTATTCTTATGGGCTATATAAGTTGGAAATACTCCAAATATGTTTATTTGATTGATTGTGCAAAAATTTGGAGTAAAATACAACAATTCTCTCTTTTCCTCTCCTCTCATCAAACGTGTGTCGATTTGATTGTCACCATCCGACCAAGCCTATATAGGCGATCCGATCGAAATCCCACCAGTCCGACCGGCGTTGGCCGCGGTCCGACCGGTTTCTTGGGAAAAGGTTAAAACCCTTCAACCGAGAGCCTTTCTCTCACTCCACCTTTCTCCCCAAACCGAACCACTCTTTTTCTCTCCTCTCTCAGGCCGGCAGCACCTTCTCCCCTTCGGATCTCCTCCTCCGGCCGTCCATTTGGGGATTCAAGGTATCCACTTGCTCTCCCTCATCTCCTCTTCCATTCCCTCCAATTACTTTGTGGATTGATGGGTTATCTCTCCCACATTTTGGAACCCTAGGTGAGGAAAGAACTTGCAAACTTTCGGATTTTGGCTCTCCTTCTCTTCAAGGAGGCATCCCCGTGTTACTCCTCTTCATTAGAGCGATAAGCATCCTCGATCTACTTGCATTGCTCTCATTTTGTGATTTGCCCCAAATTCTAGGGTTTGTCAAAAATCCTATCTTGTTCACTAGATTTTGTGGCAAAACTTTGTCCTGCAAGTAGTTTGTGAATAGACAAATGAATGCACTTGATGCCATTGCTTGAATGATGAAAACTTGTGAAAATCACAAATTTCAGTTCATCGGTTACAGTAACCGTGATGCGACCGGCTTCACAGGATCGGACCGGCCTCGATGGCGATCCGGCCGGCGCCACAATGGCGGTCGGACCGGCCTCGTGGCGATCCGACCGGCCGTGGATAGCGATCGGACCGCTTTGTGTCGAGAGCATGTCAATGACACCATTGTATATTCATAGGTTTATTATCTATTCCTTGTTTGATCCTTTGATTATCTTCCGGGAGCTATGCCGAACAAGCGCGTGGCGATCGTTCGGTGGACCCCTCCTTCTCCTTCTCCTTCTTCATCCGGAGGAAAGCTCCGATTGAGGGCGACATTGAGGGCGCTTCTATGGAAGAAGTAGAGGAATCAAGTTCGGATAACAATGGCAGCGACAATGACTTTGATGAGAACACTGGAAATGAGGTTGAGGAGGATGAAGATGATAATGAGGACGCTCCAGATGAGTCTCAATTCTTTGGCCTTGATGTCTCAAGGTTAAGAAGTGAAGATTATACAATATTGAGACATGTTGATCAGTATCAGTTCTCAGAATCTGCAACGATGGGTATGTTCCACACCAAGTTTCAGCAAGATGTATTCAAGATTATCTATGCGAAGAAAAAATTTGCTAATCACAGATATGTCAAATGGAACTACCTGGCACAGAATCCAACCTACAATGGACTTTACAGACTTTTCAAATATGTAGGTTTGGATACCTTGGTTTCTCTGAACTGCAGCTTTCATTCTAAAGTCATCAGACAGTTTTATGCAACAGTTTTCGTGTCTCCGGATTACGACAAGCTTGTTTGGATGACTGGGCATAGAAAATTACAGGCTACAAAGCGATTCATGGAAGCCTTAGGTTTGAAGAGTCAAGGGGTGTAAGGATCCATTTGCAGGAACCCTAAACCTTGCTCAAATAGATGAGTTCTATGATCGAAATAATCCTCATTCTTGCGGTAAGGTGTGGGACTCCTTCCCTCCCAGATATTATAAGCAGGATCATGAGATCATCATTCTTCCCGAGTGGGAACAATGATGAAATCCATGGGAGGGCATGGAATGCGATTCGATTACATAATGGAGGCACTCGCTTGATGTCATAGATCTTATTTTGGAGAGATTGACACCTCCAAGGGAGACAAGTCTAAGAGTATTTATTATGCTCCCTACATAATGAGGCTTATCAAGAGCATAATTGAATTCAATACTCCCTGTGACATAGAGCATAAAGAATACAGACCCAGGGACGCTCCTCCTCCTCCTGCTCCAGCTGCTCCTCCTGCTCCTCCTGCTCCAGTGGCTCCTCCACCACCTCCTCAGTATCAGGGACAGGGCTCCTTCTCTCAGGATCCCCAGGCTCAAGACCCTGTCCTAGCAGCGATGCTTAATCTTCAGCTGAGTGTGGATCAGATTCGCTCATCTCAGGAGGCTTTTCAGGCAGCTGCATTTTCTCGATTGGATGAGTTTGAGGCTGCTACCACATCCAGGTTTGATACACTGTCTGCTCGGATAGCGGATCTGCGGCGATTTCACGCCTTCAGCGGCGAGAGCACCTCTTTATTATCAACGATGCGGGCGTGGACCTCACCTTCCTCCTTCTTTTGGCGAGGAGATCAGCCTTCATCCTCTCAGGATCCTCCTGCTGAGCAGTAGCCATTTGTTCTATTTAGGTCATTAGACCTTGTATGCAAAAATTGTAATATCTTTTATGACTACTTGGTTGTATGACTCTCATTATGGCTATGCTATCTTTTGCTACTCTGTGTGAGAACATGTTTTTATGTCATGATTTATGGTTGCATGAGATGTGGATGAGATGTGATTATGAATGAATATATTTGTGTCTGATTATATCTTCTTGTCTCCTGTCGTGGATGTCCCTCTTTACAAGAGAAATTCTGTCAAACTTTTATAAAAATCTCTCTCAAGCATCGTTCTTTATATAGTTTGTGAAAATTGTTAAAATGAGAGATTATCTATACTTCTTTTCAAAAATAGGGAGGTTAGTTGAATATGTTTCAACTATCATTTCAAGTGGTTCTCAAATATTTTGATTTACAATGGGAGAATGTTGTGATCAATAGGTTTGTAACCTATCCTTGTTTCTCCTCTCATATCTTGAGAACAAAATTCTCCCCTTGGTCATATAAGTTCAATTCATACTTTTTGTGACCTACCTCATTGCTTTTGCAAGTGGTATTGATTTGCAATTACACCTTTTGGCTAAGATTTGTCTTGTGTTTTTGGGTGATTTATGCCAAAAGGGGGAGAATGTTTTTATCAATACTCATTTGGATGTTTGATTTGTTTACATGCCAAAAGAGGAAAATATATGCATTAGCTATGTAAAGGGGAAAATGTTTTGTTTAATGCTTTATATTTCACCTCATATGATGCATAGACATAGTTCATTAGTTTAAATTCTTATCTTATGTCTATGAATATCCAAATGTTGTTATTGATAATGGATTTGTCATCAATCACCAAAAAGGGGGAGATTGAAAGATCTAGACCCGCCATTATGAGTTAATGGATTGTTTTGGTGATTAATGACAAATCCAAATATGAGACTAACTCTTTTATCAAGTATTATCTTTGTGTAGTCTCATTTGGATATAAAGGTGAAACACAACGAGGTATGCAATCGACATCTCAATTTATATAATGTTGCATTTCTCGGATCCAAAATATAGGATTGAACTCAACCTTAAGTTAAACTTGAATATGTGCATATGACCTCATTACACATTTGTGTATGCACACATTTAGGGGGAGTTTTATCCTATACTTTGTGGTTTCATTAGTATTGATCCATATTCCATTTTCCACATATACTAAGGATCTTTACGTTGAAACAAAACCTTTGAGTATACAAAACTTGTGTAGTTCAGTATATACTCATGTTATGAGTATATAGAACTTGTGTAGTTCTTGTATACTCATGTTAGAGTATAGATAACTTGTGTAGTTTATATACTCAATTGTTCTCTCATTTATCATCATTAAATTTATGAAAATTTAAGTGGTTATCATCAATTACCAAAGAGGAAAGATTGAGGTATCTTGTCCCACCATTATGAGTAAATGGTATGGTATGGTAATTAATGATGATCACATTGTGGAACTAACATTTTCCATGAGTTGGATATACGAGGTTATGTTCGGGATGATGAAGACTTGGGATGATCATGAGTTGATCATCAAGTCAAGAGCTTGGTGTAAATGATGCATCATGAGTTGATGCTTATCAAGAAGAGATGATCATGAGTTGATCATCAAGACAAGAGAAGACCCATCATGTGTTGATGGAGGTCAAGTGAAGGATTGCATCATGTGTTGATGCATGTGAAGACTTCGGGATGGAGAAATCATCATGTGTTGATGATGTTCAAGACAAGATCCCAAGTGAAGAAATCATCATGAGTTGATGAGTGTCAAAGTTAAAGACCGGACTTGAAGTGTTGATGTGCGTCATCAAGCTTCAAGAAGATGCAAGGCAAAGGTATGACTAGCTAGGGCTAAGGATGTATTCCTAGTCTTTTCTGGTCTTGGTGTTTGGTTGGAAGACCGGATTGCTAGTATAGGTTGCCGTACTATTAAGAGGGTCTTAACTAGTAGTTTGAGTTAGTCATGTGTTGATAGCTCATTATATTTGCTCTAGCTCATCTAGGCATGATGCTATTTATTTGCGAATGTGTTTTGCAAATAATCGAGGCTCATGCATAACCCTTGTAGCATGTGACTTAAGTTTGCAAATCGTTTTGCAAATGGTGTAAGTCCATGTACCTTATTCCTTGTGATGAGTATTCTAAGGGTTAGCAAATGTGTTTTGTAACCTCTTCGAGAATATCATCTTTGAAACCTTGTCGAAGATTGCATTCAAATGAGCTAATGTGTTTAGCCATTTGAAGTAAAGCATTGGAGTTGGCTCTGTGAATCGCCGGTCGGACGGCGGTGGTCACCGGCCGGACGGTGGCAAATCGGACCGACCGTGTGCTACTAGCGGTCGACGGTTTGACTTGAACCGATTTCCTTGTGCGGAAGTTCCGCTATTGTAAAAATCGACTTCAGCGGTGAGGAAGTTCGGAGTTCGGCGAGCGGTTTTCCAGAGCTCCCATTTTGGGACTTAGCCAAATTCGCGAAGGCGGTCGGACCGGCGACGGGCAGGCGATCGGACCGATATCTGACGCGGTCCGACCGGCGGTGCATGGCGGTCGAGCCGCAAGGCCCAACGGCTACTTTTCTAGCCGTTGGCGCGCCGAGCGATCCGGCCGGCCATTGGTTGGATCGGGTCGACCGTACCTGGTCGTTTTGATGGAATCTTCTCCCCAACGGCTAGTTTTTGTGTGTGGGCTATATATAGACACCTTGGCCGGTTGGGAGAAGTTGCTGGTGCCATTGTTAAGTGATACACTCATTCTTTGAGCTAAGAGCAAGTCTCTATTCTCTTTTGTGCATGTGTTGCACTTGGTGAGACTAGAGAGCAAACCCTAAGTGCATGTGTTGCCTTAGGTAGTGGATTGTGTATCCACGTGGCGTTGACACTTGATTAGTTCAAGTGAAAGTTTGGATTTGTTACTCTTGGTGTTTGCCGACACCTAGGCGGCGTGGAGCGTCGTGCTCGGTGACCTTCTCAAGAAGCTTGTGAGAAGGCCCGACGGTTGTGAGTGGTTTGGTGCTCGCCATCTCGGAGTGGAGGAAGAGCAACCATAGTTGAGCGAGTGTTGGTTCGGTTTGGAACCGGTCCAAGTGTTGGACTTACCTCGGAGGTGTGTGCTCATTTGAGGAGCCGGTCCAACGTGGGTTGGGCTTACCTCAACGTGGATTAGGGGAGACCGGCAAGTCTCCGAACACCACGGTAAAACATAATCGTGTCATCTTGTTTTTACTTGTGCTTTACTTTGAGCTATTTACATTCTTGCTTTAATTGCTTATATATCTTGTATGATTGCTCATATTGTATTGTGTTCATATTGTCGGTGCACTTAGTTGAGCCTAGTTGATTTAGGTTTTAATTGAGCAAAACCAATTCGCTATTAGCTTCCGCATTTATTTATTGGTTTAGCCCGATAAAGTTTTTAAAACCGCCTATTCACCCCCCTCTAGTCGGCCACCTCGATCTTACAAAGGGGCATTTAGTCCCGGTTGGTGTTACCACCCGGGACTAAATGCCAACCTTTAGTCCAGGTTGGTACTACAATCCGGGACTAAAGATTTAGTCCCGGATTGTAGTACCAACAGGACTAAAGGTTAACATTTAGTCCGGTTGGTAACACGATTACTAACCGACTAAATGTCCCTCCCTGTAAAAGCTTGCACCGAGTAGTTAGGCGGGACTTTTAGTCGGTTGGTGTTAGCAGCGGGACTAAAGATCTTTTTAGTCCCGGACGCAATTTTCTCCGAGACTATTGCCCGTTTGGCGGTCAGACCAAAGGTGCATTACGTAGTAGTGTTGGCCATATTCTCCGCCTTTCGATCTTCGTTCTCATTATCTCGCGCACCTTACATTCAAGGTATCTAAGTGGTAAACCCGATTTATTTAAAATTTGGTGCCATCTTGCCACTTTAATTACAAAATAACCATATTGATATCAAAATTGCAAAATTGGCATTTTGCCAAGTCTTGGAAGAGCCAAGGCGAGCGTGATCCTGCGCTTGGGGGCACGGAACATCGGTGCGTTATCACGGAAGTCGGTAGCGCGCGGAACCAAGAATCGGCATGGAACATCGTAGGCGGGTTGGTTCAGCGCCGAGAGCGAGAATGCTTTGTATTTGACATGCATTGATTTTCGTCCTTCCGCTCCGTCTGCATGGAAGCTAGGCTGCAGGTGTAAATACACTCGCAACTCCCAAATCTATCAGGTGATTGATGGCTTGTCGAATGAGTCCTTCCCGCGCTCTTGTACCGCGGAAGGAAGCCAGCGAGTTCCCGCGCTCCGGTGGCGCGGAACCTGGCCGGGCCCGCAATGTTCCACGTCGTGCCACTAGTTCCTGTGTCCGCCCGTCTTCCGCGCCCTCCGAGCGCGGTAAGTTTCACACGTTAGCCTCCAGTCCTTCCACGCTCGGCAGGGAGTCAGATTTGTAATTCTGATGCCCACATGGCTATTTTTACAATTAAGGTAGTAGCACGGGACTAAATTAAAAATAATAATAGATAAACTCGACGACGAGTCAATCATCCCTGTAAGGTCGTCTTTTCCTCTCTTTTTTTCTAGACCATTGCATTTGCATGCTAGTCAAAGGGATTGCTTTTATGCCTGTCCATGGATTAAAAGAATGATCACAGTGTAAAGCACCTTTATCTGTACCATTGACGAAAAACATCTTGGGTCCATTTTTTTTAAAGCAAGTCAGTCAGCTTGGATCAATAAAAGCATAAAACACAAGAAACCATACTTTTAACCAGCAAGTATTGCTTGATTACTCGCACCAAATGTGAAATGTTAGTAGGCGGTTAGGCACTACTAACACATACCAAGTGTTCCAAGGTAGAGGCGTGCTCACACCCGATATCAGTGTTCCTGTACGCGCTAGACGCTAGTCGGGTGGCACATCAGCGTCTAGCCTTTAGGCAGACCTAAACAAGATAAATCGGTTAGACGGGAGGGCTGTGTGGTCTAGAAACACTGCCAAATATACAATACTGCTATAGGCTATAGGATATATGTACACACGAACTCGACCGTAAGTTTATGTATCAATATACAGGTTTTTTTCATGGGCTGTGGTCTAATTATAATTAATCTTTGCGAATTCGAGCGTCTTCTTGCCCTGGAGCCTGCTGGTGACGTAGTGCCGGCTGTACTCGCCGTGGTTGTACCTCCGGTACCTGCAGGGCTCGTCGTCGGTGACGAACTCCGGCAGCGGGCCCAGCTCGACGTCGTAGGCCGGCGCGTAGAACGTGACCACGGACAGCCGGTCCTGCTCGCCGTTTGTGACTGCCCGGTGCTCCACGCTCTTGTACCTGCCGTTGGTCAGGACCTCGAGCGTGTCGCCGAGGTTGATGACGAGGGCGTGCGGGATGGGGTGGACGGGCACCCAGGCGCCGCCCTTGAGCACCTGCAGGCCGGCGCAGGTCATGTCCTGCTGGAGCACGGTGACCGCGCTCCCGTCGGAGTGCGCGCTCAGCCCCAGAACCAGCTCCGGCCGCGGGCACGGCGGGTAGAAGTTCATCCGCACCGCCTGCACCGCCTCTCCGAACATGCCGTTGAACGTGCCCGGCGCCAGGCCCAGCGTCTCAGCGATGTGCGCCAGCAGCCGGAGGCACAGCTCCCTGATCTTGATGGAGTACTTCTCCAGAGCTTCACTATATATGATGACAAAAAATCGTCATATCGCTATTGACAAAGCAGGTTCGTTAGTTCTCCATGGATATACCTGAAGTTGGGCGGATTTGTTGGCCAGAGCTTGGGCTGGCGGATGAAGGCGGGCTCGACGCCGAGGGCCAGCATGTTGCACCAGTCGAGCTTCTGGTCCTCGGAGAAGACGAAGGCGTGGCCGTAGCCCTGGATGCCCCCCGGCGCCATGGGGTACTTCTCCTTCTCCTCCAGCGGCAGCATGAAGAACTCCCTCGCCACCTCCTCCATGGCGTCCAGCAGCTGCTCCTCAATGCCATGGTTCACAACCTGCGTAACGTAAATGCCATCACAATATGATGAATCAATCACTGACCTAGCTTTCTAATTGCTTGCCCAAATTAACAGAACTATATAGTAACATGCATGTGTATACCTGGAAGAAGCCCCACTCCTCGCAGGCGAGCTTCAACTTGCTCAGCTCCTCCTCGCCGCGCGGCAGCTCGCCGACGTCGATCACCGGGATGTGCGCACGCGCGCACACGTTCACGCCGTCCGGCCGGTCGTCTCCGTCCCTGATGTACCGCTCCGGCACGGCGGTCACGCACGCCCTTTGCAGCTCCTGGACGTCATCAACCTGTCCAATCTTGATCTCACTAGCCTGGTTAGAGCAGACGGCAGAAGCCATATCAATCAATTCAGCAAGATCTCACAGCTCGGTTAATTTGCTGCTAAATCGATCTTGGTGTGTGGGTGTGGTTATATATAGGGGGAGCACCGGAGCAAGATTCGTCTTGGCCGTCCATTTAGCAATTAAGGTGTACGTTCTTGTGCACGAGTCAGATTAACTGCATGCTGCGGCGCTTAATTATATTGCCTGCATGATTCCTTGTCGTGTTTTGATCATCAACTTGCATTGGTCCACTAGCATGGTGAAAGGAGAGAGATGGTTGCATTGATTGGGTTGGCCGACAGATGATTTGAAATCTCATCGGATTTATTCCCGTGGCGATGAGTAGCTGACGGATGGACCTAACTGACACGGTTTTGAAAGTTCAGGAACATCAAAGAGGATTCAGGAAATCGTGCTGGTGAGACCACAACCATGCCACTCTGTGGTGGTATCCAGGATCAGAATCCAGACGGCACATACACTTCGCTTTCTTTTCGAAACAAGCATACACACTTCACTGGAGCATGCAGAGAAATGTCAAACAGCTGTTGTCCCCTTTGTGCAATATGCATGCCAGTATGTCAATATCTGACCAGATTCGCAGGCTGTGCTCTTCATCACTTTTTAGACTCTTAAAGCACTAGAAGAGAGAGAGAGAGAGAGAGAGTATTCAGTGGACGCTCTCACATATTGTTATAAACATAGACCAAAAACATAACCATACCAAAGTATAACGAACGAACAAAGAATGATCACACGAGCTGTCCGAAACTCTGAATCAAGCTTCATTCACCATGCCCATCTTGAATTTTGCAAACCGACGCTATGAGTGTTTGCTTAAGACCATATAAGACTTTCTTCACTCGGCAAACAAAGGAATGGATCGGATGTCTGATAGGGCTAAGAGACACTTTCGGGTTCCTTCGGGACGATTCACTCTGCGTAGATTGACTGAACGCAGAAAGCCTTCCTTCCACTGGCAGACGATAGTGTTTTTCAAAGGATTTCTCGGTACTGATGAGCTAGTGGCAGTGCACTTTAGCCTTTAGTTTTTGTGAACATCTGCTTTCCCTTTTTGCTTCTTTATCGTCGTTGTTGCTCCATGATTCGTGACTTTCTGACGCAAGACAAACAACTCGAGTGGTTCATAAATCAGCTGTTTGTTTATTTCGAGTCAAGATTGGCACACGACTGGGTCCCATAATCTTCAGACTTTTGCTTGTGAATTGTGATCGACTGTATATCTCCTCTCTTGTAAGAGATCGTTGTGATTTAATTTAAGATATCTCGTGATGATTAGAACTGATGGTGCTTCATGATTCATGTACCCTTGAACCCCGTTGTTGAGTGGTATTTTGGAACTATTATCTAGAAGAAAGTAGTCAAAAGGGCTGATCTGATTCAGAGCATGAGGGGACATATCTAGTCCACCTCCGTGCATTCTCTTCGAAACAAGATGCAAATGATAATGATTATTTTTTAAAAAAAAATTGGTTAGATAAGTCATAATTGTTGAGTATATAAGCATTTTTCGAATTATTTTAATCCAGAAATATAATAGATGAAACATATGCATAAAGCAGATCACAAAGAACACTATAGGAATGCGATTGATTCTAAAAGAACGAAACTAGCAATTCTATCTCGATGTTCAAGACAACAATTAACATTAAGGCGAGAAGTAGCCTGGATCGTAAAGAGGCTCGCCATCGAGGGTCTGAGGTGAACATTGAGCTCCATAGGAGTCTCAACAGACGATCAGAGGGAGGCGCGATCAAGAAGATCCTCGAATATACTTCTCTTGGGACATAAAGAAACCATCCGGAGTGGAAGTAACCTCAATCCCAAGGAAGTAACGAAGAGGACCAAGATCCGACATAAGGAATCGCTCACTAAGACGAGCCTTGACAAAGGCAATGTACTCGAGTCATCTCCTGTAATGATCATATCATCAACATACGTAAGAAGAAGAGTCCACCACGAGACGAAGTGTGGACAAAGAGCGCAGGATCATGATCACTTGCCGAAAAGCCGCAGAAGTGACTATAGAGGAGAAGCGCCAAACCGTGCACGAGGGGCTTGCTTAAGGCCATAGAGAGAGCGACAAGGCGCATGACCATGCCCTCGTGATGAATACCCGTGGCGGATGCATATAGACCTCTCACGCAACTCGCCATTAAGAAAGGCATTCTTGACATCAAGCCGAGAATGCACTCAGGCGAAGATGCCACCGAAAGAAGAGGCGGACAAGGGTCATGTGGGCCACATGAGCAAAAGTCTCGTCAGAGTCACGACCATGCTCCCGTGAAGCCACGAGCAACAAGACGCGCTTTATAGTGCTCAAGAGAGCCATCGAGCGAGTCTTAATCTTATAGACCCACTTACATGTGATGGGACGAGATGAGATGGAAAAGGAACAAGATCCAAGTACCAAGACGCTGAGGGCAAGAATCTCTCGCCATGGCATGCCGCCACTCAGATGAGTAACAAAGATCCCTGTAGGGAGGCAGCTCACAGTAGTCGCCAAAGAAAGGCAAACGGGCAGAGGCCGAATCGATCGCCGATCGCGGAGAGCGAAGCGAGGAGAAGACGCCCATCAGGGAAGATGAAGCATCGTAAGAAGATAAAACATCGAGAAGTGGGCTCATCCGAAGATCTCAATACGAGGTCGACGAGTGCGATAAGTGTAGGGGAGGAGCCCGAGGAGCCACAGGAGACGAATAAAGCGCGATAATGGCGAGAGGCCACAGGAGAAATATATGGAGACGAGATAGGTGTATCCGAAAGGTCAAAAAGAAAGACTCACAGAGGAAGTCAAGAAGAGACAGACGTGGGTAGAAGGGACGAGACTGCCGAAAGTCACATCCCGAGAAACCGCATCCGTCGACTAACAGGATCCCAAAGACCGATAACCCTTGTGCTGCAGATCAGATCCTGTAAAGACACACTCAATAGATCGAAAGGCCAGCTTGGTGCGTCTCGAGGGGCGAGGAGAACGAGCAAACGCAAGCAAACTGACGGCGACTGAGTAGTCGTGAAGGAGACCACGAGACGCTCAATAGGGATGGCGCTCAAGAGCGTAAGAAGGTCGGATGTTGACGAGATAGGTGGCGGGAAACAAATTTCCCAAAAGTGAGGTGGAATAGAGGTGGCAATCATCGCGCACGAGCCGACTCAAGGAGGTGACGATGCTTGCGCCAAGAACACCATTCGAGCATGAGCACTAGGACAAGAGAACGAAGGAGAGTGCCCGCCAGCAAGGAAATCGCAGTGATGAGAGAGGTACTCGCCACAGAGTCAGCATTTAAAAACACGAATAGGAGTGAGAACTGTGTGAACCATAGTGGCAAACTGCTTATAGATAGACAAGACCTCACTACGAGAAGACATGAAATATATCCAAGTGTGGCGAGAGAAATCATCTATAAATATGATATAGTATCGATGACCCTTTCAAACGAAGGAGCCGACTCAAACATCCGAATGAACAAGATCAAATGGACGTTGAGACACCGACTCACTATGAGGATAAGGAAGTCAAGTCGCTTGCCTAACTTACTACCGACAATGAAGAGACACGCCTCCGAGACACTCGTAAGACCACGACTTAACTAAAGACGACAGACGAGAGCACACAAATGGCCAAAACGGTGATGCCATTGTTGGAAAGAGCCTAGATGGAGTGGTAGAGGCGAGAGACTCGGCGCATCAGGTGGCGAAGGAAGGTGAAGCCCAAGCTCCCTGAGACGCTGCAGTCAAGGCGCCGAGGCCGAACCAACCAGAGCTCCTGTGGCGGTCCCAACACAACAAGAGTCGAGTCGAGAATGATCCGATAACCAAGGTCAGAATCGTCCACAGAAGAAGTCGATGGTTAGGCGAGGAACATGAGCAATGTAAGGAACATGAAAAGATGAGTTGCTAAGAGGTCCTCACTGCAGACAGAAGAGAGGTACCATCGCAGTAAGAACACCGACTGGGAATCAAGAGGTGTAACAAAAGATAGAGTGGAAGAATCTAAGTCATGTGGAAGGATGCTCCTAATCAAGGATCCACGGGAGGTACTGCTCAGGTAGGAGGTGGTTTCTCGCGCTCAAGAGTCACCGCAGAACCCGCAACCTGCCGAGGAAGAACTCAAGCGCAAGAGCCGTCGAGTCCGCTATCTCCCGCTCAAGAGAGAAAACGCGAAGTAGTCGATGGCACGCCGCTGTAGAAGTACCTGCGCAGCTAGGAGAAGAGCGCGTGAAATATGCCTGCTTGTAGCACCGAGACTCAATGTGGCCGATCTTGTCGCAAAGAGGAGCAAGCAGGACGACCACCGCCGAAGGAGGGCGGCTACCACCACCGTGGGAGCCACGGAGGAGGCAACGCATCAAGCGTGAAGCGCTGTAGCAGTGTACGAGCGCGAGCACGAGGGGAGTGACATCGACCAGCACCACTCGACGAGTCTCCTCTCGACGATCTCTGAAGGGCCTCCGAAGAGTGACACGAGGGTGGCGTGCAAGTAGTCGGGCACGCCGTCAACTCGGACGGCGAGTAAGGAACTCGAGACACGCTGAAACCTGTGTCAAGACGGACACCAAGCAAAGATGAACAGAACGACAACCAAGAAGGTAAAGAGAGTCCACTGACGCCTGCATCCATAACTCGAGCGAGAAGGCGCCAAAGAGCATCACCTCGTCAAGAGAGTGCTCCGCGAACTACGACGTAGAGGGCATCTCCAGAGGGTTCAGAGCGCTGCCGAAGATGACTCCACATCCGACACCAAGAAAATCCCACAATCTCATAAGAGAACTAAGGCCGACATCGGCGATGAAGACAAGAAGCACTCGAAAGGCCGCTGCCGCACCACCGAGTGTAGGTAGTCAAGCGATCCATGTAGGTGTCCGAGCCTCTGGTAGGCAGAGGCGCTCTTCTCATCGAAGGCCAAGCAATTTCAATAGCGCCTTTGTCACCGTTCGGGAAGCGCAACAGCGAGGTCCGGAGGAGTAGGGCATAGCGACGTGACATCGCCAGATAGAACGCCTGTAGACGAAGACCACGCATATGGATGCGCATGTGAGACACGGTCTGGTAGTTAACACCGCCGAAGATCACCGGCAATGAGGAGGGAACGGTGCCCATTGGTAGGCGGCACCGACTGCGGCGACTAAGGGAATGAAGTCTAACAGCGGCTACCGACGGCGCGTAGAGCGACGTTTTTTTTTCTTTGGGCGGCTTAAAGCCCGCTCGCTTCACGCGATCGAGTGGATTGGGGAACTAGGGTTCCCAAGTCTTGCATGGTGGCGCGGCCGAGGCGGCGGTCCGGAGGCGACGGCCCGGATCCGCGAGGAGCGACCGGGCGACGGAGGACGCGCGCGGCCCGGATCCGGAGGACGCGGCGACGGCGGAGGACGCGCGGCCGGCGGAGGACGCCGGCGGCGGTCCGGAGGCGACGGCCCGATCCGACGAGGAGCGATCGGGCGACGGAGGACGGCGTGGCTCCGGATCCGCGGAGGAGCACGCGGCGAGGGGCCTCGAGAACGGCGATCCGGCTGGGAGCGGCCGACGGAGGCGGCGGCCCTCGGCGGCGGCGCAGGGAGGAGGCCGGCGGCGCAAGAGGAGGAGGTCGGCGACGCCGGCGGCTCCCGAGGCGCCCCGAGGCGCGGTGGTGGTCCGTAAGATCCAAGCACAGGATGACGAGGCCGGCAGCAAGACGCCGGTGATGAGATGATGCCGACGGCGACGAGACGGTTGGAGGAAAGCCAGCGGCAACGACAGAGGTAACCCTAATGCTCGATACCATGTTGGAATTGCAACTTGTAATATCAGGCCAATTGGCAAGATATATACACAATGCATATTACGATAAGAAAACCAAATCAAATAGAGTCCTACTCTAACACAAGGTAATCTCTAACTATATCTCTAATGACCTAACTGACACGGTTTTGAAAGTTCAGGAACATCAAAGAGGATTCAGGAAATCGTGCTGGTGAGACCACAACCATGCCACTCTGTGGTGGTATCCAGGATCAGAATCCAGCCGGCACATACACTTCGCTTTCTTTTCGAAACAAGCATACACACTTCACTGGAGCATGCAGAGAAATGTCAAACAGCTGTTGTCCCTTTGTGCAATATGCATGCCAGTATGTCAATATCTGACCAGATTCGCAGGCTGTGCTCTTCTTGACTTTTTAGACTCTTAAAGCACTAGAAGAGAGAGAGAGAGAGAGAGAGAGAGTATTCAGTGGACGCTGTCACATATTGTTATAAACATAGACCAAAAACATAACCATACCAAAGTATAAGGAACGAACAAAGAATGATCACACGAGCTGTCCGAAACTCTGAATCCAGCTTCATTCACCATGGCCATCTTGAATTTTGCAAACCGACGCTATGAGTGTTTGCTTAAGACCATATAAGGCTTTTTTCACTCGGCAAACAAAGGGATGGATCGGATGTCTGATAGGGCTAAGAGACACTTTCGGGTTCCTTCGGGACGATTCACTCTAGAAAGCCTTCCTTCCACTGGCAGACGATAGTGTTTTTCAAAGGATTTCTCGGTACTGATGAGCTAGTGGCAGTGCACTTTAGCCTTTAGTTTTTGTGAACATCTGCTTTCCCTTTTTGCTTCTTTATCGTCGTTGTTGCTCCATGATTCGTGACTTTCTGACGCAAGACAAACAGCTCGAGTGGTTCATAAATCAGCTGTTTGTTTATTTCGAGTCAAGATTGGCACACGACTGGGTCCCATAATCTTCAGACTTTTGCTTGTGAATTGTGATCGACTGTATATCTCCTCTCTTGTAAGAGATCGTTGTGATTTAATTTAAGATATCTCGTGATGATTAGAACTGATGGTGCTTCATGATTCATGTACCCTTGAACCCCGTTGTTGAGTGGTATTTTGGAACTATTATCTAGAAGAAAGTAGTCAAAAGTGCTGATCTGATTCAGAGCATGAGGGGACATATCTAGTCCACCTCGGTGCATTCTCTTCAAAACAAGATGCAAATGGTAATGATTTTTTTTTAAAAAAAATTGGTTAGATAAGTCATGATGCAATCAAACATCCTGCAAAAAATTCAAAATTGAAATGCGGCGTATATTAGGAGAAACAAAAAAAAAGACAAATTTAAGTAAATACTACCTTTATCCCTTTTTTTCCAGATTGTTTCTCCATGTGCAATCGAATTCAGATCTGAATTTTGATGGAATGATATATTGATTTTGTGTCAATGTTGTCAAATGTTTTCATGACCATTTGTATCATATTTCGAGGAGGACACACGAAGAGGACGCACCATAAGTTGGATTGCACTGGATATATGCCCTCTTTCCCCTAGATCACGGTACAGTAGCTGACCCATTTGTTTGATACGTCAACTGGGCCGGGTTGGAGTGGCCGTTTTCTCCGTCGTTTTTCGCCGAAATGGGCCTCGCGGAGCCAACATGTTTGTTCTTTTTGGACGATGATATCCATTGGTTTTGTTGCATGTGTTGTGTGTTTTCAGTTCATTCCCTGATAGCGGCGACCTTGAGCATCTTTCAAGAACAGAATTTCCAAATTCCGTCCTTAGTTTAGTAGACCTATATTATTACTAACCTGTCTTACTACTCATCGTTACAAAATTTCGGTTGTTTAATTTCCAGTTAATCCTAATTCATTGGATCGGTACAACATATTCTTATTTCTGCTGCAGATAATGATGGGAGAACATAAAAGAGGAGTGGACAAGAAATATAATTGTGGGGGAGATAAAATAGTATACGGCGTCTGTGAGCCAAGCCAGACGAACCTTGGACGCATGCCCAGTTTCATCAACTTGAGCTGTCGTCCTTTGTTTCTACGCGGCGATCGACTGCCCATCAGCTAGTCGCCATCAGGCGCAACTCAACTGCAATAATTCATCCATCTTTAGCAGTGTTAGCAGCCACCCTTCACGGGTTCAGGAATGGTTTAGAAAGCCCCTCCTGACAATGAGATATATTGAGATCACCCTTTCCTTCCATTGAGCAAGCAAATGAAGTCCCTTCCTACTATTCGGAAAGCGCCTTCCAACGAGGGGTTTTTTTTTTTGGGGCTAAAATAACATGGTTGGTCTATGCAAAAGCAAAACTAGTCCCACCGCGTATAAAAGGTAAAATGATACGTTGTTCGTGCTCTAGAGGACATGATTTGTCGTGTGGGCCACACATGGACTAAAGCCGATTGACGAAAAATGCCTATGCCTATAATAAGGTTTTGGATTGTTGAGTATATAAGTATTTTTGAATTATTTTAATCCGAAATATAATAGATGAAACATATGCATAAAGCGGATCACAAAGAACACTATAGGAATGCGATTGATTCTAAAAGAGCGAAACTAGCAATTCTATCTCGATGTTCAAGACAACAATTAACATTAAAACAAAACAATTAACAAGAAAGATATAGGCATACCAGTTGAGAGGAAGGTGCGGTAGTGTTCTTGGTGATTGCGTGCGTTAAATCATGGCGTAGAGGTAGTGGTGGATGTAGAATGTAGCGAGCGTTGATGATGTAGAGCGTGGCGGCGACGATCAGCGTGACGCTTCCCAAAAACCTTATTCGTCCTCGCTCGTGCAAGCCTTCGAGGATGAGGGTTCGGAGGCTGCTCTCCCGGTGCGGCCGTACAGCGTCTCGCAGGATGGAGAGTGCCGAAGACAACAACAAAGAAACCGTGGAAGCTGTATTGTGGAAGAACCAACCAAAAGCGAGCGCTGCTTTCCTTTTTATAGCCAAAACTTCGGAATCAAAGGCCAACGATTGCGAGAAACCAAAGGCCAACGATTACGAAACTAAAAGCCAACGATTGCGAAACCAAAGACAACGATTACGGTGAAGGTGAGCGATTCGAGCGTTGGCAAAAATAAAGAGACTAGAGACCAACGATGCCATCAATGTCGAGCGTTTGATTTTGAATAGATAAAGAAAATCGCGCGCGCTAACGTGCTGTGTGCTGCAGCGTCTGCGTCGTCGTGCGTCGTCGTCGTCACGGCTGCGGCGAAGCGGCGGCGCGCGTGTGTTGTCTCTTGGCTCTCTCAATTCCACGAAGAGGTCTCACGTTCCACCTTATAAACAGGTGCAACTCCCCTTCAATTGTCCATATGGGACTAAACAATTTAGCACAAGCATATGGGCTTTTGAGATTTACCAGGAATTAAATTGGATATTCTAATATGGGCTTAGCCCATTTAATTCCAACAATGATGCAATCTAACATCCTGCAAAAAAAATTCAAAATTGAAATGCGGCATATATTAGGAGAAACAAAAAAAAAGACAAATTTAAGTAAATACTACCTTTATCCCTTTTTTCCAGATTGTTTCTCCATGTGCAATCGAATTCAGATCTGAATTTTGATGGAATGATATATTGATTTTGTGTCAATGTTGTCAAATGTTTTCATGACCATTTGTATCATATTTCGAGGAGGACACACGAAGAGGACGCACCATAAGTTGGATTGCACTGGATATATGCCCTCTTCCCCCTAGATCACGGTACAGTAGCTGACCCATTTGTTTGATACGTCAACTGGGCCGGGTTGGGGTGGCCGTTTTCTCCGTCGTTTTTCGCCGAAATGGGCCTCGCGGAGCCAACATGTTTGTTGTTTTTGGACGATGATCTCCATTAGTTTTGTTGCCTGTGTTGTGTGTTTTCAGTTCATTCCCTGATAGCGGCGACCTTGAGCATCTTTCAAGAACAGAATTTCCAAATTCCGTCCTTAGTTTAGTAGACCTATATTATTACTAACCTGTCTTACTACTCATCGTTACAAAGTTTCGGTTGTTTAATTTCCAGTTAAGCCTATTTCATTGGATCGGTACAACATATTCTTATTTCTGCCGCAGATAATGATGGGAGAACATAAAAGAGGAGTGGACAAGAAAGATAATTGTGGGGGAGATAAAGTAGTATACGGCGGCTGTGAGCCAAGCCAGACGAACCTTGGACGCATGCCCAGTTTCATCAACTTGAGCTGTCGTCCTTTGTTTCTACGCGGCGATCGACTGCCCATCAGCTAGTCGCCATCAGGCGCAACTCAACTGCAATAATTCATCCATCTTTAGCAGTGTTAGCAGCCACCCTTCACGGGTTCAGGAATGGTTTAGAAAGCCCCTCCCTGACAATGAGATATATTGAGATCACCCTTTTCCTTCCATTGAGCAAGCAAATGAAGTCCCTTCCCTACTATTCGGAAAGCGCCTTTCAGCGATGGCTTCTTTTTTTTTTTTTTTGCTAAAATAACATGGTTGGTCTACGCAAAAGCAAAACTAGTCCCACCGCGTATAAAAGGTAAAAATGATACGTTGTTCGTGCTCCAGAGGACATGGTTTGCTGTGTGGGCGACACATGGACTCATTTAGCACTCAGGGATGCGAAAATACCTCGTCTGCCCCCGGGGCGCGGAAATACCTCATCCCGCCCCCAGGGCGTAGATTCTCTCCCCCAGAAAAAGCTGAGTTATAGAAAATTTTAAATATAGTAAATGAGCTTCAAATATTATGATTTTTTTTTATGAAGGCTCTTAACACAGTATCTTCCTTGTGTAATTTTTTTAGAATTTTATTTGTTCTGTATTTTTATCAAAAATTCCGTTAAGGCTACTATTTGTATGCAAATGAAATAATCGATTTGAGGATAATTTTAAAAACATGCTCAAAATACTTTTCACATTTATTCCCAGTATAATTATCCCAAGTTTACAATTTTTGTATGTTATAAATCGAGTGATCAGACCAGACAAAACCCAAAATCGTAGATAGCAAAAGTACTAGTACTATTAGTACTACTCAGGGCATGAAGAAAATTAGTATTAGTACCCGAAGTCGATCAGAACGTAGAGAAAATCGTACCCCGACTTCACGACAATATTTTGATGCGATTTTTATCTTTTTACGGAGGTAAAAAAAGAAGTAAATATTATTACATGTACCCAAAAAAAATCATTCTGTAATATATTTTTTTCACATGGTCGATCGCCTGGTCTGCCCTTGCTTATCAAATCAAACTTTCATTATCGTGGGAGGGGGTATTACCACATGTGATGAAGTCATATCAAACAATATTTTTCAGATAAAATCACATAATTTCATTCAAAAAATGTATTATTACATGTACCAAATAGTTGTACTAAATGTGTATTATTTAATTAGTCGCAATTTACTTTGCAAATTAGTTAGTTGTATTTAATGAAGTTGTAATTTATTAGCCGGTTGTAATTAATTAGTCCTAATTAATTAGGATTATTTAAATTTATTATTATTAAATCAATCCTAATTAGTATAATTGGTCTTAGTTAGTTAGTTGTAATTTTTCACTTGCAATTAGTTAGTTAGTTGTAATTTTTCACTTGCAATTAGTTAGTTGTAATTATTTACTTTGCAGTTTGTTAGTCGTAATTAAAATTTGTAACTAAAATAGTCATATTTAATTAACATAATAATTAAATCATATTTAAATAGGTTCATTAAATAGTATTAATTAATTAGTCGGTTTAATTAGAAAGTTGTTGTTAGTTAGTATTAACTAAAATAGTCAATCACAATTAATTAGGGGTTAATTAATTAGTCCTAATTAATTAGGGTTAATTAAATATGACTAATTAATTAGGGTTAATTAAATATGTCTATTTTAGTTAATCCTAACCATGTAGTGGTATTTAATTTGTCGTAATAAATCTGTCATAATTTATTTATCCTAAAATTTTAACCATAATTAATTAGTTATAATTAATTATGCTACATTAAGGACTATTATTTATTTAGTCGTAATTAAGTAGGCTTAATTAAGAAGCTGTAGTTAGTTATATTAATTTCAATAGTTGTAATTAATAAAATATAACTAATTGGTCGTAATTAATTACTAACTAATCCTATTTGTTTCGAACCGACTCACCCTTGTTCTATGAGCTACAACAAAACATTCAATCTTCTAGTCCGTCTTGCAGAATAGTGCTCCGCGGTGTCATTTTTTTGCTTTTGATGCGAGGGAGCTAGATTTGTTATTGCGCACACCAATCGTGCTACTTTAGCCAAAAACTCTTTATGTGCCCCCATGGACAGGTCTTCCCCCTCTTCTTCTTTTACCTCACACTTGGATGTGGGTAGTAAAAGTCCACGAATCGAGTGATCAGATCAGATAAAATAAACAATCATAGAAAGTAAAAGTACGAGTATGATTAGTACTACTCTAAGCATGAAGGAAAACAATATTGACACTTGAAGTCGTTCTGGACGTAGAGGAAATCTGGCCCCGAGGGTTATAAAAATTCAAAAGAAATGTAACCGTAGGCTTAACGGAATTGTTGAGAAAATTCAGAACAAATAAAATTCTAGAAAAATTACACAAGTAAGTACACTGTGTTAGGAGCCTCCACAAAAATTTTGTAATTTTTAGAGCTCATTTGCTATATTTAATTTTTTTTTACAACTCTCATCCTTTTTCGAGGGAGGGAATCCGCATCTCTAGGAGTCAGATGAGGCATTCCTGCGCCTCTGGAGGCTGAATGAGGTCATGTGTTACCCGCACGGTAAATTCGGTCCTCTGGGGCATGAACAGAGTGATATTTTTGCTTTTGATGTTCTAGGAGAGGTCAGTTTTGTTATTGTGCACGTCGACGGTGTCATTTTTGCAAAAATTTCAGATGTTTGCCACTTTTTTTTTCATGCTGTTGTCGTGTCTATGAACTGATAAACGACCATCTGCCCCATGAAAACATTAGTAGTGGGCCTGAAATACATGTAGAAATTTCCAATCGCCATGCATTAAAAAAAAACTACAGTATCAGAACTCTTTCATATGAGGCGATGCAGGTACCTGCAAACCCAAAACTCAGAACATACTCCAATTTTATTTTCGTCGCAAGCTTTAAGCCCAAAATGTGCCTATCTTTTGCCGATGGATGGGACGCGGCTGACGATGAGTTGCGAATCCTGTGCCGCTGCTGCTATCGCTTATAATGGGCTGGGCAATTGTTCAGGACAAACCAAACCAAACCACCTTCCCATCTCTCTATGATCTATCTCTCTGATGATTTCCTTGGGATAAGCACAAACACCCTGAACAAACGGTATAATTGCGAATGAATAAGGGCATAATTGTAAAAAAAAAGAATCTATAATATATCTTCCACTCATATGGAACCTGATTAAATATCCCGTAATATTTTATTATTATGTTTGATTTTTTCCCCCTTCTGACCACACGAAATGTTCATATTACCCCTCCTTCCTCTCTCTCAAACCCCAGCTTGTCATATCTCTTTGTTGCCTCCTCTCTCTGCTCAAGCAAGTAGTGGCGCAAGACGTCTTGGCGGGTAAAGGCGACGGCGCGACGAAGCAGTTATGCTCGAACACCGCTGAGCGGCGGTGACCAAAAATAGGGGAAGGAGTGGGTGCGCAGCGGCGAAACGGTGAGGACAACAAGAGGCGTGAGCGGCGACGACAGGCCATTGCCACCCAAATCTTCACCGACCTCCACACGTTCGACATCTACAAGCTCCTCAAGCACTGCGACAACAACAAGGTGCTATGTTGCGAGGCCGAATGGGTTGTCGAGGATGACAACACCACCTACCGCAAGGTGAGAGCTTTCGATCTGGCCTCCCGATCGATCTCCTGTTCTCCTCTCCATTTCCCGAATCTTGGGAATGAAGATCTGGACCGAACTGAGCCCGAGCTTCGATTCTTGTTTCTTTGCTGCGGGGATCGAGACCCCCATTGTCGGGGCCGGTCGGTGGGCCCGTGTCGGTGAGGATGAGCCCCTGTTTATCATCGCAGCTCCTCGGCACACCGTCGTTGTCATTCTCGAGCCTGGTGCCGTCCTACCACAAGAGCCTAGCGTCGCCGAGCTTCCCGAGCCCATCCTGCCTCCTCTCATTCCTCCGGGGGCTCCTCAACCTCCCGCCGCTCCACATCTCCAGCAGCACACCGATGTCGCTTCCGGCGTCCTGACCGCCCAAGGTTCAGAGCCGAACTGGGACGTCAACCCCTTCTGACACCCATTCTTTGTCGTCTCTGTGCGTGAGCCCCACCATGACCACGGCTCAAGCACCCAGACAGCGATCTGGGAGTGAGACGAGTCAGACGTCTCGACGATGGACTCACTTTGGTGGATCGACTTCGAGTGACCACAACGGCACCGGTGAGGAGAAAGAGAAAGGAGGGGTAACATGGACATCTTCGTGATCAAAACAGGGAAAACAAATAATAATAACAAAATATTGCAAAAGAGGTATTTAATAAGGATTCACGTAAATAAAGAATATATTATCAATTACCTAGGAATAAAGTTATATACTAGAAGCCATCTAAATGGAAGGTATGTTTTGGATTCCCTAAAAAAAGTATAATGGTAGTACTACAGCGAATAGCGATAGTACGATGAGCCATTATCCTCTCCGTCTCACCTCCCTGTGTTTTATAACTTGACGAAATCGCGCCGCGCGTGCGCTCACCGGCCGGTCGGGCACCTCGCGCCGCCGCCACCTGAGTCCAATCCATGGACGCCGAGGCCGGCGTCGCCGCCGCCGACCAGCTGCCGGTATGGGCGCTCCCTCTCATTGCCGTGCTCTCATGTTTTCTTTGCATTCGTTGGTGTCGATTGGGCCGGACCCGGACGTAAATCAGAGCCCTAAACCAGAGCATTCCTGGTTGCCTGGATTGTGCTGTGGGTTCTGCGATTTTACCCTGGAATGATCCTAGGGTGAGATTTAGTGGATTTGGTGTGAGGTTGTGACGGTGGATCAGGAATTTCGCAGCTTGTACGGGAGATCTTATCCCCCCGTTTTTCGATTTATTTTTGTCGGGTCGAGCGGAAGGGGTTCGTCATTAGTATTTTGTTCTTGTTATATTTTCTTCGACGAGATTTGATATTGGTATTTTTGTTTTTTTGTTTCGGGAAGAGTGATTTGGTCAGGAAAGGAGCTAATAGCTTTCACAATTTTTGGTGCAAGCAATTCAATTTATTTTCGTAAGGTTTCATTTTATTAGTAAGAAAGAAGATTTCTATGAGAAAAAGAAGTGCCTTTATTGGTGAACAATCGCATTGGAACTCTAGTCTCTAGAGGGAGTGTAATTGCCGTGGAAAGGAAAAATGGTTCAAAAAAGTGAGAAGTTCCAACTTCCATGTCTTCAGGCAGGACCTTTTTCTTTAAGTTCCAGATGATAACAAATAGAGTTATAATTTTTTTTTTTTTGCAAAGAAGAATAATTGCTCAAGTTCTACTCGATGCTTACGGAGATCCCCATCTGAAAATAATTTTGTTTGCTCAAAACAGGATAATACCGACAAATTCACAAACTTCACCCTATATTTGCTTATCCTTTTCCTTGGTACTATCTACTAAATAGTAATCCTACACAAATTCATCAAAACCCAATTGTCTACAGTTTTAATAAGTTATATGATGTTTGCCGGGATGGTTATAAATTTGGCATTAGCCATATCACCATGTTGTATGGAAAATTCTAATTCTTGCATACACATGACATCGGTTCATTTTCTTTGTTGAATTTTTTTGTTACTTGATGAATGATTATTATGGTACTTTATAGCACTTCATATGAATCTATACTTCCTGAAGAGACAGCTCACAGCATTATGTTGCTCCACCGCAAAAAAATATTTTATAATGGTAGTTGTTCTGTAATGCATTTTCAGTGGAGGCAACACTACAGGAATTTACTAGTTTTAGCATACCAGAGCTTTGGTGTTGTTTATGGGGACCTAAGCACATCACCTCTTTATGTGTATAAAAGTACATTCTCGGGAAGGCTCCGTCGATACCAAGATGAGGAGACAGTATTTGGCGTACTTTCGCTGATATTTTGGACCTTCACGCTTGTTCCTTTGCTGAAGTATGTTATTATTGTATTGAGCGCTGATGACAATGGTGAAGGTACACAATAATCCCTTTCTAAACAACCACTTTTTTGTATGCCTGGCATTACTTCATTGTCATTCAATAAGTATGGCATATTGTTCACTTCATTGTCATTCAATAAGTATGGCATATTGTTCTATTTAGTTGGCAATTTTACGTAAATGAGCTGAGCTTATATTATTTATCACCCTGATGAATGAGCTTATAATAAATATATCATTTACTATATTTGCTGGAATACTGTTTTTTAATTTATTCTGTATCTTTGGTCACTTGAGGACAATCACTTGAGGACAATGCAGTAATTGCTGACACTTTTGTAGGGGGGCCATTTGCTCTGTATTCGCTCCTCTGCAGGCACACAAAGCTTAGCTTGCTTCCAAATCAACAAGCAGCAGATGAGGAGCTATCTACATACTACATAAATGGGTTTGCAGCTCGCCATGGATCGTCACCTTGGCTAAGAAGGTTTCTGGAGAAGCACAAAAAAATCAGAACTGTGCTTCTCCTCGTAGTTCTGTGTGGTGCTAGCATGGTGATTGGTGATGGTGTCCTTACTCCAGCAATCTCAGGTGGATATCTCTTTTATTACCGTTCATATAACACAAAATTTAATTATTAACCTCTTTTGTATGCTCATCGTGCTTTGTTCTGCTTTTCTTGCAGTCCTGTCATCTATGTCTGGATTGCAAGTTCGAGCTACTGGTTTACAGGATCGTAAGTATAACTCAACAGTGTGAAATGTGTACTTATAACTCCTTAATACAACAATATTAAAACACATGGGCTCGTTGGGAGACCATCAGTTTCAAGGTTACAGCTATCTGCAAATAACATTCATAAATATGTTGACAACAAAGCTTTTTCACTTTTCATCTCTTAATGAACTCTGAGGCATGCACTTCTTTTGGCTATATTTTCATCTTATCGTGAATTTAAGTCATCTGGATGCTGTGTAATTCTTCAGGAGAATGTTTTTTTAAAATTTTATATAGTCAGATTTTGCGTCCTAGTTTTCTAAGCACCAATTTCCTTTGGAAGTTGGCTCTATTATATATTTGGGCCTGATTGCAGTACACACAATTTGTTTGCTACACAGGTTCCGTGGTACTACTTTCATGCATTGTATTGGTTGGTCTATTTGCGTTGCAACACCGAGGTACTCAGAAGGTAGCATTCATGTTTGCACCAATAGTCATCATCTGGCTCTTTTGCATTGGTGGAATTGGTTTATACAACATAGTTCATTGGAACCCAAGGATATACCAAGCTCTATCTCCATATTATATTGTTAAGTTCTTTAGGACAACAGGCACAGATGGCTGGATTGCTCTAGGAGGGATACTTCTTTCTATGACAGGTTAGTTACTATCAACCTCTACAGGGGGTAACATTTTTCTTTTCATCGTACTTTTAGTAAGTAGAAATGTAGAATACTAGTAGAAATGTAGAATACTAGTAAGAACTTAAGTTTCATTTCCATTTTCCACTTTACAGGCAGTGAAGCTATGTTTGCTGATCTCGGTCATTTTACAAGTGCATCTGTCAGGGTAAGTTGAGCTAGTTATGATCTTCTATCTGTAAGTTTCCGCACTAGAAAATTCACACTTGCTGGATAGATCCTTTTAGGTTCTATAATTATATTTGATGGTGCAGTTTTTGTGTTGCGTGGCAAAGCAACCATAAAAAAATTAACTTTGGGAAAATTATTTGTCAAATGTTCCGTTATAAAAGAAGCAGAAAAGCTCATGTTCCAAACAAGCTCTATCTGAAAAGAAATTTATTTAACCTGCATATTTTAAACGGATGACAAGGATACAATTTATGTTTTGTTAAACTATGCCCGCCTTTTTCTGGCAAGGTTTTGCTGTTGAACTTGTTTCTGTTGAAATATAACTTTTGTTTCTCTTTGTTACAGCTAGCTTTTGTTACCATCATATATCCATGTCTTATATTACAATATATGGGTCAAGCAGCGTTTCTATCAAAGAACATCTTCCACATGCGAACAAGTTTTTACGACTCTATCCCAGGTTTTGCATCTCTCTCTCTCTTTGTCTGTGTGTGTGTGTGCACTCATGCAACTGTGGCAATGTTATTTAAGTTTGGGTGGTCATCCAGGACCCGTATTTTGGCCTGTATTCGTGGTGGCCACTCTCGCTGCAGTCGTTGGTAGCCAGGCTGTCATTTCAGCAACATTTTCTATTGTAAAGCAGTGCCATGCTTTGGGATGTTTACAGCAGTGAAGGTTGTTCACACGTCGAGGTGGATCTATGGGCAGATATACATTCCCGAAATAAATTGGATCCTTATGGTGCTTTGTGTTGCTGTGACAGTTGCTTTCCGTGATATTACTCTTATCGGCAACGCCTATGGTAAGCTTATAACAGTGATCCATGAGATTCAAGATCTTTCTTACACATAGCCTATTCGATTTTTCCAGCATTCTCACGCACCTAGAGTCTAAGAATTGCCATGGTTTGTACTTTCAGGTATTGCTTCCATGACTGTTATGCTTGTTACTACATTCTTGATGGCATTGATCGTCATCTTTGTTTGGCAAAAGAACATAATATTTGCCCTGTTGTTCCTGTTATTCTTGGATCCATTGAAGCTATGTATCTTTCTTCATCCCTGATGAAGGTTCCTCAGGGAGGATGGGTGCCTCTTGTGCTTGCTTTTGTATTCATGTCTGTCATGTACATTTGGCACTATGGGGCAAGGAGGAAGTACCAGTTTGATCTTCAGAACAAAGTGTCAATGAGATCAATCCTGTCTCTAGGTCCAAGCCTTGGCATTGTTCGGGTTCCAGGAATTGGACTGATTTACACAGAACTGGTGACTGGTGTACCCTCCATCTTCTCACATTTTGTCACTAATCTCCCTGCCTTTCATGAAGTCCTAGTATTTCTATGTGTTAAGTCAGTACCAGTGCCATATGTTTCACCAGATGAGCGATACCTTGTGGGTAGGATTGGACCTAGAGCATATCGGATGTACCGTTGCATTGTTAGATATGGTTACAAGGATGTGCAGAGAGATGATGACAATTTTGAGAACATGTTAGTTATGAGCATTGCAAAGTTCATTATGATGGAAGCTGAGGATACTTTGTCTTCAGCAAGTTATGATATTGCTAATGAAGGAAGAATGGCCGTCATAAGAACCACCGACAATTTTGGCCCTTCACTAGCCATGAGAGATTTTGATGGCCTAGCTGACTCCACTACTACGAGGAGCAGCAAATCTGAGAGCCTTCGAAGCTTGCAGTCCTCTTATGAGCAGGAATCACCAAGTGTGAGTCGGAGACGTCGTGTTCGCTTTGAGCTGCCAGATGAGGATGACATGGATCCACAGGTGAAAGATGAGCTATTAGCGCTTGTGGAAGCGAAACATGCAGGGGTAGCATATGTCATGGGCCATTCTTATATAAAAGCTAGGAGGAGCTCTAGTTTTCTGAAGAAGTTTGCAATTGATGTTGGCTACTCTTTCCTCCGGAAGAACTGCAGAGGCCCATCAGTCACACTGCATATTCCTCATATTAGTCTGATAGAAGTTGGTATGATCTACTATGTGTAGCCTAATGCTCTTTCCAAACTCACATGTGGATATCCGGTGGCAACAAAGCATGGTGAGTTTGTGCTAGGCATTGAAGCATACGAGTTAATTTAAAACTGCTTGTAGTTTCTTATTCAGATAGTTATCATTTGGATAACGTAGTGTAGTCAAAGATCAAATTTCTGTAAGGATCTTTTCACTTCATATACAATTCCATAGGGAGCTTTTTCACTAAATTGAGATACAATACAGTTGATGATATTGTTTCTTGAACTGAATTGGAGTTGTTTGATTGATAATCTTCTTCCTTTTTTTCAGTGCTACCTGTGAACCCCCTATGCATTTTTGTCTGGAGTTCAAGCTGCGACCCCTAGGATGAAATGCTGCATCCAAGTGTTTTCAGTTTCAGTTGGTAGAGCTGAAGGCGCTGCCCATGTTAATATTACTTTTTAGCCCTAATAAAACGTCAGACTCGTACAGATGATTCTAGTTCGTTTTTCTTTTTGTATATTTACATACATGCTCTGTAATTTTTCTGGGAGCGATGTGATGGAAATCATTTTCCTATGGTTGGTGTCCCATCGTATCAACCATATCAGTTGCGATGAGATACAAATCTGCTTGTGATGGAGGTTTTACTTGGTAATTGGTATATGAATGTTCGTCAGTTCGTCTGGAGAAGAACGCATGATCCAAATTCACAGACAACCATTTCCTGAATATATCATTTTTTTTCCTGAAAAAAGCTATGTACAAACAACATTAGCTAAACAAAATATCTCAAACTTTTTTATGCTTACATTTTTCTCCCACTTTTCCATTCACACTTGTAGGATGAATTGTGCACATAATGAGTGTATAAAATACAAACACATGTACCAATTACCATATTTACTCCATAAAACTAGCATGGAGTAATTCTTGCTAACTAAATTACTCATTTAAAATCCTGAATACTCAACTTTTGCTGATCTTTTCTTGGAAGCTGCAATGACTCGACAAGCGGCTTGTTTAGCACGACGGCAGTTTTTTTTTTAATGAAAAACGGCTTTCGGCTAGGTTGTAGGGTTGAATGATTGATCTAAAGATGTTTGATGTTTGGTTGTCTAGCTTTTAGGTAGACTAGTTGTAACCGATATGGGAAATGTCTGAAATGACCCTGATGACAGTAATGACTTATTTGATGCCGTTTAAAAGTAATCGATGGTGATTAACGACAACTAACACAATTGACGATAGCTGCTGCACATAACGACAACTACTGCAATTAACGATAATTAATAGCAATTAATGACGATTACCACAATTAACAATGATTAATGCAATTGAATGCAATTAATGACGACTACCGTAATTAATCGAATTTAACGCAATATATCACAATTAATGTAATAAATGATAATTATTATAATAAACAATTATTACATAAATAAATACAATAGATAATTATTAAAAACAATTATTACAATGAATAATTATTAAAGTAAACAATTGTTACAAAACAATTACTTTATAATAGAAAAATGAGAAAAAGATGCGGTAGTGGCTAGGGTTTGGGTTGCTTGGGTTTGTGTGGGAGAGGAGTTGGGGCGAAGGAGGAGGCGGGCGGGTCAATGGAGGAGGCGGCGGGGTCGAGGAGGACGGCGTCGCGAGGCAGGGGCGCTAGATCCGGGAGAGGAGGAGGAGGTGGGGCACCGTGGCGTGGGGAGGAGGAGGCGACGCGTCGGGAGGAGGAGGAGGCGGCGGCGACTCATGGGGAGGAGGGAGGAGGTGGAGTGCTAGCGCAAATCTAGGGGAGGAGGGCAGTGGGATAGGAGAGACACGGCTAGGGAGGAAGAGGGGCACGACGGGTGGGGGGGGGGGGGAGTGAAGAGGAAACAATGGAAGGGTAGGGTTTCGGGCGGTAGTAAAAGCGCATAATTTATCCCTAACTTCGGGAGTAAAGTTGGAATGGCAGGGTGGGAAGCTGCGGGAAGATGCCCCTCAGCATCTTCCGACTTTTCTACGTTATGGGCGGCTTCCGACTTCGGGAAACCTCTAGTTTAGAACAGTTTTATGCTTTTCTGAGGAAAAAGCGGAAGCTAAAGGTGTTCCAACCAGCCCAAGAGAAGATGAAGGAAAGCCATCCGGCTTTGTGCTTTGTTGAGTAACATCTATGCACAACTGCCAACTGAAAGGGTTCACAAGATCCAAGTTAGCTAACACATAGGCTATAACAACTCTGTAGACATGTAAACGTCGGCAGACTTGTTATTGCCATTTTTTCAGAGGAACACGGATTTGTTATTAACACGTAGGAGGAGAAAGAAGCCTCAGACAGACGAACTAGAAGCAGCAGCAGCCACTGTCTTGTTGAGCAGCTCGCGGAGAGCATCAGGAGAGGTCACTGGAGGGCTGCACTTGAAGTCCTGGCACACATGTGCCACCGCTGGCTTCTCTGGTGGGCTGCTCCGTGCCATTTGCGCGATGTTTGCGTTGTTGATCTCCCAGAATCCCATTTCTTCTGTGTTCCTGGGGTCTATTTGGATCACCTGGATAAACAAACAAGGTACCCGGATCAGTAAATATAATACAGGTGCTACATTGAACATATAATGTGACTGATTAGCTCATCACTCACAGTTCTATTCGGATCGTATGATGAAAATGTAGCTACAACCATGTCTTGAAATTCTGCAGATCCTTTCCCCCCCACCAGCACTACCTGCTTCCTTGATGGGACTGACAACATGTCTGCTGCACAACACATCAACGGCAATGCTATACCAAGTTCTCTCAGTCTAGTCTCGAAGACTGCCTGCAAAACAACAAACGCATAAACAAGCATAAGCGCACCTCTTGTTTACAGTTACATGGTTGGAAACACGACCAGTGTGTGAGTGGAAGCATTTAATTTAACATCACTCATCATCTGTGATGATGCTTCATTAGTTTGCCAACATCTGAGGCAAACCTCAGGCCCCATGTAGGAACAAAATTATTAATATTTAGATGATTTCAAAAGTAGGATAAAATTTATCTACATAAAACTGCGCCAACAAGTAAAATTTCTCTATCCTATCATTGTCACATGTTACATGTGGATATACACATCCTTCCCAATACAACAGAAGCACCTATCATTGCTTTCTAGTAGAAAAAAATCAATGTAAGCTACAGAGATAAAAAGGCACACTTTGTTATATCACTGTAAAGTGTAAACCACATGATATAACATCAAGCTATTGCTGGAACGTAGTGCATATAAGCCTAAGCGTAGAATAAGCACATACCAGGATATGTTCAACATTACGTTTGTAACCAGCAGATTTTGCAGCATCAAGTATACTGGACAATCTGATCAAGTTGATCGATGCTACTGAGTTACCAGAAGGCTCTGCACCATCATAATCTTCTTTAACACGTAGAAGAACAGAAGGGTCTTCTCCAGGAGTATTAAAATAGCCACCCCCTTCTTTGTCCAAGAATAACTCATCCTGCAGATGTCTACAGTTATGGTGAAGTATAATGCAACAAATGCAGGATACAACAACGAAGTGTTTAACAATTACAATTCACTTGCCTGAATGGTTTGCAGTTGGAGAGCCCACAGAAGCCACTCTAGCTTACCACCATACTCATATAGATCTAGCAGTCCATTGATTAGGAAGGCATAATCATCTAAAAATCCTGGTGCTTTTGCTGGCCCATTTCGGTAACTATGATGAAGCCTTTTTGAGCTTGCATCATAGAGTTTTTCCTTTATAAAGTTTGCTGCCTTTTCTGCGACTTCAAGATATTCAACTGGCTGCAAAAATATCCAGAAATATAAGTGGTCAAGAAACAAATTCAGGTGACCGTAGCTATAGTTGGACAGTGAATAAACATGGTGACGTAGAGCAGTTGAAGAAAAAGATCTATCGGCATCTTGGTACTTTCTTTATCATGCAAAACACATATGAAGGAGATAGCTAAGAATTGCATATGAAGCAACAGATAGGGCAACTGTTGAAAAATGAAGGTCCACATACAGCATCTTGGTACTTTCTTTGTCATGAAAAACACATCATAGACACCGTTACCATTTAATAGTTTTGAACAGACTATGAATGGGCATGCACTTTCGAAAATCGGTTTAAACAAGGAAAACTACCATCGCGACACATGACAGACTAGAAGAAATTAAAACGAATTAACACAGGAGCTCACACCATATAGATTGGGAGCGTATCATGTACATAATGTCATAATCACAGAACTAGAGTAAGACAGTCAGGGTGATGTCAATGAAAGAAAATGAGATGCAGTATCCAGAGGATAGAGCAGAATACTTTACATTGCACCCGGTAACAGGAAAATATAATCTGGTTCCAGCTGGTCCTGACTTCAGAATTTGTGAAGCTCTTGCAAAAGCAGATATTGCTAGTCCATTCCATGAAACAATAACCTAAAACCAATTGTAGTTAGTAAATTATGTGTCAGATTAAAATGAGATATGCTGGACATTTAAACAAGAACCTTGTCATCCAAATGTGGTCTTGGCCTTTTCGACCGGACATCAAACAACTTCTGCCGACAATCCCCCAGGATTTGAGAATATTCATCAACAGGCTTGCCACACTTTGATGCCATCAAAGAAGCTGTTTTTCTTTCTATTAGCACATTTTTACCACTGAACTCATTGTGAGGATCACTCATCCGTGAAAGGTCACAATTGCCAGATGATTTAACATAGTAATGATTCTGGAATAGCTCAGCATTCTCCCCAAGTGTGTCTTCAATCTTTGTGAAAAATATTAGACATCTTAAGCACAAAATAACAACAGAAGTTCTAAGCCAATAAAGAAAACATATAATATAAAATGACTATTGAATGAAACAATGCATGTTACCAAGCAGGTATCAACTACGGTAGCGCAGTTTCTTTGTTTAAAATTGCTGATTATTAGGAGGTATCTATAAGGCCGAGCAGTATGTATAAATTTCAGTTCCTTCAACAATGGTATGATTTTCATGCTGAAAGCATTTATTACAGAACAAAAAAAAACTTCAGTAGAGGCAGTAGTGACCAGGGAAAAAATTCCCGGCCGGTAACCGCCGGTTACCGGCCGGGGTCCGGGATTCAAAATCCCGGCCGGTTTTCTTGGGTTTTGCAAGTTCAAATTTCAAATTTCGAAATTCGGCTGGTTTTTAATCAAATTCAAATGATTTTTATCCGGGAATTTTCCGGTTTGAACGGTAACCGGCCGGTTACCGTTCCCGGCCGGCTGGCGGGAAATGCCCCGGTAGCGGTTATGTGATTCCTAGTAGTGACCAAGGATAAAAAACCCACCGGTAACCGGCAGTAACCGGAAATACCGGTAGGGCCCAGGATGAAAAAACCGGCCGATATTTTTCAAACTCAAATTTAAATTTATGACTGCATAATGCACTTCCTAAGTTGATTTAGACCTTTTTGGTGCTAGATTACCTATTGTATGAGCTAAATACGCTTGAATTATTATACGAGCAAGTCCTAACATTTTTTGTATGATCAAAATCTATTTTTTCCAGTTTTGTAACGGTTTTTTGAAGCGTTTTTTTTTCGGTTTTGGGCGTTAACCGGTCCGGTTACCTGTTTTAAAACTTCGCAAATTCAATTTTCCATTTTCGAATTTTGACCAGATTTTTCCCGGTTTTTCCAGTTACCGTTACCGGCCGCCGTGCGGTATTTTGTCCGGTTCCAAGATTTGGATCCTTGGTAGCGACTATAATGATCCTCAATGCAAGGAGTAATGAGTTTCAACATCTATAAACCGAGTAGGATGTAATAGCAGTGAAACTCAAAGTCGACCGAAGGTAGACTAAACATATCATGCAAGCTTCATTTGATCTTGATGATTGTGCAACAGTTCAAACTTCGAGCTCATTTTCTAGGGGGCAGGCAGAGGTGTACATTATGTTCAAAAGTATATAACAGAAAGCTCACATATGCACTAGTAAGACCTGTACATAGATGTACCTCTTTACTGGTCCACACATAAAAGGCTCCCTCCATTTTTCTTGGAGCGCCTTCATATTCTGCACTGTCAGCATCTTCTGCTGAGTAAATTTCACCTTCTTCTCCAATCATCTCTCTCCTCAAGTAATCAAGTATATCACGTGCAACTGAAGAATAATACTCATCTCCCGTGATCAGATATGTATCTAAATATACATTTGCTATCTGTCCCTGGTCGTACAACATCTTCTCAAAATGTGGAACTGAATATAAAGAGGAGATGTGAGAGGAGAATTCTGCAAAGTTGTGAAAACAACATTTCTCCTTGAGCTCAAAGTGAACTTACCATGCCAGCACTCATCCACACTATATCTATGAAAGCCACCTCCAATGTGGTCATGAACTCCACCTCTTGCCATACATTGCAATGCATGAGTTACCATCTTCATTATGCTTTGGGCTTCACTCTCTTGCCCACCTTCCAAATGCTTTCGAAATTTATAGAGCATTATACAATTTTCAACAGGTCTTGGAAACTTGGGAGCAGAGCCAAACCCACCAAATTTTGGATCGTAACTGCTTGCTAACTGCATGGGTGGTGCAAAAACATGAGCACATCTGCATTTCTGGAAAAACTACTAAGGGAAATAACGGAATAGACGTAAAACTCCATGTTTTTCAAGTTCCCCACAAGCTTCATTCTATAAGAAGCATTTTTTTTCACAAAAAGGCCATCCCTCCATTATTGATTAGACTTCACACCAGCTGCATTTATTAGTTAGTTGATCGGAACAAATTTCTTGGTAAGCTAATTTTTTAATTCTAATCCTGGCGTCCATCCACACATGATAAAAAAAATCATATAGATAGACTAATCAACTAAAACACTAGGATTAACACCTTCCTCAAGTAGATACACAATGCATTCTGTTCAAGCATCAGCTCGCTAGTTCGTATCAGAATTTATCATTATGATAGTGTCAAGGAATATATAATGGAGTACTTCTCGAACCTTTTCAACACATTGATCTACAGAAACATCAGCTAGATCATTTCTCACATCTTGAGAGCTAGCCTTTGCAGATAATGCCTCTCTAAGTTGTTCAATAACTACATTTCCCTTCTTCTCCAGTGTATCACGTTCAGTTTCCCAGGCTTCCTTGACCCTCCTGAAGACAAGTTATGTGCAGAACTGTCAGATTATGTAGAAGTTAAGCACTTAAAGTAATCAACTTCAGAAATGATAAACTTCAGCTGATACCTTAAAATAGTCTTGAACCCGGGTCTTCCATACTTATCATCTGGTGGGAAGTATGTACCACCCATTAATGGTTTCAAGTTAGGAGACAAAAAGATACTCAAAGGCCAACCACCACTGCCATACAGTGCCGATACATATGTCATATATACCTGAAAGATGTGACACTATTGTCGGAACCTAGTTTAACAGTCAAATAAACACAAAAGGAAGTGAGGAACCTTTTGAGTCTGACCATAAAAAAGAATGTAGCTCCACTAGGAATAGCACCTATGCACGGTGACACTCAAAGAAGATTACCTTGTCAACATCTGGCCGCTCTTCACGGTCCACCTGTCAAAACTACTAATCAGAAAGAAAGCAGTACAGTTACATTGCATATGCATAACTTTCACACACCGAAGACATATAATGAGTGGGACAAAAGAAGATAGTAATTTAATGCTTTAATATCAACATAACACTACCTTGATGCTAACAAACCAATCATTTAGCATCTTTGCAATTTCCTCATTCTCAAAAGACTCCACCTCCATTACATGGCACCTATGAAATCCAGCCAAAAACAATAATAATCGACAGAAACTGGGGTTAACATCAAGATGCTGTAGAGCAAAGACACAAATAGCAGGAATATACATGATCTCATTGAAAGAGAAATAAATGCTAAAGACAACTCACCAATGGCATGTGCTATAGCCAACTACACGGGCACATCCGCAATTGCCATGAAGCAAAACAAGCATGTTAGAACATAAACAAGACGGGGAGAAACAAATATATTATGAAAGCCACAAGTAAGTTTGGATTCGACTAAAATGAAATTGATGAAGACTAAATTTTAGTTTAGTTTCCATTTTACAGGCAGCATGGTTATTTATCATAATTTATCATGTCAAATAATTGATGTAACACGATGGTGTACGGAGTACTGCACTACTATATTTTGGACAGTGCATTATCGATAGGACAGTGCATTACTTGAGAGAAAGATTGGGACGTCCTTTTTGCGAGCCTTCTCGAATGCCTCGTCTCCCCAAGGATACCAATCAACCTGAAAGGAGTAAATAAGTATGCCAGTCTAAGAATCATACCTATAGATAATCTAAAATCCTCTAGTAGTCTAGTCAAGGAAAAAATAGCAAAGATTTTTCTCGGCTAGCTGTCTCGGAAGGAGCTAAAAGTTACAAGAAAATCCCAATATAGCTCAACCAGGTTTTCAACTAAGCGGTCCTCAAATTAACCTCAAATTAAGCAAGCACGAACTCACTACGTACACACGACTGTAAGGTGCTCGACGAAATCCCGCAGAGAGGAAAAGATCACATAAATTGAAGTACGCTCGGCGGAGACATCACTCACCGGGTTGTGCGCGTGCTGCAGCAGGTAGGGGCTGTGCTCGGCGGCGAGGCGGTTCGGCTTCCGCCCGCCGTAGGCCGACGACGACGACGCGCCGCCCGACGCGGACGACGACATGGCGAGGGCACGGAGAGGCGAGCGGGTCGGTGAGGAGGCGGCGGCGAGGCGGTGACGAAGGAGAAGTGTCGAGAGCATAGGAGGAGGAAGGGGTCGGGGAAGAAGGTTGGAGAAGACGGGTGCGAAAGCGGTGACGGATGCCATGGCCATGGGGCATCTGCCTTTCAACGACACCTGCCTCCAATCGGTACACGATTTTTTATTTTAAAAAAACAATACTATTAATTTTTTTTAATACAAAACTAGGTAGTTGCCAAAAACAATTATAGAACTATGTCCTTGTCGAAATTTGAAATGACGGTGACAGGCTCTTGTTGCCATTTCAATTGGCGACAGAGACTTCATGTCGCCAATTAACTAGCGATAGCAAATGAGCGATGTTCTATCGTCGGTTGAGCGGCGATAGGAAGCTACGTGATCATGTCATGGATTCAAATGGCAACAGAGATCCATCTATATAAACCCCCAAAAATTAGTCCAAATGTTATTTTAATTCCAGAAAAAAGAGAGAGGAGAAGAAAGGTAGCGAAACTCTGTCAGTTCTTAGCGGATGAGAGAGAGATAGAGCATCAGATCCGGTCAGCCATCTGCAGGTACAAGTTTTTGCAACTTCTTAAATTATGTCAAAACCTTGTTGGTTAGCAAACAAAAATAGCGACATATAATTCAATAGATTAGATATTTTTAGTCAAATAATGCAGTACATTATTTGAGTTGTGTATAGTATTGTTCATCGTGCACATATTATGATTTTTTCTGCTCTCGGACGATTTAGGATAAATATGCATAAATATGTAGACGCCTATTACAAATTTGTAAAAATTATAGAGTAGCTAAGTAGGGTGGGTAGAGCGTAATCAAAATAATCTTAGCTTTATTTAGCTTCCTATTTGTGCGGAGTAATTATATTGTTAATGCCAAAAAAATTAATTTTAAACTAGAAAAATAGCATGATACATCTTAAATTGTAAAAACAAATCCAGAATTGCTACATAGGTTACGTAGAGGCAAAATAAAATTTTGTAGTCGTTATTTTTTGCTTACATTTTGCACACGTTAAATATTTAAGCACTCAGTTCTAATTTAAAAATTATGTTAAAATTGGAAGACCCTATTACAAATTCTTTAAAAATTATGTTAAAATTGAAAATACTATTTAAACTAGGTACGTTTATTGTTTTTGTTAATGCTGCTTCTTATTATCTTATATAGATGTTTCGTAGTTTTTACAATGCATGCACATTTTTAGGTATGACGGACCTAGGGTAAGCTGCGTAGTGGCTGTACGAGTTGCTTGACCCGGTGATTGGCGCGCATCACCATAACTGCCTCAGTACCATCCTCCCCTAGGAGGGTGAGGTGGCGATTGAGCTTGGTGCGTTGCTTTGTTGCGCGCCCATGAGGCGTGGAGGTGGATCCACGTTGGGTTCCAAGGTATGTTGGGTTGCGATCTTCGTGTACTCATTTGCGGCTCGACCACTTTGGGTGGACTAACGTTTCCTCTTAACCTTACGGACACGGTTTGAGGCGGCGGACTCCTTCCATTGGCGATGATGGTTGAGGCGGCGTGGGAGGACAACCAGGACCGCGAGCGTGATCGTATGTCGAACACTTTTCCGTATGACGGTGCCTACTCACGATCTTTGGTTGATCGTTGGAGGTAAGAGGCGCACGCGTTTCACCTTCTATCTCGGGGATATGGCGCCGACTCTTGAGGCGTGACCTACGATCGGGTTGCCCTCTGCGGCTTCACCACGGTGGTGTCGACATCCCGACCACGTGGCGCCTGAGTTCCTAGCGAGGTTCGAGGAGGTCTTGCCCGTGGCGAGTCTGAGGAGTTTAGCGGCACCCGCGGGCTATGGCCGAGGTGGATCTGTCGGTTCTCGTAAGTTTCGTAACTATTGTCCTCTCGCATCAATTCATTTGTGATCCTTGTGACATGTATATGTCTTCTTGTAACCGGCCGTATGGCGGAGGGCCTTGACCACCTTGTTAGGAGGCACTTGAGGCCTACTTGCATGATGCGTATTGAGCGGTTGGTCTTGGATATTTAATTTGCAAGATTTAGGTTTCTAACTTGTTGATTACATGTACAGGTGGATCCACATCTCGTGTTTTGATATTTGTTTTTTGCGTGCACACCGCGACCACGTGAAGGAGTCAACATCGGGACACTCCACATCACCCTCTTTCTAGCCTTGACTCCCCCACACCATCTTTTTAGATCGATATGACAACACATTGCAACACTACGACGCTTACTTTTCAGAATGGCAAAACCACACTCCGCCACACGACCTTTTTAGACCGAAAGGACCACACCATATCACGCCACATGCTGTCACACCAGCTTTTCAGATCGAAAAGACCAAACTCTGTCACACAAACTTTTGAGACGGACGTGACAACACTCTGCATCGCCAGCTTTTCAGACCAAAAAGACAACACACTTGGACTCAGAATTGAATGCACCACACTACACAAGTAAATCCAACACTACACCAGAGCTTGTTTTACACAACTAGAAGGAAGGAGATGGAGGGCTCGGTGAACATGTACAAGAGGATAGCGCAGAAACGCAAGTGGCTAGCCGAGATGGCTAAACCCTACCCGGATAAGTCTATAAGTATGCACCGATACCACTACAGTTCCCAGTCCCGCAATGTGTGTGTGAAGAACCGACAAAGATCATCCAGTCCACACACCCGACGACGTCCGCTCGGGCACACTACATGTGCGGCAACCACCTCATAAGTGTATCTTGCACACATAAAGATTTTTCACAACATACATTACATTCCAGAAATCCCTGATTACACACTTCTTCCAGCCGGAGATGGAATGCAACTTCTTCAAATGGATTGACGACCCAGAGATGTACAATAGGGCGTTCATCCAGCAAAAGTACATGTTGAACTTTCCATGGCGAGTCGAGGCCTTCCAGCGGTGGATACCTTACGTACCTGTCGGTGTTTTAGAACCGATCTTACGTAAAGATTGTTTGATTCGGGGGGTCTCCTAGAAATGAAATCACGCAGAGCGATTGACACGGATTTTTATACGAGTTCGAGCCTTCTCAGGAGAATAACAACCCTACTCCTGTGTGTGTGTGGTATTGACTGTATTCTCGACAATCAAGCCAGAAACTAAGACTATTACAAGGAACATTACTTGTCTTTCTCCTTGATTGTCCTTGATTGGCTCTCTGTTCCCCTTTTTTTGTCCTTCTGATTGATGCCTTTATATAGTCGTGAAGGAGTAGCCGTTTTCCTATTTGAAGCGCCTAATCAAGCCGATGTGGGTACATGATGGCGATAATTACAGCGTAGTGGCTCCTTCACGCCGTTTGGCGATTATCTTCGAGAGGTAATGGGGTATTTAAGCACTATTACTCAGCGAGAATAATAGTGCATGTGGACCGTCCGGATTCCTTAATCAATTGGACCCACTCAAACTTGTAGGTTTTATTGATTATAAGGTGGTCGTGGTTGACTTGGTCGTGGCGAGACTTCTGTTGGGTACAAATCAATGCAGAACTTACGATTGGATAGTAGTCGTGAAAGGACTTCGACTAGGTAATGGTCGTAGAAGGACTTACGACTGGATAATAGTCGTAGAAGGACTTACGACTGGGTAATGGTCGTAGAAGAACTTACGACCAGGTAGTGGTCGTAGAAGGACTTACGACCATGACATAGTCGTAGTAAGACTTACGACTATGAGGGTGATTGTAGGAGAACTTACAATCACTTGGTAGGCCCCTCCCTTATAAATATAAGGGGTACTTCTGGAGACTACGTGGCATCACATTTACCCATAATAAGAATTATAGATAAAAGATAAAATGAGGATTATCAGATCCTCGTCAGTATCCGACCCCGATCCAACTGGAAAGGCATCGGATGAGCCCAAGAAAGCAGCTGAGTACGACAAGGTGTAAGATCGAGGAGGCCGACTAGAGGGGGTGAATAAGCAGTTTTAAAATTCTTTTAGCTAAAACTAAGTTTTATGCGAAAATGTGAATCAATTCTTTTTTGGCTCAATTAAAACCTAAATCAACTAGTTTTGACTATGTGCACCAACAAGCTAATACTATTTGACAATGATAGCAAACATACAAGGACATGTAGGCAATTTAATTATAGGAATGTAAATTGCGCAAAGTAAAGCACAAGAAACGAAACCACAATGACATCAGGATGTTTTACCGTGGTGTTTGGAGACTTGCTGGTCTCCCCTAATCCACGTTGAGGTAAGCTCAAACGAATTGGACTGGCTCTACGAATTAAGCCAACACCTCCGAGGTAAGCCAAACGAATTGGACATGCTCACAATTTGAACCAATACCTTGATCCACTCGTGGTTGCTCTTCCTCCACTCTGGAAATGGCGAGCACCAAACCACTCACAACACACCAGGTCTTCTCACAAGCTTCTTAAAAAGATCACTGGACCACGACGCCTCTATGTCGTCTAGGTGTTGGTAAACACCAAGAGTAATAAGCCACGCCCCTTGCTTGACTCTCACCACGTGCAACGAATGCACAAGCTCAAGTGGATACAAAATCCACCTTTAGATGCAACAGCAGCAGCACATGTAACTAGAGACCCCTCTCCTTGCTCACAAAGTGCAACACATACACAATTGAGAGGAGAAGCCCATACTAGCTCAAGAGAATGAAGTAGAGTGCCAAAAGATTATCTCACAATCGGCCAAGGGGGTATTTATAGTCCCCATCACAAAAACTAGCCGTTGAGAGCAAAAATCGGCATTTGCGGTAGTACCGTTGTACAAATCCAGTACTACTGTTTTTACTATTCAACGGTCGGAATGAGTGCATTAAATACTCAAAAACTAGCCATTAAAGTGTGTATTGCGGTAGTACCACAGTACAAATCTGGTAATACCTTTGGGCGGTCATCTCAGCCTCTAAAGTGATACTACATGAGCAATTTTCAACCTGAGACGATACTAAAAAAAAAGGTCATAATTTTTTACTCTGACATCGGACTTGAGTGATCTTGGATTATATGGAAAGATTATTTAGAGGGATACACAACATATCTATTTGTATGATCTCAAACACATTAGATAAATGCAGAAATCATAAGAACTCCAAAGAGTCACTACTATGTGAAGAATCTAGACCCGCCATTATGAGTTAATGGAGTATTTTGGTGATTAATGATAAATCCATATGTGAGACTAAAACTTTCATTGATATACCTATCGTGTAGTCTTATTGGGAGAAAAATATGAAAATCACGGAGGTATGCATTTGATATTATATTCTTATATCTTGTTGCATTCTTATGCACACATTTAGGGGAGTTCACTCTATATTTTATGGTTTCATTAGTATTGATCCATATTCTTTTATTCACATATATTGAGGATCTCTACTTTGAGACATATCTTTGAGTATATAAAACTTGTGTAGTTCATATATACTCATATTGATTTATATTCAATTATTTGCAATTGAGGTGGTTGTCATCAATTACCAAAGAGGGAAAGATTGAAGCATCTAGACCCACCATTATGAGTTAATGGTATGTTTTGGTAATTAATGACAACCACATTGTGGAACTAATAGTTTTTATGAGTTGGGTAATTAGGTTATGTCCCATGATGATGGTGACTTGGGATGACATCATGAGTTGATCGGCATCAAGTCAAAGTTAATGAAGAGGATGCATCATGTGTTGATGCACATCAAGATCCTGAAGAGGAGATGATCATGAGTTGATCATCAAATCAAGAAAAGATCCATCATATGTTGATGGAGTGTTGGGATGCGGGTAGGCTACACTAGCTGATAATTAAAAAATTCTACCACGTGAACCAGAATGCCATGCAAGCAAAAGATCATAGATCGTTACCGCTAGACGGGCAGTGCAGCGAAAGAAGAGTTGGAGCAACCTGGTCCAACGAAGAGAGCGTCGATGTAGTGGTCGTAGTTGATCGTCCAACATAGTCGATCATCCTCGCAGTCAATCATCTCCTTGTAGTCGATCGTCCTCGTAGTCGATCGTCTCCTCGAGCAACCAATTGAGTTCCTCGCCAAGGTCGTGGATCATCCCTCAAGCGCCATGACAACCGCGATGGCGCCTCTCGATATCTATCGTCCGGGAAGGAACAACGAAATGCGCGGTGTGCTAGCACCAAGTCGCCTGAGGAAGGCTCTCTCAAAAAGATGGCGGCTATGGTTTGGAGCAACTCACATCAACTCTTGTTGTGTCTCCTCTGTTACCTGTGTCTCCTCATAGCCTCAAGTATCTCCTTATATAGTGCCAATGACGGATCCTATCCAAACATATTTGATAAATCGTATATATACTAGTTTGTTCTAACCCGTTAATTGTGTGACCCTATAGGTTCATGCGTAATCGGTTGTGACTCGAAAACTCCTTTCCGATTACGAGTCGTCAGCGCTTCCTAGCAGGACATAACAATTCCCAAATACACACAAATTATACCAGATGAACCTTAATGCAATATGATCTATGACTAGGTCCTTATCACTAACGACCAGCTCGTATTTCTATAAGACCAGTGTAGATTCGGTCTCGACCAGTTCGTAACTCCTTACGACTAGGTTTCGACCACATAGTGATCATGTTCGATTAACCTACGACTAGCTCGTATCTCCATATCACTAGTTCGTATCTGATCGAACTGAACGACCAGCTCGTGTATTCTCCCTTTGCCTCACGATATCTGTTTGAACCCCATGTGGATATCATGTCATCCATTGACTGTTCAATACTTTCTCGATCAAGTGTCGAATGACATCATGTGGTCGAACTCTTTGACCACTAGTGGCATGATCATGCACTTTCTTTATCCGACCACATCGAGGGGCCCAGAGATATCTCTCCTGTTATGTTAGGAGGGCAAATCCATATCAATCGGTCACATTCGATGGGTTACAGAGTGACTTTGTCAACGGATCAACAATATTCAAATTCGTGTGCATTTTGCATATCTTCACATCACCTCTCTCAACGATCTCACAAATAATGTGACATCGTCGAAGTATGTACTTGGACTTTTTGATGTGATCTAGGCTCCTTAGCTTGTGCAATGGCTCTACTATTATCGTAATAGAGATCCATTAGACTAGAAGCACTCGAAACCACACCCAGTTCATTAATGAACTTTCTAATCCACACTGCCTCTTTTGCAACTTCAAATGCTTTGCAATGTACTCGACCTCTGTTTGTAGAATCAACAACCGTTCCTTGCATAGAACTCCTCCACTACTTGCTCCTCCATTCAAACAAAACACAAACCACGATTGCGATGTGAAATCATCCTTATTAGTGCGAAGCTAGCATCGGTGTAACCATTTACAACCGGCTCTTCTTCACCACGGACATAAGGAATGCATCCTTAGTCTTTCTTAAGTATTTAAAGATATTCTTGACTACTATCTAGTGACCTTCACTGGATCAGATCGATATATGCTTGTAACATCTAGAGCATCGATACATGCAGTAGTGTATCTGACATGGCATACATGATCAGATCCAATGGCAAGCATATGGAATTCTACTTATTTTTGTCTCGCTCATCAATGGTCGTAGGATACAAGTCTTGCTAAGATCAATACCATCGATATGGACAAGAAACCTTTCTTGGAATCTTACATGTTGAACCAGTTTCAACACCTTGTGACAATGTACATATCTGGCTTAATCAATTAGCCTTTTAGATCTATCTCTATAGATCCTTATACCAAGAATATATCTGCATATCCTAAATATTTCATTGAGAAACTATTTATTAATGAAGTTTTAACGATTCAAGCATAGGAATATCATTTACGAAATGATAGTCTATCATCCATATACAAAATCGAAACACAAGTTTGCTCCCACTTTCTTGTTGTATATACAAGGTTCTTCTTCGTTCTTGATGAAGTCAAACCTTTTGACCACTTCATAAAAAATGAATGTTCTAACTCTGAGATGCTTGCTTCAATCCATAGATGGATTCCTTAAGCTTGCATACCTTTCTAGCTTTCTTTGGATCAACAAAACCCTCATGTTGTGTTATGAACACATCCTCACTTATGTTTCCATTTGGGAAAGCCATTTTGACATCTATTTACCATATCTCATAATCAAAATATGAAGCAATTACTAGAATGACCCGGATATACTTAAGCATCACGACAGGCGAGAAGGTTTCATCATAATCAACACCTTGAATTTGTTTGAAACCCTTTGCGTCCATTCGTGCCTTATGAATGTGAACATTTCCATACATATCTATCTTTTTTCTTAAAAATCCATTTGCATTCAATGGTCGTAATACCATCGGTGCATCAACCAAGTTCTAAACTTAATTATCATGTATGGACTTTATTTTGGATCTCATGGCTTCAGCCATAACTTTCAGTCTGGGTCCATCATAAAGCTGTATATGTCTTAGACTCATCATTATTCAATAATAAAATATTATGCCCATACCTTATAGGCAATTGATGTGGCATTTTTATCTCACGTAAGTGATGCTCCATCTCTGAGTTCAACAACATCTTGTTCATCCTATATAGGTTGATAGGAGTTTAAATATTTTGACGATTCACGAATTTCTTTGAGTTGCACCTTGCTCCATGACTCCTTTGGAAAGAATATCTTTCTCCAAGAATACACCATCTCGAGCAACAAACACTTTGTTATCAACTCAATTATAAAATAATATCCTTTAGTTTTCTTAGGATATCCTACAAAGAAGCACTTATCGGACTTGGATGTGAGTTTATCATATGTCAAATGTTTTACATAAACCTCACAACTCCATACCTCGAGAAAAGACAATCCATAACTCTTCCCGTCCATATCTCACATGGTGTCTTCTCTCTGATTTTGATAGAACCCTATTCAAAGTGAAAGTAGATGTTTCTAGAGCATATCTCCATAATTGCAATGAAAGTTCGATTAGCTCATCATTGGCCAGACCATGTCCAACAATGTTCGATTAAATCGTTTAGACACCCCATTCCATTGAGGCATCCGCGGAGTAAGTTGTGGAATAATTCGCACTTCTTTAGATGATCACCAAACTCATGGCTCAAATATCACCTCCACGATCAAATCGTAGATATTTGATTGTCTTGTCAAGTTAATTCTACACTTCATTACGAAATTCTTTAAACTTTTTAAAGGATTAGAATTATATCTCATCAAATAGACATAGCCATAGCCATATCTACTAAAACCATCGATAAATGTTATGAAGTGTTGAAACCACCTGCTGTCGAGGTGCTCATTGGTCTGGCGGTGTTTTAGAACCGATCTTACGTAAAGATTGTTTGATTAGGGGTCTCTAGAGATGAAATCCTGCAGAGCGATTGACACGGATTTTTATACTGAGTTCGAGGCCTTCTCAGGAGAGAATAACAACCCTACTCACATTGTGTGTGTGGTATTGTTGTATTCTCAACAATCAAGCGGAAAACTAAGACTATTACAAAGCAGTGACTTGTATTTCTCCTTGATTGTCGCTTGATTGGCTCCGTTTTACTCCCTTTATCCTTACGATTGATGCCTTTATATAGTCGTGAAGGTGGCAGGTTTTCCCTGCGAAGAAGAAGCTAATCAAATCGATAATGGGCACATGATGGCGATGATACGGCGTAGTGGCTCCTTCACGCCGTTTTGTGATTATCTTCGAGAGGTAATGGGGTATTAAGCACTATTCTGCGCGAATAATAGTGCGTGCAGGTAGTGCGGATTCCTTAATCAATTGGACCCAAACGCTTGTAGGTTTTATTGATTATAAGGTGGTCGTGGTTGACTTGGTCGTAGCGGGACTTACGGTTTGGTACAAGTCGTAGAAGGACTTACGACTAGAGTGCGGTCGTAGCGGAACTTACGACTAGATAATGGCAATCGTAGAAGGACTACGACTAGGTACATGTAAATGCGGGAACTTCTGATGGACAATAGTCGTAGAAGGACTTCTGATGGGTAATGGTCGTAGAAGGACTTACTGACCGGGTAGTGGTCGTGAAAGACTTACGACCATAACATAGTCGTAGTAAGACTTACGACTATGGGGGTGATTGTAGGAGAACTTACAATCACTTGGTAGGCCCTCCTTATAAATATAAAGGGTACTTTTGGGGACTACATGACATCATATTACCCATAATAAAATTATAGATAAAAGATAAAATGAGAATTATCATATCCTCGTCGAGTCCGCATACATCAGAGATATACTACGACTAGTAGATCACTCGCCCTCCCACCTCACAGTCGTGAAGGGTGCTCTTGTCATCTTGCCAAGCAAACAAGATTCACATGTTTCAAATGATTTAAAATAAAATGAGTTTAGAAGACCATCTTTATGGAGATTTATAACGCTTCTCATTTAAAGCGACCTGATCGACAATGCCGGATAAAGAGGACTCAATTCATTAGGTTGAAGTCTTTTAGCATTTATGTTATATGATATGCTCATCCTCAAGATTGAGAACATACAATCCATTCACCAATGGAGCATGGCCATAAAGCATATCTTTAAAATAAATTGAGCAATAATTATTCTTTATTACAGAACTCATAACCTCTGCTCCTAAACATGAAGCAACGATAATATTTTTGCTTAAAGAGCTGGAACATAATAACAATTATTTAGTTCCATAACTAATCCGAGGTAAAAGCTAATGGTAAAGTGTCAACAGCAAATGCGGCAACTCTTGCTCCATTGCCCACACGAAGATCAACATATCCTCTTGCCAAACTTCTACTCTATATCGGTCCACGGCATCGAATTGCAAATATGAGCAGCCGATCCGGTATCAAATATCAAAGCTGAGTGAAAGTGGCAAGATTAATTTCTATAACATTTATACAGGCGTGGAAGTCTTACTTCTCTTGTTCTTTTCATCTCTGCTAAGTACTTCTTGCAATTTCTCTTTGAGGATCATCTAGAACATATTCCTTCTTTTCATGTTTGAGAATAATTCTCGAATTACGAAACCAATTAAGAATAGATTGCAAATTAAAGATAGATGTAGAAGAAGTAGTAGGTGCTCGATCTGTGAGAAATTTATGCAAAGATTGACACTATATTTATGTAAGATCTTCTATTAGACACACACATTGCAGTTATGTTCGACCGGTCTATGGCGGACTTGTATATCCATACAACTAAGTGCAGATCGATGAGTATCACCATACGACTAGTGCGGACACGGTCATATCACTATCGACTAGTACGGACTAAAGCTGGAATTAGTCGTATCGCTCTTACAACGGTCCATACCTAGTCGAACTTAATCATCAACGATTAATAAAGATACTCCCACATATATGTTCTAAACCATGTTTCCCTCAAACATCATACAGTGAGTTTAAGATCCAAAAATCATTAAGTCATATGACTCTTGTCTATTAGCGGCATCTTTATGCCTCGGCCAATAACGATTATTATGCCCTAAGGCTGAAACCCCTTTTAATAACCTTGTCAAGTTAAACCAATACTATACATGTAGGTGTCCTACATCCACCCCATCTTATTAAGATAGTTAATGGCATCCTACTTTGGTAGACCTACCAGTGTGATCAAAATCGTGTGACGGACCAAGACAATTGAAAAGACATCAAATTAACTTAATTTTTCTTAAGGGATACTATTATACCATGTTAAAACATTTAATAATAAAACATGATCCAAATAGTATGACATGAATAAACATTCACATATAATCAAATTAAAATGTAAAATAGTATGACCCTTAATATGACGATCTCCATCCACCACATGCTTCTGTCCTCCAACCATCATGCTTGAAGTCTCAGTACATTCATCTACTAAGCAATTACTCACAAAGTTAGTAATGAATTACTGACGATAATATCAAGCATCACATGTTGATATGTAGACCGTTGTACATTAATATGTGGCTCGATGACTATCTCCACGACATGCCTGTGACGCGAGCCATGAGAAATCCATATATGCATCACATGCACAATGGGTCATACTATTCACATCAATCTGCAAAAACAAGTTATGCATAGAATCCAATTGTATCGGGTGACATGAATACATAATACCATATAGCAGCGCCACGACTCACGGTGGTCGTCGATCGATCTTTGCCTTGATCGACCACACCTTGTGGCATACCACGATGGAAGAATTACGGCCGGTAGGAGTATCATGTAAGGCGTTCGAAACAAATCGAGTAAATCATCGATGCTCTTAACTTGTACCTCGCCGTAAACCTATCTACTACCACGAAGCCGATTGATCTTATCGACCGATTGCCTGAAGCTGTTACATCCTGATGAACCGATCTAGGTTACGGACCAAACAAGTAATAGTTGTGTAAGATCGAGGTGGCCGACTAGAGGAGTGAATAAATGGTTTCAAAATTCTTTTCGGGCTAAATAGAATATATAGTCAGAAGCTACTAACCAATTGGTGGTTTGCACAATTAAAACCTAAATCAACTGAAGCAGCTAAATGCACCAACACTATGAATACACTACAAGAGCAATCATATAAAGATATATTAGTAATTAAAGCATGTAATGTAAATTGCTCAAAGTAAACCTGAAGATAAAACAAGATGGACACAATTATGTTTCTAGTGGTGTTCGAGACTTGCAGGTCTCCCTAATCCACGTTGAGAGTGCAGCCCAACCACGTTCGAATGGCTCCACTAATTAAGCCAACACCTCAGGGTAAGTCCAACCACTTGGACGGTTCCAACCCGAACCAACACCTTGCTCCACTAAAAGTTGCTTTTCCTCCACTCAGGAGATGGCGAGCACCATCGCTCCCACAACAATGGGCATTCTCACGAGCTTCTTAAGAAGATCACTGCAGACGCAGCGCCTCCGCGCCGTCTAGGTGTGCGGCAACAAACACCAGAAACAAATCTCAACCTTCACTTGAACTAATCAAGTGTCAATACTCAAGTGGATACACAATCCGCTACCTAAGGCAACACATGCACTTAGGGTTTGCTCTCAAATTTCACCAAATGCAACATATGCACAAAAGAGAAGAAAACCTTGCTCTTAGCTCAAAGAATGAGTATGGAACTCAACAACAACGCCGGCAACAACGGCAACCATCCCAACGGCCAAGGTGAGTATTTATAGCCCATACTAAAAACTAGCCGTTGGGGAAAGATTCCCTCGAAAGCGATGCGGTCGGTCGGCGCCAACTAATTGTCGATCGGACCGCGCATGCCCCAACGACTATAAACTAGCTATTGGGCCTTGACCCGTCGGACCGCCAACTAATGCGATCGGCCGCGCCAAATCGGTGAGAACCGCCAGGTTGGCGGTCAGCCGCCGAGAAAATTACCCGCGCACCAAATGGTGCTTCTACATAAAATATATTCCATACCGAACCGGAACTTCCAATCTTGATAGTTCCTTTCTCTCATGGCGGAACTCACTTACGGAAAATAGGTCAAGGAAATCGGTCGGACCAGCGGCGGATGGAGGTCATTGGAAGTCTGCCGATCGAACCGGTGGACCACAGCGATCGACGCTGAGCCCACAGAACAAACCCATTTTGCCTCAAATGACAAAACACATTTGCCCATTTGAGTGCATTTTCAACAAGGTTTCAAGATGATATTCTCAACGGTTGCAAAACACATTTGCCAACCTTTAGAATACTCATCACAAGGAATAAAATACATGGACTTACACCATTTGTAAAACACATTTTGCAAACTTAAGTCTCATGCTACAAGAAATCAAACATGAGCTTCAACTATTTGCAAAACACATTCACAAATAACAACATTATGCCACAAGGCTAAGGTACATGGACTTCAACCATTTGCAAAACTATATTCCCATGCTACAAAGATTAAATGCATGAGCATCATTCATTTGCAAAATATATTCATAAATAATAACTCCATGCATAGATGAGCTAGAAACAAACACAATGAGCTATCAACACATGACTAACTCATGCTACTAGTCAAGACCCTCTTAATAGTACTGCAATCCTATACAGGCAATGCGGTCCACCAACTAAACTCCAAGATCGGTAAAGACTAAAGACACATCCTTAGCCCTAACTAGTCATACCTTTGCCTTGCATCTTCTTGAAGCTTGATGGCGCACATCAACACTTCAAATCCGGGTCCTTGACTTTGACAATCATCAACACATGATGATTTCTTCACTTCGGATCTTGTCTTGAACATCATCAACACATGATGATTTCTTCATCCGAGTCTTGACATGCATCAACACATGATGCATTCTTCATTGAACCTCTATCAACACATGATGGGTCTTCTCTTGTCTTGATGTGCATCAACACATGATGCAACCTTTACTTCAAGTCTTGATATGCATCAACACATGATGCATCCTTCATTAGACTTCCATCAACACATGATGGGTCTTCTCCTGACTTGATGATCAACTCATGATCATCCCAAGTCTTCATTATCCTGGAACATAACATATACATCCAACTCATGGAAAAAGTTAGTTCCACAATATGATTATCATTAATTACCACATCATACCATTAACACATAATGGTGGGACAAGGTACTTCAATTTTTCCCTCTTTGGTAATTGATGATAACCATTTCAATCACTCATAAATTGAATTGAGATAAAAGTAACACGATACGAGTATATATATAAACTACACAAATCATATACATACATACATATATATATATATATGTATATATATATATATACACACTCACACCATGAGTATGCAAGAACTACACAAGTTCTACATACTCAAAACTTGATTATACGAGAACTACATAAGTTCTATATACTCAAAATATGAATATACAAAACTACACAAGTTTTATATATTCGAAACATGAGTATACAAGAACTACACAAGTTCTATATACTCAAAGCATAAGTATACAAAAACTACACAAGTTTTGTATACTCAACTGGATATGTTTCAAAGTAAAGATCTCAAATATATGTGGTAAAGGGAATATGGATCAATACTAATGAAACCACAAAATATAGAATGAGCTCCCTAAATGTGTGCATAACATGTGTAAAGAAAACATATACACATATTCAAGTTATACTTATGGTGGAGTTCAACCTATATTTTGAATCCGAGGAATGCAACATTATATAAGAGTACAAGTTGAATGCATACTGTTGAATTTCACCTTTATATCCAAATGAGACTACACACTAGATATAGCAATAGAAATGTTAGTCTTACAATTAGATTTATCATTAATCACCAAAACACTCCATTAATTCATAATGACGGGTCTAGATCCTTCATAGATCCAATCTACTATCGACACATATCTAGTATATGCGATCGTCTAGATCAAAAACTATGCGTAATGGCTCGATACCACCGTTGGGATGCGTAGGCTACATTAGTCGATAATTAAAAATTCTACCATGTAAACCAGAGACCATGCAAAGAAGAGATCATAGATCGTTACCACCGACGCCAGCTAGTTTAAAGAAGAGTTGGAGCACTGGTCTAACGAAGAACGCGCCGATGTAGTGGTCGAGTCGATCATCGAATGTAGTCGATCGTCCTCGCAGCCGATCATCTCTCATAGTCGATCGTCCTCATAGTCGATCGCTCCTCGAGTAACCAATCGAGTTCTCGCCAAGGTCGTGGATCGCTCTCCAAGTGCAACAACAATCGTAGTAGCGCTCTAAGGTATCCACACATCAAGGGAACGAACAACTATATGCCGTGTGCTAGCACCAAGTCGCACGGGAAGGCTCTCTCAAGAAGATGACGGCTATGGTTTGGAGCAACTCATGTCAACTCTTGTCGTGTTCTCCTCCGTACCCTTGTCTCCCCATAGCCTCAAACATCCGCTATATAGTGTACGTGATGATCCTATCCGAACACGCTTGACGAATCGTATCCGCATCGGGTTTGTTATAATCCATTAAGTGTGTTACCCTATAGGTTCATGCGTAATCGCCAGACTCAAACTCCTTTCCGATCACGAGTCGTCAACGGCTCCTAGCAGGACATAATGATTTCTGAATACACATAAATTATATCGGGCGAACATTAATTCAATATGATATATGACCAGGTCTTTATCACTAACGAACACTCATATCACTATACGACTGGCTCAGATTCGGTCTTGGCCGCCATAACTCCTACGACTGTGTTTCACCATATAGTGATCATGTTCGATCACCTTACGACCAGCCTGTATTCTCCCTTTGCTTCACGATATCTATTTGAACTCTAGGTAAGATATCATGTCATCCATAGATTGTTCAATACTTTCTTGATCAAGTATCTGGATAACATTACATGGTCGACTTGGCCATGCACTTTCTTTATCCGACCACATCGAGGGGCATGTTTCATAGCATACATTCAAGCTACCTTTATAACTACCTAGTTACAAAGTAGTGTTTGACAACTCCAAAGTGTACTCTTATACATATAAGAAACCATGCTAATCTCAGGTCCAAGGATTATACATCATCATTGCTTGAGATTAACTGATGACACATGAAATTATAACAATCTCAGTAGTGTTTCAAGGTTAGTCAATCCAACACCATGTTCTCTAACATGTGTTCACATTATTGATTCGATATCCCTATATCCATGACCGATGAAATATGGTCATCAATCAATACATGTGTTGGTCGATAGGATCATTGGTGTTCCGAACTAGTGACATACGATCAAGGATACATTTAGAGCGATATCATATAAGTTAAAAGAGCTTCACCAACAAGTCACATACTTATCCATCTTCATAACAAATGATTCATTCAAGGAACAGAATAACACTTATTCAATAACTCATAAACATAGACGTGATACAATTATCTCTATAATTGCCTCTAGCGCATATCATCAACATGGAGGTTAAGTGAAGGATGCATCATGGGTTGTTGTATATCAAGACATGCGGGAAAACATTGAAAGACCAAGAAAAGGGGACGACGTACCACCCGCCGACGCCTTTTGGTGCCCTTTACCCTTTAGGATATGACTCATTTTAACAAAATGCAGCATGGAAATCAAGTCGACCGATCAACCATGCTCCGCGCGCTTGCATGGCAATGTTGTTGAGTTACTAATCGCGCAAGGTGGGGTTCAAGAGACGAAGCTCCAACGAGGAGGCGATCGGAAGTTCGACCACTTGTTACAAATCATCGAGCCCAAGATCTTCCGCTACTTGGCTCGCCGAGAGGCCATCCACTGATGTTTGCAGTGCACACGAGGTCATTTGGGTGACCGATTTGCAATTTTTACGTGGTCCCAGAGTGCGCTTGGCTCAAAATTTAAAAATTAAAAATTAAAAATTTTGGATTTTAAATTAAAAAGGATCAAATTCAAGCAAATCCAATTTTTTGGGTCGATTTTGGCTGGTTTGAACACTTACGGTTCGTAGGACCGACATTCACAATTTTGGCCAAAAATTAGCTATCCGATTACCCTAGCCAAACCGTGGCTCTATCTCGCATGGATGATTTGGCGCTAAACACAGCGATACCGGCCGCTTGTCGGCTCACTCCTTCCACTACCGGTGCCTTACACCGTGGTTCCACAGGTGAGGATCTGAGGAACCGCTGTCGCGAATTCAAATTCGATCGATACCTCGAGACAAACTCGTAATCGTAAGAACAATGCAAGAACATAAGAACACAATAATAGAATGAACACGTAGATATGAGAGGACTTCGCCGCTTATTGCTTCACAATCATCGGGGATACAATGAGAGGGGAGAACCTATATTTACAGACTACGGATGAGGAGTTCAACTGGCCAGACTCTCCGGGTCTCGGGTCTGTGACGGGCCAGACTTCGAGTCCCGGGCCCGGCCAGAGTCCCGCCCTGGCTTAACATTCCCCTTGGACACCGACGAGGATCTAATAATCGCTATTTTATCTTTTACCTATAATTTTATTATGGGTAAATATGATGTCACATAGTCTCCGTATACCCTCATATTTATAAGGGGAGACCTACCAAGTGATTGTAAGATCTTCTACAATCACCCCATAGTCGTAATCTTACTACGACTATGTCATGGTCGTAAGTCCTTCACGACCACTACCGGTCGTAAGTCTTTCTACGACCATTGCCCACCGTAAGTCCTTCACGACTATTGCCCACCGTAAGCTCGCTACGACTTAAACCTACAAGCTAGTGGGTCCAATTGATTAAGGAATCGATCGTCTGCACGCACTATTATTCCGCTAATAATAGTGCTTAAATACCCTTTACCTCTAAAAGATAATCGCGACGGCGTGAAGAAGCCAATGCGCCGTGAATTATCGCCATCATGCGCCCATTATCGCTTAATTAGGCGCCTCTTCCGCAGACAAAACGGCTACTTCTTCACGACTATACAAAGACATCAACCAAGGGGTGAAAGGAGGAGGAAGGCAAACAAAGCGAGTCAAGGAGAAACACAAGACTGTTCTCTCGTAATAGTCCTAGTTTCTTGCTTGATCATCGAGAATACACCAATACCATACACACACAGTGAGTAGGGTTATTATTCTTCCCGAGAAGGCCTCAACTGCCTAAACATCCTGTGTCAACCACTCAGGTGATTTCATCTCTAGGAGACCCCGAATCAAATAATCTTTACGTAAGATCGGTTCTAATACACCGGCAGCTGGCGCCGATCTGGGGATCTTCCGTAATCTCTTGTCAACATACTCTTTTCCAATCTCATGCAATCATGGCTGAGAATGGAACGAGGAGAACTGGTTTGACTTGGCAGACACGCAGACGCCGACATGGATGCCGATTTCGACTACGAGCCGAGTGATGCATCCGCCGATGGTGATGTTGCTCCGAGATCATTCTCCAGAAACCATCCCATCAATGGAGTTGAGGAGGATCCTTATCCCCACAACAATGCGCCCAACAGAGAGCCAATTCCTCAAAGGACAAGGGTCAATCCGACTGTAACCGCACCTGTGAGGACTCACGACACGACGAGAGTTTTTCCTCCAAGTGTCCAAGCCCCTAAGGCGGTCCGACCGTGAGACAAGTTCCAGAGCCACCATTCCAGACTCCACCAACATCCGGTGACCCTCTCTCGTGGTAACTCCAGAGAGGTGGGATCAAGCATGCTTTTCCTGCAAATTGACCGCCTCTCCGCAGATCTCATTTGCGACGGAGACAGCTTATAACCTGAGTTCCCCTACCGGAGGGGATTGCTCCAAGTCGCCAGATGGTGTCTCTCGAGTACTCCTGCGGGAGGCCTCGAGCGCAAGTGAGAATCATCAACGGGGTCTTCGCCCTTCCTCAATCGGGTCACCTCATGGAGGCCGAGATAAGAACACTCCCAAAGATCACACACGCGCCCTCGTGGTAATGGCAAGAGCACCACCGGTGACTGACGTAACCAACACTGATGAACGCGAGGAAATCCTCGACATTCTCGCACTCCACCGAAGGCCTCAAAGATGTGATGAGGAGGATTTTGAGGCCATCCGACGGAAGAAGATTGCAGCCGTAAGAATCGCTCGGGCTATCAATATCGATCGAAGGAGGTGCAAGAACTCCAAGACATCAACGACTTACTCAAAATCCCACCCAAGAGCTTGCTCGAACGCTAGGGTATGATCTCTTTGTCAAGAGATTACGCAAAGGCTTCGAACCGTGATGACAAGATCGGAAGTACCTCGTCGACATCATTCGTAGTCGTAGCAATGCGACTTCCTCAACTACCGATCAATCAAATATTTCACCACGAAATCGACACGCCATAAGTCGATCGATCCCTACTCGAGAAATACATTTCGATTGGTCGATGATCAAGAAGCCCCTGGAGAGGTGACCATTCACCACTCGACAAGGAAATCCGCAACGGATGGAGTACGAGGAGTATTCCCTGAGAGTCGAGACCTACTACAGACAGTCACCTGTCGGGTATCGTCGATACGATCACCGGTGACATTAACCCTTCTTTCCGCAAGAAGGCGCAAGAAGTTATTACGGATGCGCGATTTTAGCCGACCTTCGAGCGTTCATTGCCACCTCATTTTCGACCGGTGAACATGGAGAAGTTTGATGGATCTCAAAATCCCATCGAATTTCTTCGATCTATACAATAGCCGTCCGAGCGGCAGGAGGAGGAGAGCATGTAATGGCAAATTACCTTCCGATCGTGCTTGAAGGATCCGCCGATCGTGGTTATTAAACCAACCACTCGAGTCGATCTACTCTTGGCAACACCTCGCGATCTTCTATAGGCGAATTTCCAAGGCACATACAACCGCCGAAAGGAAGACGACTTGCACGGATAAACAGAACAACAATGAGACCTTTGCGCAATTCATCAAACGCTTTAGTCGGTTTGTAACTCAATTCGAAATTTCGACTCATCGTGATCGGGGCTTTTAAGCAAGGAGTCCGTAGTAGAAGGATAACGAGGATATTACTTTGAATCCTTCAACAACATTCTTGAGAGCTCTTGAGATGGCGATCGATATCTGGCTTACGAGGCGGTCGAGTGGAACAACACTATTGATCGAAGCGTACACTCCTCGAGGCGGTGAAGTTGGTAAGGACAAAAAGCAAAGAAGTCCAAGAAGAAAATAAAGAGTCAAAATCACAAACTAGTGGTTTCAAGGAGGTCTTGGCCGTGAAAGATAAAGAGCCCGAACCACCAAGTCGTACTGATCAAGGCAAAGGTAAGCCGATCGTAGGAACAACAAACCAAGGTGGTGTCCTTTTCATAAAAGGAAGGACATGACCTCATAGCTGCAGTTTTCCAATGAAAGCTCGAGGACTACTACGCAAAGAGCCACTCCCACTCTCGAGCAAGAGGGAATACAAGTGGCCAAAAGTCGTCGGATGATGAAGAGATGCCGTTCAAGATCCGCAACATACCGTAAAGCACATCTACGGAGATCATCGACATATGAGTCGAAGCGACAACTCAAAGTCGGACGAGAGGAAAACTCTATAGATGCTCCTCTTGTCAATAATTTACCGAAGTGGTCGAAAGTTACTATTTCTTTTGAGAAGGGTGATTGCCGATCACTTCGAATCGATCAGGTCGATATCCGATTGTGGTCGAACCCACCATCAACAACTGTCGGGTCAATCGAGTGTTGGTTGATGGTGGCAGTTCCTTGAACATACTATTTACTAATGCCCTGGACGAGATGCAAGTACCCAGGACAAAGGTAAGACCGGTGACGATACTCTTTTCATGGAATCGACAGGGTCTTGCCAAACCATTGGCCAAGTTTCTCTTCCTTAACATTTGGCTCACCAAGTAATTTCAGGACAGAGAAAGTCTCCTTTGATGTGGTCGATTTCGATACGGCATATAACGCCATACTCGGACGACCAACTTTGGCAAAATTCTTAATGGCTACTCATTATGGGTATCAATGTCTTAAGATGCCAGGTCCCAAAGGAGTGATCACAATTCATTGTGACAAGAAGATGGCGTATAATCGGATCGCGATCCTCGAGATGGTTGGTCAAATACCAACTCGAGCGAAGTCGACCTTCGATTAGTAAGTCGAAGCCTAAAGCGCACCAAAGCCGAACGACCTAAGTCAAAGAGGTTCCTCGGGCGCGAGAAACCCTCGAAGCTGCTCGCATCGGGAGACTTCGACCCCAAATAGGAAGACACCCTCATTACCTTCCTCCGAGCTAACGCAGATGTCTTCGCGTGGCAAGCATCCGACATGCCCGGAGTCCCCAGGGAGGTGATCGAGCACAGGCTAGCTTTACGGCCTGATAAAGTACCCGTAAAACAAAAATTACGAGATTTGCCCCTGATCGACGAGATGCTATTAAATCAGAATTGGATAAGCTACTTAAAGCAGGCTTTATAAGAGAAGTCAACCACCCAGAGTGGTTGGCTAACCCTGTAATGGTCAAAAAGTCAAACGGCAAATGGCGTATGTGCGTAGACTTTACTGATCTTAATAAAGCTTGTCCAAAAGATGATTTTCTTTACCTCGTATCGATCGGTTGGTTGATTCTTCGCAGTTGTGAAATATTAAGTTTTTTAGATGCATATTCTGGATATCACCAGATCAATATGTGTCTGAACGATGAAGAAAAGATCACATTCATTACACCATTTGGTACCTTTTGCTATGTCAAAATGCCATTTGGTCTAAAGAATGCCGGTGCTTCTTTTCAATGCTTAATGCAATCGACTTTTTCATCTCAATTAGGCCGGAATCTGGAAGCCTATGTTGATGATCTAGTCGTAAAAAGCGTTAAGAAATTTAATCATATCACCGACCTATAAGAAACATTCGACAATCTCAGAAAGCACCGCTTAAAACTTAATCCCGAGAAGTGTGTGTTTGGAATTTCTTCAGGAAAATTGCTTGGATTCCTAGTATCTGAACGAGGAATCAAGCAAATCGAAAAATAAAGGCCATCCTCCGATGCGCCCCGACCACAAAAAGGAAGTCCGTAAACTCACTGGGTGCATGGCGGCTTTAAGTCGCTTCATCACACGACTAGGAGAAAAATGACTACCTTTCTTTAAACTTCTCGGAGACATGAAGGTTTTGAGTGGTCGAACGAGGCAAAGCGCTCGAGGATGTCAAGAGGTACCTTCGAGTGCTCCTGCTCGTTTCTCCAAAGCCGTAAGAGACGCCTTAATTTACCTAGCCGCCACGCCACAGCAAAGAAGCAAGATCGGTCGAGAACGGAAAACGCATAACGACCGGTTTACTACGCCAAGTTTTACACGGCCAAAGGAGCGCACCTCGGTCCAAAACTTCTATATGCCCTCCTCATGTCTTCGAGGAAATCGGCATTATTTTCAGCGACAAAATAGTCTGCGCCCGAGTTTCCTTTGGGAGCAATCCTCTAATAAGGAAACAATGGACGATGATAAATGGTCACGAACTTGGGAGTTCGACCTCCATTTCGTGTCCCGAACGGCCATAAAATCCCGATCTTGGCGACTTTGTCGCCGAATGGACAAATCTTGAACTCGCTCAGATCCCCAGACAATTCCCACGACCTGGATGATGTACTTTGACGGGTCACTTACTTTAAGTGGCTCTGGGTCGGGTGGTCCCGTATCTCCTACCGGAGAAACCTTAAAGTATACCATACAATTAAACTTTGGGGCCACTAACAATGTAAATACGAATGTTTGCTACGGCATACAGGGAACACTCTCGATTTTCGACTACTCGTGAGAGGACTCTCAACTAGTCGTGAATCAAGTGGAAAGAGTACCGGTGCTCTAGCTCGACAATGTCTCGACTTATCGAACGTAAGCTAGAAAAGCATTTTTAGGTTTCAGTACAATTCATCCTCGAAGGATAATTTCCTCGGACCAACTTGCCGGATGGCTTCTTCCGATCTGCGTCAAAGGAGTTTTCTTGACAACTCCAAAAGCCGCTCGGTCGAAGAACGAACCTCCTATTGAGATGGCCTCACTAGATTACGAGGATACGGATGACTCCCATCTGAGTATCTTCACAAGGGTTCCGTCAGGATGATCTTGAGGCGTCGTTTATCGAAAAAAATATATACTTTGGTGAAGGAGTCCTCTACAACGAAAAAGGGATACTCATGCGATGCATTCCAAACGAAGGAATAACCTCCTTCATGATATACAGTGGCATCCGTGGCATACTTTCCCGAACATTGGTCGGAAAGCCTTTCGACAAGGTTTCTCGGCCTCACCGCGATGCCAAAGAGGTGGTTAAAAAGTGTGTCCAATGCGGTTTCATGGTGAGATACACCAACCCTCAATCATTGAAATACCTCTTTCTTGGCCTTTTCGACGGGGTCTCGATATCCTTGGACCGTTTCCCAAAGCTCCGGAGGTTTAATTCCTTTGTAGCCATTGACACGTTCACAAAATGGATCAACAACTTGACTAGGATAACAACGGCGAAAAAGGTTCATGATGAGATGCGTAATTAGCGATTTGGAGTTAAGGGATAATTGAAATGGTAAACAATTAAGTGCAAAATTTAAATTTTGCGGAGTTGGGTACCAAGTTATGCTTGCTCTTTTGCCATCCCCAAAGCAAGGGGGTCGAGCGTGCAACACCAAATAATGCGAGAATTAAAACCGAGTCTTGACCCCTTGTTAAGCGCCGGGGCTTGGGTACAAGAATTACCTTCGATTATGGGGTTAAACGACCACTAGTCGGCCGGAAAACTCCATTCTTTTAGTGTTTGGGCGGCCATCTTCCTAGCTAAAATTGCTCGAACGGTTGAAACCTTCAACAACCGATCGGGAACAACTTGGCGGATGACATTAACCTACTCAAGAAAGGAGAAACATGGCCTTAATCCGTTGGCCTACCAACAAGCCCTCCGGATACTACGATCGTAAGGTCGGCCTTGATTCGAGGTGACTTGGTGTGAAAAGGTAAGAAGAATTTTTGGCTTTGGTCACATTTGCAAAAAAAGAGGAAGCAAAAGTGCAAAAGAAAAGAAAAGAAGCAAAAAGTGCAAAAGCAAAGAAGAAGAAGCAATTCGACCACCCCTAGTTGGTCTCGATCGTTCGACCTTGCATCCTTTGGACTACTTTGTATCGAGTCCTTGTTTGATCGATTTGTGCTAGGGCTAGGGGCACTTTTAGACCAACAAGCTGTGGCGATCTTGTGGGCTTTAGTTCAGTTTGCTAATCTGATTTCATTATTGCTATTCCTTGCTACTAAACATTGCTGTCAGAGCTCCACATACTTTCGACCCTCAGTTGGATCCTCGCATTCGCCTCCGGTGATCGTACATCCCACCTTGCGATTAGACCACTGCTGCAATTTGGTAAGAAACTCATAAGAGCTTGGTAAGGCGGCTTGAGTGTGTGATTCCACCTCAGACCACCTAATAGTGATAGGGATAATACCTTTGTGTTGTCTTTTGTCTCCTACTAACCATGTCGGTGAAGGATTGGATGCGCAGAGTGTGTTTTGAGGAAGAGCTCATGACACTCTTGGATGATCAACGACTACCGTTAATGAGGACATCGACGGGAAGCTTCAAGCTACCACGATCACATTACAACGCTCAATCAGCGATAGTATTGCGGCGCTCACTACGCGCCTCGAAGAATGGTGAACCGACCACCAAGCGTTGGTCGTGTGGAACCTCGAGTGCGACCCATGACCATGAGTTTGATAATGATAATGAGATGCCGACCACGGCGCCTTTGATGCGGGACAAGCGGAACCAGACCGAACTTCACCGTCAAGGTATGAGAGGTAATAATGTTCGACAACATAATGCCGTGTTAATGATGATCCATATGCTAAAGTTAAGTTCTCTATACCATCTTTTGCGGGTGCTTATGATGCTGAAATATATCTAGATGGGAGATGACGGTAGAACAGAAATTGAATGCTCACTTAGTTCCCGAAGTGCATAGAGTTATGCAAGCCACAAGTGAATTTAAAAACTTTGCCATCATTTGGTGGAATAAGGTATGCACCGAAGGATTAGCGCCTACTACGTGGGATGGTTTAAAAGTTGCTATGCGTAATAGATTTGTCCCACCTTCTTTTAAACGTGATTTGCGTAATAAATTGCAACGCTTAAACCAAGGTAATAGATCCGTAGAAGAATATTATCAGGAGCTACAAATTAGCATGTTGCGTTGTGATATTATTGAGGATGAAGAAGCTGCAATGGCATGTTTTTATGGAGGATTAAGACGTGAAATTCAGGACATAGTGGATTACAAAGAATACGACAGCGTCCATAGATTGTTCCAACTTGCATGTTTGGCGAAAAGGAATGCGGGGCGACACGAGGCCAAGGAACAACTTTGGGAGCATGTCTACACCACGACGATCTTGGGGCAAGCCAAAACAGCCCTACCTTCACCTACGGTCTGCTGCCCCCTCCACAAGTAGGCGCGTTCACGACACCTCAGACCACATCACATGCACCGAGGTAAGTAAAGTTACTAGTGTGCGAGCACCGACTAAGAGTTCTTCGTCGGTTGCTTCCTGGTCGTACCTGGGATTGTGTGCCCGTTGTAAGGGAATGGGGCCGCCATGAGGGCCCCAATCGTGAGCATACCTTGCCACCAAAGGCGGTGGTTATATAAGTACTAGTGATATTGAGGGCAGTATGTACTTGCAACTAACATTGCGGTGGAGAAGATGAGATGAGCGGTGATCTTGATGATGTGGAGGAACAAGTAGCGCTATTGACACGAGTATCATGTGAGCCTTGTTGCTAGCGAGTCTTTGGCCACAAGTGGAAGAGCGGAGCAAAATCAGCGGCACAACTTGTTTGGACAGATTTCGTGAAGGGCCAGACTGCGAGTCATCATTGATGGAGGAGCTGCAACAACCTTGCAAGCTCGAGATTGTCGAAGCTTGGCTTGACCACACAACCACACCCGTCCCTACTACATCCAATGGTTCAATTCGTGTGGTAAATTAAAGGTACACAAAGTTGTGAAAGTGCAATTTTATGAGTAATTACAAAGATAGTTCGACTTTGATATCGTGCCTATGCAAGCATACTCTTTGTTGCTCGGTAGACCTTGGATATATGACAATGATGTTTTGCACCATGGTAGAGCTAATACCTACTCATTTTCACATAAGGGTAAGAAGATTAAGTTGTTGCTTTTGACCCGGTGAGATTACGAAAGATGAAGAAGAGCGCTAAAAATGAAAGAAACACCAATAAGCATGATTACGAAAATCGACAAGTAGCAAAGCGTGTTTTCCACCCAAAAGGGAGAAAGTGGCGTCTAGTCCTAAGTCAGGAATTAAATTGAAGGGATGTGTTATGCTTGCCACTAAATCTGAACTTACAAATTTGTAATAATGAGTGCCATACTATGCTTTGATATGCAAAATGTCTTATATTAAGCTTGAGAACATAGCTAGCTCTTTGCCTCCTCTGTTGCTAACCTTTTGCGGAGTATGTGGATGTATTTCAACGAGGTACCCGGGATTACCACCTATTCGAGGAATTGAGCATCAAATTGATTTGATCCGGGGCGACTTTGCCAAACCGTCTGCATATAGGACCAATCCGAGGAGACTAAGGAAATTCAGCGACAAGTCCAAGATCTTTTGGACCGTGAGTGCGTAAGAAAAGCCTTAGTCCTTGTCTTGTTCGAGTTCTTTTGGTTCCTAAGAAAGCGGTAGTTGGCGTATGTGTGTTGATTGCGAGCCATTAATAACATTACTATAAGGTATCGTCATCCTATCCCAAGGCTAGGCGACATGCTAGATGAATTGAGTGGTTCTATTATTTTCACAAAGATTGACTTGCGAGTGGTTACCACAGATTAGAATGAAATTTGGAGATGAATGGAAAGCGCTTTTAAAACTAAGTTCGATTATATGAGTGGTTAGTGATGCCTTTCGGTCTAACTAATGCACCTAGTACTTTTATGCGTTTGATGAGCGAGGTTTTATGTCCTTTCATTGGAAAATTTGTGGTGGTTTACTTTGATGATATCTTGATTTATAGCAAGTCACATGAGCAACACTTAAATCATATCGTCTGTTTTTAATGCTTTGAGAGCTGCGTTTTGCACCGATCGAGTTGCATTTCTTGGTTATGTTGTGACACCACGGGCATTGAGGTGGATGAGACAAAGATTGTAGCCATCCAAAGTGGCCGCGCCTACTCTTGTGTCACAAGTGCGGAGCTTCCATGGCCTTCTTTGGATTCTATCGCGCTTTGTCGGGATTTCAGCACCATTGCCGCACCATTGAATGAATTGACAAAGAAAGGAGTGCCTTTCAATGGGGACTGCACAAGAGAAGGCATTCAACTTGTTGAAAGAGAAGCTCACCAAGCACCCCTACTCCAACTCCCGATTTTGGTAAGACTTTTGAAATTGAATGTGATGCGATGGGATTGGGATAGGTGGTGTATTGATTCAAGAAGGTAAACCAGTTGCATATTTCATGAAAAACTAAATGGGCCTAGTTTGAATTATTCCACCTATGATAAGGAATTATATGCTTTAGTTAAGTGCTTCAAACTTGGCGATTATCTATGGCCCAAAGAATTTGTTATACATTCGGATCATGAATCGCTAAAACATATTAGAAGTCAAGCTAAACTGAATAAGCGACATGCTAACGGGTAGAATTTATTGAGTCATTCCCATATGCTACAAAACATAAGAAAGGTAAGGATAATGTGATTCTTGATCGCTCTCTAGGCGTTATACCATGTTATCTCAACTTGACCATAAGATTTTTGGTTTGGAGGCCATCAAGAGTTTATATGTCACGATTTGGACTTTAAGGAAGTGCTTGAACATTGTAAAGGAGGAAGATATGGAATAACTATGTCTTTGAATGATGGTTTGGTCTATCGTGCTAACAAGCTATGCGTTCCATAGCTCTGTTCGTCTTTTGTTGTTACAGGAGGCACATGGAGGAGGTTTGATGGCGCATTTTGGAGCAAAGAAGCAGAGATGTCTGGCCACCCACTTCTTTTGGCCAAAGATGAGGCGTGATGTCGGCGCCTACGTAGCTCACTTGCACTACATGCAACAAAGCTAAGTCCGTCTCCTTCCACATGGACTTTATATGCCTCTTCCTATTCCTAGCGCCCTTGGGAGGATATTTCTATGGATTTTGTTTTAGGATTGCCTAGGACGAAGAGGGGAGAGACAATATATTTGTAGTAGTGGATCGATTTTCTAAAATGACACATTTTATATCTTGTCACAAAAGCGATGATCGACAAACATAGCTGATCTGTTTTCGGAAATCATTCGCTACATGGAGTGCCCAATACTATTGTCTCGGATCGTGATCGAAGTTTTGAGCCACTTTTGGAGATCACTTTGGAATAAATTGGGGACAAAGATCTTGTTTCTACTACATGCCATCCCCAAACCGATGGACAAGCGTGGGTTGTCAACCGACGTTATCCACCATGTTGCGGGTTGTTTTAAAGAAAAACTTGAAGATGTGGGAAGAGTGTTTACCGCATGTTGAGTTTGCTTACAATAGGTCAAGACACTCCACCACCAAGGTAAGTCCATTTCGGGTAGTGTATGGTTTTAACCCCGTGCTCTATTGATTTACTACCTTTACCAACCTCGAAAAATTAATCTAGATGCTAAGAAGCGTCTGCATTTATTCTCAAGTTGCATGAAACCACTAAAGAGAATATAGAGCATATGACTGAAAGGTATAAGGTTCTTTGAAGTAAAGGTAGGAAAGTTGTAAAATTTGAACCGGTGATTTAGTTTGGGTTCATTTGAGAAATGATAGGTTTCGAATTAAGAAAATCAAAGTTGATGCCTAGAGTGAAGGACCGTTTAAGATAATTAAGAAGATAAATGATAATGCATATCAATTAGAATTACTGCGATTTTGGGGTTAGCCCCACATTTAATATTTCGATTTGAAACCATACGTGGGAGAAGAAGATGAGCTTGAGTCGAAGCGACTCCAATTCAAGAGGGGAGTATGATGAGGACATCCCTCCTTCGGATACACGCATACGACACAAGACCCTCCGGATCCGGTCTTTGAACTACACGGTCCTATGACAAGAGCTAAGCACGTCACTTAATCGATCGGTAAAGTCGTTTCTAGGGTGAGTGTATTATTTGAGAACTCTATGATCTTTGCCTAATGGAGATGATTTACTTGTACTCGGAATCTAGGACTACGACGGTTCAAGAAGGTCTCGACCCTTTGCAAGAAGATCTCGACCACTACAAGAAGACATACGACTAGTTGATTCGATTGGAGCAATCTACAACGAAAGCGAGCATACTGTTGGACACAATCTACGACCAAAGATAGCATGGACTCCTCAAGACCACCCTAGGACCGATCCTACGACCGGATCTTCGACCGAAATCGCAACACAATGTGCTGCGTCACCGTTTGGAAACTAATAAGACTTTGTAAGCGTAACGAGGTCGAGTCCGGTTGTGTACGCTTCATCCCATGGCCGCACAACCCTAGGTCGACCTCCTCACGTTCCCCTATATATACTATGAGCCGCCATAGTTTAGAGGCGGTTTTTCTTAGATTATTACGCCAATTGCGGTTTACGATTATCGGTTTGAGGAACCCCACTTGTAAACTTCATCCATATCCACAATACAATTCAGATTGCATCTACCTTGTTCTTGTGAGTTGCTTCGATTGCTTGCAGGAACAATAACCTTCGTGATAAGGTCGATCGCGTGCAAGCGTGGTCGATAACGACAGGCGTGCGGGTGTAGCGAATTGCGAGGTGACGATCTGTTGGTCGGAAGCCTCAAAGCGTCAACGTCCTCACGACGAACCAAATCGAACCTATCGGAAGATCGGGCCGCCGTGACTCATCACATTCCTTCGCATGTTTTACAACATACATAAAAGCTACCTTTATAACTATCCAGTTACGGAGTAGCGTTTGGTAACCACAAAGTGTACTCTTACACACGTAGGAAACCATACATATCTCAGGTCTAAGGATTATACATCATCATTATTTGAGACCAACTGATGACACATGAAATCATAACAATCTCAGCAGTGTCTCAAGGTGAGTCAATCCAACACTATGTTCTCTAACATGTGTTCACATTATTGATTCGATGTCCCTATATCCATGATCGGTGAAATATGCTCATCAATCAATACATGTGATGGTCGATAGGATCACTGGTGTTCTGACCAGTGACATACGACCAGAGATACATTTAGAACGACATCGTATAAGATAAAAGAGCTTCACTAACACGTCACATACTTGTTCATATTTATAACAAATGATTCATTCAAGGAACATAATAACGTTTATTCAATAATCCTTCACCAAGTAAGTTACTTTCACTTGAAGCTAGGGGCTAGATGGCGAGGATCTAATAATCCTTATTTTATCTTTTACCTATAATTCTTATTATGGGTAAATATGATATCACATAGTCCCAAGTACCCTCATATTTATAAGGGGGACCTACCAAGTGATTGTAAGATCTTCTACAATCACCCCATAGTCGTAAGTCTTACTACGACTATGTCATGGTCAAGTCCTTCTCGACCACTACCGGTCGTAAGTCTTTCTACGACCATTGCCTGTCGTAAGTCCTTCTCGACTATTGCCCACGTAAGCTCGCACGACTTAAACCCATCGTAAGTCATACTCGACCAAATAAACCACGACCACCTTATAATCAAACCTACAAGCGAGTGGGTCCAATTGATTAAGGAATCGACGATCAACCGCACTATTATTCCGCGAATAATAGTGCTTAAATACCCATTTACCTCAAAGATAACGCGACGGCGTGAAGAAGAATCGGGTAATTCGCCATCATCGCCCATTTTGACTTAATTAGGCCCTCTTCCGCGGACAAAACGGCTACTTCTTCACGACTATATAAAGACATCAACCAAGGGGTGAAAGGAGGAGGAAGGAAAAGAGCGAGTCAAGGAGAAACACTTTGCCTCTTAATAGTCCTAGTTTCTTGCTTGATCATCGAAATCACAATACCATAACACACAGGGAGTAGGGTTATTTTCTCCCGGAGAAGGCCGAACCCCTAAATATCCGTGTCAACCACTCCGGTGATTTCATCTCTAGGAGACCCCGAATCAAATAATCTTTACGTAAGATCGGTTCTAATACAAGAGACACTCATCTAACATGTTCATGTTCGTCAAAACTCCATAAAACCCAAAAAAAATTTGAAGAAAAGTACATGTCATGCTTCTTTGCCGAATTGCCTCATTAAAAACCTTAGCAGAAACTTGGAAAAACTCATCAAGGGAAAAAAGTACAATCCACCCTACTTCATTTAATCTCCGGATTTATTCTTTGGGTACTTGATCTTCGTGATCAAGATTCAATAATGAGTTCGTGAAGATTCTCCCATTGTACTGCACTAGTCTAAGTCTTATCATTCCAATTCCACGTATGGATCTTTCAAAACTAGATTGAAGTGACTTAGTGAATAAATCGCAAGATTTTCACATGACTTAGTATGCATTACCTTAATTTCGTCCATCTTTTGCATTTCGTGAGCATAGAAGAACTTGGGATTGATACGCTTTGTGAGGGGACTCTTCACATAACCTATTTACTCTTGTGCGACACAAGCTATATTATCTTCATAGATAATAGTGGGGTTTGACACGTATTCAATCCACATGACTACTGGATGTGGTGAATCATCCGTCGAAGCCAAGCACATTCTTGTGAGGCATCGATGCATGCTATGATTTGCGAGTGGTTCGTCAAGTCGATACAAGACTTTGCTTAGATGATTTTTATGGAATTACAGCTCCACCACATAGGAATACATAGCCTGTTATGACTTGGTTGTATATGGGTCCGACAGAACCCAACATCCGATAATCATTCATACACAAGTCTTGGTTCTTTCTGTAGAATAGACCAAGTTCTTTGCTTTCTTGGAGGTAACAGAAGATGTCCATTATTTTCTACCAATGCCTTTGTTAGGTTCTGTACTATACCTTGCTAATAGGTTTACGGCAAATGCAATACCTGATCAAGTACAGTTTGCTAAATACATGAGTGCTCCTACTGCACTCAGGCATGGGAATTTTAGTCCCACGACTTCCTCCCCCTCTTCTTTAGGTCTGTACGGGTCCTTATCTTGCTGCAAGGATCTCCCGACCATCGACATTTTTGAAGGATATGCCTTTCCAAAGCCTAACATTTCCAACACTTTCTGAGTGTAGGTTGGCTGATGTACTAGAATCCCTTCAGGGGTATGCTCAAGCTGCAAGCCTAGGCAGTATTTGGCTTTACCCAAGTATTTCATTTCGAACTCTGACTCTAGGCAAGAGTTTACTTTCTTAATACCTTCTAGGGTTCCAATGATATTAAGATCACCTTCATACACTGAGATTATACAAAATCCATCATGGGATCGTCGTATAAATATACAGGGAAAATTCTCATTGTTCGTGTAGCCTTTCTTGCATAGAAAGTCGCTTCAAACGATTATACCACATTCTCGTCTGACGTCACCATACAAAGGACTTTCGAGTTGAAGCTCAGATAGATTTCTATTTGCTCGTCTTAGTTCGTGACATGGATACATTCTGTATCTTCATATAAATATCCCAATCCAAATTCTCATAAAAGTATGCAGCACTACATCCATCAATTTCACTTCTAACTTCAAGTTCATCGCCATTGAGATAAATATCTAAAGGTAATTCCGCCATGACCGGGAATAGATTTCTTCATAACAATCTCCGGACGTTGAGTGAAACCTTGTGCAACGAACATTGCTTCTTTCATTTATCTTTCGAACAAATACTCACTTATGCCCTACGGGGTGCATAAGGGGAGGTATACGGCTTACAGGCCCAAACACAACTCTTTTATTCAGAGAGAATAATTTAGTTTCTATTGCCTTCTTCCAATCTTCTCAATCTGATCTTTTCTTACATTCAATGAGCGATCTGTGCTCGGATCAAGATTAATGATTGTGACAATTTTATTGCAAAGTAAATGTCGACATTGGCTGTTGGCTTATTCATAGATTCTCTCGAGGTCATAAAGTTTATAGCTATTTCTTCAAGGAACGATATTTCTAATGCTTCTACTTGCTTATCGCTACTTTCAATTGCGGGGCAAGTTCCTTTAGTTTTTCAAATTCATGTGCGCACACATCCATATCGATGTCTCCTTCATGGGGATGTTCAATTCTAGTATGCCTTTTCGGTTCCATATCGTGCCGGTCTCAACCGCTCCCTTCCGATTATGGGGTACTTTGGTGATCCCGTTCAAGTCCTTCTTATCTTTTTCACCAGCGCCCCTTCATTTTGGATTCGAGGCCGGAGTTCTCATCCTTTCGAGGCCTTAGGACGGGATTAGGGATACCTTCATCGATTTGTAGGACCATAAAGGCGACTAGGGGTGAATAGGCTTCTCAAATTCTTCGCTTTAATCAAATTCAACACGAACTTTACTCCTTTAGCTATGAAAGCTAAGAAGATCAAACACGCAGAGGAAGCCTTGTGTAATTCGATAACCCCTTAACCACAAGACACAAATGTGGAGAATTGATCTCACGGCTAGTCTGACATCGGCTCCGGTCAGCCAAAGGCGGTCCGACCGATTTGAATTGGTTCGACCGGCCGCACCAAGCGGTCCAATGTTCGGTCCGACCACAGATATAAATGGTCCGACCGATTTAGTCCAGAATCAAATACCAAGCCCAAAACAAAACGAAATTTGGTCCAACTTTTGATTCAACCAATGAAACTTGACCAAATTTGGAGCACACCTCCCTAAGGATATTAGAGACCTATTTCTAGCGAATCCCGGATCCACTTCAGAGAATCGATCTCTCAAGGTTTTACCAAAGAAGTGCACAAACCCTATAAATATGAAAATCTTGATTCAAGACTTGCTTGTGGGGGTTGATGGTCTAGATGAATCTAGGAGTATTCCCACATATCAAAGCAAGATAAAATCTCAAGAGACCAAGTATAAACACTTGAATCAAGGAAGCACCAAAATCAACAAAAGAGAGAAGAACTCAAAGGAGACAATCGATCTCTTAAGCAAGCATCACAAGATTGATTGATCCCACAAGATGCTTACAAAGCCACCTCAAGAGGATAAGAGCCCACCAAAGAGCACACACAATCTCTCCAAACCCTAGCTTCTCCTTCCTCTCCTCTCCAAACCCTAGAAAAGGAAGAGGGCTCCAAATGAATGCTTCAAAGGGTTTTACATCTCCTCCTTTCTATTTTTAGGAGGCTAGGGTTTCCACATGGGAACCACACACATGGGACCCACTCACACATATCTGCTGAAGCAATCGCGCTTCACCACGCGTAGGTTGATCAGCCTCATCACGCCGCCAAGTCTCTCCGTCAATCCCATCGAACCTCTCGAGACTTGCACCGACTTCCGCACCGCCGATCCAACCAGCACCAACTACTGCTCGATCCATCTTGCCCATTCTGCACATACTTGAGTCACACGACCACCCGCATCCATGATTGTTCGACCTCGCCTCCAAGCGTAGTCCCGATCCACCTCACCGCTGACGCGCTGACCGCAAGCCACCCGCAGAAATAGACAAACAAATCGCCTCCGGAATAAGTTCTTCACAACTTGACCCACGCCCCACAATGCAATATGCAACAATAAAGCATTGAAGTTCACATAAACACAATCCATACACAACAATGCCAACAAGGCTAAGTCTATGACGGCTCGACCGCCCACACATGGCCGACCGATTTCAGCGGTCCGACTGATATCATAACAAGGGTCGGACCCAAAATGATTTAGCCAAATTTTCATCTTGAAAATCAAACCTTCTGAATTTTCAAATGAATAGAACTTTGATCGAGCTCCAAAATAATGTGACCACATCCAGAGACTCCCTCACCGCCTACACATCCTATTTTTGGCTCCCAAAATCCACTTTTAACCAACCCGCGGACCTCTCCAGGCGGTCCGAGCCTCGCCACCGGTTCCGACCGCGTGGTCCGAACTGACAAGCAAAACCGAAAACGCGAGATTTTGCAAACCAACAATGCCATTGCCAATTGACTCATCATCCTAAGATCATGCACATATCCTCACGATATCCACGATTTCAACCCTATCCTGCATTTGCATGTGCATATGACTTGGTCACTCTCTTCAAATCACTAAAATAGTTAGGCGCTTGATTCGCTAATGCTTGCAAATCAATTATCTTTGACGCAATTGTCTTCTAGACTTCAATTGTCTTCTAAACTTCTATTTGCTTCACTAGTGCGGTCATATGCATGGATTTCAAATATCTTCTAGACTTCAATTGTCTTCTAGACTTCAATTATCTTCCGACTTCGTATTTCGACATTTTTCATCAAGGGTTGATTTCTCCCCTAATGACGAAATAATTCTCATCTAATATGCTATCCCGGTGTATGCAAATCTCCATGTGGGGTCCACATACCGATTATGGATGTTGTCTCATAACCAACGATATCCGACTTTTGGAGAGTGCCCATTTCAATTTGATGTGGTGGTGGTATAGGTACATAAACCTTGCAACCAAACCTTCAAAGATGAGAAATTTTCTGTTGACCCTTACGCTAGTTGCATAGGTGAATGGATGTTATATGTCGGTGGTCTAAAATTGATGAGAGTTGCCGATGGATCTGTGTCCCCAACATGTAGTTGGTAAATAACAATTCGCTACTCCATTTCGGTGTGGACATGCGTATGGGAAGCTCAACTTTAATTCTCATTTTCACACAATCATCAAATGCCCTCAAGTAAATTCTCCTGCCCATTCGGTGGATTTTACATGATGATTAGGAAATTATTCTTAATGTTAATTATCCGAGATGAGCTTTGGTGCTGGTTTCTGAGACAATAAATAAATATGCGACCATTTCGAGGAAGCATCGATGAGCACCATAAAATACCTAAATGGCCCTTACAAGGGATGTTTAGGACCACAAATGTCTCCTGATACGGTCCAGAATGCAGGATTTCGCCCTTTACTTTCGTAGTAGAGGGTCTAGTAACGCTTCGGGTATATGCGGCAACAAAATATTTCTGATTCTGAAGTTCTTTACATTGACACGATGTCCCTTTGAATTGTTAATTATATTTCTCATCATCCTAAGACCTAAGTGGCATAATCTATCATGCTAGAGATAGAAGAGATTTAGAGTTTCTAATTATAGTTTTGTAAAGATAGGATGCATATGCCTTAATATTAGTGTAGTATAGCCCATTTTCAAATGAAGGAAGTCATTCTAATACTATTTTTTTATTTTCTAGCTTTGTAATGAGCAGTATTCCTTACCATGCTCTTCTTCACCTCTACGGGAAATCGTTAGCAATATCCTTGAGAGTTCTAGTCGATTATGGGCACAACAAGGCTTCTTTAATGACCAAAGTTGTGTTCTGGGAGTATAATTGTGGCCCTTCCGAGCCTATTATACATGTATCCGTCATGATTGTCGAAGGCTACAAGCAATCTTACGATCGATAAAAATTCCGCTCTCTCGTGTTTGTATTCATTGTGCCACTACGCTAAGCACACTTCCTCCATAGGCGATACATGCTCTAATATAATGTACTTTATTAATATGTAGCGTAAATCAAGCAACACATAAATGAAATACTTGATATCGTAACATAACTTGCTATCATATATACGGAATATAAGTCTTGAGACTCATCATAAGATTTTAATGCTTTGCTCTTCTAGAGTTTGCAACCATTATTAAAAGTTCCTTCATAATCACAAACCGCAAGTGACTATAAAGGATCTCGTGCAATGCGCACTAGATCGAATCAAGTATTCGTAAACTTCGCCTAATCGCTACATGGCGATCTTTTCCTCTTGATCAACTACTACCGTGGCTGCTATGTCCAAAGGAGGGATGATGGGGCCATTAGGTCGTCCACATCCATAAGTGCAACTAATGGGTGTGGATCTTCCGGCTCGCAATGGTGAGGTGTGCCTCATGCTATCCTTTGTCTCTTTTCTTAGACTGTAAAACACCAATTACGTGCTTCTTGCCCCCTTCCTTCGTGAGAGGCTTCATTACCTTGTAGCTACTAGTATTGGCTTCATGGCCAACATTGCTACTTGGTGGTCGGAGATGTAGTTTTTCCTTAGAACATCATCTTGTGCTTTAATTTTCATGATGTCAATCATCGCGATACTCCTTGTAGCCATTTTGACAATAATTGCGTGGATTCGCCGATTCGGTGAAGGTAGAGAGGGTCTTGTCAATCTTCTGCTCATCCGTGATTACCTTATCACATAGTTGAAGACTGTACAAATTCTGGCCATGCTGGACCAACTCTTTCGAACTTCTGGTTCGTGATGCCAGTCATTTTTCATATTCATGTAAAAAGTTTATAAGGTTACTGCTGGTAATTTACATAAAATAGTTGCAAAATTCTCATAATGCTCTTCGAACTCCCAGTTCGAGATCCCGTATTTTTCGATACATTTTCATGATTTACTGCTATTTTTAGTGGTTAAAAGCAATATTAATAATCACAAATAATCAAAAATAGTAAATACAATAAATAAATTGCATAGAAATAATAATAACAAGGTGAAAAATGCTTCAAATGCAAAAACCGATTCAAAAATTGAATTCCCGAGGCCCTTTTTTGCTGGAATATGAATTTTCGGCGAATTCTGCAATTTTCAAGGGCTAAAAGGCAAAATTTTCAATTCGAGAAATTTAGCGATAATTTTGAAACATCCGGGTTGTTTTCAAAAAATTCTTATTTGCGAACTTCTTTTGTGATTTACAAATCGAGGACTTTCTTGAAAAAGCCCTTCATGGGCCGGCTTACCGCCACCGCTTAAAACGGAGGGCGATCGGTAGGGTTCCCCGCTTTGACCGATCGAGGGCGGCCACGGCACGGCCATGGCGGGGCGGGACCGCCGATGAGATTTGGCCGACGATGGTGCCTCATGCGGAGGTCCGCCAATGGCCGCGCTACGATGGAGGGCGGCGCCTTCGAGGCGTAGACGGCGCGAGCGAGGCAGAGGCTTCCGGTGGCCGGGCGGAGCCGAGCCGAGGGCGCTTTGGGCGGCATGTGGCGCCCATGGCCTCGAGAGCTTCAAATACCTCCTTTCTAAGGGAAGGTCTTCTTCTGTGACCCATATCCGATCGGCCTCACCGACATGTTATGTTTCACAAATGTAAGAGGACACACTTCGATTTGCACGGTCACGCTTACAATATCATGGGACCCCAACCGCTATTTATACTAAACGAGAACTTATCAGTTGACGTGACAAAAGAGGCCACTTTATGCAGTTGACGTGACAAAAGAGGCCACTTTGCTCAAAGGACGGACAAAAGAGGCCACCTTAGCCGACATGACAAAGAGGCCACTTGCGCAGGATTTGACAAAAGAGACCACTTGCAGAGGACATGACAAAAGAGGCCACCATGAGTGACGGACAAAAGAGACCACTTTGGTGAATATAAATAGTTGGTGAATTCATGACAGATAAATGAAACTAGGCTAAGGCTAAGGAGGAGTCCCAAGAAGGCACAATGGAGGAGACACGAACATAGCAAGGGTCATGCGGCTCATGAGGAACAAGCAAAGGTCGTCATGAGGAACAAGCAAAGGCCCGAATGAGCATTCATTTTCCGAAAGTTAAATATCACTTTCCTTCCTTTCGCTTAATTGTTCTTATCACGCTTGTTTTCAAAAAATTTCTTTAAATTTTCTACAATAAAACAACATACCATGATCGAAAATTGTTATTGTCGGCTCAACATTTTTTCACTACAAGAATCTACAAAATCACAAATACATCAATCATTACTTCACACATATTTCGCTCAGATTTACCAAACAAAATTTTCAATTTTCTAAAATGCAACAAAATCACATAAGCTATAAACTAGACTCTACATCAAATTCAAATTTTTGAAACAACATTTCATATATCCAAATTTATTTTTATTGTAAATAACTCAATAATACATATAAATTTTATACTAAATACATATATCAAATCCTAAACAAAAATTTTGTGCAATGGGTGGTAGGCTCAAGACCACACATGCTGAGGCTGTGCGGCTTGGGAGGCGGGTCGTAGGCCGGTAGCAGAGGTCGTGGTGGTCTCGCGCCGACGACCCGTGAATAAAGGCGGGTTATGAAGATGCCAGACAACATGTGGGTAGCAACTACTTAACGATGTGTGCACTTGTTCTCGCGCCATAGCAAGGGAGCCTTGTCTCGACGCTTGTGGGTCTTGGCCGAGGAGCTTTCCCTTATCGCTGCATCCACGCCGGGCCGGTATGTCGAAGTCGTCTGCACTCGCGATTGTATGATGTAAGTACATCGACAAGACAAAACGTAATAAGAATGTCAATTGTTCATAACTCACGCCATCCATGTAGATTGCTCCCTGACGATCGGATACGTCAGGCGACGTGCTCACCGCATGAGCCTTTCCTTGCCTCTTGTCACGGATCGCCCACGCCGGCCGGTGTGTCAAGTCGCCCATGTCTCCGCGCTTGTACATGATGTAAGTGCACCGTGATAGTGAAAATCATAAGAAGGATGTAATTTCTTCATAATCGACGTCAGGATACGGATGACGCCGGCGCGGATACGCCAGGGCGTCGCTCACCATGAGCCTTTCCTTGCCTCTTGTTATTACGGAATGTCCACGCGGGCCGTGGTCAAGTCGCCCATGTCTCGCTTGCATGATGGGTACACCGATAGTGAAAAATCATAAGAAGGATGTAATTTCTTCATAATCGACGCTTGCATGAGCCTTCCCTTGTCGCCGATATGGATTACGGAGTTTATCCGTCCTCCGCTCTCATCCTGCACGTAAGGTTTCCACCGTGAGAAGTTCTCGCCCGCACCGAGTAGTTTAGCATGTACTCGCCGATGAATGCCCGTCGCATATCTCGGGCCGCTAATCCATCGAAGAAGTGGCGCGATCTCGGCCGATTACGTGGGATGAAGTTAAAAATTGAAGGAATTAAACATTGGGAGGAAAATCGGCGCCGCGAAAGAAACGCTTACCATGTAGTGGCCGCACTGTAGACGCCGGCGGCCGTGGTGTGTGGATCAATGATCTTCGCCGCTCACCACACACACTCGGACCGCAAACGTGGTGGCACTGGAGCATCTTTCATTGAAAATCCGTATTTTAGTCAAGCTCTTCTCAAGAAGCTGCGCTCGCAACATCCTCTTGTAGAAGTTTGTCAAGAGTCCATAGCCGGGTCTCAGATAATTTTGCGCCGATAACAAGCAAGATGTAAAACTTTAAATTACGATAATCGAGTGACGAATTTGACAACTAGGTCTCTGGGACAATCCTTCATTGAGTGCCCAGGTCTTGCATATCCCGCACTTCACCGCAGGCAATACATCGCACGCTGACTAGCATCCATGTCATTCGGTTACGGCCCCGCCGTCGCCCCTTCCCTATTCTCTTCAAGTCCCTGGGACCCCAGCACCATGTCGGGCCAAAGATCCTTGTAGTTCATTTCCAAACCATATGAGTGAAACTCCGCCCATGTACCGAATAGGTGCCGCATGTCGTAGTACTCGTGAGATGTACTGTAGCCATTCGCCGATTTGCGCACATGCCTTGTACACGCGAGCATGGTTTGTGGAAGAGCTTTGGCTTGTTGTGTGCATGTCGCCACATCACCTGTGGTGCATGCCTGCTTTCTTTCCCCTAGCATGACTATTGACGATTTCGCAAGCTTGATCTCGCTGATTACCGAGGTTCCGATCACCAATGTCGTGCATTCTGCCTTCTCCATCTTCCGATCCATGTGTCTCGCATGTTCTCGACCACCGCTTGCCTTCGCCCATCTCCGCTGGCTGCGGTGGCTCTATTCACGAATAACTAACTGCGAGTCCATGTCTCCCGGACAACCGCAGCGGATAGGGAGCCCGCGACACCTTTCAGACGCTATTGTAGACCTCGGACATGTTGGTCGCCATAACGCCGCACTCGCACCGCCTTTGTTAGAGAGGGACCATTTCTCCAATTCAGAGCGTGGTCGTTAATCCACCGGGAGAAGGTTATGGCGCTACTAGGTTGCTCTCTCCGAGTGGACTCCTTGTATGTCTCAGAGTCCTGTTCAAGGTCTCCAAATAGACTCAAACTTCCGCCGCCGGTTCTCGCATACACAATGCCTTGAACGCCTTCATGAGTTCCCGATCGCGAACCGCGGAACAAGTTAGATGCAAGATGCCTCATGCACCACCGGATTGCACGCCGCTCCATCGCGAGATGGATCCATCCCACGCCGCATGATGTTGATGGCCGCCAACAACCCAAAGATTATGGCTCCGGACTAGGCAGACGCGGTCTGCCTCCACCACACACTCTCTTCACGCTTCTCCAAGAACCACACCACCGATGTGTTCGCGCCTCGACAATGGCAAATGCAACCGGAGGTTGGTCATTCGTGACGCCGCCACCGCGTGAGGATGGTGCCTTGTACTTCCTGAAGGAGAAAAGTGCCATCCATCGCTAGCACGGACTGCAGTAACTTGAAGCCCTCGATGGCTCGAAAGAAAGCCCGTAACACCCTATCCAAGATGAAGTGGTTGGGCCTTTTTCAAAGATCTTCACGCCCAATTTGTTTATGTACGCGCTGGTTTGATCCGCAACGAAGTGAAGCACCGCACAAGGTTGTACGCCTTCGTATGTCCCGTATATAGTCTCGATGACTTTCCGCTGGCTCGTCAACCTTGGCAGAAGAATCGGATAGCCAACCCGATTGACGACTTCCGACATCATCATTTGGGGAGATGCACACGCCCGCCTCAACTAGGTGCGTGATGAGGTTTGCAACATATGCGAAGTCACGCCCGATGTCGCCGCTAGGCTCACGAGCTCGCAGTGTGGTCGACGCCCTTGACCGTGAAGACCGAGCCAAAGATCTTTGCTCGGAGAGCCGACCTTGCCAGTATGCGCCTTCTACTATGCACTTCATCGCAGATCTGGTTGGACCGGCACTTCAGACACACTACCGATGGACAAAGCGCATCGCGCTATAGCTTGTTGCACGCCACCTTGTTCGAAGCGCTCAACTAATAGGGTGTCGCTCAAACCCCACCGAGCCTTCTTCTCGGGTAGTACGAACGAACGACCGCGATATCATCAAGTCTCGATGCCACGAAGGACCACCGGCTTGCAGCGCCCTCGCTTGCATCATCCGAGCTTGGGTTTGTCCTTGACTCCAACCCGAGAGTCTCGTCCGAGATACTGGTACGATGCGGCCGACCACCATGTTTCCGCCTCATTTGGCTCAAAATTAGGCACGGATTTCTCCGAGGCAAAGACATTCCGGCCGCCATCTTCAGTCCTCGCCGCGCTTGCCCGCTTGTAGAGGCCTGCATCATTAGGGTTTCAGACCTATGTACGAAATTGACGTGACACCATAGGCTTCCCGTGAATGGCCGCCGGCCGAGACAATCTCCATGTATCGCTCCATGCTATGCTTCCTTCCACCTTTACGAGCTCCACACATAATTGGTGCAGATCGCTCAATCATAACTTTCTTCGCCCTGGCTCCGTGAGGAACTCCTCCTATGCAGCCGCAGCCGTGAATATTCATCGTGGAGCCCCTCCGCCGACCACCTTGTACCGCATCTCGACAGTCCAACCCATCGTGTCCTACGCATGCCCATCAGTAAAATACAATCAAGTCTTGCATGTTCGAAAATACCTAAACCCACAACAACCACTAAATAATTACGACTAATTAATTAGCACTAAACTAATTCATTACTAATGAACTAACTAATTAACTAATTAACTATCTCTAAACTAACTAATTACTGCTGATTAATTACCACTACAAAATACCAAGATTTTATTTCCACTTACTTGATATGTCAGAACGATGAGTACTAAACTAATTACGACTAATTAATTAGCACTAAACTAATTTATTACTAGTGAACTAACTAGTTACTTACTAATTAGCTATCTATAAACTAACTAATTACGGCTCATTAATTACCACTAAAAAATATCAAGATTTTATTTCCACTTACTTCATATGTCAGAACGATGACTACTAAACTAATTACTTACTAATTAATTAGCACTAAACTAATTCTTTACTACTCGACTAACTAATTACTACTAATTAATTACCCTAAACTATCTAATTACGACTAGCTAACAAAGACTAACTAATTACGACATCACTTTAATAACGCAAAAGCATAACACAAATTACCCGCCTTCCGAGGAAGTAATAAATCACCCTTCTGAGGAAGTAATAAATCACCTTCTGAGGAAGTAATAAATCACCCTTCTGAGGAAGATGACGAAGCGAAAACAATTACCTCCCAATAAAATTAATTATGTTACGTTCTTCGAAGTTCTCGCCGACGAGCGCAAGAACGAGAATCAAACGGAATTGATATGACCAAGAGCGAAAGCGAGTCCCAGATTTATAGCGAGCGGAGGGAGTCGCGCCTTGGCGCCGAATTCGAAGCATTGACGGACTCGGACGGGGCGACGATAAAGTGAGAGGAGAATGGACTACGAATTCGGACGGGGCGATGACAAAGTGAGGAGGAGAATGGACGGGAAATAGACCACCCCAATATTTTTAATTGCCCCCGCTTCACACGCTAGCAGGCGGGCGGCGCGGCGCTCGCCGCTACAAGAGCGGAGGGCGACACGCTGGCGCGCCGGGCAGTTCGGGCAAGGCCAGGCTATATTGGCGCTCGGCAGAAGCGCTCGCGCTTCGCTTACTGGCGCTACCGGCGCGGCGCGTTGCTACAACATACGGCCGGGCCATGCCTTCAAGATTACGTCGCTTCAGTTTATCACTGGCGACGCCGCGTGGCGCTGGCTAATTTTGCAAATACCACGGCAAGTTAACCAAATACGGAATCAATATCGATCATCGACGCCAAAAATTGTAGTTTCTTCGTTCCGTATTTGTTCCCCGTGTCTTCGGTCCGTTGGTTGAACCAATATTACTCACTTCTTTTTTCACTCGTACACACAGGGACATTAAATATTACCACTTCTTCTTTTTTAAGCATACAATACATTAAACAGTAGAGATAGAATCAAAGCGAACACGAAGATTAATCGTTGAGATATCGAGAAAATACTCGTATCATTGCTTATTCGGATACAACAATCCACCTACATATTATCATATTTCCAAGTGAAGTCATATGATTTTTCTTGTCATTTTGATATCAGATATATACAAACAGATATAGTTTATCTTATATTCTATTCTGTATTTTTTTAAGTCAGAACCGAATATTCAGTAACCATTTATCAAAATTATCTGCTCCGTTTGTTTACATCCTACCTACTGGTACGAGACAAGTGACCACACGTAAGCGTACATGGCCTGGCCCAGTATCTAGGCTCACATGTTTAAGGCCCAAGGCTACACTAGTAGATCTTGCCTTGTCTGGAACCGGAGAATCTGGCCCATAATATAGATGGGCTTTCTATATTATTTTTGTTCAAAAACAAATTTAAAATATATCTAGTGGAACAAAAAAAATAAAAAAGAATTTTGAACAGCATCGTCTCAAATAACATGTGGTTGCAATTTATTGAGTGGTGATATTATTAGATATATTCTGGTTAGGTGTATCATGCTCCTAGAAGGAGAGAATAATATCAATTGTTTACCTCTATATATCAAAGGTCAATTCAACTCGATCATCACATATCTAATGCAAAAGGAAAAAGGTAGATAGGGCGGTTACCACCTGCTTAATTACTTCATATATATTTTAGCAGTAGGCTTATTCTCCCGACATACAATAGGGTACCAAGGGATCCCTTTATTCTTTGAGTGCCAAATTGGCGTTGGAAATTCATTGCTTAGTTAATCCTGCCGAATTTATTCCGACCCCGACGTGGAAATTCCTCGTGCTGTTACGGTGACACGTCGAAAATTCAAAGTAGGCCATTAAACAAAAGGGGTTTTTAGGCTAATGGCATCCAAAAATAAACGTGTTTCATGATGTTCTTTGTGTTGAGTATGGTGATGTATATCCTAATCTACTAACACTTGGAGATGTGTGCTAAATGAAAACCTAGATGAATTCTTATATGATTATGACTCCTACTTATTTTAAAAGTAAGATTCCTACTTCACATTGGAGGAAGGCTAGGGGGACTATATAAATCCATGAGGTATGACCATAGAGACTCAATCAGGAAGAAGCAATCAAGCAAGGAACTCATCTAAAATAGAGGTACAAAAGAGGAGGATTAGATACTATGTTATTCTTTAGTACTATATTCTTGTATAGGACAAAGATCTGAATGTCCTAAAAGGTTCGAGAGGGTTGTGAGAGAGTGACAATTCCATGTACTCTTTTGAGGTCGTGCTTAAGGAATTTCTGATCGGCTTCACTAAATATTTCTCTCTTATTGTGGTTACTTTGTCATTTGTTATTTCGGTTTTTCTCTGAGATTCATCTATTTCATTCTTGATACCATACACGCTCATACCGTGTCTGCGCATAAGGGAGGTATCAAAGTATAATAAGCGGTATCAAAGACAAAGTCGGATTAATCTGATTTGCGAGAAGGTCGGTAAAGTGTCAGGTGGTACAAAATCAAGATCGATGTCGACAATGTGGAATCAAGTAGAGAAATTTGATAGTGGAGAAAATTTTAGCATATAGCAATCGTGGTGAAGGATGTCTTTGTCCATCACGGGCTAATCGATGCTCTTGAAGGGACAAACCAAGAAAAGGCGTCAGAAGAAGCGGAAGGCCGTCGATTACAATCCGTCTATGTCTCTCAAATGAGGTAAAGTATCAAGTGATCAAAGAGAATATGTTGAAGAAACTATGGGTGACTTGGAAAATTGTATATGGCAAAGTTGGCGACAAGCCAAGAAGTGTGTTGAGCGACAGCACATGATGTGAATGGAGGAAGGCATATAGTTTGTTGACCATCTCAATGTTTTCAACAAGTTTGTCACACAAGCGATTAGTGTGGATGAGAAAATTGAGGAGAGTGGCGAGGTTGTCATACTGACATCATCTTTACTATCGTCGTGAGAGCAATTAGTGATGAATATTCTCGTCGGGAAAAACACTCCCAACTTCAATGATGCAGTTGCATATCTATTAGAAGCGGAGTCCTTGAAGAAGCTATTGGATTCTTCATCATCGGTGATCAAGTATTAGCAGTCATATGTGTTGTAGACAAAAGCAAGAATCACAGGAAGAAAAAGGACAAGAGCAAGGGCATGCTCAGTGTGCATGCTCAGTGTCCAAGTTTGAAACAAATTATTGTCCAAGTTTGAAACAAATGAAGGGTGCATGCTCAGTGTCGGTAGCAAAGGATGGTTCAGACGTACTAGTCGTCAGTCAATCAGGTACTTCTCGTAGATGGATAATAGTTTCAGGTTGTTGCTTCCACATATGTTCGATGAAGGAGATGTTTCACAAGGATATCTACATACAATGGATGTAGCTATTCACTTGGTGGATTGCAAGGTATGCAATTCTTGAGGTGGTAACGATTACATTGGAGATGTATGATGGAGCACGTCGCACATTAGCGGGAGTTCGGTATGTTCCTAACCTAAAAAAGAATCTAGTATCTATGAGATTGCTTGAACTCGAAACTTGTGAGGTATCGCTTGAGATGGAGTCATGCAAGTTACTTGCAAATAACAGTAATCATGAAAAGTATCCGGAGCAATGGAGGATACGATTGTGAGTAAACATATAGGAAGGGCAACCTATGAGAGATCTAATAAAAATCTTGGCTAAGAGAAGGAAATCATGTCGTTAGCGGTAGGTTCTAAGATCTTATATGCGATTATGTGAAATTGCAAAGATTATGCACAAACTCTAGCGATTGTAAAGATGAATGTCGAGTGTTGTTGGAGAAAGGAAGACATGGTGGGGCCAACCACGTGATAGCAACAGCGAGTGGAGCTCGGAGGTAGTACAAACCTATGGTATAGAGGTCTATAGGAATAAGAGGTGTGATAAACGAAACTACACAAGGAAAGAGCTCTCGGTGGAGTGTCGAGAGGCTAAACTTCGAACAGACATGCACATTGTGGTAATGTGCATAGCCCACGTGGTGGTGGCACCCCAAAGGTGAGAGAGAAAAACAAAAAGATAGAGCCGATTTGGAGCGAGAGTTCTTGGAGGCACGTTGACTTCACGGATAAGAATCAAGGTGGAGATTAGTAAGTCACGGTGACTCGTATCCTAATCTACGAACTTTGAGAGGTGTGCTAAATGGAAGTCTAGATGAATCCTAATGGGGTTAGGACTCGTACTTCTTTTTTAAGTAGGATTCCTACTTCACTTTGAAGGAGGACTATATAAAGACATGAGGTGTGACCATAAAGACCCAACCGAAGAAGCAACCAAGCTAGGAACTCATCCAAAGTAAAGGTGCATGAGAAGTTTAGAGACTAGTTTAATCTTTAGCACTAGATTATTGTATAGGGCAACAATCAAAAGGTACTAAAAGGTTCGAGAGGGTTGTGAAGAAGCGACAATCTTTTGTACTCTTTTGAGATTGTGCTATAGAAATTCTTGGTTGCCAAATCTTTCTCTCACATCGTGGTTATTTTGTCACCGTTATTTCGGTTTTCTCTACAAGATTTATCTATTTCGTTTTTGATACAGTGCACACTCATGCCATATCTCACAACTCTAATCCGATTCGGGAGCTGTTGCGCATAAAGAGGGTATAATGGGAAAAGGAAGCAATTAGGGTGGATCCAAACCTAGCTTATCAGCAAACTTAATGAATCAATCAGAAGCGGCTCTCTAAAAAAAATGAAAAAAAGAATCAACCAGTACCAATTTTAGCACCGCCATTAGCTTTTCTAGATATGGTAAAGTTCATTCTGAACTCTTAATCAAATGGCAGGCAATGGGCCCGTGTGTCTTTGGTGTGCCACCGGATATTGTCTGACTAAGACCAAAGTTTGATTCCCCTAATTACATGATCGGTGGTTCATTGCCGATATTCCAATATTTATATATCAACATCTTAATTACAAGAAAAGATTAGCCGTTCCTTTTTTTTAAAAAAAAAAAAACACGCTTTGGTCGTTTTTACTTATTGGAAACATCATATATAAAAGCATATCACACAACTTTATTTCAAATAATTAACTGTAGAATGTTGGCCCCTCCCAAAAGCAAAGATCACAAAAAGTGGTGGTAGAACCTCTTAACAGTGAACGTTCCCCAATTAACCACTCCATTAGCTTGCTAGCTATCGTCCCCTCCCCTCACACCGCCTCCCTTCCGTCATCTATAAATAGGCCTTGTTTGATCATCACCATCATACATAGCACACTACCGCAGAGATATCATAAACTCCAAGAAACAAAAGCCTAGCTAGCTACTCGACCGATCGAGCAAGTGAAGTGAAGTGAAGTGCAGTGAGAGTTTCAGTTAAGACAATGGCGGATAGGGTGACAAAGCTGGCGTCGCAGCGCGCGGTGGTGATCTTCGGCAGGAGCAACTGCTGCATGTGCCACACCGTGAAGACGCTCTTCTCCGAGCTCGCCGTGAACTGGATGGTGTACGAGCTCGACAAGGACCCCAAGGGGAAGGACATCGAGAATGCGCTCGCCCGCATGGTCGGCCGGAGCCCGCCCGTGCCGGCCGTCTTCATCGGAGGCAAGCTCGTCGGCCCCACCGACCAGGTCATGTCGCTGCACCTCGGCGGCAAGCTTGTGCCGCTCCTACGTGAAGCCGGCGCCCTGTGGCTCTGAGACAATTAATGATGCCTGATGCGTACGTACTGTGTATGTGATCACACAACCTTGAAGTACTAGCTAGTAAACTAGTATTGATCATATAATGCGTGCAGCTACTTAATTTTCGGAAGGTCATCAGATTAACAGCATGATCTTTCAGTTTTACCGCCCTCTTGTTATTTATTATATATGAAATTAAGGAAAGATATGCTCTGTAACTTGTAAGCGATTAGTGTGTTCTGGCTTCTGAGAAAGATCAAAACTAGATCTTACATCCATGGTGCTGTGCAGTTTCATCAGACCACTAAACCAGCGTGCGATCCCGGGTCCGCTAAACCCAGCGACCGGCTCTAAGTCATTGGACCGCTAACGGCAAGTCCAACTAAAGAGCAACAACCAAGGAGAACTTGGCCATCTCACAACAAACTATGTCGATGGTGGGTACACTCTCACCCTTATAAATCATGTTTTGTCTTCTCCTACAACCGATATAGAACTATTCCAACACATAATGTTGAAAATGGCAATACATATGTCCATAATTATAGAGAATTCTCAAGTTTTCAAGAGAAGGATATTTTACCTAGAAATGATCTAGAACAAAATTGTTTAGCCATGTTTTATGGTAAAGTTAAGAAAGTTATAGAGCAAGATATTTAGAGTTAATTTTCTAGGTATAAGATATTTATATGGTATGCTAGCAAAGTTCTTTAGATATTTTGTACCAAATGTATGAATCTTGCCATGTGGTAAGAATCTAACGGTAGCCTAGTCCTATAAATAGGGGTGTCATACCCCTTCTTGGTGTGTGCCTTGAGTAGAGCCTCCATCAGCATCCATAAGGCCACCAAGACATCATGGGCTTATAGTTGTTAAGGAGAGTCATGATAGGTGACACTTAGGTAGAGTGCTAGGTAGCCACCGAGGTGCAAAGTTGTGTTGTACTAAAGTTGTGTTTGTGAAGGGAGAGTTGAGTCATCCCTCTCTTGTGTAAGTGTGATCTCCCACAGTAAGTTGTACTTGATGCGTAGTGCTTTGGATTGTGATTTGACATGGCGCGGCCACCCAAAATCACAGCGGTCTTGACTTTAATGTGAGAGACTTGGCCGCCCGGAACCGAGAAGGTTGGCACTACTGCCTAAGACACCCATGGTCGGCACTACCACCTATGTATAGCAAAGTACTAAGTAGTATGAAGAAAAGGCTAACCAACTAGAGGGTAGTTGTAGCGTGTGTGTAGGTCCTCACTAGAGTAGGTATTAGTGCCACTCCGAATTTCCCAACACATAGTAATTTTTTTCTTGTTGTTGCTTTTATGCTTTGCTTTACCTAGTTGTCGTGATAATTAAGATTGTAAGATCGAATCCACGATATAATGCTGCTCAATACCGTGTAGTATATATTATGTCAACTAGGTAGAGATGCGCGCTACGCTGCTCCAGGGCATAAAACATGAAAAGTTATGTTGAAATCTACAACACAACTTTATATTTGTTAATTTTTTGGGATTGGCAATGATGTTCAGGTCTAAATCAATTATAAACATGCATATAGAAAGAAGATAAGGATAGATCCTGAACACCACAATCTGTTACAGTTTTTTATGACAATGATGTTCCAAGTCGAAGAAGACTACAAACAACACGTATACAGAAAGAAGATACAAATACACAGTGGAAAACATTGTTTCCATGACACACCACACAATGACAAATACAACGAATGACACAACATATATGCAGTACAAATGTTCCTTGAGCAGTCCGGTAGTGTTAAAAAATTTCTCAACCACGTTAACTTTGGTGATGAAAACTCAACATGCTTGGCTTCGCTCATCTTGCTCAGTGCCATTGGATAATAATAAACTCTTGTAGGCACTTGTTTCGCATTACATTGTCACTCTGTCATTTGCCAATGTCATAAAAAATAAACTTTAAACTAAGATTTTACCTTGCAGTATGTCAGCATAATGGAAAATAGTTTGAGTAATCGATTCAGTACATGGCACCTATTTTGTACAATATAATGACAAAAGATCAATATGATGTTGTGATTTTCATGGTTTATTTTTGTTTCTCATAATCAGATTATCTATATAAAAATATAATTATAGTAAGCTTGAGAGTGAGATTAGCATTTAGCAGTGAGGGCTCACTATCACCATTAGGCCTTACATAATGCAAGCACAGTTGATCGAAACATTGGAACCGATAGGAAACCTAAAGTGAAAAATTTAGCAAATGGTGCATCAAGATTAAGAAGGGCATGATTGACAGCAGTGAACTTATCAGAATCAGAATATAACCTCTTCATTTTTGAACCAATGACTAACTCTAGTAATTTAACCAATTATGAGAAGATGTACAAGTTATTGGTAGCCAACCTAAGCATGGGACATTTTCCTGGTGTGTCCAAAACTTTATATTATGTTGTATAGAGTATCTCGCATGTAGTGATACAGATACGCAGGCAGAAACCTTAGTACTACACCAAGCTACTGGCTCATGATTTAGGCAGCTCACAAACTAAGGTTACTGTACCATACTGAATAGTTTATAGATGCACTTCAACACCAGCTACACTACTTGCCTTATATTCCTTTGTAATTGACCACACTCCCTATAGGGCAAGGCAATCACGAGAGTTCAACTGAAAACATAATTAAGATGAAATCGTATACATGACGACAATTCCATTCACACACTGTATGAACACACCATAAAGATCTTGTTATCTCAGCATAAACATAGGTAATTAAGGATAACATAGTGATTATTATTAAAGGCAACAAGTCTCACGCTGTACAAACACACCCTATAAGATCTTTCTATCTCAGCATAAAAATAGCTAATTAAAGAAAACATGGTGATTGAGTCTTATCTATTTCCTAAGGCAAACTAACAAAGCTAAGCTTTAATCTATTTCCTTCTCAATATTGTGTACTGTAGCTGAGTTACCTGGACAATATAGATAGTTGTAAGGTTATTTCCTGCCTAAGAGGAGGTGGCCTGTGGGAAAAATGTTTAAGCAATCGAACACAGGTTTAGCAAAGAAAAAAGGAAATTAAAATTAAGCATTTGATACATGGTCCCTCCCCACCAAATAGGACACCGGTATTTACAATTTTACTTGTAGGGAAAATGTTTACTATTGGTATATAGAAAGTTTAGAGAACACCCAGTGAAGATAAATTCTTAGGCACTATATATATATATATATATAATTGTGTAGAAAAACAAATGAAAATATAAAAAAGAAACTTTTTTAGTGCATGAGCCATGCCAATTTCTCTAGCTTCTCACTCAGGAGCCATGCCAATTTCTCTAGCTTCTCACTTCTCAGTATTAACATTCTTCTTCCAAATAGTCACATCCTAAAACAGGGATGATAAGATGCAAAACAAGTTAGCGCACCAAAAAAGATTTACGATGAAAGCTTTTCTCATATGTCAAGCAAGGTTTGATAAGGATTAAATCTCTAAACATTACTTTAATATTTAATTAATGACCGCACGTCTTATGGTTACCGTAACCTCTAAGGCTAACGACCCTTGGTCGTAAGGATTCCGAAGATTACATTAAGGGTGTTATGGTCGGATGAAGTCCTACACCTTGTCCACGACCAAGTGACTACTCGTAAAGACTACGAGCGGCACTTGGACCACTGTTCCAGTATATTCCTTCATTATTATGATGTATGGAGCATATGTCATATTTGTTCCATACCACGACGACTTCATTGTCATAAGTCATGACAATAACCACTATATGGTTTTATCTCTCATGACATTAGCTGTTGGTGGGTTAGTTTTCTTCAACTACCACTCTCTCGAGCAGGCCGGAACGCTTCCAAAGGGTGTCTCCTTGAGAATAATTGCCACCTCTTGATGAGTTATTTAAGAGGCGGATGATGGGAAGTGGGAGGACAATTCAATCCAATCCGATTCAACATCGACAAGAAGCTTGGGTAATAAAAGACCCAACACTCGAAGACAAGTAGATACTCTTAGTGTAATTAGAACTAGTCCTTTGCCTAGTCGAAGGCACCCCTTGTAATAGCTAGTTCACTGCAATAAAGAGCAGCCCTATTCTCTCCCAAGAAATGTTAGCCATTTTCCTCTATTTATTTTCATAAGATTGGTGACTCGATGGTCGACAAGGTTCTAAAAGCGATTGTGTGGTATTCGTTCGGTCACACATAATAGTGATTATCGACCTAATCAACCCGATTACACAGCCTAATCGGTGATTATTTTGTAACAGTGAGGCACATGTTCCTTGTATACGGGCTAGTATACGGCCTAGTAGACCCATTTTTAGAACATTGATGTTAAGCTTCCTGATGGATGGCTATAAAGGGGCATGACATACCAAAGCAAGAATTGTTTCTTGCTCCCATAAACCAAACTTTCAATAGTTGAACTGTAATCAACTCCAGAATTATGTGCTTTTCTTCTGAAACAACGGTTGTAAGATACACTATTGCACGATTTACATAATTATGCAGGCAGACACTAATTTAATGATCGCCACACTCCTTATATTAAGCTAGAATCAACGACTTTAGCTGCTATTTTGCTAAATCTAAATTGCACGTATCTAATAGGTGATTTGGGAATAGTTTTGTAGTATGAAGGTAGCCAACACAACACTACGAGTAAAAGCTCATCACGCATTTCGGCTCTAAACCATCATCGCATTTCGCTTTTTGAACCGCTCAATTTTTGTGTCCGTGATGACACGAGGTCATGCTGCACGTTTTTAACCGCTCGCGAAATGATATCACTGCATTTGCCTCATTCACCAACCGTTCTGCGATAGCAGATATCACAGACGGCTCGTGAATAGAACCGCTGCGATAGTTCATTTTCGCCGCAGTTCGTGAATAGAACCGTTCGTCATAAAAATAGATATCATGCATTTGCTCTATTCTCGAACCGTCGTGATAGAATTATCGCTGCATTTGCTTCTTGTTTAGAACCGTCTGGATAGTTTTTCTAGGGCAAAAAAAACAAAAACGGATTTTCACTTCGTATGGAGCCTCAATGAACTGATATTGATTTTGATTTCGCTAGCTTTCCCACAACAGCCGAGCATCACAATAGCATCAACTCAATCCATTCACAGAGCACTAAAACAACACGACATGCATCACCCACATCACCCACATCACAAGAGAGCATCAACTCAAACAATTCATGAGTACTAACACATCACAAGAGTAATCCACATCATGAGCAAAAGGGGGAGTAGAGAGTGAGGTCGTGGGAGGCCGGGGTGACGAGGTCATGGGAGGCCGACGATGAGGCCGGGCAAGGTGGAGGAGGTCAAAGCATTTAACCTGGGAGGACGGGCCGACGAAGCAGAGGAGGCCGGGGCGACGAGGTCGGGAGGCCGGGCGACGAGGTCGGGAGGCCAAGGCATTTACGGCACAGGTAGAGGAGGTGGAGGAGGCCGCGTGAGGAGGCCAGAGAGAAATGACAGAGAAATGGCAAGAGATGGAGATGGCAAGGGGGAGATGAATGACTCACATTATAGAGAGATTGAGCCCGCCATTATGTGCAAATTTTCGCTTTTCCCGCCAACTAAAAACTAAAGTTCAGATCAACCGCTCGTGATAGTATCTCATCATGCATTGCTTAACCACGCAACTGCCTCAGGATAAGTGTCTCATCACGATGAGTTCACAGAGCATGCCCAACACGAACCGCCTGTGATATGATATCATGCATTGCTCCTTTCTAGAACCGCTCGTGATAGTGACATACCATGATTCGCCTGCCTTGGAACCGCTCAGATTATTTTATCACGCATTTGGTTTCCAAGAACCGCCCGTGATGAGGCGCTCTATAGCCTGCTGTAGTAGTGACATTAGGAATTTACAATTGGTATAGTACTCCGTAGAAGAATATGTGATCACTAAGGCAGGAGTCACTGCACCTATGCAGAGCAATTTCGCCAAGCTTGGCAATATAGCATGTAGGGACCAAATACCTCCTCCTTTCTAAGGGAAGGTCTTCTTCTCTGACCCATATCCGATCGGCCCTCATTCCGACATGTTATGTTTCACAATGAAGAGGACACACTTTTTCGATTTGGTACTGGCTCACTGCCTACAATATCATGGGACCCCAACCGCTATTTATACTAAACGAGAGAACTACTGCTGATGGCGTGGACAAAGAGGCCACTTTGGCGCAGTGGACGTGACAAAAGAGGCCACTTTGCCGGTGGCGTGACAAAAGAGGCGACGGACAAAAAGAGGCCAGCTTTGCTGACGTGACAAAGAGGCGCCTTTGCGCAATGATACGACAAAGAGGCCACTTTATGCAAAGGACGCGGACAAAAGAGACCACAATGCGCAGACATGACAAAAAGAGGCCACTTTATGTAGGACGGACGTGAAAAGAGACCACTTTTGGGTGAATATAAATAGTTGGCGTGAATTCGCGACAGATAAATGAAACTAGGCTAAGGCTAAGGAGGAGTCCCGCAAGAAGGCACAATGGGAGGAGACACGCAACATAGCAAGTACGCGCGGCTCGCGAGAACAAGCAAAGGTCGTCATGAGGAACAAGCAAAGGCCCGCAATGAGCATTCATTTTCCGAGTAAGTAAATATCACTTTCCTTCCTTTCGCTTAATTGTTCTTATCATGCTTGTTTTCAAAAATTTCTTTAAATTTTCTACAATAAAACAACATACCATGATCGAAAATTGTTATTGTCACTCAACATTTTTTCACTACAAGAATCTACAAAATCACAAATACATCAATCATTACTTCACACATATTTCGTTTCAGACTCTACCAAACAAAATTTTCAATTTTCTAAAATGCAACAAAAATCACATAAGCTATAAACTAGACTCTACATCAAATTCAAATTTTTTGAAACAACATTTCATATATCCAAATTTATTTTTATTGTAAATAACTCAATAATACATATAAATTCTTATACTAAATACATATATCAAATCCTAAACAAAAAATTTTGTGCAATGGTCGGCGGTCGGGCATCACGCTCATGCGCTGGGAGGCGGCGTGGCAAGCGGTCGGGAGGCGGGTCGTGCGGCCGGTGTGAAGTGCAGAGGTCGTATGGTCGCGCGCCGCACGACCCGGTGAACAAAGGCGCGGTTATGAAGATGCCGACAACATGTGGGTAGCAACTACTTAACGATGTGTGCTACTTGTCTCCGCGCCATAGCAAGGAGCCTTGTCTCGACGCCGGTGGGTCTTGGTCGAAGGAGCTTTCCTTATCGCCAGACTTTCCACGTCGGGCCGGTATGTCAAGTCGTCTGCATTCTGCGACATTGTATGATGTAAGTACATCGACATTACAAAACGAATAAGAATGTCAATTGTTCATAACTCACGCCATCCATGTAGATTGCTCTGGACGATCGGATCACGCCAGGCGATCGCTCGTGCATGAGCCTTTCCTTTGCTCCTTGTCACGGACGGCCCACGCGTCGGGTCATGTGTCGGGTCGCCCATGTCTCCGCGCTTGCATGATGTAAGTGCACCGTGATAGTGAAAATCATAAGAAGGATGTAATTTCTTCATAATCGACGTCGTGAATACGGATGACGCCGGCGGCCGGATACGGCATCGCGATACGCTCACCTCATGAGCCTTTCCTTGCTCCTTGTTACGGAATGTCCACGCCGGCCCGTGTGTCAAGTCGCCCATGTCCCGCTTGCATGATGTATACACCGATAGTGAAAATCATAAGAAGGATGTAATTTCTTCATAATCGACGCTTTGCATGAGCCTTTCCTTGTCGCCGATATGGATTACGCCGAGTTTATCGGGTCCTCCGTGCCTCCTCATCCGTACGTAAGGTTTCCACTGCGTGAGAAGTTCTCGCCCGCACCGAAAGTAGTTTAGCATGTACTCGCTGATGAATGCCCCGTCGACATCTCGGGCCGCTAATCCATCGGAAGAAGTGGCGGCGATCTCGGCCGCATTACGTGGGGATGAAGTTAAAATTGAAGGAATTAAACATTGGGAGGAAAATCGATGCGCCGCCAAAGAAGCGCTTACCATGTAGTGGCCGCGCTTTGTAGTACGCCTGCGGCCGTGTTCGGGTGTGTGGATCAATGATCTCTGTGTTCGGCTCACCACACACACACCCTGGACCGCAAACGTGGTGGCACTGGAGCATCTTTCATTGAAAATCCGGTATTTTAGTTGCTTCCTCTCTCGCAAGCGCTGGCGCGCTTCGCAACATCCTCTTGTAGAAGTTTGTCAAGAGTCCATAGCCGGGTCTCGATAATTTTGCGCGCATATAACAAGCAAGACAGAAAAACTTTAAATTACTTATTAACCGTGTGACGAATTTGATTTAACTAGGTCTCATGGGACAATCCTTCATTGAGTGCCCAGGGTCTTGCATATCCCGCACTTCACCGCTACTTAATACTGCACGCTGACTAGCATCCATGTCATTCCGGTTACCTCGCTGCCGCCGCCCCTTCCCTATTCTCTTCAAGTCCCCGTTGGGACCCCAGGCACCATGTCTCGCCAAAGATCCTTGTAGTTCATTTCCAAACCATATGAGTGAAACTCTCCGCCCCATGTACCGAATAGGTGCCGCATGTCGAGTACTCGTGAGATGTATGGTGTAGCCATTCGTTGATCTGCGCACATGCCTTGTACACGGGCGAGCATGGTTTGTGGAAGAGCTGGCTTGTTGCAGTGCATGTCGCCACATCACCCAGAGTGCATGCCTCGCTTTCTTCCCCCCTAGCATGACTATTGACGATTTACGTCCGGCTTGATCTCGTTTTTACCGAGGTCATCGATCACCCCCAATGTCGCATTGGGCCTTCTCCATCTTCCGATCCATGTGTCTCTCGCATGTTCTCGACCACCGCTTGCCTTCGCCCATCCGCCGCATTGGTGGTGGCTCTATTCACGAAATAACTCAACTGGTGCGAGTCCATGTCTCCTCGGACAACCGCAGTGATAGGGAGCCCGCAGACACCTTTCAGACGCTATTGTAGACCTCGGACATGTTGGTCGCCATAACGCTGATACTCGCACCGCCTTTGTCATAGAGGAGGGACCATTTCTCCACCCAGAGCGTGGTCGTTAATCCACCGGGAGAAGGTTATGGCGCTACTAGGTTGCTCCTCTCCGAGTGGACTCCTTGTATGTCTCAGAGTCCTGTTCAAGGTCTCTCAAATAGACTCAAACTTCCGCCGCAGTTCTCGCATACACAATGCCTTGAACGCTTTCATGAGTTCTCGATCGCGAATCGCGTGAACAAGTTAGATGCAAGATGCCTCATGCACCACCGGATTGCACGCCGCTCCATCGTGAGATGGATCCATCCCACGCTGCATGATGTTGATGGCCGCCAACAACCCAAAGATTAAGGGTCGGATCAGGCAGATCGCGGTCTGGCCTCCCACCACGCACCCTCTTCACGCTTCTCCAAGAACCACAAACCACCGATGTGTTCTCGCCTCGACAATGGCAAATGCAACCGGAGAAGTTGGTCATTCGATCGGCCGCCACACCGGTGAGGATGGTGCCCTTGTACTTCCTAAGAAAAAGTGCCATCCATCGCTAGCACGGACGGCAGAACTTGAAGCCCTCGATGGCTCCTGAGCGAAGCCCGTAACACCCTATCCAAGATGAAGTGGTTGGGCCTTTTTCAAAGATCTTCACGCCCGCCTTGTTTATGTATGTGCTGGGGTTTGATCCGCAATACGGTGAAGCAATCTCGCACAAGGTTGTACGCCTCTTCCATATGTCCCGTATAGTCTCGATGACTTTCTCGCTGGCTCGCCGAACCTTGTCAGAGCTAATCGGATAGCCAACTCGATTGACGACTTGAGCATCATCACCAGGGGATAGCATACACGTCCGCCTCAACTAGGTGCGTGATGAGGTTTGCAACATATGCGGAAGTCACGCCCGATGTCGCCATAGGCTCACTGAGCTCGCAGTGTGGTCGATCGGCTCCTTGACGGCGTGAAGACCGAGCCAAAGATCTTTGCTCGGAGAGCGCCGACTTTGCCAGGCGCCTTCTACTATGCACTTCATCTGCAGATTGGTTGGACCGCGCACTCGTGACACTACCGGCCGATGGACAAAGCGCATCGTGCATATAGCTTGTTGCACTGCCACCTTGTTCGGAAGCGCCGCCTCAACTAATAGGGTGTTTCGGCTTCAAACCCCATCGAGCTTCTTCTTGCTGTAGAGCGAGCTAACGCACCGCGATATCATCAAGTCTCGATGCCACGGCGGACCACCGGCCGTGCAAAGTGCCCTCGCTTGCAGACCATCCGAGCTTGGGTTTGTCCTCGCTGACTCCAACCCGAGAGTCTCGTCCGAGATACTGTGGCGATCGATGCGGCCACCACCATGTTTCCCCCTCATTTGGCTCAAAATTAGGCACGGATTCTTCCGAGGCAAAGACATTCCGTGCGCCATCTTCAGTTCCTGGCCGCGCTTGCCCGCTTGTAGAGGCCTCTTGATCATTAGGGTTTCCAGACGCCTCTATGTACGAAATTGACGACACCATAGGCTTCCCGTGAATGGCTGGCCGGTGCCGAGACAATCTCCATGTATCGCCTCCATGCTATGCTTCCTTCCACCTTTACGAGCTCCACACATAATTGGTGCAGTGATCGCCAATCATAACTTTCTTCGCCCTGGCTCTGAGGAACTCCTCCGATGCAAATTTCGCACCGTGAATATTCATCGCGCTGGAGCCTCCCTCCGCCTACTCACCTTGTATCGGCATCTCGATGTGTCCAACCCATCGTGTCCCACCGCATGCCCATCGCCGTAAAATACAATCAAGTCTTGCATGTTCAAAAATACCTAAACCCACAACAACCACTAAATAATTACGACTAATTAATTAGCACTAAACTAATTCATTACTAATGAACTAACTAATTACTTACTAATTAACTATCTCTAAACTAACTAATTACGCTTGATTAATTACCACTACAAAATACCAAAGATTTTATTTCCACTTACTTGATATGTCAGAACGATGAGTACTAAACTAATTACTTACCAATTAATTAGCACTAAACTAATTTATTACTAGTGAACTAACTAGTTACTTACTAATTAGCTATCTATAAACTAACTAATTACTTGCTCATTAATTACCACTAAAAATATCAAGATTTTATTTCCACTTACTTCATATGTCAGAACGATGACTACTAAACTAATTACTTACTAATTAATTAGCACTAAACTAATTCTTTACTACTCGACTAACTAATTACTACTAATTAATTACCCTAAACTATCTAATTAATACGACTAGCTAACAAAGACTAACTAATTACGACTACATAATAACGGCAAAAGCATAACACAAATTACCCGCCTTCCGAGGAAGTAATAAATCACCCTTCTGAGAAGTAATAAATCACCCTTCTGAGGAAGTAATAATAGTAGTTTCTTCGTTCCGTATTTGTTCCCCGTGTCTTCGGTCCGTTGGTTGAACCAATATTACTCACTTCTTTTTTTTCACTCGTACACACAGGACATTAAATATTACCACTTCTTCTTTTTTTTAAGCATACAATACATTAAACAGTAGAGATAGAATCAAAACGAACACAAAGAGATTAATCGTTGAGATATCAAGAAAATACTCAGTATCATTGCCTATTCAGATACAACAATCCACCTACATGTTATCATATTTCCAAGTGAAGTCATAACAGATTTTTCTTGCATCACCTGATATACAGATATATACAAACAGATATAGTTTATCTTATATTCTATTCTGTATTTTTTTTTAAGTCAGAACCGAATATTCAGTAACCATTTATCAAAATTATCTGCTCCGTTTGTTTACATCCTACCTACTGGTACGAGACAAGTGACCACACGTAAGCGTACATGGCCTGGCCCAGTATCTAGGCTCACATGTTTAAGGCCCAAGGCTACACTAGTAGATCTTGCCTTGTCTGGAACCGGAGAATCTGGCCCATAATATAGATGGGCTTTCTATATTATTTTTGTTCAAAAACAAATTTAAAATATATCTAGTGGAACAAAAAAATAAAAAGAATTTTGAACAGCATCGTCTCAAATAACATGTGGTTGCAATTTATTGAGTGGTGATATTATTAGATATATTCTGGTTAGGTGTATCATGCTCCTAGAAGGAGAGAATAATATCAATTGTTTACCTCTATATATCAAAGGTCAATTCAACTCGATCATCACATATCTAATGCAAAAGGAAAAGGTAGATAGGGCGGTTACCACCTGCTTAATTACTTCATATATATTTTAGCAGTAGGCTTATTCTCCCGACATACAATAGGGTACCAAGGGATCCCTTTATTCTTTGAGTGCCAAATTGGCGTTGGAAATTCATTGCTTAGTTAATCCTGCCGAATTTATTCCGACCCCGACGTGGAAATTCCTCGTGCTGTTACGGTGACACGTCGAAAATTCAAAGTAGGCCATTAAACAAAAGGGGTTTTAGGCTAATGGCATCCAAAAATAAACGTGTTTCATGATGTTCTTTGTGTTGAGTATGGTGATGTATATCCTAATCTACTAACACTTGGAGATGTGTGCTAAATGAAAACCTAGATGAATTCTTATATGATTATGACTCCTACTTATTTTAAAAGTAAGATTCCTACTTCACATTGGAGGAAGGCTAGGGGGACTATATAAATCCATGAGGTATGACCATAGAGACTCAATCAGGAAGAAGCAATCAAGCAAGGAACTCATCTAAAATAGAGGTACAAAAGAGGAGGATTAGATACTATGTTATTCTTTAGTACTATATTCTTGTATAGGACAAAGATCTGAATGTCCTAAAAGGTTCGAGAGGGTTGTGAGAGAGTGACAATTCCATGTACTCTTTTGAGGTCGTGCTTAAGGAATTTACGATCGGCTTCACTAAATATTTCTCTCTTATTGTGGTTACTTTGTCGCTGTTATTTCGGTTTTCTCTATGAGATTCATCTATTTCATTCTTGATACCATGCACGCTCATACCGTATCTGCGCATAAGGAGGGGTATCAAAGTATAATAAGCGGTATCAAAGACAAAGTCGGATTAATCTGATTTGCGAGAAGGTCGGTAAAGTGTCAGGTGGTACAAAATCAAGATCGATGTCGACAATGTGGAATCAAGTAGAGAAATTTGATAGTGGAGAAAATTTTAGCATATAGCAATACGTGGTGAAGGATGTCTTTGTCCATCACGGGCTAATCGATGCTCTTGAAGGGGACAAACCGAAAAAGACGTCCGAAGAAGCGGAAGGCCGTCAGTACAATCCGTCTATGTCTCTCAAATGAGGTAAAGTATCAAGTGATCAAAGAGAATATGTTGAAGAAACTATGGGTGACTTGGAAAATTGTATATGGCAAAGTTGCTGACAAACCGAAGTGTGTTGAAGCAGCAACTGTACATGATGTGAATGGAGGAAGGCATATAGTTTGTTGACCATCTCAATGTTTTCAACAAGTTTGTCACACAACTGATTAGTGTGGATGAGAAAATTGAGGAGAGTGGCGAGGTTGTCATACTGACATCATCTTTACTATCGTCGTGAGAGCAATTAGTGATGAATATTCTCGTCGGGAAAAACACTCCCAACTTCAATGATGCAGTTGCATATCTATTAGAAGCGGAGTCCTTGAAGAAGCTATTGGATTCTTCATCATCGAGTGATCAAGTATTAACCGTCATATGTGTTGTAGACAAAAGCAAGAATCACAGGAAGAAAAAGGACAAGAGCAAGGGCATGCTCAGTGTGCATGCTCAGTGTCCAAGTTTGAAACAAATTATTGTCCAAGTTTGAAACAAATGAAGGGTGCATGCTCAGTGTCGGTAGCAAAGGATGGTTCAGACGTACTAGTCGTCAGTCAATCAGGTACTTCTCGTAGATGGATAATAGTTTCAGGTTGTTGCTTCCACATATGTTCGATGAAGGAGATGTTTCACAAGGATATCTACGCACAGCGGATGTAACTGTTCACTTGGTGGATTGCAAGGAGTATGCAATTACTGAGGTGGTAACGATTACATTGGAGATGTATGATGGAGCACGTCGCACATTAGCGGGAGTTCGGTATGTTCCTAACCTAAAAAAGAATCTAGTATCTATGAGATTGCTTGAACTCGAAACTTGTGAGGTATCGCTTCGAGATGGAGTCATGCAAGTTACTTGCAAATAACAGGTAATCATGAAAAGTATCCGGAGCAATGGAGGATACAGTTGACAGGTAAACATATAGGAAGGGCAACCTATGAGAGATCTAATAAAAATCTTGGCTAAGAGAAGGAAATCATGTCGTTAGCGGTAGGTTCTAAGATCTTATATGCAGTTATGTGCAGAATTGCAAAGATTATTGCAAACTCTAGCAGTTGTAAAGATGAATGTGCGAGCTGTTGGAGAAAGGAAGACATGGTGGGGCCAACCACGTGATAGCAACGAGCAGGTGGAGCTCGGAGGTAGTACAAACCTATGGTATAGAGGTCTATAGGAATAAGAGGTGTGATAAACGAAACTACACAAGGAAAGAGCTCTCAGGTGGAGTGTCCAGGCGGCTAAACTCGAACACCGACATGCACATTGTGGTAATGTGCATAGCCCCTGTGGTGGTGGCACCCCCAAAGGTGAGAGAGAAAAAACAAAAAAGATAGAGCCGATTTGGAGCGAGTTCTTGGAGGGGCACGTTGACTTCAGCGGATAAGAATCAAGGTGGAGATTAGTAAGTACGGTGACTCGTATCCTAATCTACCAGAACTTTGAGAGGTGTGCTAAATGGAAGTCTAGATGAATCCTAATGGGGTTAGGACTCGTACTTCTTTTTAAAGTAGGATTCCTACTTCACTTTGAAGGAGGACTATATAAAGACATGAGGTGTGACCATAAAGACCCAACCAAGAAGAAGCAACCAAGCTAGGAACTCATCCAAAGTAAAGGTGCATGAGAAGTTTAGAGACTAGTTTAATCTTTAGCACTAGATTATTGTATAGGGCAACAATCAAAAGGTACTAAAAGGTTCGAGAGGGTTGTGAGAGAGCGACAATCTTTTGTACTCTTTTGAGATTGTGCTTAAGAAATTTGCGGTTGCCAAATCTTTCTCTCACATCGTGGTTATTTTGTCACCGTTATTTCGGTTTTCTCTACAAGATTTATCTATTTCGTTTTTGATACAGTGCACACTCATGCCATATCTCACAACTCTAATCCGATTCGGGAGCTGTTGCGCATAAAGAGGGTATAATGGGAAAAGGAAGCAATTAGGGTGGATCCAAACCTAGCTTATCAGCAAACTTAATGAATCAATCAGAAGCGGCTCTCTAAAAAAATGAAAAAAAAGAATCAACCAGTACCAATTTTAGCACCGCCATTAGCTTTTCTAGATATGGTAAAGTTCATTCTGAACTCTTAATCAAATGGCAGGCAATGGGCCCGTGTGTCTTTGGTGTGCCACCGGATATTGTCTGACTAAGACCAAAGTTTGATTCCCCTAATTACATGATCGGTGGTTCATTGCCGATATTCCAATATTTATATATCAACATCTTAATTACAAGAAAAGATTAGCCGTTCCTTTTTCTAAAAAAAACACGCTTTGGTCGTTTTTACTTATTTGAAACATCATATATAAAAGCATATCACACAACTTTATTTCAAATAATTAACTGTAGAATGTTGGCCCCTCCCAAAAGCAAAGATCACAAAAAGTGGTGGTAGAACCTCTTAACAGTGAACGTTCCCCAATTAACCACTCCATTAGCTTGCTAGCTATCGTCCCTCCCCTCACACCGCCTCCTTCCGTCATCTATAAATAGGCCTTGTTTGATCATCACCATCATACATAGCACACTACCGCAGAGATATCATAAACTCCAAGAAACAAAAGCCTAGCTAGCTACTCGACCGATCGAGCAAGTGAAGTGAAGTGAAGTGCAGTGAGAGTTTCAGTTAAGACAATGGCGGATAGGGTGACAAAGCTGGCGTCGCAGCGCGCGGTGGTGATCTTCGGCAGGAGCAACTGCTGCATGTGCCACACCGTGAAGACGCTCTTCTCCGAGCTCGCCGTGAACTGGATGGTGTACGAGCTCGACAAGGACCCCAAGGGGAAGGACATCGAGAATGCGCTCGCCCGCATGGTCGGCCGGAGCCCGCCCGTGCCGGCCGTCTTCATCGGAGGCAAGCTCGTCGGCCCCACCGACCAGGTCATGTCGCTGCACCTCGGCGGCAAGCTTGTGCCGCTCCTACGTGAAGCCGGCGCCCTGTGGCTCTGAGACAATTAATGATGCCTGATGCGTACGTACTGTGTATGTGATCACACAACCTTGAAGTACTAGCTAGTAAACTAGTATTGATCATATAATGCGTGCAGCTACTTAATTTTCGGAAGGTCATCAGATTAACAGCATGATCTTTCAGTTTTACCGCCCTCTTGTTATTTATTATATATGGAAATTAAGGAAAGATATGCTCTGTAACTTGTAAGCGATTAGTGTGTTCTGGCTTCTGAGAAAGATCAAAACTAGATCTTACATCCATGGTGCTGTGCAGTTTCATCAGACCACTAAACCAGCGTCTGATCCCGGGTCCGCTAAACCAGCGACCCGGCTCTAAGTCATTGGACCGCTAACCGGCAAGTCCAACTAAAGAGCAACAACCAAGGAGAACTTGGCCATCTCACAACCAACTAGTCTGATAGGTGGGTACACTCTCACCCTTATAAATCATGTTTTGTCTTCTCCTACAACCGATATAGAACTATTCCAACACATAATGTTGAAAATGGCAATACATATGTCCATAATTATAGAGAATTCTCAAGTTTTCAAGAGAAGGATATTTTACCTAGAAATGATCTAGAACAAAATTGTTTAGCCATGTTTTATGGTAAAGTTAAGAAAGTTATAGAGCAAGATATTTAGAGTTAATTTTCTAGGTATAAGATATTTATATGGTATGCTAGCAAAGTTCTTTAGATATTTTGTACCAAATGTATGAATCTTGCCATGTGGTAAGAATCTAACGGTAGCCTAGTCCTATAAATAGGGGTGTCATACCCCTTCTTGGTGTGTGCCTTGAGTAGAGCCTCCATCAGCATCCATAAGGCCACCAAGACATCATGGGCTTATAGTTGTTAAGGAGAGTCATGATAGGTGACACTTAGGTAGAGTGCTAGGTAGCCACCGAGAGTGCAAAGTTGTGTTGTACTAAAGTTGTGTTTGTGAAGGGAGAGTTGAGTCATCCCTCTCTTGTGTAAGTGTGATCTCCCTGGTAAGTTGTACTTCGAGTACGTAGTGCTTTGGATTGTGATTTGACATGAGCGCGGCCACCCAAAATCACAACGGTCTTGACTTTAATGTGAGAGACTTGGCCGCCCGGAACCCAGAAGGTTGGCACTACTGCCTAAGACACCCATGGTCGGCACTACCACCTATGTATAGCAAAGTACTAAGTAGTATGAAGAAAAGGCTAACCAACTAGAGGGTAGTTGTAGCGTGTGTGTAGGTCCTCACTAGAGTAGGTATTAGTGCCACTCCGAATTTCCCAACACATAGTAATTTTTTTCTTGTTGTTGCTTTTATGCTTTGCTTTACCTAGTTGTCGTGATAATTAAGATTGTAAGATCGAATCCACGATATAATGCTGCTCAATACCGTGTAGTATATATTATGTCAACTAGGTAGAGATGCGCGCTACGCTGCTCCAGGGCATAAAACATGAAAAGTTATGTTGAAATCTACAACACAACTTTATATTTGTTAATTTTTTGGGATTGGCAATGATGTTCAGGTCTAAATCAATTATAAACATGCATATAGAAAGAAGATAAGGATAGATCCTGAACACCACAATCTGTTACAGTTTTTTATGACAATGATGTTCCAAGTCGAAGAAGACTACAAACAACACGTATACAGAAAGAAGATACAAATACACAGTGGAAAACATTGTTTCCATGACACACCACACAATGACAAATACAACGAATGACACAACATATATGCAGTACAAATGTTCCTTGAGCAGTCCGGTAGTGTTAAAAAATTTCTCAACCACGTTAACTTTGGTGATGAAAACTCAACATGCTTGGCTTCGCTCATCTTGCTCAGTGCCATTGGATAATAATAAACTCTTGTAGGCACTTGTTTCGCATTACATTGTCACTCTGTCATTTGCCAATGTCATAAAAAATAAACTTTAAACTAAGATTTTACCTTGCAGTATGTCAGCATAATGGAAAATAGTTTGAGTAATCGATTCAGTACATGGCACCTATTTTGTACAATATAATGACAAAAGATCAATATGATGTTGTGATTTTCATGGTTTATTTTTGTTTCTCATAATCAGATTATCTATATAAAAATATAATTATAGTAAGCTTGAGAGTGAGATTAGCATTTAGCAGTGAGGGCTCACTATCACCATTAGGCCTTACATAATGCAAGCACAGTTGATCGAAACATTGGAACCGATAGGAAACCTAAAGTGAAAAATTTAGCAAATGGTGCATCAAGATTAAGAAGGGCATGATTGACAGCAGTGAACTTATCAGAATCCAGAATATAACCTCTTCATTTTTGAACCAATGACTAACTCTAGTAATTTAACCAATTATGAGAAGATGTACAAGTTATTGGTAGCCAACCTAAGCATGGGACATTTTCCTGGTGTGTCCAAAACTTTATATTATGTTGTATAGAGTATCTCGCATGTAGTGATACAGATACGCAGGCAGAAACCTTAGTACTACACCAAGCTACTGGCTCATGATTTAGGCAGCTCACAAACTAAGGTTACTGTACCATACTGAATAGTTTATAGATGCACTTCAACACCAGCTACACTACTTGCCTTATATTCCTTTGTAATTGACCACACTCCCTATAGGGCAAGGCAATCACGAGTTCAACTGAAAACATAATTAAGATGAAATCGTATACATGACGACAATTCCATTCACACACTGTATGAACACACCATAAAGATCTTGTTATCTCAGCATAAACATAGGTAATTAAGGATAACATAGTGATTATTATTAAAGGCAACAAGTCTCACGCTGTACAAACACACCCTATAAGATCTTTCTATCTCAGCATAAAAATAGCTAATTAAAGAAAACATGGTGATTGAGTCTTATCTATTTCCTAAGGCAAACTAACAAAGCTAAGCTTTAATCTATTTCCTTCTCAATATTGTGTACTGTAGCTGAGTTACCTGGACAATATAGATAGTTGTAAGGTTATTTCCTGCCTAAGAGGAGGTGGCCTGTGGGAAAAATGTTTAAGCAATCGAACACAGGTTTAGCAAAGAAACAAAGGAAATTAAAATTAAGCATTTGATACATGGTCCCTCCCCCACCAAATAGGACACCGGTATTTACAATTTTACTTGTAGGGAAAATGTTTACTATTGGTATATAGAAAGTTTAGAGAACACCCAGTGAAGATAAATTCTTAGGCACTATATATATATATATATATAATTGTGTAGAAAAACAAATGAAAATATAAAAAAGAAACTTTTTTAGTGCATGAGCCATGCCAATTTCTCTAGCTTCTCACTCAGGAGCCATGCCAATTTCTCTAGCTTCTCACTTCTCAGTATTAACATTCTTCTTCCAAATAGTCACATCCTAAAACAGGGATGATAAGATGCAAAACAAGTTAGCGCACCAAAAAAGATTTACGATGAAAGCTTTTCTCATATGTCAAGCAAGGTTTGATAAGGATTAAATCTCTAAACATTACTTTAATATTTAATTAATGACCGCACGTCCTTCGTGGTCGTAACCTCTAAGGCTAACGACCCCTTGGTCGTAAGGATTCCAGAGATTACATTACGGGTGTTATGGTCGGATGAAGTCCTACACCTTGTCCCTGACCAAGTGACTACTCGTAAAGACTCTGAACTGGCACTTGGACCCTGTTCCAAGTATATTCCTTTCGTATGATGTATGGAACGCATGTCATATTTGTTCCATACCACACGACACTTCATTGTCATAAGTCACTGACAATAACCACTATATGGTTTTATCTCTCACTGACATTAACTGTTGGTCAGTTAGTTTTTCTTCAACTACCACCCTCTCTCCGACCAGACACAACGCTTCCAAAGGGTGTCTCCTTCAGGAGTAATTGCCACCTCTTCAGCAGTTATTTAAGGGCAGATGATGGGAAGTGGGAGGACAATTCAATCCAATCCGATTCAACATCGACAAGAAGCTTGGGTAATAAAAGACCCAACACTCTGAAGACAAGTAGATACTCTTAGTGTAATTAGAACTAGTCCACTGCCTAGTCGAAGGCACCCCCTTGTAATAGCTAGTTCACTGCAATAAAGAGCAGCCCTATTCTCTCCCAAGAAATGTTAGCCATTTTCCTCTATTTATTTTCATAAGATTGGTGACTCGATCGTCGACAAGGTTCTAAAAAGCAGTGTGTGGTATTCGTTCGGTCACACATAATAGTGATTATACGACCTAATCAACCCGATTACACAGCCTAATCGGTGATTATTTTGTAACAGGTAGGGGCACATGTTCCTTGTATACGGGCTAGTATACGGCCTAGTAGACCCATTTTTAGAACATTGATGTTAAGCTTCCCTGATGGATGGCTATAAAAGGGGCATGACATACCAAAGCAAGAATTGTTTCTTGCTCCCATAAACCAAACTTTCAATAGTTGAACTGTAATCAACTCCAGAATTATGTGCTTTTCTTCTGAAACAACGGTTGTAAGATACACTATTGCACGATTTACATAATTATGCAGGCAGACACTAATTTAATGATCGCCACACTCCTTATATTAAGCTAGAATCAACGACTTTAGCTGCTATTTTGCTAAATCTAAATTGCACGTATCTAATAGGTGATTTGGGAATAGTTTTGTAGTATGAAGGTAGCCAACACACACGGTTTTTAACCGCTCTGCGTAAATGATATCACTGCACGGTTCTATTCACGAACCGTCAGGATAAGATACCATGACGGTTCGTGAATAGAACCGCCTGCGATAGTTTATTTTCATGCACGGCTGCGTGAATAGAACCGCTCCTGCTCTGCAGTAAACAGATATCGCTGCACGTGTTCTATTCTCAACCGTCAGTGATAGTAATCTATCACTGCACGGCGGTTCTTGTTTAGAACTGCGTCGTGATAGTTTTTTTCTAGGGCAAAAAAAAACAAAACGGATTTTCACCAGATGGAGCCTCATTTAATGAATCGATATTGATTTTCGATTTCGCTAGCTTCCACAACAGCTGAGCATCACAATAGCATCAACTCAATCCATTCACAGCACTAAAAACAACACGACATGCATCACCCACATCACCCACATCACGGTAGCATCAACTCAAACAATTCACACAGTACTAACACATCACAAGAGTAATCTCACATCACATTAGGAATTTACAATTGGTATAGTACTCCAGAGAAGAATATGTGATCACTAAGCAGAGAGGGTCACCGCACCTATGCAAAGCAATTTCGCCAAGCTTGGCAATATAGGATCCAAAAGAACTTACGGAGACAGTGTAGGAGTTATATCATCTAATGGAACTTCTAGAAACAGCATAAGAAGTATATCATTTAATGGAAGCAATAACAACATTACTGTTTTAGATTTTATTAATTAGGAGGAACAATATAATAATCAAGAGGAGAGTTGAAACTGTAGGTACCATACATAGGGCATATCTTGATCTCACCATTGAGAGGGAAAATTTGTCGAATCTATCCAACTGGTGTTATCTAAGAGAACCTCTAGGTCAATCTATGGATAACAAAACATCGCCATATTTTGCAAAGGCCTGTTTGATAACATTCTTGCATTCCATCTTAATAATCCATTTTCCATTTTTTTTTAAAAAAAACTTCACCGGATTTAGATTTATCAGAGATTATGCATGTGTGAACCATAAGAAAGAAATAATCACAATGCATAAAGCTCAATAGACTTTTCAACGGTTCATCTTAGCTCTGACAAAAAAAAGATAAACTACCTTTGGTATGTTGTGCACCTTCTGAAGTGACTGATGACAACGGATTGTTCTAACTTGGGCACTCACCCAGCACACCACTGCTTGCTATATGCATTCGACCTTTACAAATACAGTTCTATAATTTTACTACTGGTACTCGGCGATTTCAACCTGATCTACAGGATAAGTGATAAGAATAATGACAACATTAACCGAGCAATGATGTGTTAGTTTAAGAGCACCCTAGATGTCTGTGAGCTCAAAGAGATCCACCTGTAAGACAGAAAGAACACTTGGAGCAACGAACAGGAGAACCCAACTCTCATCAAGCTGGACAGGGTCTTCTGCAATCAGGCTTGGGATGTCCACTTCAAAAACCACATTCTGCATGCCCTGCCTACTTCACTTTCAGACCACTACCCTCCTCTCCTCTCGAATGGCACAGGCCTAAGGGTTACCTTTCGCTTCGAGAATTTTTGGTCAAGATGCCTGGCTTCAAGTAAGTCGTCCAACAAGTGTGGATATCAAACAACCACCACACAGAGTTGTGCCATAGGCTTAACCTAAACTTGGGCACAACAGCGGCAAAGTTACTGGATTGGAGCAGGAAGCTTTTCTCGCAGGCAAAGCTGCAACAGCTTATGGCTCTGGAAGTAATTCTTCGGCTCGATATAGCCCAGGAAAGTAGAACACTATCGCCACCAGAAAGGGGTCTAAGAGTGGGATTCAAGAAAAGAGTGATGGGGCAGACTGGCAGTAATAGAACTCTCCAGGACAAGACAAAATTCCCGCATCACAAACTTAAAATAAGGCGACGTAAACACAAAGTTCTTCCACCTAAAAGAAAATTCAAGGAGGAGAAAAAACCACATTCAGAGGTTGTGCGTTGGGTAGGGATGGACGCACACGCACGACGAGAAACAGGAATCCCCACACCTCCACTTTCAAGACGTCTTGTCCACACCAATCAGAAGAAGCTATGACCAACACTGGGAGGCATTGGACTTCATCCCTCAAAACCTGTACTGCCTCGACAGACCCTTTTCAGAGCAGGAAGTCACCTCTGTGTTCGCACAGATCCCAAGCGACAAGGCACCAGGCTCTGATGGTTTCATGTTCCTGTTCTTCAAAACTTGATGGTCTATCATCAAGGCGGACATCATGGCCATTTTCCAAAGCTTTTATAGCCTCATAACGACGAGCCTCCACCTGCTGAACACAGCAAGCATCGCTCTACTTCCGAAGAAAGAAGGGGCAGAAAGTATGACAGACTACAGACCCATCAGCCTCATCCATAGGGTAGGGAAGTGGATTGCCAAGACATTGGCATTACGTCTAGCCCCGTACCTCCAAAGGCTGGTATCCATAAATCAAAGAGCCTTCGTAAAAAAAAGAAGTATACAGGACAACTTCCTGTACGTCAAAAACCTGACAATGAGGCTACACAAATCCAAAACATTGACGCTATCTGTCAGGATCAAAAAATGCAATTCTGGACCCTTTGTGTATAACACACTAGTCCAAGATTAAGCTAATGCACACAGTGTCAACATGGATGAATATCATCCCACACGCGACGAATATAAGGATAAATGATTAATTTGAATAGTAAATAGTAATTTTGACCTTATGGTCGAGTTTACAATTATTAAGATACGCAGGGTTGATAGTTAATAAATAAGCAACAGCGAAACAAAAGCAACTCCAGCGAAAACACATCGACTCGCCACAAGCAACTGACTGGGATCAAGACCTAACGATCAGCAACCTTGAAAATCTCCTCCTCGAAGACAGGTGACGATCCATCCACTTCAGTTGAATGATTGCAGCAAGAATTAGTACTTTGAGTACTCAACAAGTTGTACCACAAAATGCAATTATAGATGATGGCTTGTTACAAAGAAAAATAGTTTATGTGGATATTTTGTAATAAAATAACATTTGCAATTGAATACAAATAATAGATTGAAAGCATAATTCAAAATAAATAAACAATAATAATTTAACAATTATTTTCATAAAGACACAAAGCCTAATTAATTTCTTTCCCATAGCTATCCCTTCCAATTGTTTTATAAAAATCTACCTCTCGTGCGAAATCCCCGAGCATATCCATGACCGCAGATGCGGCTATTTGAATAGATAGTTTCACACTCTACAGAAGTAGTACGCTTTACCCACAAGATGCAATCAACTGGATCAGAGATGATCACAACAAAACTTTTCTGAAACTTTATCTCAATAATTGTTACTCTCGTTGTGCTTACTGCCAGCACCAACCCCCACACAAGAGATTAGCCTATCGTAGACCGTTGGACTTGGAAGCAGTGAACCGTCCATCGATGTGAATCACCACACAGGAAGAAGCACACCTCTACCCTGGAACACAGCTTAACCTATCTGCCTGCGTAATCAACATCAAGACTCCACAGCTTACTTGGTTAGGCCCGTTTCATACCAGACATGTGGTTGTAAAGTTGTGGCTTGGTTCAATAGCGCACAAAGTTAAGTTCTTAATTGACCAAGGCGAGACTGCAAAATTCTAACTAATTACTCATGATTCATATTTTTCCAACACACAACCACCATATCATATAGTTCCATCCACTCACCTCAGTCCAAATTCTTTCTCCCCCTGTTGGTTAAGTGAAACACATGCCATCAACGAGTAATAGCACACAACACATAATTTTATATAAAGTTTCATAATCACTTAGTTAAGTTTATATTTGCAACTCGAATTATGTAAATGACTCGTCTCATGGCTAAGCAAACTATTTGTATCTAACCAACCCACGTTGGTGCTACAATAATACCAACTAGTAATTAACTAATCTACGGTGACAAAACATCATGGTAATACAATAGACAAGTTGGATATAATCAAACTGGTATATAACTAATCCCAAAGTATTTAAATAAATACTTTACGTAAAATGCAATAATTGAATCAAGATAATTTTAGAAAACTGGGTTCAACATGGTCAAAGGTAAAACTTACCTTAGAACAAGTCTTGGTACTGGTCCTGAGCTTGATCAACTTCTCATTCTTCGAAAACTCTCGAAGTATCAACGTCTACTTGTAAATAAAGTAAATAAAAATACAAAATATAGATAACAAATTTCAAAAATTAAATAAAAATATTAGAAAGGTAGATCTTGAATTTGGATGAAATTAGAAATTTGAATGGGCTCAAACGGAGTTCGTATGAGGGAGAACAGACTCTTGGAAAATCTAAACCCTAAGAAAAAGAAAAAGGGGTTTACTATTTCAATTTCTGAATTAACTTTCTACTTGAAATTCTAATTTATTACGTCAGCATGACATCAACAACTAATTTTAGAATTAAAGAAAATCCAAAAAAAAATTAAAATAGTGGCTGACAGGTGGGGCTAGGGGTCTATGGACCGGGTTCATGGATCTAGTCTATGGTCTAGGGTTCATGGGTCTACGACACAGTAACTCTGATGGGTGAGACCTACTTGTCATAGGCTTGGTTCATGGTGGATTAGATCTACTGAAGTTTGGATATGAGGTTTAGGGTTTAGGTGGACACGCTGGCGCTGACGGGGATGACACGAGGGTGCCACGTAAGTGTAGAGGCTGAGTTGGCATGTGACATGGCAGGTGGGGTGGACAGCCATGTCGACATTGACGACGGCGAGGCTCTGGAACCAAGGGGTTCCGGCGAATGGTGGCTCCCCGACGGCGGTGAAGGTGAGCAAAAGGTAGAGAATGCGACGGGGATCAAGATGGTATACTCACGAGTGCAAGGGGACAATGATGGTGGTGATAGCGAGGTCGAGGCAGAAACTAGGGTTTGGGCTTGACGACGATGGTGCTAGAGGGGTGCTCCGGCGAAGTGGATTGCAGATCTAGGGCCTGTTTGGTATGGCTCCAACTCCCAGCTTCTTAGTTGGAGTAGGTGGAGCCATGCCAAACGGTCCAGCTCCAACAAAAAATCGAATTTGGAGTTTGAGAATGGGAGCGGTGTAGTGTATTTTCTCGGAGTGCAGAAGGTCGCTCCGCATGGAGTAGTCATTCGGTTACGAAAATACCCCTAAAATTAAGATGAAATTACCCACCAAATGCCATCCAACAAAACCCTCGCCCATCCATCCGATCCCCACCCCATTCGCCTCCGCGCCTCCCCTCTGCGCCCGCTTCACCCCTCCGCCCACCCCTTCTTCCTCCGCCGCGTCCCCATCCCCCGCCCACCTCCCCTCCGCCCCCACCCCTTCTTCCTCCGCCGCGTCCCCATCCCCCGCCCGCCTCCTCCTCGGCTTTCCTCTGCTTCTTCCACCCGACCGCCCCACCTTCCTCGTCTCCCTCCCCTCCGCCCACGCCCTCGCCCCACCCCTTCTTCCTCCGTCGCGTCCCCATCCCCGCCACGTCCCTCCTCGGCTTCCTCTGCGCCGCTTCCACCCGACCACCACCCCTTCGCCTTCCTCCTCCTCCCGACGCCTCGCTTGCACCCTTCTTCCTCCGCGCGTCCCTTCCCCGCCCGCCCCTCGTCGCCGCGCCTCCGCCACCACCACCACGGCGGCAGCCTCCACGCGTCCCGACCGCCTCCACCACTTCCCCCGCCGCCGCATCCTCGCCACGACCTCTCGCCGCCGACCTCCGCCTCCTCCCGCTGCTTTGCCTCCCGCGTGACGACCGTCCTCCTCCTCGCCGCGACTCGCCCGTCGCCTCGGCGCCGCGCCGGCGCGTGCGTGGCGCGACGCGCCCTCCTGCGACCACGCGTTCCACACCGCTGCGTCGGCCGTGCTTCGCCAAGTCGCCCTCCTGCCCGATCTGCGCCGCTTTCTCCGTGGTGATGGCGCAATCCTCGGCATGAAATGAAGATCAAGCGCGCCTTTGCACCGCCGCCATGGGGCTCGCGCGCCTCGCGTTCGCCGTATGTAAGGTAGGGTTCCATCTTCTTTGTGTAGTGGTTGTCGTAGACTTTGTATGGATCGGACGATGGCCCGATGGTACATTTGTTGATCCCATTTCTTTCTCTCTTTTTCGATCGATTCACGAAGAGGAGGTTGGCATTTACGAGAAGCTTTCATCCATCTATTTCTCGTGTTAAGATGGAATTGGTCTGGATCCGGTCTTGTTTTAGCTGTAGCATATTTCTCCTGTAGTTCCTCATTCTGTAGCGGGTCTATGGAATCATCACTCACGAATGTTATAGGCTATATTGGATATGGTTCTGACAAGAAGAACAGACATTACCTGCTCAACAAGTTCAAGAAGTTTGTGGTGCACAATGTCTCTGAGTTGGAGCTTATCATGATGCACAACAAGTATGCATTTTGATCTTCATCAAGATAATTGATTTTGAGAATTGCTGCTCTCTCCTGCATTCAGTGTTCTGTCAAGTATTTGCTAATGTTGTATCTTTCTGCAAACAGGACCTACTGTGCTGAAACCGCACATAACGTGTCCACAAAGAAGCGCAAGGAGATAGTGAAGCGTCTTTGCCGACTTGACATTGTGGTCACCAACAAGCTTGCCAGGCTTCGCAGCCAGGAGGACGAGTGAAATATTTTGAATAGTAGTAATTTGGATTGGTTCACCTGTAGTAGACTTGTCCTGGATCAGAAATTCTATTTTCCTTTCTATTTGCTTTAGGATTTGATATTGTTAACCATCTTGCTATCGGTAATGATTTTGATTGTGGCAATGTATGATTACCATCCTATAATCTCGAGTATAGCAATTTATTTTGATGTGAAAGAATGTGGATTGCCCCTGTTTATCGGCAATGAAAAAATTATGCTTGCCACTTTTGTTTGCTTTTGCAATTGTTAGCGATGGTTAGCGAGAACAAATCAAATTTAGGATAGTTCATTTCGTACTATAAAAGGTTTTGGAGTTCTTATTCATCTTGTAGTCATCATATATGAACCTTATAAGGCCATGCTTGTTCGGTTCGAGCTCCATTTGCGATTGCACTCGGTCAAGTCATGCTAAAATGTATGATTCAATCGGTCTTTATAGTCATCCTCTGGTTGTCACAGTGAGGAGTCTGCCTTGCCCCGTCCCTGATCTCCATGGGTGTTGATGTATGTTTTATTTAATTTGTTTGGAGTAAAAATTTCGAACGTGGGTGAAAAGATGGCACAACTTGGCTCAAAATGACAAAATAAATAAATAAATATAAAAGCACATGATAACTGAAATCAATTTATTAAACTTCTATAAGTTAAGTAATATGAAAAAGGATTAATTCACAAAATAAGGGTAGTGCGGTCTTTTTATAAACATCATTCTCATTTCTGGAGTTGGAGCCAACTTTCTAACCAAACATCCCCTCAGGCCGCTCTAACTTCTCATAAAAGTGGATCCAAAAGTGAAGCTGGAGTTGGAGCTACAAAAACTTGGAGCAGAGCCATACCAAACAGGCCCCTAGAATGCGGGCATTGCGACGATCCCGAAAGTGGCGTCCAAAGGCGACGAGGTCGCTGGAACAGCGGCGGCGAGGACGCTGACCTTCGGTCGGCGGTAAAGATGAAGACTAGGGTTTTAGGTGGCGCTCCGACAGTGTTGTCTAGGATTTTTGAGGTCGGCGCGTCTCGGGTGCCCCTTCCGAGGGTCCTCAAGGCTTTAAATAGTCTCGGAGGTAGGCCCAACAAGGACTCCGAAAACGACAGCCGTGGAGCTACAATCTGAGGCAGGGACGGCTGCACGACGATGATGAGGCTAACAAGTGGGCTCGGATGTGTGGCGCATGTGGGTTCGATCAAGAAGACCGACGCCGACTAGCGGGCCCTACACAGGCGATGTGGCGAGGCGGGTGAGTCGGTCTCGAGCATGCGGTTGGGCCTGAGGTGGACTAGGCCAGAAAAGAATAGGGTTAGGCTGAGAATTAGGGTTTCAGCCCAAAGGGATTTCCAAGATTTATATTAGGTTTTTATTTTTAAAAATACCTTAAAATCCAAATAGCAAAAGGAAAATATCAAATGAACTCGGAAAAAATTCCCAAAAAAACTAAAAATATTTTGAAGTACAAGGAATCCAAATAAAATAGTTTTAGAATTAGTTGATGTTTAGATTAGTCTCATACAATTGTTTTGCTATTGAAAGTCCATATTAAGCTTAATTAAAATTCAAATGAAATTTTGGGTGAATTTTCCAAAGGGCTAAACTAATCAAAATAAAATTTAAAACTTTTGAAAATTGGGATGCTACAGTATTCCTCAAGTTAGGCATAGCAAAGGTGTTCGACTCTGTGTGTTGGGACTACCTCCTGTATCTCCTCCAAAGAAGGGGTTTCCCCTCGAGATGGAGAGACTGGATTGCGGCCTTGTGGTCGACGGCCTCCTCAATGGCATTCCAGGAGGAAACATCAACCATGGTAGGGGTCTGCGGCAAGGAGACCCGATGTCCCCTTTTATTTTTATCTTGCAATTGACCCTCTACAAAAGTTGTTTCGAAGAGAAACAGAGATGTGTCACTTGGAACCCCGTCGCGACTGCATACACACGCTCAAGACATCGTTATATGTAGATGATGCAACTATATTCATCTCCCCCACCACAAGAGACGTGCAATCGACAACCAGCATTCTTAGTTCTTTGGGAACGCCTCGAGCCTCGAGACCGTCCACAAAAATCATAGTGGTGTCTATAGGGTATGATCACATCAACCTTGACACACTTCTTGAAGATTTCCGATCAAGTGCTCTAACATCCTTATCAAATACCTGGGCCTCCCACTCCATCACAAAAAAACTCAAGAAAGTTGATTTGCAGCCAGTGCTGGACAAAGTCGGGAAAGCTAGCGGGCTGGCAGGGCAAGCTGCTCTCCTTTGCTGGTCGCTCCACCCTGGTAAAATCGGTGCTCTCCTCAATCCTAACCTACTACATCACGGCCTTCAAAGCTCCAAAATTCATCCTTCATGCTTTTGACCGCTTAAGGAGGAGATTCCTCTGGGCGAGGGCAGAAACATTAACAGGTGGCACATGCAAAGTAAATTGGGAAATGGTGTGTCGACCAAAAAAACTAGGCGGTCTGGGGATTCTCAACCTCTATAGGTTTGCAAGGGCCCTCAGACTTCGCTGGCTTTGGCAAGAATGGAAAGTCAAAAACAAATCTTGCAACGAGACCGACAGACGCCTCTTTGCGACGACCACCTCAATTACTTTAGGTAATGGGAAAAAAGAAAAGTTCTGGACTTTGCGTTGGCTCAATGGGACTTCCCCTTAGGATTTTTCTAAGAGATCTAACATCTTTCCATCCAAAAAATAGAAGAGTCTCTGCGGCGCAGTGGACAACTACTGGATACAAGACACAAAATTACAAGGCAAAATCTCAGATGAGCTAGTCCATCAGTTTCTAGGCCTTTGGGAAAGGGTCCACCAAATCACCCTGGATCCATCAGCCTCGGATGAGATCACCTGGAAGCAATCCTCGAAGGGTGAATATTTAGCAAAATTAGCTTACAATTTTTGATTCCTGGGATCAACGACTACAGAGTTTCAAAGTCTCATCTGGAAAACATCGGTGCCACATAAATGCAAACAGTTCGCGTGGCTAGCAATTCAAAACAGGCCCTGAACCTTTGACAGACTACAATCGTAGGGTTGGCCAAACCAGGCCCTTTGCCCCTTCTGTAGAAAAGCCCTATAATCGGTAATCCACTTTTTGTTGGAGTGTAGGTACTCTCGTCGAGTCTGGAAAACTATGGCTGACTGGTTGGGTTGTGCGCCGCTTAGGCCATCATATTGGCCAGTTAGTCATGGCATCGAGGAATGGTGGAGGACAATTGGCCACACTGGCCATCTGCCGAGGAAGGCAACGACCTCGGTGATCATCTTAATCACATGGGAGATCTGGAAAGAGCGTAATGCCGAACTTTTAACCGAAGATTTTTCTCGCCCATGGAGCTGGTCTCTAAGATCAAGGAAGAAGGAAGAGTCTGGACCCTTGCAGGGGGATGTCTAGAGTAATTAATACCCATGTAATTAGTGTAAAGTTTGATTTTCAGGGTTTTGGCCCTCACAGACTTGTTTCTAGCTCTACTATATTAATATAAAAGGCAGCCCTCCTGCCTATTTAAATAATAATAATTTTGCTGCTTCAAGTATGTTACGTACAATTTGAACGGCAAGTCGAAGAAAGTTGGAAAAAATATTGCATTTAACTGCCACCAGATAGCTCCTTATCTTCCTTTTTTGTTTCTTACTAGCGAGTACTTCTGCACATGTAAAACATCACAGCTAAGCTAAAGAACCAACTAAAAATGGTAGTGGGTCGAAATTTGTTAGTGTAATTGGAGTTTTTGCAAATAATTTCACAAGTTCATTGAATTACCTTTGCATAACTGCATACAACATGTTCTTGACATAAGGGTGCACATCACCCAAAAGCTAATGCTTAGTCTCTCGAGCACTCAGCGGGCTCTCGACGACGTCCTCACGCACGATGCCACTGGCCGACGGGGTCATCTGCAACATCAGGAACTTGTTCTTTGGGTGCACATATGGTCCAAACAGCTGCATCCTCCCATACATCCACACAAATACTCACCCCCAATTGAGAAAAAAAAATCTAAACTTCTATTAGATATTGGGGGAGAAACCATGCAAAATTTAGCATGGATGGTCGGCTTATTGATGGCCAGGTCCGTGCAGCTCATGCATTGGGCGTTGGAGATGGAGGGATGAAGAAATTAAACCCCAAATTAACAGAGATTGAGAAAAATAGAGAGAGAGAGAGAGAGAGAGAGAGGAAAAGGAAATGACTCACCGTGGAGCACCAAAAGGATCACTGGAGCACGCCTGGCCTTAAACATAGTGTGTCGGCCAGCAGTCGCACAACACTGAGCCCTGACCTAGACGTTGCTGCTACCCCTCTGTTGTGGTGTTGGTTGCCACGCCACCGCTCTGTGCAACACCTCATGAACCGAACTGCCTCCGCCATCCCCAAATTGATGAAGAATGAGAGAGAGAACCTCTCCCTTCCCCGTGGCATCATCCTTCCGTGATGCCAACACCCTCCATCCTCATGCGGATCCTAGCTGGGCATAAGGCTAAGCCTCCTCGATGGCTCGACTGTGCATCCAACGAGGGCACCGCCGCATCCTAGGGAGGCGGGTAGCACCAGCAAACCGGACGAGCTCGCGGCAGTGACGCGATGTATGGAGATCTTGGGCGCACGGCTACTTGAGGGCGGCGATGGCAACGGGGAATGTAGGAGAAGGGAGTGGGATGGGTGGGGACGGCGGGGGAGGAGATGGGAAGGAGGCGAGGAAGACCGCAGACGGAGCGGAGTGGCGCTAGGGGCAGTGTGGGAGATTGAGGGAGAGGAGAGAGTCGAGGGCGGCGAGGTGGAAGGGGAAGAGGCGGGTGGCACGAGCGAAGGCTAGTTGGTGAGGCGGCGACCTCAACGAGGGGAATGAGAGGGGCTAGGGTATGGGGTCTGCGACGCAGCAGCCGATGACCGGATCAAGACCCTGCGCGAGATTGGACGGCCACAAGTATGTGGGGTTTCAATGCAATTTCGCAAACCTACAAGGGGTTTTATGTAAATTGGGCAAATGCAAAAAAAAAAAACCGAAGGGTATTGGTTCGATCGGACCCTCGCCGCCGGAATTTTTAAAAAACATGATAATTTTTCACAAAAGCGGCAACGTGGGGACTCGAGGGCTCGCTTCCTTCCGCTCTAGGAGGAAGAATATTTGCATACGCTTTTGGGCCGTTGCAGCGCTGAAAAGACAGGAGGTACAAATATGTCGGCTAAGCTGAAGTAACACAATTAATTAATGCAAGACATTGATTTGAGCGGTTCGAATGAACATTAAAAAAAAAGCACTGACATGCATGACAAATCTGTCATCGTTGGGAATTAATTCGATCAACCAATGCCGTATCAGTTGCTGGCGGCGCTATCCTAGCGCGCAATGGTGATGTGCAGCTAGCAAGGGCTAAAATGATCAGTCGCATTGAACTTCAGTGAAGATTGTGCTTTAACTGCAATGGAGGATTCCGTGGATATATTTATATTTATAGGGTCTATTTGGATCTCACGATCGAATACAGTATGTACATAGGACCTTAAAGTCCTTAACTGCGTACCACTGTACACTACTTGGGAGAATATATTCGTATCTAAGATTTGATCTCGAAACTCCGCAATATGTATCTACCTTTGGACTGTGCAGCCACTTCGGCCAAGTCCTTGGTCAAGTCTCCATCTATCGGATTCTATATATGCTTCACCCGTTACTCTTTTACTCACGTTGTGGCGCGTCGACCGGGCTATTTATCTCGGAATCCATGGATGTTCCGTTACCGAGTTGACATGACTCCTTAGTGGAATACTAGAAGGAATCATAGGTCGTTTTCACTTTGTAAACGATGCCAATTTGGGTGGGTTTCCCGCGGGCACGACGGATCGAGGTCCTCCGCATTAAAAGAGAAAATATAGATGATCTATGACGCGTGGTACTAAGATACAGTCTAATCGTCTAATAAAAAAAAAAATCAAAGGTCAGATCAATTGGTGAATGACACGATGCACCGTTTGCTATAGTAAAATCAACGCAATAGTTTTTACTGTTTCTACGTGATTTGCTGCAACGATACGGTTGAATACTGCTCGTTGCATCAGAAAACCCTGTTCACACGTATCTACGCGCGCCCCTAGCTAGTTTGGCCATGTTATGCATGCGCCGATTTCTGAGTAGACAGAACAGTGAGGATGGCACGTACGTGCACGGCGCCTGAAAATGTATGAACGTCATACACGATTTTGTCGAGCTGATCCTTGCCCCTCTCGTGCATAGAGCATGATAGCAAGAGCGAGGGACAGTGTGTGTGTGTGTGTGTGTATACGACGAATACGTGACAGTGAACGCACAATTTGGGAGAAAGAATTGCTTACTGAACCGAAAGTTGTACGATCCAACCAACACATGCATGATACTCCAGCAAACAGGCCGTCCGGAACACGAGGTGTAGAATATCACTTTACCTTATTTTTTCCCCGTAGGTCCAGTGCCCTGACCCCAACGCCCATTATTATTTTTTATCTGTAGTTTTAGAATATCTGTAGTTAGCATTTTAAAACTTTGATCACTAATATACACTCAATTATTTAGATTTGTCATGTGGAGATGATTTACTAGAGTTATCATGAAAAATACCTGAGGAACAGGGGCGGCTCCAGCAATAAGGTAAGGCTGGGCGGCCGCCCCAGGTAGCCAGCGTCGGTGATGCCACCCCCGCTTCTTCTTCGACAAGCAGCGCGACCAAAGGTGGTGGCTCGGCAAAGCCTCCCTCTTCGCTTCCGCGCTTCGACCTCCCACCTCTGGCTCTCCCACTCTGCTCTGGCCTCCAGCCTCCAGCCTCCAGCTCTCCCACTCAGCGGCTCCGGCAATCATGCACCCTCGCTGCTATTAAAGTGAGTTTGTGCACCACCTGTTTGATACAATGCCTCAATGAACCACATTCTTACATATGTGAAAAAAATTCTTTAATGGATATATCGTCATCCACCTTCCCCTGCTTGCCGAGGACAATGTGAGATTGATTGCTTCATGCCCATTTGTAATTTTTAGGATCAATCGGTGCTATAATATATTGTAGTAATGTGATTTATTGGTTGTAGTATTGTAGATCTCATGTAGGAGAACCTCACCACCAAATACCAGTGACCTGTCCAAGATGAAACAAACAGCCTCAAGTGCAGGTCCAGGGACGCCATCTCCAGAATATGGACTCCAATGGATTACATACAACATATTATGGATTTATAAAAGAAACGCAAGGAGAACGCCCGTGATACGTACGGCCTCGCCGGAGAGTGGGGGGTGCGGCCACGTCGCAACCGGTGAGACCGCGACTCGCCCTACCTAATATTTTATCCTGAATCCGCCCCTGCTGAGGAATCCATTCCTCGTGAGTCCGACCTGTTGTCTTGTGCCACGTGTTTAATTATACACCTGACTAGTAATCTGCATCAAGAAGAAAAAAAAAGGGTAGTAAAAACCTAGCCATTCTTGTGATTAAAAGACTTGCCTTGTATTTGACTGTTACCCCAAAAGATCGATCGAGCATTTTGAAAGTACCGAACGTTTTGCACTGACAGATAAGGTGAATTGGAGTGAAAGCTTCTTCTCCTGTGGTTGGAGGCCTTGGGCTGGGCCAGAGGCGGCAGATAAGAGCGGACAGCGCGAGGGCCAGGTGAGGCGCGCGGGCGCGGCTAGTAAAACGGCCCGTGGGAGGCGCGTGGCGGGACAAGCAAGAGAAAGAAAGAAGCGAGGGCCGTGGGCATCGCGTGCACGGAACATCGGCAGTCGGCACCCGAACCAACCAACCGGGGCGTCGCGCTCCGGCCGATGCCGAGCGTTGGGCGTAGGTAGTCGTGGCCAAACGGGTGATCCGACGCAGCCCGATAAACCCCAACAGTTAGTCAGGGCGGGCTGTTTCGGCTGTGGGTCAAGTGCGGACCCAGACATGGCACGTCGATATAACCAACCAAGCGAAGCGTCGAAGGCTCGCTGCTATGCCCGCGCGAGGCCATCATCGCCGTCTTTGTCGCGCCCGGCGTGCGCCGCCGTCATTGGCCTCCTCCTCTGTGCCCGGCGTCCTCCTTCACACCAATCTTCTCTTCTCTGCCACAACCGGCCTCCTCCTCCTCACCGGCCTTGGCCTCCTCTCCTCCGTACTGACATCCTTCTCTGCGTTGGCCGCCTCCGCTGTGCTTGACCACCGCCCAGTCGCGCCCGACGCCCCGGCCTCCCCTTCGCTAGTCGTGGCCGCTGTGTTGTCGTGCAGACCCAAGCACGACCCAACCTTTTCATGCCGTACCGGTCAGACCCATAAATAGTGCGGGCGCGTGCTGTGTCTGAGCTAGACTAACAGTGTCGTGATTCATGCCAGCCTAGCTAGCACGGGCTATCTAACCACCTCTATACGCAGGGGTGCAAACAAAGCGGGTAATTTTCGACCGACTGAAGACTCGCAGAGCGAATACGAGATGAAAAAATAAGTATATGATACCGACCTACATTACTTCAGCTCGGTGTTTCGACTTTGCAGGTATATGCGATGTCTTCCTAAGGCCGTGGCACATTCGAAACTGCACTCACTGGCTGTTTACTTCGGATCGAGATTCTCTGCGTTAGAACACTAAATGCAGAGGGATGGAGATCTGCACGATGATCATCCACCAACTGTTAAATCAGCGCTGCGGTGATCTGGTACAGTTAAAAATGCTCTGCAGTAGTGTACTCGTGTAGTCAAAGCCCCACGGCATCATCCGATCGGTGCTCGTGGCGTGGCGTGGCGCGTCTGGCGATGCGCTCGCGTGACGGCTAACTAGGCCCTGTTCCCGTCTCGCAGGGGACAGGAACAGCAAGCATCCATTTTTCTCCGGGAATAGAGGAGAACAAAACCGACTAGAGACACCCAAATACTAGATTCTCTGTATTAAACTGTCAATGCAGAAATGTGGAAATGTTACTGTGCATAAACATGTGAAGATTAAAAATCGAACAACAAGGTCAATTGTTACAGCGTTTCTGCTGCATTCGGTTTTCACTGCCTCTCGTGAGAAACGCTGTGGATAGCACAAGCTCCATAGCGCAATTTCTTTTTTTTTTTTACTTGGTGAAAGTTAAAGCTCCAACCTCCAAGGATTACAGCGCCTACCCAAGCGAATTATCGAAAGAGAAGTAACAGAAGTAACTAGTAGTTCTTTGTTGCAACTGTCATTACCACAAAATATTCACTAGGAAAAATCGATATGACATATATAAGTTTTAGATGTTTACAAAATCTGCCCTGTTTAGAAGGCGAGTTTTTTTTTTATATTTTTATTAAGAATTAAACTTTCTCTGTAATATTGGTGCGCTTTAAACGGAGCCCGGCGCTTTATCCTTTTGAAATGCTAGTTACCCCTGAACTTCATCGTTACAGCAGTCCGTGTCACGGTGAAATCAAAAGTAAACCTTTACTTTTTTAATGCAAACCTATACTTTTACTGTAGCATCATCGGTTATCAGGGCCTGCCAAGTGAATGAAATGAATGGGTGATGCAAATATGGGACAAAAATTAAGTGTCTCAAGAGTCTCTTGCAAATCATTTTAAATCGGAGGTGGCAGGCAGGGAGCAAAATGTGCCCCAAAGGGAAGCAAACCCTCTGCAGTGACCGCAGATGGGACATTGTTTCTACAGTGATTTGAGTCTACAACAGCAGGAACTATGGTGATTTTTTGTAGCTATAGTTTCGTTTTTACAGACACCGTAGACATTTCCTGTAGCAGCACTACACTTGATTTGTATCCTCGCTCCTAATGAACCATTCTGTAGACTGTAGCACATCTGCATTTAAACCTCTGATGCAGATGGTCAAATCCGCCCCAATGACCCCTCTTTCTCCTCTTCACTATCTCTGCCCAGCGCGCAGAGCTGACTTTTGCTTCTTACTCCTACTACTACTATTTCCCTTTCGCTTTGTCCCCCAGCCTCATGTTCTTCTCCTCTCCTCCTTGTAGTTTCCATCCCACTCCCACTGCCCCCCTAATCCTCGGCACGCCCTCCCCAATTCGACCCGAACCCCCTCCCGTCCGCTTAAAAATGCGATTTTGGTGAGGTCTCTGCCCCCAGATCGGGGAGGAATCCCCGTTTCGTCTGCTGCGACGGCCTCCACATCCGTTTCTTGGTTCTGCCGGGGGCGCGTGGATGAGCTGCTTCCTGTGCTTCGGATCGGCCCAGGAAGGGGAGGTCAAGAAGCCCGGCGCCGACGCCAAGGACGCGCGCAAGGACGGTTCGGCGGATCGCTGGGTGTCCAGGGTCGGATCAGGTGCGAGGGGTGGACAACTGGATCTTGGAAATTGTTTCTCGCATTACCGTAGCTTTGAGATGTTTTGGGGGTGTTTGCGGTGGAGTGGTCTTGTTTTTGTTGCTTTTCTCGTGCTTACTGTGTGGGAATCATGATGTGCAAAGCTGCGATCTTTCCAGTGAGTTTGGTAGCTTTGGGTCAGTGGAGTCATGCCTTGTAATGCATTTAGTGAGGAAAAGATGGGAATGCATGCTCGTGTCACTATAATTTCTGGGTATGATTATTAGCTGTGGTTAGGGAAATCTGTATCGTCATGGTGATTTTGCGCGCTTCTTGTATAACTGGTGTTAGTCTACATTACCTGTATGCGTTAGTCGAGAGCGTCTGAAAGCTGCATCGGGATGGATAGTATATTTGTTTTGGGAATGCTGGAAGCCTGGAACTCACAGAACAAGTAACAATCTGGCTATGATGATCCCAGTAGATGGGTAGAAAGTGATGGATACCTTTTTACTAGTCCTTGAACTCGATAAGATATGAGAGGATGCAGACACATAACGTAGCTGCTATTTCAATCCTTTTTTACATATCGGGAATATGTTTGGGCCAATGGATTTGTACGGTTAGGCAGCTGGCTCATCTTGGTGATATACAAATTGGCTCTAAGGACATGATGATTTGGCCTTATAAAATGTAGGATGGCGATGGATTATAGTGGCCTGGTACAGTTTAGAAAAGATTTATGTAAGATGGATTATAGTGGCCTGGTACAGTTTAGAAAAAGATTTATGTAAGTTATTTTTTTTCCATGAAACTGATTGATGGAGAGATTATAGTAAATACTTAGTCTTCACATCTTTGTGATAATGCCTTGAGTATTACTTCATGAAACTGATTGATGAAGTTTACTTGACTGGACATTTCAAACAAGTTGAATAATACTTCCAAAGTGAATTCTGCCGAGCCTTCTACTTGACCCTAGCTGTTCACTGGTACCTAGGGAGACGAATAGAAGTAAAAAAAAAAATTTTATGACTATTGATCATAAGTAAAATTTTCCTTACAAAGTAAAAAGACCTTCTAGAGTAGCGAAGTATCCTTAATGTTGTATGCCTGATTTTTGTTTTTAATAGTTTCTACTGGCAGAATGTTATTGCTCATCAAGTAGGGCACATTTTGAATGTTGAATTATTTAATTTAACTGATTGCTAACCCTAGATCATTTTCTGCTTAGATAAATCGAGATCACATGGTGGATTAGACTCTAAGAGGGATGTAGCCATCCATAGGGAGGGGAACAGCCAAAATATTGCAGCACAGACTTTCACTTTTCGTGAGCTTGCTGCTGCCACTAAGAACTTCAGACAAGATTGCCTACTGGGTGAGGGAGGTTTCGGTCGTGTGTACAAAGGACGCCTGGAGAATGGGCAGGTTAGTCTTTCTGAAACTATCTTGATGCATGGAGATTTTAATAGATATTCTCTTTTTTTTTGAGTGATCTAGTTGAAATATCCAGTAAAATGTTGGTACAGATGCTGTGACTTTTCTATAATACACACTTGCATTATTCCCAGACACTAACGAAATAACTCTACTTCCCAGGCTGTTGCTGTGAAGCAACTTGATCGTAATGGCCTCCAAGGAAATAGAGAATTTCTGGTTGAGGTCCTCATGCTCAGTCTTTTGCATCACACCAACCTGGTCAGTCTAACTGGCTATTGTGCTGATGGTGATCAACGCCTTCTTGTTTACGAGTTTATGCCATTGGGATCACTAGAAGATCATTTGCATGGTTTGTTTATCTTCTCTTTGCCATCTAATCTTTCAAAATTCCATGAGTGCTTGTAGCAATTTACAGAACGTATTATGGTATTATATAGTAGTGTACTTACTACTTAGTATGACTGTTAAATGAATCTTTTTTATTTAAAGCTCAACGGCAGTTGCAAACAAAGATAAAAGTATTCTCTGTTTTTTCCCTGATAGATTTGCCACCTGATAAGGAACCGCTTGACTGGAACACACGGATGAAGATAGCTGCAGGTGCAGCTAAGGGCTTAGAATACCTTCATGACAAGGCAAGCCCTCCTGTTATTTACCGGGATTTCAAGTCGTCAAACATTCTTCTTGGTGAAGGATTTAACCCAAAGCTATCTGACTTTGGCCTTGCAAAACTTGGTCCGGTTGGTGATAAAACTCATGTTTCAACACGCGTGATGGGAACCTATGGCTACTGTGCCCCAGAATATGCAATGACTGGGCAGCTCACAGTGAAATCCGATGTCTATAGCTTTGGTGTTGTGTTCCTTGAACTGATTACAGGGCGCAAAGCAATTGACAACACCAAGCTCCAGGGGGAGCAAAACCTAGTGGCATGGGTACGCTGTTGTACTATACTTATTTCAGTTGACATAATTAATTTTATGGCAGTGAATAACTTTTTTATATAAAAAATGCATGTAGCTCCTTGTTTTATTTCAGTATTCTTAGTGAAATGCCATCGTGCTAATCATGCTAAGCCTGCAAGCTTGTTCTTTCATAATTAAACAGCAAACAGTAGTTGAGTTTATGTTAGCTCATGGGCAATTTGATCATGAAGCGTGGTCTTATCACTAATCAAATGTGCCTCATCCTTCCTCTTGGCCATGAAAAGTTGTTCTTTAAAGGACATTCTTTGTCACCACATTGGTAATTTTACTGATTGTTACAAACATTTCTTGCAAATGTAAAAAATCCAGGATGTTTTAGCTTGGCTACCCCATTCTGCTTACAAATGAAAATTTTGTTTTGTATTACTCTCTCCTAAAATTGCAATCTGGAACCAGTTTCTACTGCAATGGTAGTGGAAACAGAACTTTGCGGACATTTTAATTTTGGATAATCAATACGTCTCATCTAATCTGCAGGTTCGTCCACTGTTCAGGGACCGCAGGGAATTTCCCAAAATGGCTGATCCAATGCTTCAAGGTCACTATCCTATGAGGGGTCTGTATCAGGCTTTAGCTGTTGCTGCCATGTGTTTGCAAGAGCAATCTGCCACTCGCCCTCATATTGGAGATGTTGTCACTGCCCTCTCATATCTAGCTTCTCAGACATATGATCCAAACGCCCCAGTTCAGCATAGTCGGAGCAATTCATCAACCCCTAGGGCCAGAAATCTTGGTGCGTGGAATGATGATCAACACAGTGTGCGCTCGTCAAATCACCATTCTCCAGACTTAAGGAGGGAAGCTGCTAGGTCATCAAAGTATGGAGCAGAGGTTAGCCGAACTAATTCTACTGGCGATTCTGGTCGGAGATCAGGATTGGATGACATGGACATAACAGGGTCACTAGTGGTTAGTCCAGGTGAAACAGGAAGAAAAAGAGAAACATCCAGGACAGCTGACAGGCAGCGTGCTATTTCAGAGACCAAAATGTGGGGGGAGAATTCCAGAGAGCGAAAGCAATCAAATGGTCATGGTAGCTTTGATAGTACAAATGAATAAAGCGACAGTTTTCTTTTCAGTCATCACTCGCTATAGCGAATGGATGAGTTTGCTCATCAGCACCAAACGGGTCCGATCTAGGAACATGGCATTGGTTCCACCTCGGTTCCATTGTCTGTGAATAAGGGTTTTTCTCTTCTTCTCTGGCCATCAGCACCAACTCATGGTTTATCTGTATGTCATTACCATTGACATGCCTTATCCTGGCGTCCATTCCTTGTGAATGTGATTGTGTTATGTTTCTTTAGAGCTTAGGAGCTTATAAGATTCAGCTGGAAATGTAGAAAAGCGAAGAGCGGAGCGTAGAGACATCTGATGAGTGCTTTTCTTTCTGTGGTTACACGATGAGTATGGTCAGCTGCACTTGTGTTCTGAATGTATAACTGTTTCAGGTTTGGCTACCTGGAGCTTGTGAAGTTTCTTCTGATGAGATTTCAGGTTTGGAGTTTGGACAGATTACCTGTGTTTCGTACAGCTACTCTTTTTTTTTTGTGTGTTGATGTTATGTGGGGGAATACCCTACAGGCCGCGGAGTGCGCAAGACGTCGGGCAACAGTAGGCGCATGTAGGGGTGGATAACGAGCTGGCCGGCTCGGCTCGGCTCGTTAAGGCTCGTTAAGCTAACGAGCAAAATAACCGGGTCGGCTCGTTAAAAAATCGAACTCGACTCGTTAGGCTCGTTGTCAATAAAAATCCATATAGTCCATCTTTGTTAATCAATGATCATGCTACCATCATCATGTTATGCAATTAACCCGCTTATAGCATGTGAAAGTGGAGACAGAGTCTGAGCCCGGACCGGAGTCGAGGCGAGAGGTGGCGGAAGGCGAGGCGAGGAGGCCGGGCGGAGTAGGGCTGGAGCCAGCAGGCGGGCGGGCGGGGCGGCAATGCGATCGCATGGGTGCTGGGGTTGCGGAAGCGGGAGGCTAGGGCCTGGAGCCAGCGGCCGCGTGGGGTACTGGGGTGGCGGAGCAGGGCCTGAAGCGGTGGAGCCAGTGGGGGCGGGCGGGCGGTGGTCTGCGGGGGTAGGTGAATTAGGGAATGAACTGGAAGGACAAGCACATGAGCCCCGAGTTGCCGAGCATTAGGGATGAGGGACTTAGAGAGTTAGGGTTGCGCCGAGCACAGTGGTCAGTGGGTTGGGTCTGGAGCTGGCCAGTGGGCTGCTTGACGGTCAACCGAGATGTCCAGGAACTCTGGACGTCTGGTGAGTGAACGAGCTAAACGAGTTAACGAGCAACTCGCGAGCCAGCTCGGCTCGGCTCGTTAAGAAAATGAGCTAAATTGTTGGCTCGGCTCGACTCGTTAAGGGACCGAGTTCGAGCCGAGCTGGCTCGCGAGTTTTGAGCTTTTTTTCCACCGCTAGGCGCACAGTAGTATTGTGGGCAATTCAAGTCAAGAGAGTTCAAGTTAGTTTAAGAGATTGAGTTAGTTACACTGAGTTAAGTAGTGTCCTTCTTCGATAGGTATTAGTTCCTAATTTAGATATGCTTATTAGGGGCTGTCTCTATTCAGAGAGAGGCACATTATTTCAATCAAGAAAGAAAGAAACTCTCAATTTCCCTGTCTGCCTTCTCTACTTACCGAAGCCCTAATTCTACCCTTGCCACCGAACAGGCCAGCCGCCATGGCTCTTGGACGACGTGCCTACCGACCGAAACCCCAGGTACACCATAGCTACAATCTACGATATCCAAGTCATACCAATTTGGTATCAGGGTCACCATCGGCCACATCATTGTCGAGATTCGAAGAAGCTGGTGACAAAATCTCCATGGCGCAACTCATGTAGTCCATCCAAGAGTTGACGATGTGCATGGAGGGGATGCACGAGTAGATGGGAGATGTTGCAAATCGCCTGACAGTCATCGATAAGCGCCTCGCAATAGATCTTTCAGGTCTTCTACCACTGCCATCGGTTTCACAACTATGGGCTGCTTTGGCAATTTTTTTGTCGGAGGGATAGACGTCCTCCGCACCATCAGCAGCCGCCATACCCGCTCACCAGCAATTTTTTCCACCACCGCCGCGCCACAACCTACCCTACCATCCAGATTTCCCCCGCACCATCAACATACATGCCAACATATGCCCACCTCCCAGCCGCACCACCCTATCCATCAACCAATTTCCACCACTTCCACAAGATCAACACCATCACTACCTGGTCGCAGCTTACCAGACACCCTGCCAACCTGATCACAGCAATGCTCTCGGTGTTCCGTGATACCACAAGCTCAAATTTCCTACCTATGATGGCAAAGATGGCCCCTTAGCATAGATCATCCATTGTGAACAATTCTTCCGTAGTCAACACACGATCGAATCAGACAAGGTGTGGCTGGCTTCATATCACCTCACCAACATTGCTCAGCATTGGTATTTTCAATTGGAGCGTGACATGGGTGTGCCTTCTTGGTCTCGCCTCAAGGAACCATGTCACCTTCGGTTTGGACTGCCAATCAGAAGCAATCCTCTCGGCGTATTGGCTCGGCTCCCCTTCGCTAAGTCCGTCTATGAGTACATCGACTAGTTCCTGGCACTCTTATGCCACACGAAGTCTTGACGCCGACGCCGATGCACTAGATGCAAATGTTCACTGCCGGTGCGCATTGATGTCGAGTTGTAGAATCTAGTTGATCTTCACGTCGCCATGAGTCTAGCCCCTGCATCTGAACTTCGGACGAAGACAACAACGGTGGCTCCAGTGCCGAGAGGTGACCGATTGGGGCACGCCCATCTGGGTGGCAACGACAGTCCGCTCCCTTGCTTATTGGCCCACAGCCACCTGCCTTGGGAGGTGTTCTTGTCCCTCCCCCGGCCACTACGATACCTTCGAGGTGCCCTCTCTGTCGACTCAACCTAGCTGAGATGGCCGAGCGATGCAAGCAAGGACCTTGTTTCAATTACGACAAGCAATACGTTCACAGACATTGTTGTCAATGTCTCTTTTACATTGAGGTCGACGATTACGCGGATGATGGCACGATGTACGCCAACTCCGACGATTCAGACAACCCTCCAACGGTATCTCTGCACGCGCTGACCGGCCTATGGAGTATTTGCGCCAACGAAACCTTGCAACTCCGCGTTACACTCGGCTCCACCGACCTCATTGCACTCCTACTCCTGGACTATGGCTCCACCTATAATTTCATTAGTGAGAGCACCGTCACTCGTGCCAGCTTAATGCTCGAGCCGCGTCCTAGACTCCACATCGAGGTCGCCAACGACGATCAAGTTGCGAGCGGGGGCCTTTGCTGTGGTTTGCCCCTGGACATCGCGGCCGAACGCTTCCAGGTGGATGGCCTCGCTATTCCTCTTGGCGGTTTTGATATCGTTCTTGGGATTCAGTGGCTCCTAACCCTTGGTGCCATACTTTGGGATTTCGATCACCTTCGCAAGACGTTTTGGCGCGGCCGCCCGAGTGACCACCTACACCAATGAGGAGCTTCTGAACACTTTGCTCTTGGAGTTTGAGGGTCTCTTTGCAGACCCTACCGGTCTTCCTCCGACGCGACACTTGGACCATCGGATTCATCTCCTACCAGGATCGGCTCCAATGGAAGTACGGCCTTACCGTTACCCGCATCTCAAGAAGGATAAGCTTAAACGTCAATGTTCAGCTATGTTACAACAAGGCACCATATGCTCCAGCAGCTTAGCATTTGCATCACTGGTCCTCCTTGTCAAGAAGCACGATGGCACATGATGTTTTTGCGTTGACTACCACGCCCTCAATGACTTGACCGTTAAGGATAAATTTCCAATTCCGACTGTTGATGAACTCATCGATGAGTTATAGGGTGTATGTTTCTTCTCCAAGCTTGATCTTCGTTTGCGCTACCATTAGGTGCGCATGCACCCTGCATATGTGGAGAAGACAGCTTTTCGGACACATCATGGCCACTTCGAATTCTTGGTGATGTCGTTTGGTCTTACAATTGTGCCAACTACCTTCCAGACATTAATGAATGAGATCCCACGGTTGTATCTTCATCATTTTGCTCTTGTCTTTTTCAATGATATTTTGATTTACAGTTCTTCATGGTCTGAGCATCTGCGACACCTTCGGACCGTCTTATTGCTCATGCGTCAACACCTGTAGGACCGGAAAGGCGACTAGGGGGGGGGGTGAATAGGCGCTTTCAAAACTTTCTCACCTAAATCAAAACCAACACGAACTTTACTCCTTTAGCTATGAAAGCTAAGAAGTTCAGTGAGCACACAACGGAAGCCTTGTGTTGAATTTGATAAACCCCTCAAGCACACGACACAAAAGGAGAAAAGAACTCAATGTTCTTCACTGGACACGGGCGGTCTGACCGGCTACCACGGGCGGTCGGACCGACGGTGATCCAGCGGTCTGACCGGCAACTAACCAGCGGTCGGACCGGTGGACAGCGGTTCGACCCGCCAAACCAATGTGATCTGAATACACGGCGGTCGAACCGCCGTTGAAAGCGGTCGGACCGGTAGAGTCCAGTACTGAAAATCTCCACCCAAATCCAAAACGAAATTTGATCCAACTTTTGATTCAACCAATAAAACTTGACCAAATTTCTAGCACACCTTCCTAATGGTATTGGAGACCTATTTCTAGCGACGATCCGTCAGATCCACTTCGCAGAATCGATCTCTCGAGATTTTACCAAAGAAGTGCACAAACCCTAGAAATGAGAAAATCTTGATTCAAGTCTTGCTTGTGGGGGTTTGATGAACTAGATGACTCTAGGAGTAATCCCACACATCAAAGCAAGATAGAGTAGGCCAAGAGACCAAGCATGAACCGTTGAATCAAGGAAGCATCAAAAACATCCAAAAAAGAGAAGAACACAAAGGGAGCAATTGATCTTTCAATTAAGCATCACAAGATTGTTCATCCACAATAGATGCTTACAAAGCCTCTCCACCAAGGAGGGCAAGAGCTCAACAAGGAGCACACTCCAACCCTAGTTCTCCTCTCCTCTCCTCCAAACCCTAGAAAAAGGAAGAAGGGGGCTAAATGAATGCTTGCTTAGATTTTCCACCTCTCCCCTTCCTATTTATACTAGAGAGCTAGGGTTTCCCTTTTTGGGTCTATTACACATGGGACCCACACACAATTAACTCTTGAAGCAATCTCCTGCTTCACCACGTGTAGGTTGATCAGCGGTTCTCATCGCGTCGCCAAGCCTCTCTTGTCCGAATCCCATCGGAACCTCCCAGAGACTCACACCGATATCCGCACCGCCTGATCCAACCAAATTGTTTGAACCACCGTTCGATCCATCTTGTCCATTCTGCACCATGCTTGAGTCACACAACCTCACCCGGTATCCCTGATCGTTCTGGACCTCAGCTCTCCAAGCGTAGTCCCGATCCACTCACCGTTGACGTCGTTGACCTGCAAGCCACCTGCACAGCAATAGACAAACAAATCGTTTCCGGGAACAAGTTCTTCACAACTTGACCCACGTCAGTTCCGCAATGCAATATACATCAATAAAGCATTGAAGTCCATAGAATAACACGCTCGTAACAAACTCAATGCAACACTTGGCTCACCTCCAGTGATCGCGGGTCGATCGCCTCCACGTGGCGGTCCGACCGATTCATGCGATCGGACCGCTCCCACAACGGCGGTCGGACCGGTCCAAAAGACAGCCAAAATTCAAGCGAGAAATTCAAACCTTCGAAATTTCAATCGAATAGAACTTTTGACCGGAGCTCCAAAATGATGGGATCACATCCGGAGACTCCTCACTTGCCTACACAACCTATTTTTGGCTCGGCTCCAAAACCCAACTTTCAAATCGTGGTCGGACCGGCCACCATGGCGGCCGGATTGCTCCACGGGCGGTCTGACCGCCCGGCACTACTGGCCGACCGCCGTGGCTCGACAAACTTGGAGCAAACCCGAAAACGCGAGATTTTGCAAACCAACAACGCCATTGCCAATTGACTCATCATCCTGAGATCGTGCACATATCCTCACGATATCCACAATCTCCCCCTTGATGAACACATTGGCAATTTTCAAGAAAATGTGGTTTTTCGAAATGAAAAGTAAAAATTTCGTCGTTTTCGCATAAAGGCACAACTTGGTTCATAAGCAACAAAAAAACCTAGGAACCGACCAAGCTGGCTTCAGAATAGTGTAAGCAAGTGAGATAAGGCATTGGAAGCACAAAAGAATTCAAATTCCAGAAAGTAGCCAAAAATCTCACTTAGGTCCAAATGAAAGACACATTGTTCGATTTGACCTTTGATCATTGTGAGTATTCTTCAGTTGCAAATCAAATAAGATAAGACAATGAAACCCAGAAACTCAACTCACCATGATCACAGATTTTCAAAAGGTTCAAAATTTTTATTTTATGAAGTTCTTTTATATTAAACCTTGAGTATGAAACCAAAAGCTCCAACAACATTAACATCATTTTCTTCACAATCTTTCTCCCCCTTTGACAATGAATTCATCAAGATGCATGAAAAAGAAAGAGCATGAAGGAATGACTTTATTTTTGAACTTTAGTGAAAAGGAGCCATGACCATTATACATGAAGACAGTACAAGTATGATACCAAGCCATATAAAGAGTAGACGCTATATTCAATCATGGCAAAACGTAATCGCAAAGCTAAAACCAAGATAGCGACAATCTGAGATTAACGAATTAAAATCATGAGAGGTTGCTCAAAATCATAGATTCACTCAAAGCAACCAAAAATGAGTCAAGCCATGTCTATAAGTAAAAAGAGACTCAAAACAAGAATTGAAGCATTTTGAGCATTAAGAAAATTCTTTTGAAGCAAAGCTCAAGCACTTAGCCCTTTTTGGGCAATTTTTCTTTTTCTTTCTCTTCCTTTTTTTTGCTGTGCTAGATCTCAAGCCTTGCCGCGACCATCTCAAGCGATAAGCTTAAAAGAATGATCTAGGTCATCCAAAACTCCCCCTGAGTTCATGCCTAGTGCAATGGCAAGCCGTCTCATGAGAAAGGATTGGTGAGATCAGTTTTTTCGCACAGAGATTTTTTTTCTTTTGCTTGACTTAAGAAGATAAAGAGCTCATTTTTCATCTCAAAAAGTTCAAGACTCAAATCGACTTGTAAGACATGGCGAGAGTCATAAGAGGATCACTAGAGCAAAACTAGTCACAAGATCCAACAAGACATGATTTGATTCAAATTGCTCACAGATATAAAGCTAGCAAGGCAAAAGCTAAGCCAAACACGAAGAGCCATAAAAGAGGTCTAGCAGACTATCACTCGATATGATAAGGTATAGAATATGAAAACAAGTCATACAAGGATAATAATCAAAGCTCCACTGATTTTATTATACAATGCAAGGCAAATGGAATGAAACATGCATTATGATACAATGAATGCAAAAAGAACAACTTCCCCCTCAAAACAGCCCAATAGGACTAATAACCCTAACTCTCCCCGCAGCAAAGAAACGAGAAGAATCAAGAGCTTTAGTGAAAATATCATAAGTCGTTGCTCAGACTCTACAAAGTGAAGCACAACATCACCTTTCTCTACATGGTCTCTCAGAAAATGAAATCGAATGTCAATGTGTTTAGTCCTGGAATGTTGCACTGGGTTTTTGGCAATATTAATTGCAGAAGTGTTGTCACAGAAAAGAGGAACACTTCCCAAAGATAACCCATAGTCTCGCGGCGTGGACAAAATCCAGAGAACACGAGAGCGACCATCAAGGCAGCTACATACTCGGCCAACGGTATCAGGCAATGTAAGACTGCTTTCTAGAAGACCAAGAAACAAGAGATGTGCCCAAGAAATGACAAGTGCCGAAGTACTCTTCCTATCCACTCTACACCGTGAAATCAAGATCGAAAATGCTCGAATTGAAAGAGCCAAGAAGAAGAATACCGAGTCCAAAGTCAAGCGTATCTTGAAGATACGAAGATGCGCGTCTTCGCTTGACGATGAGAAGCACGAGGAAGCTCGAATCGAGCGCATGGACATACGGCGAATTGTATGTCCTACCTCGACGTATTGTAAGATAGAGGAGGAGCCAATCATATCTGCGGTACTCCTTACGGTCCACGGACTCTCCATCCTCATCGTGGTCCAAAGACGGTGGTCGTAGCAATGGGAGTAGACATTGGCCTCTCGCTTCCCATATTGAAGCGCCAAGAAGGTCCTTTGTATACTTACTCGGTGAACGAAGGTGCCTTCTTTCGCTTGTTTGATTTGAAGACCAAGGAAGAATGTCACTCTCCCATCATGCTCATCTCAAATTCACCGCTCATAGAATCAAAATCTAGACACCAAAGCATGAGAGGAACCACCAAAATAATATCATCCACATATATTTGAACCAACAAGAAATCATTGCCATGCACGAGAGTGAACAAGGTTTTATCAACCATTCCCATTTTGAAATCATTTTCAAGCAAGAAACTCTTAAGCTCACATACCAAGCTCTAGGAGCTTGTTTCAATCCATCTGAGGCTTTAGAGAGTTTAAAAACATGGTTTGAGAATTTTTGATTTTCAAACCCGGAGGTTGCTTGACAAAGACCTCTTCTTCTATGAAGCCATTCAAGAAAGCACTTTTAACATCCATTTGAAAAGCTTGAAACCCTTGGATGTTGCAAATGCTAAAAGAATGCGAATGGCCTCCAATCTAACTCTTTGGAGCAAAGGTCTCCTCAAAGTCTAAGCCCTCTACACAGAATAACCTTGAGCAACAAGTCTAGCCTTATTGCGAACAACCAATCCATCCTCACTTTGCTTATTTTTAAAAACCCATTTTGTTCCAATAACATGAGAATCGGAAGGTCGCTCAACTAAAACCAGACTTTGTTTCTTTCAAAATTTTCAAGCTCTTCATGCATGGCATTGACCCAAGAGGCATCAGATAAAGCATGGGTGATATCTCGGGGTTCAAAAGAAGCGACAAAAGCAGAATGTGCATAGGAATCAGGAGAAATAAACCTGGAGCGAGTGACTCGCTCTTGAAGATCCCCAATCATCATTCTCAGAGGATGTTGTCGCCGATCTGAAGAGGTGCTCCCGGTGCGTAGTGGTCTCTACCCCATGAGTTGTGGAGGTAGGAGCAGAGCCACTCGGATCGTCGGTGGGGATAGGAGGCGGTGCTCGGTGACATCAAGTAGTAGTGTGGCTCTCCACCCCTCTCGGAGGTAGCAGGAGGATGGTTTGGGTCTTCATCCTCGAATCATCATCGACGAAGATGCTTTCTTGAGTTTGAAACTGTACCAAGCATCGGGTCTAGTACTGTGACTAGCCTCATCAAAAGTGACTTCGCAAGTCTCAACAATCTTGTTAGTATCAACATTAAAAACACGATAGCCACGAGAATGAGCGGGATATCCAAGAAATATGCCATCAAAACATCTAGACTCAAATTTATCAAGATTGCCATGTTTAAGAATGAAGCACTTGCAACCAAAAATCTTGAAATGAGAGACCTTGGGAGAATGACCAAATCTAAGCTCATAAGAAGTCTTCCCAACCACGATCTCAAGAAAACCCTATTGGAGATATAACAAGCGATGAGATCGCCTCATTAAAATCTCCTAGGAGTAGAATGCTCATCTAGCATGGTCCGAGCCATCTCTACAAGGGTTCTGTTCTTCCTTTCTACAACACCATTCTGCTGAGGAACTCTAGGAGAAGAAAACTGATGCTCAATTCCCCTATCAGTGCAGAAGGTAGAAAAGAAGAGTTCTTGAACTCGTCCCATTATCACTCCTAATGGCTCTCAAAGCTCGGGTATATCAACAAAGAATTCTAAGGACCAAATCTCTAAAGAATCCAAATGCTTCGTCCTTAGAAGCAAGAAAATAAACCCATGAATACCGGAGTAATCATCCACAACCACCAGCACATACCATTTCCCACCAACTGACTGAACTCTAGAAGGACCAAACTGTATCTAAGTGAAGAAGTTGTCACAGTCCATCACCATTACCAAAGTAAGAGGTGGGTGGGAAGCGGACACCATCTTACCATGTCTCTGGGTGAGCACACAAGATCTCTGACAAACCTTGACCTAGGCAAACCTCTAATCAAGTCCTTGCAACTAACTCTAGACAAATGATCAAAACCTATATGCCCAAGTCTACGATGCCACAAAACAAGGTCATGAGAATCGAGGCTACAGGACACCTAGGACTGGAAGCAAGAAAAATCTTGAAATTTGCACGAAGATCTTCTCAAATCTGAGATCTCAAAAACAAGCTCACCCGAGGAATCTAGAACTCTACACTCACCTCTCTTAAACCTCACTTCTAGACCCTCATCAAGCGGTGAGAAGCAGATAGAAGATTATACCTCGACTTACTTACCAAATCGGCGTCTTTTAGCATGAACTTGTCGTTGACGCCACGGTGCCCTTTGCGATCCTTGGTCCCGAGAAGCATCCCCAAATGTAATCAATTCATTGCCGGATGCACGTGTGAGGAGGAGAACCATCTAGAATCTCGGTCATATGTCGAGAACACCCGAGTCAACAAGCCACTTGTCCTCCTTCCTCGCACGACGGACCTAAAAGGCACAATCGAGAAAACATTCGTGCCTCGATCTCGGGGTTAGTGATAAATGAGCGAGGAATCCAAGATCGAGAAGCACGATGTCCGGAAGCGGCAGAGGAATAGTGAAACATGATCAGAATAAAATCATAAGAATGCACATGAGAACCACCTAGACCTCTCCAAACGATCTACCAAAAGATCGATACTCCCCTGCCTAGGTGCTACCGTGTCTCTCCTCACGATGTCCTAATCCAACATCTTTGCCTAGACCCACCAAAAGAGTCTACAAAGTTCTCTACAAATCTAGGCCTATGTGTGGTGCGATGAGCAGTCGCCTAGCTCTAGAGACTACATCGGAGAAGGGACTCCTCTAATGGATCTTAGGACGCTCATCCTCTCTTTTCTCTCAAGTTTTGCTCTCCTGAGCGTAACTCAGCAGTATGGCCTTCTTTCTTGCGTAAGGTGCAATGGTCTTGGACCTTTGAGGGTCTGCAGAATGAATGAAAGCACCTTTCTTGCCGAAAGAGTTTGAGCAAAACCACGGATTTGAAAACAACCCTGATGGCTTAGGAGGTTCTAGCTCAAACAAACCATTCTTCACAACTCTAGCAATCTTGGGTGGGTTTTTCTTGGAATGCTCTAGGGGGTTGAAACCTAGACCACTATTTTTCACGCTCACCTTGGATTGATCAAGAATCATGTTGAGTTTCTTTTTCCCACTTGAAAATTTCTCAAGAGTCACCTTGAGGTAATCATTCTCTTTCATTAACTCCTCACATCTAGAACACTTGCTAGACTTGATTACCTCATTGCGCTTACTCTTAAGAAGGGCCACTTCCACTTTGAAGGCCTCACAAGACACACAATAGGATTCCTGAATCCTACTCAACTGCTCCTTAAACTTGACTCTAAAAGCCTCTTGTATCTGACTAACCATGGTTTCAACTTCAGCATTCAAAACACAAGAGTTAGAATCAATAACCTTTTTAGAAGCAGTAAAAGACATGGATCTTTCAATTTTAGCCTTTTCTTCCAGGATCTTGTTTAAGGCTTCAATCTCAATTGTAAGCTTGGGACAATTTTCACAAGATGCAACTCTAGAGTAAATCAATGTTTCATCATCTCTTGCATCTTAATCCTATTATCCTTACAATGTGAGCATGTGTGACTAGCATCAAACTTTTGCAATTCTTTTAAGGAACTATCCAATTTTAATTCTAGCAAAGCACAATTAGAGCAAGTTAAAGGGATAGCTTCCATGGCAGTCACATCAAGAGGAATGACATCTAAACAAGCGGATCTAGACTTGAAAGATTCTAGTTCATCGAGAGCATCTTTTAGTTGATTTGTGACAGAGGAATGAGCAGATTTCAAGCTTGTCAAATCTTTAAGCAAGCTAGTGCAGAATCACAAATATCGTGAGGATTGATAGATTTAAGCCTAACAACTTCAAGATTCAAATTATCAATCATAATGTCCTCGCTTCCTAATCATTTTTACTTGCTTATGCAATTTACATTCAGAAGCACCAAAGCCCTTTTCATATCAGCAATAGAAGGACATACCTCATCAGGATCACTGAAAGGATCCTCATTGTTGGAGGAGTCGCTATCGTGGCTGTTCTTGGCCATGAAACACATGCCGGTGAAGTCATGCGCCTTCTTCTTGCCACGAGAATCACTCTAAATCCCTCCGCTTCCGAGTCCACATCGCTCATATTTACATTCTCAAGAGCGGCAAGGACCCTGACAAACTTCGATAGTTTGTCTTCTTGGGTTTTACATCCTCTCCAGGGATGTCTTCGTGTCTCCTTCTCCTCCTTGCCCTTTAACTTGGGGCACTTGGAGCGAATGTGGTTTGGCTCACCACATTCAAGCACGTGATAGGTCCACTCCTCCTCCTATTTCTCACCTTGTTGTATGCGCTCTTGTGAATTTAGTGGAAAGGAGGGCTAAGTCATCCTCGGGCAATTTCTCAAGATGCTCATCACTCAAAGAATGTAAAGCGATAATGAAAAGCCGGATGAGCTACAATCAAGAGAATCGGAAGAGCAACCCTTGGATTTGTCGACCACTAAAGCCATCGACTCTGTCTTGGGGAGACGCGATAAAATCAATCTCATGCGTCTTCAACCTCGAGTAGAGCTTATCCATGGTAAGCTCACTCATGACGATGTTGTCATTGATGGAAGTGATCTTCATACCCCGCACCTTCACATCAAGAGCACCTGTAAGTGGCGTGCATTTTCGCACTCGAAAATACCAAGTCAACGGCGCGGAGATCATGAAGAATTTTAGAGAATCTTCCCACACTCATCCAAAGACTCACGGGCCTTTGTTCGATCTTGAGTAAACCTTTTTGAGTGGTTCTGCCTCACTTCCTTGATCGCAGTGGACCCTTCGTGATAATCACAAAGTGTCGCGGATCTCGTGAAGCGAACCGCAAGTGAGCAACACGCTCAAACTCGGATCGACTAAGGCCTTGGATCAAATAATTCCGAGCCTTCTCGTTGGCCTCCACATCCGGGTGATCGTATCGTCATCGGTGGCACGACGTAAGGGTTTTTCACCTTTAGCCAAATCGCGTGCCCTTGAGCCTCGATATACGCTTGCATACGAGCCTTCCGGTATGCAAAGTCAACTCCCTCAAAAATGTGTGGCTTGGTTGAGTACTTGTCGATCGCCATGGCTCCAAAGACCGTTAAGATTTATAGAAAAGAGCTAACCGCTCGATACCACTTGTAGGACCGGAAGGCGACTAGGGGGTGAATAGGCGCTTTCAAAACTTTCTCACCTAAATCAAAACCAACACGAACTTTACTCCTTTAGCTATGAAAGCTAAGAAGTTCGGTGAGCACACAACTAAGCCTTGTGTTGAATTTGATAAACCCCTCAAGCACACGACACAAAAGGAGAAAAGAACTCAATGTTCTTCATCGACACGGCGGTCCGACCGGCTACCACGGGCGGTCGGACCGACGGTGATCAATGATCGACCGAAGAACTAACCAATGGCCGGACCGGTGGATAGCGGTTCGACCCGCCAAACCAATGGTGATCGAATACACGGGCGGTCGAACCGCCGTTGAAAGGCCGGCCGGACCGGTAGAGTCGAAGATCAAAATCTCCACCCAAATCCAAAACGAAATTTGATCCAACTTTTGATTCAACCAATAAAACTTGACCAAATTTCTAGCACACCTTCCTAATGGTATTGGAGACCTATTTCTAGCGACGATCCGTCAGATCCACTTCGCAGAATCAATCTCTCGAGATTTTACCAAAGAAGTGCACAAACCCTAGAAATGAGAAAATCTTGATTCAAGTCTTGCTTGTGGGGGTTTGATGAACTAGATGACTCTAGGAGTAATCCCACACATCAAAGCAAGATAGAGTAGGCCAAGAGACCAAGCATGAACCGTTGAATCAAGGAAGCACCAAAAACATCCAAAAAGGAGAAGAACACAAAGGGAGCAATTGATCTTTCAATTAAGCATCACAAGATTGTTCATCCACAATAGATGCTTACAAAGCCTCTCCACCAAGGAGGGCAAGAGCTCAACAAGGAGCACACTCCAACCCTAGTTCTCCTCTCCTCTCCTCCAAACCCTAGAAAAAGGAAGAAGGGGGCTAAATGAATGCTTGCTTAGGTTTTCCACCTCTCCCCTTCCTATTTATACTAGAGAGCTAGGGTTTCCCTTTTTGGGTCTATTACACATGGGACCCACACACAATTAACTCTTGAAGCAATCGCCTGCTTCACCACGTGTAGGTTGATCAGCGGTTCTCATCGCGTCGCCAAGCCTCTCTTGTCCGAATCCCATCGAACCTCCTGAGACTCGCACCGATATCCGCACCGCTGATCCAACCAAATTGTTTGAACCACCGTTCGATCCATCTTGTCCATTCGCACCATGCTTGAGTCACACAACCTCACCCAGATCCCGATCGCTCGGACCTCGGCTCTCCAAGCGTAGTCCCGATCCACTCACCGCTGACGTCGTTGACACGCAAGCCACCGCACAACAATAGACAAACAAATCGTTTCCGGAACAAGTTCTTCACAACTTGACCCACGTCGCCCGCAATGCAATATACATCAATAAAGCATTGAAGTCCATAGAATAACACGCCGTAACAAACTCAATGCAACACTTGGCTCACCTCCAGTGATCGCGGTCTCATCAGCCCAGGGCGGTCCGACCGATTTCATCTTGCTCGGACCGCTCCCACAACGGCGGTCGGACGGTCCAAAAGACTTAGCAAAATTCAAGCGAGAAATTCAAACCTTCTGGAAATTTCAATCGAATAGAACTTTTGACTGGGAGCTCCAAAAATGATGGGACCACATCCAGGAGACTCCCCTCACTTGCCTACACAACCTATTTTTGGCTCAGCTCCAAAAACCCAACTTTCAAATCAGCGGTCGGACCGGCCACCATGGCCGGCCGGATCGCTCCACGGGCGATCGACCGCCAAGCACTCTGGTCAGACCGCCGTGGCTTTGACACCTTGGAGCAAACCCGAAAACGCGAGATTTTGCAAACCAACAACGCCATTGCCAATTGACTCATCATCCTGAGATCGTGCACATATCCTCACGATATCCACAACACCAACTCTAACTCAAGCATTCCAAGTGTGTCTTTGGGGACCCATCCGTGGTATATCTCGGGCATGTCATCTCAGCCGCTGGGGTCGCCATGGACGAAGACAAGGTGATAGCTGTGAAGACCTGACCCATACCTCTTTCATCCAGGGGAGTTCGCGGCTTTCTCGAGCTCGCATGCTACTACCACAAGTTTATTCACGACTTCGCCATTATCGTGACACCGCTCACTAAATTCCACATAAAGGAGTCTTTCCAATGGTCTGACGACGTCGATCGTGACTTTCATGCTCTTAAGGAGGCTCTCTCCACCGCTAGATTTTTCAATAAGGTTCATCGTTGAATGTGATGCCTCCGGCACGGGTTTCTTTGTTGTGCTACACCAAGGCGCCGGTCCTGTCGCATTCTTCAGTAAACCTATTGTGGCATGTCATGCAAAACTCGCTACGTACGAACGGGAGTTTATCGGCTTGGTTCACGCGGTCTGACATTGGTGTCCATACCTTTGGGGTCGTATCTTCGTTGTCCGCACTGACCACTACAGTTTGAAGTTTCTTCTGGATCAGCGTCTCTCCACAATACCACAACATCAGTAGGTGAGCAAATTGTTTGGCTACAATTTTATGGTGGAATACCGGCCTGGCCGACTCAATACCATGGCCGATGTGCTCTCTTGGTGCAACACTGAGCATGCCTCGATGTGTGCACTGTCCGGGCCATCCTTCTCATTATCCAGTGATTTGCGCCTCGAAATTGCATCCTCCACCGAGCTTTAGGACATCTGTGCAAAGATCCAGTCCGACGACTTAAGTACGCAGTGGACCATGGCCAACGGTCTTCTCCTGCGTAATGGGCACATTTTCGTCCTCGCATCATCGACATCCCTGCCTACCATCTTTGCAGCAGCTCAGGTTGGCCATGAAGGGATATAGAAGACCTCCATCGGCCACGTTTTGATTTTTATGTTCCCCGCGCATGATAAGAGTTCCAGGATTTTGTACGAGCTTGTGCAACGTGCTAGCGTAACAAGACTATACATCTTCATCCCGCCAGCTTACTCCAACCACTCGATGTTTTGACTACAGTATGGATTGATATTTTCATGGACTTCGTTGAAGGGTTACTATGCGTACATGGGAAATCAGTCATTCTCTCTGTCATTGACCGTTTCTCCAAATACGCCTGCTTCATTCCATTGGGTCACCCGTACATCGCTACTTCAGTTGCGCGGGCTTTCTTCCAAGATATTATGCATCTTCATGGGATTGCCCGCTCCATCATCACTAATTGCAACCCTGTTTCCACTAGTAACTTTTGGCAAGACTTATTCTGTTTGTCTAGCATGCGCCTCCACCTCAGCTCAACTTTTCATCCACAGTCCGATGATCAGACCGAAGCGGTCAATAAGGCCATTGCCATGTATCTTTATTGTCTCACCGGTGATCGTCCCCATCAATGGTTAGATTGGCTACCTTAGGTTGAGTATTGTTATAACATGGCTTATCATATTGCTCTTTGTGATACACCATTCAAGGTAGTATATGGTAGGTCTCCTCCTACCTTGGCATCATATGAGGAGGGCGCAGGTAAGGTGGTGGCAATGGAAGCTCAGTTGCGTGGCCGTGAACAGTTTCTTGGCAACATACGCGAACGACTTCTCCAGGCTCAACAATAAACTAAGAATTACAAAGATAAACATCATCGTGAGGTCACATTTGTGGTTGATGACTGGTCTGGCTCCGCTTCTTCACCGTCAAGCTGCTTCAATTCCAGGCCGTATCACAAGGAAGCTTGGTCCTCGCTTGTGGACCATACCAGATTGTTAAGCGCATTGGTTTTGTGGCATACCGACTCCGTTGACCTGTGGGTATCCGTCTCCACTACGTCTTTCATGTTGGTCTCCTGAAGAAGTTCTATGGTGGTATTCCCTCTACGCCACCTACGCTTCCACCCATCGAATATGGTTCATGCACTTCCTGTTCCGGCCAAGGTGTTGAAGGCTAGTCTTCGCCGTGACATTTGGCATGTTTTGGTTCAATGGATTGGTCTCGGATAAGGCATTTTGGGAACCATAGGATGATTTTTGAAGCAGTTTATCCTGAATTTCAGCTCGAGGATGAGTTGTTTGTCGAGGTCGAGAGGGTTGTTACGTGGGAATACCCTACCGTCGACGTGGGCCGCAAAGTGCAGAAGACGTCAGTCAACAGTAGGAGCACGGCAGTATTGCCTTGTGCGGCAATTCAAGTCAGGAGAGTTCGAGTTAGTTTAAGAGATTGAGTAAGTTATGTTAAGTAGTGTCCTCTTCGATGCGTATTAGTTCCTAATTGAGATATGCCTGTCAGGGATATCTCTATTTAAAGAGAGACAGCCGCATTATCTCAATCAATCAAGAAAGAAACTCAATTTACATGTCTCCCTTCTCTACTTCCCGAAGCCCTAATTCTACCCCTGCCCGCCGAACAGGCCAGCCGCCACGGCTCCTGGACGTCGTGCCTACCGGCCGAAACCCCAAGTGCACCATAGCTACAATCTACGATATATCCAAGTCATACCAGTTGAGTTGCCAGAGCAGTTATTTATTTGTATTAGCTTTACCGTACTTCTCCCTGTATCTTAGCGTGAACATGGTTCAGCACGGAGCAAGAGGTGTATCTGTATCAAGTTATTTCAGAGCCCATATGCTGTTTCCCCACTAGTTTTGGAGAGAATGTTGTACATGTATATTTCGCTATCTTCGTCGATCATTCACGCATCTTGCAAATTAGCACAATACCACAACGAACTGTATTTACTTAACCAATCTGATAGTATGCTCGTAGTTACTTTTTTTGTATGTTTGCGCTTTACAGCTAGTAATAGCTTAGCCGGTTACTGTTGCGCAATTGTTCCTGATTCTGTCATCGCTCACAACTTGGACGAATTCCTGGCCTTCTGTGTCCATTTACCAAATGTTGAAACATATTTTTGAACTAAACAATGCTTCACATTACCAAACCACATTTACAGCATATCCCAATCCAGCGTGTTCTTTCCATCCCCCTCTTTGGATGCACGAACAACTAAACAGTGAGCATCACAGAGAGGAAACAGTTGTGTGTAGTACTAATACGCTATATATCATACATTGGTCCACTGGGCACTGTGTTTTTGCTCATTTGACAAGCCAGGTTGCTTGGACAAGACGATGTTACCATTGAGGTCCATCTCATACCGCAATGTGCTGTAGTCCATGACGATTCTGCAAGTGCTCCATGCTTCCGCGTGCATGCTGACGCCGAGGTAGTATATATGGTCTTGCACGCTGTTTCCACTCACAGACCTGAAAAAGAAAAGACGTTAGGACTTACGAGGGATATGAACTTAAGAGAGGATATCATGTGGTGTGGTTCAACGCATCTGCTTGTGTTTGTGCAGATGAGAGGGTGGAGGGAGGGACCTGCTGCATGCTGGGTCTTCACCAGAATCATCGCAGATCTGCTCTACCGAGTATATTAGGCTTCCTACTCCGACATTATGGACCCATACCTGAAGAAAGGAATACTATGGCATTATACATTGCAAACTGATGGAAAATGGGTAAATGCGCGTTCATTGTTGCTAGATCTCATTAGAAAATGAATACCACAAACTATACAAGACTAAACATAAGTGATAGCTGTCAACACAAGTAGAAACGCTAAGTGTACTGCAGAGTGGAGCATACCTCTCTCGGGAAGTGATGGTAGGTCTTCTGCGGGAAGAACGCGAAGTATGGTGGCAGGTGAGGGACGATATCATGCGCGTGAGTAACTCGAATTGCATGAGGCAGGTATTTCTTGAAATAAGAAGCGAAAGCAGCATTGCCAATACGAGGTTGCCCAAATGTCATTAGTTTCACACCATCTAACCCATAGTTCACCTGTAGAAAGACGTTGCAAATTATTAACTGCTCTCACATGTAGAATGCTGTATAAACTAAAATAATCACTAGGTTGGTGAAGGAAAGATGAAAGAAAGATTGTCCCAAAAAGAAGCTAAAGCAACAACTTGGTGATTTACTAGTTAATGTACATTAGTAGCAACTAGATTGTTTGGCCATTTAACCAGAATATAGATTATGTGTTAAATATATTTCATCAGAACTGATGGCAGAAGGCGGATTCAAACTCCTAACAAAAGAAAAGTAGTCTGCTGTTTTCTATGAAGATATCCCACCCTGTCACAGCAGTGAAGAACTAAATGTCCATACAACCTATAATGCAAAAAAACTGAGCAGGTAGATTTATGGAAACAAATTTCTAAACAACCGAAAGTAATAGGCAAGCTCAAATTAAATGCATTTCAGATTCAGACAAGGTTCAGAACTCACAACAAGATCGAGTGCACAAAATGAAGCCATAGCTCCACCCATTGAATGCCCTGTGATCATGACCATAACATCTCCATAAAATTTCCGAGTCTTCTGAATACCGTTGACAACTCCATCACGCACTGTTGTGTTATGATAAGCAGAGTAAAACCCTCGGTGTACCTATAACCAGGAGGAGCGCTACTATGAATTGGGTTTGCCACAAGTGCATTTTAATTACCGTGCTTTAGCTACGCTCACCATTGCTTCAGGCATGCCAGGGTAGTCAAGATCAAGTTGTTTCCATAACAAGTCCTCTATCCAATTCTGGATGCTGAGAAATTGGAGGATCAGTACAGTTGAGGGTTACGAAGGATATTGACACCCTTTGCAGGTTTGCATTTTTTTAGTATTACATTGCATACAGAGAATAAACTAAAGGTAAAGTATTTATAAATGCTAAGTGCACACAAATGAAATCGAAATACATAATAGATCTACCTCTTATAAGTGATAGAACATTCTGGATCGAAACTTGAATAGCATTTTAACAAGCAGGCAAAACGAGATATATGCAAATTACCTGTTCTCTTGAGTTCCTCTAAACACAACAACGACAGCATTGATATCACTAGCAAAACCAACATACGCCTGCTTGTTTATCAAAACATGATCAACTTAAAAGATAATAAAGACATGGAGAACTGGAGATAAAGGTGCTGTGAACACAAGTAGGGAAGAACCTGTAAGCAATTCTCTACGTCTACGATAAGCTCTATCATCTCAAACCCCTGGGTCATCCAACAAGTTTACTTCATCATCCATACCAGTATTGCATAAAGTTGGACAAACATTTAACATAAAATCATGTCACAACTCACAATAAACAGAAAACACATCAGTGGTATGAAGGTTTACCTCGCTCAGGTCACCACATCTAGCACATGTCCAAGTAAACAATTGTGTCAAATCAGCAGTATAGATCTGCAAGACATCACCAAGTTTTAACTCCAAAATGCTGGAAAGGAAAGGCAGAAACTTAACTAACAATGCATTTTTTTGGTAGGAATTTGCTAAAATACTAGATTTTTTTTACAACAATTTATCCATATTGAAGGATGATATAATGTTCAGGAATAACTAAGATAAAGAGAAGGTGAATGAAACTTACAGCAGAAGCATATTCCACAAGTGTCTTGGCAAGAGTGGAGTTATATATGGTATTGGAGGGGTGATGTTTAATCGTACGTTCTATATCAAGAAAGTAAAGCGTCAAAATCAAGAGCAACATGGAAAATGCTGAATACATGGAGAAAAGACACAATCTAGTAAAGCAAAAAGAAAAAAGAAAAAAATGTAACATGATAAGATGAACAAACATACTATTTTTAGGGAAAAGGCTAAACGCCCAGCTTTTATTGAAAGCTAGAATATTTTTGCGCTGGGGACACCAGCTTTACAGTACTGAGAGAATCGACAAAAAGATATAACCAGAATCTAAACAACTCACGCAACTACCAGGAATCATACCCAAACCTGAAAATGAAAAACGACAATAGACATATTATTGTAACAGTAAAAATTTTGATACCAAATTTGAAGAGGAGATATGTAATAGCTTTGAATAAAATTCACATGCAAGAACTCCTGTAATTCTTTGTAACAACCTTTTGTTTTGTCAGAAGGAATTTGAAATTTAATGTTACTCGTTAAAGTCAAGATGAATCGGACGAGGCTGCAAACCCATACCAACTAGACACAGTTCCAACCAGGCATTTCAATCCTGACTTGAAAGAACAAAGGTAATTCTGTACTGCTGAGAATGGGATAAACGTAAAAACATGAGCAGAAAATATTTCAATCAAATTTCGGCGATAGGGCATAGCACCAGAGAGAGAAATGTATCGATGTATGGAAATTTTTTGTGCGAAAGTAAACATTTTCCTTTGCTAATATGATCATTTTTGCAGTTCATCCCATTATTTCTGAAAAAATTGGTCAAATTAATCCTACGCGCGTACTTGGTTGCAGATTTTACACATATTCCCATCTAGAAGCAAACTGAACCAATTAAGCACACTAAACAGCTCTAAATGCAAGCAGGAACAACTCCAATATAACATCTTGAAGCCAAGAAACAAAAGAAGCGGCTAATCATTTACCTCTTCCGGAGCAAAGTACAAGCAAGCACACCAAAACAGCCGCCTTTAGCAACCCGCGGCGCTCCATGCCCTGAAAACACAAGACAAGATAATTAGGCTAATCTTGGCAGAAAACACAACGAATTCCCGCAAAAAGGCAGCTAATCTCGGTCAAATTTGGATAAAAGAACCGTGGAATCGCCTTACCGGAGGCCCAAATAAGGCCGAATCCACGCCGAGATTTCGCCGCGCGCGATCGTGGAACCAATGAGGTGGGGTGGGTGGCGATTTGGAATCCAAACTTGCGCGAAATTTTATTATCGTACTAGTATGAATAAAAATTATAACAACCCGAGTCCTCGAAGCGCAGAGCAACGACCAACGAGTCAAGAAAGGGCGGAGCAAAATAAATTAAGACGACGAGGAGAAAATAAATTAGTATTAAATTAAGGGAGCGCAGCGAGAACACGAAACCGTGGTTAGCGGATATCATAAAGATAGGCCGGGGGTTGCATATGACATGACGCGTTTGCCGCTTAGGCTCATCAAGATTTTGATTAAGATCGCGGTTTTGGGTTGGGTGAATTCCATCCGTTATATTTTACTCATTGCGTTACTGATGAGAGATTTCGTAAAATTTCAATGGTATATAAGCTGTAGGACCGGAAAAACGATTAGAGGGGGGTGAATAGGAGTTCAAATATTTTTTAAGAAACTATTTGATTCAACAAGAATTTATCTCCTATAGCTATGGTAGCTATGAAGATCAAATAAAATACACCAAGGAAGACTTAGGTTGAATCAATTCCAAACCCCATGCGAGACGACAGAAAACACATATTTGAGTTGAAGAATCAGGATAATCGGAACTACCGCAGGTAAATGAGCGGAACTACATATAATCGGAACTTCCTCAGTTGAAAAGCCGTAACTTCCTATAATCGGAACTTCCTCGGTTATAAGGGCGGAACTTCCGATTATTCTGGAACAGTGTGCAGACAACACTGTTTCAAAACGAAAAACGATCCAACTTTTGATTTATCCAATGAAACTTGACCAAACTTGGTACACACCTTCCTAAGGATATATGGAATCTAATCCAAGAGGCGAACGTCCAAATCTACGTCAAAGTTTTGATCTTTCTCTGTTTTTTCAAAGGAAGATTCAAAACCGAGCAAAACGAAAAACTTGATCCATCACTTGCTCGTGGGTGATTGATGATCTAGAGGATCTTAGATGTATTCCCACACGTTATAGCAAGGTAAAAGAGATGAAGAAATCAATAAAAAATAACAGGATCAAGGAATCACCCAAAATCATCAAACAAGAAGGAAGAACACAAGAGGACTCATATTTGAGCAATCATTCATAGATTGATTCGATGTGTTTACTGATTACAGTCTCTCCTTTAAGGAGGACAAGATCTCAATCAATGAGCACGCACTCAACACATCTCCCTTAAAGCCTAAGCCTCACCTCTCATCTCTAAACCCTAAGCCCAACTAGGGTTTTGTCTCATGAAGTGCTTCAAGGCTGCTAGGCAGCACCCTCTCTATTTATAGGGAGGCTTAGACCTTCTAGAAGATTTCACTTAATGGACTCCCGTTAAGGCCCAAAACAAACGGGACACGAACACACACACTTTGATTGACCTAAACCGCTAATCATCGCTCCATCTTGCGCCGCGATTTAACCAACCGACTCTCAAGGCGGTATTTGGTGAAATGACCAAAATACCCCTTCTCGATCCTTCTCCATGGACTGAGTCCAATCCAGTCAAAGCAATCGCCTGCTTCAACACGTGTAGGTAGATCAATGGCTCTTATCATGCTCAAGTCTCTCCGTCCAATCCCATCGAACCTCCAAGTCACTTGCACCGACCCCCGCGCCGCTTGATCCAACTAGCTGCATCGAACTGCCCGTTCGATCCATCTTGTCCATTCTGCGCCATGCTTGAGTCTTTCGACCTCACCCGGCATCCATGATCGTTTTGGACCTAAGCCCTCCAAGTTTAGTCCCGATCCTCCTCGCCATTGACCGTCGTTGACCTGCAAGCCACCTGCACAGCAATAAACAAAGAAATCGTCTTCGGGAATAAGTTCTTCACAACTTGACCCACGTTAGCTAAAATATGCAATATGCAACACATATGCACTGACCCCAAGAACTTGGCCTAACCCAATTTCAAATTTCCAATTTGACCGAAATTGAACCACAATCGGAACTTCCGCCAAGTAATAATCGGAACTACCGGACGTGCGGTAGTTCCGCTCCTAACACTGCGGTCGTTCCGATCTTCGGAGAAAAATAGAAATTCACAAAAAAAAATCCTTCTCTGGAAAAAACGTTCCGCCAACAACCGGAATTACCGCCATGCGGAAGTACCGCCAAGTAAAAACCGAAACTACCGATTTTCCTGACAATTGCGGAAGTACCGCGCCTTGCACGGAACTTCCGATTATCCTGACACTTGCTGAAAACAGAAATTCAACAAACCAACAAGGCAAAATCCAAATATTTCATCATCCTAAGATCATGAGTATATCCCCATGATATCCACATAAGGAATTAAATTTTTTTGGATTAGATTAGAAATGAAGCGGGTCACTGTCCAACAGAGAAGGCTACGGGCTTGTTTGGAATGGCTTCGGTTTCATTTTTTCGCACAAAAAACTAAAATCGTTCTAAATGGGGGCTTTTCACACTGACTTTTCCCAAACCAAAAGCCGCCTATAACGCGAGAAAGTTGGAAGCCGTTGCGGGCAGCTTCCCCCAGCTTCTCGCAACCCCCGTTAAGAATTTACCGCTAAGCCCCTCTTCATTCCGTGTGGCGCTCCCGAGCCTCTCCTCCCGCGTGGCGCTGGCGCCCCTCCTCCTCTGACACTGGCATCGCAGCCTGTCCTCCCCAACCTCCCCATGTGCCGCTGCTGCCCTCCCCTTCTCCTCCCTCGAGCCGCCACCCAACCCCTCCCCCTTCTCCTTCGAGCCGCCACCGCTCACGCCGTCCTCCTCCGAAAAGTTGACGTCAGCCACGGCACGGCTTCTGCCCTCCTCCGCCCCCGAGCCGCAGTCGACCCGACGCGGCAGCTGCTCCCTCGACGTCGTCGTTGCCGCCGCCCTCTTCCTTCCTCGAGCCACCGTCGAGCTCCTCCCCCAACGGCACCTCTGCCGCCGCCACCCTCCTCCGCCTCCGAGCCATCGCCGACCCCGACGCGACCCCTCCCCTGACCCCAAGCCGCCCTCCTCCCCTGACGTCGCCTCTGCTAGTCATTGCCCTCCCACCGAGCCTCCTAACCGGTTTTATTTTTTTCCTTCTTTATTCTTATACAAATGATTTATTAATGTATTAATTATTTTATGTGTTAATTGTTATTGTAATAATTATTTATTTTACTAATTATTATTAATTACGTTAATTGCAGTCTATTGCGTTAATTCCAATCAATTGTGTTAATTATCATTAATTATGATAGTCACTATTAATTGTGATAGTTGTCGTCAATTGTATTAATCGTTGTCAATTGCGTTAGTTTATCGTTAATTATCGTTTGTTGTCATTAATTGTCGTCAATTATGTTAATTATCATTAAATGACATCAAACAAGCCATTACTTTTCTCAAGGATATTTTATATATTTTTTATATCAAAAGCTGCAATCAGCCTACCTACAAGCTAGACAGTTAAACACCAAACATGTTTATCTCAACCGTTCAACCCTACAACCTAGTCGAAAGCTATTTTTTTGGAAAACTACAGCCATACGAAACAAGCTCTTTATCATTTTCGCACTTCTAACTGAGCTGGGCTACTGTGCCGTGCGTGCAGTGGGTCCCACATTAAAATCAACATTATTAGATCTCTATGAATTTCCCTTTGCAATGCACCACAATGCACCACTTTATGGTGGCACAATTAAATCTATATGGGGGTGTTATATGAACAGGTAACAACTAGTAACAAGATTGTTACTATCCGACCATCCATCACATGCTAATTGATCTTCCTCGATAGTTACTACCTGTTTGTAACCGTTACTAGTTCCGCTCTTGTTCGTCAAAATTTCTAAAGTTTGACTATCAATTGGTTCAAAACTATTTAGATTGGTTGTGTGAAAATTATATCATTAAATTTGTCATTAAAAATACGGTTATAATATTATAGTTTTATTTATACATATTAATATAAAGTTATAAAAAAGTAGTGATGCAAGTAGTATCTAAAATATAAAAATGCCAAGTGAAAAAGAACAAAGAGAGTAATACCCGGAAGGGAGGGGGGAAATGCATTTTGCATAATGAGTTGTCTTGTTGGTGTATGCTTGAGGTACAGGCGACAATGTTCGGTACCGATTTTGAGAGCAAATAACAGGCCATGGATTATTGTTCGCCTGTTTCACCAGACTGAATCTGTCTTTCCTGCCTGGGACATTGCAACTAGAGCTTTATTTTAGGAGTATCAGTCAGTTTGTCGGGTTGGTTATGCATGAATTCGACGTAACTTCTTCATGTGGCAATACTTATATGTCCTGGACTTCGAGTATGCTTGCTCCCAGATTCCTTCCTGTTCCTGCCGAAACAAAACCTTTTCGGCAAATTTATTTTACATGAGAGCAGTGGCGGAGCTGGACCTTGGGCCTTCGGGCAATGATCCGAGGCCCAACTCAAATTCTCACGTGAAATCTGTGAACAAAATAAAATTTTTTATGTGAATTGGACCATAAGTTAGGTCAAAACTGGGCCGACCCGAGGCCTAGCCATGGGCTGGCTTCGCCCCTACTTCAGAGTATGCATTTTCCCCCACTTACGGTTTGTTTGGATAGGGAAGGGTTAGAATCAATTCATTCGGATTGTAAGAGATTTTAATTTAAATTCCGAATCAATTTAAAGAGATTGAATCGGATCACAATGTATCCAAATAAGATACATAGTAAATTGTGTACGAAATCGGAGTCCAATTAAGCGGCTGTGAGCTGTGTGATTGGTTCGTATGGTTGTCTTCAAACAAGCACTACGTTGCTTGGACGGAGCAGCTTGATCAGCTCTTGCCGCGGCATGCAGGAAAACTCGAGAAGGCTGACACGAAAGGCGAGAGAGACGACAGAAACCCAAAATTCTACCGCGTTTCAGACGTGCCGGAAACAGGAAAGGAGCCAACTCGGCTTGCGTTGCCACATCGGTCGATAATTCAGAAGGATGGATGAGGCCAAAGTCAGAATGGGCCATGGGGCCGATGCGTGAAGGCGAGCTGCTAGCGGCCGAAGGAAGCTAGTTAGGGCTGCTTGTACGTAACACAAAGCTTGGAGTTTAGATTCCTACGACCGACTGGATCTATGGAAAGATTGCGTATAATAATGCTAGTAGTACAGAAGTAAATATAGGCTTAACTAGAAAACCAAAGACTGGTCCAACATTGCAAAAGCCCATACGGGTTTTGTGGCCGAGCCCAGTAGCCCTCGAGCTCCGTCCAGCCCGCGGTTGTCGTGAAGCCCGGAAAGGAACGGCGCGCGCGCGGTCTGGAGTGAGTCTGGACTCAAGGACGGGCTCCCGAACGCGCACGGCGCACGTCCTCGCGCTCGCGCATCGCGGCACGAGGTGCGGTTGTGCGTGTGCGCACCCACGCAAACCCCACGTCACGTATACTTGGGTCAGAATTAGAAATAGAAATAAAGTTGATTAGATATTAATAATAATAAATTAATAATAGATTAATTAATAATAATAAAAGTTCAAGAGTGGGGTACGTAGTCGTTGCAGGGAGACCATCAATCTAATCATCGTACAAAGACAATCGACAGAGAGACAATAGATTTGACCCTGCCTATTATTAAATATTTTGCTTTAAGATTCATAATTTTTTAAAAAAAAAAGTGTACCGAGGCCCACCCATTGGTTGAATCATCTGTTATTTGGTTATCGAATCATCCTATGAGTTTTTTTTTTGTTGGCGGTGGGGGGTTGACCTTTAGTTGATTCATTCTCACTAAATCATACATACATACTCTGAATTATAACAGTCTGCACAAAATTGCATGCCATTCCATCTGCATTTTCTTTGTTGAAACAGTTTTCATGGTCTTAGATTAAACGTATATGACTCGAAATGATTTTCTCATGACATTAAGCTTGTTCCTGAACTTACAATCTGATCGAAATACCTGACAGAAATTTTGACATTAAAACTGAATCAGCACTTTCAGTAGTCTACCTCTCCAAATCTTTCAATTCAGGCTACAGATCAACAGTATGCACATTTACATAACAGGACTTGCAACAGAACGAGTTTTACAATTCAAATTCAGCATAAATTATTTTTGAACTGAACATCAGTAAGAATTCAGAAACCAAATGCCTGGCTTGGTGGTGCCCATCTGGAAGAAGCTCCTCTGTGCATCTGAAGTAAGTTCCTACAGCTTTGAGACTCGGAGAAGTCGGACCATCTTAGCAGCAAGGGTAGATGGCGACGCAGCGCCTGCGCCGGGGAGGTGAGCAGATGAGCAGCAGCAGCAAGATGATGACGATTGTGACAAGCAGCCCCAGCAGGTTGAACTCCGGCTCATCATCTGACTGACTGCAACACAGCTTGCCCATGTTAGCTGTTAGAGAGGGAGGGAGGGAGGGAAGAAGTGGCTTCTTGTTAGGATGAGAAAGAAGGAGATGAGAGAGCCAGGTTAAAGGCTTCTTGGTAGTGGTTTCTGCACGCGAAGACTCTGTATGGAGGTATGTCTCTATTATATGTTAGTTTTGATATGGTTCTCCTTTGCTTTCAGGCAATTATGTGGCTAGCTGTTGAGGCATCACTGTCGACTCTTCCATGATGCAACTTCTTTACCTTGTTCGTTCCTTTCCTTTCGGTTGGAGATGAGACAACTCAGCCAATCAATTCCACACCAACCATGACCACTACCACCAGTTTAGGATAGAGTTGTTATGGGCACATCGGTAGGAAGGCAATGTGATTTAGGATATTTAACTGACACCGAATGTCTGGTTGTCCTGTCAGTGTAGCCTGATCAATCACATGCTTCATCTTTGGCACTGTCATTATCAAGTGTTAGTTCGGTTGTAGGCTTGTAGCAGAGATACCGAAAACCACGTTGGTAACCTCTGCCGACACTGAAATGACATACTGTGAAAGATCATGTTATGTTCAATTTTTTGTCAACTACCTTTTTTGTTATTATTCCTGTTATGGTAGTTTTTATTTTGGTTCCTTCGCAGGTCAACATTGAATCTACCAGTAGCAATTATGGGCCTTCTACATCCATTCGTGTTCTGGTGCGCACATCACTAGTACTTTCATTAAGAACCACTTGCTGTCAGTGTTATCTTGACTCCGATTAGGTCTCCTTGCAAAGATGGCTACGCAACTCTAGTTTTTTTTTAAAAAAAAAAATCTACGCAAAACGGCAACAGCTCGACAATATAGAAATCAATTTATCGAATCCCTGTGGCTATAATGTAAACTAGCACTTAAGAAGGACAGGCTAACCTAAATTAACATCCTATTGCCTTCAATTGGCTACACGGCAACAGCTCAATTTATCGAATCCCTATGGTTATAATGTAAACTAGTGCGAAACTATGTAATTTAGATAAAGATAATGATGTTGAATTGCACTGAATGACAGTCACGCTGTCGTAACTTGTAAGCGTATAGTTACCAATAAGAACACATGCATGTACAAATCTCGCCAATAGAAGGGACGGAGCGAATTGGACATTGATGAACACAGCAATACATTTCATTTGGCATGGTACGTCTCATTTTCAATTCGAGGACGATCCAATAGGAGCGGCGGCTTGTTCTTCATCGTTCTTTTTCTCCGGGACAACCAGCTCCTCTCCTTTTTCCTCTGTTGTTAAGGCCTCCTTCAAATCAATGGTTTGCTCCCCTTCTGACTCCCCTGCACATGGGACGAGTGGAAGGCTCCTTCAAATCAATGGTTTGCTCCCCTTCTGATTCCCCTGCACATGGGACGAGTGGAAGCCTCGTGTCAGAACATTGATCAGCAGCAGATCAAGTTCATTCTCTTTTTTTTACGACATAATTATAGAATACAAATATACCGCCACGTAGGGTTGCAAAGGGAGTATATAATTTCCGTCCAACCGAAGGTTCACGGAGCGAATATGAGATATAGAAATGAGTATCCGACACTATCTATGTCCAACTCTAACTCCGAGGAAAAAAATACAAATAGGGTATAAGACGAACGATATATGTCCATATATTAGGCGGTATAAGAAAAGTCTATTGTGACTTCTCTTAGAAACAAAATAACAAATAGGTGAGTTGTTGCATCTGAGTAGACAGAAGATACCAAGTGTTTTTCCTCGACATCTCAACGATTGGTTTCTTCGTGTGTCACTTTGATTGCACTCCTACTGTCCAATGTCCTGTATAGGGGTGCAAAAGAAGAGGATAATTTTTATCCGACCGACCGACCAAAGGATCGCGGAGCGAATACGGGTGGAAAAATAGGTATCCGGCACTATCCGTGTTCGACTCCGAGAAAAAAAATACAAAATATGATATAGGATGAGCGATATCCGTCCGTGTCCACTTCGATTGCACCCTACTTACATGTACGTGATTACGATGTTACATAAACAAAATGATTAGAAATGATCTCAAAAGGAGAATGATTACCGGGTCCCCTGATTATCGTAACCTTGATAGGAGAATAGTATGTAGGCAATTTCAGAAGAACAAAGCAAATCTTGAACATATAATGGCATGCATGGTCAGCAATCGAGGAAATGGAACCTACCATCCTCATCTCTCAAAGCTGCAGTAGATTTCTCCTCCTCTGGCTCCTGGGAGACACTCTCCTGATCTTCCTGCTCGACCTTGATCTCCTCAACGTTGTCCACCTTCTCCTTCTCTCTCACTTCCTCCGCCTCATCAACTTCGGTCACCACCTCTTCAACGACATTAGGCTCCGGCAGCTCTTCCTTTTTTTTCCTTTCTCAAACCATCATTCTCAGAAGGCTTAGGTTGCTCTACCGCCTCTGCCACCTCCTCCTTGGCCACTGGGGTAGCCGCGAAGGTGACACATTCACCCTCATTGGCCTCATCGACGTCCTTCTCCTCAGTCGATGATGTCGCCTCGTCATTCGCCAAGGTTGTCACTTTTCATTGTTCCCCTCATCTTTCTTCTCCTCTGTCGGACCTGATTTTCTAATTCCGAATCCTCTGTGAAAGCACTGTGCTATTCCCTGAATCAGTAGATAGCACTCACAGATACATCACTGAATCATTTCATACATGGCATAAAACTATACCATTCATTAATTTAACACATCAGAGTTTACATAGGCGGCATCGGGTCAAATTTTATAATAAGAGCCGAACAGGCCAAATGATTACATCACAAAAGTAGCGAAAGCGGCAACGGAAGCAAAAAGGGTGAGAGCACATCTCTCCACAGGCAAGCGACTGGTGAAACTTGTGTACATCCGATATTACCCGAAAACTCAGATAATATATGATGCACTTAGGTACCAGCGGAGTCAGCTAGACTGGGGCGAGACTAGAACAACTAAAGACTAAACTATGCTTCAAGAACTCCTGGGTCTTCAGATATCTGGTTTCTCGTAGAAGTCGTAATATCCAATATTTCCTGCTTCTGAGGGTTTGGGGAAAGAGCGAGAATGAACACAACTACCGTGCTCGCGAGCCAACACACAGAATGCAATAGTATACATGCAAGGCTTAACAAGGATGGCTCAGGTTCTTTTATTTGCTAAAGCAACAATTTCAAATATCATAATTACAAAGTCCTATGACTTAGCATTTTACACAATTTGCATTTTTATTAAAGAGAATAAGTGCAATATTAAATAACAGTAGAGGTTACCTCTACCTCATGCTAAATTTTGATAGCGGTTACTTCCACCGATTATCAACATTGGGTAAGGCTACCCAGGAAAAATCCAAAACAAGGGCTAGATGAGCCCACCACATTTTTAATCCACCCACAAAGGTTTTTGAAACAGAACTAACTCAGGTTAAGTTCCCATGTCCGCCTTTGACCGTAGGCGCGACTGTTTAAACAGTTTAGACTCTGCAGAGGTTGTACACTGTACCCACAAGAGATAATCATACTCGTTACCCCACATGATTCCTTAGTCATGTAGTTGAGCGATCGTCACAGTAACGTTTCAAACTACCTTGCCCCTTCCGTCATCTCACCCCTATGGCCAATTCCATAAGTTGTGTGGGATGCTTACCACAACGACTAGCGCAGCTGGCCCCGCCCATAACGACTAGCACAGCTGATAACTTCACCGTTTTCGATGTCCCATTCAAGCTAGCATACGTCCTGCCGCGTGTACACTTCTAAACACTAGTTGTGGGATGACATTCAGAGTTCAATAATTTTACTAAGCCAAGTTGCACTTTGCAGACTTACGGTTGTACTTGTTTTACACAGGAGGTCATGACAAGATTAAGTCCTTAATTCATCTGGACGGTTCTTACCACATAACAACTATTCTCGTGCTACGTCCGCACCCACCACTTTTTCCATCCATCCAGATGTGGTACTAGCAAGTTGTTTTAGGGTTTTGGGAAGGAAAACCAATTAACGCAACACATCAGTCATCTACATCCAATGACTGCCCAAAACTATTTTTCATATTTAAAGGATGATGATTGGGACATTTATTGTCCCGGTACTTAAGCAAGACTAGCATGTCGCTTAAGTACAACCTAGGCTGGTATTTACCACATATTTACTAGGGTGACAAAGAATACTGGATTCAATTATCAAAGGATGACTTAACAAAGAATATTGGATTCAATTATCAAAGGATGGCTTAATAAGTAATTAATTAGCAAATGGGTATTTAACTACCTTAAGCTTTAACATATCATTGTTTACAAAATTAAAGCATGCAACTTTAATATTTTAAATAAACATAGTTTGCATAAAATGTAGGCTCAGATGATCAAAGTATTGACTCGCCTTGGTTAAAGGCAGCGCGGTCTTGGTATTCTTGAGCTTGATCGAAGTTGAGGTCTCCAGCGTCTTCGGACCCTAATCAGACGAAAGTACCGGAAAAAGACACAACAGCAAAGAGAGCAAATAAATACCAACTCATAATAAATGAACAAGACCAGCGCCATTAGCAAGATCTTGATTTTAGAAAATTTTATAAACTGGTTTCATAATTTTTGGAGTTATAAAGAAAAAGATATGAATTTTGGAAGCTTTTCAAATGAATTTTTAATTAAAAACCAAATCAAAAAATCGGATTAATCCTGGGGCTGACACGTGGTAGCACTGTGCGCGGTCCATGGCACTGTAGCGGTGGACCGAGTCCACGCGCACGCCGGTCCACGGTCCATGCAGCGATCTTGCTGGGCCCACTTGTCGGCGACATCAGGCGGGTGGGGCCCACTGTCGGCCGGCAAGCGCGCGGTTAATAACCCGACGGCGTCTCGCGGAGCATGACGCCTCGTGTTCTTCGCCGCTCGGAGAACGAGAGGGGAGGGGGAGTGAAACGGCGATAGGAGGGGAGAGGGCGGGGCGCACGGCGGAAGCCGGAGGGAGAGAGAGGGAGAGGTGGCGCCGGAGGTGGAGAAGGAGGCCGGGCGGAGGAGGTGACTGCACGGGCGCGGGAGGAGGTGACGGCGCCGGAGACGAAGGCGCGGCTCGGGAGATGAAGGCGAAGCGGCGACGCCCGAGGAAACAAAAGCCACGACGCTGGAGGAGGTGAAGGGGTGGAGGGGGAGGAAGGGGAAGAAGGAGGGCTCGGCTTTTATAGCCGGCGGAGGCGAGGGCGGGGAGAGCTGCGGGGTCCCGAGGCGGCGATGGAGACAGGACGGAGGGAGCGGACGCTGCAGTCGAGCGGAGGAGGTGACGGGAGCGGGTGATTGGCGCAGAGGAAGCGGATTGGGGAGGAGGGGCGGTGTCGCGATAGGGCGAGGGTGGTGCGGCTGTCGGCGGCAGAAGGGGGAGGCCAGCGAGTGGCGAGGACCGATTTGGGACCGGTCTGACCGCCGCACCTAGCCGGGTCGATCGGCCAGACTGACAAAGACAAAGAATCAGGCCGAAACACGAAAACGACAAACCGTTAACACCATTGCCAATTGTCACATCATCCTAAGATCTGGAGCATATCCCCATGATATCCACACAAACCGTCTATGATATGTAGATATCACAGACGGTTCATGGTTAGAACAGTATCTATCACAAATGGTTCTAGAGAATCATCTGTGATTATTTTATCACAGACGGTTTCAAAGAACCGTCTGTGATGAGGCGTCTTCTATGATCTGTTTTGTTGTAGTGATTTATTGAGATGTAGTGCAATGTCTTTACGTAATGTCGTATATCCCGTAGAGACATTTCAAAAAATGACACTACTATCATAGCGACGATACATGAGAAGACGTTTATGAGGTATTTTCAAAAACGGCTCTACAACTAGGTGCAAAAAGACCTCTACTATACAAAAAGAAAAAAAAATCATCTTTACGAGCCAGTTATGCTGTAGTTTGGAACCACCGCAACCCATGGCGGTGACGGCGAGAGGAATTAATGTAGGAGATGCAGGAAGCAAAGAGAGGATGGGGAATACGTGGGTCTACGATTTGAGGCAAGGATGTTAGATAATCTTTGTATTTTTCTTTGTTGAGTTCGTTCCTATTTTAGTTTGCTTAGTATTCCTTTTGGAGGTTGCATGTAGTCCGAGTTGTAGAAGGTCCTGTGGCCGAGTCTGAGTTCAATATGGAGTTACACAGCCTTTATAAAGGGCTGGTTAGTCTTGAGTCTGAGAAACACGGGAAGCAAGTCATGTAAGAGAGAAGCAATTGAAGGAAAAGAAAAGCCTGCAGTCAGCCCGTAAAATCGCTTTCTCGCTTTCTTGTCTTCGTGAGTTATCAGAGGGCGCGATTGAACTATTGCTTCTAGCGAGTTATTGCTTCCTAGTGAGTTTTGGCTAACAATTGGTATCAGAGCCTGAGTTCTTGACCCGTGTGTGTCTAAGATCATGTCGCGCTCTCCGGGAAGTTGTGTCACCGGTAACGACGCGACGTCGGGTGTGATAGCGAAGGAGAGTTCTACCGTCTCGCTGCAATATCCGATGCTCACCAAGAGTAATTATGCAGTATGGGCTATCAAGATGAAGGTGTACATGCGTGCTCAGGGAGTGTGGGACGCGGTCGAGGACGACAACGTCGATGTGCGCAAGGATCAGATGGCTTTGGCGGCGATCTATGGAGGCATCTCTGAGGAAACGCTCTTCCTACTGGCCGAAAAAGAGACGGCCAAAACTGCGTGGAAGACGTTGAAGGCGATGCATCTTGGTGATGATCGTGTCAAAGAAGCGCGAGTACAGACTCTCAAGAGCAAGTTCGAGGGAATGCGCATGAAAGAGACGGAGTCGATCGACGACTTCGCCACGAGGTTGACGACGATTGTCAATCAGATCCGAGTTTTGGGGGACAAGATGGAAGAAAGCTATATTGTGAGAAAGTTCCTTCTGCGGTTCGGAAAGTTTTTGCAAATCGTCTCCGCCATTGAGCAGTTTAGCGACCTCAAGGTGTTGACGGTTGAGGAGGTGATCGGCCGCTTGAAGACGCACGAGGAACGGATACGAGAATCTGGTAGTGGCGAAGATGAGCACCTGCTGTTAACTCACGCCGAGTGGGAGGCCCGATCATCGAAAGGCAAAGGCGAGGGTTTTTCCGGCGATTCTAATGGTGGTGGTAGCCGAGGCCGCAAGAATTGGAAATTTGACAAGACAAAGGTGAGATGTTATAATTGTCAGGATTTTGGACACTTTGCTTCAGAATGCTGCAATCCGAAGAAGGAGAAAGCGCTTCTTGCTGAAGCTCTCAGCGATGATGAACCAACACTGCTATGATGCCGAGTCGAGTCTAGGACGTTGAAAAGATGTGTCCGTCGTCCTGAGGCAAGTAAGTAGTGTTAAAGTCCGGGACGTTGAAGAGATGTGTTCGTCATCCTGAGTCGAGTCCGTGTGTTACTCAAGTTGAAGTCGTGACCAACTTGAAGTGCTGAGTACGAGTTGGGCAAGTCGTAGTTGAGGCCGACTGTCCTGAGTTGAGTATGAGTTGGGGTGCAAGTCGTAGTTGAGACCGACTGTCTCAATGAGTAAGAGTCCAAGACGTGTTCAAGTTGTGCCACTGTCTTCGGACAAGGAAGTGTGAGCCAAGTTGAAGACGAGTCCAACTGGCAAAGATCAAGACGTGTTTGAGTTGTGCCACCGTCTTCGACCGAGTGTGTGGGAGCTATGTTGAAGTTGAGTCCAACTGGTAGCACATAAAATATTAGTAAATATACAAAGATTAGGGAGTGATTGTTAGATAATCTTTGTATTTTTCTTTGTTGAGTCCGTTCCTATTTTAGTTTGCTTAGTATTCCTTTTGGAGGTTGCATGTAGTCCGAGTTGTAGAAGGTCACGTGGCCGAGTCTGAGTTCAATATGGAGTTACACAGCCTTTATAAAGGGCTGGTTAGTCTTGAGTCTGAGAAACACGGGAAGCAAGTCATGTAAGAGAGAAGCAATTGAAGGAAAAGAAAAGCTGCAGTGCAGCCCCAGAAAATCAGTTTCTCAGTTTCTTGTCTTCGTGAGTTATCAGAGGGCGCAATTGAACTATTGCTTCTAGCGAGTTATTGCTTGCTAGTGAGTTTTGGCTAACAAAGGAGAAGTCGTGGGGGATCAGTGTTATATACACTACGTGCGTGCATGCATGAATGGACAGGTTTCGTGGGGAAAATGCATGCATGACACTGCAAATTTAGGGAAACCATAAACAAACTACAGGTTGTGCGCTGAATAAAAACATTAAACTGAAGGCCCAGACAAAATGAGGTGTTTTAAACTTTTATTAGTCTAATTGCAGCTCATCATTGCTGTAAGATGTGCTTTGTGTAGAGAGGTTTTTCACAAAATTTGTAGTTCCAGTTAAGCAGGTGTGCCTCTAGTCTTCGGGCTAGCACCAAGGTTGCCTTTTAACTGTTTTTAGGGGGAGTTTGTAGATTCAGGTGTTTTACGTATAATATTGCACATTTGCACCTCTCCTATTCAGAGGTACATGTATCTGTATGTCGATTAGGTATAGATGTTGATTGGATCACACTATGAAATAAAGCTGCTTGAATGGACATGATAATGGAGGTGTAATCAATCACTTAACTGGAGATTGGACACAATCTTAAGAACTTAAAATTAGCTTGTCCTTGTACTGCAAGAGAACGCAGAGAACAGTAACAGAGACCAGTGGGTGAGAGAGTTGCATGCAAGCCATTGAACGGCAGGTACATGCGCAACTACTAGTTGTCACCATACGTCTATAAGTACATTTCACCTCCAACTACTGCATCAAGTCATATATGCAAGTTGTTCTCTGAAAAAAAAACTGTGCCTTGGTTGAGTTCTTGTGAAGCTGTAGTTGGCAGTCAGCAGTTTCTCTCGGCGAAATGGATCCACATGGGCCGGGAGGACCAGGTTGGGGTCCTCCGGTAGGAGGACCTGCAGGATGGGGCCCCGGAGGGTGGAGCCCACTACCCCCTGGTGGGCCCGGCTTTTTGGGTGCCCCTGGCCCTGGTTCTTGGGGGCCTGGATTTGGGGGCTTCATGGGATCCTGGTAAGTTGAATACTTTCTACTAACTAGTGACGCTTTAAACTTTGCATTTGCCAGTGAAATCATCAATTCAGTTAGCTGATTGGTAGTTCAGATCAAGCATAGAGTTTTCCGCATTAAATCAAGTACAACTTCAAGCCATCAAGCATATACTAGTCGTTTTAGTTTCCTTTTGTGCCTCGTTTACCAGAAAATTTACAGACCAAAGTCTGAAACTCCGGATGAATGCCTCTTCTGCAGCTTCTACATCCTCTGCTGCTGCTGCGTGCTCCAGGATTGCTGTGGGCCGTTCCTGGGCCACCCGGGCCCGGGCGGCCCGCCGCCGCCCTTCTGATAGCATGCCGACCGTGTCCGCCACGTGAAATAATGCGATGGGTACAGCTCGTTCGTGGGCTACATATTCTCCGAAGAACACACTAGAGTGAACAGATTGCTGCTTGCAGTGTCCTTTGTGTGTTCCCTACTTTGTCATTGCATAAATACTACTGGAAAACATGGTCTTATGTCTGGGAGATTGTTACAGTTTGCCATTGCATTGAGTCACTAAAATACTACAGGTAATACCACACACAATAATCTCCCAAAAAATAATGTCTCGGAGATTATTGTGTGTAGTCTTAACCTGGTAGTATTTTAGTGAATCAATGCAAGATCAGCTCTCTACTTTGGTACCTTGTTGATGCCTTTCACAAGCCAGCATGTCAAATCAAATACAACCTGATAGTTCACAGACTGACACCAACCAAGGGAGATAATAAAGAAAACTGCACCGATTCAAGAGAGAACCGAACCCCAACACACTAGAAAAACTTCCGCGAGAGGAAGAAATACAAGGTTAGTCTACAGGGGCAGCAGGCATTTTGGACGGTTCTATACGTTGTAAAAGCTGTTCTATACACGCAGGCAATTGGCACCCTTGTCATATGCAAAACCATCTGAAACTAATAATGATCACACTGCTAAGAAATGCTCCTCTTCCAAGCTTATGTGTGTAACTGCCCTTCAACTCTTGCCATAAACTGAGGCTGAGGCATCCAGCTGCTGAATTTTGAACGTACTTGAACTCATAGGCGCAAGAGGTAACCGAGGGACGTACCAAGAAGCGCCACATAAACCACAAACAGCAAGGGGAAACCCACTTGACTCTTTGGGGTTCCCTTCTTCCGTAAAAACACCTAGCCAAGCCATGCATAATATTAGAAACAATAGATGCAGATGAACAAAAAAAATTATGACCAATATTTAATAACTAAGGCCATCTGTATATTCAAAGAGAAGCAGATACATAAGTAAAAGGAGCAAATTGGTCAAAGCACAAAGCTATGTTCTGTCCCATCGTCCAAGGAATACTGCAAAATACACACATCTCGGTATGCACTACTTGGAAAAAAAGTTATCGTGGCCATATATTTCAACAAAATAGCAAATTCTACAATGAACGGTTATAGAGAGGCCTCAAATGCTTTCGGAGTGTGCAGCAACTCAATTTCATAAATAGATAAGATACTGAGATATAACATATGTTGTGAGGAGTTTTAATATATGGGTATCAAATTATCAATCAATGCTGCAGATCATACTGAGATATAACATATGTTGCCAGGAGTAACAGATCTTTTTTTCCTCATGGATGGAATTCTAAACACAAGATAAATATGAAATTCTAAATGCAAGATAAATAATTAAATATGGGATGTAACCAATGAAACTGCCAACTTGGGTTATCAAAAGGGATGGCACAAGGACCTTCCTGTAGTAAGGGATGGACGAATGATCAACCCAGAGCAATTTGACAAGGTAGAAGGCTGCCCCGGATTTTTATGTGCAGGACTTAATTTGGCTAAGTAGCAATAGGACTGAGTAACCCTATAGAATTTTTTAAGTGGGATGAATAAGCTTATCTCCACGAACACGGTTGATCAGCTCCTCTGCCAAATAGAGTAGCCGAAAAAATGGCACATGCAGGGATTGTGGCTAAGTAGCAATAGGCACTTTACTTTTTTGTGTTTCTTGTTTGTAAGTTATAAGTTAAAACCATTCACTTAACACTTTTCTTTTATCAATGGTATTACAGTTCTGCATTTTCAAGAACACAGAAGGATCTACGTGTTTACAGCAACGTTTGATCATTCTTTCTTCTATCAATGGTATATATAGCTCTCCAGCATTTTACAGAACAGAAAAGGATCTACATGTTCTCTGTGATGAAGTTAAAGCCATACCGTTTCTTGCTGTAACTTATTCCGCTCCTGGGTGGTAGTCCTGCTCTCTTCTCTCAGCTTTATTATCATCTTTTCAGCCTACAAAACAGACACACGATATTATTATGCTTCATAGGGTGTTCTCTGAAATACAAGAAAGAAATATGAGATAACGAAACAATATAAGCTCCATTATTTCATGAGGATCTGATCCTGATATTTGTTTGAGTAAGCCAAAACATTTTATGGTGGTGATCTTACCTCTGCCAGTTTTGATTCGAGGTTATTGAGCTTTGACTTCAGATTCTGAACATCTTCTGTTACCTGGTACATATTGATACAAGGGAAAAATATATGGAATTAACAGAAGGCTATGAAAGAAACACAGTTAGGAACTGTAGTCTGTATTGTGGAACATGCAAACTCACACAACAACTTCTGTTTTCTCTAGCCAAGGTAAGGCTATAATAATGTAGTGTGGAGATCTCTTTAAGTATATCAAAGTTCAAGTGCGTATATCTAATAATGTTTACCTTACTAAAACTATTTCTAGCTTAAATTACCAGGAGGCAGAAACCCATTTTCAACAGCCAATTACAGGTTTTCCTGGTAAGGACATAATTTGGATGAATACAGCCAAAAATTTTCCAAAGTAATACCAAGTTAGACAGATTTATGGCCACAAGCCAAGTTGATTCCAGCCAACATTTTTATTTTTTTCTTCGCCGTTCTATTTGAAAACCCAAGCGTTTTAGACAGTTTAACAAGAAACGGACAGGTTCCTATCAAAATCTAGCCTGTGTCGGACCAGGTTCCAGTTGGGGGCTGTGCGAGACCCTGTCCAGCTAGAAGCTGTTCTAAGACTAGCACTGCAGTGTTCCAGGAACTGGATCCAGAACATGTTTAAGAACACTACGCATTTCTGTCTTTAGATTAAGTTAAACATAGGGAAATGAGCATATAGGATAAACCAGGGAAGAGATAACCGGCCGGTACCCATTTACCGCCGGCCGGCCGGGAACGGTAACCGGCCGATTACCGTTCAAACCGGAAAAATTCCGAATGAAAATCGTTTGAATTTGATTAAAAACCAGCCGAATTTCAAAAATTAAAATTTGAACTTGCAAAACCCGAGAAAACCGGCCAGGATTTTTAATCCCGGACCACGGCCGGTAACCTGCCTGTAACTGGTAACTGGGATTTTTTCCCCTGGGATAAACTACAGAATGGAAGCTTACATGAGATAATTGATGATTTTGCACACTGAAAAGTCCTCGGTCACTTAACGTAACAACTTCTTCCAGAGGAGATTCCTTTAAAGCTGCAGTGTTTTCCTTCACAGGAGGAAGTTGTTCAATGGTAATTGCAGGCGCATCTTTTAGAGGAGGAGGAGATTCTGTCAAAATAGCAGGTGCTTCGTGCAGTGACACGGGAACTTCTCTCAGGATTGGAGTCTCCTTGACAGGGGAAGGTATTTCAGTCACAATAGCTGAAGTTTGTTCCAGAGGGGGAGGAACCTCTTTCTCCATAGCTGGCACTTCATTCTCAATATTCAGTGTATCTTTTAACACAGGAACCCCAACAGCTGCCTCAGTGTTGGGGACACCATTAATCTGTTGCTCCACAAGAGGATGGGATGCACTAACGAGGACAACTCTCAATTTACTTTCCTCAATATATTCATTATTTTCTCTGGAGAACTGCAAGCAGAAAGAAAGAAAGAAAATCAGTACGATTTACAGTGAGGATGAGTAACATAAAAGGAACACTATGCAAATAAAGTTTATAAAACTATGTGCTTACAAAAGCAGGAACGATGTCCTCATCTGATGTACCAGGAGGAACAGCTGTGGTCTGCACCAAAAACTTGTCTTTTAATTGCATGTCTGGTGGAGCAGTGCGCTGTGCTTGCATGATAACTACATTTAAGTGACAAAAAAACAGAGCAAATAAATTTAGAGGAAAGAAGAATCCAACTTACAAAAGAAGAAATCTAACATAATCAAGTCATCAACAAAAGACAAAGAAAATTGTGTAATTGTTTACTGACTTTACTCATGCCCCAAGCAAGCACACCGTGTTCATTTATGGCATGTTTGGTTTTAGGAATGGATTAATCGTAGGATGGGCTGGTCCATCATGAGTTAAGTCTATGATCTTTGTGGGATGACCCTGTTCCTCATTTTTCTATTAGCACTTTGCTCACGAGGAGTGAGATGGTGATGTACCAACTCATTCCATTCCTCAAACCAAACAAAAAAATTGAGCATCTAGATCAACCCAATCCTCAATAGTGCAATTAGCTGAGAATGAACTCACTAGCATGAACATAGAACAATAGTCGGAAGCAAGGATCAAAATACTGGTACTGGGTAAAATCCCGCCGGGCAGCCGGTAATGGTTACCGGTCGGTAAACGGAAAACCCAGGAAAAAACCAGTCAAAATTCGTATGAAGAAATTTGATTTGGGGATGTAACCGCCAGGATCTTGAATTTGAAATTTTTCGGTCGGTTTTTAGTGTTAGAATAGGAACTATTTTATATTTTCCTTATCTGCCTTTTGTATTGCCTTACCTGTATATGACATACCCCTTTGTACCCTGTATATATTGTCCATTAGGCCTCTTCAATACATACACAATATTCATAACATGATACCAGAGCAAAGGTTCTAAACCCTAGCCTACAACCTCTCCATCGTTTCCGATGCCCGACGCCCCCGGGAGGAGCAATCTCCGCTCTCGGGGGGCAGCCTCTCGCCGGGCCTCCCGAGTCGTTGCTGCTCCGTCCTTCTCGTGTGCTCGTGTAGAGCAGAGGAAGCTCTGCTTTTCCTCGTGCGAAGCTCTGCTTGCTTCCACCGCCGCCAGATTGATCTACTGACGGCGCTCCGTAGGTCACCAGATCCAGCATCCCCGTCGCCCGCCAGATCCCTTCTTCCCCGAGGAGATCCCGTGCGAGCTGTGCTGACGCTGTTTTGCGAGCTGCGCCGCCTGAGAGTCTTCCTCGATGTTCTCGCCAAGCCGCTCTCTGCTTACCGCCGCCTGGTCCTCCGACCAGATCGACCACCTTGCTCGTCGTCTTCCAGCAGCGCCCGACTCCCGCCTCCAGCAGCGCTCGTCACCCCGTCCTCTAGCAGCGCCAGTCACCTCGTCCTCCAGTCCGCGCCGAGCTCGGGTCCCATGGCCTCAACGCCACATCTCTGTGCTGCAGGTGGCCCACCAGCCCTAGCGCCGCTCGCTCCCTTGCCGCATGCTAGCTAGCCTAGCCGAGCGCCTTGCTGCTGGTGCGCTAGCTCTGCGTGCCGTGTGCTACTAGTTGTGGTGATGCTTCCTTTGCACTTGTTCATAACATTTGCAACAATGAGAGGAGAGCGATTTCTCTGCGGGAAAAAGGGTAAAGTTGGTTTTGGATTGTTTGTGGTTGTGGTGGCATCCGGTTACACGCTGTTGCTAGTTCCAGTTCCACGCTGCTGCTAATGTTGGTTATCCTTAGGTTTTTTTTTTCGTTTCTTCCGTTGCGTCCATCCAGGTCTGTATCACTCAATCTTTAAGTTCGTCTAAGCCATGTGAGTCCACAAATTTATTGTCAGTCATAGAAGTATAGGAATTCCCTTATACATGGCAGTCATAGAAGTATAGGAATTTCCTTATACATGGCAGCAGCCGCCGCTCTCGCTCTTCTTTCTGAGCTGCGTGCAGATCGTAGAAGTTGTTATGATGCCACCACTTCTCTTAGTCGCCGCCCCGAGCTTCTAAAGCCGCCGCGCTTCTTTCGCGCCGCCGCCGTCTTGGGCTTCTATCTGCGCCGCCATATTTCTATCTATTCCTCTTCGGCTTGATTTGACAACTTTCTCTATTTTTTCAGTTTCACCATCTTCTTCGTCGTGTTGCCATGGTCGACTTTGCTCCTGCTCGTCTCTACTTTCTCAGCCTCTGCACCTTGTGCTTTATGGGCTGACGCACGACCCTAGATGAGAGATCTTTTGATATTCCACATACTTTCCAAGAGTTGCACGCTACGACGACATTATCAAGACTTGGACTTTGGATTTTCCATATTTTAGCGTCAACCCTTTCCAAATACAATGCTATTGCATACGTCTTGCATTTGAAAGGGGGGTGTTAGAATAGGAACTCTTTTGTATTTCCTTATCTGCTATTTGTATTACTTTAATTGTATATGGTATACACCACTTTGCACCCTATGTATATTGTCCATTTGGCCTCTTCAATACATACACAATATTCATAATATTTAGGATCCCGATTCCCACCGGTAGCCGGTAACCGCTGGGATTTTGATCCATGGTCGGAAGTAGTTCACATTTTGAAAAGCTTTATATAGTTATTTCATACAAAAATCAAGTTGGTTATCATAATGTATTTTGAATTATAAGTTCGTTCAGATCAATGAGGTCAATAAAGCTCTACTGCAATAAACTTCGTGTGCACAAAATCAGTATTATTATCAATAACAGTGAGTAGAGTGCAGTAGTGTACACACCTGTGAAATCACATGTTGCCCTTGGAAGGATAACTCCAGTATTTGGTCGGACACAATATCTTTTAGGAGAAGTTGTTTTAACCTAGCAAATTTGAAATGGCAAGATGAAGAACTGTAGTTTTGCAGATGCTCGAGAGGCATTAACTGTGATGGTCCCATTGAACATAAAAGCAAGAACAGAACACATCATGTTCAGACAACAAAATATCCAGTTTTAGCATCATCACAAATGACTGGAGACAACAATAGGAAATAGACCCTCTGTTACTACGTTCTAGCCTTCTCACTTTGTTAGTAAATAAAAATTATTTTACAATTTCAAGATACATTTATATCACTTTTGCCGTACATACTCATACATCAATAATTGAAAATTTACCTTTCATACGAAAACTAGACGTGCTGAAGTATAGTATTAGGATATTATATAAAGCTACCAAGGTCATTTTCCTTCATGCCTTCGTTCCCGTGCTAGAAACTAGAATAGCATGTATCTAGTAACCGGTGGGAGTAGCTTTTACTTTTACAGATGCACAGTAGGTGCCTAAGGTGATCATTCAACATAATAGTAACTAATGGACAACTTCATGGTTACGGTCACAAAGAACAGAATATGCACCGTTAGCATCATCAGAAAAGACTGGAGAGAAAAATAGACAATAATTTGAACTAAAAGTAAAAAATCAGACAAACCTTGAAAGCGACGTATTCATTGGATTTATTGACTAGATGGACAGAACATGAACTTTGCTTCTTCACCTCAACTGACAATAACAAAGGAGAGAAAACCAAGTCAGATTTATATTTTTAAAAATGACAAAGAGAATGAGCTTGGCATCCTAGACTGAAAATGAAATACCACAGAGAAAATGATTTTTTTTGCATCTAGCAATTTACAAACCATTATCGAACATAGACATGTAAATTTAAAACAGTAAGAAACAGCACGCTACCACACTAGAACCATATGGCTGAAAGTTAAAGGTTTGGACATAGGTATATCTGTATTCTGTATATATGTCGGCAGTAGACATTTTGTTCTTCCAGTTTAAAATCGCAAACACCATTTGATAATGCACATATTTGACAGTGCATTGCACGATTCATATGAAAACCAACTGCAGAAATAGAGATAGTAAAATTGTTAGAGATATGTTAGAGATAGTAAAATTGTTAGAGATAAGAGTCATTTTGTATTTCTTTATCTACCTTTTGTATTGTCTTATCTGTATATAGCATACACCCCTTGTACTCCTTCCTATATATATTGCTCATTGGGTCTTTTCAATACATACATAATATTCATAACATAGTATCAGAGCAAAGGTTAGAGTTAGGGTTGCTGCCTCCGGGAGGACCGATCTTTGCTTCCGAGGGCGGCCTCTCGTCGGATTCGTCGTCGTGAGGGGAGAGCCACCGCTAGCCGAGTCTGGTCTTCCCCTGCTTGAGCCGCTGCTGCTTGTCTCTTCTCGGCTGCCGCCATCCCGATCACCTGGCGCCTCGGCGCCGTGCCCGTCGATGTCGTCTCCCTCGGCCGCAATGTCCATCGCCGTCCCAGCGCCCGAGCTCTCCGCGCTGTCGTCGCCTCGTTTGCCGCTGGGGTGGATGGGCTCAAGGATGGCTCCGGTGCCGCCCGATCCTCTCCCCAAAAGAGCTCTTCCAATCCGGCAAGGTCCATCCAGATCTGGTCGGGATGGAGCCACGATGTCCCCGCCGGCACCTTATCCTCGCCGGTCAACTTCTTCTCGGCCTTGGGCGTCATCAATCGGGCGCAGCTACATTTTTGGCTTGCAGCGAGAGAGAGAACGGAGGATGGGAGGAGGAGTCCTGCTAGGATGGGAGGAGTCTTACTGCTTTGCTATGTGCTCCTGGAGGACAAGCTGACTGCTAGCTATTCTTGCTGTCGGTGGAGATTCTTCTATTGCTAGCTATGCTGGCCCGTGCTAGCTATGTTGGCCTGATTGGTTATTCGGTTGTGCTTGGCTCTACTGCTCTACATCTCGAGGAAGGATTCCAATTGGGATGGCTCGGCTGTGCTTACTATCTGGACTACATGCTGGTGTGTTATCTTTTGCTGCTGCTGCTAGTATTTTATGCTAGTTATCCTTTAAGTCTTTTCTTTCTTCGTGTTGTTTTTTCCGTTGCATCCATCCAAGTCTGTACCACTCAATTTTTGAGTTCGTCTAAGCCATGCGAGTTCAAAAATTTATTGTCAAACATAGAAGCATAGGAATTGACTTATGCATGGCAGCAACCGCTGCTCCCGCTCTTCTTTCTGAGCTGCGTGCAGATCGTAGAAGTCGTTATGATGCCGCCGCTTCTCTCTTAGCCGCCGCCCCGAGCTTCTAAGGTCGCCGCGCTTCTTTCGCGCCGCCGACGTCTTGGTCTTCGATTTGCGCCGACATGCTTCTATCTATTCCTCTTCGGCTTGATTTGACAGCTTTCTCTATTCTTGTCAGTTTCATCATCTTCTTCGTCGTGTTGCCGCGGTTGACTTTGCTCCTGCTTGTCTCTACTTTCTCAGCCCCTGCACCTTGTGCTTTACGGGTTGTCGCATGACCTCGGATGGGAGATCTTTTGATACTCGACATATTTTCCAAGAGTTGCATGCCACGACGAACATTATCAAGACTCGGACTTTGGATTTTACATATTTTAGTGTCAACCCTTTCCAAATGTAATGATATCGCATACGCCTTGCATTTGAGGAGGGGTGTTAGAGATATGTTAGAGATAGGAGTCCTTTTGTATTTTCTTATCTACCTTTTGTATTATCTTATCTATATATGGCATACACCCCTTGTACTCCTATATATATTGTTCACTGGGCCTCTTCAATACATACACAATATTCATAACAAAAAAATTCGATCAAGTTTCACTACCGGGACCCTCCCTTTACTATTGTTAGCATGTGCATCAGGCAATGTTCAGTTGTAACCACAACTTCATCTTTGTAAGTCTTCTCTCATCACAATTCACAATAAGTCGGGTGAGCAAACCATTATATTTGCATTGTGCTGAATATGTGCCAACAGCCAAGCAGACTCTCTCTCTCTCTCTCTCTCTCTCTCACACACACACACACACACATACATACACAAACACAAAAACAAGACTTTACACCCACTCACACCACAAAATATACCTGTCTCAAACCAAACGAACAGAAAGGGAACAACCTACTAAAGTAGCAGCTTTAAAAAAACTAAGATAAAAATTACAAGAAAAATTTCCAAACTCTGCAAAAATGTTTACAGAAATTCTACCAAGCCAAAGTAACTCAGAGATGTTCTCACACACAAAAAGAATGATCCTTACTGCTTTCACTGGACCCTCTAATCTAGAAAAACCAATCCGCAAGTTACCAAGTACCTAAACTTCCAAAAAGATGCAACTAACAAAAGCAACCAGCGAAAAATATAAAGTTTACAAAACCGTTGCTTCTCAACTTTTTTTCAGCCGGGCTGAGAGGCCGGCCGAAGTTTATTAAGAAGGATGAGAAAACAAAGTATTACAGATCGTCGATTAAGACTGTCAATAGAGTACAAAACCAACAAAAAAAACAACAACAATGTCACCGCACAACACATCTAAATCAAGCAACAACGTGAAACTCGCCGCTCAACATACCAGTTCAGACATTAGATCAGTCATTAGTCGGTTGTTTCTTGAAGAAAGCCGCAGCTCTCCATGCCCACAATTCCTCCTTGATCACCCATAACAGCTCCGCCGGTGTCCTGTGCTCTGCACGAAAAATCCTACGCGAGGCTCTCCTTCCAAACGAGCCAACTTGGCACTCGTAGGCAGTTATAATGAGTATAATTTGGCTACTGACTTCAAATCATTCGAAATCTAATCCTCTGCATCCCAATCCCACCCAAATCAAGTACACATAATAGTAGCTCGCGTTAGAGCTATTCCCCGATCAATCCAAAGGAAAGTAGAGCAAAAAAAAAAACAGCCTCCAATCAACCGAATGAGTTCAAAAACTACGCGGTATATACAGAACACACGGCAGAAAAAAATCACAGTTGCGCAAAACATTGAATCGAAGCAGGCAGGGAGGTCGCACGCTACAACACACCAACGCGCATCATCGACTCGATTCACTCGTCGTCCGAGATGGATCAGAATTATCGCGCGCGGGGGAGGGGAGCAGACTTACAGGTGAACTGGAGCTCGCGGGGGTGGATCTCGACGAGTCCCTGCCCCATCGCCGCCGCGGGAGGATCAGCAGGCAACAGCTACACCACCACTCCGCGACCGCGCCGCTAGCCTCTGGTTGCTGCAGAAGCCTCCGGCTCCGGGTCTTATCAACCTATCCCCGTCTCCAAGGCTCCGTATCCCCACGTCTTTGACTAGGACGTCTCGCCCAATAGGCAATAGGCAGCGGTACCTATAGGGGAGAGGAGGAGGAGGAGTTGGAGTGAAGACGACGGGAAGGCCACCACCAGCACTTCGTCGCGCTCTCTCGCGGCGGTTTTGACGAGGGGAGGTGTTGCGAGATTCGGGGACGCGGAGCAGGAGGCGAGTTTTCCCAGGGATGGCCTTTTCATTGGTGCGGGTCCGGTCAGCAGATGTGACTATGTGAGTGTACCCGTTTTTGCAGATTGGTCCTAAAAAAAACCTCAACCTTGTCATCACTATATTGATGTATTTTCGCTTTGTATTTACAAGAATAATCGTTTTAATTTTTTTTTACAAAAATAGACCCTTATCGCACGATCATTGTGCGACAAACCCTCCCCACCCGTCACATGTCCTCTCACCGCGATCATCGTGCGGTGGCCCCTCTTCTCTCTCCTGGGGTTTCAACAAATTAGAGTTTCAACACGGTTTGAGTGTTGTTTGTAGAAATTTTAGAATATTGCAAACGAGTTTAAAAAATTATGAAATTTTATGTGGAGCATTCCGACACATTGTACTTGCTTATGTAAATTTTATATAATTTTGTTCGTTCTGAATTTTTCTCACAATTTTGTACAAGTGTACTGTTTTGTATGAATTTGTAAATGTAGAAAATGATCTCCAAAAATTTTGAATTTTGTTTTGAAGGCTCCTCACGCAGTGGACTTGATTGTGTAATATTTTGACAATTTTATATGTGTTGTGGAATTATCTCAAAAATTAAAGATTTAGGTCTCAAAAATTTGAATTTTAAGTTTCAAAAATTAGGGTTTCATGAATTCAAGTGACTAGGAATGTACGGAAAAAAACTGCATTGCAACTCCATTAGAGATGTCGATATACAATATAGCGTAGAAACTTCATGTTACGTTTGGATCATTCATTTTCACATCGTCACGAACTCTAATTTTTGTACAAGGTTTTTTTATTACAAATGTACTTTTAATGAAATCTTTCGACCCAAGGTAAAGAGTGAGACACGAAACCAGAAATACATTAGAGTCCACAGACAGAAGCACGTTACACGTGGTTAAATGGCATGATGGTTTGGCTAATTGCTTTAGTCATCATCGCTACTACTACGATATACTACGACATAAGCATCTGAACCATGTAAAGTATACATGCCTTTAAGAGATATGAGTAACATGGCGGGTAGGACTGGGAACTACTACAGAATGATCTGACCTACTGCGTGGACCAGGGTTATTTACCCTTCCTTGCGAGCTCGGCGTTGGACCGGGGAGGGCTGGCGAAAGGGTGGACAGGCGTGCTGGAGAGAGAGGGGAGGGCGCGTGGCGTCGGAGGGGGGCATCACCGCACGGTGATCGTACGACAACGAGCCACATGGCGGATGTGGAGGGCCTGCCGCACGTGGTGGCCGTGCGGCAGGAGGGCATTTTTGCTAAACTTTTTTGAAGGCAACCATTCTTGTAAATACGGGGTCATAAGGCGTCAATACAGCAAAAATTATGTTAAATTCATGCATTGTAGCTTAGCTAGTATAGCGGCATGTGGGTACAGCTGTGCTATGATTTTTTTGAAAATAATTGTTATGTATTTTGTGTGTGTATAATGTGTGTGATAAATTTTAGTTGTACTAGTACTTTTTTTTTCCTTTCTTCCCTAGGTAGTGCACTACAGGGTGCTTGTTTGTAACTATACTAGAATTTTGGGTCCTTGGATTCAAGTGCTCTCCAGAGTACGGGCATGGGTTTGTCAAGCGGAGGATGGCAGGTGGGCCCGCAGCTTTCACAATCAAGTCGGCAGTGACGTGGCGAGCGCAAGCGCCCCTCTCTGTCACTCAGAGCCCATGTTCGTCAGCAACCAGAGTCATACGCGGTGTAATAGTATCGAGTTAATGAATCAAAGGATACGGCGGGTCCAATCGGACCCTGCCACCTGGAAGCGCTCCATTGGTTGGGAGGTGGGGTAACAGCACCTGTAGTAGCACCAAGGTCCGAGCGGGTTTGGATTCTCCAGAAACACCGTAACGTCTGCTGTTCAATATACTGTAGCAAAATACACTACTAATTTACTGTATATTTTTATACTGTTGTATTTAATCTAAACCGGTCGTTTTTAATCGGATGATGAAAACAATGGTCTAACGCATGTGTCAGCTTTCGGTCCAAGGGGACATTACCTATGGAATTCCACATGGATCCGTCGGACTGTAGCAGTACTACTGTCGGCTTACTCCTCTCAGTTTAAAAGGGAAGTAATCACAGCATGTGCAACTGGAATTACTCGTGTTGATGACCGTGGAGAGGCAGGCTCTCGACGGTGTCGATTAATTGGTGAGGATATATGTTGCTTAAGAAACAGATGATCCAATTAAGAACTTGCTCCAAAACAGTACTGATTGTGTTGATTAATTTCAAAAAAAAAAACTTCCATTTTGCTCCAAAACAGTACTAATTGTGTTGATTAATTTAAAAAAACTTTCATTTTTTGTTCTTGCTGCCTCGGTTACAAATCTGCAGTATTGGTATCGCCCGAAATGTGTCAGTTGCGGAGTATGTATGGCAGTATGAGGTCGAACCAACAGACAGACAGAAGATGCTGCGAGGATACCGTGGTCCTCCAGGAAGAAAGGGTCCTATTGAGTGGAGTACCTATCTTTTCATGTTCACACAATTTATGGTGAAACGCTTAAAAAAAAGAAATGGCTTTACAGTTTGTTTAACCAATTAGATATTAGCGTGTGCATGCGCCTTCTTTTCGTAGATAAAGAGAAGAAGTTTCCGTAAAGAAACTCTTTTTATGCAATGATTTGAATGACATGAGAATCATTGTTTAAAAGCTCTCTTATTTCTGAAACAAATCCTTTCCAAAAAAAAGACAGCGATTTGATTTTCTTTCCAATTGTATACAACTGGCATGCTGACCAACGCATTTGCACGACTAACTTTGTTCCAAAGTTTATAGTATCAAATGATATAACTCAAATGTTTGAAAATAAATATTTACATATCTTGTATGCTATTTAGATTTTAAAGACATCATACACATAGGAAATGATAATAGAAGTTTGAAGTAAAATACAACTTGATGAACATAATTAAGTATCAGCTTTGATGTCAGAAAATCATTGACCATAATAAGTTATCGGGGTTCTTAGAAATATAATCACTATCTGCACATATCATATAGCTGCATGACCCTATTCTTTCTCCATTAGCTACTTTTTCGCAAAATGTATGCTTGTACATCTACATCTGTTTAATCTTAAGCAATACATTGATCATATGTGCAAAAAATCATCTTATTATTTTACATGGTATTAGAATACCTTACTCACGCATACACCGATGCACCATGGTCCACGGGCGACCTACATTGAACTTATCTTTCCTCATATGCCAGCTGCTTTATCGAACTGTGTGTCTTCTATCTCTTATTGTCGCCACAGCTTTTCTACTTCAACCTCCAACGACAAGCTCAATTCTTAATCGATGCCTCCCAACTGCTATCACTTCCAATGCAATACTCTACAATATAGTTATCTTCTACTTCTCTTCAATTATTGCTTACTGTTGATCGTTGCGACATCAAACACACATACATGTGCAACCATTACTGATCCTTGCTAGGGCCACCTGTCATACTCTCTTTGGTGGCCCTGAGCCTATTCCCTACGATTGCGATATCTCCACTCCGAGATCTTTGCTTCTCTGCTTCTATATGCATGTGCTTCTATTTGTACGTATGCATGCATATATGGATGAAAAGGGACGGTATTTCACGCCCGATCCGAAGCTGGATCCGGTCAAGTCCAGATTCAAGAAGGGATTATACTATCCAGATGGATCCGGGAAGGGATCCAGAAAGTTGAATCCGGATTCGAGGTCGGATTCGGAGCAAGCAATATCCAGCAAATCCGAGACGGGACCCGGATATCGGAATTTTTTTCTTACGGATATCCGACAACTAGCCTCTCTTGATTGTTGGCCCATAGATATTGGCTGGCCCAGCTGATGAGGGGGTTGTTGCCCGATCTCCACGACGTGGAATTGGAGATAACTGGACTCGTGCAACCTGATGAATGACACTACCAACCACTGTCTCTATTACAACAACTTGCGACACTTGATTCACCCAACCACACGCTTCGATCCTTTTGTCTACTCGCTCATATGGAGTAAATGTGTTCTTGTAATTGCGGAGGCAAACGCAAGAACGACAGAGACAAGAATCTCATATATTTCTCAATTCTAAGGGGGGTGGAAATGGCTCACTTAGACCCTAGAACAAAGAAGTGTTTATTTCTGAAAATTCAATTCAACTTTAATTTACATGGGACGGTGTTTCCCTCCTTATATAGCCCTTTTTAGTCGTCGCTACAGTACCCACGTTATAGTAGGCCGGTTGCTACAGTGTTCAGCCTAAATGTTATGCATTCTTTGTATAGTAGGCAAGCTAATTGGTAGCACGCCTTTTGACAACAATCAAATTGGGATTGATTTCCTCTTGGTCAGACCGGTGTTTTCTAAACATGTCAGAACAACTTTTGTTCTTTGTGTTGGTTCCTTTGTTCTTGAAGTTGTAGTAGTCTATTTTCCTTTGCCTCCAAAGCTTCACCATGAAACCTTATAACAAGTAAAGTAGAGGCATTAGGTAGCAATCTATTATTATAAAAATCAATGTGTAGTTTATTGATGAAAAGATTGGGGATTGGCCCAGTTGGTGTTGTAGTGGTATTTGGGGAAGGGGGAAATGTGTGTGTTCAAAGGATGTCCTTATGGTAGGTTGTTTGCAACTAGAATTATAACTCAATTTAAGTTGTAAAGTTCAACTTTACAACTCATTACTTTATGTCCAAGAAAGATGATGACCTAAGCGCTGACATCACATATTTGTTAACATCATATACTTCTTGGTTAAGTATACTGATACATGTGAGGACATCATCTAGTTTGCTGATATGCGCAATGACATCATTATACTTCCTGGCTAAGAATACTGACATGTGCGATGACCCCATCATGATGTTTGACATGCTATAATATTATATATTTGCTAACATAAGCGATGACATCCGCTGATGTTAAGTTTATGTGGAGTTGTTCATCTTATCTTCATGTGGCGGTTGAGGCTACATGTACCAGAGAGTGCACACAACTTTAATGCAACAACTTAAGATAGAGAAGATGTACATATGCTAGGTGTGTCCTCATCACCAGCCCACTAGCAAAGACCTAACCCTGGTCCCTGTTCTCCCCTCACCCAGCCACCACTCTCCCATCGCACACGGGCACGACCACACCACCCATCGCCCACCGTAGGAAGCCACAGCCGTTGGCCCATCGCTGTTGCCAGTCTCTAGTCGTCCTCCCGTGTCCATCCACCAGCTCACACTATGGCTTGAATCCTAGACATCTACCAAGCTGAGAGGAAAAGGGTCTTACTCAGATTTGAGATCGATGAGCAGGGAGGGGGCTTTGCACCCTGCTTGAGATGAGGTGACGTTGGAGCCCCCAAAGAAGGTACCGGTAGCGGCCAGATCTCATCGAGACCGACGGCAACACCCCGGCGTTTGAGCAAGCAATAGAGAGGATAAGCCGAGGAAGCAAGCAATGATGGCGAGTTGCTGCAACAAAGCTCAACAATAGAGGAGCGCAGAGCAAAGAGGAGGCGGTGGTCGGGAGCTTGGGGTGGAAATGGGCAACACTGAAGGAGAGTCAGGAGTAGAGAGGATAAGGATAGATCTGGATGACTGAGATCAACTAGGTTGAGATTTGATAGTGTCTAAAGCTTCGAACAGGACTAGTCTTGTGAGGACAAGTTATGAGTGCTCTCGGTCGGAGAGAGCATTACAAAAACCTGGATATGATAGACATCATACGCTAGTATATGTTGTTTTTTATATAGCCAACATGATATTATGGTCATGTACTCATGTGGTGGTTTGGTCCAACATATATTAATCTATGTATGCACGCACTATCCGTGTATTTTTATCCATTTTTGACCCGAATCTGGCATGTATCTGTCCCGAGCCTATATCCCGAATAACACAAATTTGTATCCGGCTCCAAAACCGAGAAAAATAGGTTAGGATATGGAAAGAGCAATATCCACTCGTATTCAGCTCGTTTTCACCCCTACATGCATATACATACACATGCATGATGTTATACGTGCTTGATGTCCTCTTCTTCCGCATCGATCGCTCCTCTTCTTTGACATTGGTCAACTCAATGTTGTCGCTTCCTCACAAAATACGGCGACCTCCCATCTTTACTGATGTTGGCATGTTTGCTTTAGTCATTGTCTAATGATATAAAGAATCTTCTTGTCATTGCCGGTGATATCGTGCGCCTCACCAACATTGGCATGCTCCTTGGTACCAAATGCCCCCATATCATTAATAGCTCATCTTCAATGCAAAATTTCAACTCTTCTTTATAAGGTCTTCCCCACCATCGAGTTTCTTTGGCCACTGACTTCTTGAACAACACCGACGCTCACAACTCGTCGTCGCAATCTTTAGCTCCTTCGACTCTAGAATTTCTCTTCAACGGTTCCGGCAAGCAGCACAACACTATCATCGTCGAACAACTAAGGTGAGCAGCACAATATTGTCCTTATCTTCGCCACCACTACCTCGGCTCTTCGCTTCCCGTGGGTCAATGGCTTCTTGCAGGACAAATTAATGTCATTGCACTCTTTCATGGTCTCCTCCAACGCCATTCGTGTTATCCTTATTATATTATTTTTTCATAATTTTAGTTATTTTTTATTGGAGTTTGTATACAAATCAAACTGCTAATTTTATTTAATTTATTCTGAATTTTAGTTATCTAGGTATTTTATATTTGAATTCATATGGAAAGAAAATTATAAAATTTTATATTTTTTTATTCAAAATTTCAATTATTATCTATTGGAATTCATAGACAAATCCAATTGCTACTTTTATTTGATTTTTATTCCGAATTATAGTTCTTTGGGAACTTTACATTGAAATCTGTATCGAAAACAAATTGCTAATTTTATTTAGTTTTTATTCTGAATTTTAGTTATTTATTTTGGAATTTGTACATACTAATTACTATTTTTTAAAAAGTATTCTAAATTATATTTATTTACGGATTTTACTTAGGAATTTGTATGGAAATCGAATTACTATTTTTATTTCATTTTTATTCTGAATCTAAATTATAGTTTGTTGGAATTCTTATACAAATCCAATTGCTACTTTTTCTTTAATTTTTATTCCAAAATATAATTATTTAGGGACTTTACTTTGAAATTCGTATCAAAATCAAATAGCTAATTTGTTAATTTTTCTTATGAATTTCAGTTAGTTGTTTGGAATTCATATACACATCTAATTGGTATTTTTGTTTAATTTTATTCTAAATTATACTTATTTAGAGATTTTACGTACGAATGCATATTGGAAATCAAATTACTTTTTTTATTCTGATTTTTTGTTATTTACGGATTATACTTGACATGAATTCTTTCTTTTAATCAAAATCATTATAATTTGGACTACAATCAATGGTGTTGGTCTTTCCTTTTTTCCCCCAATTAACATGTAAATTTTTAGCCCCTGTGAGCAAAAGTAGTGAGTTCTTTTGCCTTTGCTTTAATGAGATAATAGATAGTCTAAAATAGCTGCCTATCTAGCATGAAAAGGTCTAAAGTAGATGTTGTGCGCTGGAGGTTCCTATGTATGGAACATGTGTACCATGTTTCTTGGTTGTATATATTCGTATATGGTTCAAATAATACTATGAAAAGTCGTTACATTATGTAAATATATTATGGTCTAGTTGAAAGTGTTGCACAATGTACTATATTTGAGAGGGCACAAACCAAACGCACACACTTAACTCATATTCCACTCACACACTTGTGTGCGTGTCCCCAAACACACGTTAGAAAAATTATGGAGGCACCAAGGCCTCACGGAGTATGAGAACGTGCTTTCTCACTGAACACGCACGCATGTCTGTACCCTATTATAGTTATTCAAGTGAGGTGTGTAGGTGCGGGCAAGCTGAGCGAACAATCTCGCTCCTAGCCAACCGAGCTATGGCTAGGTCCTCGAAATGGTCGTAAGCAGTGGCGGATCTAGAACGAAATCGACCGGATATCATTATACATACCACTTATATGTAGTGAATATGCATAAACTACGGAGTGCACACCTATACGAATGTGAATTTTAATAAGCTAAAATGATATTGAATTCGGTATCCGGTGCACCTCTAAAGCTTCACTTTATCCACCCTGATTGTAATTGATCAGGTCATAAAGCGCATCAAATTAGATAGTCGCAAGGGTGTTTTATTTAGCCACCTCAACTCCTCCAGCGCGCTCTCTGTGTGTGTACCGAAAGAGTATGCATATACTGAAGTCCTTCCCTTTCATCTTAAAATAAGTATGCCTCATATAATTCTCTTTGTTAGCTTGATTTCCTTCCAAGGTTCCCAGTTTTCTCCGCGGTGGTTGAGGTTTCATCCTCCAACCGACTGCCACTCCTTCCCAATCAAACCGTGCCAAGATTTGATATTTCCAAACGCTCCCCACTGGCTACCGCACGTAATGACAAACCAAACGGCTCGTATGGACTTTCGCTAACAACCATCGACCGATCCACTGTTGAGCTCTTTCCCAGCATGCGTGTTAGTGCTGAATTATTTGGTCCGGAAGAAAAGAGCACTTTTTTTGCCTTTGCCTATTTGGCGTCGATGAAGTAGTAAATCTTGGCGTCGATGAAGTAGTAAATCTAGTCTTTTTACGATGAAGTAACAAAAACAACACGTCAGACGGATAGACAAACGACATGTATCACCTATGGTTAGGGGTGGATATCAAGCCAAGTACTCATTTTACCGACTTTTTTTGAAATTGAAATAGTTTGATTTAATATCATTTGATTTATAATTTAGAAGTATTTTTAAGAACCGAGTTAACGAGCGAGCCGAGCTAGAACGAAATTTAATTTCATTCAAAATCGACTCATTTCAGTGTTTAACCAATTAATAAGTGTAATTAGAGAAATTTTAAACCAAGCCAACGAGCCACACTAACGAGTTTTTTCCACCCTTGCCTATAGTGCTCTGGGAGCACTTCAGGTGGCAGGTTGTATGTCGCAGTTCCAGTTCACGATAAGTCGGTTGCCGCGGTCCTAATTAGTAGCAAATTTATTTCTACAGTAGTTTTACAGAGTAGATATACTATTATTTTTGCTATTTTGTTTGTACAGATTAGATTTGTTATTTTCTCTGGATAAAAGGCTTAAAAGGGCTAAAGGAGCCCATGGTCTTTAGTCTGCCTTTTCGTTTTTTTCTTGGATCGATCGCTCAAAGTCTGACCATGATACGACAGGTAAAGGGGAGAGAGAGAGAGAGGAACACTGTCACACCGACATGCTTAGCTCAGGCTCAGCCGCTCAGATCTTGGATTTGCGTGGGCCCATGTGGATCGTCAGAATTTTACAGCCCTGACCGTGTTGGGTACACACACGGAGACGGCAATGAGTTGGGTTCCCCTGACGTGAAATGTTAGCCCATGGGAGGTTTCATTCGGCGCCTACTTGCAGAGTTGCAGTCGTTGAGCAAGGCGGAAGAAGGATTCTCGATGAAATTAGGTGGGGAAAAAAACGAAGAAGGATCTCAAGCACGTACCGAATGCATGCTGCAATCTCTTGACGCTGTAGCTCATCCGGTAACTCAGTATATAAGCATAACCTGTACGCTGTGCTGTTGCACCGTGCGCCAAGTCAATCTCTTCCTCTTCTAGTTTTCTTTACACTAGTTGGGTGTTCACTGCCAAGTTCAAAGGCTATCCTTACCAGGGATCCTCTGAATAAGTCTGAATACATGTTGAAGACAGCGGGTTCTTGCCGTCGGTGGCGTTCGCCGACAAGGCCACCGCGGTGAGGTCGCCGGACCCGCATTGACCGCTAACCGGGTTATACGGGTAGGCGGTGCAGCCGTGCAGGCGCAGTGCTCGTCGCCGGAGCCCGGCCGTCCGTCATCCGTGGACGGGCAGTTGGGCTGGTGGTTCCGTTTGGCGACTCTGCACACGCTTGAGCTGCAAGGGATCGTGCGGTGCGGGGACTGGCACGTCGACCAGATGAGCGGGCCGGCGAGGTCGAGGACGAGCGGTGCACCGTTCTTGACGGAGGTGGTGTAGAGGGAGGTGGAGGGGTCCTTGGCAAGACGGGTCAGTATGGGCTTGGAAGGCGGGTGGTCGTTGGCGAGTAAGCACGCAAGTGGCACCGTGAACAGTGAGATGATCTTGTTGCTCGACGACGACATCCCGAGGAATGGGATATTTCGGTGTCTGATCGATGTGATCTTACCATGCGTCCGTCTTCTCCATAAATACAGTAGTGGAGCATACATGTATAGGCCTGTGGATTGCTTCTTTATTTTGGGGTGTAAATGAAGCTTCACCAAAATAATTTGATAATTTGCTTGGACAGAACCCTGGCATCTAGCGTTATTTGCATTTTTTTTGTTAGGCTCGTTGAGGATCTGTCGTTGGTGAGTCCAGTCCGAACGATCAACTCATAAACAAACATACAATCACAACAAACAATGCAAGAACACAAGAACAAAATAGTAGATTGAACACAAAGATGTAGGAGATTTCTTACTTCTCTTTATTGTTCTTTGTAGATGAGAGATTTTTGTGCTGACCCTTGCGCTAGTTGCATAGGTGAATGAATGTTATATGCCGATGGTCTAAAATTGATGAGAGTTGCTGCGAGCAGGACTGCGTGCCCACAACATGTAGTTGGTAAATTACAATTCTTCAAAGTGGTTGGGCAAAAAAATAAATCTTTTTAATTAGTGTCTCTGCTAGTCCATTCTAGATGTGGACATGCGGTACGGAATGCTCAATTTTAATTCTCATTTCCATAAAATAATCATCAAATGCATTTGAAGTAAATTACAATTCAAGAACACAAGAACAGAATAATAGATTGAACACAGAGATGTAGGTGGCTTCTTGCTTCTCTTTATTGCTCTTCAATAATCATATTACAATGGTAGGAGGTCCTCCTATATATAGCCTCCTGACTCTGCTAGGGTTTTGGTGGGGTGTCCATACATTAGCCGGCTTATGGGTCGGGCCCAGAGTTTCTTAACACTCCCCTTGGGCACTCATTCTCATTTGTGCATGCCTCGTTAAAACTCCATAAAAACCCAGTGGGAAATATTTAGAGAAAGTTAATGACATACGTTATACTGTGTTGCACGAATTGCCTCATTAAAAATCTTAGCCGAGAAACTTCGAGAATACTCGTCAATGGAAAAAGAGTACAAGCCACCCAATTCCATTTAATCTCCAGGATTTATTCTTTGAGTACTCGATCTTCGTGATCAAATTTTAATAAAGAGTTCATGAAGATTCTCTCCTGAATTCTGCACTTCTCTAAGCCTCATCATTCCAATTCCATGTATGCATCTTTCAAAGCTAGACGCTGGTAGTGACTTAGTGAATAAATCTGCAAAATTTTTACATGACTTAGTATGCAGTACTTTAATTTTGTCCATCTTTTGCAGTTCGTGAGCATAGAAGAACTTGGAGTTGATATGCTTAGTAAGAGGACTCTTCACATAACCCATTTGCACTTGTGCAACACAAGCTGCATTATCTTCATAGATAATAGTGGAGGTTTACGCGGTATTCAATCCACATGACTGCTGGATGTGGTGAATCATCCACCGAAGCCAAACACATTCTCGTGAGGTCTCGTACAGTGCTGTGATTTCTGAGTGGTTCATCGAAGTCGATACAAGACTTTGTTTAGTTGATTTTCATGAAATGCAGTTCCACTACATAGGAATACATAGGCTGGTTTGCGACTTGGTTGTATGCGAGTTCTACAAGTACCCGACATCTACATAGCCATTCATAGTTAGGTCTTGGTTTTTTTTCTGTAGAACAGACCAAGTTCTTTGCTTTCTTGGAGGTATCGGAAGATATTATTCATTCCCTGCCAATATCTTTGGTAGGTTTTGTACTATACCTTTCTAGTAGGTTCACGGCAAATGCAATGTCCGGTCTAATACGTTTTGCTAAATACATGAGTGCTCCTACTGCGCTCAAGTATGAGAATTCTGATCTCAGGACTTCCTCCTCCTCTTCTCTAGGTCGGTACAGATCCTTGTCTTGCTGCAAGGATCTCCCGACCATCGGCACTTTCGAAGAGTATGCCTTTCCAAAATCAAACATTTCTAACACCTTCTGAGTGTAGGTTGACTGATTTACTAATATTCCTTCAGGGGTGTGCTCAAGCTGTAAGCCCAGGCAATATTTGGTTTTACCAAAATCTTTCATTTCGAACTCCGACTCCAGGTAAGAGCTTGCTTTTTTAATATCTTCCATGGTCCCGATGATATTCAGATCATCTACATATACTGATATTATACATAATCTATCATGGGATCGCTGTATAAAAATATAGGGACAATCCTCATTGTTTGTGTAGCCTTTCTTGTAGAGAAAGTCACTCAAGCGATTATACCACATTCTACCTGATTACTTCAGTCCATACAGTGACTTTGCGAGTTGTACATTGTACAGATTTCTGTTTGCTCTGTCTTGGTTCAGGACAGGGATACCTTTATATAAATATCCGAATCCAATATTCTATAAAGGTATGCTGTTACCACATCCATCAATTTCACTTTTAACTTCAAGTTAACTGCCATTGAGATTAAATATCTAAAGGGTGGTTTCGCCCATGACCAGGGAATATGTTTCTTCATAAACAACTCCTGGATATTGAGTGAGACCTTGTACAACAAGTATTGATTTACTTCATTATTTTCATTTCCCTTTCGAACAAATACCCACTTATACCCTACAGGGTGCACATGGGGAGGTGAACGGCTTACTGGACCAAACATCTTTCTTTTATTCAGAGATAATAATTTTGCTTCTATTGTCTTCTTTCAATCTTCTCAATCTGATCTTTTCTTTCATTCAGTAAGCGATGTAGGCTCTGGATCAAAATCGATGATTGTAGCAATTTTCTTTGTAAACTCATTGTCGACATTGGCTATTGTCTTATTCATATATTCTCCCGAGGTCACAAGTTTATAGCTATTCCTTTAAGGGGCGATTCTGCTAATGCTTCTACTTGCCCACAGCTGCTTTGAATTACGGGGGCAAGTCCCTTTAGTTTTTCAACTCCGACGTGTACGCACACATCCATGTTGATGTCTCTCTTTGTGGAAATATTCAAATCTGGTATACCTTTTACTGAAGGTTCCATACTAGTGCCAGGTCTCAACTGGATCCCCTTTTGTTTTGGGGAACTTTGGTGATCGGCTGTGTCAAGCCCTTCTTACCCTTTTTCACCACGCGTCCCCGGTTACTTCGGATTCGAGGGGCCGGAGTTCTCGTCCTTTTAGAGGCCTTAGGACGGGACTAGGGATACCTTCATCGTATTTCAACCCTCTCTGGTGCATTGCGTGCAGGCACATGCGACTTGGTCACACTCTTCAAATCACTAAAGTGGTCAAGCAGATGATTCGTCAATGCTTGCAAATCAATTATCTTCTGGACTTCTCTATTTGCTTCACTAGTGCGCGGGTCATGTGCATAGATTTCAATTATCTTTTGGACTTCTCCATTTCTCGATATTTTTCATCAAGAGGTTGATTTCCTTCCCCTAATGATGGGAAAATAGCCTCATCTAATATACTATCAGCGAATCGGGCAGTATGCAAATCTCTCGTCATAGAGTCCAAATACCTGATTATGGATGTTGTCTCATAACCAACGTACATCCCAGACTTTCGGAGAAGGCCCATTGCAGTTCGCTGTGGTGGTGGTGGTATAGATATACAAACCTTACAACCAAAGATAAGAAATTTTCGGTGCTGACCCTTGCACTAGTTGTATAGGTGAATGGATGTTATATGCCGATGGTCTAAAATTGATGAGAGTTGCTGCGAGCAAGGCTGTGTGTTTCCACCATGTAGTTGGTAAATTACAATTCTTCACAATTCTGCTAATCCATTCTGGGTGTGGACATGCAGTATGAAATGCTCAACTTTAATTCCCATTTTTATGCAATAATTATCAAATACCTTTGAAGTAAACTCTCCGACGTTGTCCATTCTGGTGGACTTCACATGATGACCAGGGAAATTATTCTTAGTGTTAATAATCCACGAGATTAGCTTTGTGGAAGTATGGTTTCTCGTAGACAATTAACGTACATGCGACTATTTCGAGGAAGCATCGATGAATACTATAAAATACGTAAATAGCCCTAACAGGGCTATATAGGATCGCAAATGTCTCCCTAGATACGGTCTAGGAATGCAAAGATTTCATCCTTCACTTTCAGAGCAGAAGGCCTAGTAATTAATTTCTCGATGGCACATGCGGTGCACACAAAATCTTTCTTGATTCGAGAAAATCTTTACATTGATATTGTATCCCTGTGAATTGTTAATTATATTTCTCATCATTCTAAGACCTAGGCGGCATAATCTATCATGCCAGAGATAGAAAAGTTCAGAGTTTCTAAATATGGTTTTCACGACAATATAGGCTACAGGCGCCTTAATAATAGTGTAGTATAGCACAGTTTCATATGAAGGAAGTTGTTTTAATACACTTTTTCACGCTTTGTAATGAATAGGTATTTCTTACCATACTCTTCTTCAGTCTCTACATGAAAACCGTTAGCGGGAATATCCATGAGAGTTCTAGTCGATTCTGGGTACATCAAGGCTTCTTTAATGACCAAAATTATCCCCATTAGGAGTATAATTATGGCCTTTCCTGAGTTGATTATACAAGTATCGCTGCCTGCGATTATCATAAGACTGCCAACATTCTTGCTGATTGAAAAAAAATCATCCTTCTCAAGGTGGTATCCATTGTGCCGCTACCTGCTAAGCACACCTCCTCCATAGGGCGCTACACGCGTTTTAATATAAGGTACTTTATTAATATACAGCAGGAAGCAAGCAACATATAAATATAATACTTCACATATCAGAACATAACTTACTATTATAAATACTGGAATAAGTCTTGCAGGACTCATCAGAAGAATTTAATGCTTTGCTCTCCCAAAGCTTACAACCATTATTCAAAGGATAAAATAATTCAATGTCCTACTTCAATTACAAACTGCAAGTTACTGTAAAAGATCCAAGTGCAATGTGTGCACTAGATCGAATCAGCGAAGTATTCAGAAATTCAGCATCGATCCGCTCCATGGTGATCTTCTCCTCTTGGAAAACTACGGTTGCGGCCACTTCGATGTCCAAAGGAGGGATGATGGGGGCTGCTATTAGGCTTTTCACATCCATGAGTGCAACTAATGGATGTAGATCATGTTGTCCTATGCCCTTCTTCATAGACTTGAAAACATCAATAATGTGTGACCCACGACCTTACCCTTCTTGCCCCTCTCCTTCGTGAGAGGCTTCATCACCTTGTAGCTTGCATGGTGTCAATTAATGCGCCATACTCTTTGTAGCCGTTTTGACAATAGTTGCGTGACAATTGCACCAGATTTGTGTGAAAGGTAGAAAGCGTCTTCTCGATCTTCTGCTCATCCGTGATTACATTATCACAGAGTTGAAGACTTGTACAAATTCTGTACAAATTTTGGCCATACTGGTTCAGTTCTTTGAACTCCTGGTTCGTGATATTAGTCATCTTCATATTTATGCAAAGTGTTCATAAGATTACTGCCGTGTCTGCATAAAAATGGTTACAAAATTCTCATAATGTTCTTCGAACTCCCGGTTCATGATCCTGTATTTTTCTATACATTTTTCATGATTTACTGCTATTTTTAGTGATTAAAAGTAATATAAACAATCACAGATAATAAAAACAGTAAATACAATATATAAACATGCTTCAAATGCAAAGACCGATTCAAAATTTGAATTCCCGAGATGGTTTTCTGCTGGAAAATGATTTTTCAGCGAATTCATCAATTTACAGGGGTTAAAATGCGAAATTTTAGTTCTGATAAAAAATTTACGTACTTTTCAGAAAGTCCGAGGGTTTTTTTCGCAAAACTTCCTTATTCGAAAAAAAATTATCGTAATTTTCAGAAATCTGGGGCCTTTTGCAAAACTGATTTTTTTTCTTTCCGATCGTGAAAATGGGCCTGCTCCTTGGTCTGTTTCGCCGCCGCTAAAAAGGGGGGTCCGGCTGTAGGGTTTCCCTACCCTAGTGCCTCGGTGGCGCGCTCCTCCATGGGAGCCGCGGCCATCGGCGCCGGAGTTGCGTCTGACGGCGGCGGCAGCGCAGGAGAAGCCGCATGTGAGCAAGATCAATTAAGCAATTAGACAGTGGGCCTAAAAGTATTTTCTTTGATTGTTCCCTAAGACCCCTTCTGAAGGCCCAGTTTGACCTTCTTTATGGGTTCCTCCAGGACCTCTCCCCCACAGAGGAGGTCCTAGAAAGCGGTTACCCACATGTAGTTAATAATAACTACACGTGGAGATATCGGCGATAATGATTATCACGAAAAGACACGACTGCTGGCTTGAAGAGACACAACCATTGGCGCGAAGAGGCACCACTGCAACCAACTACTGACACTTGTAAAACTATAAATAGTCCAGCTTATGTGCCTTTGAAACATAGATTCACATCCAAACCCTAATCCACGTGTATTCATAGCCACTTTTCCTGTCATCAAAGCATATTCTTTGCAATATATATTCACAATTTTGAGTCCTTTGGCGAACAGATAGTAATCTCTATTTTCCTTGTATATTTTTGTTTGTTCGTTCGTGACGAGAGTCCCAGACGTCGACACCTGCAATGGTGATGTGTGCCCCATGTTGTTATTTGCCCTTCTTCTTAGACTGGAAAGCATCAATAACGTACTGCGACTCATGACCTTACCCTTCTTGCCCTCTCCTTCGTGAGAGGTTGTCACACCTTGTTGCTGCTAGCATTGGCTTTATGATCAACATTGCTACTAGGCGGCTGTGAGATGTAGTTTTTCTTAGAATATCATTTTGAGTCGCGCAACTTGCATTATGTCAATTAATTTAACATACTCCTTGTAGCCATCTTGACAATAGTTCCGTGCAGATTACACCTCATTCGGGTAAAAGGTAGAGAGAGTCTTCTCAATCTTCTACTCTTCTGGGATTACCTTACCACAGAGTTGAAGACTGTACATATTATGTACAAATCTAGCCATATTGGGAAAGCTCTTCGAACTCTCGGTTCGTGATGCCAGTTATCTACATATTTTATGGAAATAGTTCATAAGATTACTGCTGGTAATTTGCATAAAAATAATTTCAAAATTCTCATCATGTTTTTAGAACTCCCGGTTCGTGATCCCATATTTTTATATGCATTTTTCATGATTCACTGTTATTTTCAGGGATTAACAACAATATAAAAATAACAGATAATAAAAATAGCAAATACAATATATAAATTGCATAGAAATAATAATAACAAAGTTTAACATACTTTAAATGCTAAAACCGATTCAAAATTTGAATTCTCTAGGCCCTTTTCTGCTGTTATATGAATTTTCGGTGAATTCTGCAATTTTCAGGGGCTAAAGCACTAATTTTCAATTCTGAAAAAATTTCTCACGTAATTTTAGAAAATGCGATGGCTTATTTGCAAGATTCGGGATTTTCCTTCTTCCCCCCCATTTTTTCTTTTCCTTTTCCCGGGATTTTTCCGCCGCACCTTTCTTTGGCTGAGTCCATTTGGCCTATCCAGCCCGTTTGGCCCACTCGGCCGGTTGAAGAGGGGAGGGGTTGGGTTTCCCTACTCCTGTTCCCATGTAGCGGCGGCGCGCTACGTGGGAAATGGTGGTGAGCGCGGCTCACGGCGGCGCATGCATGGCAGCGCGGCAATCGGAACCGGTGGCGCGCGAACTCGTGATGGCGCATGCGGGCGGGCGAGGCGGCGGGGCGCCGGGCGAGCCGTGCGGTGCGGCCAGACGGTGGCACGGGTGCACCCGGGTAGCCACGTGCGTGCGGGAGCGACGACTTCCATTGTGGAGGCGGCCGGTGGGCGCTGCACAAGGTGGCTAATGCGGCCCGAGGTAGAGCTGGCGTGGCGCGCTCGGGTACAACAACACGTATAGAGGCACAATGTGTGCGTCTTCGGGCGGTGCGGCTCTCGTGCGGGAAGTGAGGCCAGAGGCAACAACACTCGTGCGGATGGCGCGGCTGCACGGGATCCGGCGAGGTGAGGCGACGCGTGTGTAGAGGCGGCCGTGCGGGACCTGTGGCGCGAGGTGACCCGCGGCGCGGCTTCGGGCGGTGCGTGGATCCATGCTTACGCTGGTGGCCGATGGCGTGGTTCCAGGCTTGGGAGGGAGTGTGTGGCGCGCGTGGCGTGCGGGGCGGGCCAGAGTGAAGGGCCATGCAGGGCTAGTGACAAGCAAGAACGCTCTGTGCAGTGCCGCGCCACCCCTTCCTTTTTTCTTCTTTTCTTTACTTTGTCGCACTGCCGTGCAGATGGTCGGCGACGAGCGGGCATGGGGGCGTGGCCAGCGCGTGCAAGTCCGAACGGCGGCGCGGCCATGCGGGTCCGGTCGACAATGGCACGGCTGTAGAGGGCCGTCGGCCGACACATTCTTTTTTATGTATTTAATGTTCATGTGTAATTACTGTTCACACACAATTAGTGTTCATACACAATTACAGTTCGTGCAATCCACCGATCGACTTGGCCGGCGACTTCAAGTCTAGTCACAGTAGATTAGAACGGATTTGCAATTAACTCCACGGTGCAATCGATATCTGCTCTTTCATGCAATCTACCGATCTGCATTGTGCCAGCGACTTCAAGTCGGCTCGCGGTAGATTAGAGAGGATTTACATCATAGGATAAAATAATCTAGAAAGAAACAATTGAGGAATTGAAAGCGATCTAGAAAACGATTCAATCTACAAGTGTTATTCTTCGACAGTTACATTTCGATCCGAGGAGAGTCGATCGTGCTGATAACGTGTTGAGAAACCGTCGGTGAGTCCAGTCCGAATGATCACCTCGTGGATTAACATACAATCACATCAAATAATGCAATAACACAAGAACAACATTGTATCCAATCGGCCATCCTGTAGGTATTTTTTTTCAAACTTTGTACATTATATCAAAACAATGTCGTTTAGCAAAAAAATAGCGACATAGAATTTTGTAGATTAGATAATTGTAGTCCAATTATGTAGTACATCTTTTGAGCTATGTACGAGGTAGGTAGTGCGTAATGTAAACAATACAAGTTTTATTTAGCTCCCTATTTATGCACGGTAATTATATTGTTAATACCAGAAATTATTTTGTAAGTAGGAAAATAACATGAGACGTTTGAAAATTGAAAGGAAAATTCGTAGTAGCTAATTAGGGTAGGTAGAGCCTAATCAAATTAATCGTAGCTTTATTTAGCTCCCTATTTGTGTACGACAATTATATTGTTAATGTTGAAAATTAATTTGTAACCAGGAAAATAGCATTACACATTTTAAAATTATAGCGAAAATCTAGAGCAGCTAATTAGGATAGGTAGAGCCTAATAAAAAAAATCACAACTTAATTTAGTTCTGTAGGTTAGGTAGAGCGTAATCGTAGCTTTATGACTTGTCACATAAATTTGGTTTCAATTTGTGGTTGGTAATTAGTTTACTAATGTCGCTTCGTATTATTATTTTACATATTTAGTAGTTTTTATAATGTATGCACTGAATTTCCAAGTATGGCGGATCTACACCACACTGCCGAGTGGTCGTACGAGTTGCTTGACCCAGTGATTGACCTACATCACCGTAGCTGCTTCAGTACCATCCTCCTCAAGGGCGAGGCGCCGATTGAGCTTGGCTTGTTGCGGCTACGCACGCCTATCAGAGCCTGGAGATTGCACCCCAGCTGGGTGCCGAGGTACGTGACATTGTGATCTTCGTGTGGACTAACGTTCGTTCGTAACCTGGCCCGACACAGGTTGAGAGTGGCAGACCTCCTTCCGCTGGCACAGATTGTAATATCCCGTTTATTTACAGAGAATATAAGGAGATTGAGATATTCTTTATTGCCTCGCTCAGAAATAAGACAGATCTGTAATAGTCTTGCAACGTAATTTTTGCGATTGGAACGGCTTCGAATGAAAAACCTCATAACTACAAAGTTGTAGATCGCTTTCCACAGTCCAATTTAGAGTCCTCATTGCCCTAATTTAGAGTTCCGAGGTCTAAGATATGGGGCCCGCAATGCAGGCTACATAGAGAACCCCTGGTCGGTATCTGAGTCAGCTTCCAAGGCAAATTTCGTAATGAAGACGGCGCTTTCGGAAAAACTCTACAAATAGGAAGTTGAAGTACTATACGTTAGCTAAAAGTGAAGATAAGAATCACTCAATTAAGAGTTCAGGAGAAAAAGTTATGATCTCCGAAGCATTCGCTACCCAGAAAGAAAAAATTTGAGAACCTGGACCTCGGGCCTTTAGCCCGGGAGGCCCATGAGGGACCAACCACCAATAAAAGGAGGGAAACCCTAATATGGTACTATAGTTATAGTAGCCACCATGCTACAGTACTTGCTACAGCAGTCTCCCCCTAAATCCATTGCTATTCCCCTTCCTCTTGGTGGTGCTCTTCCATTGTTGTCAGCCGCCAAGAGAAGAACGGAGGAGAAGAAAGGGAAGGAAGGAAGAAGAGGAGAGGGAGGGCACCTGCATCGCAGCGAGGCGTCCTTCTCTAGCGATTCATCAAGGGTAACCTCGATCCCCGGTAGATCGGTAGAATTTTTAATTCAATTTGGTGCTGTCTGTAGCAGATCGGATTGGTCTAGTACTGTTGCTCGTCGGTTTTGGGTAGATACAGTAAGTTTTTTTATCTAGCCATCTATTAGAAAGTTGTAGGGGTCATCCTTATCTTTCTTTAGGCACCAAGATAACTTGATTTGGAGTTACGATTTAGGAGTTATGGTAGTTTCTTTGCACTGTTCATGAAGAGCTGACGAGAATTGGCAGTTGTCTTGTCTGGCCATTATGAATTATGTAGAGACCGAATCAGAAAAGCCACCCAAAATTAATATTGTATAGAATTCAGTAACATTTCTAAGTTGATAAATAACACAATTTTTAGACGAGACAATCCCAAGTTATGGAATTTATACCGCTGCTGTTTCGCTGACTATCATATTGCAGAGACAGAAAATTTACCTGAATATAAGAATTAGTAGGAGGCCGAATCAGGGGACTTGCCCAACTAGATTATTGTAGATGGTTTTGTCGTGATTCTAGAGAGTCTAAGATCACCCTGTTCTGAGTTGCGTAGTAAAAGTTATGTTATTTTTAGCGTTGCTGTCCCGTAGTCCTTTCTGCTAGACTGTTGGGAAGGTGGAGAAAAACCTGTATTCGAACCCTAGGTCTTGAGGAGTTGGGTTAAGGGGCGTAAACGAAGTCCACTTTTCAGCGTATTTATTGTTAGCGCTATTCTTGTGTAGGAGGCGGAGTCCCGGAGTAGAGACACCATCTTTGCTTCTTCGCGCGCCATAGCGGAAAAAAGCAAGTACAATTTTGGTACGATATTGTGTGTTGGGCAATATGGTTGAGTTAATGCAAGCTTAATATGATTATGCGTGATGAAAGTGTTTATTTAACATTGTTTATATGATGATCGATAATTGATAATTCTTATGAAAACATATTGTGGATTGTCCATGTTATTTCATATTAATCATGCATGTTGGCATGAGATACCCACGGGAGTGGGCATTGAGATCCCTATATTTAAGATATGGGCAATGGGTCCCCATCTGAAAAGGATGGGCAATGAGTCCCCGCATTTGATAATGCAGGCATGAGTGAACACCGACGGGTGTAACACTCCGCAATATCGGTATATGCAAAAGAGAAAAGAAAAGTGCATTTGAGCAATTTGCATAGCATGAGCATATGAAATGTTTATTATTGAGAATTGTGGATGGATGATGATGGTTACAGTTATTTATGTTATTGTCTTGCTAAATGTTCTTTGCTGAGTCTTGGACTCACTATTGTTACTGTGCTTTTAGGTACCCCGTTTGTGGACGGCATGCATGGGAGGGAGTAGATTTATGCTTGGATGCACATTGCCACGAACCAATTCTCCATTGAATAAATAAATTGAATGATAGTTTAGAATTTGAGTAAACCGCTTAAGGTTTTTTATATTTATGCTTTATGCCTTGGATAATTTTTATGGACATACTTTAGATTGTGTGTTTGGATAATTGTTTGTTCCTATTGTTAGCTATGCAAACCCCCGGTATGGTTAGTTATTCAAAGGAGAACCCGCCGAATATTAGCAAAATATCTTAGCTTAATTTGTATTTATGTTAGTGCGGTAGCATTCCAGGCTCAGGTTGGGCTGGGGTGTTACACGGATGGTGGAGGCGACGTGGGAGGACGACCAAGACCTCGGTCCTGATCGTACGTTCTGGCGTTTTCCATACGACTGGACCCTACTGACGGCGTTGAACGACCGCTGGAGGCCAGAGACACACGTTTCACCTCCCTTCCGGGGAGATGACGCCGGCGCTACAGGACGTGAGCTTCCTGACCAGGTTTCCCTACGCAGGCTTCCCCATGGCGGCATATGAGATCTCGCCCACGTGGCGCACAGAGTTCCTGGTGAGGTTCCAAGATGTGCTGCCACTGGGCAGTGATTACCACGAGTTCAGGAGCTCGCACGGGCCGACATTGAGGTGGATCTGCCAGTTCTACGTAAGTCTTCGTAACTATTGTCATCACACATCAATTCATTTGTGAACCTTACTGGCATGTATACGTCGTCTTCTTGCAGCCCAAGCGTATGGCGGAGGACGCACCCAACGAGACGGTGAGTGATGAGGTCATCCCTTCCACTGATACAACCATCCCTACTGCTTTTGATGTGCAACGACCAATTACTAGAGCACGTGCTCGCCAACTAAATTATCAGGTGACTTCGTATTTCGAAGTGCATCCATATTATATGAATTCTATGATGTTGCCTAAAGCACGTGATATTATTTTACTTAGGAATCAAGGATCGGGAGGTAAGTTAAATGGAGATGATGCCGCACTACCAAGCATGGAGATGATCATACGAGGAATGGATATTTCTATACTGGGGCTTAGCCAAAACTAGTATGAAGACTATATATCAAGCTGTTTAGGCCAACACTTAGCAATATTTGAGTAAAGAAACTTGTTGTTGCGCCACCTATACTAATGGGCCATGAGCTTTGTAATTCGGGCTGGACACCTAGTGGGTTTAGCACTCATGCGTGAACAGTACCCGTGGCCGCTGCCCCTCTCTTCCTCCTTTACATAGTGGCCGTTACCCTTAGGGTTTGACGGGTTTTGTTGAATTGAAGCTTAGCTTTGCTACTTTATACTTTGTCCTCTTGTTCCGCGAGATGAACAACGACATTGTTCTTCGAACCCAGTTATCAATACAATTTTAATCCTATTTGCAATTTCAAATTGTGTTTTACCTTGTTCTTGCGTGCTTCTTCGGTGTATGCAGGAATTGATCTTCGTGATCAGGTCGTCCGTGTATTCGTGCACGGTTGATAACGACTTGTCAAGCAGTTAAGCGATTGTGTGGTTTCGAGCCTTACGAGTTCGTAGCCAGTGATTGTGAGAGTTAAGTGACTACTACCAAACTTACATTCTCATCGAAAGATCGGGCCAAAGCAGGACCTTCGTGGTTCATCAGTGAGGAGGTACTTCGAGGCCTACCTGCTATAGCTGTTTGGGTGGGTCATGTTCCTGGGGTCTCACGGCGACAATGTTGATAAGCACTACATTCGCTACGCACGTGAGCTTGTAGACTGGCTGGTGGAGGAGATCCATCCCTATGCCTGGGGTTCGGCCGTGCTGTGTACGATGTACCGCGCACTGTACGACGCGTACCACCGATCCCAGGACAGCTCCATCCTCTTTGGATGCCCGCTACTTTTGCTGCTTTTGTCGTTCGAGCGCTTCTAGATCGAACGTCCACAGCTGGACTTGGGAGCATACACGGTCAGCTCGTACACCGAGGACGACGACGTGGACCGCCAGTAGATATCGTGTAAATATTAATTTTTGTACAACTATAGTAATGGTAATATAGTGTTTCATTATCTTTTTTTGGTATGCACACTTTCTGAGTACTGTTTGTTTCGAGTACTGTGGGGTTCGAGAACTATTCGTTTCGAGTACCACTGGCTTCGGGTACTGTTCGTTTCGAGTAATGTTCATTTCAAGTACCGCTGGCTTCGAATATTGTAGGTTTCGAGTACTGTTCATTTCGAGGACCGCTGTCTTTGAGTACTGTAGGTTTCGAGTACCACCTGTTCTGCGGATTCATCCATGCAAATGGTTCGTTATCTCCTTGTTGTAGCTGGGTTATTGCACTGAGCAGGCCGGCATGCCGATCATGAATGATGCATACGTTTGGACGACCCTGTACAACAGAAATCCTCACATTCTTCAGGAACCACAACCAACTGTCTGTGTTCTTGCTTTCAACAAAAGCGAATGCCACGGTAAGAACTTGATTGTTATCGTCCGTCGCTATTGTGGTCAGTATCTGGCCCTTATACTTTTCAATCAAGAATGTGTCATCTACGCACAAGATTGGACGATAGTGCTGGAATGCATTGATGCATAGACCAATGGCGAAGAATGCTCGCTGCAGTACCCTCTTATCGACCCACTTCAAATGTGTGGTGTCTTGAATGTCGATATGACTATCCGGATTCCTGTCTTGTATGACTCGGAGTAGCCCGGAGAGGTTGTGGTAGGAATCCTCAAATGTACCGAACTTTGATTCCACTGCCTTCTGTTTTGCACTATATGCCTTGACATAGCTGATTGTGTACTGGAACTTTACCTCAATCGCACGAATTATAGATCGTGGCTCAAAATCAAGATTATCCACGATCTCACCGTACATGAGGTTGGCGATGAAGCCTAATGACAGGTTCCTGTGGGACTGCACTGAGTCAGCGCCGACGCATGTGTGTGGGACTAATGTAGAGCACTTCTAGTAGGTGTCCCACTTAGGCTGAAATACGTGGACTTGCCAAGGGCATTCCTCTATTTTTCACTTCACGTCGTAGCATCTTGGGTTAGACTTTATGACTATGATTGTGCGCCGCACCGACAAGGCCTTGAATTTGGCCACCTCCTACACGGCCTCCTTGCATTTGTACACAACTCTTTGTCTGACCTTGCTCTAGTCGTACTCCCACGGCACACGGGAGCCTTCGTCGACGACGAGGTTGTCGAACTGGTATGTGTTCCACTCAGATGGAACCGCCAGCTGGTCCACATCATCCTCGTCGTCGGATCCTTTATCTTCTGACAATGCATTGTAGTCCCGGGATTCCTGATCCATCCTTTGCACTATAGCTTCCAGCTCCTCACCCTCGTTAGCAAGCCCACTGGCCTGCCTGACGGAAGGAGCTACTTCTTCAGGGTCTTCGTCGACAGCATCAGCAACTCCGGGAGCTTCAGGCACTGTGTGCGCCACGCTGTGGCTGGAGTCATCGACTTCTTCGGCATCATCACCCCCTTCTTGTTCACCGTAGATGCAAGAATAGGCTTGCCATATGCCTGAGCCAGAAGGACCAAATCCCACCCCCTCCCTCTCCACGCGTAGATATGACTGCAATGACTTTGTTCGCTTCAGCTGCACTAACTCCAAATATGTGGGTTGTATTGCTCGAGGGGCAATACAACTCAATCTCAGATCATACACATCATGGTCCACTTGGAATGTGTGAAACAACCACCGCATCACAGCTCCCCATGTACGCCCCTTTAGTCTTAGCATGGGCACGACCACCGATTGAAAATAATGTAGGTCAATCCCCTCGGGACCCTCCAGAATAGTCTCCGGGCTGTAGTAAAATTTTAAATTGGTGACGTCCGATATAATTGACGTACTGCAGCATGAAGAACATTTTCAGGATTAACTACATATCTAAAATAAGACTACCCACCGAAAAGAATTGTGTACAACATACTGCACTACGCAACCGTACATCCAAAACAATGTAATCCATTCGGTTCAAAAAAAATTACCTCACAGAGGGCAGTGGTTCGCTAGCTTCTCTCCTCTCCTCTCCTCCTCTCCCTTCCCTCCTCCTGTTTTTATGAACACAAATGAATCTTACGCCGAATTTTAGTGTTTCATCAAGTTTTATAGGGAAGAAGTTAACCGGCGACAGAAGTCGGACTAGCGACAGAAGGGGGGCAGGGTACTTGTCGCTAAGCCTGTTGCCAGTTCAACCGACGACAGGAATCTATTTTTGTTATTTTTTATGTTGATTATTTATTTTTATAATTTTTTAAAAAAATATTACAAGCAGAGGATTTTACAAGCCGGATCACAAAAACAACAGACCACGAGTTTCGTTTGGTTAAGAGGATCAGAGCACATTGGCACGGAATTGCGGGGTATACCATTCCATGGATTGAAGACGATCATGCACATGACGCGGCTAGCCAGGAGCAATGCTTTTGCGAAGAAGGCATGCGATACGGTTCAATACCGCGAAGCAATTAGCACGGTGTCCAAAATAGGCGGCACGGCCCACCGGAAGGGTCAGGCGGCAAAAGGTTTCGAGGGAGGATCCAGATCCTCGATATCACCCAAGATGTTCACTACAAACAGTGTTTTGTAAGTGTTTAAAATACTTTTGCAGAAGTACTATATTAACAGTGTAATTTTTCTGCATCAAAATAATGTACCTACTAATCTCACCCTTTCTTTTTCTGATCGGCGATATCGCTCCCGAATGCCATGTACGGTATCCATTTCCTTCGAGGGAGGTGTCCGGTGGTGCAACCGATTCACCTGCACACGTTGGCTATCTAGCTCGTTATCGTATTGCGGTGAAAACAAACACATCTGAAATTCCGGGGTCAAACATGGAGAAGCCGGGATCATTTTCTCGACGTGATGTCCGGCCGCCAAACCGGGAATAACAGGACGAGCGGTCCCCCACCGAAGATGATGGAGTGATGGACACACCGCCCTCGCTGAGGCTGAGGTACAGAGGGCTACTGCCGTCGCCCGTCGGTGGCGTGCGCGTAGAGCGACGTGCGTGTCAGGTCCCCGGACGCGCGCTTGCCGGTGAAGGGGTTGTAAGGGTGGGCGGCGCACTTGTTGCCACAGTAGTAGCTCCCGGCGTTCGGCTGGCCTGGGCCAGCGTACATCCAGCAGCAAGGCGGGGTGTACCGGCTGGCTTCCATGCACTCCCGCTCGTAGAGCTCCACCGTCGGGTGGGAGGCGAGCGGGCCGGAGAGGTGGAGGACCAGGCTGTGACTGTCCTTGATGGGCATGGTGTAGAGGGAGGTGGACGCGTCCCTGTTGATGACCGTGACCAGGGGCTTGCCATCGCTTGCTAGTGTGCAGCAAGGCCACGCGCCAACGCCGAGAGGAAGGAGATGGCCATGGCCAGCAGGAGGGACTCGGCCCGCGACATGTTCTGTGGGTTAGTCTGGGCCAACTTGATTTGGTGCCGTGACTTGTAGGGTTCTTTTACAAAAAATTTACCCAAAATCGTCCAAATTTTGGCACAAATTTCTTCTATATTTGATAAAATTCATGTAAATTGGATCTGGTTTCAAAATTTACACAAATTTCTTCTATATTTGATAAAATTTATGTAAATTGAAACCGATTTCAAATTTTACTGGGAAACGATTAGGCCGACATTTTGAACCGTGGTGACTTGTGATGGATGCACGCTCCATGTGCGCGTGGTTGCTGTTTATATAGTGGAGTGGAGCTCGGATTTGTACATGCTGTTAAAATCCGTTGCTTACGAATGTTGACTTTATGTACTACTAATTAATGTCAGAGTAACATTTAATTTGCTCGATTAGATGCTGCAGCACGTTGCTAAGTGCATGTTTAGTTATTTTGAGATTAGAGAACCTGGCCCCGAAGCTTTCGGTAAAATTACTGTGATACTCGCGGCCAGAAAGTCAATCCATAGTTTTCGGTAAAATTAATGATCACTTCGTACATGTGTTTTGGTATTTTCTACCATCACATATATAAGTTGTCTGGGCCAACTTGATTTGGGCCTCGTAATTGTCAGGCTGATTTCAGATGGAAAACTTTTGTTTTTGTCACTCAAAATATGTGCAGTTTTAGCTCTGCTATCAAGAATTTGTGAATTTCGTTTTTGCCACCACAGATTTTGCATTCACTCCTCTTCCGCCATTGCAGTTAATTTCCGTCAGTTGATTGTTACAGTAGAACAGTTGGCCGCTATTTCTTTGTCATTTTTTTACAAGAAGATGTCTGTCAGCTTGGCCCCACCTCGTTTCTCTGAAAGCGGCGCAATCAAAAGAGATTTATCAATCTACCGATTTCTGATAAAGCAATGTCAAAAAGAGCCCTACTCCAACTCATTTCTGTTACAGGTGTTTGGTAACATTTCTTTATTCCTTGAGAAGGCCTAAATGGGCCAATCTCATTAGACGCAAATCCAAATTTTGAAAGCCACCACTTTTGCTAGAAATGGGCCAATCTCATTAGACGCGAATCCAAATTTTGTGAAAATTCGGATTGTGAGGATATAACAATTTTTATTTAATGTAATTTTTGTTGTAGATAGTAATACGCTATATTGATCTTGAGTATACCTCTTAATATTTATAAAAGGGAAACCTACCTATATGGTCGTGGGCCTTTCCACAACCGCTCCACGGTCGCAGTCCTTCTACGATCATGACATAGTCGTAAGCCATTTTCCGACCATCCTGTGGTCGTGAAATCTTCTACGACTAGCTTGGCTTCGACCAACCTGGCTACGACAACATGCTAATTGATAAGACCTGCCAACTTGTGGGCCTAGTCGATTAGAGGAGTTTTATACGTTGTGTTCAATATGCACGACAGTTATTACATGCAGTTGTTCTTGGGAATAACTGCATGTTATATTTCTATCTCTCACGATAACTACCCGATAACGTGGTGATGGTTATTCCTCTGACAATAACCTCCATCAACGGTTCATCATTTGGAACGTTGGGACGTCTCTTGGACTGGAGCAACTGCCACCTCCTCATACGCTATATAAATATTGAAGTCAGAAGATATAAGTGACAAGTACAATCTGGAGTGCAAGCATCAGACTCTCTCTTGATTGTAACTAGCATACTCAATATAGTCACACAAGATTAGAGTTGTTATTATCTCTAGAGAAGGCCTGAACCTGTATAAAATCTCTGTGTCATTCTCTTTGTACTTCTAATCTTGGAGACCTCTGAATAAAACAATCATACGTAAGATCGGTTCTAAATCACCAATAGTTGGCGCCGACCGTGTGGACCTCTTCTGGTGATTCCTTGTCAGTCATATGTAACAATCAGGACTGCACCAAGGCAGACCCAGAACATAGCGAGGGTCACTACTCCAAATATTTGAGTCCGCTTAAGGCAGTCTGACCTGGCGCGACAAGTCCTGGAAAGCATCATTCCGGGACTCCATCAGCATCTGGTAGTTGTCTCCCTTCGCCTACCCCCACAAAGGTACTGGTTGAGCATGCTTTCCTACGAATTCGACCGTATCCTCACCGGGCTCATCTGCAGACGGAGATGGTTATAACCCAGAATTCCCCTTCTTGGAGGGCCTTGCTCCAAGTCGTCAGATGGTGTCATTTGACAACTCATCAAGCCAGGAGACCTTTAGCGCAAGTGGAGATCATACACAGGAGGTCTCCGCCCTCCCCTCAGATCATGATCTCTCTCCTAGAGGTAGGCCTGAGGATACTCCCACTCGATCACACACTGCAACCCCTCGTAACGATGGTGAGGAGGCCTCTGACAATGAACGAGACACTTTGATGAGCGTGGGATAAATCCTCGAAATGACCGCTCTCCATTGAGGCGAGCTCCAGTAACATCAGATGTAGAAGACCTTGAAACCGCCCAGAGGAGGAGAATGACAACCTAGAGATCTTTACCTGGGTGCGTCTAATATCGATCCGAGGAGGCTCAGGAGCTCCAGCGCATAAATGACCTGCTCGAGAACCCAACTCAAGAGCTGGGACGAGCACCAGGTGAAAGCATTTAGGCCCCTAAAAATTGTATTTTGGTAATTAATGACATTATGTGAATATGGGACTAATATGTTTGTTGAAGTGATTACAAGGTATAGTCCCAAATGACAAAGTGAAACCAAGGAGCTGCATGTCAAAGAATGTTGAGAAGATGGAGTTGATCTCAAAGGCAAGGTACAAATAGACTAGGACCCCTTTGAATTTTACCGGTCTTTGGAGTATGGAGGAAGACCGGATTTTAGGATAAATATCGTACTATTAAGGGGGAGCTTGTCTAGTAGCTTGAAAGCATCTCACTATGCCTTTGGATCAACTTAGGATCATGCATGTTCTTTTGGTCTGGTTTCAAAAGAAAAATCTTCTTCTCAGTATACAATCGGAAGTTTCGGCGTTGATTCTGCGGAACTTCCGCTGTGCGGTTCCTCCGAAAACTTTGCGGTTTGATTTTTCCAGAGAGCATCCGTTTTCGGGACTTAGCCGATTTCTCGAAGCGCGGAAGTTCCGCAATGATACGAGCGGAAGTTCCGATTATCGGTTGCTCCGAAAACTTTGCGGTTTGATTTTTCCAGAGAGCATCCGTTTTCGGGACTTAGCCGATTTCTCGAAGCGCGGAAGTTCCGCCATGATACGAGCGGAAGTTTCGATTATCGGTTGCTCCGAAATATTTGCGGTCGGTTTTTTCCAGAGAGCACCCTTTTTGGGGACTTAGCCGTTTTCGCAAGTGCGGTAGTTCCGTTGTGGAATAAAGCAGATCTTCCGATTATCAGAAGAACCGAAATCTAGTTGGCGGAAGTTCCGCACATAAATCCAACGGCTAGATCAGAGCATTTAATGCTCACTGTAATGACCGTTACAGTGCACTCGATTGAAGAGCGGAAGTTCCGCACCTTACACGGCGGAAGTTCCGATTTTCCTGAATGTTGTCTGATTTTCTGCATAACGGTCATATTTGGTTGTGGGGGGTATAAATGCACCCCCACCAGCTCAAAGACGTGTGGTTGAGCATTCATTCAATTCATTTGAGCCTTGAGCACTCCTCTCACTCCTCATTTACTCTCTTTGGACACATTTGTGAGGTAGTGAGCAAAACCAAGAGCATTGCATTACTAGTTGATCCTTTGGCTCTTGATTGCCGTCAAGTGAAGGTCAAGTTCTATTCTCTTGGTGCTTGTCGGCACCTAGACGACTTGGCGGAGGTTGCGCGGTGATCTCTTCAAGAAGCTTGTGAAGAGACCCGTCGCCGGTTGTGATTGGTCGGTGTTCACCAACTCCAGAGAGGAGGAAGAACAACCAAGTGATTAAGAGGGAAGGCTTAATTTATGGAGCCGGCTTGATTGAATCAAGCTTCCTCAACGTGGACTAGTGAAGATCGAAAAATCTTCGATACCACGGGAAAAACCTCCTTGTCCTTGTGCGGTTAATTCTTGTCTTTACTTATTGCACTTAATTTTGTAGCTCATAGCTTGTGATAAATATCTTTGCTTAGTGTATCTTGCTATTTTGGGTAATTTGATCTAGAAATTTTAGAAACCTCCTATTCACCCCCCTCTAGTCGGTTATCCTTGATCCTACACCAGGTTACGATAATTTTGTTAGAGAGATCGCACAAAGGCTTCAGAGCGTGATGGTTAGACGCGAGCAGCCTCGTTGATATCATTCTGGAAGTCGTAGCGGTACGACTGTAAGATCGAGGATGCCGACTAGAGGGGGTGAATAGATAGTTTTAAAATCTCTTGGCTAAAACCGAGTTTTATACGTAATTGTAAATCAATTCGATTTTGCCCAATTAAAACCTAAATCAACTAGTTTCGACTAAGTGCATCAACAATCAAAGACTATTGATAACTATAGCAATCATACAAATACAAGTAAGTAATTTAATTCTATGAATGTAAATTACGCAAAGTAAAACATAAAAGAACAAATCACAATGACACAATAACGTTTTACTATAGTGTTTGGAGACTTTCCAGGGTACCCTAATCCATGTTGAGGTAAGCCTAAACTAATTGGACTGGCTCCACAAATTAAGCCAACACCTCCGAGGTAATTCCAACCACTTGGACCGGCTCCAACACGAACCAACACCTCGATCCACTTGTCGTTGCTCTTCCTCCACTCCGGAGATGGCTAGAACCAAACTACTCACAACCGTCAGGCCTTCTCACAACCTTCTTTGAGAAGATCACTGACGCAACTCCTCCAAGCCGTCTAGGTGTGGGTAAACACCAAGAGTAACAAGTCGAAGATGCTCACTTGAACAAATCAAGTGTCTAAGCTCATGTGGATACACAGTCCACTACCTAATGCAACACATGCACTTAGAGTTTACTCTCTAAGCTCACTTAATGCAATACATACACAAAAGAGTGTAGAGGGCTTGCTCTTTGCCCAAAGGAATTTATATGGCACCAGCTTCTGTCCCAAAACCGGCCAAGGTGGATATTTATAGCCCACACACAAAAAACTAGCTGTTGGAGATAAGATTCTGAAAAATCAGTAGGCGGTAGTACCGCCGTTCATCGGTTGGTACTACCGTCGTAGTCGCTTCAGCGGCAATGGCTTTTTCCACCACGGGAGTATTGGTCGATCCCTTGACCACTTCCGCTGTTGTTTCTCCTATCACATGAGAAACACCAGTTGTTTCTACAACTGTGGAAGAATTGGTAGTGGGCTTTTCAACAGAAGTGCTCTCCAAGGCAGGAGTAGTTGGGCAAACATTACAGAAGGGACAACACATTAAGGTGTAGAGAACAAAATGTAAATAATATTCTTATACTTTTTCTTTACATACCTTCGCTTCTTGGATATAATCTTGAATTTAGATGAATCCTTCCTTAAGGAAGATTTCTTCGACTTTTTCTCTTCGACCACATCTGGTCAAAAATCGAGCTAAGGAATGGAGTCCGCCACGACCACGTATGGTCATGGGTCTTGGGCTTCCTACCCCTCCTGGTAATCGAAACCTATTTCAACCACCAGAAGAGCAACGCTTCCTCCGACCATAGGCTCTGCCGGCGCCACATTATCCTTCATAAAAGGCACAAAATCTTTTCAGTTCTCCTTTTCTAAACGCTTAACCAAGTCGTGAGAAGCAGAAACTGCGAAAGTCTTGTCGTCATAGTAGAATGGTACCTTGGTCGTGGGGGCCTTTGTGTTTAAGGGTTTCGATTGCTTCGACCACCTTTGTTTTCTCCGCAGAAACTATGTCTGCAAAGAATTTCTTAAAGGGTCTAGTCGGATCGAAACTTGAACCTGCATCTTGCTTGTCGATGACCCTCACTAGGCAATGTCTTTTTGTCGGAGGAGCCATGCTTTCCTCTGGACCTTTCCCGACAACCATCAATTCAACCTCTTCGTCATCTTGATGGTTTTCCATGCCTACTTTCTGTGAAAATCAGAAAAAGAAACCTTATTTAGTAGTCATTTTCTATGACTACGAGGCCCTAAAGTTGAAATCAATCTTTGATTACCTTTAGGCGATCCATCTTCTCCTAAGTGGATACGACCGTCAAGATTTGAGGAGCCACTGCATCTAGTGGCGGAGCTTTCTCACAAATGAACTTGACCCGGGTGTCAATCTCTGCTCGTGGGAGATCTACATTGGCGAATAATGTTCAACAATCAAGCTCAAAATTAACCAAGAAGAGTTGAGTTGAAATATTATTTACCTTCCTCGAAGTCCCTAGTCGGACCCTTATTCCCCGAGTACCTCCACAAGGGATGTGCTCATTTCTTCATGGGGCTGATGCAGCGTGTGATGAAATCCTTCACCACGTGCCATTCGGTAAGCCTCTCATCTTTCAAGTCTTTGATGGCTTGAACGTAGGGGGCGATCCAGTCGAGTTCCTTGGGAGTCGAGTCCCAGGAAGAAATCTTCTCTATGGGCTTCCCCACGAAAGAAAGGCTATTCTCACTGGTTATCTCCCAGTAGAACCACTTCTTCTTCCACCTTGACCATGATGATCAGGTGAACATCTGAATATATTCATTGGTCTTCCCGTCATGGAGCTTCAGATCGCAGCTCCCGACGATTCCATACTGTCTGCTCATTCCATAAAAGTATTGGAAGAACTACAAGTCTGGAAGGATATAACGTCCCCAAAAATCCTTAATATAGGTTTAGCTAAGCATATCATGTTTACGTGTGTAAATTTTGGATCGATGTAAACTTTTGTTGTTGTAATAAAATTTGCTCTGAAATTTGAAACTTTTAACTTGAATTCAAGTTTTTATATAATTCTAGAAAAATGCAAATAATTTATTTAAATACTAGAATATTTATCATGAATTAATAAAAAAAATTCAGAATTTTTAAGAAGCCAAACTGATATCATAAAAATCCAAACAAAAACAATAAGGTAGATCTGAAAATGAATTAAATTAGACAACTGGAGACTGAACAATGCCTCAAATATTTTCCTAGGTTCCATTTGAAAATGAGAATAGTCATAAATGTTTTAGAATTTATTTGCTATTTTTAATCACTAGGTCAAACTTGTTGTTTTTTTTCTCAAAATTAAACCCAAACCCAACTCCGACCGAACCCGACTCATTTTGATTTGACTCAATCGCACCAACTAAACTCGGACCCGAGTCAGACTACGACCGAACCGCTCAACCGCGGCGCTTTGCTTCAGCCTCTGACAAGCGGGCCCCACTTGTCGGAACAGTCATCGTCTTCCTCGCGCTGCTCAACCGAGCGCGCTGGCACTGCACCTGCTCGCCGCGACATCGACTTTGACACCTCATGCTTTTCGGATTGACTATGAAGGGCCTCCTAGACCTCACGAACCTCCCTGTCCAATTCATTCTTTGCCTGACGCACTCTCGCTTTCATTGCTCTCTTTTTCGTCTCAGCCGAGGTAGAAGATGATGGGAGCGTTGTCGTTGTATTGCTTTCCGCGAGCCTGCGACTCCACTGCTGGATTCTACTCTCGACGCTGCACCCATTTTCTCCAGTTCGAGCCTTCTAAGTCTACAGAATCGTTGGGAACAAAATCGTCGTCCTCAACTTCGGCGGCCATGGCCCCGTAGCTCGCAGGCATTCCAGTAGGTTATCCTCCATGCCGCATTGTCCATTGAGATCGCACTATTTTGTTGAGCTTAATTGTGAGTTTAATTCAATTTTGGAGCAACACCGAGGGAGTGCATCACCATCTTCTCCAGCTACAGGCAACCGCCGCCGTCACCTTACCGGTCTTCTCCAACCTCCATAGTCGTCATCTTCGGGTGCGCCACGATCGTGGTGACAAGGCGACTCCAACGTGCACCTCCCCGAGCTCAATCGACATCCGTAGTTTCTTCTCCACGAGCATTGTCCATTTGGTTCTGCCTTCGGCAATCGTAAGCTCGCCGTTGTCAACCTTTGGACTCTGTGCCACCTTGGACGAGTTCGCGAAGTCATCCTGCACCAGGACTTGTTGATCCTGAGCCCGGAGCTCCACTGCTTCGCCAAATCATCACCCTTGTCGCGCTCGCACGCGCACGACGAAGCTCCGTTGAACCGCCGACACATTAAGTTGTTAATCACGTCATTAGCTCTTAATTGTGTTCTTAGTGCTTGTTTAATGTGTGGGTCCCACGGTTAATAAACAAGATTTCAAATCTAATTAAAGCATGTTTAACCCTATGTGTCATTGACATGTGGGCCCGTATGGCCGGTTAAGTGATGTGTAAGGTTAAAGAGTACATGTTCTCTTAAAGGAAGCGTATTCTTTATGTGCTTAGACCGAATTTACGTTTGCGGCTAGCTCAACGCTCGTATAAAAAGTATTTAATACATTTTCCAAAACGAATTAAAGATGCACTAAAAATTCAAATAATTTTAGAAATTCATAACTAATTCATTTTAACTCCAAATTAAGTAAAATCAATTTTTCTAGTTTTTATTTTTACCGTACTTTAATTTGGAATAAGTTTTGTACATGTTACAAATATAGAAAATATTGATATTCAAAATATTTGAACACTAATGCAATTAACATTGAAAAACTCATGGAAAATCCAACTGAACTCCAATAGAACTAAAATGTCCACATCAAATCATATAAAATCATACGATACCTACTGTGTGAATTTCTTGCAATTCTAAATATTTTTAATTTTTAGCTTTATTTGGCGTTTATCGCAATATCGGTTTTCGTTGGGGTTTTCGACGATTCCGACGTATTCGTGAGTTTAACCTGAGGTTGAACAAGTGGTACAACAAAGGCAAGCAATCCCCCCTTTGACCATGTTGTTCCTACCTGACGAGTATCTAGTAATCCTCATTTTATCTTTTATCTATAATTCTTATTATGGGTAAATATGATGTCACGTAGTCCCCATAAGTACCCCTTATATTCATAAGGGAGAGGCCTACCAAGTGATTGTAAGTTCTCCTACAATCACCCCCATAGTCGTAAGACTTATTACGACTATGTCATGGTCGTAAGTCCTTCTACGACCACTACCTAGTCGTAAGCCCTTCTACGACTATTACCCAGTCGTAAGTCCTTCTACGACTATTGTTCAGTCGTAAGTTCTGCTACGACCTGTACCTAGTCGTAAGTCCTTCTACGACTTGTACCCAGTCGTAAGTCCTACTACGACCAAGTCAACCACGACCACCTTATAATCAATATCACCTACAAGCGAGTGGGTCCAATTGATTAAGGAATCCAGACGGTCCACATGCACTGTTATTCCGCGCAGTAATAGTGCTTAAATACCCCATTACCTCTGAGAGATAACGGCCAAACGGCGTGAAGGAGCCACTACGCCGGTAATTACTGCCATCATGCGCCCATTACTGACTTGATTAGGCGCCTCTTCAGCAGGGGAAAACGGCTACTCCTTCACGACTATATAAAGACATCAATCAAAGGGCAAGGAGGGAAAAGAAACAGGATCAAGAAGAGATACAAGGACTGTTCTTTGTAATAGTCTTAGTTTCTAGCTTGATTATCGAGAATACAGTCAATACCATACACACACAGGAGTAGGATTGTTATTCTCCCCGGAGAAGGCCTGAACCTGTATAAAAATCACGTGTCAATCGCTCTGTGTGATTTCATCTCTAGGAGACCACCCGAATCAAACAATCTTTACGTAAGATCGGTTCTAATACACCGACACTACCAATTTCAATAAAATATTTGTGTTGATTTTAAGTATTTTATGCATTGCTTTAAATTCAAATACCTGTATGTCAATTGGGTTGATGTAGCTATATCCTCTTTGCTGCATTTCCCTTCCTTTGAAAGTTGAATATCTAGTTACCATTGATGCTTAAGATTATATTTTATATGAGGGTGTTTTTAGATTTATATGACGATGCTTAGCCATGCTAATAATTGTAGTCGATACTGGTCGATGGAACTAGTCTATCGACCGAGATGAATTAAATATTGTCAAAACTTGAGGATTATAATTAGATCTTCGAATTTGCTTTTTGTGGACACTTTGAGTATTGAGTTCTTTATATTTTAACTTGGACAGGTGTAGGGTGATGATGAATACCAACATGTATTGTGGAGGGTATTTCTTCACCGTTGGATACACGGGCACACATTCAAGACAGCTTGGATGGTGGATCCCATGGGTGCATATGCCCCTACGGGTTGAAAATCCTCTTCCAGGGAAGGCATCCAAAATGTCCAAGATAGAGCGAACTCGCAAAAAAAATCGGATCCAGGAATACATCTGCTACTGATCTTACAGGACAGCTCAAATACCAGGCCTTTCTTCGTCAGTGGAGTCAGCTTAACTACAAGCTAATTAAGCGTCAAATCTCATGTTGAGCAGCTTTGCAGTTTTTGTTGTTGTTTGTTCTTTTGGTTTCCCATCTCATTTTCATGTTCATTTTTTTCATTCTCATTTTCGTTTCAGTTTTGTATCATACCCTGACAACTATTTTAATACAATGATCATGAGGGTGAGAATTCTTAACCTCTTTTTTTCCGTTTAAAAAAAGGGTAGGCATCCATTTCGTGCTGGTACAGTGGTGGTGCCACGCGCACCGCGCGCGAGCTAGTTAGTTTTCGCTGTGGCATGTGGTTGTTGCTCCTGTTACTATATTACTATATCACTTGTTTTTTTTTTTTTGGCAAAATATGTATCAATTAATTGATCTGACTAGCACACATATCGAATCCTGCTCGATCCTCCATGCCGTAGGTCAAAGGATGGATGCATTGACATAAGAAATTCTACTCCGTTCGAGATGCCCCCGTACTTGAGCTAAGAAAGCTCTTGGTTTTACGTGTGGGATTCGCATTCATGTTCTCTCTGCAAGAAGCTCTCTTGGTTTCAGAGCCTTCTGATGCACGCGATCATGTCATGTGTTTCAACTTTCGATACCGTCTAGTAGAGTAGCCTCTGTTGTATTTTTCCCGCGTGTAGGAAGGGACGCTGTTGGGTCGAGATGTTGCTGAAAATGGAGGGAAACGAATCCTCTGACATTAAGTGATAATCACACATGATCTGGAAGATTAGTGTGGTTTCAGAGCCTTCTGATGCACGCGATCATGTTATGTGTTCTAAACTTTCGAGGCTGTTTAGCAGAGTAGTCTCTGTGTTGTATTTTTCCTGCGTGTAGTTGAAGATAAAGATGATAAAGATGAAATAGAGTGGCCCGTAGGCTGGGAAACTGGGTACGAAAGTTCTTTATTAGGTGGCAGATATCGCAAGTTAATACCATGATCAATGTCGAGGAGTGCGTATGCAGTACAAATAAAAAGTCGATCTAGTAGTGACTCCGAGTGAAATTGAAGTTACTGCAGGTAGTTTGCCTCCCCAAGAGCAGCCCGCTGAAGCCGAGCCGCCTCTTCTCCAGGTCGAACCGCAGCAGGTTGTTCTCCATCTGGAACCCTCCGATCAGCACCGCCGGCGCCCTGCCGTCTCCGGCTTTCACCCCCTTCATCTCCACGAACGCGAGGCACGTCGTGTTCTCGTTCACGTCCACCATAGAGTTGCCCCCGTACACCGTCCAGTTCTTGCCGCCCTCCAGCGTGAGGTCTATCTGCGGCACGGCGTAGCCGAGCCGCGTCGACCCCAGCGCCCGCGAGCTGTAGCAGAGCTTGAACGGTGCCACCGCCTTGCGGACTCTCGCGTTCCACCCCAGGGCCTTGTCGAACGCGTCCACGAGCGGACGGTATACGTCCGGCCGGAGCAGGGTGTACGGCACCCTCGTGCAGAGCACGACGCCACCAGTGGCGAGTGCGTGTTCGGGAACGTGCACCTGCGCTTGGTTCACGGCGATGGCCTTGACCGAGATGTAGTACGCGGGGTTGTCCTTCTTGCTGAGGAGCGGGGTGTACGCTAGCGTCGACGTGATCTCCGGCACCCACGGCGGGAGGAGGTAGAGCGGGCCCCCGCCGAAGATCGCCACGCCGTCGCCGCTGCTCGGGAGGCAGAGCATGAACTTCTTGGCGACGTTGTGCGAGGACGCCACCTGCGCCGGCAAAGCCAGACCGGAGCTCGCCATCCCCGCGACGCCCGTGGAGCCCGAAGGCAGCGACGCGAGGAGCTTCCTGGGGGCGCACGACGCCACGGCCCTGATGGAGACCTGGCTCAACGGGTTCTTGCCGTCGGTGGTGTTGGCGACGAACCTCGTGTGGACCAGGTCCCCGGCCGCGCACCGGCCGGTGACCGGGTTGTACGGGTGGGCCTTGCACAGCTTGTCGCAGAGTTGCTCGGCCTCACGGCAGCTTGGGGCACGACCGACATTGGCGAGCTTGCACATCGGGTCCTGGCACGACAGGGACGCCGGCAAGTGGTCGCTTGGGCACGTCGACCAGACGAGCGGGCCGGCGAGGTCGAGGACGAGGTTGGCGCCGAGCCTGATAGGGATGGTGTAGAGGGAGGTGGCGGGGTCCTTGGTGACCGGGGTGAGTACGGGGTCGGGACGAGGTTGGCGCGGCACCGCGCATGACGTTGGGCACACCAGCACGAGCAATGAGATGGTCAAGAGGAGGAGGAGGGGCTTGTTTACTCGTGTCATCTTCCGCTAATGGTAGGAAAAGTACTTTGGTGCCGCCGCGGCTTGTGAGTTGTGATCAGCGTTCGTTGTGTCTGTCTGGTTCCTCTTATATACTAGTGGAATGGAGTGGAGATAGCCGATAGGAGCTGTCATATTATGAGTTCGTGTCAGTTTAGATCAATGGAGTTGATGGAATTTTAATGCAAGTAACAACTAGTATCTGGGAAACACATCCTCCTTTGCCATTATCTGAAAACTGTAGATTTTTCTGTTGCTACAAGACTTACCGTAGCAAAGTATTTTACTGTACCACTCAATCTTGCCCGTTGGTTTCTTGATCCAAGGGCCCGTCTAGAGCTAATGGCAGGGTACTATGCATTGCAATGGCAGAGGACGCGCTTGCTTCCAGAACGTGCTGTGATTTGGGAGTTCAGTGGTCAGTTACCGGCTCGCGAACATTAATTTGTTATACTCTTTAATTTTTGCAACTCTATATTGAACCAGCTGATCGAGAGAAGAAGAAGCAGGGAAAATAACAGGTAGTACAGTTGGTCTCGCATGCATCTAAATTGCCACTCTTACTTAAGCAACACATTTGCTGGTCGCGGGATCCCAAGAACACCGCGCATACACGCTGGTACCCAGCGATCAGTGCAGACTTGCTGAACATATCTTCGATCGATATCTCCACACCAGAGTGGCAATTTCCGTCGATTGGGAAACAAGATGCGTGCAAGTCAAAGGGCGCATGCAACGATACTCCATCTCAGTCCATATCATATTTTCTTTGGGTACGTGCCGGATTTGCATTGATCTTCTCACAGCTCAAGGAGTAAGTATATATCGCGTCCCTCGACTCTTCACCTTATGTACTTTTCATCCCTCCTATGCAAAACTGGATAAAACGCGTCATCGAACTATCAATTTCAGAAAAACCTTACCCCTCTAACTGTTTGACTATAGTTTTGACCCAATAAAAGCCAGCTTTGTCCGCATCGGATTACTACGGTTGTCCTTCTCCCCTAAATCTAACCAAAACAGGTGGCCACAGCACTCCAGCCGAGCGCGGCGTCGGCGAGCGGGGCCTCGGTGGGATCAACAAGCTTCAAAATGGAATCTCATGACCTAGGCGACCCTAATGGCGGCGACGGCGCGGGCAGAGATAGCTCTCAGTGGCGGCGCGACTACGCCGAGTGGCGGTGGCGCTTGGGCCTACGGAGGCGATGTTGAATCAAGATCAACGGCTAAGCCTAGGTAGTAAGATGCGCATGAGCGTCTAAGCGTCGAAGGGAACTCACCAGAGTCAAGGGCGTGGGCGGAGACGAGCTGAGGTTGGCCGGCAACGATGACCTGAGGTGGCATGATGAGCTCGTCGGTGGCAGCAACCTGGGGTGAATGGAAGCCGAAATTAGGAGCGAGGGAAGATTGAGAATGGTTCAGGGATGCTTCAGGCATAGGGGATTGGATCGGAACGCACCGTGGAAGAAACGTTGGTGGCTGCGGCAACGACTGTGGTTGAGAAAGACGAGGTCAACGGCGAGCTCCTATAAGTAGAAGGAGAAATTGAGTAAAGGGAAGGTTAGAGGAAAGCACCGAGGCGAGTTCAATGGTGACGCTGTAGGCTAACCCGGACGGCCGGTTCGGCAGACGCGGTGGCCGGAAGCAGAGGAGCTCACACTCCTCTGCCTGTTGTTTTGCTGAGGGAGGGTGCTGGTTGGAACCATGTGTTTGTACGTGGACTGGAACCAAACTGCCGAGTCTCTTGACTGTTGGATTATCAGATGGTTCACTGTCCGTGGTTTCCATGAGGGAGGACTGCTTGGAGGTATCAGAACAGTGGGCCGCTCATCAGTATGAAGTTTGGACATGTTCTTTTGATCGTGCAAGGCCACACTTGTTGTACAGCGGATCCGACGACTGCTCTTTCAGTTTCTGGGACTTGCAAGAAAGCCCATCGAACTTTGCGTTTCAGAATAAAAAGTCTCATAACATGGGTGTCTGTTGCATTGCTCAGAACCCATCGGAGGGGATCATGTTACTCACTGGAAGCCATGATGAATTTCTCAGAGTTTGGGATGTGAGATCAATGGTGAAACCTGTAAACGAAAAATCCCAAAATTTAGGGGGCGGTGTTTGGAGGATGAAATATCATCCTAGCATTGCGGATGTTGTTGTATTGGCTGCATGCATGCACAATGGGCTCGCCATTGTTAAAATAGGCACCGGAAATGCAACAGTATTGGAAACATATTGCTAGGATGAATCCTTAGCATATATGGTGCCAATCCAGATTGGCAGAGAAGTGAAGTGGCAGAACATAACAAGAATTCTTCGGTTGTCGCTACTTGTTCATTTTATGATCGCCTTCTCCGTGTGTGGCAACCGAAGAACCTAGTCAAACTTTAAGACCTAAAACATCATTGTGCTCAATTCAAGTATCACTGTGGCATAGAGGTGGGCATTGGCCCCTGCCGTGCCGGCACGGCCTAGGCCCATCGTGCTTCGGGCCGCGTCGTGCCGTGTCAGCTCGGCCCGGTCATTCCACCGTGTCGTGCCGTGCCGGCCCGTATCGCCTCTAGTTAGGCCCAAGCACGGCCCAAAGCCCGCCGTACCGGGATCGTGCCGCTGCCTGTGCCCGCCCTAAGTAACTATAGACGTCTGAGAAGACGATAACCGCCGCCGCCGCTGTCCAGGAAGACAAAGACACCTGTGGTTCAGGTCGGGTGGCAGAAGGGGATGATTGGTTGGGCTAGGCCGGTGTGGGGGAGTGATTGGACTAGGCTGAGGGGGGGATTGGGCTAGAACGGAGGGCTAGGCTGGTGTGTGGGAGTGATTGGACTAGGCTGAGGGAGGGATTGGGCTAGAGCGGAAAGGTTGGGCCTATTTCGTGCGTCTTGCGCCCAAGCACGCCCAACCGATCGTGCCGCGCCCGTGCCGCCTAACGGGCGCATTCGTGCTCGCCCGCCCATCGCTCGCGCTGCGTCGCCTAGCCCACCACGCGCCATGTCAGCATCGCGCTTAGACCGTGCCGTGTCGACCGTGCTTCGGGCTGGCCCAAAAAAGTACGGCCCAAGTCCCAGCTCTAGTGTGGCATGGACCTATTTCCAAATTCAGAAGCTATATCTATTCTCTGTTCATGAGATCCAAACGAACAAATTAAACGATTATGTTGATCGATTGTACTCAGAATTTTATATATACTTAAGGACGTTATTTGAGCCTAGTTAAGGCTCTCAATTTTATCGACTAACAAACAAGATATAACTTCTCAAGAAAAACTGCACGCATTTAAATTGAACTCTAAAGGGTTGATAATGTTTATTTATATCACAACTACAGCTTTGTAAAGCTGTGCATACAATTAGGTTCACCTGCAACTAGGGCTGGAAAAAAAGCTCGAGGCTCACGAGCCTGCTCGAGCTGAGCTCGTGAATTTTCAAACCGAGCCGGACTTTCAACTCGGTGAAGATTTGAGCCTAGCTCAAACCAGAGCCAGCCGCAACCCTATATAATCATATTATGCCTTTGTTTCTGGACTTGGAGAGTCCCTATAAATCTATGATGAATGCTTGTATGGATTATAGATTGTTATATTTCTCGCTTTGTTTATGATGATTGATTTTTGAATTGATGATAAATTACTCATATAATTATATTATTATATCTTTGTTTTTGGGTTTGGCGAGCCCTGCCTTGAACGAGCTTTTCGAGCCGTCTTGAGTTTTTTTCGAGCCGAGCCGGCTTTCGAGCTCGTTTTCCAAACGAGCCGAGCCGAACCGAAGCTCAGACCAAGTATGGATGAGCTTGGCTCGAGCCGATTTGGCTCGTTTCCAGCCCTATCTGCACCAATAAGGACGCAATGTTCTAGTTAAACTGATCACTCTGAAGAATTTCTTCACACTGTAACTGTTTGTGCATGATGTGCTCGTAGCACACATAATGCACTCAAGATTACTTAAACCTGCGCTTCATCCATTACAAACAAAGGTACAGGGATTTCTGGTAACAAATTGAAGAAAACACAGTGCGTGTTTTTGTGTAGAAATACATGTAGCTATTGAACTCTTTATGCATGTGGAGAACAATTATGTAAGAAAATGGCAGTCACAACATAGCATACGACAAATTGCGGAGAAGTTTGAAAATGGAGATTAAAACCACTAATTATGAGCTGCATCACGTCCTGCCGAAAAGGGGGCAAAAACGAAACGCCGATCAATCCGTGTAGATCAAAGCACTCGCAGCTCCGGTTAAATATCATAAGCGAAATATGAATTATTACGGTAAGCACAGATTTATCCTTCACTAATCATACGTTTAAAGTTTGGCAAGCTTTACCTTGGATGGAGGGAAGCGGAGCACGGAAGCAAATCTTACAATATACCAGACCTACCAAAAACAAACAAGTAACGGGAATCAGGAAAAGAACGGATATATATAGTAGTGTTTCGCGGCATGTAAAAGAAAACAGTGGCTGAAAGAAAACCTTGTGTTATTCGAATTTGACCTCTGGAATATGAGCGATCTTGTGCCGATCCTCTCCTTGGCACCTCTCTGACAGTGTCGGGCAGCCAGCGATCCACAGTTTCTTCAACTCGGTAAGGCGTTGCATGCTTTCGGGCAGCGAAGACAGCTTTGGGCAACCAATGATTCTGATTTCTCTTAAAGAAGAAAGGTCCCCGAGGCAATCCGGTAGTGTCTCCAAGTCGAGACAACCATCCAGATAGAGAAACCGAAGGGAGGTGAAGCATTGAATAGCCTCTGGCAAGGTTCTAAGGCCACTGATGGCATCAAGAAAAAGGTACTCGATTGAGGAGAGGTACTGCATCCTGCACCACACTTTAGAAGACAAGGGTGTGCTCCCCGTGATCGCCAAAAGAAATGGAGAAGTGGTAGATGAGAGGCTCCCAAACCCACGTTCTGGCAACACATCGTCGCTATTCCCTAACACCCAGTGCACACTCCTTGGGGGATATGGCATGAACTTCAACTTTGGGCAGTCCTTAGTGCCCAACAAATGTAAATTAGGGATTAAGAACTCCCCTTCTTCATTAGACGATCTCGTTGTCCACCACTCTTCCAGGTTGTCCATTGACGACAACACAATCATTCTTAGTTTCTGACAAGTCCCGTAGTCTCCGTAGAATTCCTTGCCGATGCTCCTGATATTGGGCATTCCATCCATCATCAGTGCCCTCAGGCTCGGCAAGCGACCAAGTGGAGGAAGGCAGCTGCACCATTTCAATTCGGAAAGCGTTACAGTGGTAAGATGAGGCAGGTAGGAGGTAACGTCGAACATCCAACTAGGGAAGTCTACGCTCATATAGCCATCTAATTGAAGGTGTTCAAGGCTTCTAGGTGGCACCAGCTTCTCCAGCATTGACTTGTCCTTATTTGCACCTGTGTTCTCCTCCAGGCTATCTTGATCATGCTCCCAGGTGAGTTCTAGCCTCCTAAGCTTTGAGTTGTTGGATAACTTGGCTTGCTCTGCATCCTCTAACAGCTTGACACACTCAAGGTTGTTGATGACTAGCTCATGGTACTGTGTCTTCTCGAGATCCACAATTTGCCCCCATAGATCACTGCTTCCTCCATCAAGCTGAGCAGAACCTTGTAGCTCTAGATGCTCCTTGAGTTCATCGACCCTATCCTCTACAGGTGCAATTGTTGCCTCCACATTTTCAAGTGTACGCATGTTAAAAATGCTGTCCGGCAACTCGTCAAGCCAGACACAGCCTTGAATATCCAAACTTTTCAGTTGCATTTCACCAATACGGGAGGGGAGATAATCAAGCTTCACACAGAAGGACAAAATTAAATGCTTCAACATCACAAGTTTGCACAGAGACTCGGGCAACATTTCAACCTTGGAACAGCTTGTCATGTTCAAATACTCAAGCTTAGAAAGTTCACCAATACATTCTGGGAGCTTTCCAAGGCTATGGCAATCCGACAGATCAAAATGTGACAGACCATGGAGTTGACAGCAAGACTCTGGTATTGAGTGGAGTTTGTAGCAATCGGATAGGTTCAAAAACTGAAGCGTGTGCAGATTGCCAAAGGATTCTGGAAGTGACTGCAATTCATGGCAGCTTGCTAAGTTTAGGAAGAGAAGATCACTAAGGTTTCCAAAAGAGGTGGGAAGCTCGTGAAGGTTGACACACCTTGATAGATCAAAGTATTGCAGCTTTTGGAGACAACCAATATTCAAGGGCAATGTCTTAAGAGAAGTATTTGAAAGTATCAAGGTTTGCATGTTCAGGAGATGGCTCAACGATTTAGGTAAGTTTGAGATACGAAGGTTAGAAGCATCAAGATATCTCAACAACTTCAGTTTATAAATGGAACTTGGTAGCTCTGACAAAGGACACCCACTCAAATCCAAAACTCTCACACATATTGAATGTGAGAACGCTTGCTTTGGAAGATGCATTTTATCACACCCCCTGAAATGCAGAGCCCTCACCTTAGTTGGCAAGGCCTTATAGGTAGATGATGCCTCATTATGATTCATCAATAGTTGATAGAGGCAATTCCGATTGTCACTCTTCTTGCTTTTTGCCACCGCATCTAGATGTAAGAATTCATCGCCAGCAACATATCTTGCAAGATCATGTACCATATCATGCATACGAAAATTCTGTGTGGGTTTGAATCTCCCTGCTTCAGTGACCTTGAAAGACGAGTATGAAGTTAGATATTTTTATCAAATAGTATTGTGCGTTTACAATTAGCATAAAAAGAGTGATTATACTCACCGCAGGAGTAGTCGAAAGCGTGAGGAAGGACATCCCCAAGAAATCATCAATATGTTCCTCCCCAATTGTTTGCAGGGATCTTCCTTCAGTATTTTGAATAAAACCAAGAGCAATCCATTGTTGTATCAAGCAGTCATGATTTATGTCATGGCTCTTAGGAAAGATCGAGCAATACATGAAACATAGTTTAAGTTGTGAGGGCATGTGGTTATAACTTAGCATCAAGCCCTCCAAAATTCCACTTTCCTCAACATTGATACCCAGCATATTACTATCTCTGATTTTCAGCCATTCTTCTCTTGTGCAATGTTTATTTGCAAATAAAATATAACCAAGAGCCTTAGCAACTAGTGGTACTCCTCTGCACTTATTTGCAATCTCTCTTCCAATGTCTTCAAGGTCATCAACTTGTTGGCGTTTCATAATAGACCAGCAATCATCACTTGACAAACCCTCCAATTTTATCGGTGCGACAGTACTAACATTTGAAGGCATAATGGTAGATAGTGCGGTAGCAACTTTTTCATTACGTGTTGTTACTATTACCCTACTACCTTCATTACCACACTGTAACATTTCTATTAACATCTCTAAATAATTTCTGTGTTCCTCCCATAAATCATCCAAGACAATAAGATAGCACTTGCCACCAAGTATGCGGTCAAGGCGAGACTTCAGAGACTGCAGGTTGATGCCATTAGCTTGACTGCCACCTTCGACCTCGGTGATGATATCACTTACAATTTTATTCAACTCAAACTCCATTGAAACATGGACCCATGCTTTCACATCAAACATATTTGTTTCCTTAGCAGTGAAAACAGATTTTGCAAGTGTCGTCTTACCCATACCACCAAGGCCAACAATGGGAATGATAGAAATTTTTTGGTTGCCATCTTTCTGCAACATCAAATCTAGTATCTTTTTCTTCTCATCTACCCTGCCTACAATCTCAATTTTGTCGCTGTGGCCCACAAATGTTTGTTGGTACTTTACGTCCTTAGCTTGCCTTGTTGAGTCAGACACTGACATAAAATTGAATTTTTTGTGCTGGTCAGTGATCTTATCTAAACTGCCCCTAATCTTTCTCATCTTGTTGGACATGATGATGCGGACAATGAGTGGATTGGATGATGAGAACAATAATTTGACCTGCAGTAACTTTCTAGTCAGTCAAAAGTGAAACCACCTTTGCTCTTGGAATCTATATTTTTTAAAAAACAAAAGAAAGTTGCAAAAATTGCAAAAGAGAATATTACGACATAAATAAACTATAAACTATCTACGACATAAATAAAATCATAAACTATCTACTATGAAAGTGCTTTAGCTACCTATTTATCCTAATTAGGGATGAGAATGCCCCCCCAATTAGGGGATGGGTGTGGGGAGTTCTTGTCGAGAAATGCAAGTCCACATCTATATGGATGTCCATGTACCATCCTATCCATCCAAAGTGCTCTGAGATTTGTGCAGGGATATTAAAACTATTAGAAGAAGAGATGTTGGTTTGAATTTTGAAAGTTTGCATTGGTCAAAGAATACTTCATGGTGATGATAGTACATTGACATGTGAGGATTCATGTACATGTGGGAAAACCTTTCTTGTTTTTGTCCCTACTATTTTATATGAGGATGGAGACAGGAATGCCTCCCACATCCTCACCCCCAGTTCAACACACGGGTATTTTCTCTCTAGCCCTATATAATTTTGTATACTCTATAGTATATAACTCGTTTAGTATTATTGCACCATCTCTGGTACTAACAAATTTACTTGTTTCTAAATAATTGTATGATAAACTTGTGAAATTACCTCAATGTCATTTGAAGTTAAGTAGGCATAGGGTGCAACCGCGGGCGTTCAGGGCAAGCTCGACTTAGCCTGTCCCATGAAGGCAAGGCCACGACCGGTGTGCACGTGCCACGACGCGTTTGGTGGATGGCTAGGCGGAGTGAGGCTATGGCAGCAGTGTGCGCGTGGGCCCTGGCGAGAAGGAGCGGTGTGGCGTGAACACATGCATTACACCGGTGTGCTGGCAGGGCACGAGTAGCACCACGAAGGCACACACAGTCGTGGGCGATGTGGCAAGCGATGTTTGGGACTTTGGGTGCAAGGCTTGGCTAGGAAAAGCTTGATGGTTGGCAAACTTGGTAAGGGCTCAAGTGGATGGAAGGAGGGAAGAGTTGGAGGGGGGCATTGGGTATTTTTGTGAATTTTAATAGTATTATATTATATGGCTTAACCTTTTGTGGCAACATCTGGTGGTGGATAGTATTTGTGTGCAGTTTTGTTGGATCTTTTGTGGATAGAACTATGTATGCATGTGTCCTATGGCACACGTCTGAGGGAACTGACCGATTGGCTCGGTATAGCTCCAAGGGCAAAAATAACTCATTTTATCCCCTTCTCTCCTAAATAATAGTGGTATTATTTGAATTGATCCAATGTCCAGTGGAAAATGATCATGATTTTTGCAATATCCCTGAAGTAAATAACGGCTTTGAGGTTTGTTTTGGCAAATGCCAACCAAGTGCTATGTTAGGAGCGAATTTGCTCATAAAACAATCCAAACGTAAATTGGTTTTAATATAAAGTTTGTTGGGATCATGTATATCGATGGTTAAGGAAGTTGTTTCTGTTAGAGATATATGTATAGTTGTGTTATTCCCCATTGTTATGAGGGGTTATTTGCATATTTACCTCATGTACTTGTCTATATATATTGGCCCATTGCCCCCCTGAGAATACAAGTTGCTATTTCTAACATGGTATCAGAGCCCATTAGGGTTACCTCTCCCTAGCCGCCGCCGGCGGCTTCCCTCTCCGCGTCCACCGCCCGGCCGACGTGCAACTCCGCCTGCCGCTCCGTCGGCTTCGCTGTTGCCGTGAGGATCTCCGTGGGGACGCTGCCGCCTTTGCGCTCCGTCGGTTGCACCTCCAGTTCGCCGCTCGGGTCTACCGCCAGGCGCCGCCGACGCCGCCAGATCCAGCGCCGCCGACGCCGCGCTTTTCCACTGCTATGTTCGCTAGGCCGCCGCCGGCTTCTCTCCGCGATCGCCGCCGCCGCCGACACCTTCAGGTCGCCGCCGCCGATCCAGTGCTCCCGCCATGATCGCCGCCACCGACCTCGCCTCGACGCCTCGCCTCGCGATCGCCGGGGCCATCGCCGAGGGCCGCCGCCGCTCCATCCCGAACGCTGCCACTCCTGGTTCAATCCGAAACCGACGCTGCCACCGGTTCCTTCGTCGCCGCCGCAGTCGGTTCCTCCGCCGCCGCCGCCGCTGTGGACACAGGGGGAGGAACTCTAGTTCCTCTCCCCACGCGCTTCGCGTTTTTGGGCCGGCCGAATCGGCCCGGTCCTTTTAAAGAAGCCTGCTATTTATTTTGAGCAGGCAAAAAAAACATTGTTCTAACAGCCGCCCCGTCCAGCGCCGCCTACCAATGGGCACCATTTCCCTCCCTCGCTGTCCGGTGATTTTCGATGGTGTTAATTATACCGACTTCGTGTCTCACATGCGCATCCACATGTGTGGTCTTAGTCTCTGGGGCGTTCTCTCTGGCGATGTCACCTGCCCGCCTTGCCCTACTCCCCCGATGGAACCTACGTGCATTGCGCCGCTTCGACAAATGACAAGGTCGCTTGCCGATGCTTCGCCGCCTTGCTGATGAGAAGGTTGCCTCTGCCTACCAAGAGGCTCTGGATTCCTACATGGATCGATTGACCGCCTACACTCAGTGGTGCGACGACGACGCTCGAGCTGCTGCTGTCTTCATCGCCGATGTCCAAATCAATTTTCTTCTACCGGATGTGGACTCACCTTCGCGGCGCTTTTAACCCTCCGAGATGCTCTCTACTTGTCGCTGGTTCGCCAGGAGCACTCTCTTCAGCAGGGTGATGCTACTGTTGACGCCTTCTACGCCGAGTTACGCTATCCGTGTCGCTGGACTCTATTCGTCACCGCCGTTGTCGCTCCTGCTCGTTTGCTGGTCCGTGACGCGTCCGACTGGAGTTTCGCGTGTTCACGAGTTCCTTACTCGCCTCGCCCCGAAGTTCGAGTAGAGCGTGCCCGCCTTCTTGCACGCCACCTCGTGTCACTCTTTTGGAGGCTCTTACCGAGATACGCGCAGAGGAGACTCGCCCGAGTGGTGCCGGTCCGATGCCACTCCTCCGTGCTCGCCGCCGCCCACTGCTACACCGATCGCTCCACGCATAAAGACATCGCCTCCTCCAATGGCCGCCACAGCGGTGGTGGCCGCCCATCTGGCGGTGGCCGCCTCGCCGCTCCCTATCGCGACAAGGTCGGCCACGCTGAGTCCTGATGCTATAAGAAGCGCCGCATCTTTCACGCCGTTCTTCTCCTAGCACCGCACCGATGCTTCTACATCGACGTCGCATCGACTCCTTCAGCCAGCTTCTCTCACCGAGGTGAGATAGCCGATTTCCACGCTTGCTTGCCGCTTGTGTTCTCCTCGACAGTTCTCGCAGGTTTTGCTATCGACTCTTCTGCAATGAGAAACCACCTCCTACACAGTCAGGTACCTCCCCATGGATTCTTGATTCAGGAACATCATTTCACATGACTTCTGATTCTTCCACTTTGTCTTTCATTACACCTCTTGATTCCCCTGTCAGTGTTCTTATTGCTGATGGTACCTCTCTTTCTGTCTCTAGTCGAGGACCTCTTAGCAACTCATTCTTTCATGTTCCTTCTGTTGCTCATGTTCCTCGCCTAACCATGCAGCTTCTTTCTGCTGGACAGATTCCTGACCTTGGTTGTCGGGTCATTCTTGACTCTGACTCTTGTTGTGTTCAGGACCGCCACACGGGGCTCGGTTGGTTCTCGCCTCGGCGCCTTGACTCACAAATCCTCGGGAGCTTGACTGGCTTCACCTTCCTTCCGCTGCCACCGTCGCCGCCAATCTTTCCGCTTCTGCCACTTCGTCTACCAGCTCTTTTCAGTAGTGGCATCACCGCCTTGGTCATCTGTGTGGATCTCGTTTGTCATCTTTAGTCCATCGTGGTCTTCTGAGGTCTGTCTCAGGAGACGTGTCTTTAGATTGTCAGGGCTGTAAGTTAGGGAAACAGATTCAGCTTCCCTATTCCCATAGTGAGTTTGTGTCTCAGCGACCATTTGATCTTATTCATTCAGATGTTTGGGGTCCGGCTCCCTTCCTTTCGAAAGGGGGCCATCGATATTATATCATTTTTATACATGACTTCTCTCGCCACACTTGGATATATTTTATGTCTTCTCGTAGTGAGGCCTTGTCTATCTATAAACAATTTGCCACTATGGTTCGCACACAGTTTTCCACTCCTATTCGTGTCTTTCGTGCTAACTCTGCTGGCGAGTACCTCTCTCGTTACCTGCGCAGCTTTCTTGCTGAGCAGGACACCCTCGCTTAGTTCTCTTGACCTGATGCTCATGCTCAGAATGGTGTCGCTGAGCGCAAGCATCGTCACCTCCTTAAGACGGCTCGTACCCTGATGATTGCCGCCTCTATTCCACCTCACTTTTGGGCTGAGGCCGTTTCCACTACCACCTATCTCGTCAACATTCACTCTCTTACGCTTCTTCAGGTGAGATCCCGCTGAGCGCCTCTCGTGATCTTTCTCCGCACTACTCGCCTTCGTCTGCTTGGCCGTGTTTGCTACGCTCTCCTTGCACTCGAGAACGCACCAAACCGATCGCCACCGTTGAGTGTGTTTTTCGGGATACAATCATGCGAGCACAAGGGCTATCGGCTTTGGGACCTGTTGGTCGATGGATGCGGATTTCTGGATGTGACTTTTCACGAGTCTCGCCCCTTCTACCCACGCCCCGCCTCTCCTTCGGTTTCTCTGTGGAGTCCCCGTCTTTTTGACTTTTCCAGATACACCCATCTCTGCCTTGCCTCGCCCACCCGCCCCATCGAAGTCTCCACATATACCTCCCGAGGCCTCTCCGCCGTTGTGCCGCCGCTTGCCGCCTGCGGCTCCTCAAGCTCCTCCCACTCTCTTTTACACTTGTCGACCTCGTATTGAGGCTCTTCTAGATGAGCCATCTTCCCCTGATGTTTCATCTTCTCCAGATGCTCCATCTTCCCCTGATGGGTCATCATCTCCTCGCTACGGCCTCCGCGATCGTCACCGATTCGCCTCCCGCCTGCTTTGGTTTTGCTGGTGCAGCTACCCATGAGCCTGTCTCCTACCGGGATGCTGCTAATCACCCTGAGTGGCAGCATGCCATGGCCGAGGAGATTGCTGCTCTCGAGCGTACTGGTACTTGGGATCTTGTTCCTTTTCCATCCCACTCTCGTCCCATCACGTGTAAGTGGGTCTATAAGATTAAGACTCGCTCTGATGGCTCTCTTGAGCGCTATAAGGCGCGTCTTGTTGCTAGTGGCTTCCAGCAGGAGCATGGTCGTGACTACGACGGGGCTTTTGCTCCTGTGGCCCACATGACCACTGTCCGCACTCTTCTTTCAGTGACGTCTGTTCGCCATTGGTTCGTTTCTCAGCTTGATGTCAAGAATACCTTTCTTAATGGCGAGTTGCATGAGAAGGTCTACATGCATCCGCCACCTGGGTATTCTGTTCCTGAGGGCATGGTCTGTCGTCTTCGTCGCTCTCTCTATGGCCTTAAACAAGCCCCGCGTGCTTGGTTTGAGCGCTTCTCCTTTGTGGTCACTGCTGCTGGCTTCTCAGCAGTGATCATGATCCTGCTCTTTTTGTCCACACTTCGTCTCGTGGTTGGGCTCTTCTTCTTCTATATGTTGATGATATGATCATCATCGGAGATGATTCTGAGTACATTGCCTTTGTCAAGGCTCGTCTGAGTGAGCAGTTCCTTATGTCGGATCTTGATCCTCTTCGTTACTTACTTGGGATTGAGGTTACTTCCGCTCCAGATGGTTTCTTTATGTCCCAAGAGAAGTATATTCAGGATCTTCTTGATCGCGCTTCTCTCACTGATCAGCGTACTGTTGAGACTCCCATGGAGCTCAACGTTCATCTCCGACCTTCTGATGGCGAGCCTCTTTCTGATCCAACTCGCTATCGTCATCTTGTTGGGAGTCTTGTCTACCTTGTTGTTCCTCGTCCGGATATCGCTTATCCAGTCCACATTCTGAGTCAGTTCGTCTCTGCTCTCACTCAGGTCCACTACAGCCACCTTCTTCGAGTTCCGCAATACCTTCGTGGGACTATCTCTCGCCGTCTCTTCTTTCCACACTCCAGCTCGTTACAAATTCAGGCTTATTCGGATGCTACTTGGGCCAGCGATCCATCTGATCGCCGGTCTATCTCTACTTACTGTGTTTTTCTTGGTGGTTCTCTCATTGTCTGGAAGATGAAGAAACAGACTGCAGTATCCCGTTCGAGTGCAGAGGCTGAGTTACGAGCTATGGCTCTCTTGACAGCAGAGATTACATGGCTTCGGTGGTTACTTGAGGATTTTGGTGTTTCTATCACTACACCAACTCCTCTCTTGTTAGACAGTACAGGTGCTATCAGTATTGCCCGTGACCCTGTGAAGCATGAGCTCACCAAGCATATTGGTGTTGATGCTTCCTTCATGAGGTCTTGTGTGCATGATCAGGTGATTGCTCTTCAGTATGTGCCTTCCGAGCTTCAGATAGCGGATTTCTTCATGAAGACCCAGACTCGAGCACAACACGGCTTCTACCTCTCCAAACTCAGTGTTGTTGATCCACCATGAGTTTGAGGGGGTGTTAGAGATATATGTATAGTTGTGTTATTCCCCATTGTTATGAGGGGTTATTTGCATATTTACCTCCTGTACTTGTCTATATATACTGGCCCATTGGCCCCCTGAGAATACAAGTTGTTATTCCTAACAGTTTCCTCATGTATAGCCGGTTTTCTTTTTACACTTGTATAGGAACAAAACTAACAAAACAAAGCCTAGCATAAGAAGAAATCGCTATTGAAGTATAGTTTGGTGGGATCAAGTGCATAGATAATCGTAACAATGTACGGGTCTTGGACTAATAATGTTGAATTTTCAGCTTAACACCAGTAAACTTAAGCTACAATATTACAGAACGCTTGGTGCCAATTTGTCGTTGTTATGTTGTACTACACTTGTACTGCGGAATCTACTCGACTAAAATTTTAACATCTACTAAAATAATTCTTTTACCGCTCTAAAAAGGAGACTATCCGTTAGTTACATGTCCAAAGTCGGGAAAAAATGATGTGTTTGCCTGTTTAGCTGTAACAAATATTGTAGTTTTGTAAACCGTAGTATGTCAAATGCCATGGTATTTTAAAAGTTTTGAAAGATCACTTTTTTTAAATAAAAAACTCAGGTACCACGACTCCATGGCTCGTACGTGGTTATGTCGATCTCCAGCTTCCGCTTCTACATTTATGCAAATCTATGTACAAATAAAACTTACATTTGGTATTCTCCTATGCAGACCTTATGGTATTGCTCTTAATCTCTTTAGTTAATGGAGCATTGATGAGATTTTGTTGCCAGATTTATACATTGATTACAACCAGATGACCTTCTAAATATATCTACAATAAAAATGTATGTTCGTGTCTAACTTATTCAACTTTTCGTAAATAATGGCTAATTAGCATAAAAACTTTGCGTTTGAACAAAATGCTATATTGAATACTGCAACTACCAAACACATTATAGTTTTCCCCAAAACTGTTAGAAATTATGATAACCATAAACTATGGTATTTCATGCATAGCACCTAAAAACTGTGGTTTTTTAATACTATAGTTTTCAAATACTAAACATCCAAACAGGAGTGTTAACATAATTTTCTCATATAATTAAAAAAAACTGACACATGCAGTACATGGCAGGACTCAGGATTACTATTCTCTTTTTTAAAATTTTATTTTTCATACTACTTTAATTGCTCTATATACACCTAATTAATGTGCACCATTATAATGTGGACCTACCACAATCGATGGTGTAGATCTCTCTCTCTCTTTTTATTCTAATTAATGTGGTAATTTATAACCCTTAAGAGTGAACATGGTGACTTCTTTTTCCTCGATCTTAATAATATAACTAGCGGGGTGACCTGTGCATTTGCGCAACTAGACAACTTACAAATCTTGTAGGGCCCTTTTGAATTGAAGTAATTTCATACTTTTTTTAGGAAAATAATAGTATAGTATTTGATACAATTCTACCATTCAGAACACATGATTGAGCACTTGTTAGCGGAGGAGTGAGACACCGTCGGAGACTTAATTACTTTTTTTACAATTTATTATCACAAATTTCTTGTGTTTTTCAAACGTCTGTTCCAAAAGGTATTTCATGCGATTTTCTTTATTTTTCAACCCTCTGTTTTGCACTTGTGTTCTTATCAAATTCCTTTTTTCGTATTATGCCTTTTTTTCCTAATCTAAACATCTAGCGTAGTTCCTAATCTAAACATCTAGCGTATTTTTAGGTTATTTAGTTACTTAATAAAATTTAAATTTTATTAATTATTTTGGCCAAATACATGTGAGGAATTGTAATTGAAGTATGACATTTTTCAGCATTACCAAACCGAAGTAAATTAACCGAAAATGTCAGGTAATTCGCTTTTGGGCTCTATTTGGTTTTCAGTTCGGTTTCTAACTCTCAGAAACCGAATAAACCGAATTACCGAACAAGCCCACTCCACTCCAACTCTAAGGCCCAAGGCCCATCAGGCCACCACCCACTAACCAGCTAACCCTAATGACCTAACCCACACTACCCCTAGCAATCTCTATCCTCTCTCTCTATCTCTCATTCGCACGCAAGCGGCAAGCCACATCCCACCGCCGTCATCGCCCATTCCCCACCGACGTCACCGTCGCCAGGTCTCCACCGCGCCGCCAACCGCCCGCCCGTTCCCCACCGCCACCAGGCCTCCATCGACCACCGCCCCCCGTTCCCTACTGGGCCTCCACTGCCGTCTGCCTTCGCCTCCACTATTGTTCGCCGCTGCCTCCATTGCCATCTACCGTGTGGTTCGGTTTATCGAAAACCAAAAAAACAAACCGATTTAATTCAATTAATTAGGTTGCTAACCCTCAAAAACTGAATATTTTTAACCGAATAAATTGAACAAAAAAAACCGAATGCCACCCCCCAGACTGGACCTACTGCAAGAGTGTGATCCTATATGCCGCGGTATTGCAGATGCTGACTGCGATTGGTGCCGACGAAACGATGGTGCGTCTTGTAGATTGAAGCTCTTCGACTGTGCACGAACTGATAGTCTGCATATTTCTTTTCATTTTTGCAATTTTGATGTTCTAATATTCAATTATTTCTGCGGAAACAATGATGTCAAACTCATCGTCCTGACTGCTGGACTCAATCGGATCAATAGGATCACTGGCTATTGGACTCGATCGTATCGTCCTGGCATCTGAACTCGATAGATCACGTACCGCTCGCTGCACATTGTCTGAGCACGCGTGGAGAAGGGCGGAACAATTTTTTCTAGGGGTAATGCTTGTGCCCGGGCATTTGGTACGAGAAAAAAAATCGGACGCCTTCCGCTTCTACTTCCACACCTCTTCACCTTATCCTCCCAAGTCTCAACTGTCGACACCACCTCCAAGGTCTCTCTATCTCTCCCTCACTGTTTCAAGGCCCAACAGCTTGCTCTCAACACTGCCTACGCACACAAATGCGATTGCCGACAAAGCCGTGAACGGTGCCACTTTCCTCTCCCTCCCTCCTCCCCCCTCTCCCTATCTCTGTGTGTGTGTCTTTCCGCAACTTGCGCTCGAGGAAGGTCATCCGCCATGGCTGGAGCTCGTGTGGAGGCTTCCCTTTCCGTGGAGCGGCAGGAGTTCGTTGGATCTGTCGCCGCCGTGGACGGAGCTCGACAGATTTGGTGGGACAAAGGCCAAAGGGGGTGGGGCTAGCTGTAGATGTCGAGCAGAGGATGGCGCAATTGGGGGCAAGGAGGCGGTGGTGCCGCGAAGGAGGCTACTGTGACTGCGAGAGGCCAACCAAGATGTGGCGCAAGGCCTGCTAGATCCGTCCGACAACGAGGTGGTGGTGTGGGATGGCTGCCTTCTCCTCCTACTCCGAACCCATCTAAAATGTTGACACCAGTAAGTTGAGTTGTTGTAGTGGTTATTTCTGAATGTTGCAGCACCCTCTCAAAATGTTGAGGCTGATTTAGTGGTTTTTCATTTGTTGTTACAACATTGTTTCAATTTTGTTGCAATAGATTCTTGTATTTTTTGCCACAATTGTTCTCATTTGTTACTCAATTTTTTAGTTTGCATTTGTGTTTGTTGCATCGGAGTGGTAATTTTGTTGCAACCATGTAACTGATTGTTGCGGTTCACCAATTTTTGTTGCACCAAATCGTGATTTTTTTTGTTGTGGTCCATCTAAATGAGATCTGACGACTGGGGGAGCGTACGATGGGAACTCAACCATCGTATGTCCGGGCGCTAGTCGGTTCCTTTTTCTAGACATGTGTAAGGTTGCATGTCAAATATAAGGATTTCGTGATATATGGTAGAATATATTTATATTTTTACAACTCTAATATAGTTGTATTCGTTATACAACTGTAAAACCGTGATAGCTTAATATCTATATTTAATTGATCTCCACCGTTATAGTCTGGACGCACTACAACCAGTGTTCACCTAGGCGCTAGGCGGAAGGTGGGCGGAGGGTGGCCGCTAGCGCCTAGCCCGCCTAGGCGCCACCTAGGCGGTGGTTGAAGCAGCCGACGGTCGAAGTTGTTTATCGAAGCAACAGGAGGTAGGAGGGAGAGAAGAGAGAAAAAAAAAGAAAAAAGCTTACTGCTCATTCGGTTCGGCTGCACTCCAACCCAGCCTAGCCCAGCCCATTCGGTCCATTGAAAGCCTCTCTCTCCGCCTTATCCTCTTGCCTACGATAGCCACCTCTCACTCTCCGCCTTATCCTCTTGCCCCTACGACAGCCGCCTCGCTCTCGCTCTCCCCTCTCCCCTCCCGCCGGCGCCTCATCCCTCTCCTCCCATCAACACCAAATCCGACGGCGGGGAGACCAAATCTGGCGACGAGGGACGTCGATCTAGCCGGAGAGGAAGCCTCGCTCTCCGTCTCGCTCTCCCATCTCCCATCCCGCTGCCGCCTCATCCCTCTCTCCCATCGCTCTCACTCCTACTCTCCTCTCCGACGAGGAGGCGGCGGCGCGCGAAGGGGAGTCGGGGAGGAGGCGGCGCGCGACAGGGAGCCAGGGAGGAGGCGGTGCATGACAGGGAGTTGAGGAGGAGGCGGCGCAATGTGGATCTGGGGAGGAGGCGACGCCATAGAGGAGAGGAAGTGGTGGATCGGGTGGGTTCACTACCTTTTTTCTCCCACCCGACCCCGCCCTGCACCGCTCCGCCTTGCCCGCCTCGCGCCGCCTGCGTCCGGCTAGGCGCTTGGCCCACCTAGGACGCCGATTGGCACCAAGTCGCGGCGGCAGGACTTCGCCCAATGCCTCGGCGGCCTAGGCGCTCGCCTAGGGGATCACTGACTACAATTGATGGTGTGATCTTTTTCTTTTTACTCTGATTAACATGGCAAATTCTAGCATTTGAAAGCCAACATGGTGGTTTATTTTGGTTTTGTTTTAATAAGATAATAATAGATAGATGGATGATTATAGTAAAATAATCGTTTTTCATAATTTTTTTATGACCATTTGCATATCAAAGAGGATATATGGGAGTGCATTGGATATGCCCTTGTAAAGATAGTAGAATTGAATTTGCTTCGAAACTCTCATATTTACACATATCTAGCAATCCATCCACTTTGTTATAATCTAGACTCGTCAAATAAGATGTGCAGGTTGTAAAATACTCATATCAAAACTTTGATATACGTAATCAAAAAACAAAATAGGATTAAATTTTGTATCTGATGATCGGGTGATATGCATCTACTCTCTCCTTCTCTCTTGATGTAAATCAAATTGGAACCTAAAATATCAATATTTAAAACACATGAATATTTGACAGAATTTTTCGTGCCTACTATGCATATGCTAGCTGGCTCTCTAGATTCTCGGTATTTCGCCTATCCAAACTACTTGGCAGCCTAATGCATGTGCTAATTATTTTCCCCCGCTACTGACTTGGAAACGGTGTCCTCCACGTTTCTGAATTCTGGACTCAGATATGGCTTATGGACTAAATTGGTCTTCTTCAGCAGTTTGCAAGGCAAAATCCTTGACCCTTATCTTTCTTTGCCTTTTTATTTGCCTCGACGTGGCTTGACGCAAGCTACTTCTTCTTTGTGTTCAAAAGCTTTTGCATGAAGTGGATTGGACCTTCAATTTTACGATAGTTCATGTACGTGATGTTCAACATATTTATATTCGAACTTGTATATCTTTCTTTGATTTCTTTGGAAATATAGAATTTAGAATTTGAATCCAAATCCCCCTATTCAACAAACCCTAAGTAGTGTTGTACCTTCCGCAACTGACTCGCCGAACATGACGTCTTGTGTGGGCTTCCTTGCTGTGTATTTTATAATAGGGTTCTTTGAGATAAGTATGCAATTAGGATTCGTACTCTTAGCTTGGTATGTGATACTTCGGTTCAAATTTGACAGATAAATTTGCACCATTATAATTAGTACATGCTATAATGGATGGTGAAGAACTTATCTTTTTTCACCGATTTACGTAGTATTTTCTAGTCTTTTAGAGCAAACGTGGTGGCTTTTTTTACTTTGCTTTTAAAAAATAATAATAGATAGATAGAAGATTTATATATGTAACATCGAAACAGGAGTGTTAACCTAATTTTCCAATATTAAAAAAAAACTGACACATGCCGTACATGGCAGGACTCAGGACGATGGTACATACCGTGCATGGATTATTCTTCCATATCATGGCATTGACATCCAGCTCCTCCAGAGCGTCTTCGATGTTGTAGGCAACAGACTTCAGCTTCTTGAGCCAACGCCGCTCCGATGCAGCCTCGTTCCCTCGGGAGCGGTTCTCAGCGTCGCCCAGCACACCCTGCAGGGTGAACAAGTTGTCCTTCATCTCCTCAACATCATCTTTGAAGCTCCACAGCAGCTCCACCCTCTCCCAGGCAACCTGACCGAGCATGCCAGCGACATGCTGCACAACTGCCCCAGCGATCATCTCGGCTCCCCCGCTCATGGCTACAGGCTTGCTCTTGCCCTTTCACGCACACAGGAATGTTTGTGTTGTGTCTGAAAAAGCCTGTAGGTAGAGTAAGGACGATGTGTTTCGAAAATAGATATATATACTGTTTTCTTTCTTAGCCAGGAGCCGTTGCACTGATACCTGAAGTACAGTGTAGTTCAGCCCTTGGAATATCTATCAAAGGCAAACTGCGTAGATTCTGAGACAACTTTGCAGCTTGCAAGTCTCAGCCTTGGAAGAAAGGAATATAGTTGTCCTTGATCGACATATGGTGGCCTCTCTGGAAAAGTAAACATATCAGACAATTAAAGGGAAGTACTTGAAATTGGGGGCGATTCGGTCATCTGCGCTGGCCGCGAACGCGTGCACCTGCTCCCAGCTCCTCGTGCACCCAGCCCCGGCGCATGCGCTCGTCACGCTCCCGTACGTGAACTGGTTCGGCCTGACGCCGGACGCAGGTACGAGGGCGAACAGCTCCAGCGCCTCCTGCGGACGGCAGAGACCATGGCCGTCCAGGAAACGCGCTCCGGTGCGGCATTCCGTCGAACACCTTCCGGGTGGCGGCGGCGGCGGCGGAGACGGCGAGCTTGGTGCTGAGGTGCAGGTCCGGAGGAGAGGCGGACGCGACGATCCTGTGGTGTACGGATTTACATTGCCGGAAGGAGTTGGTGCTGAGGTGCAGGTCCGGAGGAGAGGCGGGCGCATGTCGCTTCGCTGACAAGGGTGGTCATTGGCCCGCGCGGTTCATTCTTTGCCTTCTATTGGGTTACGACGCTCACTTGAGCATGGTCAGGGAGGTCGATCTGACGAACCGCCGCCTTCTATTGGCCGAGGAAGCGCCGGCGAGCAGCCCAGGACCAAGTAGTGAGATGCGGCGCGCGGGGCAGGGAGGCGGTGCGCGGTGAGCAGCGCGGCGATGCCGGGCGCGAGGGTGAGCAGCGCGGCTTGGACGCGGGTCCGATCGGTTGTCGAATGTCGAGTGCGCCAGTTGGGCCGTGAGAGCGGGGTAGTTTCGGCGCATCAACGTAATACCCACGAACATCCGGCCCACTATCCACGAACGTCCGGCCACAACGCTTGGCCCATGGACGTACGTCCAGCACAACAACGTTCGGCCGAGGGACTTACCCACGAACGTGCCCAGCAAAAGATCAGAGACTGAGCCCCATCGTAATGCTCATGCACTGAGCCCCATATCACATTGGCCCAGGTATTATTATGTTGTACGGTCACAAACTAGGCCCAGTTTCAGACCAAAAATTTATGCTAATCACCGAGATAAAATCGGATAAGTTCATCATTACTGTTCACACACGAAAAAATAGACGATCTGTCGCTGGCCCTCTGCCGACCTCACACCGGCGCCCACCGCGTGTGACCCCATGAGCGCGCTACCAAGGCGGTAGGGTAGGGGAACCTAAGCACTCCCCCTCCCCCTTCGCCCGAGTCTAGCAAGCTCGGTAGCCTCGTGGGCCGACCCACACCACCAAAAAATGGGAGAAACTAAAAAAGGAAATCCCAAAAAAATCAAAAGGGCCCTTGAAATTCTTACAATTACGAGGAAACTTTCGCGATAAGGAAATTTTACGAAAACCCCTAGAGTTTTGGGAAATTACTGTGGATTTCGAATTTTTTTATATATTCTTGCAGAATGACCCTTCGAACCCATTGCGACGTATTAGTATGTTTCATGGTTATTTTATAATTTAGACCCTCGATTTATGGTTATTTGCTTTAAAATTATTTATTTTTATGCAATAACCTTGAATAATCCCATAAACATGATTTTAGGCATATGAGCTTCCCAAAATTATGAATTTTAGTACTAGCACACCATGGAAGCTTCATACCAATGAGTTCTATTTTCCCTAGCTTTATTTACTGAAATTATTTTTTTGTCATATTGATTATTCTTAAAAGTATCCATAGACCTCATTAATTAGCAGAAAATCATGATAATTGCTAGAAAAATTCTGGAAAATTCATAAAAATATCTACTGAATAGATGTCAAACCAATCTTTACTGATTTCCCAATATTCATACTTTAGATTCTATTTTATGTATAGTAAAACTAAACATGGCATGAACCTAATGTAGAAGATGTTAGACATCGCAAAGGAAAAAATCGCTGAGCTTGCCTTGAATGACAACAACTACCTCACATGGTCGATGGACTCAAAGATCAGCCTGAAATCTCGATCTCTTGAAGATGCCATCACTCAGCCAGAAGTTGGCACTCCTGCCATCCCTAAGGCCGCAAAGTATAATACCCTGCACTTCCTCATGCATCATCTCCATGTAGACCTGAAGTCTGAATACTTAATGAAGGAGGATCCACTGCCATTGTGGAATTTCTTGAAGGAATGCTACAACCAGTAGAGATCTGTCCTACTCTCAGAAGCACAACGAGAATGGACTCACCTACGCTTTTAGGATTTTAAGACCGTGACATCATATAACTCTCTCATGCACAAACTTATCTCCAAATTGAGGTTCTATTGTAAGATCGAGGAACCCGACTAGATGGGGTGAATAGACAGTTTTAAAATTTCTTTTGGCTATAACCGAGTGTTATGTGGAATTGTAAATCAATTCGGTTTTGCTCAATTAAAACCTAAATCAACTAGTCTTGACTAAGTGCACCAACAAGCTAAGATTAATACTATGATTCCAATCTTAAGGAAACAAGCAAGCAAATTAATTCAATAAATATAAATTACAAGAAAGTCAAGCTCAGGAAAGCAAACCACAAGAACAGGTATGGTGCGAAAGATCCCCTGATCGATTAGGCCCACATGTATGTAAGCCTCATCGACCAGGGACTGGTCGTAGAAGAGCTTACGACCAGGTGGTAGTCGTAGTAAAGCCTACTACCACAGACTGATCGTAGAATAACTTACGATCATGAGCTAGTCGTAGAAAGACTTACGACTATGGGGTGGTCGTAGAAGAACTTAAGACCTCCAGCTTCTCCCTTATGAATATTAAGAGTTATATTCAAGAACCATATGATGGCATTATTATCTATAATAATTATAGATAAATATTTAAATGATGATTATTAGATCCTCGTCATCTAGCCCCCCATTTCAAGTGAAAATAATTTATTTAGAAAAGGAGTCGTAGATGATCCTACGATCATTGGGTGGTCGTAGAATGGTGGTCGAAGGAAAAACTCTTCGGCCGGTATTTCATTTGACCAGAAATAAACTTGGTCAAGAAAGGTGATGGAAATCTTACGACTTACAAGATGGTCGTAGTACTGTAATCGAAAGTAAAAAACCATTTCGATTGCTGTTTCATCTTACTAGAAATAGACTTGGTCAAGAAAGTAATTTCGCTTGAGTTGTAAAGATGGGCTCGATTTTCTCGAGCAGACAAATTAAAGAATCTCAATCGACTCTCATAGACATGTCTGTAGGAGCAGTTCCCAAAGAGGTGGCAACCATTGGGTCGCCACATCTTTAACTCAAGCGTGCTGTTATGAAATCTCACCGTGGGTGAGACTTAGGTTTTTACCTTTCCCCAAATTGTACGCCCTCTCGAATTCTTTCCAAATCCAAATCTCCCTTGAGAGAGATGGTCGAAGCCGTTTCCCAATGGATCGAATCAGAGATGGACGCGACCAAGATGAAAGCTCTAGTCATGGCTAAAAAGATCCGAAGAGGGTGTTTGTCAAGTGGATTGAAGTCGAGGGTCAGACACGTCGGGTTGGGCGATTCTCGCCTTCCAAGCGACAGTGTGGCTTTCGATTACCTACTCACCCTTTCCTAACACTCGTACTCGAACACTTCGTGGTGGAGTTGGTGAACCTTGTTCCCAATTCCATCACGATGTTGGGCGTGTTCGTTTACTTATGCGAGGCCTACCTGGGGATTCCGACCGACTTGGACTTGTTCTATTACTTCTATGGGTTGTCCAGGCTAGTAGGAATTGCCGTGAGTCGCAGCCTAAAGCTTCTATATTCAGATGTTCACCCGGCCGTCGTGGAAGAGGTGGTTCTCTGGAGAAGAGAGAAGTGGTTAGGGAGATAACCGAGAAGATCACGCTTGATGCGAAGGAAAGTCTGGTTTGGATCTGTGGTGAGAAGATTGCTTCCAGGGATTCGACTCCCAAGGATCTTGGTCGGATCGCCCCTTTCATTCATGCCATCAAAGACTTGAAGGAAGATGGACTTACTGGATGGCACGTGGTGAATGATTTCATCACACGCCGCATTAGTCCTCTAACAAAGAGGGCTCATACCATGTGAAGGTACTTGGAGCCGCAAGACCCGACCAAGGATTACGAGAAGAGTAAGTAAATTTCTGATCTTAGCCTTCTTTCTGTTGGCTTCGAACTTGGCTATTGAAAGTTTACTTACTCCTTCAGATCTCTTACAAGCCGAAATTGATGCTCGAGTCAAACTCATTTGTGAGAAGTCACCACCACCCAATGCGGTGGCTCCTCAAATCCTGGTAGTCCTGTCCGCAGAGGACAAGATGGGGCGCCTGAAGTTAATCAAGAATTGATTTCATCTTTAGGATCTCGTGGTCGTAGAAAAACTTATGACTAGGTGTTAGTCATAGAAAAACTTACGACTAGAGGGTTGTCGTAGAAAAACATACGATTGCTTAGTAATATTTCTTTTTTTGACTTCTGCAGAAGGTAGGCATAAAACCGTCAGGACGACAAAGAGGTCGAATTTATGGTTGTCGGGGTGGTGGCGGAGCAAGTCGAGACCTCCAACGAAAAAGCATCGGCCCGTGCAAGTCGCCGACAAGGGAAGCGCAAGCTCAAGTTCGTTTGATCCCACTAGGCCTTTTGCAAAAATTGTTCTTGTCGACGATCAAATCACCGAACTTACAAATATATAAAAGATAGAGGAAAAATAGCACGTATCTCCTGGCAAGGAATGAGGCTGCTCTTTATTGCAATGAACTGGCTATTACAAGAAGTGTCTGTAATCTAGACCAAAGGCTAATCCTCCTCACACTGGAGCACAATGATTGTTATGACTTTACAATCTAATTGACTTGGTTGTCTTCTGAGAGTGATTCCCAATCCTATCTTCGAAGAATGAAATTGCTATCTATGTAGCAGTATTGTCGAGGATCTAATAATCCTCATTTTATCTTTAACCGTCTAAAGTTATTTCTTATTATATGTGAATATGATGTCACATAGTCCCATTCTCCAAGACCAGTACCCTTAGTATTTGATAAGGAGACTAGGTTAGTACTTTACTACTACAGAGTGATTGTAAGATCTTCTACAATCACCCCATAAGTCGTAAGTTTTACTACGACTATGAGACATGGTCTAAGTCTTTCTACGACCATTACCAGGATAAATAAGCCCTTAATCGACTACTACACGGTCGTAAGTCCTTCTATTACGACCACTTTAAATGAATTGGTCGTGTGGACGCTTTCTCCGACGGTCGATCGTACTCGAGCTCATTTTTAAATTTGAGGAATTGCCTACTTTGTCCTCGAAAAAGGATTTTATTGCACTATAAAAACCGCACTAGGTGTTAGGGTTCCTACATCTTTGCTTTCCTCTAAGTCCTACTTTGAATTCTTCACTAAGTAATCCCCATCAATTTCGATCCACCTTATAATCGGACATTCTCAAGTGGTGAGGATGGAGGAATTCGGTATTCAAGAATGGGTCCAATTAATGGAGTGAGCCAATTAACGAACGCCATAGCGGTCCACCTTTTGTGAAGCTTGGGAATTCCAAAGAACTCGACTATTATTCCGCGAAGAAGTAGTGTATAGTGCTTTTTATGTACTCCAAATGGAAAAAGATTATATGAATCACGCAGGCGAAGATAATCCTCAAGAAGCGGGAAAATTGAAAGATGGGTTGATGCTATCCATCTCCGAGTGTCGTGGGTTTAACCTCCGCACGTGGTGAAGAATTAGTTCAAGGCCGAGCTCATTCGATGCTCGTACATTGGCGTGACAATGTGACCAGGATTCTAGGAAGGTAAATCCCAATAAATCCGACCAAGATACCTTTACGCCATTATTGTCTTCCGCATTCTTTGGATTAATTTCCATGGCGCCTCTTACCGGTGAGACAAAACGGCTATTCCTTCACGACTATATAAGGACAAATATCCAATCGAGGGTTTGCTTGAAAGAAAAGCGAGTCAATATCTTCCATCCTGAAATACAAGTTACATTTCTCTTTAATAGTTCTAGTTTCTTGCTTGATCATCGAGAATCTGATGAATACCATACACACACTAGCGGGAGTAGGGTTGTTATTCTCCCGATCAGAAGGCTGAACTGTCTAAACATCCTCGCAAGCAACTCCTCAACCACTCTCCTCGAGAATAAGAGCTTCATATCTAGGAGACCCCGAATCAAATAATCTTTGCCGACGAACGTAAGATCGAGTAAGTGTCTTCAACCATTCTTATAGTTCTCTTTAAAGTTTTTACTAGAAACTTGAAGAAGAAATGCTATCTATGTAACATATGGTTGAAAACTTTGCTGCGATTGGAGGCCTGACCGAGCGAATAAAAATCCTAGAGCAGAAACACTCCGAATTAGAGAGTAAACACTTCTCCACTTAACTCTTTCTTCCTTATGTCTCTGTTTTTCTCTTTTTAATTATTCTCCCTTATCATATTTGATAGATTTGGAGAAAATAAAAGAAGAAGCTATGGCTGAAAAGGCCAGAAGATAACCAAGCTAAGAACCGGTCGATCGAAGACTTGACGACCAGAAATAAAGAAATCTTGAAAAATTCCAAGAAGAAGGCCGAAGGTATTTAGTCGTAAACTTGACTTAATATCTATTCTAATCCTTCTTGCCTAATACTTGTTTCGCTTATACATAACAAAATCAAGCATTAGCCAAGGCAAAGAAAGCTTTGGAATTTGAGCAAGACAAGGGGGCAGCACTCATGCTTAATCTCGACTTAAAGATCACTGCACTTAATAAACTAATCTTTGACATGGGATCAGGATCGAAGTTGCCCTCCTTGAGCGATCCAATGGAAAAGGTAAATTACCTTCGCCACCTTTTGGAGGACCATAAGGGCTTGCTCAAGACTACAAGAGAGAACTATGCCCAATCCGTAAAAGAATCCATTGCTAGTGGAGTTAGTCTTGCTTTGGTAAATCTGAAGGCATCCGACCCCTCTACTAATCTTCAAGCTATTGAAGAAGATTTCAACTGCTTGCCCGAGGAAGCGACCAAGTTTCTCAAGGAAGTTAAACCTCTTGGGGACAAGGTTGCAGAAGAAATGGAGGTCGGATCTCCATCAAACAGTGATTAGATGTGCAATCTCTAGTAGTAAAAAACCTGCAAAAGGAGAATATGCAAAAATGTGTAAAAACTTACCTCTCTCTTGTCATTGAAATCTTTTGTTCATCCGATCGACTTATGGATATTCATATATTACATAGCCCCCGACTATTTTATAATAGAATAACTTTACTATACAAGCAGTAGGCCAAGAATATGAACTTAAGTCTTAACTACTATTTGAAAGTTTGTACCGATCGTTGAAAAAACTGATCGTGATAATACTAGGAAACCTTTTTGGTTGGAACCAGTGCTAGGTTTCGACTAGTTCTAAATCTATTTTTCGTAATCAAAGTACTTACTAAGACAATATATGGTCGGAAGAAAAAGACCTTCATTGATAAGAGAAAATGATATGCAAAAACATAAGATAAGCGGTTTTATTTCTATGTAGTACTCAACGCTGGTCGGAATGAATCGCTAAGAAATGAAGATATAATGTATATCTCGCAATACGTGCTCATGCTCTAGTCCGACTGGCAGCGAGGATCGTAAGAAAAAGACCGTCGTTAGGAAGCTCCTTCCAGTGGGCGGAACCACGTGCGAAAAAGGAGAGACTTCGACTATGAGGTTTTATGTGTCCCGACCAGTAGCCAAACAAGAGTAGAACAGAATTTTGAAAATAAAAATATAATCTTCATAATCTTGAGCATATGAACCGCGTCGACCAGATTTGGGTACCATCATATAAATAACATCACTTACTTCTTTGAATTTAATTAACAATTATTAAATTTAAAGGAAATGAAAATGAAATTAAACGAAAAACTTACGCAATTGATCAATATTCCAGGAATTGGACAAAACTCTGCCGTCGGACATAGCTAATCGTACCGAGCCTTGTCGGGTGACTTCGACTACAGTGTAAGGATCTTCCCACTTGGGAGAAAATTTATTACGATTTACTTGGCTCTGAATTTTTCTGAAAACCAGATCACCTGCAGCTAGGCTACGAGGCTGCACCATACGATTATGGTACCTTCGCATGGCTTGTTGATAGATTGCCGAACGTATCAAGGCTTGGTTTCGTCGTTCTTCAAGGAAATTGACGTCGTCGAGCCGTCGTTTCTCCTGATCGTTTACATTAAAACAATCAATACGAGTAGAGCCAATTTTTAATTCCGGAGGAAGCATGGCTTCAGCTCCGTAAACTAAAAAGAATGGTGTTTCGCGGTCGCACGACTGGTCATGGTTCGAACAGCCCATAGGACAGAAGGAAGTTCTTGAACCCAAGTTCCTGACCCCTTTATTAGCTAGTCGAATACTCAGCGTTTGACCCCTGCATTATGATACCATTGACACGCTCAACTGCTCCATTGCTCTGTGGATGAGCAACGGAGGCGAAATGGACTTTTATTCCAAGCTCATCGCAGAATTCCTGGAAACTGCCGCTTGAAAATTGAGTACCATTATCAGTGATTATACGACTGGGTACACCAAATCGCGTAATCACATTTTTTGTCAAGAATCTCTTAGCAGCCTCAATTGTAGTTTTAACAACTGGCTCAGCTTCAATCCATTTTGTAAACGTGTCGATCATGACGAAAAGGAATTCGAAGCCCTCGGGTGCTCTTGGGCATGGTCCCAGAATGTCTAGTCCCCAAGTTACAAAAGGCCAGGAAAGAGGAATTGTTTGCAAAGCTTATGCCGACTGATGTACTTGTCGGCTATGAAACTGACATTGTACGCACTTTGTCACAAGCTCTTTTGCATCATGAAGGGCAATTGGCCAATAGTATTCTTGCCTAAAGGCTTTACCGACCAATGTTCTGTAGGAATGATGTGCTCCACAGACTCCTCCATGAATTTCGATTAGCAACTGAATGCCATCCGAGCGAGATATGCATCTCATCAACACTCCATGAGATCCTCGTTTGTACAAGGTACGTTCGATTAGAGTGTATGATTTGGCTTTTCGTGCTATACAATCGGCCTCTACATCATCTTCTAGAATTAGGTCATGCTGAAGATAATTGTAGATCGATGTCATTCAATCTCTACCCTGATCATCACGGATCTGTGGAGCATCTATGGTATCATAATCAATAGGCATGACCTGATGTTTATCATTGATGTTCTCGGAATGCTCGACCACCGAGGGTGAATTGAGTTGCTCGAGAAAAACTTCGGGCGGAACGGTTGAGGTTGAGGCGGTCGAAGCGATCGAACCTATCAAGCGCAAAGCTCCCAAGACTAAGGTACCCTTCTACTACGACAATAAGACTTTCGCAGTTTCTGCCTCCCGTGGCTTTGTCAAGCAACTAGAAAAGGAGAACTGAAATAGTTTTGTGTCTTTTATGAAGGAAACCGCTACACCAATAGTTCCTGTGGTCGATGGCAGTGCTGCCCTTGAGGTGGTCGAGACATGTCTTGACCATCCGGAGAGCCAGGAGGCTCAAGGAGGAATAGTTCTCGCTCAAGACCCACGACCAGACGTGGTTTCAGAGAAGAAGTCAAAGAAATCTTCTTTAGGGAAGGTTTCTTCTAAATTCAAGATCAAATCTGGCATGCGAAGGTATGTAGAAAGACAAAAGTGTAAGAATAGCATTTACCCTTTTGTTTTTTTACTATTTGATGTGTTTTCCTTTTTATGATCTTAACCTGACTCCTCCAGCCCTCAGGGACGTTCCTGTCAAGGCATCCACTATTATTTCTCCAGCAGTTGAAGAAATGATGTGGCGGTGGTTGAAGGGTTGTCTGCCGTCTGAGTGGTGGAAGAAGTCATTGCTACCAAAGCAACTACGACTACGGAGTGGTCGTTGAGGCCGAGACAAAAACGGTGCATGATTCAGCGGAGGCTGGGAAGGAAGTCGCCGTAGACGTTCCTCCTGGTCCTCAAGAAGGGGTCGCTGATGCCGCTATCATCGAAGAAGAAGAAGAGTGCGATTTCTTCAACCATTCCTTCTGATTCTTCGGCCTTGCTTCCATTGTGGGATCTCGTGCGTTTAGATCTCGTGCTCAGGTTCCTGACCCTAAGGACAATCCCAATAAAGGGGATGTTTTTGATGACGAATGTCTCGAAAAGGTGTGGTGGGACCAAGTTCAAGATATCGACGAACTAAGAAACCTCACGAGGGTACTATCTTCGTTCGTTCAACCACCATGAATGTAAGTACCTACCACTCGGCTTTTTCGTAAGTGCCTTTCCTCGCTTCTCACTGTCTTTCTTTATGCAGAAAGCTTTGGAGCAAATCGTTACTATTACAGAGTACAACCGACAACTTGTACAGCTGCGACAGGAGAAAGCGGAACTCTACGAGCAGGCAGAGAGATGGCAAGTTATTGTTATTCGTAGTCGTTTATATTTCAACCACTTGCACAATGCTTGTGGGGATTGTCGTAGAAGAAATTACGACTAGGTACTGGTCGTAGAAGAACTTACGACTAGAAGATTATCGTAAAAAAACTTACGACTGGGTACTGGTCATAGGAGAAATTACGATCAGAGGATTGTCTCAAAGGATTGTCGTACAAGAACTTACGACTGGGTACTGGTCATAGAAGAACTTACGATCAGAGGATTGTCGTAGAAGAACTTACGACTAGGTACTGGTTGTAGAAGAACTTACGATCAGAGGATTGTCGTAGAAGGACTTACGACTAGGTACCGGTCGTGGAAAGACTTACGACCACTTGTTCTATGCTCATATCTACTCTTTTCCTCTATAGGTTCAAGAGCGACAAGAAGGCCTTGGCTGATTCGCTTAACTACGAGAAAGTCGAGACAAAAAAGCTAAAGGAGGAGAAAGAAGTCCTTCTGAAGAAGCTTCAGGAGGCAAACTCCGCAATTCAAAAGTTGTAGAGAGTAATAAACGGTAAGTGTTGAACTTGTGACCACTTATGACATTCCTCTCTTTTTCTAACCTTTATTCCTTTTCAGAAAAAGTGGTCAAAATGGGGAAACTCGAAACCGAGGTCAAAGAATAGACCATAGTTGTTCACGAGATTACCCAGATCGCCAAAGAAAAAGATAAGTAGGCCAAATCGTGGGAGGAGCGCTATATAAAGAGCACTGCCTCTCATGACGATGATGTCAAGAAGTTAGATTCTCGACTAGCAGGTAAGCAAATCTTTACATGTGACTATTTTTGTTTCCCTTTCGAGGTCATTTTACTTGACTAGTCTTATTCTTTTCAGACCAAGCAGTCGAAATAAAATGACTCTGCGAGTCTTCGACTTCGTGATCAGGCGGAGATGAAGTTGATGAAGATAAACCTTCAAGACAACATTTCCCACCTGAACAATGTACTCGATGGGCTACGTGTTGAGCAAATCACTCCTCGTGAAGACACGATGATGGCTCACACGAGTACCATTGGAGAGCAAGTCGGGACTTTGCAAAAGTTGGTGACTACTCTGAAGACCAACCAAGCTGATTCGATAAGAGAGGCGGTTGAAAATGAAATAAGTTTTGTTCTGGCAAAACTTAAAGCTCATGACCCCAATCTTAATCTGCAACCAATCAAAGCTGACTTCGACTGCCCTGAAGTAGAAGCGGAGTAGTTGATTGAAGATATGCAGTCGATCAGCAAGGAAGTCACTAAGGAGATGCTAATAGGATCTCCCTCGTCAAAGTAGTATGTACTTGAAACATATAAAGATATGTTTTTGTTGTTGATATATATATAATCCTTTCTTCTTCCTGCAAATCATCTTGTCGAGTAGTTAGTAACTCATAAGATAATGAACGGAAAAAGAAATTAAGACTAAGAATTGAAGTCATATTAATAACTTTATCCTAGCACCGACTATTTGCTTAGTTTATTTAGATAAACTAAGTAAATAGTGTTAAATGGGTTTTCTTTGTGAAAAACAGAGAGGTTTAGCTAACTTATAGTTTTCGATCACGATTGTCATACACTGGTCGGAAGAGTACGAACGTGTCGACACTAGGAAGTTCCTTCTAGTGGGCAGGACCACGTGCAAAAAGGAAATGATTCCACTAGGTGATGTTACATTCTCCGACCAGGTTAATCAAATCAAGAACGGCAACTTGAGTTAGACAAACGTCTAGAGTACCTTAAAAATTCGTTCGACTTATTCCAGTTCACTCGTAGGTTTGCTCTGGTAGCAAGAGTTAGAAACAAGACGACGCTAGGAAGTTCCTTCTAGTGGGCAGGACCACGTCCAGTGAGGAAAGACTTCAACTAGGTGTTGTGTCTTCCCCCGACCAATTGAAACGAAACGAGTTTACCAAAATTAGTTGAACAAATCACAAAAGTGTACTCTGCTTAGAGTATTTTTCAAAATGAATGAAGAAATAAACTAAGGTACAAAGAGTTGGTTTGAAAATATTTTGACCATGTATATTGAACCCGAGCTCTTTGTGTTGGCAGCAAAAGGGAGGAACAAGTCGACACTAGGAAGTTCCTTCTAGTGGGTAGGACCACATGCGGAAAGGAAAGGCTTCGACTAGTATTTTATGTTAGCTATCATTTAAGCCTTTTCTTTCTTTGTGTCGTTTCTTCCGTTGCGTCCATCCAAGTCCGTACCATTCAATCTTTGAGTTCGTCTAAACCATGCGAGTCCACAAATTTATTATCAGTCATAGAAACATAGGAATTGACTTAGACAAGGCAACAACCACCATTCCCGCTCTTCTTTCTGAGCCACGTGCAGATCGTAGAAGTCGTTATGATGCCGCCGCTTCTCTCTTAGCCACCGCCGAGCTTCTAAGCCTGCCGCGCTTCTTTCGCGCCGCTGACGTCTTCGGCATCGATCTGCGCCGCCATGCTTCTATTTATTCCTCTTCGGCTTGATTTGACAGCTTTCTCTATTATTGTCAGTTTCATCATCTTTTTCGTCGTGTTGCCGTGGTCGACTTTGCTCCCACTTGTCTCTACTTTCTCAGCCCCTGCACCTTGTGCTTTATGGGATGTTGCATGACCCCGGATGAGAGATATTTTGATACTCGATATATTTTTAAAGAGTTGCATGCTACAACGACATTATCAAGACTTAGACTTTGGATTTTACATATTTTAGAGTCAACTCTTTCTAAATGTAATGCTATTGCATACGCTTGGCATTTGATGGGGTGTTAGAGATATGTTAGAGATAGGAGTCATTTGTAGGGCATACACCTCTTGTACTCCTATATATATTGCCCATGTTAGAGATATAATGTTAGAGATAGGAGCAAACAATATTTTTTCATAATATACTTCTATATTTCATCAATTATTTGAAGCCATATATCATGTTTTTTGGATTCCAGTAGAGGTCGGAGGGAAGCAAGAAAAATCCTAGCCTTTTCAATGTTCAAAGCAAGAGCATCTCAAACTGTTTTTCAAAGAAAGAAAACAACATCAATTTATGTCGAAAAGTTTGGGCACAGATTTGAAGTTAGACATACAGTTGCCCCAATGAAAGTTTTAAGGTAAACCAACAATCAAGTGCTCATACGATGCTATGTAATCCCAAACAAAGTGTGTAATCAATTATATGCTTCAATGCTATGTGCCCATGCCATGTAAAATCATGCCAATGCTATAAAGTTATCTGCAACCTTCACGCATGCAAGAATTTTTGTACAATATGACACAACATGATAAATATGTCCTTTTGCTTCAACTTGATAATATGATAATCACTAAATAGGGCTTCAGTGCTTAATAAGAAAACATGACAGCCAACGAAGAGGTTGTTGACCTCAACCATCTAGGATCCTGAACTCACCCCATCGACACCAGGAGCATCTTGCTACTTCTCAGCCCCTCGCACTGCTAACTCTCTAACCCTTCTTGGATCTGGAGGGCCTCATGTCTTAGCCATGGCAAATCTGCACGTAAGAACTAAAGTTGCTCAAATCAAGAAATGAGATAATTAGAGTTTAGAAGTATATGTATACATCATTTATCAGCAAACATTTAATTGCCCTTCAATGCTCCCTAATCTATTGCAATCTGGTTATGCTATCTCAATAGTGGATGTAATGGTAAAAATCTGCAAAAACCTTTAATACAATGAGCACTTAAAATCAATAAAACTCTGGATGGTTGGAAATCCATACTGGATTTCTCACAATTAGAAAAGGACTTACTTAATCATGTGATCAGATTAAAAAAATACATTATTCTAAATTGTATCTCTTCCATGGACAAAGGAACTAAAAGAGTGAGAGTTCAATTAGAAACTGCAAGCTACAATAGTAGAAAACCACTCAACATTATTTGGCACATCTAATTGCTCATATCTTAACTTTTAAGCCACTCATCTCCAGCTTGTCAATTTTTACATTAACTGAAATGGAATTATCAAATGATCTCTGCTCAATGCTTAACTCCAAAAATATATTTGTTGGTGCTTAATCACAAGAGTAGGATCTTCAGGGAAGCCATAGACCATCTAGCAGTGCAAACAACCGAGCATCTAGAGGTCCTACAGCTGGTTCGGATGAAACAATTGGCAGCCTAGCTTAATTAACATCTTCAAGTCCAATTCAAGTAGTAATTAAGGTCTTAACTATAAAAGTAATTAATGCCTTCAAATCCAATACAGTTTCCTTCTCAAAACCTTCACCTGAGCTTGCTCTCTACTGCCACTATAAACCAATCCCAAATCCTTTGCTTCGAGGTCACGTGATACTAGGGCATAATGAGAGAAGCGAGAACAGAGGAAAAGACGAGGGAAATGAAAGGGGCAAACAAGTCACACCTGACTACCCTTTTGCATAAGTGAACGGAAATGGCAAAATGAGTAACAGTTAGAATTTATTGTGGTATCAAAGTGAACAATATAATTTGAGTGGTGCTTTGCTAATTTTGTCACCTTTGCGTGGTACGGGGCCAATCTTTCCTATGAAGTGTATGTACAACTATTCTAAACAATGGAAAATTTACACATAGAAAACCAAGAAAAAACATCTCATCCATTCCAACAAGCAATGATCGTAGACACCTGCCCTACTCTCTGTTCACCAAATTAACTAAAAATAGCTAAGTGCCACATTTACCACATGAATACACCCATTTTACAAGACAACATATTCTCCCCACTTTCCTACTGTTTTCTGTCAAAAAAAACTTCTTCCACCAGCATTAGTTCAGCATAATATCAAGGCTACCACTAACAGTTTAACACAGTTCATCTTAAGATGAATAGGAGATATTAATCCACAGCTGTATCAATCCTTAGCAATGACTAAAGAAAGTGCCTGTGAAAACTAAACAACATGTTCCTATCTTCCTGGCGATAACTTAAGACAACCAATACAAAATGGCATACTTAGCTAACATGTAACTGCATTGCTAAATACTACATATTATCAGCCCAAACAAATCCAAACAAGCAACTGTGACTACCAAAAAACATAACAGAACAGCAAACTTTCAGGATATCAAAGCAGGAACCCATTAACCTAGTAATGTCATAAGCCAAACTCCAAAAAATGTTACTCAATAGAATGCCATATCATGATATCAATAGTAAGGTAGGTCGAAAGAAGCAGAAAAATATCAAAGAAGTTCTCACCATGATGTGGAATGAGTGGATCAGAATGCAACATAGTTCCAATCCCATGTCCAACAAAGTGCTCCACCACATGATAGCCATAAAAATAAGCAAGCTTACTGAAATAATTTGAAGCAAAATCAATGATATGCGCCATCATAAATGTTCTTCAGAAAAGTTCAGAACAAGGGAATATCAATAACAAAACTGAACAATTTGGCTATTAGAAGTAATAGTATTAGTTTAGGTTAAGTTCCATATTTGGTTTTGGATCTATATATTTGAACCTTTGCCTACAATAGCAATACATCAATCGAGTCACTATTTTCCAACATGGTATTTGTATCTATTAAGAGTACTAGTATTTGTTTATGTTTAGTTCTATATTGGATTTGGATCTATATATTTGGCCCCTTTGGCCTACAATGGCAATACAACGTCTGTTTTACATGTTTGGAATGCAGGAATTTTACATGAATTTCATAAGAAACAGTTCAATTATGTCAGGAATTTGGGAAAAACCCAACGTTCCAAATGGGGCCTAGGATCTGGATGCTGGACAAGCACAACCCACTGACCAAGGCATATTGTACGCTACAGCAAAATTATATCAGTGAAATGTTTGCTCTTTGCAACTTAAAGGCCTGTTTGGATTTTGGAACACAATAATTACATATGCAGGAATTTCATAGGAAATGGTTCAATTCCTGCAGGATTCTAGAAAAAAATATGCGTGCCATACAGGTCCTGCAGTGACTGTTTCCTATGTTTTCTCAGATCAGCAAAATATTTGCAAACTATCTTGTTTGGAAATTGTCTAGGCTACCAAATAGATAAGGGGGTGATTGTAATTAAAAAAAGTAATAGAACAACGAAACTAAAGGAGATGTTCAAAGGTGAGGATTGAGTGGTGATCTCACCCCTTGCAATAATGTGCTGAAACACGAAATTGAGGTCATAAGAAGTTCAGTTTAGATTGCCTCTTCACTGAATTTTTTTCTTCAGGTAGAGTTACTTGGGGGAGTTGGGGCATTTAAAATCAAAGCTTCTTATTCTTAACAGTATAAAGGTTTTTTTTGTAGAGTACTCATCTACCGGATGCAACCATACTATGCCGGGAGGCTCCACAATTTTTTTTTAAATTTTTTGAGCTCATTTTACATATTTAGAAATTCCTCCAAAAATATTCTTAAATAGATTTACGAGAAAAACTTGCTACATCCTACGGTGCTACAGTGGCTCAACACGCTGCTGTGTTCGAGGGTAGCAAGTGATATGCTGCTGTGCGGGAGGGCAGCACGTGGCTTGATGCGGCTCTCGAGTGCGGCAACATGCTACTGCCGTCCACGGTGCAGCAGGCGGGCTCACGGAGTTAGAAATGGAATTTTCGGTGCTAAGAGAATTATATTTGAAATTGTGTTGATATGTAGAGCCAATAATGGCCAAACCTCGAAGCGGGCGGGGAGGTCGCACGCTGCAACACACCAACGCGCATCATCAACTCGATTCACTCGTCGTCCGAGATGGATCAGAATTATCACGCGCGGGCGAGGGGAGCAGACTTACTGGTGAACTGGAGCTCGCGGGGGTGGATCTCGACGAGTCCCTACCCCATCGCCGTCGCGGGGGGATCAGCAGGCGGCAGCTACACCACCACTCCACGACCGCGCTGCTAGCCGCTGGTTGCTTTGCAGAAGCCTCCGGCTCCGGGTCTTATCAACCTATCCCCGTCTCCAAGGCTCGGTACCCCCGCGTCTTTGAATAGGACGTCTCGCCCAATAGGCAAAGGCAGCGGTACCTATAGGGGAGAGGAGGAGGAGTTGGAGTGAAGACGACGGGAAGGCCACCACCACCACTCCGTCGCTCTCCCTCGCGGCGGTTGCGAGATTCGGGGACGCGGAGCAGGAGGCGAGGTTTCCCAGGGATGGCCTTTTCATTGGTGCGGGTCCGGTCAGCAGATGTGACTATGTGAGTGTACCCGTTTTTGCATATTAGTCCCAAAAAACCTCAACCTTTTCACCACTAGCATATATGTAGGGGTGAAAACGGATCGGATACGAATGGATAATGGTTCTACTATATTTGTTTTTATAATTTTTCGGATTCAGATACAAATATGAATACTCCGGATATGAATATGGATATAAATAATATCGAATAAAAATTAAAACGAATACGGCAGCGGATATTTTTGGAACATGAAAACCCTTTAAATTGTATACCAGAAATTAATGAAAACATATAACTAGTTTATTTGATGCAAATATTCATGAATTGTTCATATTTTCAGCAACCAGACATAACATTGGCACTAGCAAGTTGCATTAACTAGTTCATCACAAATATAACACTTAGTTTATCATATTTAGCTAATAAATCATAACTCACAAAGTTACAAGTCATCACATACATAAAACTGAGTTCACACTAACATTGATCGGGCTAGATGATTAATCTATACACAAATGACTGTAACATCCCAAACTATGTTACCAAAAATAAAATTAATAAATTTATTATTTTATTAGATTTTCTAATATTTAAAACAATTTTCTTGGTTAAAAAGAAAAAATAAAATAAAGTCAATTATTTAATGTACTAGTTTTCAATGTAAAAAATAAAATTTATATAGATTTCTAAGATTTTATTGGATTTAAAGTGAAAATGGAAAAAATAATTAATTTCTTGAATTTTCTAGATTTTAAAAGGTTTTTTTTTCCAATTTTTTAGGAATTAAAATAATTTATGTGCAAAAATAAAACCAACTTTAACTCAAAATTAATTTTATTAAGTTCAAAATAATTCAAGGAATTTTTATAATTTTTTAACTCGATTTGCTATTTTTGAAAAAGCTATTTGATTTGTTGTATTTTCTAAAATTCAGAAATTAATTAAAATCTTATTTTCTCTTTTGGGCCTAATCCTCTTCTTTTGGGCCAAAATCTGGATATCCGACTTGGTCTTATCCGGATAATCCACATCCATATTCGCCGGATAGCATGGCTACTGTATTCGTTTTCGTTTCCGATAAAAAAAAATCCGAATCCGTTTCCGATCCGAAAATTATCCGAGAAAAATCCGATCCGAGACAAACCGAATCTGTTTCCATCCAGATCGATCGAAAACTATTTGATCCGTTTTCATCCCTACATATATGGAGTGTTTTTTAGATTTCGTTATCTTGTCTCGAATGAGTGCTCGTTTTTTAAAACGTATAAGTCAAATCAAATTTTTAGCATATTGATGTCTTTTCGCTTTGTATTTACAAGAATAGTCACCTTTAATTTTTTTTTGTAAAAATAACCATATACCGCACTATCACCATGCGGTAGGCTCTCTCCGCCCGCCACCTGTCCTCTCACCACATGATCACCATGCGGTGACCCCCTGCCGCAAGGCCATCGTGCGGTGGCCCCTCTTCTCTCTCTCCTAGGGTTTCAGCAAATTAGGGTTTCAATGGGGTTTGAGTGTTGTTTGTTGGTATTTTAGAATATTACATATGAGTTCAAAAAATTATAAAATTTTATGTGTAGCCTTCCGACACATTATACTTACTTATGTAAATTTTACATAATTTTATTATTTCTGAATTTTTCTCACAATTTTGTACAAGTGTACTGTTTTGTACAAATTGGTAAATGTAAAAAATGAGCTCCAAAAATTTTGAATTTTGTTTTGAAGGCTCCTCACGCAGCGGACTTGATTGTGTAATATTTCGATAATTTTTATATGTGTTGTGGAATTGTCTAAAAATTAAGGATTTAGGTTGTGAAAATTTGGATTTTAGGTTTCAAAAATTAGGGTTTC